>OV121095.1:16256440-17653115 GCA_921293015.1 Phorcus lineatus | reverse complement strand
CTTGTTGCACCTTACATAGCTACTGGACACGAATACTCCTCCCAATAATTTAAATCACAATGAATACCTTCATAAGGCGCCATATAAATATAAATTAATCATTAAAGTGTTGTCAAGGATGTTTGAACCACTGCTATGGAGGTGCCTACCCTGAGAGACCGTCAGCATGTCCAGATTGATGAGGCGGTACGTGCCGCCCTCGGGACTGTGTGCAGACCCTGTACTGCTGCTGGATCACATAAATAGGTTAACATGTATGTCCATAAATCAAATGAATACACTTTCAAAAAGGAAAAAAAGGAAAACTAACTGTGGAAAAAAATCTTAAAACATACCATAAGAGGGGAAGACATGATAATCTATAAAACTTAATAATAATTTGCATTGTAAACTCACCTCAAATGTATAACATGAAATTCACAAGCTTTTAGATTATTATCATTTTGGATCACTAAATAGTAATCTTAGCTGAAGATTTGTCTTTTCCTTTGAAGCACTCATAAAATCTGAAAACTGAGGCTTGACATGCATTACAATCAACATTATTTTTCACAGTGAAGTTGTTGTTTTAAGTTAGATTAATAAAGGCTCAGAAAGGCAATCTATATATATTCAATAACTTTGAGAATTCCCTTGCCTTTTATCATATTTTGTTGAAGGCAATACATTCAAAAAGAGTTTGATATCACTTCACTTGATGGAAACAAACATCTTGAGTGTCTCTAAAATCTATGACACAACTACCTACTCGTTAGTTAGTACCTTTAAGGGAAGAGCTTAAAGAGCCAGTCCATGATTTTCATAACATATTATTTGGCTTTGCTACGAACCTAAATGTCATATGTTATGATATAAATTCAAAACATCTTAACTTTTCCTCTCCAAAAGACAAAATATGACGAATACTGTTTTTCCATGAAAATCTAAAAACAGCCTTTTAAATACAGGCGGAGATCACAAGTTCAATTTACATGGATACTAGTTATATAACCTAAAAAACACTATCAACTCCAAACTGACCTCCTGGGGGCTTTAGATAAGTCTTCAAAATTACGTTTGGCTGTTTGACGCGCACCACTGCCCAGTTTTCGATCATAATTGCGACTTTCTATCTTCGTATTGTCACTGTACAAAACCAATTAGATTTAAAATGAATCTTTTTGGTAACAGTCGATACTTTGTGATCAAATGACACAATTGATTAAGTTTGGCATATGTGACTCCATCAACTCACGGAGTGGCTCTTTAAGTTTCAAATCACAAAATAGTGTTTTGTTTTTCGTCTACTTAATTCATAATTCATAATTATCAGCATTTTACACTTGATGTAAGTTACAATGGCCTGTCTCTACAGCCACCAAAGGTGATGGTTTATGAATGGGTATACTCACTCAGGCAACCTGGTGTTTTTCTCGCCCTTCTCTGGGGAGGGCAGGTTAGCAGGGTGGGGTGTGGTTGAGGCTGGGTGGTTGGGTGGCTCATCACTGGCCGTCTGGGGTGAGCTGGGACAATGGTTTTGGTCCTGTTGACAGCTCTCTGGTTGATTTGACTCACTTTCTGTTGATTGTTTGGTTTTTCCTTCTTCTGCAGTTGGGGGTGGAGATCTTTTCATCCTCTTTAAAGCTTTCAATGCTGGGTTAGATTTTCGCTTGAGGCCTAAATTTTTTTAAGGACAAAGAGTGATTTTACTAAACTGCATGGTGTTTGCTATTATTTGAATACTTATAATGAAGAAATCATTGATATATTTTTTTAAATTACTATCATGTAAGATCTAAAAAAAAAACCTGCAAGTTCTATACAACCGCTTTAAAATAACAATAATAAATTAAAAAAACATATTCCTTGATAAAATAGATTACTAGTTGGCTTGAAGAATTTGCAGAGAGTGAGGGGAATGAGAATATCTGTTAGGTAATGGCTGGACATGGAACCAGATGGACAAGACATTTAATTTGTTTATAGCAATATGTGTTAGTGACACTTGGAAGAAAGATCAAAAATAGCAAAATCAAGGACTATATCTGAGGAAATATGTGATACACCTATGTCAACTCAATCAAGTGTGACACAATATTGATCCAAACTTAAGTTCCAGGTTTGTGTAAAAACATTGTCAGCTCAATCCAACAAAATGAAAGCCAAAGGCTCGAACTCAAAATCAATCCAGACCTCTATCCTTTAAAGCTCCATTCAAAGTTTAAAGTAACTGGTTATGACTTCCATTCCTCTAAAAAAATTACCAAATGAACATTATCTTTGACTTAAAATAACACTTCATGAAAAGATGCAGTTCTCCTTAAAGGTTTTGGAGGAGATGAAGATAGGAGATAAACAGTTTCTTAAATCAAACTATTTCCCTTTATGATGGTTGGTGTAAAATGTTTCTGTAAATGTGAATTTGCTCCTGTAAACATCTAAAAACCAACCATCACGAAAGTAGCATGTATCTGCTGTATTGTTACCTATTGGCATTGTGCCGTTGTCTTTGTCCTTCTTGTCCGGGGTCACCTTGCTCCACACCACCTTTGTTGCTATAGAAACAAACATATTGAATATATATCATAAAATGGATGTATGAAATCCCTCACCTAAATATAAATATAATATTACTAGTATATATATATATAATTATTTGGACTAGGCACTTATCAATGTCCATCCATTCAACCTAGCTGAAAAAATGGGTACCTGTGTACCGGATGTACGCAGGAAAATAAAGCAAAGCAGCTTCTAAGCAAAGAGCTTAGTAGCTGCCTTGAAAGGATAACTCCTTCAAGGCAATAGTTGTGAGCAGGATCTTGAGCACACTTTGAGCGTGGAACAGCCCAAAATATATTCATCTATAATATTATGGTAGATGTGTGTGCTAGAGAGATAGTAACATAAGCTCACCCTCAGGATGTAGAGTCTGACAGATGTTGGACACGGCTTGTAGAGACGGCAGAACCTTAGCAAACTTGTTCTCAGCTAGCATGACGTCCACGCTCTCCATCCGGCTCAGCAGCTGTGACTGTTTCAACATTGTCTTCAACCTGGACAAGGACAGGGAGGTTGTGCAGAATTATACTTAGAGTCAGAAAACACAAGATTAGATCTTTTTTTAACAATATCAGTAACAATACAACAGTTACTTTGAGGTAGAAGTTGAACTTGTGGAAAGATTATGTATGAAGAACCATGACATTGTGAAACAATGATAAACCATTGACATGCTTAATAAACTGAAATCTGCAAGATATGGCATTCTTCAATATGTAACAGGATCACTACATCATCATTCTGACCACAGTTTAACATAAAGCAATCTCATTTGGGTTCCGACAATGTTACTTTGCCTAGGCATATGAATGACTAAAATATAAATGAGGAAACTTGATAGAGCGAAGTTGCTTAATGGTTTCTTCTCTACGTACTGTTGGGGTAGTTCCATTAAATCATTCATGTTCTTGTGCGGTCGTGTCGTACATGTTATAACCTTTTGTATCATCCGTGTGGAGTTAGTGTATTTCTCTTCAATTTCTTTTAAGTCGCATTTCAAATGTTCAATATTTTTATCTTTGAATGTATTCACATATTTCTTCACTTCTTCCTTCTTGCCTGCAAATAAGATCACAAATCATGGCAACTTGAACACCTTTTGGCCTGGTTTATTGTTTGAATCACAAGCAAATGCCAACTTCAGTGAACCTGTGAGTCAGCTGCAAGGAAGTGGGACCATGGTCTGCCTAGGGAGACAATATGTGACACAGGGTCAGATTGCGTGCTTAATTCCCTAGACAGGCCAAGTCACACAATATTCATAAACTGAGCTGTGCAAGAATGCTTGTTTTATCAGAGAAGTTCATAAGTTTGAATATCAATCAGAGCTCCAGATAAGAATTCTTTAAAATGGGTAAGATACCAACTACTTTGACATCAACTGGATATTCTTGAAATTGATGTTGGTATTCAAATTCTTTATACCCACTACGCTTTACAGGAGTGGATATCAACTATGATAATTTGTGCATGTTATTTGATTCGTGAAAGAAAGAGTCAGTATGACTATGATGAATTTTATAATAAGTGCTATGTTACATTTTGCTGGCGTGTTAACATCTTTTCTCTCTTTTCTGATAATAAAACACTGCAATAATTGAGACTTCACAAACCAAAATGGCTCCACACATGACCATTTTCAAAATATTGAGAGCTAATAAACTGAAAGTGCTACCTCATCATGACTCTTTACATAATGAAACTGGAAGCAATAGACTACTGCAGTGAGTGAAGTTTGTAGTCGGTGATCCAAACCTAAACTTGAGTTCCATACATAATTGTTTATAATGTTAGAGTGTTCAGTACCCTTGAATCAAAGAATGCTGTGTATTTTCTGAATATATCAGCTTTCAGCTTTAAATTTATCTATAAATTTATATAATGGCAGGACTGACTATTAAAGGTTGATGTCTGTCACGTTGAGTTATATTATATTCAATCCTTACCTTGTATTATTGACTGCAGCTGGTCAAATGCATTTTCGAGCTGTGTGCATAAATTCTTACTGGAAACCTTGAACCAAACAACAATATACATTTATAGAAGTAACATAGAATGTAAACATATATTCAACCTATCAACTCTATCATATGACAAAGAGCTACTGCTTCTGTAGCTCATCAAGCTTTCATGGTTTATCATATAAAAGATAAAAAAACTAATAAAACAAAGTAAGACATAGTGTCTAAACTTTCCCCAGATGATGCTTGGTTGAAACACATTTTGCACAGCTTCATTTCATATTGCATAAATTTATAAGAAAAGGAATGTAAATAAGGACATACCTCAACAAATAACACCTGTTGCTGTTACAACAGGATAAAAAAGGAACTGTAGAGAATCCTCACTTAAAACTGTTCTGTGTGAACACAATTTGAGCCTCCCTCACGAGTTGCTTTAGAGAGGAAAATGTGAGTAAAGGCTTTAGAGAAAATGCAAAATACACCCATATTTGAATAGGGGCTGATCAAACTTTGATCCCCTATGTACAAAATACCTTCCAATAACTTTGGGTTTCAGGCGTCTGGGAATGATAAATGGAAAAGTTAATGCCTGTGAGACGATAGAAGATATAACTATTATAATGTTCACACAGCAAGTACACCACCCACAGCATATTCCCTACCCACAGCAAGTACACCACCCACAGCATGTATACCACCCACACCAAGTACACCACCCACAGCAAGTACACCTACCACAGCAAGTACACCACCCACAGCATATTCCCTACCCACAGCAAGTACACCACCCACAGCATATTCCCTACCCACAGCAAGTACACTACCCACAGCAAGTACAACACCCACAGCATGTTCACCACCCACAGCAAGTACAACACCCACAACATGTTCACCACCCACAGCAAGTACAACACCCACTGCATGTACAACACCCACAGCAAGTATACCACCCACAGCATGTACAACACCCACAGCAAGTACACCACCCACAGCATGTACAACACCCACAGCATATTCCCTACCCACAACAAGTACACCACCCACTGCAATTACAACACCCACAGCATGTTCACCACCCACAGCAAGTACAACACCCACAGCATGTTCACCACCCACAGCAAGTACAACACCCACTGCATGTACAACACCCACAGCAAGTACAACACCCACAGCAAGTACACCACCCACAGCATGTACAACACCCACAGCAAGGACAACACCCACAGCAAGTACAACACCCACAGCAAGTACAACACCCACAACAAGTACACCACCCACAGCAAGTACACCACCCACAGCAAGTACACCACCCACAGCATGTACAAAGCCCATAGCAAGTACACCACCCACAGCAAGTACACCACCCACAGCATGTACAACACCCACAGCAAGTACAAACCCATAGCATGTACACCACCCACAGCAAGTACAACACCCACAGCATGTACAACACCCACAGCATGTACACCACCGACAGCAAGTACACCACCCACAGCAAGTACAACACCCACAGCATGTACAACACCCATAGCAAGTACACCACCCACAGCAAGTACACCACCCACAGCAAGTACACCACCCACAGCATGTTCACCACCCACAGCAAGTACAAACCCATAGCATGTACACCACCCACAGCAAGTACAACACCCACAGCATGTACACCAACCACAGCATGTACAACACCCACAGCAAGTACACCACCCACAGCATGTTGCCTACCCATAGCATGTGCACTATCCACAGCATGTTCACCACCCACTAGGTGTATTGTTTAATAGTCCTACACTTGATTTTGGGAGCTCCTGGAAGGCTTCAGGATTTTTAACAGGAAATTGCTTGATATCATGGAGACATATGGAGACATCTAACTTACTCAACCTTGCTATAAAGACACTGCTTTCAGACTTAAATAATGACTATTGATATATATCTTTTTATGGTAATTTGTACCAAGTGGTTGTCAGATGCGTCTATCTTGTTTATCAATAAGTCAAAGCAAAATATTGAGAAATTCATTGAATGTTCTCAATTTGAAAGTAGAGACATTGGCTCTGTGGCTCAAGTAGAACAGGGCCAATCAAAGGATGTGCTAAGGTAATTCAAGATGAGCAAGCATGATTATTTGTGATTGTATGACCAGCTGTGTTTGACTATATTCACCTCAACTTCCTTAAGCGCCTTCTGTCTCTCTTCCATCTGAGTCTGCAGTCGCTTCTGTAACACCTGTAGCTCGTTAAGGTCGTCGGCTACCTTCTCCTGTAACATAGGTGAGTCACAGTTAAGTCACCTATTATGGTACTTGCTCTGTATGGTCGACTCACCTAAATAATTTGTTCAAGACTTAGAGGTCTTCTCTTAGTGTAAACCTAGCTTGTTCATCAGAAAGAAAAGGACATCCCAGCATGACTACCATTGACTTTTCATAACAGACTTGCCTTCCTGCTTTTAAAGAAAATAGATTACAGATAAAGATAAAGAATAGCAAATAAAGTAGTATAAAAGTAAAATTAAGGTAGGTATCCTTGATATAAGGCATGTTTTGACTGAAAGTTTCTACAGTTATCTATTGACTATCTCCTTCTCTTGGTATAAACAGTGGCTGTTCCATATCCATGCCTTGCTGTCACTGAAATCAGCCAGTGAGCAAGCACATTTTCCTTAGATACCAACAAGGTGAAATCAAACAGTCAAAATTGTATGAGCAAATGTTAAATGTTTTTCTGAATTTTATTATCCCCCCAGGCCTGTAAGATTAAAATATAAGTAATATGTTATCTTTAACTTACAATTTTGGCTTTCCAGTGCTTTGTGTACCATAATTACTCTGCTGTATTTAACTTCAGAAAAAGACAGAGAAAATATTGAGGATATTTGATGTATAAACGATGTCTTAAAACGAAAATGAAGTTATGCTTTGTGATGCAGACAAGAACACAGACGAGCAAGAGAAGAAACATAACCGAGAGGGGTCCATGCCAGACGAAGCTAATCTTTCCCAAGATGGCCTGCACGTGGAAATTGTGCAAGTGCACGCCAAGCTGGTGACTATCTCCGAGTCATTAGTAAATGTTAACTCGACTCTCACAAAGTTAAACGCATCAGTAATGAAACCAACGACACTATTATTGCTGTTAAGAAGAGGTTGAGTAAACATGACGAACAATTGTCCAAACTTCAGTCCAAAGTGAATTCCACAGTGAAGAAACTGGACAGTGTCAAGTCGAAGATGGAATACAGTTTGCCAACAAACAAGTTTGTGGCTCATGAGACTGGTGCCAAAGATTGTGAGAAGATCCTATGTGCCTTTATGACAAAGGAGATGGACATTACTCAAGAGCGTGTCTCAAGAGTCCGCATATGTTGTACCCATAGGATGGGAAAGGGACTTTCAAATAAACCTAAGCCTGTCATTGCGTGTTTTCTTGACTATAAGGATAAGGAGTTTATCAAGAGCTGTGCCAAAGCATTAAAAGGAAAACCTTATAGTGTGGCCGACGATCTACTCCGGGAGATACGAGTCGCCCGCAAACAGTTAATGGATGACTTCTGGCGGTACCATAATGAGGGTAAGAAGTGTGCCTTCATGTATCCTGTAAAGCTTCTCGTCAACGGAGAGGTTGTTTGACAGATTCCTGTTGTCGGTATTGTTGAGGTATAGGATCCCCAGCCAAAGAAGGTAAATCTACTTCCTTGGAACGTCAATGGTAGCGTAACTCAAAAATTAGAAAAGGGTGAATTTGTTTCTTTAAGGCGTAAACATGAAATCGTATTACTTTGTGAAACTTGGACTAACATCTACAGTAATATAGACCTCGATGGATTCGTGCCATTCGCTTCACATAGGAAACGTGCAAGAGGGGCGAAGAGGGACTCTGGTGGTAGGATATCCTATTTTTCACTATTTTTCATATAAAGTGTGACTGTGAGGATATGATGATATTTAAACTAGATAAAACTACATTTTGTCCTGCTAATCATCTATTCCTATTGTTTGTTTACGTGGTGCCATCCGATTCCACAAGAAAAGCATTAGATACTGTTCCGGATGTGTACGATGTGTTATCACAATACACTGCACAATATAAACAGCTTGGAGATGTGATCACCATAGGGGATATGAACTCTAGATCAGGAATATGACCAGACTATATTCAACATGAAGATACCAAAGATGAAGACTTTATTCCACTACCAGACTATATTCAACATGATGATACCACAGATGAAGACTTCATTCCACTACCTGACGACTACGTCACTGACGACATTTTCTCTGAACAAGAAACATTGCAACAGTCAGGACATGTGTTCCATAGGTCATCTCAAGATAGTGGTCTGAATGAAAATGGTTATAGACTGTTAGAATATTGCAAATCGAATGGTTTTGAGAATTGTTAATGGAAGAGTAGGTTATACCTTTTGTAACAAAAATGTGGTTTAAAATAGAGTGTTATTGATTATGCTTAGGCTCCTTTAGTGTGTTCAATAATATTCATGATATTTTCCGATCATAGTTACTTGCATTTATCTTTATATTTTGATAGACTTTGCCTGAAAAAAATACAAAGAAAATATCTGCTTTTAAGTGGAAGGAAACCAAAAAAAATGATTTTATTGATTACATGTTATCTCCTGATTCTGTAGATTTACTAAACAGCATCAACTCCATGTTGCTATCTGAAGATGTAGGTCCTGATGTAATCAACAAGTGCGTTACGTCAATCACTGAACTGTTACCGAGATCCGGTAGGGCACACCTGGCAACTAAATCTGCAGCCGCACGTGCGCCATGCTCAAAACCTTGGTTTGATGAAGACTGTCATAGATTGAGGTCAGAGTTTAAGACGACTGATAATTCTTTGGATCGATCCAAAATGATCGATAGTAGATCTCGTTTTCAGAAATTTTGTAAACTGAAATCCAAACAACGTCTAATTGATGAGGCCAAATCATTAGTTGATTTAAGTAGACCTAACCCTAGCAAATTTTGGAAAAAGATTCGGTCATAAAACAAAAAGAATCAAGTCATTGGGAATTGTGATTTTGAAAATCCTTTTCGTGTGAAGTAGAAGTTGAAAATGTTGATATTGACGGTACCTCAAATTACGTTAAGGAATTAGATAAGGCGATTTCAATTAAGAAAGTGCGATATCAAATTGACAGGTTAAAAAAAGACAAATCTGCGGGATTCGACTTTCTAATAAATGAATTTTTTAAGTTTTGGGGCGAAAGGTTGCCGAAGACGTTATCTATATTATTCACCAAAATACTTGATTGTGGATATTTTCTTCGAGGATGGACAAATGGTATAAAATTCATAAAAAAGGAGGTTTAACAATAGCTGATAATAATAGGGGCGTCACTCTTTTATCGTGTTTCAGTGAACTATTTACGAGTATTTTGAATACTAGATTACATTCTTGGTTCAGTGAATATGATGTTATCTTTGAAGAGCAAGCGGGATTTAGAGCCGGCTATAGTACTGTTGATTGTTTATTTGTACTGCATAACTTGACTAATATGGCACTTGCCAATGGGAATAAGCTTTACTGTAGTTTCATTGATTTTCATAAAGCCTTTGATTTAATTAACAGACAAGCATTGTGGTTTAAGTTATTACATGTTTGAATTAGTTCAAACATGTAAAGTCTTTTTCGTTGTTTGTATGAAGTCATGTGTAAGATTGTCGGACGAAACATACTCGGTGTTTTAATTCTATTTTTGGAGTCCGTCTTCTTTTTGCATTATTTATAAATGATGTTATCAAGACCTTGTCACACTTGTCCGATTTTGGAGTGTATATTTCACACGTTCATGTCTTAAGCTTTTTGTTAATATTTGCAGACGGTATTGTTTTGTTCAGTGAAAGTGTAGGAGGTTAACAGGACGGATTGTCTGCTTTGTCAGATTATTGTGACAAATTGGGTCTAGAAGTTAATGTTCATATGACTAAGGTAATGATATTCAGGAAAGGGGGTAGACGATCTAAGAAAGAAATTTGGTTTTATAAAGGAGTTGAAGTTGAAGTGGTAAATTGTTTTAAGTATTTGAGATTTTTTTTAGTAATTCTGGTAGCTTTTCAGAAGGTATTAAGATTCTATCAGAACAAGGCACAATGAGCTAGTTTACAGTATGAACTTTTTGAAACAATTATTAAACCATTGTTATTGTGTTATGGATGTGAAGTTTGGGTGTTCAGAGAAGCACAAGCCATTGAGGTAACACTTGTAAAGAAACTACTCTTTATGGATTTGGACATGTTTGGCTGAACCAGTTTGTAAGTAATGTAAATGGTTTCTTAAGTGAATTTAAGCAAAGAGTAATGATATACACTCACAACAGTGGACTGGAGACAACTTCACTTTATAAATATTTGGGTGTATTATTCAGCAAAAACCTTACATGGAACAAACAATCATTTCAACCAGGCAGCAACACAAGCTAAAAAGGTATTTATTGCTATCTGTAAACAAACCCATATCTTAGGCGATCTCTCGTACCAAACCTTTTTTAAAATCTTTGATAGTAAAATAAAACCAATATTATTGTATGGGTCGGAAATATGGGGTTTACAAAATATAGATATAATTGAAAAAGTTCATCTATTTGCATGTAAAAAATATCTAGGAGTAAAATTAAGTACACCTAGTGTTATGGTTTATGGAGAACTAGGAAGGTTTCCACTTTATATCTACGCCTCTATATATGCAGTTAAATATTGGATGAAACTTTTAGCTATGTCTCATAAAAGAATACCAAAAAAATGTTATAATATGATGTTATTGTATGACAAGAATGGACAAAGAAATTGGGTATCTCAGGTTAGAAACTTTTTATTTGCTATTGGCTTTGGAAATATTTGGAATGATCAATATGTAGAATTTCAATCACTATTCATTAATTCCCTAACTGTTCGACTTAAAGACATTTATCTTCAAACATGGTGTGATAAAACTCATTTGTCAAGTAAATGTTTTTACTATTCACAATTTAAACACGACTTATTCAAAGAAACTTACTTGTCATGTATTGATATAAGAAAATTTAGGCGATCTCTAGCACGCTTTCGATGCTCTTCACACAATTTATTAATCGAAACTGGTAGATATAAAAATGTTAAAAAGGAAGACCGAATATGTACACTTTGTACTTTAAATGAAATAGAAGACGAATACCATTTTCTTTTTATTTGTCCAGTATATAATGCATTACGATGTAAGTATATTAAACAGTACTACTATGTCCATCCAAGTATTATAAAATTCTGTAATCTTATGAACAGTAAAAATCAAATTACACTACAAAATCTGGCTATGTACATCTACAATGCAATGAAGTACAGAACATATGTTTTATCACTAAAGTGTTAACTTATGTAAATCCCAACTACTTTTGTATATATATGTACTATAGGCCTGAGGCCTCTTCAGTACCGAAATAAAGATTGAGATTCAACAGTGGCATCACCAGCAAAACAGTTTAAGTGATAGGTCTAATTATAGTATTTTTTAGGCTTTTTCGTGTGTTGATAATTAACAAGCATAAGATAAGACTGTTCTCTACTGTGCTGCAACTTTTATTGTTTGAAAAATATACTTTTTGACTGAATTGTCTAATAAAGAATCTGTCTGTCTGTCTGTAAATAGCATGGCTATGCCCAAACATAAGGCAGCATGAGGGTACAAAATACATTATTTCAGCAAAGCAACAGCAGCTACCAACATCCAAAACCCTGTAAAAACTCAACCCTTAAACATACTCCCAGCTTGACCCTCAAACCAACCCTAACTTACCTGACTTACCTGACTTACCTGATCCCTAGTTCCAAGCAAACCTGAAATTTACAAATCTTCATCTCCATTGCAAAAAACTTTATTCTGAAAACTTGAGCTTCTAAGGATTCCTAGATCATTTCAGATGATTTGAGAGTACGGGAGATGTTGGTTAAATGTACAAACTTGGGTCTCCTTGTAACGAAATTATCATTATCCTACATATTTGAGCTCCCTAATGACCCTATGTCTTTTGGTTTTGGTGGGGAAGTGAATCAAGGATCAAGTAGTGCAAGCTTGCATTAGTACAGCTTCTCTTCGCTTGATAACACTGATGATATCATGACTAAGATGACAGTAATAGGACTCACCCGGAGAGACATGCATTCTCGTAGCTTGATGACACTGATGATATCATGACTAAGATGACAGTAATAGGACTCACCCGGAGAGACATGCATTCTCGTAGCTTGATAACACTGATGATATCATGACTAAGATGACAGTAATAGGACTCACCCGGAGAGACATGCACTCTCGTAGCTTGATGACACTGATGATATCATGACTGAGATGACAGTAATAAGACTCACCCGGAGAGACATGCACTCTCTTAGCTTGATGACACTGATGATATCATGACTGAGATGACAGTAATAGGACTCACCCGGAGAGACATGCACTCTCGTAGCTTGATGACACTGATGATATCATGACTGAGATGACAGTAATAGGACTCACCCGGAGAGACATGCACTCTCGTAGCTTGATGACACTGATGATATCATGACTGAGATGACAGAAATAGGACTCACCCGGAGAGACATGCATTCTCGTAGCTTGATAACACTGATGATATCATGACTAAGATGACAGTAATAGGACTCACCCGGAGAGACATGCACTCTCGTAGCTTGATGACACTGATGATATCATGACTGAGATGACAGTAATAAGACTCACCCGGAGAGACATGCACTCTCTTAGCTTGATGACACTGATGATATCATGACTGAGATGACAGTAATAGGACTCACCCGGAGAGACATGCACTCTCGTAGCTTGATGACACTGATGATATCATGACTGAGATGACAGTAATAAGACTCAACCGGAGAGACATGCACTCTCTTAGCTTGATGACACTGATGATATCATGACTAAGATGACAGTAATAGGACTCACCCGGAGAGACATGCACTCTCGTAGCTTGATGACACTGATGATATCATGACTGAGATGACAGTAATAGGACTCACCCGGAGAGACATGCACTCTCGTAGCTTGATGACACTGATGATATCATGACTAAGATGACAGTAATAGGACTCACCCGGAGAGACATGCATTCTCGTAGCTTGATAACACTGATGATATCATGACTAAGATGACAGTAATAGGACTCACCCGGAGAGACATGCACTCTCGTAGCTTGATGACACTGATGATATCATGACTGAGATGACAGTAATAAGACTCACCCGGAGAGACATGCACTCTCTTAGCTTGATGACACTGATGATATCATGACTAAGATGACAGTAATAAGACTCACCCGGAGAGACATGCACTCTCTTAGCTTGATGACACTGATGATATCATGACTGAGATGACAGTAATAGGACTCACCCGGAGAGACATGCACTCTCGTAGCTTGATGACACTGATGATATCATGACTGAGATGACAGTAATTGGACTCACCCGGAGAGACATGCATTCTCGTAGCTTGATGACACTGATGATATCATGACTGAGATGGGAGTCCCTCATGCACAGAGCACACACAAGCCTACTGCATGTCAGACAGGCTATGTTCTTTTCCATCATCTCACTGTGGTGAGTCTCACAGTATATATACGGCTGGGTCGCCTCTTTCATCATAGCTCCGTCCATATCGACTGAGTCCGACCTGCATCATACTTGTTCCTCAGTAAATCTTGCCTCATGGAAATCATTTCTTGATAATCAAATTTTTTCAAAAATGATAACATCAATATAAAAAACCCAGCAAATAATGATAACACAGTTGGAACAAAATTCGATCAAACGTTAATTTTGTTACGAAGGAAATGAATGAAGTTATCCGATATCATGCACTTGCCAGAAATATAAAAATCATTTTTGTTAGAAAACAAGTATTATATCATATCATTATATCTGCGATGTTTGTCATTGTCACTCAAATCTTTTTAAGTGTATTTCTTGATTACACGAAAAAAGGTAACACGAGAGCAATGCCATTACTAATGGAATGGTGTTATTTTGACCACAACACTGTACAGTACTGTTATACATAGGCCTACATGGTATAATAAATGTCGATTTCAACAGCCCAAGTCAAGTGCATCAGTGTCAAAATGTATATTCAAATCAGGAAGAATACATTGTTATATCGAATGTCAAAGACAATCAAAATAATCAACAAGTGAAAATGCATTCTTACATTTTTCTAGATTATAAGCAGGTTTTCAGCTTGTTTCGGTACTTCCCCCATTCTTCAATGAAGAAGGTGGAGACGAATTTTCTTCAGAGTTATCTCCCTTCTTCTGCTCAGTGTTCGCAGATGATCTACTGTAAATAAAATGTGATAAAACCACACCCTTCAGACACCTCTTAATTCGCGATATGTTAATCTAATAAGAGGAAAAGGTCGGATTTATATAGCGGTCAGATTTTTGTCCGTCCGTCACACTTTTTGTTAACCACTAGATCTATGATGTTTTGGTGCGCCATACGTTCTGTAGGCCTATTTTATATGGCCTTGATATATGTTATTTATGCAAATTTTCCATTATATAAGACAAATCTACCTCTGACTCTATATATTAGCCAATATAGGGCCTACATATCTCCCAAACAAAACATGCTAGATTTCTTACTATTTTTAATTCAAATGTCAATCACGCTCCCTTAATTAGTTTTACGTGCTTGGTTAGGGGAGAGCGGGGCAAAGCGCACCCCGTAAGCATTTTTGCCATTTCTAATAAATAATTATACACTTTAGAATCTATATGCTTTATTAATCTCTCATACATTATCCACAATAAAATCACAAAGAATCTCGCCCAGATTGATTACCTTTTTTGAAATACTGTAAATACTTTTTTTATTTTACTGTCTCACTTTGCCCCGCATGATGGGGCAAAGCGCACATTAGGGGCGCGCTTTGCCCCAATTAATTTAGTGACAATTTGGTGCCTTACCTGCCATGTTCTTAGTTACAGAGTCGCGCAAAAAAAATATTTGGACGGCGACGTCATATCCATAGACATGCATGTTAAATTAGTGTAGCCTGTATAATTCTCATGCATTTAATTTCTGTCAGATCTTGTTATTTATTTCACGTTTGTAGGAAATTATCTTAACTGCAATCTCACAAGTTCTGTTTGATTTCCCTTTGTGTATCTATGGAACAACAAGAATTTAATCAACTAATATACATGGTTATGAAAACGTTTAAAATGGTGATCTATGAAACGTTTTTTTATTTTTGTACATTTATCGGTAAATCTGATGTCATTACTTAGATATTAATCAGATAATCAATTGAAAATTATGTTCTTAAAGCTGGGTTGGTTTTAATTCAACATGCAAAGTTTTGCATTGATTCAGCAAGAACTTCTTTCATGAGATATAATTAACTGAAGGCAGAAAGATCAGAAACAACATTTTAACATGAAATACATTGCATTTATTCAATGATAACAAAACATAGCATTAGAAACGAATAAATGAAATGTTAATGATCGACAAAGACAATTAGTTTTTACTGTTCTTCGAAAATTAAACCTTTGGCCAGTTTCACGAGAATACAGTTGCTTTACAATACTAACGCCACCAACTTGGCAGTTTAATACATCGACTAACGAGATCCTGAAACAAAGATATAACATGATTTAGACACAAAATGAATGAAATTAGGTCTATATCTCATTTACATGCTTCTGTAGCCCACTATATTCAGACAAGGAATAGCCGATAGCATCATATTAATTATAGTTATCATTTTAGTATTTTTGGGCAGTTAAACAATTATTTCTAATAATTTCACTATCCATTATATCATTACTTATCAAACTATCATAAAATAAAAGTTTACTTTCACCCCAATCACTTCTAATATCAGTTCATATATGTAAATAACAATTGAAATTTAAGGGGGCAAAGGGCGCCACCGACGGCGCGCTTTGCCCCATTTAGTATAGGCCTATGTTATAATTTCAGCCACAGCCTTACAAGGTAATAAACAAACGATATATCAAAACTGTTTTTGTTAACCTCAGTAGACATGCTTTGAGGCAACATATGGATATAGATTAATTCCACCCTTACTATGTATTACAAAATTGCCTTTCATTTCACAGAACGCTTACAGTAAAATAGTCAAATTTCGTTTTTTACTCCTCTTATCTGTTTGTGGCGCGGTTATGGCGGCAGCGTTGGCTAGCGTGATATGTAACGCTAGTGTCCATTGGTTGAACGACGTGTGCAGCGTCGCCCGCTTTGCCCCGCTCTCCCCTAAACCTCTTTCCTTTGGTGCCCGCTAAAGCATTTATCAGTGATCTCCCTAACGATTCAACAATGTGATGGTACCTTCATGGAACGCGAGGGTAAAAGCTATTTCATGAATTAAGAAAGTCAAGATTTCCAGGATGAAAACTGTTGTATTGTGAAATTAATATATTCCTCTCCAATACAAATTTTATTTTGAAACCATCAAACATACAACACAAAGTTATGACAAACCAGTACGATGTATGCAGTTGCAACAAAATTTAGATCGCTACATCCTAAACGAAGTCTGCAATGAGTCATTTGACAAAATCGATTTCCGCTATCCAGATCAAATCCAAATGAAATTCCTAGCTTAGGGGTCATTTTCTCAGTAAACATTTTCTGGGATTCTAACATTTTTATGTCATTTGGTAAAGCATTCCAAAGATCAATTGTACTTGGAAGGAATGATTTTGAATAAGTTGATGTTTTAATTTGAATATTTTGTATGTTTGATGAGTTTCTTAAACCGTACGGATTTCCTGCCGATACTCTGTCTGGAAGTAGGTCACATAAATAATTTGGTGATTTACCATTTTATAAAAAAGAAAAGGTTAATTTTTGTACACGTCTTCTGTCATTTAGAGGTATAGAGTTTATTATGACTTGTGCCCCTTGTCGCCTCACAGATAGTTCTAAGTGCGTCTAATTGTATTTTTTCTAATTTTGCTTTTTGGGTTGCCGTGCAGTTATCCCGAATATGACTACAATAGTCAAAAATAGGTAAAATGAAAGATTGATACATGGTCTGTAGTGATCTACGCGATAGGCGGTATTTCAAACTCCTTTAACAGTTATACGTACCTTCAATATATTTTTACTGACAAGAATTGTAAAGAAGTGGAAAAAGGGTTTTGATAGTAGTAAGATTTTCACTCTTTTGGAAATAGGAATTAGGAATTTTGCTTAAATGACATGTTCTCATGTATTTGTCAACGTTTTTTTCTTAAGCTTATTAAAAATGCCCTTCTCCTGGGCGTGACTATGAACCTACTGTTTAACACAATCTGCAACGTGACATATCTTACCAGATGTATTAAAACATTCATTATGCCTGGCCGAATAAAAACAATAATGATTGAAACAGATAACTATACGACACGTATATGGAGGCATATTGTAATGCAGTAGGCCTACGCATTCCCTGACAAAAACTCCCTATAAGCAGATAAGATATAAATATATCGTAGGTTATTGCGGTTTGTTTTACAGGACGTGAGCATATACATATCATATCACTATTTCATGAAGCCGCGATATAAGTGAAATAATCTTGAAAGCGGCGTTAAACACTAACTAACCTCACTATTTCATGATGAATAAACAGTTGTTTTATTCTTTTGTTAAATCATGTTGACATTTTAAAAACAGATGGCAATTTTCACTATTGTATTTGGTGTCACCCGTTTTCATTGTATTTCTATAAAGTTAATTTATGACAATACAACACATGCCACAACTTCAAATTATTTATGTTTTTTAAACACAGGTCGATATAGTGTACGTTAGCATTTAAATTGATGTTGATACAATGTATGTGTTTAAAATGTTTTCATGGTCATTAAATATTATTTCATTTTCACAAATAATTTGCAAATTATGTCTTTAATTATTTCTGGTAAAGAAATCATTAGCCTGCTTAGAGTTTATTTTTAGTATCAGAAGAGTTTTTTGTCACCAAACATCTTGAATTTCATGTAGGCCTACTTAAAGATTTAACATGAACACGCAAAGCAAACTGTTCAAATAACTTATTTTCCTTGCACCGGAAAGTCATACAAAATATCGAAAAATAAATAAGATTTAACCATTCTATACTTTTATATATTTATCAATTGAACAGGTATTATACTCAAAAGTCAGGTGATTCAGGATTATAGATTGACAGTGGTTCACTGGAAAACATTTTCGCAAAAAAGTATTTATGTTTTAGATTAACAATAAATGTTAAACAAACAAGCACGAAATCTCAATGATTTTCAGAACAACTTGAATTGAAATAAGCGTTAACTGGCGTGGAGCGGTAAAGGGATTGAGAGAACAGACAGCATTGAAAATACCACGAAAACAGGTTACTTCAGTGTACTTTTAAAAAATAAAAGTTTACTACTACTACTACTAGTTGAAATTTTACCAAAATTGTTTTCAAATTTCCCCCCATAAATCGATTTTGAATAAATATATAAAAAACAAGAAAAAGCTTGTGTGTATGATAGGAAATAACAGTAGTGTCATTTCTCTTTGTTTCAAACCTATTACACGTGGTTCAGAACAAAGGAATTCAGCGTTCAATTAGAGTTACTTGCCCCTTGATTATAATTATTGCCCGAAATTGTTCCTTTGTTCGATAGTTTTTGTTATATACACTGAAAACGGACAATACCACCAAACATGAGTGTTCAAAGTTTGAATGAAGATGCAACGGTACAAGGTGTGCTTCAATTCCTTCGACAAATGAACCAGTCAGACCAAGGAATCAACATTTTCCAAGGTAAGATTTGGTTCAATACACGAGACGTCACGAAATTATGATGCAATATCGAACTCGGATAATAATGAAAATAAAGGTTAAATAATCTAGAGTGTTTTGTCGACCTGACATACCATGAAGCCAATAACAATACTTGTTCAAGACTACCATTCAAATATTACAGGCTTCTCTTACAAAAATATTCATATTGATAATTGTTGTATGGATTAGATAACTCTTGTACAAATATTGTTATTTAGTCACTAGATCAAATAATTAATATAAGTTGTGTATTTAAAGCTATGAGGAGTTTAATCAAATTGTTTAAAATGTTTTATGCTGATCCATCAATAACTTTATTCATGAAAATTATTTATGCTACGCTGAAGGGACAGTAGCACGTTTTTTGAAAGAATTTTTCCTTCAATTTTTCCAAAGAAACATAAGTCTATGCTGAATGTATTGTCTCCGGACGGTCAAAACTTCTCGTTACGAAACCCGAACATATGTAGACCTAGAAAAATATTCAAGTATCATGAAATTATCAGTTGCGGCCATTTTTGTGAAATGAATGGTAATAGATTATCATAGCTTAACCAAACATTGTATGTTGTTTTAAAAATGTTTTTTGAGATTAGAAAAAACATTGTCTTGCGATTTGAAACATTTTATTTTGTTTTATTTAGATCACATTTTCCATCTCAAACAAAGTGGTACATTCCTTTTAGCATGTATAGTCAGTCTTTGGAAATAATGCTGAGTAATTTATGAAGAAAGCACGAAATGATACGAATCTTTTGTTAACTTTATTTTTTTAGGATGAAGATCTTGATGAACAATGCGACACCATCGAGGCTGTTTTAGAAGTGACCATGCTGACAGGAAAAAAGTAGCCATGATAGTCCCAAGAAACAGCAAAAAGGCCTCACCAAACATGATCTCAAAAGTTTATGAAAGTTATCGCTTTATTTTATACTAAAACTAATTAATTTTTTAAGGTTGCGTTTGCTGATTGCATTTTAATGGGGTCATAACCAAGCATTGGCAACAACTTTATATACACTGATTGAATCGTATGCAGCTTTGGAATTATATTTAAACTTCAATTTTTGTGTGGCAAAGTTATTACCAGACTAGCTACCAAAAAACCCTCAGTTAATTAATTTTTGATCAATTGCTGCTGTCATAATTATATTTGATAGCAGAAGACACTCGGATGAGATTCCTTAGTTGAAGTTCTTCACTCAAATTCAGTAGAACAGTTAATGTAGCATTTCTCACTTTTCTTTTTAGTTGAAGAATGACCTGACCAGCTGCCACAAGGAAGCACCCCGACTATTGATTATCATCAACAAGTCCCTCACCTATTTTGATCATCATGTAATCATGCACAACTTGAAGAGCCACAGTGTCATTAGCTCTTAAGTTTGTTGCTGTCGCTTCCCATCTGTAATCTGTTTAATTTTGATCAGGTCAAATTTGGCCGTAAAACAAATAAATATTGTGAACCTATCATATGTCTTATCTTTTCATTTATCCTTTAGTTTTTTTTAGCATATTTTCACATTTGCAAGTTACTTCAATTTACATTGCATAATTTTTAAAACTAACTTGAGATTCCTTTTGATACAAAATCACATTTTTAATTATTCATAAAATTATCGGTTATCAGTTATTGACTTTATGTATTTAAGGTGTTAAAAGAACTTATTTCATCAAAATGTATTAATATTCTTTCTATCATATGGTGAGGTGCTAGAAGGTTGTTTATGAACTAAAGAAAATCTTGCAAAACTAATATTCAATTCAGTGCCGTTTGTGATTGTTTTATGTTTGCTTTAGATTACATCTCTTTTTTGTTTAAAGTCTTGAATATCTTAGAAAATATTTAGTTTAATAGTTTACCACATGGTTAATACCAAACCACTTGTCACAACATGTTTTAAATTAAAACACATTTCACAACATGTTTAATACCAGAACACTTTTCACACCATGTTTAATACCAAAACACTTTTCACAACATGTTTAAAATCAAAACACTTTTCACAACATGTTTAAAATCAAAACACTTTCACAACATGTTTAAAATCAAAACACTTTCTACAACATGTTCTAACCTAAAATGTGTTTTGATATTAAACACTTTACGGAATGCGTTTGGGATTTAAACATGTTTTGAAATTCCATGTGTTTAAAAAACAGGACAAGATATGTGTTTGGGTTTGTGTTTAATATCAAAACACCATTTTTGCAGTGTATAATACGAAAGCACAACGTGTATTTCGATCATTGAACATTTAAGCTGGGGGCTATGTCACATGCCATATCTTTGTAAAAAAAAATGTTATACAGAATGCTAATCTAGAGTTATTGGAATCAGTGACTTATGATGTTTTAAACATAAATGAACATATTGCAAAGTATACGCACATGTCCTCGTTTCTCAAATTTCTCCAAAATGAAGTGACGTGGAACAATAAATTTCGATGCCAAATGATGGACACAACAGGTTTAATTTATCCAAAAATCATTTTATAAAAAGTCACTGTCCTAACATGATATACCATTATCGTTACACTATCTTGAATTTCTCGTCATAGTCAAATGGGAGATAATTGCCAAAATATTAAGTGAGTTCAAGTCAAAATGTATATATCAAAATGATTATGATATTTACAAGACGTTAGCCCGGTTCTCACTTGTTCTTAACTATTTTAGTAAGCAGCGCATAAACTTCGCTCTAATTTCAAGTTTTTAGGTGTCGGTTTCGATAGCAAACTCATTTGGTTTGCTCGTCATGCATATGGCGTCTTTATCTATAAAATGTGCCAAGCGTTTAAACCTACTTATACTACTTATAAATCTTTCTTCCTCTTGCATTTTTTGTACGCAGAAAAGAGTCATAAACCAAATATAACCGAGTTCAATCTTAAGGCTTAAGGCATTTCCAACAACACCAATTGCTGCAATGCAGACAGATTGTGATAGAGCCGCCGTTGTTGCCGTCAAAAATAAGCACTCCAAACGAATCTTAAAACATCCTCCACAAACTACCAACCTGCGAAGGATATTTGAATGATTGCATTGAGTATGTGATCTGCGACTGGAGTTCCATTTTGGTTAATCTGTTCAAAAACTAGCACAGTGGTGCGATATTCTAGATTTAGAATTAAATGCCTCTTTCAGTCTACCAACATCTAGCCAGTGGTGCCTATCTCAACCATCAATCAATGCAGATTTGGCCTAAGTGGTTGACTAAAATGAACCCACTCATTATCAAGCCAATTGCAGAAGGCTATAATGACACAAACTACTCCAGATTCACCCATATCTATACAGATGCTTCGAAAGATCCAGTTTCAGGGCATTTTGGTGCCGTGTTTTATGTACCATCTCTCGATATACCAAAATGTATAGTCTAAACGATCATATACCTGTTTTTTTTGCAGCAGAATTCTGCAATCCTTAAATCACTGAATTGTTTTTTTTAAAACATGATATAGAGAGTCTATTGTTTTTACTGATTCTTTGGCCTCAGTTCAAGCTATTCAATCAGGAATAGAAGGTCAAGACAGTGATATCCTGTATGATACTCTTTTAAATGACATTTATATCAGTTGTGATATTGCATTGTACTTGTATAAAATCTGTACAATTAAGAAGGGCATTAACAAAGTTTAGATGCTACTCAAATAGATTTAAATTTACTACATACAAACATGTCCAGAATCCTAACCCTGCTGATTTTATATGTCCGTATTGCGGAGAAGGCGAAGAAGATGAATATCATTTTTTGTTCATATGTCCATATTATGCCAAAATTCGTGAATATTATTTACCGATTTACTATCTTAAGCATACATGTACTCAACACTATATTTCCCTGTTATCAACAACCAACAGTAACCTGTTGCTCCGCTTGGCCATGCACCTACTTATATAAAGAATTTTAGATTAAGATAGCGGTCTGATATTATCTTACATATACAATGGAATCCTGGCCCGGAAATGCAATAACTTTTGTTCTGTTTTGATTTTGTATGGGTTCCCGTTGGTAACGAGAGAGCAGATCGATCACCTTGCCAAGTCTGCTCTGACAAGAACAGAAATCAACGTTGAGGAATTATGGCCAGTTCCCAAAGA
The DNA here is from genome assembly GCA_921293015.1 of Phorcus lineatus. Classification (NCBI taxonomy): domain Eukaryota; kingdom Metazoa; phylum Mollusca; class Gastropoda; order Trochida; family Trochidae; genus Phorcus; species Phorcus lineatus. The sequence goes on along the minus strand of OV121095.1, from coordinate 17,629,663 downwards.
TTAAGTGGTATATAAGGCAATCTATCTATTTATTTATTTATTTATTTATTTATTTATTTATTTATTTATTTATTTATTTCGGTTGATATTTAGGCCATCGGCCTATAACAACATGGAATACATAAATATTAACAAGCATAATGCACATGCGTATACATCTAGACATATAAGATGTTTATGTAATAACTGATTCTCGAAATTCCATAGCTTGGGAAATGTACATTGCAATTTTTCTAATGTACTAGTATTCTTCATTTTTATCTGACAATAATTCAATAAAGTGGTGTCTTGTCCTTATTGCAACATTAATGTATTGCTTTCTAATATGTGAAAGTGATTCACAATGGAGTAGAAAATGATACTTGTTCTGAAGACAATTGACAATATGTACAACAAAGTACAATAAACCATGAACAGGTTTTCGTCTCACGAACGCACCTTCTTACCCAGCTTGCCGACCTCGTGCAAGGCGAGCTCGCTAGCAGGCAACGTGTCAGCCACGAGGTTTTCACTAACAGTTGGCCTGTAGATTTTCACACGACAAGATGTGTGTGGGCTAACAAATTTCAATCTTTTTGAGTTCAGACAAAGTCTGACTTAATATTTATTAGGTTTTACACGTTAACACGTGTGTGCTAGTCACAATTTTGGTAATAAGACAAAGTCTGATTATATTTTTCATATTTGTTATATCAAGCCAAAACTTGTTATTTCTGCTCATTTTATATCGTGTTTATTAACACATTTACAAAGTCTTTGAGACATTTATTGACAGTACTATAGCCTTGTAGCTATAGTGGGGATTTCTTTATTGGGTATTTCATTTGTTTCTTACTTTCACATTACACTGCACTTTTCATGATTATTTAACAGGATCATATTTAAGTTTGGAGGTCGGAGTGGATCATTATTATCTTTCCTTTTTCTTCTCACTATCTCACTTTCATTCTACTGCATTCACTCTTCAAAACAAAATGGTAGCAGAGCGTGGTTATATTCACTCAAACTGACAAAACATCTCATTTAAATCTCAATTTTGTAAATTTCAAATTTCTCACACATACAACATGATGACACATACATTTCCAACTCACTCACTCGCATGCACTACACCATGCATTTCATAAAATCAAAGGGAAATACCATTGTGTGAGGCAGTGTAGTCAATGGTCAATTGTTCGCAATTTACATCATGGCTTCCAAGTCTGAATCGGGTCTTGATGAGATACGCGACACTGGTGGTCAAAAGGATCGTCAGGATGTTGGGCCTTCCACTACACAGTTAGAATTGGGCATCTTTCAAATGAAGCGTCACAAAACTACAGTTAAATCCGCCATCACAAAAAACAAAAACAAATTAAGTGCTCTTCTTGAGGAGGAACTTCCTTCTCGTAGAGAAATACGCGAACTGATAGATCATCTTAGCTCTCTGCAAGTGGAAGCAGTAGATATCTTGCTTGAACTTTCCACAAGTTACACTCAAATTGGTGATAAAGAAATGGTAAAAACAACACTTAAGGAAATGAGTGAAGTTGAGGCAAAATGTGAGACTGCTATAGATCAAGCTGACATCTATCTTAAAAACACAGTTTCCACATCTTCCAACTCTTCACATCATTCAAAACATGTAGAAGGTAGTGCTCGTGAGATTACTGAAATGTCTCTAGCTGCAAATAAACCAAAAACACATCAACCTACAACAAAACATTCTGTCGAGAGTATCACTACTTCTAGCACCAAAGACATTGGCAATGATCTGTGGAAACAGCTCAAACGTATTTCAATCCCAGTATTTTCTGGTGACATTAAAGCTTATGAAGGCTGGAAGGCTGCATTCATGGCATGTGTTGACAAAGCTCCTGCAACAAATGAATACAAGTTGCTACAATTGAAGCAATATTTAGCAGGCGAGGCTTTAGAGCTGATTGTTAGATTGGGGCATAGTGGAGCTGTATATGATATAGCACTTGAAAAGCTTGACAGAAAATATGGAGGTTCACGACGTCAGCTTGCAATACGTATGGAAGAAGTTACAAATTTTAAACCATTACGTCCTGACAGTGCTCGTGATCTTGACAAATTTGCAGATCTTTTAGACTTGTCCATTGTTTCTCTTAGAGAGGTAGATAAGGTCGAAGAACTAGGCAATGGTTGTATGTATTCCTTGTTGCAAAAAAAAATGACAGAAGATATGATCTGCCGGTACAAAAGGTGGATATATGAACAACAGAGACAAGAGTCTGTTGAAGTCTTGCGGGAATGGGTTTTGCTTGAATCTGAATTTCAGACTGTTGCTTCCGAGATCAAACATGGGTTTTCAGAGCAGAAATCTAAAACCACTTACAAGCATGGTACCTTTTATGGTGAGCAAAGTAAAAACACACCATTCTGCTTCTTTTGCAAAGCAAACACACACAAAATATGGTATTGCAAAAAGTTCAAAGATCTATCAATAGCCAAGAGATTGATGACCGTGAAAGAGTTGGGTCTTTGTGAACGATGTTTGCTCAAAAAACACAATGCTGGCTGTCTCAAGGAGATGAAGTGTGGAATCAACGGTTGTGAAGATAATCACAATAGGTTGTTGCATGACAATAAGAAGCAATCCGACAAAGGTCAACAAAAATCAACTTTTCCTAAATCGCCAAATACGTTGACTACAACAATGTCAACAACCAAAGTTTCAAATTTGTGTGCCCTTCGAACCATTCCAGTGGTAGTCAAAAATGGCACTCGCAGGCTTGTTGTCAATGCACTTCTTGATGATGCAAGCACACAAACATACATCAATGAGGACGTAGCTAGTGAACTCCATCTACATGGTGAACCCAAGTCTGTATCCGTCAATGTTCTCAACAGTAGAACAGAAACATTCAACTGTTGAACTTGGACTGGAAAGTGTTGATGGCTCTGTGGACACTACAATTGCCGCATTAACAACAAATAGGGTCACAGGTAAATTGAAAGCCATTGACTGGAACAAGGTCAGTCAAAAGTTCAAACATTTGCGGAGCATTCAATTTCCAGAAGTTAGTCAACGTCCAGTTGTAGACATTCTTATTGGGCTTGACAATTTTGAGCTTCACTCCTCCCAGGGTGATGTAACTGGCGGTCCTGGTGAACCAGTAGCTAGACTAACTCCTCTTGGCTGGACTTGTGTTGGTACTCTGGACATCGCAGATCAGACAAAAGTAAACACTTTCCACACACAGGTCATTTTCGAATCATTCATTTCTTCTGATGATTTGCCTCTGGACAAACTTGTTCAGAAGTTCTGGGAACTTGACCAAGTTCCAGATACTCAAAAGGTTATGAGCCCTGAAAATCAGATGGCAGTAGAATCAGTTAAGCAATCCTGTAGTTATGTCCATGGCAGGTACGAAGTTGGTATACCTTGGAAAACGCCATCCCCAGATTTGCCTGATAGTTATGGTATGGCTTTCAAACGCTTGGTCAGCACTGAGAACAAACTTCTCAAAGAAGATGGTAACAGTGCAAAGATGTACCAAGAGGTTCTTGATCAATATCTCGAGAAAGGATACATCAGGAAAGTCGATACAAATGAAGTTCAACAAACAAAATGGTATTTACCACATTTTCCTGTCATCAAACTTGACAGAGATACAACCAAGGTTCGTATCGTGTTTGATGCTTCTGCCAAAGTTGAAGGAATTTCTCTGAACGATGTCATTCTACAAGGTCCAAAGTTGCAGAATGATTTATTCAGCATTTTACTTCGTTTTCGACAATTTCCAATTGCTGTCATAGGTGACATTGCTGAAATGTATTTGCAAATTGAGATTGCTGAGAAGGATAGACCTTACTTTAGGTTCTTGTGGAGATCTTTAGATAAGACCAGTCAACCAGAGATCTATGAATTTTCAAGAGTTGTTTTTGGCATGAATAGTTCACCTTTTCTGGCTCAGTATATTTCTCAACAACATGCAAAACAACATGCTTCTGAATTCCCATTGGCCTCTGAAACCGTCTCCAAGTCCACATATATGGATGACAATATGGACTCTGTTCAAACAGAAAGCAAAGCTTTGCAGCTGTATAGCGAGTTACAAAAGTTGTGGAGTCGTGCTGGTATGCATACAAGAAAATGGATGTCAAATTCATATGTTGTCCTTGATCAGATTCCCGTGAAAGATAGGCTCAAGGAAATAGACATTGCAAGCACAGAGTTGCCATCTGTAAAGGCATTGGGTCTTTCTTGGGATGCTGAGAGTGATCAGTTCCAATATCGGTTTCTAAAAGAACAAATGTCCAATTTCAAAATGACAAAAAGGAATTTTCTTAAAGAAACTGCAAAGCTATTTGATCCTCTTGAAATGTTAGCACCATTCATAGTTAGAGCTAAAGTGATCTTGCAAGAGATGTGGACAGCTGGAGTTGCCTGGGACGATGCTTTACCCAAAGATTTGGAAATTAAAGCTTGGACTTTCTTAGACGAGATTCAACATCTCTCATCACTTCGCATAACCAGATGTCTTCAATGGACTGCAGAGTCCAAAATTCACGTATTTGTTGATGCTTCCCAAGAAGCATATGGAGCTGCAATCTATGCAGTATCTGTTGTAGAGGGTGAAGTTACTTGTTCACAACTTGTTGCGGCAAAATGTCACGTTGCTCCCCTCAAGGCTGTTAGCATTCCACGCTTAGAGCTGCTTGGAGCAACACTGGGTGTCAAACTTGCTCAATCTGTTGTTTCAGCCCTAGGTGCCAGTATGGATGCAATAACAATATGGTCTGATAGCCAAAATGTCCTCTGGTGGATCAAGAGTCCAAGTAGATCATTCAAACCGTTTGTGGCTAATCGCATTGGTTTCATCCATGAAACAACAAAACCTTGTCAATGGTTCTATGTGCCTAGCAAATTGAATGTTGCTGATCTTCTTACCAAAGGAATACCAGCACAGCAGTTGTCTGATAGCAAATGGTTGCATGGTCCTGATTTCATAAGTTTACCAAACGATCAGTGGCCTCAACAGATCACAGATTTCAAGGTCAAATCAACGTCCGAGTACAAAACAAAACCGGCATCAAGTTTTTCCCTGTTGAGTCAAACAGATTTTGAAACATGGCGTTTACATCCCACTAGATATTCTGATTGGGCAAAGTTTTGCCGAATTTATGCTTGGGTTTTGAGATTTATCTCCAATGCAAGAGCACCCTCCTGTCTTCGGACATGTTCACCTCTTTCTGTTGAGGAAATTGGGGATGTTGAAACAGCTTTGTATGGGATTGCTCAAAGGGAAGCTTTTTCCAAAGAGATTGAAGCAATTTCACACGACAAACCATTGGCAAAAAATAGCAAACTCATTGGTCTGAATCCTTTCCTTGATGAGCACAAAGTTCTCAGAGTTGGGGGAAGACTGCAGTTTGCTGATGTTTTGTCTGACGATGCCAAATTTCCCATTATTTTGCCAAGAGGTAATTGGATTACAAAACTTGTTGTCAAACATTTCCATGAAAAGTGTCAGCACATGGGCACCAATTCTACTCTTGCTGCGTTGTCTTCAAAATTTTGGATTTTGTATGCAAGAGAAGAGATCAGAGATTGGGAACATCAGTGTTCTTGGTGTCGGAGACAGAAGTCTAAACCAGGACATCAACTCATGGCAAATCTTCCACAGAACAGACTCATGTATTCAATGAAAGCGTTTGAGAACGTTGGTGTTTATTTTGCTGGACCATTTGTCACAGTGCAAGGACGTGGTAAACGCCGTCTAAAAAGGTATCTCTGCCTTTTTACCTGCCTTGTGACTCGGGCTGTGCATTTAGAAATGGCATATGGTCTGGACACCGATTCTTTTTTGAATGCATTTTTCAGATTTGCGCATCGGAGAGGCATGCCTAAAGAAGTTGTTTCAGATAATGGGACAAATTTTGTGGGTGCTGTTAAGGAGTTAAAAACTCTTGTGCAACGCTTTAACAAAGACAAACTTCAAGCTTCTATGGTCGCAAATAAAGTGGTGTGGAAATTCAATCCGCCCAGTGCCCCTCATTTTGGAGGTGTATTTGAAGCACTAATCAAGTCTGCCAAGCGAGCAATTTTTGATATACTTGGCTCAGGGGACATTAGTGATGAAGCATTAGTCACTGCTTTCACTGGGGTAGAATGCCTCATGAACTCACGTCCTCTCACATACCAGAGTGCTCATCCTCGAGATTTACCCCCATTGACGCCGAACCATTTTCTCCAAGGTCAGATGGGTGCAGAGTTTGCACCAAACATTGATGAGTCAAATCACAATCCTCACCGAAGGTGGCGACGTGTCCAAGAATTGATCAGACACGTATGGAAACGCTGGATGCAAGAGTTAGTACCAACCTTAAACAATCGCAAGAAGTGGCACACTCCAACAAAGAACTTGCAAGTTGGAGATGTTGTGATTGTTGTGTCTAAGGACACTCCACGAGGATGTTGGCCATGTGGGCGAATCACTAAGATCTATCATGGCAAAGACGGACTCGTCAGAGTTGCTGAAGTTCAGGTTGGCGAGTCGAGACTTACACGACCTGTGACAAAACTGTGTCCATTACAGTTAAACTGACATGACAAGACTTTTTGTATATACAACTTCTTTAATGCTTGTCATATTTGAATGGAAAAACATTTTTATTTTTGCCTGAAGTTTTCAGTTTATTATTTCACCATTTTGTCTTCTATTTCTATATGTTTATTTTATGATAGACAGGGGTCTATCATCGAAGGGGGTATGTTCTGAAGACAATTGACAATATGTACAACAAAGTACAATAAACCATGAACAGGTTTTCGTCTCACGAACGCACCTTCTTACCCAGCTTGCCGACCTCGTGCAAGGCGAGCTCGCTAGCAGGCAACGTGTCAGCCACGAGGTTTTCACTAACAGTTGGCCTGTAGATTTTCACACGACAAGATGTGTGTGGGCTAACAAATTTCAATCTTTTTGAGTTCAGACAAAGTCTGACTTAATATTTATTAGGTTTTACACGTTAACACGTGTGTGCTAGTCACAATTTTGGTAATAAGACAAAGTCTGATTATATTTTTCATATTTGTTATATCAAGCCAAAACTTGTTATTTCTGCTCATTTTATATCGTGTTTATTAACACATTTACAAAGTCTTTGAGACATTTATTGACAGTACTATAGCCTTGTAGCTATAGTGGGGATTTCTTTATTGGGTATTTCATTTGTTTCTTACTTTCACATGACACTGCACTTTTCATGATTATTTAACAGGATCATATTTAAGTTTGGAGGTCGGAGTGGATCATTATTATCTTTCCTTTTTCTTCTCACTATCTCACTTTCATTCTACTGCATTCACTCTTCAAAACAATACTCATCTTCGATCTCTCCTGATCTACACAATCTGCATATTCTATTTAAACGTTCTACGCCAATCATTCTACCAGTTTCTATTTCAAGTAGGAGGACTCCACAACGGAAATTTGCCAAAGCACTTCTAGATTTATTTATTTGAAGTGAATTTATATAATTTTCGGTTTTAAATCTGAGTTTAAAAGTTTTGTAATTTTGAAGTTTGGATACCTTATCTATCGATGTATACCAATCTGGTATAAACACATCTTTTATCCTTTGTCTGAATTCATTGATGAATAAATTTACGTTTTGAACCACCAGATTTGCCCAAACATACATAAATCCGTTTAAGCACAAAATGTTTCTAACTCTAGTTACCCAGTTGACGTTACCATTTTTGTCATAAAGGAGTGAAATTTTGTAGGATTTCTTGGCATATCTATGCGTAAACATTCTGCTTAACAACACTAACCATAGTATTAACAAATATTGGGAGACGGCCACATTCACGAAGAACAGCATAATTTGGTGCTTTAATTGCTAGTTTAAGATCTCTCTTGCAAGCTGTTATTTGAATTCTCTCTAGTTCATCGTAATTTTTATATCCCCAGATACGTTAGAATTGGTAATATTTTACAATCAAAGATTTTGAAAAATGTTTGACTTTTTGTAAAACAATTCATGTTTAGCGTATTGAGTATACAAATCAAAGCTCGTTTACCTTCGTTTACTCTTTTGTTGATTGCATACTTCCATGATAACTGAGGGGTGAAATATACACCTAAGTACTTGTAAGTATTCACAATTTTCAATTCTTCACCATCAAAATACCATTTTTCATTTTTACTTAAAACACCTCCCTTTCTGAATATATCATTATATTTGATATAGCCATATTTACCTTAAAGGCACTAGTGCACGTTTTTACGGTTTAAATTGGCTATTTTAAGGTTTAAGAGGACTTATGCATTCACTTAAGCTTTCCATCGATGCAATGAAATACTTTTAAAAATTTACAATTAACCTGCAATCAACAATAAAATAATTAAGACAGCCGCTGTCGGCTTAGACATATAAAGATCTATGGTTAGCTGTGCACAAAACGGATAAATTATGGACAGTTGAACACGGCTGAACTAGTAATGTGTGCAGCGTATTGAATTTACCTAAACTCTGAACATAGACCAAAGAATAAAATATGTTTTATGAAAGCAATATTGTAAATAAACCGATTTAATAACACAGCATTAGCATTGCTATTAGATTGAACAAAGCGGCTGTCGTTTCCGCTTTTTTTTTTGGTTATAAGCAAAATCTTAATATTTCCGATATCGTAGTTCATGCGGATTTAAAGTTACGTTACATTAAATACTAAAGGTCTTTAAAAATTAACTTTACTACCTGAATACGTAAATATTTGTTAAATAACTTACGAGATAGATTAGAAGATCTTGAATAATATCTAGAGATATGCAGTATCTGTGCATTCGTTGTGTTTACGAAATATTGGTGTGCACTAGTGCGTTTAAGTCCATATTCGATAGAAAATGAAGAGAGGATGTTCAGCTGTTTTTGCAGGTCCCTGCACACATTAGAAAACAACACAAACAAAAGTAAATATACATGAACAAGGTCCGGCATAAGTTGTATCCCATAGCAATCTGGACATTCAATACCGGTAGCTAATTCATTGATATAAATTGAAAATATTAGAGGGCTCATTATGCAGCCTTGTTTTAAACCTATGGGACATTTGAAGAATTCTGAATATATGGTATTCTTTCTTACACAGGCAGTTACATTCTTATAAAGATTTTGTATAATCTTACATAGCTTGCCTTTCATTCCAATACGGTTAAATAGATTCCATAACTTAGGACGCCTTAATTACTGTATCAAAAGCTTTTCTTAAATCAATGAACGCAGCATATAATGTACCTCTTTCAATCTATCAACAGTGGCAAACTGACTTGAGTAAGGACGTATCTCCCAAGTGTCGGGATTGTTTAAGCATTGTCCAACTGCTTTTTACTTATTAATTGAGTGTGAAGGACATAATGAACACTGAGAAGACGTTGTAACATCGAGATCAAGCACCTTCAATCTTAGGGCTATTCTTAGTGACAGTTTAATGTTCGGTGACATTCAAAGTTATTTTTAACTTCATACAAAATACGGGAAACTATGATCGCATAAAACATGTTAATCTCTTTCATATTACCTTTTACAACCTCTAATCATATTTTATTCCGGGCGTATATTGGTTATCTGTTGGCCCAAATGTCGCCTTTAAACTCCGCCTACGTACCTGTTAAGTTCAAGACAGCTGCCATTACATTACTTATAATGCTGTTGTTTAACAGATAGGGTTGTTCAGCAATTATGGTTTATCAGATGAAATTAAAAAGTATGTTTCAGTGGTGTAATTACCTAAACTTTAGATTCATATCTCTTACGCTTTCCAAGCAAGCAATGTTTCTTAAAGCTCTCTTGACCCACTCATGCCGGATTATCCTTATGCTCATACATGATCTGTTTCGAAATTTAGAGATACATGTCATTTGTATAGTATTAAATGCTACAGTGTTATATTTGGGATCAGACTATCTGCAATTGTACCAATTCTTGCTTAATACATACTTTATATATATGTTAAGCATGGATACGATGTTTTCATTGGCTGGAAATTGCAGATAGTGTAATTGGTATTGCAATATTTTGCCGAAAGGGGAACCTGCCCTAGGTCTGAAAGATCTCATATGACAACAGAGGTTAATATAAGAATTTATGACGGAGATATGAGGAGAGAATTTTGAATGGTTTTGTTGAGCTCTTTTCATAAAGTTATCTAAGCTCTTAAAGATACGATTAGTTATGTCCTCTCTTTGTTGAAGTATCTTTTCAGGCTATTTCAGTACAAGTCACGAGTCTTTATAGGCTTAAATCAGTGACAAAGAGTATGCTTTGTGATTTTTCGTGTGGCTTTAATAACAGCCAAAATACCGTATGACCTGATTTAAGTTAAATTCGCCTCCCTTTTCCCAAAATGATATAGATAATCGGACAAAGGCTATATCAAGGTTAACAAGTAGAAATTCCGCATCTAATATACATATAGATATTAATCTTCCTTATTAACCTTCTTAATACACATGTACTATCAAGCAATGCCTGTCTTTATATCTGCTGTAGATAAGTTTCAAAATTACTTTAGAGTCATTCGCGCCATTATCCGTTTTTTATAAAATCACAAATAACGACTTTAATCTGTTAAATTCATTGTCATTCCGCATAACCGATAAGCATTACGTTTCTGATTTTCTGAAACAACCACTTGAAAACTCGAAATCAAAACATCATTATTAAAGTTTGACATATTTGACTCCAAAAACATTATATGTGCATCTTAAAAGTGCTATTCTGGCACGAATAGGTTTTTTTCTAGGTCCAGATTCGGCCTTCCTCTCTAGTTTACGTTAAGAAAATGTATCCTCTATCTATAAAACCTAAAATATTATTCTAATCTACAAAATATCCAATGTAATCTAATCTTTTATTCAAATCACTGCAAATATACGGAATTCGCTTCCTCCACATTAAGTGAAAGCTATTGCTGTAAAAGAATTAAAAAATACGGTTATATAGTACAAGATATGACCGATATCACCAAAAACAATGTACCCTCCACCCAGTCTAAGGTTCGCTGATCTGAATAGAGATATACTTGACTTACCATATTGATAGGCTCATTTCCTCTCGTATGTGTCCGGCAATATATCTATAGGGCCCTTATCTCCGACGTTTATGGATGGCCCGTTTATTAATCTGCCTACTGGTTTTACCACAGCTCGTCCTTATAATCGGCCTCACATCAGTCTTTGCAAATGAATCATAAAGAGACAAACAGTAACCACTAATTAACTAAGGTAGTATGTAGTGTAATCGCTTGAAATAGTTGATATATGATATATACAACTTTTTAATTTCTCATCAAGTTCTTCGATCACTCGGCCTCATCAAAACACCATTCGATCTTAGTATTTTCGTAAATTGCCTAATTCTATTTTAGGATGAGCCGTGCATTTCTGAGATATGTGTGATCATTAATCAGCATTAAAAAATTACTTTACTAGTCTTGAACGTTTTATTGTAAATTTCAAATCATCCTTATGTTATGTGTCCTGTCGCCAAGTCTAAAAAGAATTTTCAACAGGGACGTACGACTGTGTGCTACTAGGTGCGAATGCTACACTTTGGTTCTTTTATGTCTATAAAGGCGCGTTTTGGAGAGGTTCTCACGTGCTTAAGGTACTAGTTGTTATGCTTCGTCAATCTATTACAATAAGAAATGTTTGCTTATTACGTGTCCTTGTTAAAAATGTCGGAAAAGTAATCAATCATAAAATTGTTCTTGTTTATTGTTGTTTTACTTCATTCATTCCTCAAAACGTATCATTGAACATATTTCAGTGCACTTCTTTAAGGCTTTTCATGCTAGACAACCTGCTCTTTTCAATGGGTGTACAACCGGTAATGGCCGCCCGCCATCCTTGGTACACCTTCTTACAGATGTAAAATCTACGATTGTATTTTCATTGGCTAACTCTGTTCATATCTACACTATTGTGTCCTATTAATAACATTTATCAGTGAACCCCAAATCTTCAAAACTAATGAAGTAGACATATCTGTTTAAAAACTTGAATACGGTATGAATATGATCGCTCTCTCCTATGATTAATACCACACACGTGAATCATGCAAAACTTATATATAGTTTTTCTCACGAAAAGAAAGTTATATGATACGTGTCAATTGGCTTTCGTGTGAGAAGAAATACTAACTAGGTAATCGAAGTAGATGAATCGATTTTAACAGTAATGGTAATCAGTAAAACCAATCGGATATAGACAATAGGACAGTGTTCATGACAAGTGGGCTACTTAAACGCAACGATATTCAGTTTTGAATCTTCAAGAAAAGGTAAGTTATGTTGGTCTTTATACATGATTATCATGATTATACCTGATCTATGGATCCATGTTAAAATAAATTAATGACAGAAAAATAATGCATTTTTCACGCATATCTTAAAGCCTACGTATACGTACCTTTGGTTCAAATCTTTTCGATCCATACTTGAAAACGGAAAAAAACCCATTTTACAAGTGCTAAATCAAAATTAACAGTTGATCATTAACACAGGCTTTCCTCTCTTCAATACTTTTCAGCATTAGACAAGGCGCACCATGTATCTCCTCTGTCCCTTGTTGTTTATGACTCTCGTCACTGTGTCTCAATGTCTTTTTGCACCCTTCCTACCACCGCCCTTGCCGCCAGCTCTAAAACAGAGTTCTTTGAGCTCAGCTCTTAGCCCGGGTGAATCTCCATCTATCATCGGTGGATCCATGACTCAAACAAACCCAGTGCCAACGATACAAGTAAACCTCCCAACATCTAACCCGGCTCAAGTGCCTTCCTTTCAACCGATTGCAGTCCCGACCCGAGGATCATACACACGAGGAAAAGCCACTTTCACTACCTCCGGAGACACCTTTAACACCTACTCCGACTTTGGAATCGACTTCGAAGTGACTTACACAGATGTTTCCCATAGCGGAGAGACGGACAGCGAATGTTCTACCCGATGCTTGGAGGCCGAGGGTTGTGGGGTGGCCTTGTTCTGCACAAGTTCCTCTCCTACCTCCAAGGAGCCCCAACAGACCCTGTCACCGTGTCTGGACTGTGGGATGGTGCTCCGACTCAATAAGGGTCCTCAGGGGACCTGCTACATCTTCAACACGACCACTGGGCAAAGCGAAAACTTCTCCACCAACAACTGGGGAACCGATTGCAAATACGTTGCCATACGTAAGTAATGATAACATTCCCGCAAATCAGACGTACCATTCTTTAAAACAGTCTATATACATACATGTATCACCCTGTATGTAAACAGTCGGACATTAACCGAAAACCAGACATGTTATCGTTATGTTACAGATATTTGTAGGAGAGTATTCCAATAAGTAGTTTACCGATGTTAATGAAACTAAAACCATGGAGGAATCGCCCGTTTAGTAGTTTTTGTTATTCTTACTGAAATTCTTTAAACAAGGCTTAGCATGTTTGTAGGTACATTTAATGTGATCTCGGATACACAGTTTGGATTTAAATCAGGATGTGGTACAGTTTATTTTAAATCTATTGTAGACTTATTCATTATGTCCTTAAAGGAAAGGCGAAATTTCTTTCTTGCTGTTATCGCTTACCAAAAAACATTTTATAGTGTAAATATCATGTGTTTGGGCTAAAATGATTCAAACTATGTAAAGGAGGGCTAATTTCATTATGTTAACTGGAAACCAAACGAAATGTTACATCTCTGTAAATTGGAATATCATAAAAAGTTGTGTGCTCAGAGAAACTTGGTTGGTTGTGTTTTAACATCTCATAAGTTTATGCTAAAATAATATTCTTGAAAATTTACTAATAATCATGTCATCGCCATATTTTCATGGGCGGGTCCAATTGTCCTCTTTTAGGTCATTCAAAAAAATAAAGGCATAGAAATCATGAGATTAATGACATACTATCTTTGATAGTATCTGGTATGCCTGCCGCTGGCTTTCAAACATGATTGAACTCTTCTCCAGAGTACAGAAAACGCAAGTCGTCTGATGAACGCAGGTTGTATCTATCTCCATTCGTCAATCAATGCAGCAATAAGTTGTTGACATGTATATGGTTGCTGCTACCGGGTCCTTCAGGCAATGTAATTCTAGAGCTGCTCGATAGGATTCATATCCGGCGATCTAGCAGGCCAAGGCAAAACATAAACGTCGATGATGTTGATAAATGGTAACGTCTATCTTGTCACGTGTGGTCGAGCGTTGTCCTGTTGGAAAAGCGTGTTTGGATTATGTTGCATGAATGGGATCACCATTATCTGTAGGACCCTGTCAATGTACCTCTGTGATATTGCCGTCAATTACAACAAGGTTGGAATACGCTTTGCATTACATTAGCATGAAGCTGCCTCTAAACGAATTAGCAGCAACGTGCCTCCTGTCCGTAGTCAAGATGTTTATTCGTAAGCATGGCGGTTACAAGCAACTCGTTCATCCAGCCAAGCACATATAAAAACTGGAATGGCATCCGAACATACGGAATATGAGTCATATCGTAACATCCTCCTTCTCATACAAACAACATTTTTATAAGCATGTTGAACCATAAAATTATTAAAAGGTAGCTCCCTTTGAACTGTAAGTGAAATACTAACAAAATATAACTATTAAACATTAAATGCGAAAAGATCCTTTAAGACTCCACTTAAGAGTCTTTTAAATTCAAAACAGTACTTTAAAAGTTTAACACTGGAACCGAAGAAATAAGCTTAAAGCTAAACACAACTAGAACAGGAAGTCAGTCCAGGACATAGTCTTTTGTGAGCCTTTCAGGCATTTTTACAGTTCGAGTGGATCGTCTTGGTGAACTAGGTACATCCTGTGTGAGCCCAGTCGTAGTTGCTGGCATAGTTGTCTTGGGTGCCTCCACCTCAGGCCTGTTCAAAGCGTAGTCAGGGTTGGATGTCTCCATCCTTGGAGTCTCCTCAGCCGTCTCCCTGAGGAACTTGCGATTACGACGATACTCTTTCCCATCAACGTTGACAATGTAGGACCTAGGTGATACTTGTTGAACACAAGTGCCTAACTTCCACTTTCCACCTCGGTCTGTTGGAGATGGCTGGACACGGACAGCTTGACCTGTGATAAGATCTGGAAGCGCTTTGGAACCACGGTCATAATAAAGCTTGGCTTTTTTCATTTTGTCATTTTTATCAGCCGTAACATTGTCCACAATATTTGGTTTGAGCAACTCAATAGCCACAGGTAGCAATGTGCGAGTTCTTCTTGACATGAGTCGTTGAACTGGGCTGCTATTCATACCCTCTGTTGGTGTATTGCGCCAGTCGAGAATGGCTTTCCAAGGATCTCTGTGATCCCTTTTGGATTTCTTGATAAGTCTTTTGGATATCTTCACGGCGGACTCCGCTTTCACATTTGACTGGCTGTGATATGGTGAGGAGGTCACATGTTCAAACTCCCAGTCTCTCGTGAACTGTCCGAACTCTGCAGATGTAAGTTGTGGACCATTATCAGTAACCACTTTGTCAGGGATGCCGTGGCGACTGAATTGAGACTTCATGCACTGAATGATGGAAGTTTATCGATCTCCCAGTAATCTGAATAGTAGTCCACCTGCACAAGGTAATCATCACCATCAAGAGTGAAGATGTCTGCACCTATCTTGCTCCATGGCCTTCCCGGAATTTCATGTGTCATCAGCGGTTCCTTCCGCTGTTTGTTTGTAAGTTCACCACATTTAGAACACCTACTGACATAGTCCTTAATGTCAGCACTCATGTTTGGCCAGTACAGGGCATCACGTGCCTTGCGAATACAAGCCTCTGCTCCAAGGTGGCTTGAATGAATGCGTTGCAGCATTTCTGATTTGAGAGCTGGAGGGATAACAACATGACAACCTTTGTAGAGTATACCATTTTGAACAGTTAATTCCTCCCTGAAGTTCCAGTACTCTCTGATACATATTGGAACTTCCTCTCGGATTTCTGGCCAGCCTGCAAGAACTGTTGATTTCAGGGTCTGCAAGGTGATATCCTGGTCTGTCAGGCTTTGAATCTGATGAAGTCTTTGGTCAGTAACAGGAATGTATTCAGCTGCATTGACTTCTTCCAGTTCAGTGATTAGTGAGCGTTCGCTGGAGATTGCAAAAATCTCGTAGTCATTAAGATTGAGAGAAGGTTCCACTGTCCTCAATGGTAAAGCAGCTCGTGATAGGAAGTCTGCAATGTACATTTCAGAGCCTTTCTTGTAATTCACGTCAAGATGATATTTCTGGAGCCTGAGGAGCATTCTCTGTAATCTCTTTGGAGAAGAGAGTAGGGACTTCTTTAAGATACTCTCAAGGGGCTTGTGGTCTGTGTCTGGACCACCTTTCGTCCATAGACATACTGGTCAAAATGTTCACAAGCAAACATGATTGCCAGGTATTCTTTTTCTATTTGTGCGTAACGCCGTTCAGTTTGTGAGAGGGGTCTTGACGCAAAGCATACTGGTTGTCCATTCTGAAGTAGGGCAGCTCCAAGACCAACTTCACTCGCATCAGCTTGAATTGTCACCTCAACATTGACGTCATAGTATCTCAGCACTGGTGTGCTGGACACTAGTTTCTTGATTTGATCGAAGGCATTTTCATGTTGTTTCTGCCAACACCACACAGCATCCTTGTCTAGAAATCGCCTAAGGGGTTCACAGACCTCAGAGAGACGAGGCATAAACCTGGACAAGTAGTTGATGAAGCCGATGAAACGGTGAACACTCTTTGCATTTGTTGGCTTAGGCATATCTGTGACAGCCCGCACTTTTTCAGGATCTGGTTGGAGACCATCAGCTGTTAGGAGGTGACCAAGGTATGGAATAGCTGATTGACGTAGGCGAAGTTTAGACTTGTTGAGTTTCAAATTTGTCTGTCTAGCTCTCTCAAGTAGTTTAACCAGATTCTTGTCATTATCTGTATTTGCTTCCTCAAGTGTGTCACCGCAGCCATATACAAGGATATCATCATGAATTACCGCAACACCAGGTAATCCCTCCAAGACCTCATGCTGTCGCCTCTGATACTCTTCAGGAGCTGTGGCAATGCCAAACGGCATACGTAACCTGCGATAGCGACCAAGGAGAGTCCAGAAGGTCGTTAAGTAACTGCTAGCCTCATCAAGTTTTACTTGCCAGAATCCATCCTTAGCGTCAAGTGTTGAGAAGACCTTGGCATTTCCTAGATGCGGAAGAACTTCATCAATTGTTGGTATCTGGTAGTGTGACCTTTTTAAGGCCAAGTTCAAATCCTTTGGATCCAAGCAGATTCGAACCTTGCCCGGTTTCTTCACTGCTACCATGCTACTGATCCACTCAGTTGGTGAAGTCACTTTAGTAAGAACACCTATTTTCAACAAGTTCATTAACCTTCTTCTTGACATCTTGTTTTAATGCGACAGCCATTCGCCGAGGTTGATGCTGTACTGGAGGAACTGTTGGGTCAACATCCAGGTGGTAGGTACCAGGTAAACAACCAAGTCCTTGAAATACGTCCCCATAGCTACCCATAATTTGTGTATAAGTCAGTGGTTGGGAGTGTACTTCACCTACACTGTAAACTTTCTCACTCAGGCTCATGAGCTGCAAGGCTTCACAGGTTTCGGCTGACAGCAGTGGTTTCTGTTGCCCTTTCACAACCTGAAATTTCAGATAATGGCATTCACCATTTTGGACACACTCCAAAGTTGTCTCTCCAATAGACTTCAAGATGGACTCATCGTAGAGTTTAAGTCTGGCTGTGCTCTTTTCAAGAGGCGGATTTCCATGTTGAGCAAGATAGCAATAGTCATTGAAGCTAATCAGGTTGCAAGTTGTACCTGAATCAAGTTGACACTTTAGGTCCAGTTTCCATTCTTTGCTAGGAACTCTCAGTTTTAAGTCAACAAACCACTGTTTTCTTCTAGAGTGCACTGAACCAACATCATGTGAGATAAAAAATGCTTGTTCATCAGAGCTTTCATCTTCATCTGCATTATCATCAGATTCAACAGCATTAGAATCAAGAAAGTTCACTCGTGACGGTCGTCTGCCATCTTGTTTCTTTCTGAAACAGCAGCTGGCGTAGTGATGGCGTCGTTTGCAGAAAGTACATCTTTTGTTGTATGCTGGACATGCACTTCTGTCTTGTTCATTTACAGTTATACTGCAAACAGTCTTTTTCCACACGCTGCCGAGATCTATCATCATAACGATCAGACCTGCTTCTTGATTTAGCTGATGTGTTATTGTTCTTGTCTTTTCTTTTGAAAGGACGCTTGACAAGATGTACAGATTCCTCACTCACTGATGTAATTCTCTTAAGTTGTTTTTCAGCAATTTCACTTGCTCTGCATGTGTCAATGGCATGTTTAAGATCAAGTTTGGATTCACGAAGCATTCGTGACCGTGCACCATTGTCATTTGTACCAAGCACAATTCTGTCTCTAATTAAGTCGTCATGTAAGGGACCAAATTCACAGGAGGCAGCAAGCTGTCGTAATTTTGTGACATACTGATCGACAGTCTCAGAATTTTCCTGATTTGTGGTGTTGAATATGTATCGGTCATAAATAACATTTCTGGCAGGTAGAAAGTGTCTTTCAAGTGCTTCGAGGATTACTTTTGGATCTTTTTTATCTTCTTCAGATATGTCCAGATGTTTATAGACTCTAAAACACTCTTTTCCCATCAGGCTCAGTAAAGTTGCCACAACAATTTTAGCATCTTTTTTCTCAAGTTCAACAGCCACTGCATAATTATCCCACTGGGAACGAAAAAAAGTCCAATTCACACCTAAATCCCCTTTAAAATCCATAGATGCTGGCACAGGAAAGTTACTGGTTGCCATTTTCAGATCTTTACAGTAATTCAGTACAGTTTGTAGGTATATAGTCACACAATGAATTTGATTCAGTACAAGAGTTTATCTGATATATAGATCAAGCAGTCTATTATCACATTGATTATTGAGTAAAGAGTTCTCAAGGTTTGTAGCCTCGACGGTTGACTTATCCTAGCAGACGAAAACCATATGTGTGAGATTCCAAAGTCTCGAGTCGACATTTGACAAGCACATTCAAAATTATTGGCGTAAACATTCCCTCTGGGATGAGCTGTGCCCCTTCTCTCTGTTCCCTGAACCTACCTACAGAAGACTGAAAGTATTTTAAAAATAACTAAGTTATAGTTACCATAAGAGGTCTGCATCTCCCTCCTTAGTCTGGAGTTATCTCTCCTTGGCCCGGTAGGTGGCAGCTTCACATTCTCTTCTGTAGCCCATGTGTTCAGCAGCTGCTTACAGGAGACTGAATTCTTCATCTGCTTCTACATGTGCTACTTGGATATTCTTGAATTCTTGAGGGTATGTGAGATCGCATTGGTCTTAGGACAACCGCATTGTGTTTTTTGTGTGTGACTTCATTTGTGTTTTGTGACTTGTGACTTCGTTTTTGTGTGTGACATCGTGTGTTCCACGAAGTAACTTGTAAAATGTCTCAACGTAAATGTGTGACGTGTCAACGTTTTATGTCGGATAGGGATCCTCATTCTTTGTGTTTTGCTTGTGATAAGGAATCTATTTGTGACATGACTTCGCACTGTCTAATGTGTAAAGACATGCCGGATGGGGAGTGGATAAAAATGTTTGAGGTTAGATCAAAAAAGCCCCGCGTAACTTCTTCCCAAACTAAGTCTTCGGCTGTTGTTTCTGAAGAGATAGAATTTTCTCCTAAAATTCCTCCGTCAGGGACCGTAGTGAACAACGCTAATCCCCTCGATCTGAGTGCCATCTTATCCTCTTTTAAGCAAGAGATAGTGGAGTCCTTTTCTCAAACTGTCAAGGATTTAGAACGGCGTAATGAGGCTAAGATTAAGGATTTGAAGAAATCTCTGGGCAGATCTAAGTCCCGTTCGGGTGGGTCGTGTAACTCCGCTTCCCCCCGTGGGAATGAGTCTGTATCCGTTACTATGCAGTCCTCTAATGTTATGACTACAGCTGTTAAGCGAGCTGCCGACCTGTGGGAGTACGGAGGTTAGGGAAAACGATCTCACTACCAAGCGGCAGTGTTTACCCCCTGGGGGCCTGCCGGCCTTGACAGGTCGTGGCGACCTAATGAGCATCGAGACCCGTGAGAAACCATGCACCGCCAGTGGCGCTGGTAGGACCGGGTCATACGGTAGTGACACCCCTAACCTTCACCTTCCCTCCACTGGGTCGGTAAAGGCCGGGTCGCACGTGCTGGGCATGAAGCCCGTAGACGGTAGCCGTGGTACGGAAAGTGGGTCAGACCCGTTACTTACCGGCCCGGCTGGCACGTGCGGCAGGCGGCCGGGTGACCTGACAGCTACTCAGTTCACGGACGGCACGATTTTCCCGCCGGGGCCAGGTCACAGTGACACTCAAGGCTATCAACAACAACAAGAGCTCTCGGAGTTTGTTGACATGTTCAATCCGCCAATATTACCCATAATTACGGAGGATAATTCAGTGGGTGACTTATCCAGGGAAGCCAAGTTGGATTCTCATGAGGGAACTTTTATTATTCCGCCGGCGGATTCTTCGGTACCCGACCTAATTCCTGAATGGACCTTTGTTGACAAACTGGAGATGATTTATAAACTAAAGCCGTGTACTGTTCCGTCCAACTTGGATCAGGAGGATTCCCAAGCTCTACCAGAGGAGTTAGGTATCTCGGGATCTTTGCCAGCCTCTCGACCTTCCAAACGTTCCTTACCGCATTCATCAGTCGTGAAGACGGGATTAGACTTGGTGAACAAGAATTTGGCAAAAGCCAAAGATATTTCAACTTTGCCCAGGATTCCAGCGAGACAGGCATATGTTATTCACGACCGGATGTTTCCAGCTTCCGCTCCCGATCTAGGGTTTTCTCAGGAAAGCGGCAGGTAGATTGTCGATGGCACGTAAGGACATTAAGGACATCGATTCGTCTGCTAGGAATTCGGTGGACATATTTATAAACTAAAGCCGTGTACTGTTCCGTCCAACTTGGATCAGGAGGATTCCCAAGCTCTACCAGAGGAGTTAGGTATCTCGGGATCTTTGCCAGCCTCTCGACCTTCCAAACGTTCCTTACCGCATTCATCAGTCGTGAAGACGGGATTAGACTTGGTGAACAAGAATTTGGCAAAAGCCAAAGATATTTCAACTTTGCCCAGGATTCCAGCGAGACAGGCATATGTTATTCACGACCGGATGTTTCCAGCTTCCGCTCCCGATCGAAGGGTTTTCTCAGGAAAGCGGCAGGTAGATTGTCGATGGCACGTAAGGACATTAAGGACATCGATTCGTCTGCTAGGAATTCGGTGGACATATTGTCTTACATTAACTGGTTTGCGGCAGGTGTTAGGCAGCTTTTACCACCTATCTTCCAGGATTATAAAGGGATTAAACCCCAGTCGTTAGTGATGATGAGCGCTGAGGAAGTGGCCCTAGCCCACTCTTTCTTAGATGTGATTTATCTAGCAGTTGGTGATGCCACTCAGGCGCAGCTGGGGACCATAGGTCGTTTGACAGCGTTGGAACGGGCTCATATTCTGGAAGGCGTTAGGAATCTTCCCCAGGATTCAAGGGAGGATCTGCTTCAACAGCCAGTGAATTCGGAGTCGATGTTTAATGGACAGTGTTCTCAGGCAATAAACTCTCAGGAAGCTCAAACCACTAAGAATCTGAATTCTTGGCTCACAGCGGCGCTCATCGCTCAGACCAAGACTCGAGGCGCCCCTCGGGGTAGGAGAGGAAATCCCAACCCTCAGACCCGACCCCCCATTCATCGATCAGCGGTGGAGAGAGCCAACTATCAGTACAGAGGTGGTCCAGGGGATTCTGCTCAGTTTCAGCAACCTAGGAATAACCCTCCGTCATCCAATTTTCGTGCCAGAGGAGGTAGAGGTGGTAGGAGGGGATCTACCGCCCCAAGGCGTTGTTGACTCGGTTCAAGCCGTTTCGACACGATCAGACCCTTTCGACTTACGCATGTCCATGGACTTAGATCTAGATTTCAAATTTCATCTACCAGTCGTGCCTTCCCCTGTGGAGGGCCGACTGCAATGCTTCGCTCCGAACTGGGAACAGTTAACTCCAGATCCCTGGATAAAGTCGGTGATTTCGGAGGGATATCAACTGCAATTTCAAGTTCGTCCACCCTTAGCAGTATTTCCGATGGGAAGGAGGTATTGTTTACAAGGCCAGCGATTGGACGCAGCGATGCTTGCAATAAATCAACTTTTGCTGAAGGAGGCAATTGTAGAGTTGTCCCCCCTGGACACATCTCGGGGGTTTTATTCTCCAGTATTTCTAGTACCCAAGAGAGACACGGGAGAGATGAGAATGATCATAGACCTGAAAATATTGAACAAGGAATTTCTGACAAGGCCGCCCAAGTTTACGATGGAATCTTTGTCAAATGTCAGGAAGTTGATACATCCACAATCAAAATTTGTCAGCATGGACCTGAAGGATGCTTACTTGCATATTCCAATCCATCCTCATTCTCAGAAGTACCTTCGGTTCGCGGTAAATGGCAGACGGTTCCAGTTTCGAGTGCTTCCGTTCAGCGTTTCAATAGCTCCATGGTTGTTCACGATGGTGTTAAAACCGGTACTACACTTCCTACACGTACGAGGCATAGCTATTCACGGATACCTAGACGAATTGGGAAGACATATCAGGACAGATATCCTTCGACAACAGACCAGGGTGGTATTACACGTGTTCACTCATCTAGGCTGGCTGGTTCATCCAGAGAAATCAGAACTGAATCCCACGTCCAGGATCAAGTTTCTAGGAGCGGTTTTGGATGCGAATCAAGGGCTCATCCTACCTATCCGGGATCGTTGGTTGATAATCAAGGATATGATTCTGTCTCTAACGCAACAAGGATCAGCGCCGGTGAGGAAATGGATGTCGTTACTAGGGTCACTTACATCAATCCAAGCATTCACGTACAGAGGTCGGCTGAACCTCCAACATTTCCAGGTATGGATAAACACCAACAGAGTTTACCCCTTAGAGACTCTCATAACTTGTCCTCAAATAGTGCGACACGCACTGACATGGTGGACCAAGGAGTTCAATGTGATGGAGGGAACGGTGTTCAGAGATCCTCCAGCGGAATTCACGATCTTTACAGATGCGTCTCTCGAGGGTTGGGGAGCTCACCTCGAACATCGTCAGATTCAAGGGACATGGTCCCACCAGGAGTCGTCCCTGCATATAAACGCCGTGGAGATGTTGACGGTGATAAAGGCATTACATCGGTGGTGGCGCAACATTTACAAGACGAGCGTGATGATAGCCACGGACAATTCAACAGTGGTGGCATATATCAACAAGCAAGGGGGTACTCGTTCCAAGGAGCTTATGGATCTCACGCGTCTTCTGTTTCAATTAGTAGATCAAGCCAGGATAATTATAAGGGCAAGGCACATTCCGGGCAGATTGAACGTTTTGGCAGATTCACTATCCCGAAGGAACCAGGTGATTTCCACGGAATGGATGCTACACAAGGAAGCGGTGCAGATAATTACTCAAACTTGGGAGTACCCAACGATAGATCTTTTCGCGACGAGCAAGAATTTTTGGATACCAACATACGTCAGTCCAATTCCGGATCCGTCAGCCTGGGCGGTGGATGCTCTCTCGATTTCATGGGAAGGAATGACGGCATATGCGTTTCCACCAATGAAAATAATTCCGGAGGTGTTGGCCAAGATCGCGATACACAAGTGTCGGGTTTATCTAGTGGCACCAGCATGGCCCACAAGATCTTGGTTTCCAAATCTATTGGATCTATTGACAGACGTGCCACTTCAATTGCCACAGTGGCACAATCTCTTGACTCAGCCGCTGACAGGAGTAACACACAAGAATTTAGGGGTTCTAAATCTACACGTGTGGAGGCTATCAGGGGATCGCTCAGAGACAAGGGATTCGGAAAGGAGGCGTCTGATGCGATCATTACAGCAATCAGACCATCTACCTCAAAATTGTACGATGCTAAGTGGAACGTTTTTCTTAGATGGAGAGAACAGCGACAGCTGTTAGACCAAGATATAACTATTCCAATGGTGGCGGATTTTTTGTTGTATCTTCGCTCTGAGAAAAAGCTAAAGCACGGAACTATTGAGGGGTATAGATCAGACATCGCCTCGGTGTGTGATATACGAGGGTTATCAATAGGGTCGGATATCTCCTTACATAAGCTTCTTAGGTCATTTCAACTGAAGGACGTATCGACACCATCAGTATCCCCAAAATGGGATTTATGTATAGTGCTTCAATCGTCTCTAAAAGCCCCATACGAATCCATGCAATCAACAAATCTTAAGTTTTTATCATTCAAAACAGCCTTTCTACTTGCCTTCGCCTCAGCAGCAAGAGTATCAGAACTGCATGACATCGATAATTCATCTATAAGGTTTTCAGAAGGGTATAAAGAGGTATCATGTCGGGCATTGCCGGAATTCGTGGCCAAAAATCAGTCAACATCTTTAGGACCGTTGGGATCCAGAGTCTATAAGATTCCTGCACTTCCAAACTCTACTTCTCGTTCTGACAAATCTAGATTGTTATGCCCGGTCAGAGCACTCCGTTGGTAATTACAGAGAACAGCACCCTTTAGGCGTTCTAGGAGAAGACTTTTTTTATCTTGCAAGACGGGAGTAGACACAGATATTTCGAAGAATACCTTGGCTTCATGGTTAAGGAAAACCATCACCTTTGCCTATCAAGCTATTGACCAGGACGCCGTGGATAAAAAGTTTTCTCCTCATGAGATTCGAGCTCTGGCCAGCTCTTTAGCGGCATGGAAGTCAGTTTTTATCGATCAACTAGTGGCTGCTTGTCAGTGGAAAGGATCAAATACATTCGTATCCTCTTATCTGCGGGACATAGCTCCAGCGCTGGGTGGACTACATGAGTTGGGACCATTGGTAGCGGCTCAACATCTAGCGTCTGCTTAAACCTCTTATTTGAAAAGAAAAAAAGAGGGGGGGGTCGGGTCATCAAGGATGGACGACAACAAAGCTAAAAGGTGAGCCACTCCACGGTTAAGTACGAAGGTGGAGGGCAAACTAATGGGTAGAGGTTTGAACATCACTTGTTGTGGCTTGGTATAACCACTAGTTATGCACCTCTATAATTCATCACAGGATATGACGTTAGGAGTCCTCCAGAAGCAACCAAGTAACCGGAAGTGTGTAGCACAATCAGCAGGCACACACTTCGTAAGATTCAACAAGAAGACGAGACGTGTATTTTCTTGGCTTTTATTTCTTCCAAGTACTACTCTGGCCATCGAGCCTTCTAGCCCGCTTTCCCTGGGCAACCTCACGACGCCTAGTGCCTCTCTGCTCACATGTCAGGTCGTGGCTGTCAGCAGCCCATGGATGAGTCCTGACGGAGACTCACCGCAGTCCCGTGGCTGAGACCCAACTCTCTCTTCTGGACGATGGCTGAGAACTGACTGAGAACTGCCCTTTGAAGTCAAACCTAGGTCTAATATACCCAACAGAGTCAGTTGTCAACACATTGTCGCTTGACAACAGCTTAATGATTATAACAAACTAAGGGATTACTTTGGGATGGGATTAGCAGAGTATTACATAGGTTTCATAACCATTATGTTACAAGTGACGTCACAGAACCGAAAGTGACGTCATAATTGCGGGTATAATTCGGAGCTTCTGGAAACAGTTGGCGGGTAGAGAACCATTGTTATGGGTGTTAATAGGAAATTGATGGTTTACCCGCAATCGTATGGACAGAACGTCACATGCTGTTACTAATCTATTAACATATTAGGAGGTGGAGTTATTACTGATATTCCTTGACCGGTGGTGGGGAGTTGTGTATACCAAATATTATAAGAACCAATGTGGAAGATGTGCATTAGATAGAAAAGAATGCTAGTATAATATATGGTCAGATATTCAATACTACAAGTGGAGAGATTCAGACAAGTAATGTAAAGGGTTATTGGTGCAAGTATTTCCTCAACATCGAGCTGGATCCCTTCCGCCTTTATGTGGAATTCGGGACACAGCTCATCCCAGAGGGAATGTTTACGCCAATAATTAGGAACAATTACTTGTATTGTTGGTAATTATTAGTAAACTTACCTCTGGGATGAGCGAATTATGCCTTCCCGAGTAAGGTCTTACTAATGCCTCCCCGCATGATTCCAGGTGATGTTTCGTGATGGGTTGAGAGAATGTGAAGCTGCCACCTACCGGGCCAAGGGGAGATAACTCCAGAATAAGGAGGGAGATGCAGACCTCTAATGGTAACTATAACTTAGTTATTTTTAAAATACTTTCAGTCTTCTGTAGGTAGGTTCAGGGAACAGAGAGAAGGGGCACAGCTCATCCCAGAGGTAAGTTTACTAATAATTACTAACAATACAAGTAATTGTTCCTGATCAAGATAAAGTCTTCAAGAATAAACACTGAAAAATATGGCCTAGGTGAATGTCTTTGCCTCTGAGCAGATGTGTGGGTCGTAATTTAGTGCTTAGAAACCAAACTCGCCACTTCTGACACCATGTTCGTAGTCAAGATGTTTATTCGTATGCATGGCGGTTACAAGCAACTCGTTCATCCAGCCAAGCGCATATAAAAACTGGAATGGCATCCGAACATACGGAATATGAGTCATATCGTAACACCTCCCTCTCACCCCCGACGACGGTAGATCTTCCTTCTCCCGTCCGGTCTGTTCAGCTTGAACCGACTTTCATCGAAAATAACACCTTGTGCCTGTTAAGGATCTGCAAACATCTTACATTTCTGGCCCAAGCAACCCCCTCTTATCGATGTCGGCGTCTCAACTTCACTTACTGCATTGGCCGGTATGACCTCAGTCCATATTGTTGGCCCCTTCTTCTCACCGTCTGGGGACTAATACGAGATTAAGCTTGATTTATTATTTGTATATCATATTAGCCGAAATGTTTTCTGTTTGAACCAGTTCCTGAGGTGAAGATGACGAAGGCACCGGTCTCCAATTGGGGTTGAAACCGGTGGTCTCCCGCTTTTTGGTCGGTCTTTTATTGTTGTAATCTGCTATTAACGTCTACGCAGCGTTAGAATGGTAAGACGATGACATCCGAATGCAGCAGGATATCTCCGTCAGTCGACCCAGTCTGCAGCATACCAATGTCGCTTTCTACTCTTAATCTCGGCATTGTAATCTAATTATGGTATGAAAAGATGAATACAGGGGACTTTTATACTCGTTTCAAACCCTTTGCACGAGCATTTCATGCGAAGCAAAATTCAAATGGCTACGTTTTCGGGATATCTTTCTTCAGCGAAGACTAAAATGCGCAATGTTTACATTAGTTAGTAAGATGTAATAATGTAGTCGTATAACATTTACATATATAGATTTGAACCAAAACCTTCACCTTAGAGATGAGGTGAGGTCAGTCGGTGTTTAACGCCGGTTTCAAGATTATTTCACTTATGTAGCGGCTGCTAGTATTATTCCAGGGAGAAAGCCCGCAACACCATTGTGGCTATGCTTTGCGGTGAAACCTGCGAGCAGCGGTTGGAACTAGCGAACCATGGGTGGTACTGCGCTGAAATTCAGTGTAGCATTGTACCCAAACCTGACTGCGTGTAGAACAGTTCTCTACTGCAGACAAAGTTGCCGAGCCCCTGGCGGAATTCGAACCACGGACCTCCTGATCCGAAGCCGAACGCGCTAATCACTGCACTATCCCGCCCCTTCACCTTAGATTTGTGGAATGCTTTATACATGTAAAAGTGAAACAAATCTAAGTGAGTGAGTGAGTGAATGAGTGAGCAATATTTCAGCCATTACCAGCGTGAACAAATCTCAGTATTTGGTCATCGGTCATTTTGGTTCTCCTTTTAACCTTATTTTACAACTTTCCCCTCCATGTTTCTATGATGTAAATTAAGGCAGTTGATCCCAAGCATGAAAATATGGGGATTACATTATTATCAGTAAAATTCTCTCAAATCTGTTATTTTAGCCCAAACGACTAAACTCATGGGATGTAGAAACACAACGAACAAAGTTCCTCTTTTTATAAATTCAAGAAGTGTACCATTTCTTTTAGTGTTCAGTTTTTATAGGGAACATATAAGGATTTCAAGTCATATCCGATATGATATTGAAATTAACGATGTTTTTTTCCACACGGTTCTGGTATGCTTCATGGTGAAATCCTCTCTTCCTTATTGTATTGGTTTATTACATCTCGAACTACGTTTTCAGGAAAATATAACTGCATATAATCTTCGAATAGTATTAAGAAGTAATACATATAAGTAAGTCAAGATTTCATAAACTTTGATTGCATCCAATCGGCGTTCTTCACTTCTGGATCAAGAAACGTTCGTATTAAGACAGAGGTTGTATAGGAAGTAATGACTTCATGTACAATCTTTATTTATCTTATGTGCGTTGATAGTTTAAACTTATCTGATTTTATAAAACATAGAAAGATAGAACATTTTACGTTCATTTTGCTTTGTTATTACAGTGAGTCCTAATCCCTTGATTCCTATAATCACTGTTAGAAATACTATATATTCTTACGAGGTCATTGAAGGCTTTTATTGTCAGTGCATAGTTACTGAGGCAATGTACCTTCCGTTCCGTGGCTACCAAAACTCGGTATTTATGTACAGAGGTACCCTTTACCATTGTAGATCCCGACTGAAAATTGTTCAATATTTATGTACAGAGGTACCCTTTACCATTGTAGATCCCGACTGAAAATTGTTCAGTATTTATGTACAGAAGTACCTTTTACCATTGTAGATCCAGACTACAAACTGTTCAGTATTTATGTACAGAGGTACCCTTTACCATTGTAGATCCTGACTACAAACTGTTCAGTATTTCTGTACAGAGGTACCCTTTACCATTATATTGTAGATCCTGACTACAAACTGTTCAATATTTATGTACAGAGGTACCCTTTACCATTGTAGATGCAAGCTACCTTGTTAAGCAATCTTATGTAGAGGTACCATTTACTGTTGTAGATCCCAACTGCCGACAGGTAAGTATGTCGGGAGGGACGCCTGAAGGGACCCTCTACTTCTATGGACCCTGGGTACGCCAGAAGTTCAAATGTCAGCTCGGGTATTCAGCCAACAAGCCTGGTGAGGTTTACTCTAAATGCGACTCCTCTACAGGAGTAATCGAGAATGGACCCGTCATATGTGAGGCCACAGCATCGTCCCCAAGCCTGCCTGGCCTGCCTAGCCAGCCCCCAGGTAGTGTTTGCTTGATTTGGTCAGTTTTGTGAGTTTGTATCGTGTACAGTGTACTCATTCATGCACTTGGCCTGGTTGTCAATCATTTTCCCCACAAGACCACCCTCTCATTGGATTACATTCTTGTTGTATTTCCTAACTTTTCTCTGTCATGATCAGTTTCAGCTGACCTATCTATCAGAAATGTCTCCAAATAAAACTGTGAATATACGCCGCAAGTTTAAAGAGACTCTGTGTTTTCTTGTGACTTTTACATAAATACCAAAAACATCTTGCATATTCATACTAAATAACAAATAAATATGATAGGTCTTATGACTCGTTTTCAATGGCAGTAAAAATCAGCCTTATATTTGCCTGTCCAATTTACACAGAGACAGGAGTTTAGTTATTAAATAGCTTATCTCATACTATTTATTCATGACTATGTAGATAAGTTTCCCAAATAATGTTTAAGTTGTTTTTACATAGAAAACAAATCTACATACCCTTCTTTCCTATTTTTTTAAATGAAACAGTTGCTTAAATGGTAATTTTGCATCTGTCAGTCCTTTTCATTGAAATCACACAAAAATTGATGACATTTGGCATGTATGAACCAACATAAACGGAGTACTTCATTATCAACCATACAGAGTTCTAGATTTTCAAAAGTTGCAAATTATAAAGATGAATTCACATTAAAAAAAAACCCAACCACATTATGCTACAAACGATATCAGAAAACACATGAACTGAAAACATAGCACTTGTTAAGCAATTTCTTTATTCATTTAAAAATAACCCCAAAAACTTAAGAACATTCCATTTTAATCCTAATCCAAAACAAATAATCTTAAAATTGTTATCTTAATGTCAATCTCAGAAAATAATAAAAACTGACCCCTTAGCAACTGTTATATCTGTCTGTCTTTATCTGTCTCAGAGCAATCCCTCAACCCATCCGTCAACAACAACTTTCCCTGGAAGGTTAGAACAACCACTACAACTCCCGAGCCAACCACAACCACCACCACAACCACAACTCCTGAGCCAACAACAACAACCACCACCACAACCACTACAACTCCTGAGCCAGCAACAACAACAACCACCACAACCACCACCACAACCACTACAACTCCTGAGCCAACAACAACCACCACCACAACCACTACCACTTCTGAGCCAACAACAACCACCACTACCACCACAACTACAACCACCACAACCACAACTCCTGAGCCAACAACAACCACCACTACCACCACAACTACAACCACCACAACAACCACTCCTGAGCCAACAACAACCACAACCACAACTACAAGCACCACAACCACCAGTGAGCCAACCACAACAACAAGCAGCACAACAACAACAACAACTCCCGAGCCAACCACAACAAGCAGCACAACAACAACCACTCCCGAGCTTACCACAACAAGCAGCACAACAACCACTCCCGAGCCAACCACAACAAGCAGCACAACAACCACTCCTGAGCCAACAACAACCACCACTACCACCACAACTACAACCACCACAACTACAACCACCACAACCACAACTCCTGAGCCAACAACAACCACCACTACCACCACAACTACAACCACCACAACAACCACTCCCGAGCCAACAACAACCACAACTACAAGCACCACAACCACCAGTGAGCCAACCACAACAACAAGCACAACAACAACCACAACTACAAGCACCACAACTACAGCAACAACCACAACTACAACCACCCCAACTACAACTACTACTGAGCCAACCAACATAGGTCTATGCCCACCTTCCACCATCAATATGGAAGATGAAACCTCCGCCTATAAGATGTATTGGTGGTCAAACAACTTCTGTGATTTCTACACCGTAAATGTTAAAGGTGAATATAAGATCATATGCAGAGGTACAAACTACAACGACAATGAAGAATATTACTATGACGAGATGGAAGTGACACTGTCTGAGGAAGAAGTAAATGCGATGCAATGTCCCACAGCTTGTGAGCAGTTTGTGGATAGATTCACAAAGCAGCTGGGGTTGTACTATGATCCGCTGGTGCCAGCCATGTCGGTACTCACTTGCTACTTCTACGACAGCATGGAACCCTCCTACTTCTACAACCAGGAGTACATCGACTTCTACTACAACTTCCTCCTGGGCAACGTGTTCCAAAACATCTAGCAACACCCAGTGTAACTCCAAACCTTTCTCTCCAAGGGTTACCAAATATTTTATTTCAAGTCAACATACAATAGCCAGAAAATGTTGTCCATTACATGTTTGCAAGAGAGCAGCTGCATCAGTAATATAACCAATAAAGCCTTTGGTTCTTACTTTTTCCAACTAATTTGTCATTATCATGCCATAATAACCATCATCTTTCAGCAAACATAATTATTATCGATTGATTGTTTATCACGTTATTCTTAATTAAACTGTATGTAGCAGAACTATTCAACAGCATAAAAACTTGGGCAAATTTTCCACAGCCATCCTGCTTCAAAACAATTTGTCATTACTTCATGATTAATGCAATTCATGATTAGGCAATTTGTTGCTTTGTTGACAGGCTGATACCATTAAGAGCTTAGTCCCTAAGGTCCCTGAAGTTAAGTATCAAATCTTTTCGTCTGTCTGTTATTTATTAGGAAGACAAGGAATTTTATGGATTGTCAACTTCTTTATTGGGGATATGGTGAAATTGCTTGAAAACGGTATAAGAAGCTATACCGAAACGTTGCGATCAGTACAATAATCCATGAAATTCCTTGTCTTCCTTATACTGACAACTTCTAGAATGGCACTCAAACAGCTTGTTTATTTATTGATGAAGATATTTATTCTTGTAGTTTTTGAAAGACCTTTCATTTCCCAAATGGTCCTTGAATAGAATCACAGTGCCATAATTGCAAAGACCTTTCTAGAGGATAAAGTTCTTAAACTGTTGCAATGTGAAGACGTGTATAGCCATGTTATCACACATGTACCAAACAGCAGTGAGAGAAGAAGGTGGAGCACTGTTGACGGGGAAGACAAAAGTGTCTCATCTCAACAACTTTCTGATCAATAACCAAAACCTGGAATTCACTTCACTGATTAGCAGTTAACTTAGGACTATATCCACATGATGAAACATCATAAATTTATTAGTCATTGCATATATTGTTAATATCATGCAAGATTGAACTTAAAAAAGACATTAAATGAATAAATGTTTTACATAAAACATATTAAAGGACATAAAATAAATAAATGTTTTTTACATAAAATATATTTTACAACTGGGATTGTTTTGAGATTAAAGATCATTACTTATAAAACCTTGCATCAGAAATGTATATCTTGACTTAAAAATTAAAAAAAGTGTTTGAATAAATGACAATAAAACAGAGACAATGAAAGAGTTTATTTTAACTCATTTTTTATTTCAAAATTGAATATATATAATAGTATTCAACAATTAATCAACAATTCTGTAGCAATCATCGCATAGTCAATGTATGTTTTGGTATAAGTATCTTATATGATTTGACTTGGACTGAAGAATTATATGATAAGCGCTGAAACATAATGCTAAGGTTGAGAAATACTCCTCAGTGCCAAGATAAGCAATATAGGGCACCTGGTATGGAAGAATCAGGCAATGCATTATAACAAGATTCATCACTAGCTGATGGTCTCCAATAATTCGTAACACACATCCCTATAAACCTATAAAGTACAGTCTCAGAAAGATATGATAACCAGTGTTTGACGTCTGCTCCAGAAGCTAAGTTATTACTGTACAACCCATTTTCCTTTTCCATGGAAAAATGAAAATATTTTCATGGAAACAGAAAAAGAGTACAATATTGACACCACTGAAAATATCAAAAGGCAACATTTGTGTAGAGGGAAACATAAACGCAAACTTTCATAGAAATACGATGCACAGATTTCAATTCTAAGCTATACATGTAAAGAGATGTTAATTCAACTTGTTTCCATGGAAACAGGAAAAACTACAATTTTCAGAAAATCTGAAAATTTCAAAAGGCCTTACTTCAGTAGATGAGTAACACTCATATAAAGTTTCTCAAAGATTTCTGAGTGGTTCCTTTTACTCATAATTCTGCTCAGAAACAAAATAATTAAAAAATAAGGACAGACGGACAAACAGGAAGATGACTATATCTTACAGTATTATATCGTCTGCATGTCGGCTCCAAAAAAATAAAAAGATTTCAAACTCTTCTGACTCCTCTTTCACCTTGTAGTGGGAAGATTCATACGGGTGGGATACAAATGTACTGCATCACTCGGCAAATTACAAACATTCTACCTCTCAATGAGATAAACATGGTATTCATCACCACATACCAAATACTGCCTAAATATTCAAACCTTTTGCTTCACAACACTTGATTAAACATAAATGATGTTTAATAAGAATTGTAGAATTTCCTCTAATCTGAAATCTTAATCTTAGAATAATAATTTTTTATTCTGTATACAGAATTATACACCCAAAAACAACACATCTTTCCAATAATAATAAAATCTCAAGCTTAAAGACTTGAGTTCACACATTGGTCAAGCATGCAAGTGAAAAAGTGTTACTCCTTGATGCCCAATGGTCAAAGAAGAGGGTGAACCAGCACCAGGACTGATTAATGAGAAATCAAATTGACGAGTGTCTGGTGGTACACTCCTGCAGGAGTCAAATAAATCTTGTGCTATAAAGTAACCCATCTTGTTCAGATCAAAGTATCATTAGATGAAAACTATTACTCTCCCTCTCTTCTCTCATAAGTGGTTGATAGGGTTTATGCAGGAAAACATTTGATTTCTGCTTGCAAAAGGATTAAAACAAACTGAGTTCCCAAACCAGGCCAAGTTATCTCATAGTAACAAGTTCTTCTGACGACGTGGGGTGAATGGCAACAGTGTCATCAAACTGTGCCTTTGTGGCTCCCATCTTTATAGCGACTGCAAAGCCCTGCAGCATCTCGTCACACCCCTGTCCTACCATGTGCAGACCAACCACCTGTAGACACACCAGACACAGTGGCATTATCATACATCATACATCATACATCATACATCAGTGTTTCGTGTATCCGCCAAAAGATGACAGCTGGTTTCTAAGGGAAGAAGAACAACTTCAAGATCAACATGGAAGCTTCATTTCTTAATATCATTAGTTCTTCCATTCATTAGTTTTCATCTTTTTACATGCATCAACATTAAATAGTTTTAAAAGAAGTCTTTTCTATTTACAATGAAAGTTAAAAATAAACCTCCCTAGGGTTCTGTCCTTTCAAAATGAAACAAAGTAAATTGTTTTGAAGTTTGAAATCTTTTTAACAGCCACAATTTAATGTTTTCATCAAAATGGTAATAGGAAGACAAGGAATGTTATGGACTATCTGCTTCTTTATTACTCAAGATCTTTTGAAAATGATATACATAACTGCTTGTACTCCTGCTACTACTTGGGTGATAATTACAAGTGGTGCATTAGGTGAATCAAAGAAACTGCAGTTTCATTTTGATAGAAAACTAAGAGACTGCATGTTCTATTGTAAGTTTACCTTCTCCTGTGGTCCAGCACACACCAGCTTCATGCTACATTTGGCCTTCTTCTCAAGGACTGCGTAGTACATGGGGGTGAAGTTAGACGTGTACACCTTGATCTGACCCCGGCCATACTGTCCTAGTGCTTCCTCTACAACACATTTAGTGCAGGGACCTCAAACCTCCACTCAGAGAAGTCATGTATCTTATTAGTAACTTTGTGGGAATGATTGGCACTAGTGAATGATATAGGCAAAAAGTGTAAAATCAATATAGTGAAGGTTTAACATAATAATTTAAAAATTCAGTAACCTAAACAAGATTCAACCCTAGTCATCATACATGGAACTTCAATAACATGACGATTATCTTGGTGAGCATTCCCTAGGTGCAACCATGAAAGGGACACTAATGATCCCCGATTGAATGCTTAACGTTAAAGTCATGTAAAATGTCTGTCAGGTAACGTTGACAGATGTCATTTTCTCTTCACACTGGGCATGAGCTATTTATACTAGGTGTCATTTACTGCTTACAACAGTTATATTCCTTATCAGAGAAATCTGCAGATGTAAAATGACTCCATAGGCGTGTACAACAAATCAAAACTAAAGAAAAAAGGCTAAACATGACAGATTATCAACAATGCTAGATTCAATAAGAATATGAGTAACATGAGTTTTGGTAAATAATCAAAAATATTTTGATAACTGAGAAATGGAGAGACACTTCCATTTCCTTTTTACATTTGAGAAATAGGTGATAAGCTTGATTAGGGATGATAATTTTAGAGGGGTTAATTCTAATCTACATTAAATATACTGTAAGATGATGGATTTATCAGTCACATGAGTCAAATAAAGAATAACAATAAACTCAACAACATATAGAATAATTCCTTCAAACTGTACTTCAGCTTATCCATTTCTAGTCTATGACTGTCAAATCTTTAGCTCAAATGCCTTTTACTCAAAAGATTTGTTATCTGACCAGGTAGACTCTGTTCCTTTTTTATTGGTAAAGTTGGTACAGGGGGCAAAGCAAGTCAGTATTGATCTTCACTGTTTTATTGGTAAAGTTGGTACAGGGGGCAAAGCAAGTCAGTATTGATCTTCACTGTTTTATTGGTAAAGTTGATACAGGGGGCAAAGCAAGTCAGTATTGATCTTCACTGTTTTATTGGTAAAGTTGATACAGGGGGCAAAGCAAGTCAGTATTGATCTTCACTGTTTTATTGGTAAAGTTGATACAGGGGGCAAAGCAAGTCAGTATTGATCTTCACTGGGTTTTTTTTATTGGTAAAGTTGGTACAGGGGGCAAAGCAAGTCAGTATTGATCTTCACTGTTTTATTGGTAAAGTTGGTACCGGGGGCAAAGCAAGTCAGTATTGATCTTCACTGTTTTATTGGTAAAGTTGGTACAGGGGGCAAAGCAAGTCAGTATTGATCTTCACTGTTTTATTGGTAAAGTTGATACAGGGGGCAAAGCAAGTCAGTATTGATCTTCACTGTTTTATTGGTAAAGTTGATACAGGGGGCAAAGCAAGTCAGTATTGATCTTCACTGTTTTATTGGTAAAGTTGATACAGGGGGCAAAGCAAGTCAGTATTGATCTTCACTGTTTTATTGGTAAAGTTGATACAGGGGGCAAAGCAAGTCAGTATTGATCTTCACTGGGTTTTTTTTTATTGGTAAAGTTGGTACAGGGGGCAAAGCAAGTCAGTATTGATCTTCACTGTTTTATTGGTAAAGTTGGTACCGGGGGCAAAGCAAGTCAGTATTGATCTTCACTGTTTTATTGGTAAAGTTGGTACAGGGGGCAAAGCAAGTCAGTATTGATCTTCACTGTTTTATTGGTAAAGTTGATACAGGGGGCAAAGCAAGTCAGTATTGATCTTCACTGTTTTATTGGTAAAGTTGATACAGGGGGCAAAGCAAGTCAGTATTGATCTTCACTGTTTTATTGGTAAAGTTGATACAGGGGGCAAAGCAAGTCAGTATTGATCTTCACTGTTTTATTGGTAAAGTTGATACAGGGGGCAAAGCAAGTCAGTATTGATCTTCACTGGGTTTTTTTTATTGGTAAAGTTGGTACAGGGGGCAAAGCAAGTCAGTATTGATCTTCACTGTTTTATTGGTAAAGTTGGTACCGGGGGCAAAGCAAGTCAGTATTGATCTTCACTGTTTTATTGGTAAAGTTGGTACAGGGGGCAAAGCAAGTCAGTATTGATCTTCACTGTTTTATTGGTAAAGTTGGTACAGGGGGCAAAGCAAGTCAATATTGATCTTCACTGTTTTATGGGTAAAGTTGGTACAGGGGGCAAAGCAAGTCAGTATTGATCTTCACTGTTTTATTGGTAAAAAGTTGGTACAGGGGGCAAAGCAAGTCAGTATTGATCTTCACTGTTTTATTGGTAAAGTTGGTACAGGGGGCAAAGCAAGTCAGTATTGTTCCTAACTGTTTTATTGGTAAAGTTGGTACAGGGGGCAAAGCAAGTCAGTATTGATCTTCACTGTTTTATTGGTAAAGTTGGTACAGGGGGCAAAGCAAGTCAGTATTGATCTTCACTGTTTTATTGGTAAAGTTGGTACAGGGGGCAAAGCAAGTCAGTATTGATCTTCACTGTTTTATTGGTAAAGTTGGTACAGGGGGCAAAGCAAGTCAGTATTGATCTTCACTGTTTTATTGGTAAAGTTGGTACAGGGGGCAAAGCAAGTCAGTATTGATCTTCACTGTTTTATTGGTAAAGTTGGTACAGGGGGCAAAGCAAGCCAGTATTGATCTTCACTGTTTTATTGGTAAAGTTGGTACCGGGGGCAAAGCATGTCAGTATTGATCTTCACTGTTTTATTGGTAAAGTTGGTACTGGGGGCAAAGCAAGTCAGTATTGATCTTCACTGTCTTATTGGTAAAGTTGGTACCGGGGGCAAAGCAAGTCAGTATTGATCTTCACTGTTTTATTGGTAAAGTTGGTACCGGGGGCAAAGCAAGTCAGTATTGATCTTCACTGTTTTATTGGTAAAGTTGATACAGGGGGCAAAGCAAGTCAGTATTGATCTTCACTGGGGTTTTTTTATTGGTAAAGTTGGTACAGGGGGCAAAGCAAGTCAGTATTGATCTTCACTGTTTTATTGGTAAAGTTGGTACAGGGGGCAAAGCAAGTCAGTATTGATCTTCACTGTTTTATTGGTAAAGTTGGTACAGGGGGCAAAGCAAGTCAGTATTGATCTTCACTGGGTTTTTTTTATTGGTAAAGTTGGTACAGGGGGCAAAGCAAGTCAGTATTGATCTTCACTGTTTTATTGGTAAAGTTGGTACCGGGGGCAAAGCAAGTCAGTATTGATCTTCACTGTTTTATTGGTAAAGTTGGTACAGGGGGCAAAGCAAGTCAGTATTGATCTTCACTGGGGGTTTTTTATTGGTAAAGTTGGTACAGGGGGCAAAGCAAGTCAGTATTGATCTTCACTGTTTTATTAGTAAAGTTGGTACCAGGGGCAAAGCAAGTCAGTATTGATCTTCACTGTTTTATTGGTAAAGTTGATACAGGGGGCAAAGCAAGTCAGTATTGATCTTCACTGGGGGTTTTTTATTGGTAAAGTTGGTACCGGGGGCAAAGCAAGTCAGTATTGATCTTCACTGTTTTATTGGTAAAGTTGGTACAGGGGGCAAAGCAAGTCAGTATTGATTTTCACTGTTTTATTTGAATTATAAAATCCTTTGGATGTAATCTGCCACGGTTAATTCTAATCTTCATAGACCAGTATTACAAGGCAAGAACAGTTCCTGGTTGGTTACCTAATGAAGGTTAGGTTGGTTACCTAATGAAGGTTAGGTTGGTTACCTAATGAAGGTTGTGATGGTTACCTGATGAAGGTTGTGTTGGTTACCTAATGAAGGTTGTGTTGGTTACCTAATGAAGGTTGTGTTGGTTACCTGATGAAGGTTAGGTTGGTTACCTAATGAAGGTTGTGATGGTTACCTAATGAAGGTTGTGTTGGTTACCTGATGAAGGTTGTGTTGGAGGTGGCTTTCAAGCTCTTACATTGGCATCTTTGCATATATGGTTATACAATTTATGCTACTTACAACCATTTCTCACGTACCTTCAGTGAGTCCGACAGTACCAACCGGTGGATGGGAGAAGACAACTGTAGCTATGTTGGAGTAGTCGAGCTTTAGATCTCGTTCATTGTTGAACACACGATGAGCCAAACGTCGACCAGCAGCTATTGCAACTGAAAAATAAGAAAACCTTTATAAATTTCCTTTTATATTTATTTCTGTCATACATCTAATCCCAGCTGCTATTTGAACAAAAGTAAACACTTGAGATTCATGGGCTTGAACCTGTGACCTGTTGGTTTCAGGAAAAGTTAACTAACCATTAGACCAAGGAAGCCAGTTGTAATTTGCAAATAATAGGTCGGAACCAGAAGATAATGTTGAGAGAAAACTTGCAACAAAAAAGGCCACCAGCCATACAGAGCTTTGATATCCTTCATTAATAATGAAAATAATAATAATAATGATAATACTTTATTGCCCTGAAAGGAATTCAGTTTGTATCATTACAGAGCTTGAACATACAGTAAAGGCAACACAGAATACATTATTACAACTATCAAAAATCTCTTAGTGGGGCTGGATATTGAACCATATTCTGTACTCCAATTTACCATATTTCTATCCTGTATACGAAGTTTATGTTTATTTGATAGAGCATAGCATCCATGTTGCTACCCAGAATGTATTTCAATTTCAGCCACATTAGTCTTCTCTTGTAGTAGGAAACTTCTTATAACATCTTCATAACATTTTTATTGGTTGAAATTATCTACTATAAAAGGTTACAACTTGTCATGTTTCATATCACATGACTTATCATCCCTCTGGTCTGACCTGATACTGGAAAAAAAGTAAAAATAATTGTTTGTGTAAGATGCTTCGTCTCAAAATTTCAGCTTTTGGGGAATATCAGTTTTTGAGAAGCAGTCAAAAATGTCAAAAGTTTACATCAAACAAACATACATATGATGACTAGTGGCGTAAGCCTATCTACCAAATGTCAACAAAATGTTCCCGCTTAATGAATCACCGCAATAGAGGTGAGGTGAGGTGAGTTGTTGTTTAACGCCGCTTTCAAGATTATTTCACTTATATCGCGGTTGCTAGTATTATTGCAGGGAGAAAGCCCACAACGCCATTGTGGCTATGCATTGCGGTGAAACCTGCGAGCATCGGCTGGAACTAGCGAACCATGGGTGGTACTGCACTGAATTTCAGTGAAGCATTGCACCCAAACCTGACTGCGTGTAGAACGGTTCTCTACTGCAGACAAAGTTGCCGAGCCCCTGGCGGGATTCGAACCACGGACCTCCTGATCCGAAGCCGACACCCCAATAGAAATTGACCATCAGTTAACATTCCCAGATTAGTTTCCATGTCAACTTTTGCCTACCAGGAGTGAGAAGAGCACGTCCACACACGTCCCCCAGAGCGTAGATGTTCTTGGCCCGTGTGTTCTGGTACTCGTCCACAAGTATGTTACCTTTACTGTCAGTCTCCACACTCTGAATGTAAAAGGCTATATAAGATACATATTAAAGAAATGATAAATTACTAATATTTTTTTTTCTTAACTTATCAGCACAAGAAAGCTAATAACTGACAAAAGTGAGGACAATTCTGCAAACCAATATCTTAAATGGCTGACTGTTGAACGAATAACTAAAAAACTTTTTTGAGTTTTAACAAATTATAAGCATAAGCTCATCTTTTGTGTTATGTTCATAAATTGAGCAAAGCAAATTTAAGCCCTGCCGACGCACCCGTCTTCATAGTTTTTCATTCTCCACCAATACATCAGTTAACTGGAAAGTATATCCTGTCTAGGAAGCACCAGTTCTTGAGGCGTCAAAGGTGAAATTACATAATTGTACAGTTTGAGATTGACAATTAATTAACTACCACACCAAAGTTTCCAAGAACACAGTTTTCAAATAGTGCTTCAGAATCAAAACAAAGTCTGGACCTTAACACGTTTTTCAACCTCGAGTTGTAACCAATAGAAGCCCCATCACCATCACACAGATATTATCGATAACAAATAATGTAGTTTAATAATGACATTAGAAAATAACTCAAGATGCACAGAGCTGTATATGCCAGTAACTACTTTGGAACACCAATATTACTGTCAAAAGTTGGGAAATGAGGTAAATTATTATTTCAGGTAGTTTTGTGATAGCTTAAGCCACAAAGGTAAAAAGACAGGAAACATCATCAAACAAAGCCTGTGAATATAATGACTTTAAATTTACTCTAAAAAGTCTGCTACTATTCACAGTGTCAAAATAATAAATGGCACAATGTTATTAGAACAAGGTCAGAACGCATGTACAGGGACAACTCACCACTTTGTCCAGTCCCAGATTATCAGAGTTGGGTGACCTCCCAACAGCCCACAGTAAACAGTTTACATCAGTTATCTCCCCTGTTGTAGTCTCCAGTGTTAAAGTCCCGTCTGCTTGTTTCACTACTGACTTCACCTGGTCAAATATAATAAAAGGTAACATCACCTGGTTGAAATTTGGTATGTTTAGGGAACAGTCTGATTAAAATCGACCGTGTTCCGAGGAATAAAAGTTTCAAAATTTTGACCCTTCCAAGATTCTAACTCTACATGTTTAGGCTATCCTCTCCACAAGGGTCTGACAGTAGCCTACTGTAGCGCACATTCTTACTTAAACTCAGCTAACCAATCACAATGCGTGCGGAAAAAGCTATCAATATCAGTAGCTAGGGGCCAGTAACTCTCATTTACCATTCGTTAAAATTAACCGCCGTTATCCTTATTTCAAACGCGATGATGTGATTGGTTCACTAATGACTAGGTTTTGTCTGCGCTAAACTGGTGTCAGCACATGCGCTACAGTAGGCTCACATACCCCAGCTTCAAACTATGGTCTGGCTTTCTTGAAAGAAAAAAATGTCAAATACACTGTAAAGATTAACATTTGAATGACCTTGGATGAAAGCAAAATGGTAAGTTTCAATGACACATAACAAAAATATGCGAATGTTACAGATTGCAGTAAGTCATGTTAATTCAGTTGACACTGCCAAAAATATTACATTAATTGTAAGGTTTGAAAGATTAATAGCTAAAGTGAAGAACAAAGTCAACCATTATATAGATAATGAAATCACAATATTGAATATATAAGTAATGATTAACAGCAGTAAATCCATGATGAAATTGAAATATGCATGTTTCCATGGAAACCACCAAAAAATAAAAATAACCCTCAAAAGGCTCACCTAGGGATCATGGTTGATAAGTGTATTAAGTTTGTTGAAGCTAGCATGTGTAGTTTAGGAGATATGCTCAGGAAAAAGCACTTTATCATAGTCATTGTTTTAGTTATGTTTCCATGGAAACTGCAAAAAATAAAAATCCTTTGTTGGTCTAACCCTCAAAAGGGACTTCTTTAATTGGATCATGATTGATAAGTGTATGAAGTTTGATGAAGATAGCATGTATAGTTTAGGAGATATGCTCCGCACAATGATTTGTGACGGTCGGATGGACAAAATGAGCGCTATATATACCCCCGCATTACACTGTAAGGCGGACCCCCGTCTTTTTATAGGGAGCGTAAGCGGGGGTATGAAAATGAGAAGACATCAAGAACATTTAAAAATGGTTATTTATGTTTGGCTATACCAAAGATGTATATATACGTCTTCGGTTATACATAAACAAGTTTAAATAAAAAAATAATAGATAAAAAAAATAAAGGGAGGTAACTCTGTCACTACATAAATATGATACATCAAGTCTTGTATCATAAAGAAATTTGATATTTGAATTATGTGAAAGCCAATACTGCAAAAATAAACATAAGGGGTGTAACAATAGATTGAACTATCGACCAATGGAGATGGTTGCTGTGATGTTAGTACTCTATAGTTAGGAATTCTTTGATAGTATCGACAGCACGGTTAACTATCGATAGTTTTGATAGTTAAGTCAATTAAGATGTCTATATCAATCTTTAGAGAAATTAGCTAACAAGTAACAACTTCAGCTTTTAGATTTGAAAAAAATGCTGGAACAAGGTTGCAAGGTTGCAAATGGGGCCTTGAGAGATAATCAGAAACGATGTTACAATGATAGAGCCAAAATTCACCTGGTAAGAATTCTTTTGAATATTCTCACGAAAGACTAAACTCACATGTGTCTGTCTGCTGACTTTAACTCCACCTGTTTCAAGGTTTTTGGTCACAGACGAACGGATGACTGAGTCAAATGTTCTTAGAACCTGAAAGAAGAAAGTGCAAAAATAATAAAACTACCATTTCAGACGCAGAGTGACTGAACACCAAACCTTTTGATGAATGGAGACATTAACTCACTGACAAAGGCATCTCCAAGGATTAGCCAGACTAGAGACGTCCTTGATAATCAAGGGTAATCATTGTGATAATTCTCCACTAGTACCCATGATTCAAGGTAGGTTTGACTGTGCATTATGGAAACTGTCACATTCAGGCTCTCATAGGTAAAGATCTAACCATAATACTTAACCTGCACCTCGGCCAACTTATCAGCCTCAGACTCAGCAACTTGTCACGTTTATTTATAACACACTTACCGAAAAGAGGTTGATGAACTATCCACTTGGGATATTTTGTTTTTATTATTTTCATTTGTTAATCAATTTCACAAAAGAATTAGTTTTCTTCGGAACATTTATAAATAAATGAAGAGGATGCAAGATTGCTTGGACTGAGTTAACTAAGCCAAAAGTAGCTGTGAGGGACATAGAGAACAGACAGAACAGACCTCATCGTATCTGATAAGAATTGAGGTATCAGCGCCAAGCGTTCCGAAGATTCCTGCTAGTTCCACAGCAATATAACCAGCACCAACCACAACCACCTTTCTGCAACAAACAGAGAAATTCACCCAATATCTTCTTGAAAGCCAACAACAGTCAGCCAGTAATTTACTTGATTTAGACTCTGTTGATACCCTATTAGAGAAAATATTCAGATAGTATTCAGATAAAGAGAGATTAGAATTAAATAAAAAAGCTTTTAGATGTTTTAAGAAGCCATCCGCAAAGCTTTAAAACATCATTTCATCGTAATTTTTGCACTAAATGTATTATCATTTAAGGAATATAGCAATCTCAACCATCATGTGTTTTGCAATAAAGAACAGTTTAACTATAGTTAAAGCACGAGGTTGAAGGCAGAGTTTGACATTAATAATAGTTTTGGGGAAAAATTTATTGCAAAAAACACGATGGTTGACGCTACTATATTTCCTTTCTATCTTATTGAGTTTTATCCTTGTAAATTATAATTAAACCAAAACTAACATTAGATAATTAGACAGAATTTTACGGATAATTGAAAATCCTGGACCAGGGCCAGTGCTAGTGACGTCATTTCCCTATTGTTGGGCCATTCTTATGCAACGTCATTCAGAAACAATACTATATTACTGAATAAAGGATGGGCGCCTCCTTTAATCTTTACGGAAACAATGCTAGAAAAAATAACATTACAACAGTTCAATTATCAAAGATATAAACAATCTTACTTGGGAAGATCTTCCAGTTCAAAGAAGCCATCACTTGTGATTCCATACTCAGCACCTGTGAGTGGAGAACAGAATTAAGCTGAAATAAAACTCTATTGGAGTTCCTGAAAAAAGGATAACTTGATGCTCTTGAACATTAACTTAAGGTTTCAGTTTTCTGCGTTCTTTTCCTGAGACAAACACTCAGTTAGTTGATGGATTATTGTGCACCTAATGTTTTCAATGTCATAAATCAAACAATCAGTTCAGTTTAGCAACAGGTTGAAGGTCCAAAGTCACAATTTTGATCGAAAACCAGACAATGTACCTTGGATGGTGTGGATCATTCAGACAATGTACCTTGGATGGTGTGGATCATTCAGGCACGGATAATTTGGGCAATTTATTAAACACAA
Source organism: Phorcus lineatus (assembly GCA_921293015.1). Lineage (NCBI taxonomy): Eukaryota > Metazoa > Mollusca > Gastropoda > Trochida > Trochidae > Phorcus > Phorcus lineatus. The sequence goes on along the minus strand of OV121095.1, from coordinate 17,584,853 downwards.
AAAAGACACAGTTTAGAATTGACAGTGCTAGATATGTTATATAACTACATTTTAAAAAGTAATGATGAAAATGGTATATGTTTTGAGCCTCTATACATATATTAGAATAATTTTCATTGAACATTACCATAAGTACCATAAAATGGTCTCGAAAGAGATACCACTTCTCACATAACAAACTGATATTTCTTGTGGAGCACAGTTTTAAAGGATAATCTCTGATCTTTGATAAAAACCAATACCCTTATATAGGTGCAAACTAGCAAACTATCTCCACAAGAAGCCTCTTACCAGGCACGTCTGGGATTACAGGTCTACCCCCAGTAGCAATAAGGATGTGGTCAGCGGTGTACTTCTGGCCGTTCACCTCCACACAGCGGTCATCTGTGAACTTAGCATGTCCGATAATCTTCTCCACTCCAGACTGAAAGTAGAAACAGTCAGTGTCTAAGTAACATTTCTTTCAGTTTAATGATACAATTATCAAAACAAAATATGGTTGAGTACTTATCACTGAAGATGAAATTAAGACAAAGGCCCGCTGGCACAGAGGTATTTTTGACTAAGGTGGTTCTAAACTCATTTCCAAGAACGTAGAGGCATGTCAGTTAACAACTTCCTCTGCAAGGCATAACTCTACATTACTTGCTACTTCAAGCCTTGCTGCTGAGCACCAAAATTCAACTTTTTAGTCCAGCTCCATTGAGCTAACTGCACATAATTTCTGATAGGACTATGAAGTTTGGCCGCAGTAGCCTACATATCTGACAACAAAAGGGATAATAATCCATATTACTGCTTGTGAGGCTAAAAACAGCAAGTGATTGGGATTGGGAGTTACGCATGTGGATGATGTGGGGTAATTTTCCCTGAGTACCAATGGGGGCTTGTAAGTAAGGGCTAAATAGATATACTCAGAATGTGATCAATTATCTACTTCAAATTCATAAAATTAAGGAAAGACTATCTATGATTTTGATAAAGTTTTATCATAAATTTTAAAATCATAAGTATACAGGAATTATGCTCTGGTTGCATATTTTGATTACCTTGTCCAAATTAGATGCATATATGCCATTCAGTCTTTCTATGTAATCATCCCTTGACTTCTTAATAACTCTGAAAATGAGTTTTCATAGAAATCATTATTATAAAATTAATGACATGTCAGTTTTAAGTTGTTCTGATGACGTTGAAACAACGTCAAAACACCAACCAAATTTCAACGTCAGTTAAAAAACGCTGTTCCGACGTCGAAAATTAGTTGATCGACGTCCTGACCTAAAATCAACCAAATTTCGACGTCGAAATGACGTCAGATGCCTGCTGGATATAAGGCCATTTTCCAATTATCATTGAAAACAAGAAAATATCATATTTTTTGCAATTTCGAGATAAAGATGCAAGTTTAGGGAGGCGAAGGTCATAAGCCACATTAATATAATCATGAAACATACTCTGTGTCACTTTAATGTATACACAGGGCTACAGATAACTTTTGAGGTGTGAGTGTACATACACCTTGAATATAAAGTGGAGGTGTACTGAAACTAGCGAAGCTGTACATAATTTTAGAAGTACATTTTACAAGGTATCAACAATCGATAATTTTTTGTCAAATGAACCTGAAAATGAAATTATTATATTCATCAATCATGAATCAGAGCATCCTTGATAAATTTAGAAATACGATACGCATGGAAATGAATGTCCAAGCGTAAACAGGCATGTATGTGCGTACATGATACGCATGAAATTTATTTTAGGGCCGTACTTAGTAACTTTATAGGCATACATTACGTGTGTACGACCCTTATCTGTAGCCCTGTATACAGTCAAATATTACAAAATCTACGTCAGCTTCTCAGGGAATTATGTTTTGGCGAGAATAAGGTACATGTAGGTTTTCAGACGCAACATACTTCCAGTCAAATTTGCTGCTTGTGACATCAAATCCATATTGCTTGTGTTCGTGAATGTACTCGGCATGCACTGCCGTGTTCCACATCACCTTCTTGGGAACACAACCAACATTCACCTGGTAGAAAAAAAGAATAAATTCTTGTAGATGATTTCAATTTACTTTTTTTTAATAAAATGTATTCATAATCGCTAGTGTTTATTAAATACTTCAAAATATTCTAATCTCATGATTAAAAGAATGGGATTATCACTAAAACTACGGGTGGAAATAACTGTATATGTTATGTATACTGACATAAAAATAAGATTATATGCCACTGCCATTTTCTCACAATTAACTTAGTTTGAAAACACTGAACATGCATATAACAGTATTAGAAGGTATGACTCAGCAATTTAACTTCCTTCGCTAGATGTATTCACCATAGAGCAAGTGTAGATCTCTGATTTTCTGGCGTCTAAAACCTTGGATTATATCAGATACTGATTTTCATATTTGATATTAGTATTAAAATATTCACACTTTTAGTAACTTTAAGTGTCTGGTTTTAACAAAAATGATAGTTTCTCTTATTGTACAGTATTACTATTAGTATACAGATTTTGACGGAAGTGTGCCATTCGTTTTCTGTATTGTAACACAATGTAGATCTACAACAGGCTCTGAAGTTACTTAATAATTTGCATTAGGCCTCATATCATGACGAAGCAACTCACACATGTTCCACCCCACCGCGCCTCCTCTATGATAGCAGCTTTCACCCCGAACTCTGCAGCTCTGCGGGCACTTGCTAACCCCCCGGATCCTCCCCCGATTACAAGATAGTCGAACGTCTTCGTCACCGGCGGCATCGTAGCTAGAAACCGTCTGATCATCGGCTTATTAGTATGCTCGTCGCGCTGTTTACGGATTTCCGGGGTTTCCCATTTCAGAGTACAGCCTCGTTTCGAATAAAGCAAGTCATTATGTTCTATTTTTAGATCGTAGAGGGGGAATCCTCTTTATTCTGGACTATTAATTAATAATGACTACCGTATAACAATCGACCAGGTAGACCCTAGTACTTTAGACATAAAAAAATATTTGAAAATACACGACATGCTAAAGAAAAGAGATTTCAATAAAAGTGTGCACATGGGTATTAGCTAGGTTCTGTTTCAACCCAGTGACCACGACTTTGTTAGGGTAACCTTTAAAGGTCGACTGCTACTCCTCTTGGTCACTTTCACTGTTTCGTTAAAAGGGGTTAAATTTTGCATTGACTCGACCTTAATTTTCTTGAATAGGCCAATTAACAACCGAAACAAGGCTTTTAAAAACACTGCCCATTCAATCTCATTAAGATAATATCTAACATTGCTGAACTACGTATGCAGATTATAGATCTCACTAGGCTCCCTTACTGAAGCCGTCAGGTTAACCTTTGCTTCAGTTTGACCTCAAAATCTCATTGGCTTGCCGCAGATACGTTCAAGCAATCTTAATGCGCGTCTCTAGATGGCCTTTAAAGAGATTGTAAATAATTCCTGAAATAGAAGTTAAAACTCTTATAAATTTTCAATTTTACAGAGAACAAGTTGAAGTCATTTGCATATGTCTATTAATACCATTTAACCCAGAAGATATAATTATAAAATTTCAGTCTTTGACGAAACAAGGGTCAATCTCATTAGCATATAAACGTCCCATATGACTAATATATAATTATCAAGAAACTTAGTATATAGGTATATGTTCATGTTTTGGTTGTTTTTGTTTCTCAGCATGTTTATGACTAACTTGTTTCAGGAAATTTGAAATTATTCAACGTTTACTACAAACTAAAAGACGAAACGTTTATTCAACGTAACTGTTTCCAGAATAAGCATTTGGATTGATACGGTCTACTAAAGGATAACGTTGAGGAATGCAGATTTTGCTTTGCGAAAGATAACTCCATAGCTTCGATTTGACTTGTTTGTCCAACAAACAAAGCTAGGGTAAACTGAATATACATAAAATACATTAATTCGGGTTTTTAGGCAGTTTGACATTCGGAAAAACATTCAGAAATTTGTGGTTTACGAGATCTGAAAAGCGTACAAGCGAAATGCAACTCGTCGGCACCATAGATTACGGGGCGAATTCGCTGATTGGCTGATTTGAATTACGTCAGAGGCAAACCTGACGGTTCACGTAACGGAGCCTGGTAAGATCTACAGGCGTAATGTAGTGGAGCATGTAGATTTCATTTCAATGAGATTGACTGCCCATTTATCTTCAATTCAACGAGCAGATTTTTTCAAAAGGTCCTGTGGTCAATGCAGCGTATATCTGCCTTCTCTGACGTCAAAGGAGTCGTCTCGTTTAACATTACTAATGATTATTTTCGTGGCTCTTTATCTGTCAATTTAACATATACTCATGGGAAAATGTTAAGCATCCCTACGTTTTTACCACAAGTAAAAGTTGCTAGATAAGAAAAAAAGACACTATTAACATTTCAGTACAAGTAATCATATAATATGATAGCATCATAATCTAGCTGTTTATGATGCTAATTTCATTCAGATTATATTTTTCGCAATGTTCATTGATCTCTATTGTTACGAGGGGTGTCCCAAAAATTTCCGGCCTGACCATCAAAATCAATTATTTTTCGACATAATCACCCTTGACCTCAATGCATTTGCTCCAGCGTTTCGGTAACATCTGAAAAACAGTTCTTATAACGAGACCCCAAAAACTCATCTACTGCAGCAATGACGTCATCGTCAGTCTCAAACCTTTGGCCACGGAGCTGTTTTCAGTCGAGGGAAGAGGAAGAAGTCTGAGGGGCTAGGTCTGGAGAATAGGCAGGGTGGGGGAGAATCCTGAACCCACAATCCTGTGCTGCAATTTGGGCGTTTCTCTTTGAATTTTTCTCGTAATTGTCGTAGTTCATTTACGTAATCAGTGCCATTGATTGTAGAACCTTTCTTTAAATAATCAATCATTATTACACCCTGAGAGTCCCAGAAAACGGATGCGATGACATTCCGACTGGGGGAACATTTGTGTTTCCATTGCATGCTTTGGCGTTTTGTCTCAGGACGCACCCAGGTTTCATCTTGAGTAACGACATGAGCGAAAAATGATTCTGGGTCTGCGCGATACTCGTCAAGAAGTGGCTGACTGACCATGACACGTTTTCGCTTTTGATCCTCGAACATTTTGATACCTTATTCATATGTAAATGTTCATGTATAACTCGTTCAACTGATGTTTTACTGACGTGGTGAGTATCAGCTAAGTATCTGATAGTCACTCGCCTGTCTTGCATTATTGTGTCAAGAACAGCCTCAATGTCTTGCATTATTGTGTCAAGAACAGCCTCAATGTTTTCACATGTGGTGACATCAGATGGACGACCAGGACGGGGCTCGTTTTAGTGCTTACTCTACCCCGTTTAAATTCAGCGCACCAATGTTTAATGGTGCTATATGAAGGAGCAGAGTCACCTAATGTTTGTAACATATCCCCATGAATTTCCTTTGGAGTGAATTTTTTAAAACTCAGATATTTGATAACAGCCCTACATTCACCTTTCTCCATTTCGGTAAAAGATGTGAGGGTACCTTTGGATGACAGGCTTTTATATGCAATTGAAGAGTATACATCTCGTGATTTTCATGCCATTTAATAGTCAATGAAGGTTCTTCACAGCACGCACACTATCATCTTCCTACGCAAAGCTTAACTATTGCCAGTCTCGAACTGTCCAAGTTAAGCTTTGCGTAGGAAGATGAGTCTCCATATGACACAGCAAATTCTTTCTGGTACTAGTAAATCATACTCATCAATATTTGGCAGCGATGCACACTTGAACATTATTGTAAGAGCCACTCAGTGATTTTCAATACATATTATTTACCTTTGATGCGAACCTAAATGTCATATGTGGTGATATAAAATCAAAACATCTTAACTTTACATGTCCAAAAGACATATACTCGTTTTCCATGAAAATCTTAAAACAGCCTTATAAATGCACAGAGGTGTAGATATCACGTCCAATATACATGGATACTAGTTATATAACCTAACAAACACTATCAACTCCTAACTGCCCTCCTGGCTGATTTAGATAAGTCTCCAAAATTATGTTTGACTATTTGACGCGCGCCACTGTCCGGTTTTCGATCATAAGTGCGATGTTCTCCCTTCATGGTGTCACCGTAAAAAAACAATAAGCTTTAAAAATTGTCTTTTTGGTAACAGTCGATACTTAGCGATAAAATGACACCATTGATTAAGTTTGGCAAAAATGACTCCAACAACTCACGGAGTGGCTCTTTAATGCTCACGATCCCGAGCGTTCGTTCACATCATTTCTTACTTGGATGATTTTTTAAATTTCTAAATAACTTCGTAACATGATAAATATCTTGCGCCTTTATGAGCTTTACATGCAAACTGTACAAACTCTTCTTCATATGTTCTTTGGAGCATTCATTACAATTGAGATTATAAACCGCGAGTTTAGTAAGCTTGCTAAATCGAGAAACCGGATGTGATTTAGTAATCTACTAATTAATTTGATAAGCTTACTTATTCATTTATTAAGCTTACTAATTCATTTAGTAAGCTTATGAATTAGTAAGATTGATAAATCGTTTCTTTTTCGTAATCTTACTAAATGAATTGGTAAGCTAGCTTACTAAATCGAACGAATAAGTAAGCTGGCCAAATAGCGATTAAAATCTAATTTGGCACCCCAAAGAAATTAACCTTAACGCCGTTTCATGACACGACATCAGGTGCGAGAGTGGCAGTTGCGCTTCAGTACTTTTGTTTAAACCGTTAGACTGGTAACCCCCAATTAAACAGACGTCCCAAAAGTCAGACGCGTTAAAACTACATCCGCAAAGGTAGGTTGCACTGAAGTTGGCTACACTTTTACCTGTCCTAACTAATGGACTGGTCCAAACAATAAGAAAATATTTATAGGAAAAGACTTTATTCATGATATCATTCAACAACAATTATAATATTTGTTTTAAAAAATCAATATATCAATCTGTATATTCTAAAATACTCAGTACATATATAAAGTGGTCCAAACTACAAGAAAACATTTATACACATCTCCAATGGATAAGGTCTCCCTTTACTTTGTTCTTGCAATAGGTGTGGCCTTTGAGGGAAACCTGAGGGGTACCTTTCTGTGACTGTATGTACTCTACTCTCCGAGGCCCAGCCATTATTGGTGTCAATACTGACAACATATTCATATAGTATTTTTACTGCTGGTCAAACAATGTATAAGTTAGTGAGTAACTCAACTAGTGTCATGAAGTGAAATTCATATTGTGAAAGTGTGATCAAAGCCTAATTTATGAAAACAGAATAACACTATCTGTAATAACAAGAAGTAAATTGTCACTTTGAACATCAACCTGATTTATTGTTAAACCATACCTTATCACGTGTGATCAAAACCTAACTTGTAATAACTCAAGAACACTAATCATCAGCTAATCCATTAAACGGGATATAAAAAGCTAGAATAATAGCAAATTTAACTGTCCGATCCATACCGATATAAATCAATTTGGTGGTTATTTGTACTGTTACCTTGGTATGCTAGATATATTGTACAATAATATTATAAATACATTACATCTCCTCTTAAACTGAAAACTATTAATAATTCAACGTGTTATATGTCAGCAATTGGTATTCAAATGTGAGTTTCAAGCAAATTTATGCCGTTCTGAAAAATTAATTGATAAATGTTTCACGTAAAAATGATACACTGGAATAATATTTTTGGATTTAAGACATTGTACACAGCTCAATTATTTTACCATCGGCATCTGGTCCGCAATTTTATACTGTTGATATGACATGAAACAAGGCGCTATAATTTTTACTAATTAATTGTACAACATTATAAAATGAACTAAATATATGGATAAAATACGCACACATTTACAAATGATTTATGATAAGAATAATCAACAATGATCTGTAATGTCGCAATGCATTTTACACTTGTAGCGCCGATGAATGGCTTCACTTCTCATTCTTTTTTATAATACCGAGTCTGTTCTCTCAGTTACCTAGATGTCCAATCTAACTGAACCAAAATGTTACCCATAGTAACATGTTTCAACTTGGTAATGTTATAATCTTGTACTGTACTGCACATTGAAAGTCTTAATTTGTTATTTAAGTTAGCTCTTCTGTTGTATCACATATCTCAGAGATCTCTCAAGAAAACATTATAATTGTTAATTGGTTTGCATATCTGTTATACTTACGTTTTACACATGTGCTCATTGGCCTAGGGTCACTTGTATACAAATAAAATCTGTCTGTCATAAATGTATCATGTAACGTAAATTTCTTGGTTTGCAAAGAGAAACAATTAAGTTAACATATATGTATGTTGACAGAATAATTATTTTAAAAAAGTATGAAAATATTAAAGTCACTGGTCGTTCTATTTTGAGACATGAGGCCATTGTTTCACAGCAAAGTTTGTAAGTTTTAAATAGAATAAATATGAAAACCTGAAATTTACTTCATTATTTATATTGCTGAGGTAAAATATTCAACTAAAATAGGACTGGCAACTTTAATGGAGGGCTGGGTAGTTTTCAAAGTTACCAGCCCTGGTGTCTGGAAGACTTTTCTGGTAAGTTTCCAACACTGTTGTACATGTTAAAATTGGAATGTCCTCTTGAATTTAATAGTAACCACGAATTTAATAGTAACCTATTTGGTGGACAATGCAGCTCAAATGATATCAGCACATACACGAACATGCACAAATAACCCAAATAATACTGTCAATCAACATGATGTTATCCTTGTAAAACACTTACATTGCATGTTTTGTGTGTAACAGTTTTGTTAGATAAGTACATGTTGATATTTTTTACATTTACTGATTTATCACCAGTTTCATTAAACAGACCTTATTCTGAAGTATACCAGTTTCAAAGTTTTGACTTTGTCAAGATTCAAAGTCTTCCTGTCTAGGTCTTTCCTCTATACACAAGAATGTTGTTTGGAGTTGCCGTAACTATGCAACCCTTTCACACCTTTATTATTGGGGGAAAGAAAATGAAATCTACACATCTAAGTTTCCATCCTACAAATCCTACAGATTTGGGGGAAAATGTCTTCCCCGCCCGAATTTGAGAGGGGGGTCAGTCTCATAGGTACAAGAAGGAGAAGCCAAAAATGTTAAAATTTTACGCGAGGGACGCCGGACAACTGGCCATTCCATTAGCCTATCTGACCTTGAAGGTCTGATGAGCTAAAATGTCTAAATTATGTACCCATTTTACATGTATATTAGTTAACTGAACCACTTTACGCTATCAACCCATATTTTTATTTGTTTCTGCTGTAAGTTTCCAAGTTATATTTGAGTCATTTGCACGAACCATTATCAATGTCAATGATAAATGACAACTCTATCCTGTTTACTGTCACTGTACAGAACTGATAAGTGATAGGATGTTGACTCTCTAAACAACCACTACTCCAAGATAAAATAACACTATACATAAAGTTTGACAGTTTAATCCAACAACATACTCTGTGTCCCTTTAAAGATATTTCACAATTCACCATAACTTTAAACGATGTCAAATCAGATAAGATGTATATGCATGTTCCCTAATGAAATTTTTTTTTTTTTAGCCATTTGCTCTAAAGATAATATGGTATTCCCAAGCCTTTGTCTCAAAGTTTGAAGACTGATGTTAAAATACTCATTGTTCTATATTGCTATTACGGCCTGGACAGTCACCAAAATGACAGTTTACAACCGTTATTTGTCAAGGTAATTCTACACACAATTTCACTGTATCAAACTTAAAATGAGTTTTAAATAGGCGGTGGTCTATTTTGCCTCTGTAACATGGATAACAATATGCACAAATAAACATCACATTTTACTAAATCAGTTTAGCTAGAAATACCATTGATAACGGTTTGAAATAGACTATACCCAACAAAACTCCAAAGCCCACTCCCCTCTCCTCAAAGACCTGTGAAAAGAGACCCTTCAGACTGTTTAAAAGATTTCAGATTTCTTGAATTAGTGGTTCTTCACAAGAAGCTGAAAAAGCAAAAGGTTTATAGACAGTAGGGTGGATGTAAGCACATGAATAAAAGGAATGACATTTTATTTCTTGTCCTACTAAATGGAAAAAAGATAAATCCTGAATGATGCATTGCTTACAACTCACTCAGTCTATTGATTTTCCATGTCCTCCATTGAACTTCAGGAACTAGATATAGTTATTTCACTTTTAAGGCATTAAATAAATAATGTCAAAATCAATTCAATATAGAAAATATTTATTCATGTTATTTAAAAAAAACAAAAGGAAGGCTTTACACTGTGCCACATTTGACGAAGATGAACATGTAAATGTGAAAATTCAAACACAAATAATCCATATTCCTTAACAATTCAAACATAAATGACCAACGAGTGCAAGCATGCCAACAAGGGTAGACAGACCATGTTGTTGCGGCTATCATCCAAGCATGCCAAAAAGGGTAGACAGACCATGTTGTTGCGGCTATCATCCAAGCATGCCAACAAGGGTAGACAGACCATTTTGTTGTGGCTATCATCCAAGCATGCCAATTAGGGTAGACAGACCATGTTGTTGCGGCTATCATCCAAGCATGCCAACAAGGGTAGACAGACCCTGTTGTTGTGGCTATCATCCAAGCATGCCAATTAGGGTAGACAGACCATGTTGTTGCGGCTATCATCCAAGCATGCCAACAAGGGAAGACAGACCATGTTGCGGTTATCATCCAAGCATGCCAACAAGGGTAGACAGACCCTGTTGTTGCGGCTATCATCCAAGCATGCCAACAAGGGTAGACAGACCATGTTGTTGCCGCTATCATCCAAGCATGCCAACAAGGGTAGACAGACCATGTTGTTGCGGCTATCATCCAAGCATGCCAACAAGGGTAGACAGACCATGTTGCGGTTATCATCCAAGCATGCCAACAAGGGTAGACAGACCATGTTGTTGTGGCTATCATTCAAGTGTGTCAACATTTCCGGAATGCTTATCTATTGTAACAGTTTCAGAAGTCTGGCAAATTCAATCAGTGTACATTGGCATACAGTTTGCACCGGGGTTGTTTAGGGTAATTAACGACTTACTGCATTCCGTCTCTTTCAGAACTTCCCCAGATGCAAACTGTTTCTTTTCTTTACCTGTAATTCGGTCACATGTGAGTAACTTTAAATCCTAATTTTGTGTTGTCATCTTTGTCATAATCTGGACAGTGTGAAGTCACTTTATCACTTCTACACACAGAATATACAGGATATCAATCTTTACCAAAACTACATCTGTTACACACATCACTGCATTTATGACGTAAATATAAACATGACTCTCATATGAAAATTCCTGAATAACAACAAACCATTCATAAACGATCATTAACAGATACATAAATATAATATTATATTCATATAAAACATCATTCTTATAGTACAGATACACAAGAATGACTTTCACAAAATTCAAATGATTAATTCTACAAAAATGTTCAAAGAATTGTTCATTACAGTTTAATAACATGACACAACATTCAAATAATAATACAGCATATGTTCAATTTGAATTCCAACTTTTCCTCTCTTATTATTGAATTAACAAACATCCAGCAGCAGGTGGATTAATAATCTGCAATACAATGTCACTCAATATGCAAATATAATATGCTGTTTAAAGTCTGTCTATTCAAGATTTTAGCATTCTAAATTATCTCAGACTCATTCGACTTCTGATTTGCACATAAATCTCAATCTTGTGAAAATGCTTCCTAAGTATCAATACATCTGAAAACAAACTTGAAATAGAGAAAATGTCCTACAAAGGTGTCAGGTTTAATGGTACAGCAGTTTGAAAAGAAAATTGAAAAAAATCACTAGCAACGGACAGATGCCTTATTGGGATGATGAGCTACAAATATCTTAATCTTTACTAACAGATTGACTGAAAAATATTTATACAAAACATTTTTGGCCTCATGGGCTAGCTATATATACACGCAAAGAGAAAATCTGAGTTTCTTTCAAACCTGAGGCTATGCCTGATTATTGTGAGTAGAAGAAAAAATAGAAGAAGGTCAGACACACATTCGACTTTACATCATCCTTGCACGGGGATAGTTCACTGAGCAGGCAGGGTTCTACAGGAGGATAGATGCTTCAGGTGCAATCTGAATTAACTCTTTCCTCAAACCCATCACAAAAGTAAACATATATAAATAAATGTAAGTTAGTATGGAAATATATCACATTGGTTCTCTAAAATCCATTACAACATACAAAAATGAAGATTTGTTTCATTTTAAACAAACATGAAAATCAATATCGAGGTTTGAGAATGTTTAGATCAATATCTTAGTTAAATCTGAATATTAAACATACACAAATGACAATGACAAAATTCAATATAGCATGAGTCAAATGAGTAGGGGAAAATTCGACAACATAATGCAGTAATGATTTATATTTGATTTTGAATTTGAAAGCGAATTGATTAGAAAGTAAGAATGATATGTGTACATAGTGACTAAAAAGAAATTGTTCACGTATAAGGTAAGTTTTCAAATTATTTGTTTGCAAATACAAATCATTTATTTCCCGGAATCTTTTCATCTTGAAACACACTTTAAACGCTTTATGAGCCCTTTTGCTACATCAGAGTAATGCTTTTGACAGTTCAATTTATTAAAACAGTCTTTACAATGGTTTGTGGTATAGGTAAAGTGGTTAAAAGTGATTAGCGCAGCAATTTATTGATATACATTAAAACAAAAAAGAAATTAAGAAAGGACAGTCTATCCTGGAAAAATCTTGAATGAAACGTTTAAAAACCTCTTAAGCCATATTTATGCCATCCTACAAACAAACCCATAAATTCATGTCTTAAACAGACACTCTGTGGTTTGTTTAGCTAATATTTGAATGTTATTTTATTATGCTCTACCAACTATTTAAAGTCAGAGAATGAACACTGGCTGAAGCATTTAAATAACACTAGTGTAATTTTGGAAACTTACATAAAGCAGATATGACATACTTGTGTCAATAGTGTCTGATAGCTTTCTAACTAGTACTTGTGTAAATGAGACGTGATTACGGCTCTGCACATATATACGGCTGTTTAATTTAGATTTTCATTAATTTCATATTTGACATTGAAAATTTTTAATTAACACCTTCATAAACAGTATTTTGCCACATATGAAAACAAAAATAACTGACATGAAAAACACTTAGTGACTCTTTAGATGTCTTTGGTCAGAGTATGTTGAAAAAGTAGAGCAACTTAGGTCAACACTTACATTCAATAACTGGTTAATTAATACATACAATAAATCATCACAAAATGAACAACAATCCTCACAAAAGGAAAATAAAGATCTGCTGATCAAGGTTTGCTCATTCAATTCATTGGCCTCACTATCAAAATATACAAGAAAATATCTATGTGATCAGCGCATGGTGACTTGTTGTATACATTTCACTATATCTGCCTTTAATTCAGTAAATGAATATCAAAATCAGATAAAAACATTTGAAATATTACACTCACACACCAACATCATTTTCTATACTCACATTTAATATGCATAGCCCAATTATGCAGACAACCAGCTAACTGTTACACTTGGCTGAACCAGAGGAGCAAGTGTGGTAACTTGGCCAATCACTCACAAGCTGCTACATATATACCGTTATGGTTATATTTTGCTTATCAATTGTGCTACAGACATGACATCAGGCTTTTGGAATGCTAATTACAACATTATTAAAGTGAATATTTAACAATGCCCTTAAATTGGTTAATGTTAACGTCAGGAGCAGGATTATGAATATTATAATTATGTCTGATTCTACATCAGACCAGGATGAATATTTCTAATTTGAACTTTTCAACTTAAATGGATCCTTAATGGACAGTTTGAGGTTGGTCACCCTGTCACGCCACTATTTGAAAGAGATACAAGACCAACGGTACAAACTTGGGTCTCACTGAAAGAAAGATAAAATGCAGAATATATCAGCTTTGTATGCCAAATGGTTTCGGAGAAGTTTTTTTTAATGCCTGCCACATCCAAATTTGAGTGGGTTCAGTACCAAACAAAACATCCCAACAAAGTTTAAGCCTTAAGCTGCAGCTGTATTTGCGGTTAGGCAGAGCTCCAGATAAGCTGCGTATTTGCGTATTTTACTCAGAAGAAAAGTCAAAATACGCAAGAAAATTAAATTGTCTGCGTAATGAAAATCACTAAAAATCTACGTTTACGCTTCTCAAAAATTAGCAATGCGTATTTACCCAATACATAAAAATTATAATGCGTATCGTGTCATTAACAAAAATCAAAATAGTTACGTGAAAATCTCAACTTTAAGTTACTGGTAATATGCAAAAGTCTTTTTACATCGTAAACATCTACTCAGAGTAATGCTTTGTGCAAAGCGGCTTCTCTTACTACTCCGAACACCATTTAGAACTCGCTCCAATTCATATAACTGATCTGATATTTCCCAGTTGTGTGAGGAGTTTGTTTTATGCAAGATTGGGACCTGCTGACTTTGAATGTGCACACGAAACTAGCATGATTACTTTATTTTCCCAACGGCGTTTCGTCAGTGTTGGCTTGTGCAGATTTTGGGCTCGAAAAAGGTTTAGTTAGAAAATAGAAATAGTCAGCAAATAGAAATAGTCATTTGACATATTTTTGTTATTGAGAACGTATTTTCAATATATATGTGGTATAGTTGTAGAATGTAATGATGGCATTTTTTATGAAGATGATGCAAGAAAAAATAACGAGAGTTGCTGGTAAAAAAGAAATAAATCCGGTCAGGGATATTCGCAAGCGTGTTTAGATTAATTTATTATTGGTAACAATTACATATCAATGCCGACTCAGTTAATAAATACTCTGACGTTTTGCCGTACAAGTTTTCAATCAGTTGCCTTTGAAAAGAAATTTCATCATTTTGCACACGTCTAATATGCTCTGTTATTACTGATCATTTACAAACAGAAAGTAGGCTTTTCCCATATCTCTTTAAAGAAAATGTTTAACGGAGGTTGATGAAGGTTATGGAAATAAGGTTAACACGTGAATATAACTTGTCTTTGCTTTATTTTTTATTAGAATTTAATAACATGTTTAAGTTTTTTACGTATGAAATGAATACTCAGATTTCGAAAAAATGGTGGGTATCAAAAAGTATGAATACCCATTTGATATTTGAAATACCCACTCAGTTCTAAAAATCTGGGTATCATACCCACATAGCCAAAAGCGTATCTGGAGCTCTGGTTAGGTGAGGTGATTTGGGGTTTAATGTCGCTTCCAAGAGTATTTCACCTACATCACAGCTGCTAGTACTATTGCAGGGAGAAAGCCCGCAACACTATTGTGAACCAAGCAGAACATGTGCTATCCCGTCCCAAACTTTATGTGAAAAGTAGAAAATGTGAAATCTTTACAGACAATGCCCAATGATGGTCCATGCTATAAGCCAATATGGCCTTTTGACCTAAAATTACTTTATATTAAGGACAGTTTGATATTTACAAGCTAACAGCTGCAATAGGTGCAGCTTAATAACAAACTGCATATGTCTATTTCAAGCAACATCACTCACACCTCTTCTTACAAAAGAAAAATATTGGATAGCAAAAAATGATTCTTCTTATGAGAAAAATATTCTTTCATTTGCTTTTATGGGGTAAAACAATTGACACTCAATGATGTAAAAAGCATGAAGACATTTGTAAAGCTCAAAGAGTTGAGTCCACAAAAAAGCCAGTATTTTTTAGACAATATCAAAAGCTTCTCCATTCTTCTCACATTTTGCTATCAAATTAAGTCTTGAGCATAGAAAAACTTCCTATGGGTAAAAAGACTGAGCGAAGCTTTTCAGCAGTAAATCACAGGGGTTTGTACTGTTGATACAAAACCTGACATTGACTAAGGACTATAGAACCTGATTGGACTATTGCAATCTGGTAGTCTATTGCAACCTACTGTTCTGGTAGCAGTAAGACTATTGTGACCCACTATTGCTAATAGTTATTACTAAAGTTTTGGATCCAAACCAGAAAGTTTGTCAGCTTTGCTATCTGGTTGATTGATAGTACTGCTCTGATTGATGACAGTAAGAGGTCACCAAAGGTTGTCATCAAAACTGATTAGAACTGATTTTGCCATTTTGCATGATGACCAGGGTGCATCACACTTCTCATCGTTGGCCTCTCACGAATGCTATAAGCCTGATATATCTTTGCAAGTCATTATTAAAACTATTGATAGTTTACCTTGCTATTGATGCATCCATTATGTATTCATCTTACCCAAAAACTTGACTAGAACATCAAAAATAAATTCTATTGACTTTGACATTTTGTTATAAGAGAAAAATGGTATGTCAGAATAGTGTAACTCTGCATAATGTACAAAATTACAATTACCACATTTCCTCATATAAGTGAAATATTTGTTCATGACAGTTCTCCGTCAATTAGACCAAGGAAAGAGCAGTAGCTAAAAGTATAAGCTATAAGATCTCCTAAAAATAATTATTTCCATGTTAATGTTCTAATTTCTTCCTAAGTGCCTGCTAAGACAATTACATTCCTATCCAATGTGTTGGGTAATAGTCTGCCCTCACTGTAACATTTCCTATCTTTGTGTTGGGCTGAGGGAAGCCTTTAAAATATATAACATCCCCGGGGACCATGTACCCTGCCCACCAGGAGTATGAGCCTGCTGTTATTATCATGTTACCACAACTTGCCAAAACAGCCAGATCTACACGCCCATCTTCATTATGAGAGTAGTAAACATCTGGGCCTATGTCCAGGTTATCTTCTGCCCAGAATATATCGTTGCTGGCAATAATGAAGAGAACATTTGCATACTTTTTCCTGAAATAGTTCATAGCTTTGTAAAAATAGGACAAGGGAGGGACAGTGTAACCCTTCAGTTTCTGACGTACAAAATCTCCCCGCCGCACATGAACGCCAACCAGTTTAGCATCATGCTTATTTTTTAATTTCAAAATCTCTTCCAAGAAGTTTTGCGCTTTTTTCTTGATCTCCTCTTTAAACACAAAATGCTTTGTCAGAAGCTCCTCCTTTACATTTTCAAAGTATTTCCACGACTGATAGTATCCACTTAAGAGAGCATTGAAAGGCTTCAGCTTTTCAGTCTTCTTGAAATAAGCAGCAGCCTTTTCTTCATGATAAACATAATGCATGTCGAGCAAGTCTGTGTCACCTTGTTGCATTGGCAGATCAAACACATCATGAAGGTCAAGGTGTTTAGCAACAATGGGCATCATGTTATTACGCCGGGCAACACCAAGGAGAGTCCCGTATTCAAACATGTGGTTCCCCATACGGCCCCAGTATGTTATCATGATAATGGGTCGCCCTGAAGGTTTTGCTTCTGACACTTTGAAGTCTGCTGAGGGAACAATTGAGCCTGGAATTACTGAAGGTTGGAGTAGAAGGTGGGTTGCTGTATAGACAACAACCACCAATATGATGAAGAGAGACGCAAATATCCATTTCTGGAAGCGTCTGAAGCACACCATCAAGTATGGAGAACAGAGTTTGTTGTAGCACAGAATGCGTACACACAGAGTAAAGATGGAATGCAACCTGGAAGATAAAAAATAATTTGTTACTTTAATATAAAGTACCATGCCAAGTAGCTTCATTGTCAAAATATAACCTAAACAAATTAATCCCAATAAAGTATCCAGTCAACTTCACATTTCCTTGACATTAACAAAAAATAATTAACAAATGTGTTTAAAGTTTCAGCCAGTTTTCCATCCTATATTGAGACAAGACACTTATTTCCCATGATGGTTACCCTTTCCACACAATTCCATATCTGGTCTCAGATTGCAGGTGTTGTCATCCCAGTTGCACCCTGTCCGTCTCCATCCCTTAACAGCAGCACAGGGGACTGACCACCCCAAGATGACCATGGTCAGTCTGTGTGTACCTCTCACTCCCAACAAGCAGTCTACACTTGCAAGGAACAGAGAACAACAAATTTTCTATCCAATCAGGTTATAGTCAGGGTTACTGTAACTCTCGCAACTCCAACATGACTGACCGGTGCTGACAGAAAGGGAGACTTCAGGAAATGGAATCAACTGGTCAAACCTTTTACCTCTCATCACTGACCACATAATCTTGCTCAGAGTGACCCCTTAACAATCAATCAAGACTTATAAGGATAGTCCTATCGGGGTATTATCTATGGAAACAAAATTCAAGAGGACATTCCTGATTATTCATATATAGAGATTATTACACAACCAAGTGTGTCATATGATATATACGAAACGAGTGTCAAATGTTGTATTACCCTCTCGCTCTCGCTCGGGTAATACAACATTTTGACACAAGTTTCGTATACATCATATGACACACTTGCGAGTGTAATAATTTCTTTATTATCCATTTAAGTTTTGTTACAATTCCCCCGAAAACGATGAATTTAGCATACGAAACGCATGAAGTAGAAACTTGGTCATTGCGCACTGATACTTTACGGCGAGGTCAGTGACAGGAAATAGTGCACAGTAAAGTCTTTAGATACGTCCAATAGAGAGAGACATACTGGGAAAATAACGGAAGTATATGACCATTTACTTTACTCATTTAAGTTATGTAATATATCAATGCTGCTTTCACAAATAGCAAAACTGTTACATCGCTTTTGAAAGATAAAAGTTACCATAGTAGTGACGCGGCCATTTTAACGTGCTGATCGACAGTTGAGAGTTGACAAGCGAAAACGTCGCCATATTGTCGGCTAGCTGTTACGTAGACTTGTGAAAATTTACAACCACATTTTGCAGGAAAACTGGAAAATAACGTATAAAAAGTCAATATTTGTTGACATTGGTTTATTTAGTGACAATCTATGAATAAAAAAAGCGTTTATTGTTGCTATGATTCCCAACTTGTAATCTCGTCTCATCGTGATTGAAAACCGTGAATGAAGTTTACACTACATAGTACAAATTTATGAATGGAGAAAGTAGTCACTCGTCTTGTTCACAGAGGTCAAGGTCATATTTCAACCAATCATCTACGCCAAAAGTGATATGTGCACATGTGCTCGTATCGAAAATATTAACTCGCTTATCATCAACCATACGGATAATAAATATTATAATTATTAGTACATGACTATAACTCAACACAGTTGAAACATGTTACAGAGGGTAACATTTTGGTTCATTTAGATCTGCGAATTTGATAACTTAGAGCATACACTCGGTAAAAAAAAAAACAACAACAAAAAGTGAAGCCAGTCTTTAAAGAGTCCGTCCTATCGACAATCGGTCAACCATGTTTTTTGGGGGGGAATGACATGACAAAATGTGCTGTACTTTTACTTTATATTATTTTAAAACATTATTACAATAAAGTACATGAATGGATGGAATGTCCAAACATTCAGAAATAAGGCTTTTCATACTCATAGCGCCGATGAATGGATTCACTTCTCATTCTTTTGTTTTTAACAAGAGTGTGCACTTTTGTTCATCAAGTTATCAAATCATAATCAATCAAAAAGTTACCCTAAGTAATTTGTTTCAAATGGGTGAAGTTATAATCATCTAATAATGTCATACTTATATTAGTGGGAATGTCTCCTTGAATATCGTTTCTTCAAAAATACCCCAAGATAAGATAAGATAAGATAAGATAAGATAAGATAAGATAAGATAAGATAAGATAAGATAAGATAAGATAAGATAAGATAAGATAAGATAAGATAACACTTTATTCCCCAGAAGGGAATTCTTCTTACAATTTTAAGTAAGTCATATCTATGTCAAGTTTAGAAAACTAATTAAAAGAAAAACCTCATTAGGAAGGTACAGGCACTTAATAGGCATCAAGGAAATTACAATTCCTACTACATATTTGTGCTCTTGGATCATGCTCTGTCTGTCACTGATGAATACATGGTGCAAGAGTGCAATCTTTATTTTCAATATCATTATCAACTAAAGAGCCCAAAAGTTCCTTTATTTTACATACATTTTGTTTTTTTGAGACATCCCAATAATTTTCGGCAACATGTCAGAAAATACAAAAAATAAATATAAACTACTTCAAAATTTGTCATGATTGTAAAATTATCATTTCTGTAAATCTTATTTAAAGAATTTCGTTTTACCGATACATTTTTTTATCAATTAGCAATTCTCTTAGTGAATAAGCTTTTCAAAATGTTTTGCTATTTGGGGAAAATTAACAGTGAGGGTTGCTAGGAATTGCAAGTTATTACTTGTTCACAGTGACTCGCACCTCATGAGAACTTCGTCATCTTTGTGACACTGTTTTCCACACACCAATATTTATAAGCCTAAACTGTAATCTTTCTAATTAATTTTACTGTGCAGTAGTTAGATCAGTTCTTACCTAAAGATAAGAGACATTAGCAATATCTATATCGTTTCCATCGTGACTAACGATATAAGCACTCTCAAAACAGCTAGCTACATGTGCTCTTCTGTGTTTGCTTCAACGAGTTAAACTTTAGACTGGTATCCGCCCTGCGTTACGCTTAACGACTGAGCACGAAACAAGCGGAAGAGCGATAGGTTAGGAAACCAGTCGGACCGAAACTTCCGGTATGTTAATCAAAAAGGTGAACCTGAAAAAAACGGCTGGTATTTAACGAAACGAAAGAATACATGTCTTCACGTTTATATATATATATATATATATATATATATATATATATAGATTTTCAGGTAATCGAAATTTATCAGAAGTTCTTTAAAACTACCTTGAAATAGCGACACAAATGTACTTTTTCCGGTTCGGGTGAATGATAATAAATAGATTTCGAAAATGTCAATGAAGAATATGAATGCATTTAGCCTACTGTTTTGGATCACTTCTAGATTTAAACGTGTATTATTCGTTCTTTCAACTTTGACAATGTTTTATGAAAATGCCTTCGATTTCCGTTATTCAGATCAAATTCAAATGAATTTCGTAGCATAGGGGTTATTTTCTCAGTAAACATTTTCTGGGATTCTTACATTTTTATGTCATTTGGCAAAGCACTCCAAAGATCAATTGTACTTGGAAGGAATGATTTTGAATAAGCAGATATTTTAATTTGAATAATTTGTATGATTGACGAGTTTCTCAAACCATACGGATTACCTGCCGACACGTTGTCTGGAAGTGGTTTAAACGTATATTTATTTCATGAAAAAGAGACATGAAATGGATTGGTCAACAAGCTCGTGTGAGCTTATGTGAAGACCGCTCCAGCAACATAAATATATGAACATGATCATGACAAGAACAACATATGAGTCATTCTCAAAAAAGGGGTAAATGCTTGTCCTGAGGGCATATCTTTTTAAAAAGAAAATTTGGGGTCAATTTTCTTTATATCATAGTATACACTGGGATAGATTCTACGTTTGCTGTGTGAATAAAAAAAAATACTTAGTTAATTTCGGTACTTACAAGCTATTTTACCACCCAAAAACACCCATTTATGACTGTCCCAGGTCGACCCCCTCAGCAAAGTCACCCCCTCCAGAGCCAGAAAACGCGTCATTTAAAAAAATATATATATGCAATTGAAGTATGAATAGCTTAAATAAGCATTGACATTCTTATAATTGCCATTATCATAACATATATTTGTTAAATATGTCATTTTATACCTGTCCCTCAGAAAAGTGTCCTTCATGTAACAACCACATAAAATACCAAAATACTATCTGACCACTAAAAAAAATCTTATCTACTTCCTGTCCTGCTCATTGAGAGCATCCTGTTTATGCTTGTGCCATGTGATGCTAGCTGCTTGTGAATCTCAGTGTTCTTAAAAATCCTGATTCAAGGTAAGAAATTGCTGAGTATCTTTTAGTACCATCCTTTATGTAACGGCCATTTATCAACCTTATTGTTTGTTTTCATAAATGAGCATTTTTTGGGAAGTGACTTCTGTGATTATGATGACCAACATATGACCTTTTTTGATACTGATGCCATCATTAATGCATTAGATTTTTTGGGGGGTGAATGCCGTCCTTCATGTAACAGTCCTTTGTGTAACAGGACTATTTGTTACACGAAGGACAGATTTTGTTACATGAATGACTTTCGATACTCAAAACAACTATTTTATTCATCAGGACAGACCTGAGAAAATTGGTCTTCTAAATAATGTTAATGCCATATTGTTCTAAAGTTTGTTAATGTTCACATTTTGATTAAATTGTCATTTTGAAGTTTGGAATATCCTTCGTGTAACACCTAAACGTCCTTTATGTAACATCTGTATAGGATTTCGCATGAGTATGTTACCATATTTTCATATATTCATCAGGACGGACCTGAACAAATAAGTTTACTAAATATTTCTGATGTCATATTGTTTTTAAAGATTTTTATTGTTCACATATTGCTACAATTTACATTTTGGCGTTCAAATGTCTTCCGTGTAACACCTTGATGTCCTTTATGTAACATCTCATCAGAATTTTGCAAAGAATAAAGCATAATATCCACATATCCTTACCAGAACAAAATTATTTGAATGCCTTTTCTTTGACTATTGACTATCATAAGATGCAATTTTTTACTTTTTCGGACTGTTATACCAAATCTTTATTTTCGGCTCTCAAGTCCTTTATGTAACATTTCCTGTCCCTAATGTAACAGATATGTTCTTCGTGTAACACATATATATTATTCATGAAAAAATATCTTAGAATTATATATTTTTATCTGCCAAACTTCTATTCCCTTGCTTATGTAAGATGTTTAGAGTTATAGTCTTTATATTGTCACAATAATGTTTTAGTATCGAAAAATAACTATCTTCAATGCTGTTCTGAGCGTAAAATTTGATAATGCTGCAATTAATGTGTCTATTTAAACATCTCTTTCAGCTAACTTATCAATGTAGCCTATTTAACTACTAGAAAACAACTTAATCAAAATAATGTTAACTCAAAAGAAGTTAAATTCTACAAGATGTGTTCTTTTTTTAATGATAATGTATTGTTACACGAAGGACATAAAGTAGCGGGCAAATTAATTAATTGATTATATATCTTTAAATAATGATTAGTTATAGGTTGCAGTTTTTTGTTTTTATGTTTTCCAGTTATTGTTGTTTTGATAATAAAAGTCAAATTATAACTTAATACACTCTGTTTTTGTGATTTTTTCAACATCTGATTCCTGCGTATTTTGAGAATGACTCATATAGTGAATATGTCTAACAATGATAATATTATTAAATAAGTTAATTGGAGATGATGGCTAAATACATTTTTGATATCTGCAGTCAGTATATCATATTTGCTTAGTCAAAACGTTTAGTTTCAATTACAAATTGATGTACTGATTTTAGAATTTCAGATTTGGTAACAATGTCCAAAGATGAGTGGCCATATAAGATTGTTTCTAATGAAAAGCCATTTGTATTATAAAATTTGTTCGATCTAATGAAATCGAATTTTGAACAGACGAAAAAGAAATGAAGTGCGTCCTCAGTGGCATGGCCACAAAAACAATCTGCTTTGTCAAATATATGTCTGTTAAATTTATCAGCATTGAGATCGCTACATTCCAGAGACGAAGGGAGGGATGAGTTCGTTTAGATAGACGGGTAATCTGTTATTATACATTTTAAAGAAAATAACTAGTTTTGCAATTCTTCTTCTTTCGGAAAGCGACATAGTTGTCTGGAAGTAGGTCATAAATAGTTTTGTGCTTTACCGTTTACCATTTTATAAAAAGGGATAATTTTTAGTTTCTGCATACAGTTTAAAATGACTTGTGCCCCTCGTCGCCCCACAGATAGTTTTAACTGCGTCAGCGTGGACCTCTGTTGATCTGGCAATACCTGACTAAACCAATTTAGAAATTACATATTTATCAGATCTGCGGTACATCAGTATTTTCGATCATAACCAAAAGATGAACAAAGTTGATAGCATTGTTGTGGATAGTGTCAACCAGGCATTCTAAATGGCTTGTTCAGTTACCACAAGGGGGTAATTTAACTTCCATTAAAGAATGTTAGAGTAAACTGTCCAAAATGCGTTGCTCAGTTACAGTCATACTAAATAACAAACAGAAGCATTTTTAAAAATGTGACATATACATTTTGATGACTTTGAAATACTTTTCTTTCCAAACTTCTCAACAATATCAGAGAAGTAGTGTCAGGAGAGTAAGTAGTGAGAAACATATATATTAAAACTTGTTAGATTTTAAAAGTTTGACAAATGGAAAGTAATGAATATTTAGTCTGGGTTGCCGAGGTTGTCCGTTAACCAACGGATTGAATACTGATGATTCTCAATGGCCCTAGAAAGAATGCATTGTTCTTTCAGCAACTATTTTGCATTCTGTTAATTGATAATCAAAACATGATTAGTGAAGTAATTGACGAGCTGATGTCATCAATGATGTCGTTTTCATTGGGCTTCCTGACAATCTTGTTACATCTGGATTAGTTGGAAATAGGCGCGTACTGATCAAAGTCTAATCCAATTTGATTGTATCCTTTGATCAAATTGCATCAATCTATCTCCTGCTTTGATCTCAACTTGGACTCTCTGGCTTCTTACTCCGAAAAATGTATATATTGCTAGGTAAGTTTTAGACCAACACTTCATAAGAATCGCTCCACACCGCAGCTCAAGCATAACAGGAATATTACTGAACGGGATAGAATCTCTCCACACCGCAACTTAAACATATCAGGAATATTACTGAACAGGATATGGACCCCGTTCAAGCCGCAGTCAAATTGAGAAGTCTGCTTATTGCTCATGACAATGCAGTGAAACACATTTTAGCATTAGGTAGGTTTTAAATGTACCTGTATGCAGCAAATTTTATCGCCAATTCTCTCCTATTATCTTTTCCATTATATGTATGTAATATGACAGTTGTTTACAAAATACATCGTAACACTTATATGCATATTTTTCTGTCTTCAGAATGCCAAGTCAGTCAACTGCTGGAGAAAATGAGACGAACTTCATCAGCAACCCACATCGTCAACGGCGAGCATCTTATTCAACGGCGCTGCATCTTGGAGGGAATGAAGGAGATGTATATGGTATACAGACAACACAAGTGGCAACAAGTTCAATCCTGTGTCGATGCAATCACTGCAAGTGCGGCCACGCAAGAAGATCCTGAAATTGTTGCCAACTCTGTGCAGCAAGTTGATGTGAATGAAGTATCAATGAGTGATGTCTCCTTAAGTGATGATGAACAGTCGATCTATGAACTTGTTGATGATTCCTCTGACAGCGACGATAATGAGGAAAGAGGAAACGACGTCTATAGAAGCGACGGTGGATACGACATGGACACTGTTACTCGTGCTCTGTGTGTTGACAGTTGCGAACTTCACAGAGGATATTAGGATGGAGATGCTGTTAATTGTTTGTTAACGTTGTTGATGATGTTGGATGAATAAAATAAGAATCAGAAAAAGATGCCATGTTGTGTTTTACTCTACTACATATTTGCATGGATTCGCAAAATAAAATTTCTTGCCAAAAGTAAATATCAAATATGTAAAGTAATAGTCACATCAATTTATCACTATGTATATACAATATGACAAAAACGCTGAAAAACGACGTGTGATCAAATGATATGATCTTTGAAGAGTTCGTAATTGAAATTGATAATCTGTGACAACTTCTGGGTTGAAGAGATTTTGTGGTTGGATACAGTAATAGAAAATAAAAACAATCCTAGTACTGCTACTAAAATGGTTTTTTTATTGTGTGTATGAAATGTAATATGCCTCAAGAGAAAAAGGTATGACGAGATAAGGGAAAATGTATCATTGTAAAACCCCTATCAAGGAGCATGAAAAAAAACAAAAATACAAGGTTGAAGAGATTTTGTGGTAGGCTACCGTAATGAGATACAAAACAATCGTAGTGCTTCTACTAGTCCTAGAATGGTTTTTATTGTGTGTATGAAATGGAATATGCCTAAAGATAATATCTATTTTCTACTGTCAAGAACCCATTGCCTTTAAGGAAGTAGGTATGACGAGATAAGGGAAAATGTATCATTGTAAAACCCATATCAAAGGGACACGAAAAAAATACATTGCCCATACATTGGAAACCGATATGTTGAGCCTTCTTGTTAAGTGAAATCATATTGTTATACGTAAATATTGATTACCTACTTTTCACGATTATCATGATATTCGCGATGGCACATTCAATATATTTTTCAATCTAAAAAAAAATGAATAATAGAGTAATACGTAATACAAAAGAAATCTGAAAGTCCTGGAGAAATGACTTACAAATATGACAACTTAACCAATGGACTTTCTGTTTTGGATCAATTCTGGGTGTTATCATATTCACTTCGTTTTTGTAAGTTTGACATAAATTTTTGCATGTCGGCGACGACCTCTGTTGATCAGGCAATACCTGACTAAACCAATTTAGAAATTACATATTTATCAGATCTGCGGTACATCAGTATTTTCGATCATAACCAAAAGATGAACAAAGTTGATAGCATTGTTGTGGATAGTGTCAACCAGGCATTCTAAATGGCTTGTTCAGTTACCACAAGGGGGTAATTTAACTTCCATTAAAGAATGTTAGAGTAAACTGTCCAAAATGCGTTGCTCAGTTACAGTCATACTAAATAACAAACAGAAGCATTTTTAAAAATGTGACATATACATTTTGATGACTTTGAAATACTTTTCTTTCCAAACTTCTCAACAATATCAGAGAAGTAGTGTCAGGAGAGTAAGTAGTGAGAAACATATATATTAAAACTTGTTAGATTTTAAAAGTTTGACAAATGGAAAGTAATGAATATTTAGTCTGGGTTGCCGAGGTTGTCCGTTAACCAACGGATTGAATACTGATGATTCTCAATGGCCCTAGAAAGAATACATTGTTCTTTCAGCAACTATTTTGCATTCTGTTAATTGATAATCAAAACATGATTAGTGAAGTAATTGACGAGCTGATGTCATCAATGATGTCGTTTTCATAGGGCTTCCTGACAATCTTGTTACATCTGGATTAGTTGGAAATAGGCGCGTACTGATCAAAGTCTAATCCAATTTGATTGTATCCTTTGATCAAATTGCATCAATCTATCTCCTGCTTTGATCTCAACTTGGACTCTCTGGCTTCTTACTCCGAGAAATGTATATATTGCTAGGTAAGTTTTAGACCAACACTTCATAAGAATCGCTCCACACCGCAGCTCAAACATAACAGGAATATTACTGAACGGGATAGAATCTCTCCACACCGCAACTTAAACATATCAGGAATATTACTGAACAGGATATGGACCCCGTTCAAGCCGCAGTCAAATTGAGAAGTCTGCTTATTGCTCATGACAATGCAGTGAAACACATTTTAGCATTAGGTAGGTTTTAAATGTACCTGTATGCAGCAAATTTTATCGCCAATTCTCTCCTATTATCTTTTCCATTATATGTATGTAATATGACAGTTGTTTACAAAATACATCGTAACACTTATATGCATATTTTTCTGTCTTCAGAATGCCAAGTCAGTCAACTGCTGGAGAAAATGAGACGAACTTCATCAGCAACCCACATCGTCAACGGCGAGCAGCTTATTCAACGGCGCTGCATTTTGGAGGGAATGAAGGAGATGTATATGGTATACAGACAACACAAGTGGCAACAAGTTCAATCCTGTGTCGATGCAATCACTGCAAGTGCGGCCACGCAAGAAGATCCTGAAATTGTTGCCAACTCTGTGCAGCAAGTTGATGTGAATGAAGTATCAATGAGTGATGTCTCCTTAAGTGATGATGAACAGTCGATCTATGAACTTGTTGATGATTCCTCTGACAGCGACGATAATGAGGAAAGAGGAAACGACGTCTATAGAAGCGACGGTGGATACGACATGGACACTGTTACTCGTGCTCTGTGTGTTGACAGTTGCGAACTTCACAGAGGATATTAGGATGGAGATGCTGTTAATTGTTTGTTAACGTTGTTGATGATTTTGGATGAATAAAATAAGAATCAGAAAAAGATGCCATGTTGTGTTTTACTCTACTACATATTTGCATGGATTCGCAAAATAAAATTTCTTGCCAAAAGTAAATATCAAATATGTAAAGTAATAGTCACATCAATTTATCACTATGTACATGTATATACAATATGATAAAAACGCTGAAAAACGACGTGTGATCAAATGATATGATCTTTGAAGAGTTCGTAATTGAAATTGATAATCTGTGACAACTTCTGGGTTGAAGAGATTTTGTGGTTGGCTACAGTAATAGAAAATAAAAACAATCCTAGTACTGCTACTAAAATGTTGTTTTTTTATTGTGTGTATGAAATGAAATATATGCCTCAAGAGAAAAAGGTATGACGAGATAAGGGAAAATGTATCATTGTAAAACCCCTATCAAGGAGCATGAAAAAAAAAAAAAAATACAAGGTTGAAGAGATTTTGTGGTAGGCTACCGTAATGAGATACAAAACAATCGTAGTGCTTCTACTAGTCCTAGAATGGTTTTTATTGTGTGTATGAAATGGAATATG
This sequence comes from Phorcus lineatus, assembly GCA_921293015.1. Lineage (NCBI taxonomy): Eukaryota > Metazoa > Mollusca > Gastropoda > Trochida > Trochidae > Phorcus > Phorcus lineatus. The sequence continues at coordinate 17,556,241 of OV121095.1, read as the reverse complement.
CCTAAAGATAATATCTATTTTCTACTGTCAAGAACCCATTGCCTTTAAGGAAGTAGGTATGACGAGATAAGGGAAAATGTATCATTGTAAAACCCATATCAAAGGGACACGAAAAAAATACATTGCCCATACATTGGAAACCGATATGTTGAGCCTTCTTGTTAAGTGAAATCATATTGTTATACGTAAATATTGATTACCTACTTTTCACGATTATCATGATATTCGCGATGGCACATTCAATATATTTTTCAATTTAAAAAAAATGAATAATAGAGTAATACGTAATACAAAAGAAATCTGAAAGTCCTGGAGAAATGACTTACAAATATGACAACTTAACCAATGGACTTTCTGTTTTGGATCAATTCTGGGTGTTATCATATTCACTTCGTTTTTGTAAGTTTGACATAAATTTTTGCATGTCGGCGACGACCTCTGTTGATCTGGCAATACCTGACTAAACCAATTTAGAAATTACATATTTATCAGATCTGCGGTACATCAGTATTTTCGATCATAACCAAAAGATGAACAAAGTTGATAGCATTGTTGTGGATAGTGTCAACCAGGCATTCTAAATGGCTTGTTCAGTTACCACAAGGGGGTAATTTAACTTCCATTAAAGAATGTTAGAGTAAACTGTCCAAAATGCGTTGCTCAGTTACAGTCATACTAAATAACAAACAGAAGCATTTTTAAAAATGTGACATATACATTTTGATGACTTTGAAATACTTTTCTTTCCAAACTTCTCAACAATATCAGAGAAGTAGTGTCAGGAGAGTAAGTAGTGAGAAACATATATATTAAAACTTGTTAGATTTTAAAAGTTTGACAAATGGAAAGTAATGAATATTTAGTCTGGGTTGCCGAGGTTGTCCGTTAACCAACGGATTGAATACTGATGATTCTCAATGGCCCTAGAAAGAATACATTGTTCTTTCAGCAACTATTTTGCATTCTGTTAATTGATAATCAAAACATGATTAGTGAAGTAATTGACGAGCTGATGTCATCAATGATGTCGTTTTCATAGGGCTTCCTGACAATCTTGTTACATCTGGATTAGTTGGAAATAGGCGCGTACTGATCAAAGTCTAATCCAATTTGATTGTATCCTTTGATCAAATTGCATCAATCTATCTCCTGCTTTGATCTCAACTTGGACTCTCTGGCTTCTTACTCCGAGAAATGTATATATTGCTAGGTAAGTTTTAGACCAACACTTCATAAGAATCGCTCCACACCGCAGCTCAAACATAACAGGAATATTACTGAACGGGATAGAATCTCTCCACACCGCAACTTAAACATATCAGGAATATTACTGAACAGGATATGGACCCCGTTCAAGCCGCAGTCAAATTGAGAAGTCTGCTTATTGCTCATGACAATGCAGTGAAACACATTTTAGCATTAGGTAGGTTTTAAATGTACCTGTATGCAGCAAATTTTATCGCCAATTCTCTCCTATTATCTTTTCCATTATATGTATGTAATATGACAGTTGTTTACAAAATACATCGTAACACTTATATGCATATTTTTCTGTCTTCAGAATGCCAAGTCAGTCAACTGCTGGAGAAAATGAGACGAACTTCATCAGCAACCCACATCGTCAACGGCGAGCAGCTTATTCAACGGCGCTGCATTTTGGAGGGAATGAAGGAGATGTATATGGTATACAGACAACACAAGTGGCAACAAGTTCAATCCTGTGTCGATGCAATCACTGCAAGTGCGGCCACGCAAGAAGATCCTGAAATTGTTGCCAACTCTGTGCAGCAAGTTGATGTGAATGAAGTATCAATGAGTGATGTCTCCTTAAGTGATGATGAACAGTCGATCTATGAACTTGTTGATGATTCCTCTGACAGCGACGATAATGAGGAAAGAGGAAACGACGTCTATAGAAGCGACGGTGGATACGACATGGACACTGTTACTCGTGCTCTGTGTGTTGACAGTTGCGAACTTCACAGAGGATATTAGGATGGAGATGCTGTTAATTGTTTGTTAACGTTGTTGATGATGTTGGATGAATAAAATAAGAATCAGAAAAAGATGCCATGTTGTGTTTTACTCTACTACATATTTGCATGGATTCGCAAAATAAAATTTCTTGCCAAAAGTAAATATCAAATATGTAAAGTAATAGTCACATCAATTTATCACTATGTATATACAATATGACAAAAACGCTGAAAAACGACGTGTGATCAAATGATATGATCTTTGAAGAGTTCGTAATTGAAATTGATAATCTGTGACAACTTCTGGGTTGAAGAGATTTTGTGGTTGGCTACAGTAATAGAAAATAAAAACAATCCTAGTACTGCTACTAAAATGTTGTTTTTTTATTGTGTGTATGAAATGAAATATATGCCTCAAGAGAAAAAGGTATGACGAGATAAGGGAAAATGTATCATTGTAAAACCCCTATCAAGGAGCATGAAAAAAAAACAAAAATACAAGGTTGAAGAGATTTTGTGGTAGGCTACCGTAATGAGATACAAAACAATCGTAGTGCTTCTACTAGTCCTAGAATGGTTTTTATTGTGTGTATGAAATGGAATATGCCTAAAGATAATATCTATTTTCTACTGTCAAGAACCCATTGCCTTTAAGGAAGTAGGTATGACGAGATAAGGGAAAATGTATCATTGTAAAACCCATATCAAAGGGACACGAAAAAAATACATTGCCCATACATTGGAAACCGATATGTTGAGCCTTCTTGTTAAGTGAAATCATATTGTTATACGTAAATATTGATTACCTACTTTTCACGATTATCATGATATTCGCGATGGCACATTCAATATATTTTTCAATTTAAAAAAAAATGAATAATAGAGTAATACGTAATACAAAAGAAATCTGAAAGTCCTGGAGAAATGACTTACAAATATGACAACTTAACCAATGGACTTTCTGTTTTGGATCAATTCTGGGTGTTATCATATTCACTTCGTTTTTGTAAGTTTGACATAAATTTTTGCATGTCGGCGACGACTTCTGTTGATCTGGCAATACCTGACTAAACCAATTTAGAAATTACATATTTATCAGATCTGCGGTACATCAGTATTTTCGATCATAACCAAAAGATGAACAAAGTTGATAGCATTGTTGTGGATAGTGTCAACCAGGCATTCTAAATGGCTTGTTCAGTTACCACAAGGGGGTAATTTAACTTCCATTAAAGAATGTTAGAGTAAACTGTCCAAAATGCGTTGCTCAGTTACAGTCATACTAAATAACAAACAGAAGCATTTTTAAAAATGTGACATATACATTTTGATGACTTTGAAATACTTTTCTTTCCAAACTTCTCAACAATATCAGAGAAGTAGTGTCAGGAGAGTAAGTAGTGAGAAACATATATATTAAAACTTGTTAGATTTTAAAAGTTTGACAAATGGAAAGTAATGAATATTTAGTCTGGGTTGCCGAGGTTGTCCGTTAACCAACGGATTGAATACTGATGATTCTCAATGGCCCTAGAAAGAATACATTGTTCTTTCAGCAACTATTTTGCATTCTGTTAATTGATAATCAAAACATGATTAGTGAAGTAATTGACGAGCTGATGTCATAAATGATGTCGTTTTCATAGGGCTTCCTGACAATCTTGTTACATCTGGATTAGTTGGAAATAGGCGCGTACTGATCAAAGTCTAATCCAATTTGATTGTATCCTTTGATCAAATTGCATCAATCTATCTCCTGCTTTGATCTCAACTTGGACTCTCTGGCTTCTTACTCCGAGAAATGTATATATTGCTAGGTAAGTTTTAGACCAACACTTCATAAGAATCGCTCCACACCGCAGCTCAAACATAACAGGAATATTACTGAACGGGATAGAATCTCTCCACACCGCAACTTAAACATATCAGGAATATTACTGAACAGGATATGGACCCCGTTCAAGCCGCAGTCAAATTGAGAAGTCTGCTTATTGCTCATGACAATGCAGTGAAACACATTTTAGCATTAGGTAGGTTTTAAATGTACCTGTATGCAGCAAATTTTATCGCCAATTCTCTCCTATTATCTTTTCCATTATATGTATGTAATATGACAGTTGTTTACAAAATACATCGTAACACTTATATGCATATTTTTCTGTCTTCAGAATGCCAAGTCAGTCAACTGCTGGAGAAAATGAGACGAACTTCATCAGCAACCCACATCGTCAACGGCGAGCAGCTTATTCAACGGCGCTGCATTTTGGAGGGAATGAAGGAGATGTATATGGTATACAGACAACACAAGTGGCAACAAGTTCAATCCTGTGTCGATGCAATCACTGCAAGTGAGGCCACGCAAGAAGATCCTGAAATTGTTGCCAACTCTGTGCAGCAAGTTGATGTGAATGAAGTATCAATGAGTGATGTCTCCTTAAGTGATGATGAACAGTCGATCTATGAACTTGTTGATGATTCCTCTGACAGCGACGATAATGAGGAAAGAGGAAACGACGTCTATAGAAGCGACGGTGGATACGACATGGACACTGTTACTCGTGCTCTGTGTGTTGACAGTTGCGAACTTCACAGAGGATATTAGGATGGAGATGCTGTTAATTGTTTGTTAACGTTGTTGATGATTTTGGATGAATAAAATAAGAATCAGAAAAAGATGCCATGTTGTGTTTTACTCTACTACATATTTGCATGGATTCGCAAAATAAAATTTAAAAAAGTAAATATCAAATATGTAAAGTAATAGTCACATCAATTTATCACTATGTACATGTATATACAATATGATAAAAACGCTGAAAAACGACGTGTGATCAAATGATATGATCTTTGAAGAGTTCGTAATTGAAATTGATAATCTGTGACAACTTCTGGGTTGAAGAGATTTTGTGGTTGGCTACAGTAATAGAAAATAAAAACAATCCTAGTACTGCTACTAAAATGTTGTTTTTTTATTGTGTGTATGAAATGAAATATATGCCTCAAGAGAAAAAGGTATGACGAGATAAGGGAAAATGTATCATTGTAAAACCCCTATCAAGGAGCATGAAAAAAAAACAAAAATACAAGGTTGAAGAGATTTTGTGGTAGGCTACCGTAATGAGATACAAAACAATCGTAGTGCTTCTACTAGTCCTAGAATGGTTTTTATTGTGTGTATGAAATGGAATATGCCTAAAGATAATATCTATTTTCTACTGTCAAGAACCCATTGCCTTTAAGGAAGTAGGTATGACGAGATAAGGGAAAATGTATCATTGTAAAACCCATATCAAAGGGACACGAAAAAAATACATTGCCCATACATTGGAAACCGATATGTTGAGCCTTCTTGTTAAGTGAAATCATATTGTTATACGTAAATATTGATTACCTACTTTTCACGATTATCATGATATTCGCGATGGCACATTCAATATATTTTTCAATTTAAAAAAAAATGAATAATAGAGTAATACGTAATACAAAAGAAATCTGAAAGTCCTGGAGAAATGACTTACAAATATGACAACTTAACCAATGGACTTTCTGTTTTGGATCAATTCTGGGTGTTATCATATTCACTTCGTTTTTGTAAGTTTGACATAAATTTTTGCATGTCGGCGACGACCTCTGTTGATCTGGCAATACCTGACTAAACCAATTTAGAAATTACATATTTATCAGATCTGCGGTACATCAGTATTTTCGATCATAACCAAAAGATGAACAAAGTTGATAGCATTGTTGTGGATAGTGTCAACCAGGCATTCTAAATGGCTTGTTCAGTTACCACAAGGGGGTAATTTAACTTCCATTAAAGAATGTTAGAGTAAACTGTCCAAAATGCGTTGCTCAGTTACAGTCATACTAAATAACAAACAGAAGCATTTTTAAAAATGTGACATATACATTTTGATGACTTTGAAATACTTTTCTTTCCAAACTTCTCAACAATATCAGAGAAGTAGTGTCAGGAGAGTAAGTAGTGAGAAACATATATATTAAAACTTGTTAGATTTTAAAAGTTTGACAAATGGAAAGTAATGAATATTTAGTCTGGGTTGCCGAGGTTGTCCGTTAACCAACGGATTGAATACTGATGATTCTCAATGGCCCTAGAAAGAATACATTGTTCTTTCAGCAACTATTTTGCATTCTGTTAATTGATAATCAAAACATGATTAGTGAAGTAATTGACGAGCTGATGTCATCAATGATGTCGTTTTCATAGGGCTTCCTGACAATCTTGTTACATCTGGATTAGTTGGAAATAGGCGCGTACTGATCAAAGTCTAATCCAATTTGATTGTATCCTTTGATCAAATTGCATCAATCTATCTCCTGCTTTGATCTCAACTTGGACTCTCTGGCTTCTTACTCCGAGAAATGTATATATTGCTAGGTAAGTTTTAGACCAACACTTCATAAGAATCGCTCCACACCGCAGCTCAAACATAACAGGAATATTACTGAACGGGATAGAATCTCTCCACACCGCAACTTAAACATATCAGGAATATTACTGAACAGGATATGGACCCCGTTCAAGCCGCAGTCAAATTGAGAAGTCTGCTTATTGCTCATGACAATGCAGTGAAACACATTTTAGCATTAGGTAGGTTTTAAATGTACCTGTATGCAGCAAATTTTATCGCCAATTCTCTCCTATTATCTTTTCCATTATATGTATGTAATATGACAGTTGTTTACAAAATACATCGTAACACTTATATGCATATTTTTCTGTCTTCAGAATGCCAAGTCAGTCAACTGCTGGAGAAAATGAGACGAACTTCATCAGCAACCCACATCGTCAACGGCGAGCAGCTTATTCAACGGCGCTGCATCTTGGAGGGAATGAAGGAGATGTATATGGTATACAGACAACACAAGTGGCAACAAGTTCAATCCTGTGTCGATGCAATCACTGCAAGTGCGGCCACGCAAGAAGATCCTGAAATTGTTGCCAACTCTGTGCAGCAAGTTGATGTGAATGAAGTATCAATGAGTGATGTCTCCTTAAGTGATGATGAACAGTCGATCTATGAACTTGTTGATGATTCCTCTGACAGCGACGATAATGAGGAAAGAGGAAACGACGTCTATAGAAGCGACGGTGGATACGACATGGACACTGTTACTCGTGCTCTGTGTGTTGACAGTTGCGAACTTCACAGAGGATATTAGGATGGAGATGCTGTTAATTGTTTGTTAACGTTGTTGATGATTTTGGATGAATAAAATAAGAATCAGAAAAAGATGCCATGTTGTGTTTTACTCTACTACATATTTGCATGGATTCGCAAAATAAAATTTAAAAAAGTAAATATCAAATATGTAAAGTAATAGTCACATCAATTTATCACTATGTACATGTATATACAATATGATAAAAACGCTGAAAAACGACGTGTGATCAAATGATATGATCTTTGAAGAGTTCGTAATTGAAATTGATAATCTGTGACAACTTCTGGGTTGAAGAGATTTTGTGGTTGGCTACAGTAATAGAAAATAAAAACAATCCTAGTACTGCTACTAAAATGTTGTTTTTTTATTGTGTGTATGAAATGAAATATATGCCTCAAGAGAAAAAGGTATGACGAGATAAGGGAAAATGTATCATTGTAAAACCCCTATCAAGGAGCATGAAAAAAAAAATAAAATACAAGGTTGAAGAGATTTTGTGGTAGGCTACCGTAATGAGATACAAAACAATCGTAGTGCTTCTACTAGTCCTAGAATGGTTTTTATTGTGTGTATGAAATGGAATATGCCTAAAGATAATATCTATTTTCTACTGTCAAGAACCCATTGCCTTTAAGGAAGTAGGTATGACGAGATAAGGGAAAATGTATCATTGTAAAACCCATATCAAAGGGACACGAAAAAAATACATTGCCCATACATTGGAAACCGATATGTTGAGCCTTCTTGTTAAGTGAAATCATATTGTTATACGTAAATATTGATTACCTACTTTTCACGATTATCATGATATTCGCGATGGCACATTCAATATATTTTTCAATTTAAAAAAAAATGAATAATAGAGTAATACGTAATACAAAAGAAATCTGAAAGTCCTGGAGAAATGACTTACAAATATGACAACTTAACCAATGGACTTTCTGTTTTGGATCAATTCTGGGTGTTATCATATTCACTTCGTTTTTGTAAGTTTGACATAAATTTTTGCATGTCGGCGACGACCTCTGTTGATCTGGCAATACCTGACTAAACCAATTTAGAAATTACATATTTATCAGATCTGCGGTACATCAGTATTTTCGATCATAACCAAAAGATGAACAAAGTTGATAGCATTGTTGTGGATAGTGTCAACCAGGCATTCTAAATGGCTTGTTCAGTTACCACAAGGGGGTAATTTAACTTCCATTAAAGAATGTTAGAGTAAACTGTCCAAAATGCGTTGCTCAGTTACAGTCATACTAAATAACAAACAGAAGCATTTTTAAAAATGTGACATATACATTTTGATGACTTTGAAATACTTTTCTTTCCAAACTTCTCAACAATATCAGAGAAGTAGTGTCAGGAGAGTAAGTAGTGAGAAACATATATATTAAAACTTGTTAGATTTTAAAAGTTTGACAAATGGAAAGTAATGAATATTTAGTCTGGGTTGCCGAGGTTGTCCGTTAACCAACGGATTGAATACTGATGATTCTCAATGGCCCTAGAAAGAATACATTGTTCTTTCAGCAACTATTTTGCATTCTGTTAATTGATAATCAAAACATGATTAGTGAAGTAATTGACGAGCTGATGTCATCAATGATGTCGTTTTCATAGGGCTTCCTGACAATCTTGTTACATCTGGATTAGTTGGAAATAGGCGCGTACTGATCAAAGTCTAATCCAATTTGATTGTATCCTTTGATCAAATTGCATCAATCTATCTCCTGCTTTGATCTCAACTTGGACTCTCTGGCTTCTTACTCCGAGAAATGTATATATTGCTAGGTAAGTTTTAGACCAACACTTCATAAGAATCGCTCCACACCGCAGCTCAAACATAACAGGAATATTACTGAACGGGATAGAATCTCTCCACACCGCAACTTAAACATATCAGGAATATTACTGAACAGGATATGGACCCCGTTCAAGCCGCAGTCAAATTGAGAAGTCTGCTTATTGCTCATGACAATGCAGTGAAACACATTTTAGCATTAGGTAGGTTTTAAATGTACCTGTATGCAGCAAATTTTATCGCCAATTCTCTCCTATTATCTTTTCCATTATATGTATGTAATATGACATTTGTTTACAAAATACTTCGTAACACTTATATGCATATTTTTCTGTCTTCAGAATGCCAAGTCAGTCAACTGCTGGAGAAAATGAGACGAACTTCATCAGCAACCCACATCGTCAACGGCGAGCAGCTTATTCAACGGCGCTGCATTTTGGAGGGAATGAAGGAGATGTATATGGTATACAGACAACACAAGTGGCAACAAGTTCAATCCTGTGTCGATGCAATCACTGCAAGTGAGGCCACGCAAGAAGATCCTGAAATTGTTGCCAACTCTGTGCAGCAAGTTGATGTGAATGAAGTATCAATGAGTGATGTCTCCTTAAGTGATGATGAACAGTCGATCTATGAACTTGTTGATGATTCCTCTGACAGCGACGATAATGAGGAAAGAGGAAACGACGTCTATAGAAGCGACGGTGGATACGACATGGACACTGTTACTCGTGCTCTGTGTGTTGACAGTTGCGAACTTCACAGAGGATATTAGGATGGAGATGCTGTTAATTGTTTGTTAACGTTGTTGATGATTTTGGATGAATAAAATAAGAATCAGAAAAAGATGCCATGTTGTGTTTTACTCTACTACATATTTGCATGGATTCGCAAAATAAAATTTCTTGCCAAAAGTAAATATCAAATATGTAAAGTAATAGTCACATCAATTTATCACTATGTATATACAATATGACAAAAACGCTGAAAAACGACGTGTGATCAAATGATATGATCTTTGAAGAGTTCGTAATTGAAATTGATAATCTGTGACAACTTCTGGGTTGAAGAGATTTTGTGGTTGGCTACAGTAATAGAAAATAAAAACAATCCTAGTACTGCTACTAAAATGGTTTTTTTATTGTGTGTATGAAATGTAATATGCCTCAAGAGAAAAAGGTATGACGAGATAAGGGAAAATGTATCATTGTAAAACCCCTATCAAGGAACATGAAAAAAAACAAAAATACAAGGTTGAAGAGATTTTGTGGTAGGCTACCGTAATGAGATACAAAACAATCGTAGTGCTTCTACTAGTCCTAGAATGGTTTTTATTGTGTGTATGAAATGGAATATGCCTAAAGATAATATCTATTTTCTACTGTCAAGAACCCATTGCCTTTAAGGAAGTAGGTATGACGAGATAAGGGAAAATGTATCATTGTAAAACCCATATCAAAGGGACACGAAAAAAATACATTGCCCATACATTGGAAACCGATATGTTGAGCCTTTTTGTTAAGTGAAATCATATTGTTATACGTAAATATTGATTACCTACTTTTCACGATTATCATGATATTCGCGATGGCACATTCAATATATTTTTCAATCTAAAAAAAAATGAATAATAGAGTAATACGTAATACAAAAGAAATCTGAAAGTCCTGGAGAAATGACTTACAAATATGACAACTTAACCAATGGACTTTCTGTTTTGGATCAATTCTGGGTGTTATCATATTCACTTCGTTTTTGTAAGTTTGACATAAATTTTTGCATGTCGGCGACGACCTCTGTTGATCAGGCAATACCTGACTAAACCAATTTAGAAATTACATATTTATCAGATCTGCGGTACATCAGTATTTTCGATCATAACCAAAAGATGAACAAAGTTGATAGCATTGTTGTGGATAGTGTCAACCAGGCATTCTAAATGGCTTGTTCAGTTACCACAAGGGGGTAATTTAACTTCCATTAAAGAATGTTAGAGTAAACTGTCCAAAATGCGTTGCTCAGTTACAGTCATACTAAATAACAAACAGAAGCATTTTTAAAAATGTGACATATACATTTTGATGACTTTGAAATACTTTTCTTTCCAAACTTCTCAACAATATCAGAGAAGTAGTGTCAGGAGAGTAAGTAGTGAGAAACATATATATTAAAACTTGTTAGATTTTAAAAGTTTGACAAATGGAAAGTAATGAATATTTAGTCTGGGTTGCCGAGGTTGTCCGTTAACCAACGGATTGAATACTGATGATTCTCAATGGCCCTAGAAAGAATACATTGTTCTTTCAGCAACTATTTTGCATTCTGTTAATTGATAATCAAAACATGATTAGTGAAGTAATTGACGAGCTGATGTCATCAATGATGTCGTTTTCATAGGGCTTCCTGACAATCTTGTTACATCTGGATTAGTTGGAAATAGGCGCGTACTGATCAAAGTCTAATCCAATTTGATTGTATCCTTTGATCAAATTGCATCAATCTATCTCCTGCTTTGATCTCAACTTGGACTCTCTGGCTTCTTACTCCGAGAAATGTATATATTGCTAGGTAAGTTTTAGACCAACACTTCATAAGAATCGCTCCACACCGCAGCTCAAACATAACAGGAATATTACTGAACGGGATAGAATCTCTCCACACCGCAACTTAAACATATCAGGAATATTACTGAACAGGATATGGACCCCGTTCAAGCCGCAGTCAAATTGAGAAGTCTGCTTATTGCTCATGACAATGCAGTGAAACACATTTTAGCATTAGGTAGGTTTTAAATGTACCTGTATGCAGCAAATTTTATCGCCAATTCTCTCCTATTATCTTTTCCATTATATGTATGTAATATGACAGTTGTTTACAAAATACATCGTAACACTTATATGCATATTTTTCTGTCTTCAGAATGCCAAGTCAGTCAACTGCTGGAGAAAATGAGACGAACTTCATCAGCAACCCACATCGTCAACGGCGAGCAGCTTATTCAACGGCGCTGCATCTTGGAGGGAATGAAGGAGATGTATATGGTATACAGACAACACAAGTGGCAACAAGTTCAATCCTGTGTCGATGCAATCACTGCAAGTGCGGCCACGCAAGAAGATCCTGAAATTGTTGCCAACTCTGTGCAGCAAGTTGATGTGAATGAAGTATCAATGAGTGATGTCTCCTTAAGTGATGATGAACAGTCGATCTATGAACTTGTTGATGATTCCTCTGACAGCGACGATAATGAGGAAAGAGGAAACGACGTCTATAGAAGCGACGGTGGATACGACATGGACACTGTTACTCGTGCTCTGTGTGTTGACAGTTGCGAACTTCACAGAGGATATTAGGATGGAGATGCTGTTAATTGTTTGTTAACGTTGTTGATGATTTTGGATGAATAAAATAAGAATCAGAAAAAGATGCCATGTTGTGTTTTACTCTACTACATATTTGCATGGATTCGCAAAATAAAATTTAAAAAAAGTAAATATCAAATATGTAAAGTAATAGTCACATCAATTTATCACTATGTACATGTATATACAATATGATAAAAACGCTGAAAAACGACGTGTGATCAAATGATATGATCTTTGAAGAGTTCGTAATTGAAATTGATAATCTGTGACAACTTCTGGGTTGAAGAGATTTTGTGGTTGGCTACAGTAATAGAAAATAAAAACAATCCTAGTACTGCTACTAAAATGTTGTTTTTTTATTGTGTGTATGAAATGAAATATATGCCTCAAGAGAAAAAGGTATGACGAGATAAGGGAAAATGTATCATTGTAAAACCCCTATCAAGGAGCATGAAAAAAAAAAAAAAATACAAGGTTGAAGAGATTTTGTGGTAGGCTACCGTAATGAGATACAAAACAATCGTAGTGCTTCTACTAGTCCTAGAATGGTTTTTATTGTGTGTATGAAATGGAATATGCCTAAAGATAATATCTATTTTCTACTGTCAAGAACCCATTGCCTTTAAGGAAGTAGGTATGACGAGATAAGGGAAAATGTATCATTGTAAAACCCATATCAAAGGGACACGAAAAAAATACATTGCCCATACATTGGAAACCGATATGTTGAGCCTTCTTGTTAAGTGAAATCATATTGTTATACGTAAATATTGATTACCTACTTTTCACGATTATCATGATATTCGCGATGGCACATTCAATATATTTTTCAATTTAAAAAAAAATGAATAATAGAGTAATACGTAATACAAAAGAAATCTGAAAGTCCTGGAGAAATGACTTACAAATATGACAACTTAACCAATGGACTTTCTGTTTTGGATCAATTCTGGGTGTTATCATATTCACTTCGTTTTTGTAAGTTTGACATAAATTTTTGCATGTCGGCGACGACCTCTGTTGATCTGGCAATACCTGACTAAACCAATTTAGAAATTACATATTTATCAGATCTGCGGTACATCAGTATTTTCGATCATAACCAAAAGATGAACAAAGTTGATAGCATTGTTGTGGATAGTGTCAACCAGGCATTCTAAATGGCTTGTTCAGTTACCACAAGGGGGTAATTTAACTTCCATTAAAGAATGTTAGAGTAAACTGTCCAAAATGCGTTGCTCAGTTACAGTCATACTAAATAACAAACAGAAGCATTTTTAAAAATGTGACATATACATTTTGATGACTTTGAAATACTTTTCTTTCCAAACTTCTCAACAATATCAGAGAAGTAGTGTCAGGAGAGTAAGTAGTGAGAAACATATATATTAAAACTTGTTAGATTTTAAAAGTTTGACAAATGGAAAGTAATGAATATTTAGTCTGGGTTGCCGAGGTTGTCCGTTAACCAACGGATTGAATACTGATGATTCTCAATGGCCCTAGAAAGAATACATTGTTCTTTCAGCAACTATTTTGCATTCTGTTAATTGATAATCAAAACATGATTAGTGAAGTAATTGACGAGCTGATGTCATCAATGATGTCGTTTTCATAGGGCTTCCTGACAATCTTGTTACATCTGGATTAGTTGGAAATAGGCGCGTACTGATCAAAGTCTAATCCAATTTGATTGTATCCTTTGATCAAATTGCATCAATCTATCTCCTGCTTTGATCTCAACTTGGACTCTCTGGCTTCTTACTCCGAGAAATGTATATATTGCTAGGTAAGTTTTAGACCAACACTTCATAAGAATCGCTCCACACCGCAGCTCAAACATAACAGGAATATTACTGAACGGGATAGAATCTCTCCACACCGCAACTTAAACATATCAGGAATATTACTGAACAGGATATGGACCCCGTTCAAGCCGCAGTCAAATTGAGAAGTCTGCTTATTGCTCATGACAATGCAGTGAAACACATTTTAGCATTAGGTAGGTTTTAAATGTACCTGTATGCAGCAAATTTTATCGCCAATTCTCTCCTATTATCTTTTCCATTATATGTATGTAATATGACAGTTGTTTACAAAATACATCGTAACACTTATATGCATATTTTTCTGTCTTCAGAATGCCAAGTCAGTCAACTGCTGGAGAAAATGAGACGAACTTCATCAGCAACCCACATCGTCAACGGCGAGCAGCTTATTCAACGGCGCTGCATTTTGGAGGGAATGAAGGAGATGTATATGGTATACAGACAACACAAGTGGCAACAAGTTCAATCCTGTGTCGATGCAATCACTGCAAGTGAGGCCACGCAAGAAGATCCTGAAATTGTTGCCAACTCTGTGCAGCAAGTTGATGTGAATGAAGTATCAATGAGTGATGTCTCCTTAAGTGATGATGAACAGTCGATCTATGAACTTGTTGATGATTCCTCTGACAGCGACGATAATGAGGAAAGAGGAAACGACGTCTATAGAAGCGACGGTGGATACGACATGGACACTGTTACTCGTGCTCTGTGTGTTGACAGTTGCGAACTTCACAGAGGATATTAGGATGGAGATGCTGTTAATTGTTTGTTAACGTTGTTGATGATGTTGGATGAATAAAATAAGAATCAGAAAAAGATGCCATGTTGTGTTTTACTCTACTACATATTTGCATGGATTCGCAAAATAAAATTTCTTGCCAAAAGTAAATATCAAATATGTAAAGTAATAGTCACATCAATTTATCACTATGTACATGTATATACAATATGATAAAAACGCTGAAAAACGACGTGTGATCAAATGATATGATCTTTGAAGAGTTCGTAATTGAAATTGATAATCTGTGACAACTTCTGGGTTGAAGAGATTTTGTGGTTGGCTACAGTAATAGAAAATAAAAACAATCCTAGTACTGCTACTAAAATGTTGTTTTTTTATTGTGTGTATGAAATGTAATATGCCTCAAGAGAAAAAGGTATGACGAGATAAGGGAAAATGTATCATTGTAAAACCCCTATCAAGGAGCATGAAAAAAAAACAAAAATACAAGGTTGAAGAGATTTTGTGGTAGGCTACCGTAATGAGATACAAAACAATCGTAGTGCTGCTACTAGTCCTAGAATGGTTTTTATTGTGTGTATGAAATGGAATATGCCTAAAGATAATATCTATTTTCTACTGTCAAGAACCCATTGCCTTTAAGGAAGTAGGTATAACGAGATAAGGGAAAATGTATCATTGTAAAACCCATATCAAAGGGACACGAAAAGAATACATTGCCCATACATTGGAAACCGATATGTTGAGCCTTTTTGTTAAGTGAAATCATATTGTTATACGTAAATATTGATTACCTACTTTTCACGATTATCATGATATTCGCGATGGCACATTCAATATATTTTTCAATTTAAAAAAAAATGAATAGTAGAGTAATACGTAATACAAAAGAAATCTGAAAGTCCTGGAGAAATGACTTACAAATATGACAACTTAACCAATGGACTTTCTGTTTTGGATCAATTCTGGGTGTTATCATATTCACTTCGTTTTTGTAAGTTTGACATAAATTTTTGCATGTCGGCGACGACCTCTGTTGATCTGGCAATACCTGACTAAACCAATTTAGAAATTACATATTTATCAGATCTGCGGTACATCAGTATTTTCGATCATAACCAAAAGATGAACAAAGTTGATAGCATTGTTGTGGATAGTGTCAACCAGGCATTCTAAATGGCTTGTTCAGTTACCACAAGGGGGTAATTTAACTTCCATTAAAGAATGTTAAAGTAAACTGTCCAAAATGCGTTGCTCAGTTACAGTCATACTAAATAACAAACAGAAGCATTTTTAAAAATGTGACATATACATTTTGATGACTTTGAAATACTTTTCTTTCCAAACTTCTCAACAATATCAGAGAAGTAGTGTCAGGAGAGTAAGTAGTGAGAAACATATATATTAAAACTTGTTAGATTTTAAAAGTTTGACAAATGGAAAGTAATGAATATTTAGTCTGGGTTGCCGAGGTTGTCCGTTAACCAACGGATTGAATACTGATGATTCTCAATGGCCCTAGAAAGAATACATTGTTCTTTCAGCAACTATTTTGCATTCTGTTAATTGATAATCAAAACATGATTAGTGAAGTAATTGACGAGCTGATGTCATCAATGATGTCGTTTTCATAGGGCTTCCTGACAATCTTGTTACATCTGGATTAGTTGGAAATAGGCGCGTACTGATCAAAGTCTAATCCAATTTGATTGTATCCTTTGATCAAATTGCATCAATCTATCTCCTGCTTTGATCTCAACTTGGACTCTCTGGCTTCTTACTCCGAGAAATGTATATATTGCTAGGTAAGTTTTAGACCAACACTTCATAAGAATCGCTCCACACCGCAGCTCAAACATAACAGGAATATTACTGAACGGGATAGAATCTCTCCACACCGCAACTTAAACATATCAGGAATATTACTGAACAGGATATGGACCCCGTTCAAGCCGCAGTCAAATTGAGAAGTCTGCTTATTGCTCATGACAATGCAGTGAAACACATTTTAGCATTAGGTAGGTTTTAAATGTACCTGTATGCAGCAAATTTTATCGCCAATTCTCTCCTATTATCTTTTCCATTATATGTATGTAATATGACAGTTGTTTACAAAATACATCGTAACACTTATATGCATATTTTTCTGTCTTCAGAATGCCAAGTCAGTCAACTGCTGGAGAAAATGAGACGAACTTCATCAGCAACCCACATCGTCAACGGCGAGCAGCTTATTCAACGGCGCTGCATCTTGGAGGGAATGAAGGAGATGTATATGGTATACAGACAACACAAGTGGCAACAAGTTCAATCCTGTGTCGATGCAATCACTGCAAGTGCGGCCACGCAAGAAGATCCTGAAATTGTTGCCAACTCTGTGCAGCAAGTTGATGTGAATGAAGTATCAATGAGTGATGTCTCCTTAAGTGATGATGAACAGTCGATCTATGAACTTGTTGATGATTCCTCTGACAGCGACGATAATGAGGAAAGAGGAAACGACGTCTATAGAAGCGACGGTGGATACGACATGGACACTGTTACTCGTGCTCTGTGTGTTGACAGTTGCGAACTTCACAGAGGATATTAGGATGGAGATGCTGTTAATTGTTTGTTAACGTTGTTGATGATTTTGGATGAATAAAATAAGAATCAGAAAAAGATGCCATGTTGTGTTTTACTCTACTACATATTTGTAAATAATATCAGTAAAGTAAATATCAAATATGTAAAGTAATAGTCACATCAATTTATCACTATGTATATACAATATGACAAAAACGCTGAAAAACGATGTGTGATCAAATGATATGATCTTTGAAGAGTTCGTAATTGAAATTGATAATCTGTGACAACTTCTGGGTTGAAGAGATTTTGTGGTTGGCTACAGTAATAGAAAATAAAAACAATCCTAGTACTGCTACTAAAATGTTTTTTTTATTGTGTGTATGAAATGTAATATGCCTCAAGAGAAAAAGGTATGACGAGATAAGGGAAAATGTATCATTGTAAAACCCCTATCAAGGAGCATGAAAAAAAAACAAAAATACAAGGTTGAAGAGATTTTGTGGTAGGCTACCGTAATGAGATACAAAACAATCGTAGTGCTGCTACTAGTCCTAGAATGGTTTTTATTGTGTGTATGAAATGGAATATGCCTAAAGATAATATCTATTTTCTACTGTCAAGAACCCATTGCCTTTAAGGAAGTAGGTATGACGAGATAAGGGAAAATGTATCATTGTAAAACCCATATCAAAGGGACACGAAAAGAATACATTGCCCATACATTGGAAACCGATATGTTGAGCCTTTTTGTTAAGTGAAATCATATTGTTATACGTAAATATTGATTACCTACTTTTCACGATTATCATGATATTCGCGATGGCACATTCAATATATTTTTCAATTTAAAAAAAATGAATAGTAGAGTAATACGTAATACAAAAGAAATCTGAAAGTCCTGGAGAAATGACTTACAAATATGACAACTTAACCAATGGACTTTCTGTTTTGGATCAATTCTGGGTGTTATCATATTCACTTCGTTTTTGTAAGTTTCACATAAATTTTTGCATGTCGGCGACGACCTCTGTTGATCTGGCAATACCTGACTAAACCAATTTAGAAATTACATATTTATCAGATCTGCGGTACATCAGTATTTTCGATCATAACCAAAAGATGAACAAAGTTGATAGCATTGTTGTGGATAGTGTCAACCAGGCATTCTAAATGGCTTGTTCAGTTACCACAAGCGGGTAATTTAACTTCCATTAAAGAATGTTAGAGTAAACTGTCCAAAATGCGTTGCTCAGTTACAGTCATACTAAATAACAAACAGAAGCATTTTTTAAAATGTGACATATACATTTTGATGACTTTGAAATACTTTTCTTTCCAAACTTCTCAACAATATCAGAGAAGTAGTGTCAGGAGAGTAAGTAGTGAGAAACATATATATTAAAACTTGTTAGATTTTAAAAGTTTGACAAATGGAAAGTAATGAATATTTAGTCTGGGTTGCCGAGGTTGTCCGTTAACCAACGGATTGAATACTGATGATTCTCAATGGCCCTAGAAAGAATACATTGTTCTTTCAGCAACTATTTTGCATTCTGTTAATTGATAATCAAAACATGATTAGTGAAGTAATTGACGAGCTGATGTCATCAATGATGTCGTTTTCATAGGGCTTCCTGACAATCTTGTTACATCTGGATTAGTTGGAAATAGGCGCGTACTGATCAAAGTCTAATCCAATTTGATTGTATCCTTTGATCAAATTGCATCAATCTATCTCCTGCTTTGATCTCAACTTGGACTCTCTGGCTTCTTACTCCGAGAAATGTATATATTGCTAGGTAAGTTTTAGACCAACACTTCATAAGAATCGCTCCACACCGCAGCTCAAACATAACAGGAATATTACTGAACGGGATAGAATCTCTCCACACCGCAACTTAAACATATCAGGAATATTACTGAACAGGATATGGACCCCGTTCAAGCCGCAGTCAAATTGAGAAGTCTGCTTATTGCTCATGACAATGCAGTGAAACACATTTTAGCATTAGGTAGGTTTTAAATGTACCTGTATGCAGCAAATTTTATCGCCAATTCTCTCCTATTATCTTTTCCATTATATGTATGTAATATGACAGTTGTTTACAAAATACATCGTAACACTTATATGCATATTTTTCTGTCTTCAGAATGCCAAGTCAGTCAACTGCTGGAGAAAATGAGACGAACTTCATCAGCAACCCACATCGTCAACGGCGAGCAGCTTATTCAACGGCGCTGCATCTTGGAGGGAATGAAGGAGATGTATATGGTATACAGACAACACAAGTGGCAACAAGTTCAATCCTGTGTCGATGCAATCACTGCAAGTGCGGCCACGCAAGAAGATCCTGAAATTGTTGCCAACTCTGTGCAGCAAGTTGATGTGAATGAAGTATCAATGAGTGATGTCTCCTTAAGTGATGATGAACAGTCGATCTATGAACTTGTTGATGATTCCTCTGACAGCGACGATAATGAGGAAAGAGGAAACGACGTCTATAGAAGCGACGGTGGATACGACATGGACACTGTTACTCGTGCTCTGTGTGTTGACAGTTGCGAACTTCACAGAGGATATTAGGATGGAGATGCTGTTAATTGTTTGTTAACGTTGTTGATGATTTTGGATGAATAAAATAAGAATCAGAAAAAGATGCCATGTTGTGTTTTACTCTACTACATATTTGCATGGATTCGCAAAATAAAATTTCTTGCCAAAAGTAAATATCAAATATGTAAAGTAATAGTCACATCAATTTATCACTATGTACATGTATATACAATATGATAAAAACGCTGAAAAACGACGTGTGATCAAATGATATGATCTTTGAAGAGTTCGTAATTGAAATTGATAATCTGTGACAACTTCTGGGTTGAAGAGATTTTGTGGTTGGCTACAGTAATAGAAAATAAAAACAATCCTAGTACTGCTACTAAAATGTTGTTTTTTTATTGTGTGTATGAAATGTAATATGCCTCAAGAGAAAAAGGTATGACGAGATAAGGGAAAATGTATCATTGTAAAACCCCTATCAAGGAGCATGAAAAAAAAACAAAAATACAAGGTTGAAGAGATTTTGTGGTAGGCTACCGTAATGAGATACAAAACAATCGTAGTGCTGCTACTAGTCCTAGAATGGTTTTTATTGTGTGTATGAAATGGAATATGCCTAAAGATAATATCTATTTTCTACTGTCAAGAACCCATTGCCTTTAAGGAAGTAGGTATAACGAGATAAGGGAAAATGTATCATTGTAAAACCCATATCAAAGGGACACGAAAAGAATACATTGCCCATACATTGGAAACCGATATGTTGAGCCTTTTTGTTAAGTGAAATCATATTGTTATACGTAAATATTGATTACCTACTTTTCACGATTATCATGATATTCGCGATGGCACATTCAATATATTTTTCAATTTAAAAAAAAATGAATAGTAGAGTAATACGTAATACAAAAGAAATCTGAAAGTCCTGGAGAAATGACTTACAAATATGACAACTTAACCAATGGACTTTCTGTTTTGGATCAATTCTGGGTGTTATCATATTCACTTCGTTTTTGTAAGTTTGACATAAATTTTTGCATGTCGGCGACGACCTCTGTTGATCTGGCAATACCTGACTAAACCAATTTAGAAATTACATATTTATCAGATCTGCGGTACATCAGTATTTTCGATCATAACCAAAAGATGAACAAAGTTGATAGCATTGTTGTGGATAGTGTCAACCAGGCATTCTAAATGGCTTGTTCAGTTACCACAAGGGGGTAATTTAACTTCCATTAAAGAATGTTAAAGTAAACTGTCCAAAATGCGTTGCTCAGTTACAGTCATACTAAATAACAAACAGAAGCATTTTTAAAAATGTGACATATACATTTTGATGACTTTGAAATACTTTTCTTTCCAAACTTCTCAACAATATCAGAGAAGTAGTGTCAGGAGAGTAAGTAGTGAGAAACATATATATTAAAACTTGTTAGATTTTAAAAGTTTGACAAATGGAAAGTAATGAATATTTAGTCTGGGTTGCCGAGGTTGTCCGTTAACCAACGGATTGAATACTGATGATTCTCAATGGCCCTAGAAAGAATACATTGTTCTTTCAGCAACTATTTTGCATTCTGTTAATTGATAATCAAAACATGATTAGTGAAGTAATTGACGAGCTGATGTCATCAATGATGTCGTTTTCATAGGGCTTCCTGACAATCTTGTTACATCTGGATTAGTTGGAAATAGGCGCGTACTGATCAAAGTCTAATCCAATTTGATTGTATCCTTTGATCAAATTGCATCAATCTATCTCCTGCTTTGATCTCAACTTGGACTCTCTGGCTTCTTACTCCGAGAAATGTATATATTGCTAGGTAAGTTTTAGACCAACACTTCATAAGAATCGCTCCACACCGCAGCTCAAACATAACAGGAATATTACTGAACGGGATAGAATCTCTCCACACCGCAACTTAAACATATCAGGAATATTACTGAACAGGATATGGACCCCGTTCAAGCCGCAGTCAAATTGAGAAGTCTGCTTATTGCTCATGACAATGCAGTGAAACACATTTTAGCATTAGGTAGGTTTTAAATGTACCTGTATGCAGCAAATTTTATCGCCAATTCTCTCCTATTATCTTTTCCATTATATGTATGTAATATGACAGTTGTTTACAAAATACATCGTAACACTTATATGCATATTTTTCTGTCTTCAGAATGCCAAGTCAGTCAACTGCTGGAGAAAATGAGACGAACTTCATCAGCAACCCACATCGTCAACGGCGAGCAGCTTATTCAACGGCGCTGCATCTTGGAGGGAATGAAGGAGATGTATATGGTATACAGACAACACAAGTGGCAACAAGTTCAATCCTGTGTCGATGCAATCACTGCAAGTGCGGCCACGCAAGAAGATCCTGAAATTGTTGCCAACTCTGTGCAGCAAGTTGATGTGAATGAAGTATCAATGAGTGATGTCTCCTTAAGTGATGATGAACAGTCGATCTATGAACTTGTTGATGATTCCTCTGACAGCGACGATAATGAGGAAAGAGGAAACGACGTCTATAGAAGCGACGGTGGATACGACATGGACACTGTTACTCGTGCTCTGTGTGTTGACAGTTGCGAACTTCACAGAGGATATTAGGATGGAGATGCTGTTAATTGTTTGTTAACGTTGTTGATGATTTTGGATGAATAAAATAAGAATCAGAAAAAGATGCCATGTTGTGTTTTACTCTACTACATATTTGTAAATAATATCAGTAAAGTAAATATCAAATATGTAAAGTAATAGTCACATCAATTTATCACTATGTATATACAATATGACAAAAACGCTGAAAAACGATGTGTGATCAAATGATATGATCTTTGAAGAGTTCGTAATTGAAATTGATAATCTGTGACAACTTCTGGGTTGAAGAGATTTTGTGGTTGGCTACAGTAATAGAAAATAAAAACAATCCTAGTACTGCTACTAAAATGTTTTTTTTATTGTGTGTATGAAATGTAATATGCCTCAAGAGAAAAAGGTATGACGAGATAAGGGAAAATGTATCATTGTAAAACCCCTATCAAGGAGCATGAAAAAAAAACAAAAATACAAGGTTGAAGAGATTTTGTGGTAGGCTACCGTAATGAGATACAAAACAATCGTAGTGCTGCTACTAGTCCTAGAATGGTTTTTATTGTGTGTATGAAATGGAATATGCCTAAAGATAATATCTATTTTCTACTGTCAAGAACCCATTGCCTTTAAGGAAGTAGGTATGACGAGATAAGGGAAAATGTATCATTGTAAAACCCATATCAAAGGGACACGAAAAGAATACATTGCCCATACATTGGAAACCGATATGTTGAGCCTTTTTGTTAAGTGAAATCATATTGTTATACGTAAATATTGATTACCTACTTTTCACGATTATCATGATATTCGCGATGGCACATTCAATATATTTTTCAATTTAAAAAAAATGAATAGTAGAGTAATACGTAATACAAAAGAAATCTGAAAGTCCTGGAGAAATGACTTACAAATATGACAACTTAACCAATGGACTTTCTGTTTTGGATCAATTCTGGGTGTTATCATATTCACTTCGTTTTTGTAAGTTTGACATAAATTTTTGCATGTCGGCGACGACCTCTGTTGATCTGGCAATACCTGACTAAACCAATTTAGAAATTACATATTTATCAGATCTGCGGTACATCAGTATTTTCGATCATAACCAAAAGATGAACAAAGTTGATAGCATTGTTGTGGATAGTGTCAACCAGGCATTCTAAATGGCTTGTTCAGTTACCACAAGCGGGTAATTTAACTTCCATTAAAGAATGTTAGAGTAAACTGTCCAAAATGCGTTGCTCAGTTACAGTCATACTAAATAACAAACAGAAGCATTTTTTAAAATGTGACATATACATTTTGATGACTTTGAAATACTTTTCTTTCCAAACTTCTCAACAATATCAGAGAAGTAGTGTCAGGAGAGTAAGTAGTGAGAAACATATATATTAAAACTTGTTAGATTTTAAAAGTTTGACAAATGGAAAGTAATGAATATTTAGTCTGGGTTGCCGAGGTTGTCCGTTAACCAACGGATTGAATACTGATGATTCTCAATGGCCCTAGAAAGAATACATTGTTCTTTCAGCAACTATTTTGCATTCTGTTAATTGATAATCAAAACATGATTAGTGAAGTAATTGACGAGCTGATGTCATCAATGATGTCGTTTTCATAGGGCTTCCTGACAATCTTGTTACATCTGGATTAGTTGGAAATAGGCGCGTACTGATCAAAGTCTAATCCAATTTGATTGTATCCTTTGATCAAATTGCATCAATCTATCTCCTGCTTTGATCTCAACTTGGACTCTCTGGCTTCTTACTCCGAGAAATGTATATATTGCTAGGTAAGTTTTAGACCAACACTTCATAAGAATCGCTCCACACCGCAGCTCAAACATAACAGGAATATTACTGAACGGGATAGAATCTCTCCACACCGCAACTTAAACATATCAGGAATATTACTGAACAGGATATGGACCCCGTTCAAGCCGCAGTCAAATTGAGAAGTCTGCTTATTGCTCATGACAATGCAGTGAAACACATTTTAGCATTAGGTAGGTTTTAAATGTACCTGTATGCAGCAAATTTTATCGCCAATTCTCTCCTATTATCTTTTCCATTATATGTATGTAATATGACAGTTGTTTACAAAATACATCGTAACACTTATATGCATATTTTTCTGTCTTCAGAATGCCAAGTCAGTCAACTGCTGGAGAAAATGAGACGAACTTCATCAGCAACCCACATCGTCAACGGCGAGCAGCTTATTCAACGGCGCTGCATCTTGGAGGGAATGAAGGAGATGTATATGGTATACAGACAACACAAGTGGCAACAAGTTCAATCCTGTGTCGATGCAATCACTGCAAGTGCGGCCACGCAAGAAGATCCTGAAATTGTTGCCAACTCTGTGCAGCAAGTTGATGTGAATGAAGTATCAATGAGTGATGTCTCCTTAAGTGATGATGAACAGTCGATCTATGAACTTGTTGATGATTCCTCTGACAGCGACGATAATGAGGAAAGAGGAAACGACGTCTATAGAAGCGACGGTGGATACGACATGGACACTGTTACTCGTGCTCTGTGTGTTGACAGTTGCGAACTTCACAGAGGATATTAGGATGGAGATGCTGTTAATTGTTTGTTAACGTTGTTGATGATTTTGGATGAATAAAATAAGAATCAGAAAAAGATGCCATGTTGTGTTTTACTCTACTACATATTTGCATGGATTCGCAAAATAAAATTTCTTGCCAAAAGTAAATATCAAATATGTAAAGTAATAGTCACATCAATTTATCACTATGTATATACAATATGACAAAAACGCTGAAAAACGACGTGTGATCAAATGATATGATCTTTGAAGAGTTCGTAATTGAAATTGATAATCTGTGACAACTTCTGGGTTGAAGAGATTTTGTGGTTGGCTACAGTAATAGAAAATAAAAACAATCCTAGTACTGCTACTAAAATGTTGTTTTTTTATTGTGTGTATGAAATGTAATATGCCTCAAGAGAAAAAGGTATGACGAGATAAGGGAAAATGTATCATTGTAAAACCCCTATCAAGGAGCATGAAAAAAAAACAAAAATACAAGGTTGAAGAGATTTTGTGGTAGGCTACCGTAATGAGATACAAAACAATCGTAGTGCTGCTACTAGTCCTAGAATGGTTTTTATTGTGTGTATGAAATGGAATATGCCTAAAGATAATATCTATTTTCGACTGTCAAGAACCCATTGCCTTTAAGGAAGTAGGTATGACGAGATAAGGGAAAATGTATCATTGTAAAACCCATATCAAAGGGACACGAAAAGAATACATTGCCCATACATTGGAAACCGATATGTTGAGCCTTTTTGTTAAGTGAAATCATATTGTTATACGTAAATATTGATTACCTACTTTTCACGATTATCATGATATTCGCGATGGCACATTCAATATATTTTTCAATTTAAAAAAAAATGAATAGTAGAGTAATACGTAATACAAAAGAAATCTGAAAGTCCTGGAGAAATGACTTACAAATATGACAACTTAACCAATGGACTTTCTGTTTTGGATCAATTCTGGGTGTTATCATATTCACTTCGTTTTTGTAAGTTTCACATAAATTTTTGCATGTCGGCGACGACCTCTGTTGATCTGGCAATACCTGACTAAACCAATTTAGAAATTACATATTTATCAGATCTGCGGTACATCAGTATTTTCGATCATAACCAAAAGATGAACAAAGTTGATAGCATTGTTGTGGATAGTGTCAACCAGGCATTCTAAATGGCTTGTTCAGTTACCACAAGGGGGTAATTTAACTTCCATTAAAGAATGTTAGAGTAAACTGTCCAAAATGCGTTGCTCAGTTACAGTCATACTAAATAACAAACAGAAGCATTTTTTAAAATGTGACATATACATTTTGATGACTTTGAAATACTTTTCTTTCCAAACTTCTCAACAATATCAGAGAAGTAGTGTCAGGAGAGTAAGTAGTGAGAAACATATATATTAAAACTTGTTAGATTTTAAAAGTTTGACAAATGGAAAGTAATGAATATTTAGTCTGGGTTGCCGAGGTTGTCCGTTAACCAACGGATTGAATACTGATGATTCTCAATGGCCCTAGAAAGAATACATTGTTCTTTCAGCAACTATTTTGCATTCTGTTAATTGATAATCAAAACATGATTAGTGAAGTAATTGACGAGCTGATGTCATCAATGATGTCGTTTTCATAGGGCTTCCTGACAATCTTGTTACATCTGGATTAGTTGGAAATAGGCGCGTACTGATCAAAGTCTAATCCAATTTGATTGTATCCTTTGATCAAATTGCATCAATCTATCTCCTGCTTTGATCTCAACTTGGACTCTCTGGCTTCTTACTCCGAGAAATGTATATATTGCTAGGTAAGTTTTAGACCAACACTTCATAAGAATCGCTCCACACCGCAGCTCAAACATAACAGGAATATTACTGAACGGGATAGAATCTCTCCACACCGCAACTTAAACATATCAGGAATATTACTGAACAGGATATGGACCCCGTTCAAGCCGCAGTCAAATTGAGAAGTCTGCTTATTGCTCATGACAATGCAGTGAAACACATTTTAGCATTAGGTAGGTTTTAAATGTACCTGTATGCAGCAAATTTTATCGCCAATTCTCTCCTATTATCTTTTCCATTATATGTATGTAATATGACAGTTGTTTACAAAATACATCGTAACACTTATATGCATATTTTTCTGTCTTCAGAATGCCAAGTCAGTCAACTGCTGGAGAAAATGAGACGAACTTCATCAGCAACCCACATCGTCAACGGCGAGCAGCTTATTCAACGGCGCTGCATCTTGGAGGGAATGAAGGAGATGTATATGGTATACAGACAACACAAGTGGCAACAAGTTCAATCCTGTGTCGATGCAATCACTGCAAGTGCGGCCACGCAAGAAGATCCTGAAATTGTTGCCAACTCTGTGCAGCAAGTTGATGTGAATGAAGTATCAATGAGTGATGTCTCCTTAAGTGATGATGAACAGTCGATCTATGAACTTGTTGATGATTCCTCTGACAGCGACGATAATGAGGAAAGAGGAAACGACGTCTATAGAAGCGACGGTGGATACGACATGGACACTGTTACTCGTGCTCTGTGTGTTGACAGTTGCGAACTTCACAGAGGATATTAGGATGGAGATGCTGTTAATTGTTTGTTAACGTTGTTGATGATTTTGGATGAATAAAATAAGAATCAGAAAAAGATGCCATGTTGTGTTTTACTCTACTACATATTTGCATGGATTCGCAAAATAAAATTTCTTGCCAAAAGTAAATATCAAATATGTAAAGTAATAGTCACATCAATTTATCACTATGTATATACAATATGACAAAAACGCTGAAAAACGATGTGTGATCAAATGATATGATCTTTGAAGAGTTCGTAATTGAAATTGATAATCTGTGACAACTTCTGGGTTGAAGAGATTTTGTGGTTGGCTACAGTAATAGAAAATAAAAACAATCCTAGTACTGCTACTAAAATGTTTTTTTTATTGTGTGTATGAAATGTAATATGCCTCAAGAGAAAAAGGTATGACGAGATAAGGGAAAAGGTTGAAGAGATTTTGTGGTAGGCTACCGTAATGAGATACAAAACAATCGTAGTGCTTCTACTAGTCCTAGAATGGTTTTTATTGTGTGTATGAAATGGAATATGCCTAAAGATAATATCTATTTTCTACTGTCAAGAACCCATTGCCTTTAAGGAAGTAGGTATGACGAGATAAGGGAAAATGTATCATTGTAAAACCCATATCAAAGGGACACGAAAAAAATACATTGCCCATACATTGGAAACCGATATGTTGAGCCTTCTTGTTAAGTGAAATCATATTGTTATACGTAAATATTGATTACCTACTTTTCACGATTATCATGATATTCGCGATGGCACATTCAATATATTTTTCAATCTAAAAAAAAATGAATAATAGAGTAATACGTAATACAAAAGAAATCTGAAAGTCCTGGAGAAATGACTTACAAATATGACAACTTAACCAATGGACTTTCTGTTTTGGATCAATTCTGGGTGTTATCATATTCACTTCGTTTTTGTAAGTTTGACATAAATTTTTGCATGTCGGCGACGACCTCTGTTAATCTGGCAATACCTGACTAAACCAATTTAGAAATTACATATTTATCAGATCTGCGGTACATCAGTATTTTCGATCATAACCAAAAGATAAACAAAGTTGATAGCATTGTTGTGGATAGTGTCAACCAGGCATTCTAAATGGCTTGTTCAGTTACCACAATGGGGTAATTTAACTTCCATTAAAGAATGTTAGAGTAAACTGTCCAAAATGCGTTGCTCAGTTACAGTCATACTAAATAACAAACAGAAGCATTTTTAAAAATGTGACATATACATTTGATGACTTTGAAATACTTTTCTTTCCAAACTTCTCAACAATATCAGAGAAGTAGTGTCAGGAGAGTAAGTAGTGAGAAACATATATATTAAAACTTGTTAGATTTTAAAAGTTTGACAAATGGAAAGTAATGAATATTTAGTCTGGGTTGCCGAGGTTGTCCGTTAACCAACGGATTGAATACTGATGATTCTCAATGGCCCTAGAAAGAATGCATTGTTCTTTCAGCAACTATTTTGCATTCTGTTAATTGATAATCAAAACATGATTAGTGAAGTAATTGACGAGCTGATGTCATCAATGATGTCGTTTTCATAGGGCTTCCTGACAATCTTGTTACATCTGGATTAGTTGGAAATAGGCGCGTACTGATCAAAGTCTAATCCAATTTGATTGTATCCTTTGATCAAATTGCATCAATCTATCTCCTGCTTTGATCTCAACTTGGACTCTCTGGCTTCTTACTCCGAGAAATGTATATATTGCTAGGTAAGTTTTAGACCAACACTTCATAAGAATCGCTCCACACCGCAGCTCAAACATAACAGGAATATTACTGAACGGGATAGAATCTCTCCACACCGCAACTTAAACATATCAGGAATATTACTGAACAGGATATGGACCCCGTTCAAGCCGCAGTCAAATTGAGAAGTCTGCTTATTGCTCATGACAATGCAGTGAAACACATTTTAGCATTAGGTAGGTTTTAAATGTACCTGTATGCAGCAAATTTTATCGCCAATTCTCTCCTATTATCTTTTCCATTATATGTATGTAATATGACAGTTGTTTACAAAATACATCGTAACACTTATATGCATATTTTTCTGTCTTCAGAATGCCAAGTCAGTCAACTGCTGGAGAAAATGAGACGAACTTCATCAGCAACCCACATCGTCAACGGCGAGCAGCTTATTCAACGGCGCTGCATTTTGGAGGGAATGAAGGAGATGTATATGGTATACAGACAACACAAGTGGCAACAAGTTCAATCCTGTGTCGATGCAATCACTGCAAGTGCGGCCACGCAAGAAGATCCTGAAATTGTTGCCAACTCTGTGCAGCAAGTTGATGTGAATGAAGTATCAATGAGTGATGTCTCCTTAAGTGATGATGAACAGTCGATCTATGAACTTGTTGATGATTCCTCTGACAGCGACGATAATGAGGAAAGAGGAAACGACGTCTATAGAAGCGACGGTGGATACGACATGGACACTGTTACTCGTGCTCTGTGTGTTGACAGTTGCGAACTTCACAGAGGATATTAGGATGGAGATGCTGTTAATTGTTTGTTAACGTTGTTGATGATTTTGGATGAATAAAATAAGAATCAGAAAAAGATGCCATGTTGTGTTTTACTCTACTACATATTTGCATGGATTCGCAAAATAAAATTTCTTGCCAAAAGTAAATATCAAATATGTAAAGTAATAGTCACATCAATTTATCACTATGTACATGTATATACAATATGATAAAAACGCTGAAAAACGACGTGTGATCAAATGATATGATCTTTGAAGAGTTCGTAATTGAAATTGATAATCTGTGACAACTTCTGGGTTGAAGAGATTTTGTGGTTGGCTACAGTAATAGAAAATAAAAACAATCCTAGTACTGCTACTAAAATGTTGTTTTTTTATTGTGTGTATGAAATGTAATATGCCTCAAGAGAAAAAGGTATGACGAGATAAGGGAAAATGTATCATTGTAAAACCCCTATCAAGGAGCATGAAAAAAAAACAAAAATACAAGGTTGAAGAGATTTTGTGGTAGGCTACCGTAATGAGATACAAAACAATCGTAGTGCTGCTACTAGTCCTAGAATGGTTTTTATTGTGTGTATGAAATGGAATATGCCTAAAGATAATATCTATTTTCGACTGTCAAGAACCCATTGCCTTTAAGGAAGTAGGTATGACGAGATAAGGGAAAATGTATCATTGTAAAACCCATATCAAAGGGACACGAAAAGAATACATTGCCCATACATTGGAAACCGATATGTTGAGCCTTTTTGTTAAGTGAAATCATATTGTTATACGTAAATATTGATTACCTACTTTTCACGATTATCATGATATTCGCGATGGCACATTCAATATATTTTTCAATTTAAAAAAAAATGAATAGTAGAGTAATACGTAATACAAAAGAAATCTGAAAGTCCTGGAGAAATGACTTACAAATATGACAACTTAACCAATGGACTTTCTGTTTTGGATCAATTCTGGGTGTTATCATATTCACTTCGTTTTTGTAAGTTTCACATAAATTTTTGCATGTCGGCGACGACCTCTGTTGATCTGGCAATACCTGACTAAACCAATTTAGAAATTACATATTTATCAGATCTGCGGTACATCAGTATTTTCGATCATAACCAAAAGATGAACAAAGTTGATAGCATTGTTGTGGATAGTGTCAACCAGGCATTCTAAATGGCTTGTTCAGTTACCACAAGGGGGTAATTTAACTTCCATTAAAGAATGTTAGAGTAAACTGTCCAAAATGCGTTGCTCAGTTACAGTCATACTAAATAACAAACAGAAGCATTTTTTAAAATGTGACATATACATTTTGATGACTTTGAAATACTTTTCTTTCCAAACTTCTCAACAATATCAGAGAAGTAGTGTCAGGAGAGTAAGTAGTGAGAAACATATATATTAAAACTTGTTAGATTTTAAAAGTTTGACAAATGGAAAGTAATGAATATTTAGTCTGGGTTGCCGAGGTTGTCCGTTAACCAACGGATTGAATACTGATGATTCTCAATGGCCCTAGAAAGAATACATTGTTCTTTCAGCAACTATTTTGCATTCTGTTAATTGATAATCAAAACATGATTAGTGAAGTAATTGACGAGCTGATGTCATCAATGATGTCGTTTTCATAGGGCTTCCTGACAATCTTGTTACATCTGGATTAGTTGGAAATAGGCGCGTACTGATCAAAGTCTAATCCAATTTGATTGTATCCTTTGATCAAATTGCATCAATCTATCTCCTGCTTTGATCTCAACTTGGACTCTCTGGCTTCTTACTCCGAGAAATGTATATATTGCTAGGTAAGTTTTAGACCAACACTTCATAAGAATCGCTCCACACCGCAGCTCAAACATAACAGGAATATTACTGAACGGGATAGAATCTCTCCACACCGCAACTTAAACATATCAGGAATATTACTGAACAGGATATGGACCCCGTTCAAGCCGCAGTCAAATTGAGAAGTCTGCTTATTGCTCATGACAATGCAGTGAAACACATTTTAGCATTAGGTAGGTTTTAAATGTACCTGTATGCAGCAAATTTTATCGCCAATTCTCTCCTATTATCTTTTCCATTATATGTATGTAATATGACAGTTGTTTACAAAATACATCGTAACACTTATATGCATATTTTTCTGTCTTCAGAATGCCAAGTCAGTCAACTGCTGGAGAAAATGAGACGAACTTCATCAGCAACCCACATCGTCAACGGCGAGCAGCTTATTCAACGGCGCTGCATCTTGGAGGGAATGAAGGAGATGTATATGGTATACAGACAACACAAGTGGCAACAAGTTCAATCCTGTGTCGATGCAATCACTGCAAGTGCGGCCACGCAAGAAGATCCTGAAATTGTTGCCAACTCTGTGCAGCAAGTTGATGTGAATGAAGTATCAATGAGTGATGTCTCCTTAAGTGATGATGAACAGTCGATCTATGAACTTGTTGATGATTCCTCTGACAGCGACGATAATGAGGAAAGAGGAAACGACGTCTATAGAAGCGACGGTGGATACGACATGGACACTGTTACTCGTGCTCTGTGTGTTGACAGTTGCGAACTTCACAGAGGATATTAGGATGGAGATGCTGTTAATTGTTTGTTAACGTTGTTGATGATTTTGGATGAATAAAATAAGAATCAGAAAAAGATGCCATGTTGTGTTTTACTCTACTACATATTTGCATGGATTCGCAAAATAAAATTTCTTGCCAAAAGTAAATATCAAATATGTAAAGTAATAGTCACATCAATTTATCACTATGTATATACAATATGACAAAAACGCTGAAAAACGATGTGTGATCAAATGATATGATCTTTGAAGAGTTCGTAATTGAAATTGATAATCTGTGACAACTTCTGGGTTGAAGAGATTTTGTGGTTGGCTACAGTAATAGAAAATAAAAACAATCCTAGTACTGCTACTAAAATGTTTTTTTTATTGTGTGTATGAAATGTAATATGCCTCAAGAGAAAAAGGTATGACGAGATAAGGGAAAAGGTTGAAGAGATTTTGTGGTAGGCTACCGTAATGAGATACAAAACAATCGTAGTGCTTCTACTAGTCCTAGAATGGTTTTTATTGTGTGTATGAAATGGAATATGCCTAAAGATAATATCTATTTTCTACTGTCAAGAACCCATTGCCTTTAAGGAAGTAGGTATGACGAGATAAGGGAAAATGTATCATTGTAAAACCCATATCAAAGGGACACGAAAAAAATACATTGCCCATACATTGGAAACCGATATGTTGAGCCTTCTTGTTAAGTGAAATCATATTGTTATACGTAAATATTGATTACCTACTTTTCACGATTATCATGATATTCGCGATGGCACATTCAATATATTTTTCAATCTAAAAAAAAATGAATAATAGAGTAATACGTAATACAAAAGAAATCTGAAAGTCCTGGAGAAATGACTTACAAATATGACAACTTAACCAATGGACTTTCTGTTTTGGATCAATTCTGGGTGTTATCATATTCACTTCGTTTTTGTAAGTTTGACATAAATTTTTGCATGTCGGCGACGACCTCTGTTAATCTGGCAATACCTGACTAAACCAATTTAGAAATTACATATTTATCAGATCTGCGGTACATCAGTATTTTCGATCATAACCAAAAGATAAACAAAGTTGATAGCATTGTTGTGGATAGTGTCAACCAGGCATTCTAAATGGCTTGTTCAGTTACCACAATGGGGTAATTTAACTTCCATTAAAGAATGTTAGAGTAAACTGTCCAAAATGCGTTGCTCAGTTACAGTCATACTAAATAACAAACAGAAGCATTTTTAAAAATGTGACATATACATTTGATGACTTTGAAATACTTTTCTTTCCAAACTTCTCAACAATATCAGAGAAGTAGTGTCAGGAGAGTAAGTAGTGAGAAACATATATATTAAAACTTGTTAGATTTTAAAAGTTTGACAAATGGAAAGTAATGAATATTTAGTCTGGGTTGCCGAGGTTGTCCGTTAACCAACGGATTGAATACTGATGATTCTCAATGGCCCTAGAAAGAATGCATTGTTCTTTCAGCAACTATTTTGCATTCTGTTAATTGATAATCAAAACATGATTAGTGAAGTAATTGACGAGCTGATGTCATCAATGATGTCGTTTTCATAGGGCTTCCTGACAATCTTGTTACATCTGGATTAGTTGGAAATAGGCGCGTACTGATCAAAGTCTAATCCAATTTGATTGTATCCTTTGATCAAATTGCATCAATCTATCTCCTGCTTTGATCTCAACTTGGACTCTCTGGCTTCTTACTCCGAGAAATGTATATATTGCTAGGTAAGTTTTAGACCAACACTTCATAAGAATCGCTCCACACCGCAGCTCAAACATAACAGGAATATTACTGAACGGGATAGAATCTCTCCACACCGCAACTTAAACATATCAGGAATATTACTGAACAGGATATGGACCCCGTTCAAGCCGCAGTCAAATTGAGAAGTCTGCTTATTGCTCATGACAATGCAGTGAAACACATTTTAGCATTAGGTAGGTTTTAAATGTACCTGTATGCAGCAAATTTTATCGCCAATTCTCTCCTATTATCTTTTCCATTATATGTATGTAATATGACAGTTGTTTACAAAATACATCGTAACACTTATATGCATATTTTTCTGTCTTCAGAATGCCAAGTCAGTCAACTGCTGGAGAAAATGAGACGAACTTCATCAGCAACCCACATCGTCAACGGCGAGCAGCTTATTCAACGGCGCTGCATTTTGGAGGGAATGAAGGAGATGTATATGGTATACAGACAACACAAGTGGCAACAAGTTCAATCCTGTGTCGATGCAATCACTGCAAGTGCGGCCACGCAAGAAGATCCTGAAATTGTTGCCAACTCTGTGCAGCAAGTTGATGTGAATGAAGTATCAATGAGTGATGTCTCCTTAAGTGATGATGAACAGTCGATCTATGAACTTGTTGATGATTCCTCTGACAGCGACGATAATGAGGAAAGAGGAAACGACGTCTATAGAAGCGACGGTGGATACGACATGGACACTGTTACTCGTGCTCTGTGTGTTGACAGTTGCGAACTTCACAGAGGATATTAGGATGGAGATGCTGTTAATTGTTTGTTAACGTTGTTGATGATTTTGGATGAATAAAATAAGAATCAGAAAAAGATGCCATGTTGTGTTTTACTCTACTACATATTTGCATGGATTCGCAAAATAAAATTTCTTGCCAAAAGTAAATATCAAATATGTAAAGTAATAGTCACATCAATTTATCACTATGTACATGTATATACAATATGATAAAAACGCTGAAAAACGACGTGTGATCAAATGATATGATCTTTGAAGAGTTCGTAATTGAAATTGATAATCTGTGACAACTTCTGGGTTGAAGAGATTTTGTGGTTGGCTACAGTAATAGAAAATAAAAACAATCCTAGTACTGCTACTAAAATGCTGTTTTTTTATTGTGTGTATGAAATGTAATATGCCTCAAGAGAAAAAGGTATGACGAGATAAGGGAAAATGTATCATTGTAAAACCCCTATCAAGGAGCATGAACAAAAACAAAAATACAAGGTCGAAGAGATTTTGTGGTAGGCTACCGTAATGAGATACAAAACAATCGTAGTGCTGCTACTAGTCCTAGAATGGTTTTTATTGTGTGTATGAAATGGAATATGCCTAAAGATAATATCTATTTTCTACTGTCAAGAACCCATTGCCTTTAAGGAAGTAGGTATGACGAGATAAGGGAAAATGTATCATTGTAAAACCCATATCAAAGGGACACGAAAAAAATACATTGCCCATACATTGGAAACCGATATGTTGAGCCTTTTTGTTAAGTGAAATCATATTGTTATACGTAAATATTGATTACCTACTTTTCACGATTATCATGATATTCGCGATGGCACATTCAATATATTTTTCAATTTAAAAAAAAATGAATAATAGAGTAATACGTAATACAAAAGAAATCTGAAAGTCCTGGAGAAATGACTAACAAATATGACAACTTAACCAATGGACTTTCTGTTTTGGATCAATTCTGGGTGTTATCATATTCACTTCGTTTTTGTAAGTTTGACATAAATTTTTGCATGTCGGCGACGACCTCTGTTGATCTGGCAATACCTGACTAAACCAATTTAGAAATTACGTATTTATCAGATCTGCGGTACATCAGTATTTTCGATCATAACCAAAAGATGAACAAAGTTGATAGCATTGTTGTGGATAGTGTCAACCAGGCATTCTAAATGGCTTGTTCAGTTACCACAAGGGGGTAATTTAACTTCCATTAAAGAATGTTAGAGTAAACTGTCCAAAATGCGTTGCTCAGTTACAGTCATACTAAATAACAAACAGAAGCATTTTTTAAAATGTGACATATACATTTTGATGACTTTGAAATATTTTTCTTTCCAAACTTCTCAACAATATCAGAGAAGTAGTGTCAGGAGAGTAAGTAGTGAGAAACATATATATTAAAACTTGTTAGATTTTAAAAGTTTGACAAATGGAAAGTAATGAATATTTAGTCTGGGTTGCCGAGGTTGTCCGTTAACCAACGGATTGAATACTGATGATTCTCAATGGCCCTAGAAAGAATACATTGTTCTTTCAGCAACTATTTTGCATTCTGTTAATTGATAATCAAAACATGATTAGTGAAGTAATTGACGAGCTGATGTCATCAATGATGTCGTTTTCATAGGGCTTCCTGACAATCTTGTTACATCTGGATTAGTTGGAAATAGGCGCGTACTGATCAAAGTCTAATCCAATTTGATTGTATCCTTTGATCAAATTGCATCAATCTATCTCCTGCTTTGATCTCAACTTGGACTCTCTGGCTTCTTACTCCGAGAAATGTATATATTGCTAGGTAAGTTTTAGACCAACACTTCATAAGAATCGCTCCACACCGCAGCTCAAACATAACAGGAATATTACTGAACGGGATAGAATCTCTCCACACCGCAACTTAAACATATCAGGAATATTACTGAACAGGATATGGACCCCGTTCAAGCCGCAGTCAAATTGAGAAGTCTGCTTATTGCTCATGACAATGCAGTGAAACACATTTTAGCATTAGGTAGGTTTTAAATGTACCTGTATGCAGCAAATTTTATCGCCAATTCTCTCCTATTATCTTTTCCATTATATGTATGTAATATGACAGTTGTTTACAAAATACATCGTAACACTTATATGCATATTTTTCTGTCTTCAGAATGCCAAGTCAGTCAACTGCTGGAGAAAATGAGACGAACTTCATCAGCAACCCACATCGTCAACGGCGAGCAGCTTATTCAACGGCGCTGCATTTTGGAGGGAATGAAGGAGATGTATATGGTATACAGACAACACAAGTGGCAACAAGTTCAATCCTGTGTCGATGCAATCACTGCAAGTGCGGCAACGCAAGAAGATCCTGAAATTGTTGCCAACTCTGTGCAGCAAGTTGATGTGAATGAAGTATCAATGAGTGATGTCTCCTTAAGTGATGATGAACAGTCGATCTATGAACTTGTTGATGATTCCTCTGACAGCGACGATAATGAGGAAAGAGGAAACGACGTCTATAGAAGCGACGGTGGATACGACATGGACACTGTTACTCGTGCTCTGTGTGTTGACAGTTGCGAACTTCACAGAGGATATTAGGATGGAGATGCTGTTAATTGTTTGTTAACGTTGTTGATGATTTTGGATGAATAAAATAAGAATCAGAAAAAGATGCCATGTTGTGTTTTACTCTACTACATATTTGCATGGATTCGCAAAATAAAATTTCTTGCCAAAAGTAAATATCAAATATGTAAAGTAATAGTCACATCAATTTATCACTATGTACATGTATATACAATATGATAAAAACGCTGAAAAACGACGTGTGATCAAATGATATGATCTTTGAAGAGTTCGTAATTGAAATTGATAATCTGTGACAACTTCTGGGTTGAAGAGATTTTGTGGTTGGCTACAGTAATAGAAAATAAAAACAATCCTAGTACTGCTACTAAAATGCTGTTTTTTTATTGTGTGTATGAAGTGTAATATGCCTCAAGAGAAAAAGGTATGACGAGATAAGGGAAAATGTATCATTGTAAAACCCCTATCAAGGAGCATGAACAAAAACAAAAATACAAGGTTGAAGAGATTTTGTGGTAGGCTACCGTAATGAGATACAAAACAATCGTAGTGCTGCTACTAGTCCTAGAATGGTTTTTATTGTGTGTATGAAATGGAATATGCCTAAAGATAATATCTATTTTCTACTGTCAAGAACCCATTGCCTTTAAGGAAGTAGGTATGACGAGATAAGGGAAAATGTATCATTGTAAAACCCATATCAAAGGGACACGAAAAAAATACATTGCCCATACATTGGAAACCGATATGTTGAGCCTTTTTGTTAAGTGAAATCATATTGTTATACGTAAATATTGATTACCTACTTTTCACGATTATCATGATATTCGCGATGGCACATTCAATATATTTTTCAATTTAAAAAAAAATGAATAATAGAGTAATACGTAATACAAAAGAAATCTGAAAGTCCTGGAGAAATGACTAACAAATATGACAACTTAACCAATGGACTTTCTGTTTTGGATCAATTCTGGGTGTTATCATATTCACTTCGTTTTTGTAAGTTTGACATAAATTTTTGCATGTCGGCGACGACCTCTGTTGATCTGGCAATACCTGACTAAACCAATTTAGAAATTACGTATTTATCAGATCTGCGGTACATCAGTATTTTCGATCATAACCAAAAGATGAACAAAGTTGATAGCATTGTTGTGGATAGTGTCAACCAGGCATTCTAAATGGCTTGTTCAGTTACCACAAGGGGGTAATTTAACTTCCATTAAAGAATGTTAGAGTAAACTGTCCAAAATGCGTTGCTCAGTTACAGTCATACTAAATAACAAACAGAAGCATTTTTTAAAATGTGACATATACATTTTGATGACTTTGAAATACTTTTCTTTCCAAACTTCTCAACAATATCAGAGAAGTAGTGTCAGGAGAGTAAGTAGTGAGAAACATATATATTAAAACTTGTTAGATTTTAAAAGTTTGACAAATGGAAAGTAATGAATATTTAGTCTGGGTTGCCGAGGTTGTCCGTTAACCAACGGATTGAATACTGATGATTCTCAATGGCCCTAGAAAGAATACATTGTTCTTTCAGCAACTATTTTGCATTCTGTTAATTGATAATCAAAACATGATTAGTGAAGTAATTGACGAGCTGATGTCATCAATGATGTCGTTTTCATAGGGCTTCCTGACAATCTTGTTACATCTGGATTAGTTGGAAATAGGCGCGTACTGATCAAAGTCTAATCCAATTTGATTGTATCCTTTGATCAAATTGCATCAATCTATCTCCTGCTTTGATCTCAACTTGGACTCTCTGGCTTCTTACTCCGAGAAATGTATATATTGCTAGGTAAGTTTTAGACCAACACTTCATAAGAATCGCTCCACACCGCAGCTCAAACATAACAGGAATATTACTGAACAGGATATGGACCCCGTTCAAGCCGCAGTCAAATTGAGAAGTCTGCTTATTGCTCATGACAATGCAGTGAAACACATTTTAGCATTAGGTAGGTTTTAAATGTACCTGTATGCAGCAAATTTCATCGCCAATTCTCTCCTATTATCTTTTCCATTATATGTATGTAATATGACAGTTGTTTACAAAATACATCATAATACTTATATGCATATTTTTCTGTCTTCAGAATGCCAAGTCAGTCAACTGCTGGAGAAAATGAGACGAACTTCATCAGCAACCCACATCGTCAACGGCGAGCAGCTTATTCAACGGCGCTGCATCTTGGAGGGAATGAAGGAGATGTATATGGCATACAGACAACACAAGTGGCAACAAGTTCAATCCTGTGTCGATGCAATCACTGCAAGTGCGGCCACGCAAGAAGATCCTGAAATTGTTGCCAACTCTGTGCAGCAAGTTGATGTGAATGAAGTATCAATGAGTGATGTCTCCTTAAGTGATGATGAACAGTCGATCTATGAACTTGTTGATGATTCCTCTGACAGCGACGATAATGAGGAAAGAGGAAACGACGTCTATAGAAGCGACGGTGGATACGACATGGACACTGTTACTCGTGCTCTGTGTGTTGACAGTTGCGAACTTCACAGAGGATATTAGGATGGAGATGCTGTTAATTGTTTGTTAACGTTGTTGATGATTTTGGATGAATAAAATAAGAATCAGAAAAAGATGCCATGTTGTGTTTTACTCTACTACATATTTGCATGGATTCGCAAAATAAAATTTCTTGCCAAAAGTAAATATCAAATATGTAAAGTAATAGTCACATCAATTTATCACTATGTACATGTATATACAATATGATAAAAACGCTGAAAAACGACGTGTGATCAAATGATATGATCTTTGAAGAGTTCGTAATTGAAATTGATAATCTGTGACAACTTCTGGGTTGAAGAGATTTTGTGGTTGGCTACAGTAATAGAAAATAATAACAATCCTAGTACTGCTACTAAAATGTTTTTTTTATTGTGTGTATGAAATGTAATATGCCTCAAGAGAAAAAGGTTTTACTCTATGAACTTGTTGATGATTCCTCTGACAGCGACGATAATGAGGAAAGAGGAAACGACGTCTATAGAAGCGACGGTGGATACGACCTGGACACTGTTACTCGTGCTCTGTGTGTTGACAGTTGCGAACTTCACAGAGGATATTAGGATGGAGATGCTGTTAATTGTTTGTTAACGTTGTTGATGATTTTGGATGAATAAAATAAGAATCAGAAAAAGATGCCATGTTGTGTTTTACTCTACTACATATTTGCATGGATTCGCAAAATAAAATTTCTTGCCAAAAGTAAATATCAAATATGTAAAGTAATAGTCACATCAATTTATCACTATGTATATACAATATGACAAAAACGCTGAAAAACGATGTGTGATCAAATGATATGATCTTTGAAGAGTTCGTAATTGAAATTGATAATCTGTGACAACTTCTGGGTTGAAGAGATTTTGTGGTTGGCTACAGTAATAGAAAATAAAAACAATCCTAGTACTGCTACTAAAATGGTTTTTTTATTGTGTGTATGAAATGTAATATGCCTCAAGAGAAAAAGGTATGGCGAGATAAGGGAAAAGGTTGAAGAGATTTTGTGGTAGGCTACCGTAATGAGATACAAAACAATCGTAGTGCTTCT
This sequence comes from Phorcus lineatus, assembly GCA_921293015.1. Classification (NCBI taxonomy): domain Eukaryota; kingdom Metazoa; phylum Mollusca; class Gastropoda; order Trochida; family Trochidae; genus Phorcus; species Phorcus lineatus. The sequence continues at coordinate 17,514,646 of OV121095.1, read as the reverse complement.
ACTAGTCCTAGAATGGTTTTTATTGTGTGTATGAAATGGAATATGCCTAAAGATAATATCTATTTTCTACTGTCAAGAACCCATTGCCTTTAAGGAAGTAGGTATGACGAGATAAGGGAAAATGTATCATTGTAAAACCCATATCAAAGGGACACGAAAAAAATACATTGCCCATACATTGGAAACCGATATGTTGAGCCTTCTTGTTAAGTGAAATCATATTGTTATACGTAAATATTGATTACCTACTTTTCACGATTATCATGATATTCGCGATGGCACATTCAATATATTTTTCAATTTAAAAAAAAATGAATAATAGAGTAATACGTAATACAAAAGAAATCTGAAAGTCCTGGAGAAATGACTTACAAATATGACAACTTAACCAATGGACTTTCTGTTTTGGATCAATTCTGGGTGTTATCATATTCACTTCGTTTTTGTAAGTTTGACATAAATTTTTGCATGTCGGCGACGACCTCTGTTGATCTGGCAATACCTGACTAAACCAATTTAGAAATTACGTATTTATCAGATCTGCGGTACATCAGTATTTTCGATCATAACCAAAAGATGAACAAAGTTGATAGCATTGTTGTGGATAGTGTCAACCAGGCATTCTAAATGGCTTGTTCAGTTACCACAAGGGGGTAATTTAACTTCCATTAAAGAATGTTAGAGTAAACTGTCCAAAATGCGTTGCTCAGTTACAGTCATACTAAATAACAAACAGAAGCATTTTTTAAAATGTGACATATACATTTTGATGACTTTGAAATACTTTTCTTTCCAAACTTCTCAACAATATCAGAGAAGTAGTGTCAGGAGAGTAAGTAGTGAGAAACATATATATTAAAACTTGTTAGATTTTAAAAGTTTGACAAATGGAAAGTAATGAATATTTAGTCTGGGTTGCCGAGGTTGTCCGTTAACCAACGGATTGAATACTGATGATTCTCAATGGCCCTAGAAAGAATGCATTGTTCTTTCAGCAACTATTTTGCATTCTGTTAATTGATAATCAAAACATGATTAGTGAAGTAATTGACGAGCTGATGTCATCAATGATGTCGTTTTCATAGGGCTTCCTGACAATCTTGTTACATCTGGATTAGTTGGAAATAGGCGCGTACTGATCAAAGTCTAATCCAATTTGATTGTATCCTTTGATCAAATTGCATCAATCTATCTCCTGCTTTGATCTCAACTTGGACTCTCTGGCTTCTTACTCCGAGAAATGTATATATTGCTAGGTAAGTTTTAGACCAACACTTCATAAGAATCGCTCCACACCGCAGCTCAAACATAACAGGAATATTACTGAACGGGATAGAATCTCTCCACACCGCAACTTAAACATATCAGGAATATTACTGAACAGGATATGGACCCCGTTCAAGCCGCAGTCAAATTGAGAAGTCTGCTTATTGCTCATGACAATGCAGTGAAACACATTTTAGCATTAGGTAGGTTTTAAATGTACCTGTCTGCAGCAAATTTTATCGCCAATTCTCTCCTATTATCTTTTCCATTATATGTATGTAATATGACATTTGTTTACAAAATACTTCGTAACACTTATATGCATATTTTTCTGTCTTCAGAATGCCAAGTCAGTCAACTGCTAGAGAAAATGAGACGAACTTCATCAGCAACCCACATCGTCAACGGCGAGCATCTTATTCAACGGCGCTGCATCTTGGAGGGAATGAAGGAGATGTATATGGTATACAGACAACACAGGTGGCAACAAGTTCAATCCTGTGTCGATGCAATCACTGCAAGTGAGGCCACTCAAGAAGATCCTGAAATTGTTGCCAACTCTGTGCAGCAAGTTGATGTGAATGAAGTATCAATGAGTGATGTCTCCTTAAGTGATGATGAACAGTCGATCTATGAACTTGTTGATGATTCCTCTGACAGCGACGATAATGAGGAAAGAGGAAACGACGTCTATAGAAGCGACGGTGGATACGACATGGACACTGTTACTCGTGCTCTGTGTGTTGACAGTTGCGAACTTCACAGAGGATATTAGGATGGAGATGCTGTTAATTGTTTGTTAACGTTGTTGATGATGTTGGATGAATAAAATAAGAATCAGAAAAAAAAGCCATGTTGTGTTTTACTCTACTACATATTTGCATGGATTCGCAAAATAAAATTTCTTGCCAAAAGTAAATATCAAATATGTAAAGTAATAGTCACATCAATTTATCACTATGTATATACAATATGACAAAAACGCTGAAAAACGACGTGTGATCAAATGATATGATCTTTGAAGAGTTCGTAATTGAAATTGATAATCTGTGACAACTTCTGGGTTGAAGAGATTTTGTGGTTGGCTACAGTAATAGAAAATAAAAACAATCCTAGTACTGCTACTAAAATGTTGTTTTTTTATTGTGTGTATGAAGTGTAATATGCCTCAAGAGAAAAAGGTATGACGAGATAAGGGAAAATGTATCATTGTAAAACCCCTATCAAGGAGCATGAAAAAAAAAAAAAAATACAAGGTTGAAGAGATTTTGTGGTAGGCTACCGTAATGAGATACAAAACAATCGTAGTGCTGCTACTAGTCCTAGAATGGTTTTTATTGTGTGTATGAAATGGAATATGCCTAAAGATAATATCTATTTTCTACTGTCAAGAACCCATTGCCTTTAAGGAAGTAGGTATGACGAGATAAGGGAAAATGTATCATTGTAAAACCCATATCAAAGGGACACGAAAAAAATACATTGCCCATACATTGGAAACCGATATGTTGAGCCTTCTTGTTAAGTGAAATCATATTGTTATACGTAAATATTGATTACCTACTTTTCACGATTATCATGATATTCGCGATGGCACATTCAATATATTTTTCAATTTTAAAAAAAATGAATAATAGAGTAATACGTAATACAAAAGAAATCTGAAAGTCCTGGAGAAATGACTTACAAATATGACAACTTAACCAATGGACTTTCTGTTTTGGATCAATTCTGGGTGTTATCATATTCACTTCGTTTTTGTAAGTTTGACATAAATTTTTGCATGTCGGCGACGACCTCTGTTGATCTGGCAATACCTGACTAAACCAATTTAGAAATTACATATTTATCAGATCTGCGGTACATCAGTATTTTCGATCATAACCAAAAGATGAACAAAGTTGATAGCATTGTTGTGGATAGTGTCAACCAGGCATTCTAAATGGCTTGTTCAGTTACCACAAGGGGGTAATTTAACTTCCATTAAAGAATGTTAGAGTAAACTGTCCAAAATGCGTTGCTCAGTTACAGTCATACTAAATAACAAACAGAAGCATTTTTTAAAATGTGACATATACATTTTGATGACTTTGAAATACTTTTCTTTCCAAACTTCTCAACAATATCAGAGAAGTAGTGTCAGGAGAGTAAGTAGTGAGAAACATATATATTAAAACTTGTTAGATTTTAAAAGTTTGACAAATGGAAAGTAATGAATATTTAGTCTGGGTTGCCGAGGTTGTCCGTTAACCAACGGATTGAATACTGATGATTCTCAATGGCCCTAGAAAGAATGCATTGTTCTTTCAGCAACTATTTTGCATTCTGTTAATTGATAATCAAAACATGATTAGTGAAGTAATTGACGAGCTGATGTCATCAATGATGTCGTTTTCATAGGGCTTCCTGACAATCTTGTTACATCTGGATTAGTTGGAAATAGGCGCGTACTGATCAAAGTCTAATCCAATTTGATTGTATCCTTTGATCAAATTGCATCAATCTATCTCCTGCTTTGATCTCAACTTGGACTCTCTGGCTTCTTACTCCGAGAAATGTATATATTGCTAGGTAAGTTTTAGACCAACACTTCATAAGAATCGCTCCACACCGCAGCTCAAACATAACAGGAATATTACTGAACGGGATAGAATCTCTCCACACCGCAACTTAAACATATCAGGAATATTACTGAACAGGATATGGACCCCGTTCAAGCCGCAGTCAAATTGAGAAGTCTGCTTATTGCTCATGACAATGCAGTGAAACACATTTTAGCATTAGGTAGGTTTTAAATGTACCTGTATGCAGCAAATTTTATCGCCAATTCTCTCCTATTATCTTTTCCATTATATGTATGTAATATGACATTTGTTTACAAAATACTTCGTAACACTTATATGCATATTTTTCTGTCTTCAGAATGCCAAGTCAGTCAACTGCTAGAGAAAATGAGACGAACTTCATCAGCAACCCACATCGTCAACGGCGAGCATCTTATTCAACGGCGCTGCATCTTGGAGGGAATGAAGGAGATGTATATGGTATACAGACAACACAGGTGGCAACAAGTTCAATCCTGTGTCGATGCAATCACTGCAAGTGAGGCCACTCAAGAAGATCCTGAAATTGTTGCCAACTCTGTGCAGCAAGTTGATGTGAATGAAGTATCAATGAGTGATGTCTCCTTAAGTGATGATGAACAGTCGATCTATGAACTTGTTGATGATTCCTCTGACAGCGACGATAATGAGGAAAGAGGAAACGACGTCTATAGAAGCGACGGTGGATACGACATGGACACTGTTACTCGTGCTCTGTGTGTTGACAGTTGCGAACTTCACAGAGGATATTAGGATGGAGATGCTGTTAATTGTTTGTTAACGTTGTTGATGATGTTGGATGAATAAAATAAGAATCAGAAAAAAAAGCCATGTTGTGTTTTACTCTACTACATATTTGCATGGATTCGCAAAATAAAATTTCTTGCCAAAAGTAAATATCAAATATGTAAAGTAATAGTCACATCAATTTATCACTATGTATATACAATATGACAAAAACGCTGAAAAACGACGTGTGATCAAATGATATGATCTTTGAAGAGTTCGTAATTGAAATTGATAATCTGTGACAACTTCTGGGTTGAAGAGATTTTGTGGTTGGCTACAGTAATAGAAAATAAAAACAATCCTAGTACTGCTACTAAAATGTTGTTTTTTTATTGTGTGTATGAAGTGTAATATGCCTCAAGAGAAAAAGGTATGACGAGATAAGGGAAAATGTATCATTGTAAAACCCCTATCAAGGAGCATGAAAAAAAAACAAAAATACAAGGTTGAAGAGATTTTGTGGTAGGCTACCGTAATGAGATACAAAACAATCGTAGTGCTGCTACTAGTCCTAGAATGGTTTTTATTGTGTGTATGAAATGGAATATGCCTAAAGATAATATCTATTTTCTACTGTCAAGAACCCATTGCCTTTAAGGAAGTAGGTATGACGAGATAAGGGAAAATGTATCATTGTAAAACCCATATCAAAGGGACACGAAAAAAATACATTGCCCATACATTGGAAACCGATATGTTGAGCCTTCTTGTTAAGTGAAATCATATTGTTATACGTAAATATTGATTACCTACTTTTCACGATTATCATGATATTCGCGATGGCACATTCAATATATTTTTCAATTTTAAAAAAAATGAATAATAGAGTAATACGTAAAACAAAAGAAATCTGAAAGTCCTGGAGAAATGACTTACAAATATGACAACTTAACCAATGGACTTTCTGTTTTGGATCAATTCTGGGTGTTATCATATTCACTTCGTTTTTGTAAGTTTGACATAAAATTTTGCATGTCGGAGACGACCTCTGTTCATCTGGCAATACCTGACTAAACCAATTTAGAAATTACGTATTTATCAGATCTGCGGTACATCAGTATTTGCGATCATAACCAAAAGATGAACAAAGTTGATAGCATTGTTGTGGATAGTGTCAACCATGCATTCTAAATGGCTTGTTCAGTTACCACAAGGGGGTAATTTAACTTCCATTAAAGAATGTTAGAGTAAACTGTCCAAAATGCGTTGCTCAGTTACAGTCATACTAAATAACAAACAGAAGCATTTTTAAAAATGTGACATATACATTTTGATGACTTTGACATACTTTTCTTTCCAAACTTCTCAACAATATCAGAGAAGTAGTGTCAGGAGAGTAAGTAGTGAGAAACATATATATTAAAACTTGTTAGATTTTAAAAGTTTGACAAATGGAAAGCAATGAATATTTAGTCTGGGTTGCCGAGGTTGTCCGTTAACCAACGGATTGAATACTGATGATTCTCAATGGCCCTAGAAAGAATGCATTGTTCTTTCAGCAACTATTTTGCATTCTGTTAATTGATAAACAAAACATGATTAGTGAAGTAATTGACGAGCTGATGTCATCAATGATGTCGTTTTCATAGGGCTTCCTGACAATCTTGTTACATCTGGATTAGTTGGAAATAGGCGCTTACTGATCAAAGTCTAATCCAATTTGATTGTATCCTTTGATCAAATTGCATCAATCTATCTCCTGCTTTGATCTCAACTTGGACTCCCTGGCTTCTTACTCCGAGAAATGTATATATTGCTAGGTAAGTTTTAGACCAACACTTCATAAGAATCGCTCCACACCGCAGCTCAAACATAACAGGAATATTACTGAACCGGATAGAATCTCTCCACACCGCAACTTAAACATATCAGGAATATTACTGAACAGGATATGGACCCCGTTCAAGCCGCAGTCAAATTGAGAAGTCTGCTTATTTCTCATGACAATGCAGTGAAACACATTTTAGCATTAGGTAGGTTTTAAATGTACCTGTATGCAGCAAATTTTATCGCCAATTCTCTCCTATTATCTTTTCCATTATATGTATGTAATATGACAGTTGTTTACAAAATACATCGTAACACTTATATGCATATTTTTTCTGTCTTCAGAATGCCAAGTCAGTCAACTGCTGGAGAAAATGAGACGAACTTCATCAGCAACCCACATCGTCAACGGCGAGCAGCTTATTCAACGGCGCTGCATCTTGGAGGGAATGAAGGAGATGTATATGGTATACAGACAACACAGGTGGCAACAAGTTCAATCCTGTGTCGATGCAATCACTGCAAGTGCGGCCACGCAAGAAGATCCTGAAATTGTTGCCAACTCTGTGCAGCAAGTTGATGTGAATGAAGTATCAATGAGTGATGTCTCCTTAAGTGATGATGAACAGTCGATCTATGAACTTGTTGATGATTCCTCTGACAGCGACGATAATGAGGAAAGAGGAAACGACGTCTATAGAAGCGACAGTGGATACGACATGGACACTGTTACTCGTGCTCTGTGTGTTGACAGTTGCGAACTTCACAGAGGATATTAGGATGGAGATGCTGTTAATTGTTTGTTAACGTTGTTGATGATGTTGGATGAATAAAATAAGAATCAGAAAAAGATGCCATGTTGTGTTTTACTCTACTACATATTTGCATGGATTCGCAAAATAAAATTTCTTGCCAAAAGTAAATATCAAATATGTAAAGTAATAGTCACATCAATTTATCACTATGTACATACAATATGACAAAAACGCTGAAAAACGACGTGTGATCAAATGATATGATCTTTGAAGAGTTCGTAATTGAAATTGATAATCTGTGACAACTTCTGGGTTGAAGAGATTTTGTGGTTGGCTACAGTAATAGAAAATAAAAACAATCCTAGTACTGCTACTAAAATGTTGTGTTTTTATTGTGTGTATGAAGTGTAATATGCCTCAAGAGAAAAAGGTATGACGAGATAAGGGAAAATGTATCATTGTAAAACCCCTATCAAGGAGCATGAAAAAAAAAAAAAATACAAGGTTGAAGAGATTTTGTGGTAGGCTACCGTAATGAGATACAAAACAATCGTAGTGCTGCTACTAGTCCTAGAATGGTTTTTATTGTGTGTATGAAATGGAATATGCCTAAAGATAATATCTATTTTCTACTGTCAAGAACCCATTGCCTTTAAGGAAGTAGGTATGACGAGATAAGGGAAAATGTATCATTGTAAAACCCATATCAAAGGGACACGAAAAAAATACATTGCCCATACATTGGAAACCGATATGTTGAGCCTTCTTGTTAAGTGAAATCATATTGTTATACGTAAATATTGATTACCTACTTTTCACGATTATCATGATATTCGCGATGGCACATTCAATATATTTTTCAATTTTAAAAAAAATGAATAGTAGAGTAATACGTAAAACAAAAGAAATCTGAAAGTCCTGGAGAAATGACTTACAAATATGACAACTTAACCAATGGACTTTCTGTTTTGGATCAATTCTGGGTGTTATCATATTCACTTCGTTTTTGTAAGTTTGACATAAAATTTTGCATGTCGGAGACGACCTCTGTTCATCTGGCAATACCTGACTAAACCAATTTAGAAATTACGTATTTATCAGATCTGCGGTACATCAGTATTTGCGATCATAACCAAAAGATGAACAAAGTTGATAGCATTGTTGTGGATAGTGTCAACCATGCATTCTAAATGGCTTGTTCAGTTACCACAAGGGGGTAATTTAACTTCCATTAAAGAATGTTAGAGTAAACTGTCCAAAATGCGTTGCTCAGTTACAGTCATACTAAATAACAAACAGAAGCATTTTTAAAAATGTGACATATACATTTTGATGACTTTGAAATACTTTTCTTTCCAAACTTCTCAACAATATCAGAGAAGTAGTGTCAGGAGAGTAAGTAGTGAGAAACATATATATTAAAACTTGTTAGATTTTAAAAGTTTGACAAATGGAAAGCAATGAATATTTAGTCTGGGTTGCCGAGGTTGTCCGTTAACCAACGGATTGAATACTGATGATTCTCAATGGCCCTAGAAAGAATGCATTGTTCTTTCAGCAACTATTTTGCATTCTGTTAATTGATTATCAAAACATGATTAGTGAAGTAATTGACGAGCTGATGTCATCAATGATGTCGTTTTCATAGGGCTTCCTGACAATCTTGTTACATCTGGATTAGTTGGAAATAGGCGCTTACTGATCAAAGTCTAATCCAATTTGATTGTATCCTTTGATCAAATTGCATCAATCTATCTCCTGCTTTGATCTCAACTTGGACTCCCTGGCTTCTTACTCCGAGAAATGTATATATTGCTAGGTAAGTTTTAGACCAACACTTCATAAGAATCGCTCCACACCGCAGCTCAAACATAACAGGAATATTACTGAACCGGATAGAATCTCTCCACACCGCAACTTAAACATATCAGGAATATTACTGAACAGGATATGGACCCCGTTCAAGCCGCAGTCAAATTGAGAAGTCTGCTTATTTCTCATGACAATGCAGTGAAACACAATTTAGCATTAGGTAGGTTTTAAATGTACCTGTATGCAGCAAATTTTATCGCCAATTCTCTCCTATTATCTTTTCCATTATATGTATGTAATATGACAGTTGTTTACAAAATACATCGTAACACTTATATGCATATTTTTTCTGTCTTCAGAATGCCAAGTCAGTCAACTGCTGGAGAAAATGAGACGAACTTCATCAGCAACCCACATCGTCAACGGCGAGCAGCTTATTCAACGGCGCTGCATCTTGGAGGGAATGAAGGAGATGTATATGGTATACAGACAACACAAGTGGCAACAAGTTCAATCCTGTGTCGATGCAATCACTGCAAGTGCGGCCACGCAAGAAGATCCTGAAATTGTTGCCAACTCTGTGCAGCAAGTTGATGTGAATGAAGTATCAATGAGTGATGTCTCCTTAGGTGATGATGAACAGTCGATCTATGAACTTGTTGATGATTCCTCTGACAGCGACGATAATGAGGAAAGAGGAAACGACGTCTTTAGAAGCGACGGTGGATACGACATGGACACTGTTACTCGTGCTCTGTGTGTTGACAGTTGCGAACTTCACAGAGGATATTAGGATGGAGATGCTGTTAATTGTTTGTTAACGTTGTTGATGATGTTGGATGAATAAAATAAGAATCAGAAAAAGATGCCATGTTGTGTTTTACTCTACTACATATTTGCATGGATTCACAAAATAAAATTTCTTGCCAAAAGTAAATATCAAATATGTAAAGTAATAGTCACATCAATTTATCACTATGTACATACAATATGACAAAAACGCTGAAAAACGACGTGTGATCAAATGATATGATCTTTGAAGAGTTCGTAATTGAAATTGATAATCTGTGACAACTTCTGGGTTGAAGAGATTTTGTGGTTGGCTACAGTAATAGAAAATAAAAACAATCCTAGTACTGCTACTAAAATGTTGTGTTTTTATTGTGTGTATGAAGTGTAATATGCCTCAAGAGAAAAAGGTATGACGAGATAAGGGAAAATGTATCATTGTAAAACCCCTATCAAGGAGCATGAAAAAAAAAAAAAATACAAGGTTGAAGAGATTTTGTGGTAGGCTACCGTAATGAGATACAAAACAATCGTAGTGCTGCTACTAGTCCTAGAATGGTTTTTATTGTGTGTATGAAATGGAATATGCCTAAAGATAATATCTATTTTCTACTGTCAAGAACCCATTGCCTTTAAGGAAGTAGGTATGACGAGATAAGGGAAAATGTATCATTGTAAAACCCATATCAAAGGGACACGAAAAAAATACATTGCCCATACATTGGAAACCGATATGTTGAGCCTTCTTGTTAAGTGAAATCATATTGTTATACGTAAATATTGATTACCTACTTTTCACGATTATCATGATATTCGCGATGGCACATTCAATATATTTTTCAATTTTAAAAAAAATGAATAGTAGAGTAATACGTAAAACAAAAGAAATCTGAAAGTCCTGGAGAAATGACTTACAAATATGACAACTTAACCAATGGACTTTCTGTTTTGGATCAATTCTGGGTGTTATCATATTCACTTCGTTTTTGTAAGTTTGACATAAAATTTTGCATGTCGGAGACGACCTCTGTTCATCTGGCAATACCTGACTAAACCAATTTAGAAATTACATATTTATCAGATCTGCGGTACATCAGTATTTGCGATCATAACCAAAAGATGAACAAAGTTGATAGCATTGTTGTGGATAGTGTCAACCATGCATTCTAAATGGCTTGTTCAGTTACCACAAGGGGGTAATTTAACTTCCATTAAAGAATGTTAGAGTAAACTGTCCAAAATGCGTTGCTCAGTTACAGTCATACTAAATAACAAACAGAAGCATTTTTAAAAATGTGACATATACATTTTGATGACTTTGAAATACTTTTCTTTCCAAACTTCTCAACAATATCAGAGAAGTAGTGTCAGGAGAGTAAGTAGTGAGAAACATATATATTAAAACTTGTTAGATTTTAAAAGTTTGACAAATGGAAAGCAATGAATATTTAGTCTGGGTTGCCGAGGTTGTCCGTTAACCAACGGATTGAATACTGATGATTCTCAATGGCCCTAGAAAGAATGCATTGTTCTTTCAGCAACTATTTTGCATTCTGTTAATTGATAATCAAAACATGATTAGTGAAGTAATTGACGAGCTGATGTCATCAATGATGTCGTTTTCATAGGGCTTCCTGACAATCTTGTTACATCTGGATTAGTTGGAAATAGGCGCTTACTGATCAAAGTCTAATCCAATTTGATTGTATCCTTTGATCAAATTGCATCAATCTATCTCCTGCTTTGATCTCAACTTGGACTCCCTGGCTTCTTACTCCGAGAAATGTATATATTGCTAGGTAAGTTTTAGACCAACACTTCATAAAATCGCTCCACACCGCAGCTCAAACATAACAGGAATATTACTGAACCGGATAGAATCTTCTCCACACCGCAACTTAAACATATCAGGAATATTACTGAACAGGATATGGACCCCGTTCAAGCCGCAGTCAAATTGAGAAGTCTGCTTATTTCTCATGACAATGCAGTGAAACACAATTTAGCATTAGGTAGGTTTTAAATGTACCTGTATGCAGCAAATTTTATCGCCAATTCTCTCCTATTATCTTTTCCATTATATGTATGTAATATGACAGTTGTTTACAAAATACATCGTAACACTTATATGCATATTTTTTCTGTCTTCAGAATGCCAAGTCAGTCAACTGCTGGAGAAAATGAGACGAACTTCATCAGCAACCCACATCGTCAACGGCGAGCAGCTTATTCAACGGCGCTGCATCTTGGAGGGAATGAAGGAGATGTATATGGTATACAGACAACACAAGTGGCAACAAGTTCAATCCTGTGTCGATGCAATCACTGCAAGTGCGGCCACGCAAGAAGATCCTGAAATTGTTGCCAACTCTGTGCAGCAAGTTGATGTGAATGAAGTATCAATGAGTGATGTCTCCTTAGGTGATGATGAACAGTCGATCTATGAACTTGTTGATGATTCCTCTGACAGCGACGATAATGAGGAAAGAGGAAACGACGTCTTTAGAAGCGACGGTGGATACGACATGGACACTGTTACTCGTGCTCTGTGTGTTGACAGTTGCGAACTTCACAGAGGATATTAGGATGGAGATGCTGTTAATTGTTTGTTAACGTTGTTGATGATGTTGGATGAATAAAATAAGAATCAGAAAAAGATGCCATGTTGTGTTTTACTCTACTACATATTTGCATGGATTCGCAAAATAAAATTTCTTGCCAAATATCAAATATGTAAAGTAATAGTCACATCAATTTATCACTATGTATATACAATATGACAAAAATACAAGGTTGAAGAGATTTTGTGGTAGGCTACCGTAATGAGATACAAAACAATCGTAGTGCTGCTACTAGTCCTAGAATGGTTATTATTGTGTGTATGAAATGGAATATGCCTAAAGATAATATCTATTTTCTACTGTCAAGAACCCATTGCCTTTAAGGAAGTAGGTATGACGAGATAAGGGATTATTGCATTGTCATGAGCAATAAGCAGACTTCTCAATTTGACTGCGGCTTGAACGGGGTCCATATCCTGTTCAGTAATATTCCTGATATGTTTAAGTTGCGGTGTGGAGAGATTCTATCCCGTTCAGTAATATTCCTGTTATGTTTGAGCTGCGGTGTGGAGCGATTCTTATGAAGTGTTGGTCTAAAACTTACCTAGCAATATATACATTTCTCGGAGTAAGAAGGATACAATCAAATTGGATTAGACTTTGATCAGTACGCGCCTATTTCCAACTAATCCAGATGTAACAAGATTGTCAGGAAGCCCTATGAAAACGACATCATTGATGACATCAGCTCGTCAATTACTTCACTAATCATGTTTTGATTATCAATTAACAGAATGCAAAATAGTTGCTGAAAGAACAATGCATTCTTTCTAGGGCCATTGAGAATCATCAGTATGCAATCCGTTGGTTAACGGACAACCTCGGCAACCCAGACTAAATATTCATTACTTTCCATTTGTCAAACTTTTAAAATCTAACAAGTTTTAATATATATGTTTCTCACTACTTACTCTCCTGACACTACTTCTCTGATATTGTTGAGAAGTTTGGAAAGAAAAGTATTTCAAAGTCATCAAAATGTATATGTCACATTTTTAAAAATGCTTCTGTTTGTTATTTAGTATGACTGTAACTGAGCAACGCATTTTGGACAGTTTACTCTAACATTCTTTAATGGAAGTTAAATTACCCCCTTGTGGTAACCGAACAAGCCATTTAGAATGCCTGGTTGACACTATCCACAACAATGCTATCAACTTTGTTCATCTTTTGGTTATGATCGAAAATACTGATGTACCGCAGATCTGATAAATATGTAATTTCTAAATTGGTTTAGTCAGGTATTGCCAGATCAACAGAGGTCGTCGCCGACATGCAAAAATTTATGTCAAACTTACAAAAACGAAGTGAATATGATAACACCCAGAATTGATCCAAAACAGAAAGTCCATTGGTTAAGTTGTCATATTTGTAAGTCATTTCTCCAGGACTTTCAGATTTCTTTTGTATTACGTATTACTCTATTATTCATTTTTTTTTAAATTGAAAAATATATTGAATGTGCCATCGCGAATATCATGATAATCGTGAAAAGTAGGTAATCAATATTTACGTATAACAATATGATTTCACTTAACAAGAAGGCTCAACATATCGGTTTCCAATGTATGGGCAATGTATTTTTTTCGTGTCCCTTTGATATGGGTTTTACAATGATACATTTTCCCTTATCTCGTCATACCTACTTCCTTAAAGGCAATGGGTTCTTGACAGTAGAAAATAGATATTATCTTTAGGCATATTCCATTTCATACACACAATAAAAACCATTCTAGGACTAGTAGAAGCACTACGATTGTTTTGTATCTCATTACGGTAGCCTACCACAAAATCTCTTCAACCTTGTATTTTTTTTTTTTTCATGCTCCTTGATAGGGGTTTTACAATGATACATTTTCCCTTATCTCGTCATACCTTTTTCTCTTGAGGCATATTACACTTCATACACACAATAAAAAAACAACATTTTAGTAGCAGTACTAGGATTGTTTTTATTTTCTATTACTGTAGCCAACCACAAAATCTCTTCAACCCAGAAGTTGTCACAGATTATCAATATCAATTACGAACTCTTCAAAGATCATATCATTTGATCACACGTCGTTTTTCAGCGTTTTTGTCATATTGTATATACATAGTGATAAATTGATGTGACTATTACTTTACATATTTGATATTTACTTTTGGCAAGAAATTTTATTTTGCGAATCCATGCAAATATGTAGTAGAGTAAAACACAACATGGCATCTTTTTCTGATTCTTATTTTATTCATCCAACATCATCAACAACGTTAACAAACAATTAACAGCATCTCCATCCTAATATCCTCTGTGAAGTTCGCAACTGTCAACACACAGAGCACGAGTAACAGTGTCCATGTCGTATCCACCGTCGCTTCTATAGACGTCGTTTCCTCTTTCCTCATTATCGTCGCTGTCAGAGGAATCATCAACAAGTTCATAGATCGACTGTTCATCATCACTTAAGGAGACATCACTCATTGATACTTCATTCACATCAACTTGCTGCACAGAGTTGGCAACAATTTCAGGATCTTCTTGCGTGGCCGCACTTGCAGTGATTGCATCGACACAGGATTGAACTTGTTGCCACTTGTGTTGTCTGTATACCATATACATCTCCTTCATTCCCTCCAAGATGCAGCGCCGTTGAATAAGCTGCTCGCCGTTGACGATGTGGGTTGCTGATGAAGTTCGTCTCATTTTCTCCAGCAGTTGACTGACTTGGCATTCTGAAGACAGAAAAATATGCATATAAGTGTTACGATGTATTTTGTAAACAACTGTCATATTACATACATATAATGGAAAAGATAATAGGAGAGAATTGGCGATAAAATTTGCTGCATACAGGTACATTTAAAACCTACCTAATGCTAAAATGTGTTTCACTGCATTGTCATGAGCAATAAGCAGACTTCTCAATTTGACTGCGGCTTGAACGGGGTCCATATCCTGTTCAGTAATATTCCTGATATGTTTAAGTTGCGGTGTGGAGAGATTCTATCCCGTTCAGTAATATTCCTGTTATGTTTGAGCTGCGGTGTGGAGCGATTCTTATGAAGTGTTGGTCTAAAACTTACCTAGCAATATATACATTTCTCGGAGTAAGAAGGATACAATCAAATTGGATTAGACTTTGATCAGTACGCGCCTATTTCCAACTAATCCAGATGTAACAAGATTGTCAGGAAGCCCTATGAAAACGACATCATTGATGACATCAGCTCGTCAATTACTTCACTAATCATGTTTTGATTATCAATTAACAGAATGCAAAATAGTTGCTGAAAGAACAATGCATTCTTTCTAGGGCCATTGAGAATCATCAGTATTCAATCCGTTGGTTAACGGACAACCTCGGCAACCCAGACTAAATATTCATTACTTTCCATTTGTCAAACTTTTAAAATCTAACAAGTTTTAATATATATGTTTCTCACTACTTACTCTCCTGACACTACTTCTCTGATATTGTTGAGAAGTTTGGAAAGAAAAGTATTTCAAAGTCATCAAAATGTATATGTCACATTTTTAAAAATGCTTCTGTTTGTTATTTAGTATGACTGTAACTGAGCAACGCATTTTGGACAGTTTACTCTAACATTCTTTAATGGAAGTTAAATTACCCCCTTGTGGTAACTGAACAAGCCATTTAGAATGCATGGTTGACACTATCCACAACAATGCTATCAACTTTGTTCATCTTTTGGTTATGATCGCAAATACTGATGTACCGCAGATCTGATAAATATGTAATTTCTAAATTGGTTTAGTCAGGTATTGCCAGATGAACAGAGGTCGTCGCCGACATGCAAAAATTTATGTCAAACTTACAAAAACGAAGTGAATATGATAACACCCAGAATTGATCCAAAACAGAAAGTCCATTGGTTAAGTTGTCATATTTGTAAGTCAATTCTCCAGGACTTTCAGATTTCTTTTGTATTACGTATTACTCTACTATTCATTTTTTTTAAAATTGAAAAATATATTGAATGTGCCATCGCGAATATCATGATAATCGTGAAAAGTAGGAAATCAATATTTACGTATAACAATATGATTTCACTTAACAAGAAGGCTCAACATATCGGTTTCCAATGTATGGGCAATGTATTTTTTTCGTGTCCCTTTGATATGGGTTTTACAATGATACATTTTCCCTTATCTCGTCATACCTACTTCCTTAAAGGCAATGGGTTCTTGACAGTAGAAAATAGATATTATCTTTAGGCATATTCCATTTCATACACACAATAATAACCATTCTAGGACTAGTAGCAGCACTACGATTGTTTTGTATCTCATTACGGTAGCCTACCACAAAATCTCTTCAACCTTGTATTTTTGTTTTTTTTATGCTCTTTGATAGGGGTTTTACAATGATACATTTTCCCTTATCTCGTCATACCTTTTTCTCTTGAGGCATATTACATTTCATACACACAATAAAAAAACAACATTTTAGTAGCAGTACTAGGATTGTTTTTATTTTCTATTACTGTAGCCAACCACAAAATCTCTTCAACCCAGAAGTTGTCACAGATTATCAATTTCAATTACGAACTCTTCAAAGATCATATCATTTGATCACACGTCGTTTTTCAGCGTTTTTATCATATTGTATATACATAATGATAAATTGATGTGACTATTACTTTACATATTTGATATTTACTTTTGGCAAGAAATTTTATTTTGCGAATCCATGCAAATATGTAGTAGAGTAAAACACAACATGGCATCTTTTTCTGATTCTTATTTTATTCATCCAACATCATCAACAACGTTAACAAACAATTAACAGCATCTCCATCCTAATATCCTCTGTGAAGTTCGCAACTGTCAACACACAGAGCACGAGTAACAGTGTCCATGTCGTATCCACCGTCGCTTCTATAGACGTCGTTTCCTCTTTCCTCATTATCGTCGCTGTCAGAGGAATCATCAACAAGTTCATAAATCGACTGTTCATCATCACCTAAGGAGACATCACTCATTGATACTTCATTCACATCAACTTGCTGCACAGAGTTGGCAACAATTTCAGGATCTTCTTGCGTGTATGAAGTGTAATATGCCTCAAGAGAAAAAGGTATGACGAGATAAGGGAAAATGTATCATTGTAAAACCCCTATCAAGGAGCATGAAAAAAAATAAAAATACAAGGTTGAAGAGATTTTGTGGTAGGCTACCGTAATGAGATACAAAACAATCGTAGTGCTGCTACTAGTCCTAGAATGGTTTTTATTGTGTGTATGAAATGGAATATGCCTAAAGATAATATCTATTTTCTACTGTCAAGAACCCATTGCCTTTAAGGAAGTAGGTATGACGAGATAAGGGAAAATGTATCATTGTAAAACCCATATCAAAGGGACACGAAAAAAATACATTGCCCATACATTGGAAACCGATATGTTGAGCCTTCTTGTTAAGTGAAATCATATTGTTATACGTAAATATTGATTTCCTACTTTTCACGATTATCATGATATTCGCGATGGCACATTCAATATATTTTTCAATTTTAAAAAAAATGAATAGTAGAGTAATACGTAATACAAAAGAAATCTGAAAGTCCTGGAGAAATGACTTACAAATATGACAACTTAACCAATGGACTTTCTGTTTTGGATCAATTCTGGGTGTTATCATATTCACTTCGTTTTTGTAAGTTTGACATAAATTTTTGCATGTCGGCGACGACCTCTGTTGACCTGGCAATACCTGACTAAACCAATTTAGAAATTACATATTAATCAGATCTGCGGTACATCAGTATTTTCGATCATAACCAAAAGATGAACAAAGTTGATAGCATTGTTGTGGATAGTGTCAACCATGCATTCTAAATGGCTTGTTCAGTTACCACAAGGGGGTAATTTAACTTCCATTAAAGAATGTTAGAGTAAACTGTCCAAAATGCGTTGCTCAGTTACAGTCATACTAAATAACAAACAGAAGCATTTTTAAAAATGTGACATATACATTTTGATGACTTTGAAATACTTTTCTTTCCAAACTTCTCAACAATATCAGAGAAGTAGTGTCAGGAGAGTAAGTAGTGAGAAACATATATATTAAAACTTGTTAGATTTTAAAAGTTTGACAAATGGAAAGTAATGAATATTTAGTCTGGGTTGCCGAGGTTGTCCGTTAACCAACGGATTGCATACTGATGATTCTCAATGGCCCTAGAAAGAATACATTGTTCTTTCAGCAACTATTTTGCATTCTGTTAATTGATAATCAAAACATGATTAGTGAAGTAATTGACGAGCTGATGTCCAACACTTCATAAGAATCGCTCCACACCGCAGCTCAAACATAACAGGAATATTACTGAACGGGATAGAATCTCTCCACACCGCAACTTAAACATATCAGGAATATTACTGAACAGGATATGGACCCCGTTCAAGCCGCAGTCAAATTGAGAAGTCTGCTTATTGCTCATGACAATGCAGTGAAACACATTTTAGCATTAGGTAGGTTTTAAATGTACCTGTATGCAGCAAATTTTATCGCCAATTCTCTCCTATTATCTTTTCCATTATATGTATGTAATATGACAGTTGTTTACAAAATACATCGTAACACTTATATGCATATTTTTCTGTCTTCAGAATGCCAAGTCAGTCAACTGCTGGAGAAAATGAGACGAACTTCATCAGCAACCCACATCGTCAACGGCGAGCAGCTTATTCAACGGCGCTGCATCTTGGAGGGAATGAAGGAGATGTATATGGTATACAGACAACACAAGTGGCAACAAGTTCAATCCTGTGTCGATGCAATCACTGCAAGTGCGGCCACGCAAGAAGATCCTGAAATTGTTGCCAACTCTGTGCAGCAAGTTGATGTGAATGAAGTATCAATGAGTGATGTCTCCTTAGGTGATGATGAACAGTCGATCTATGAACTTGTTGATGATTCCTCTGACAGCGACGATAATGAGGAAAGAGGAAACGACGTCTTTAGAAGCGACGGTGGATACGACATGGACACTGTTACTCGTGCTCTGTGTGTTGACAGTTGCGAACTTCACAGAGGATATTAGGATGGAGATGCTGTTAATTGTTTGTTAACGTTGTTGATGATGTTGGATGAATAAAATAAGAATCAGAAAAAGATGCCATGTTGTGTTTTACTCTACTACATATTTGCATGGATTCGCAAAATAAAATTTCTTGCCAAATATCAAATATGTAAAGTAATAGTCACATCAATTTATCACTATGTATATACAATATGACAAAAACGCTGAAAAACGACGTGTGATCAAATGATATGATCTTTGAAGAGTTCGTAATTGAAATTGATAATCTGTGACAACTTCTGGGTTGAAGAGATTTTGTGGTTGGCTACAGTAATAGAAAATAAAAACAATCCTAGTACTGCTACTAAAATGTTGTTTTTTTATTGTGTGTATGAAATGTAATATGCCTCAAGAGAAAAAGGTATGACGAGATAAGGGAAAATGTATCATTGTAAAACCCCTATCAAGGAGCATGAAAAAAAAACAAAAATACAAGGTTGAAGAGATTTTGTGGTAGGCTACCGTAATGAGATACAAAACAATCGTAGTGCTGCTACTAGTCCTAGAATGGTTTTTATTGTGTGTATGAAATGGAATATGCCTAAAGATAATATCTATTTTCTACTGTCAAGAACCCATTGCCTTTAAGGAAGTAGGTATGACGAGATAAGGGAAAATGTATCATTGTAAAACCCATATCAAAGGGACACGAAAAAAATACATTGCCCATACATTGGAAACCGATATGTTGAGCCTTCTTGTTAAGTGAAATCATATTGTTATACGTAAATATTGATTTCCTACTTTTCACGATTATCATGATATTCGCGATGGCACATTCAATATATTTTTCAATTTTTAAAAAAAATGAATAATAGAGTAATACGTAATACAAAAGAAATCTGAAAGTCCTGGAGAATTGACTTACAAATATGACAACTTAACCAATGGACTTTCTGTTTTGGATCAATTCTTGGTGTTATCATATTCACTTCGTTTTTGTAAGTTTGACATAAATTTGTGCATGTCGGCGACGACCTCTGTTCATCTGGCAATACCTGACTAAACCAATTTAGAAATTACATATTTATCAGATCTGCGGTACATCAGTATTTTCGATCATACCCAAAAGATGAACAAAGTTGATAGCATTGTTGTGGATAGTGTCAACCATGCATTCTAAATGGCTTGTTCAGTTACCACAAGGGGGTAATTTAACTTCCATTTAAGAATGTTAGAGTAAACTGTCCAAAATGCGTTGCTCAGTTACAGTCATACTAAATAACAAACAGAAGCATTTTTTAAAATGTGACATATACATTTTGATGACTTTGAAATACTTTTCTTTCCAAACTTCTCAACAATATCAGAGAAGTAGTGTCAGGAGAGTAAGTAGTGAGAAACATATATATTAAAACTTGTTAGATTTTAAAAGTTTGACAAATGGAAAGTAATGAATATTTAGTCTGGGTTGCCGAGGTTGTCCGTTAACCAACGGATTGAATACTGATGATTCTCAATGGCCCTAGAAAGAATGCATTGTTCTTTCAGCAACTATTTTGCATTCTGTTAATTGATAATCAAAACATGATTAGTGAAGTAATTGACGAGCTGATGTCATCAATGATGTCGTTTTCATAGGGCTTCCTGACAATCTTGTTACATCTGGATTAGTTGGAAATAGGCGCGTACTGATCAAAGTCTAATCCAATTTGATTGTATCCTTTGATCAAATTGCATCAATCTATCTCCTGCTTTGATCTCAACTTGGACTCTCTGGCTTCTTACTCCGAGAAATGTATATATTGCTAGGTAAGTTTTAGACCAACACTTCATAAGAATCGCTCCACACCGCAGCTCAAACATAACAGGAATATTACTGAACGGGATAGAATCTCTCCACACCGCAACTTAAACATATCAGGAATATTACTGAACAGGATATGGACCCCGTTCAAGCCGCAGTCAAATTGAGAAGTCTGCTTATTTCTCATGACAATGCAGTGAAACACATTTTAGCATTAGGTAGGTTTTAAATGTACCTGTATGCAGCAAATTTTATCGCCAATTCTCTCCTATTATCTTTTCCATTATATGTATGTAATATGACAGTTGTTTACAAAATACATCGTAACACTTATATGCATATTTTTCTGTCTTCAGAATGCCAAGTCAGTCAACTGCTGGAGAAAATGAGACGAACTTCATCAGCAACCCACATCGTCAACGGCGAGCAGCTTATTCAACGGCGCTGCATCTTGGAGGGAATGAAGGAGATGTATATGGTATACAGACAACACAAGTGGCAACAAGTTCAATCCTGTGTCGATGCAATCACTGCAAGTGCGGCCACGCAAGAAGATCCTGAAATTGTTGCCAACTCTGTGCAGCAAGTTGATGTGAATGAAGTATCAATGAGTGATGTCTCCTTAAGTGATGATGAACAGTCGATCTATGAACTTGTTGATGATTCCTCTGACAGCGACGATAATGAGGAAAGAGGAAACGACGTCTATAGAAGCGACGGTGGATACGACATGGACACTGTTACTCGTGCTCTGTGTGTTGACAGTTGCGAACTTCACAGAGGATATTAGGATGGAGATGCTGTTAATTGTTTGTTAACGTTGTTGATGATTTTGGATGAATAAAATAAGAATCAGAAAAAGATGCCATGTTGTGTTTTACTCTACTACATATTTGCATGGATTCGCAAAATAAAATTTCTTGCCAAAAGTAAATATCAAATATGTAAAGTAATAGTCACATCAATTTATCACTATGTACATGTATATACAATATGACAAAAACGCTGAAAAACGACGTGTGATCAAATGATATGATCTTTGAAGAGTTCGTAATTGAAATTGATAATTTGTGACAACTTCTGGGTTGAAGAGATTTTGTGGTTGGCTACAGTAATAGAAAATAAAAACAATCCTAGTACTGCTACTAAAATGTTTTTTTTTTATTGTGTGTATGAAATGTAATATGCCTCAAGAGAAAAAGGTATGACGAGATAAGGGAAAATGTATCATTGTAAAACCCCTATCAAGGAGCATGAAAAAAAAACAAAAATACAAGGTTGAAGAGATTTTGTGGTAGGCTACCGTAATGAGATACAAAACAATTTTTTTTTTTTTTTTTTAAACATATTTTATTTCATGAAAAGATACATGAAATGGATTGGTCAACAAGCTCGTGTGAGCTTATGTGAAGACCGCTCCAGCAACATAAATATATGAGCATGAACATGACAAGAACAACATATAGTAAACATGTCTAAGAATAGTAATACAAGTAGTATAATGGAAATAAATTCATTAGAGATGATGGCTAAATACATTTTGATATCTGCAGTCAGTATCATATTTGCTTTGTCAAAACGTTTAGTTTCAATTATAAATTGATGTACTGATTTTAGAATTTCAGATTGGGTAACAGTGTTCAAAGATGGGTGGCCATATAAGATTGTTTCTAATGAAAAGCCATTTGTATAATAGAATTTGTTCGATCTAATTGAATCGAATTTTGAACAGACGAAAAAGTAATGAAGTGCGTCCTCGGTGGCATGGCCACAAGAACAATCTGCTTTGTCAAATATATGTCTGTTAAACTTATCAGCATTGAGATCGCTACACTCCAACCGCAGACGACAGTGAAGGATTTGACAACGCCTCGAGCCTAAATTTAGATTAAAGTGAATATTCTTAGTTTTTGAGATTAATGCAGATTTGAAATCATTGACGTTAGTTAGTGATTTAACATGTTCGGGTAAAGCATTCCAAAGGGTTACAGAATCGGGTAAAAATGAGTTTTTATATAAAACTGTACGGCATTGTATATTTTGCAAATGCGATGCATTTCTTAATGGGTAACTGCTAGCTTGAGAGACGAGGGGAGGGATGAGTTCGTTTAGATAGATGGGTAATCTGTTATTGTACATTTTAAAAAAAATAACTAGTTTTGCAAGTCTTCTTCTTTCGGAAAGCGAAATGGTTGAGGTTTCGTTGTAAAGTTTAGTATGACTGGTGCCGCGGACAGCCCCGCATATCGTCCGCAAAGCGTCTAATTGAAGTTTTTCCAAGATATTTGCCTGCGTTTTGGAACAATTATCATATATATGGCTACAGTAGTCGAATATTGGAAGAATAAATGATGTATACATACGATTTAAAGTGTTTCTGGTTAACCTATATTTAAAACTTCTTAAACAATTGATCATAGGGCTTACCTTTTTAACGATATCGTCTATATGGTTATCCCATGAACAGTTAGTTTGAAGAGTGATACCTAAGTGTTTATGACATGAAGTTTCTTCTATTCCAACGTCATTAAAGAACAAGCCTGGATGTGGATTTTGATTAGATTTTCTACTAAATAGGATTGTTTTGGTTTTGGATGGGTTAAAATCAACTTTCCATGTTTTTGCCCAATTGGCAATTTTTATCAAGTCGTTGTTAAGACAATTTGCTGCTGCGTCAGGATCATCAATTATTACATAGATGGAAGTATCATCGGCAAATAATCTTATGTTGCTATCAATGCCTTCAACAATATCATTTATGTAAACCAAAAACAAAAGTGGTCCTAAAACAGAGCCCTGCGGGACGCCCGCCATTACTGACATTGCATTTGAGCTGTAGCCATTTATGACTACACGCTGGGATCTATTTTCTAAATAACCTTTAAACCATTGTAATAATGGGCCATTAGTTCCACAAGAATTTAATTTATGCAAGAGACCTTTGTGCCACACACGATCAAAGGCTTTGCTAATATCGCAGAATACAGCGCGTATTTCCTTACCTTCGTCCGCTGCCTTCGCAATGAAATTATACAAATAAGTCAGTTGATTAACACACGAATCACCAGGTATAAACCCAGATTGTAAGTTGGATAAGATATCATTATCTCTTAGATAATTAAAAACATGTTTAAAGATACATCGCTCAAATATTTTAGCTACGCAACTTGTAAGGGCAACTGGTCGGTAGTTTGAACAGTCATTGACACTACCCTTTTTATGAATTGGCACAACATTTGCCTCTTTCCACGATGCCGGAAATGTCATTCGTTGAAGTGAAAAATTAAAGAGTCGTGTTAAAACGGGGGAAATACTGCGCGCGATTAATTTCAGGATTCTATTACCTATTCCATCTGGGCCGGAAGCTTTTGTAGTGTTAACACACATTAATACGTCGTATACTTCGATGTTATCAAGGATAATTTCCGATAGACTGTTAACTGACTTTTGTTTGATATTAGAGGGTTGTGAATCGGGATTTTCTACTTGCGATTGCCGAGTGAAATAATCATTTAAAGTTTCAGTTATGTCTTGTAAGTCATCACTGACTACATTATCATGGATTAGAGGAGGAAACGTAAACGTGTTTTTATTTCTCTTCATATGATTATTAACTAATTTCCACCAATTTTTGTCAGAAGTTGATTGATTAATCATTTTGTCTAGTTTATTCGTATACTCTCTTTTTGCCGATCTGACTGCTGAAATAACTTTATTTCTACTTTGACGAAATCGAGTCCAACAGGTAGCTGAATTTTTTAACTTAGCTTGTTTATGATGTCTATTACGTGAACGTATCAATGATCGAATTTGATTGTTCATCCAGAGTGGATCTGATGGTCGAATAGTAACAGTTTTGTTAGGAATATTCTTGTTGCATGCATTCTTTATTGTGGTCGTTAACTTATTTGCAATATCATCCACGTTGTTGCTAGAGAACATATCTTCAGTATCAATGTTATCTATATCCCAAATTATACCATCAATGTCCATTTGTTGATAATCATATATTTTACGTTTAAAGGTTTTACACTTTGGTCTATTGAATTTGATATCAACATAGGTCGGACAATGGTCACTGCAAACAGGATCTAACACCCCGCTATCGCGTACATTCTGAAAAGAGGACACAAATATAAGATCAATTAGTGTACTTGATTGCGGGGTGGTTCGAGTCGGTTTATTTATTATTTGAGTTAGCCCATGAACAGATTCTAGCAGTTCAATTTTACGCTTTCTTTCATTTAAAACATCTTCATTAAAATCACCGGAAACAATAGTGAACAAGTTAAGATCGATAGCGTTTCCAATTGACTGGTCAATTAAATCCAAATCAAAAAATCCAATACAAAACAATCGTAGTGCTGCTACTAGTCCTAGAATGGTTTTTATTGTGTGTATGAAATGGAATATGCCTAAAGATAATATCTATTTTCTACTGTCAAGAACCCATTGCCTTTAAGGAAGTAGGTATGACGAGATAAGGGAAAATGTATCATTGTAAAACCCATATCAAAGGGACACGAAAAAAATACATTGCCCATACATTGGAAACCGATATGTTGAGCCTTCTTGTTAAGTGAAATCATATTGTTATACGTAAATATTGATTTCCTACTTTTCACGATTATCATGATATTCGCGATGGCACATTCAATATATTTTTCAATTTTTAAAAAAAATGAATAATAGAGTAATACGTAATACAAAAGAAATCTGAAAGTCCTGGAGAAATGACTTACAAATATGACAACTTAACCAATGGACTTTCTGTTTTGGATCAATTCTGGGTGTTATCATATTCACTTCGTTTTTGTAAGTTTGACATAAATGTTTGCATGTCGGAGACGACCTCTGTTCATCTGGCAATACCTGACTAAACCAATTTAGAAATTACATATTTATCAGATCTGCGGTACATCAGTATTTTCGATCATAACCAAAAGATGAACAAAGTTGATAGCATTGTTGTGGATAGTGTCAACCATGCATTCTAAATGGCTTGTTCAGTTACCACAAGGGGGTAATTTAACTTCCATTAAAGAATGTTAGAGTAAACTGTCCAAAATGCGTTGCTCAGTTACAGTCATACTAAATAACAAACAGAAGCATTTTTAAAAATGTGACATATACATTTTGATGACTTTGAAATACTTTTCTTTCCAAACTTCTCAACAATATCAGAGAAGTAGTGTCAGGAGAGTAAGTAGTGAGAAACATATATATTAAAACTTGTTAGATTTTAAAAGTTTGACAAATGGAAAGTAATGAATATTTAGTCTGGGTTGCCGAGGTTGTCCGTTAACCAACGGATTGAATACTGATGATTCTCAATGGCCCTAGAAAGAATGCATTGTTCTTTCAGCAACTATTTTGCATTCTGTTAATTGATAATCAAAACATGATTAGTGAAGTAATTGACGAGCTGATGTCATCAATGATGTCGTTTTCATAGGGCTTCCTGACAATCTTGTTACATCTGGATTAGTTGGAAATAGGCGCGTACTGATCAAAGTCTAATCCAATTTGATTGTATCCTTTGATCAAATTGCATCAATCTATCTCCTGCTTTGATCTCAACTTGGACTCTCTGGCTTCTTACTCCGAGAAATGTATATATTGCTAGGTAAGTTTTAGACCAACACTTCATAAGAATCGCTCCACACCGCAGCTCAAACATAACAGGAATATTACTGAACGGGATAGAATCTCTCCACACCGCAACTTAAACATATCAGGAATATTACTGAACAGGATATGGACCCCGTTCAAGCCGCAGTCAAATTGAGAAGTCTGCTTATTTCTCATGACAATGCAGTGAAACACATTTTAGCATTAGGTAGGTTTTAAATGTACCTGTATGCAGCAAATTTTATCGCCAATTCTCTCCTATTATCTTTTCCATTATATGTATGTAATATGACAGTTGTTTACAAAATACATCGTAACACTTATATGCATATTTTTCTGTCTTCAGAATGCCAAGTCAGTCAACTGCTGGAGAAAATGAGACGAACTTCATCAGCAACCCACATCGTCAACGGCGAGCAGCTTATTCAACGGCGCTGCATCTTGGAGGGAATGAAGGAGATGTATATGGTATACAGACAACACAAGTGGCAACAAGTTCAATCCTGTGTCGATGCAATCACTGCAAGTGCGGCCACGCAAGAAGATCCTGAAATTGTTGCCAACTCTGTGCAGCAAGTTGATGTGAATGAAGTATCAATGAGTGATGTCTCCTTAGGTGATGATGAACAGTCGATCTATGAACTTGTTGATGATTCCTCTGACAGCGACGATAATGAGGAAAGAGGAAACGACGTCTTTAGAAGCGACGGTGGATACGACATGGACACTGTTACTCGTGCTCTGTGTGTTGACAGTTGCGAACTTCACAGAGGATATTAGGATGGAGATGCTGTTAATTGTTTGTTAACGTTGTTGATGATGTTGGATGAATAAAATAAGAATCAGAAAAAGATGCCATGTTGTGTTTTACTCTACTACATATTTGCATGGATTCGCAAAATAAAATTTCTTGCCAAATATCAAATATGTAAAGTAATAGTCACATCAATTTATCACTATGTATATACAATATGACAAAAACGCTGAAAAACGACGTGTGATCAAATGATATGATCTTTGAAGAGTTCGTAATTGAAATTGATAATCTGTGACAACTTCTGGGTTGAAGAGATTTTGTGGTTGGCTACAGTAATAGAAAATAAAAACAATCCTAGTACTGCTACTAAAATGTTGTTTTTTTATTGTGTGTATGAAATGTAATATGCCTCAAGAGAAAAAGGTATGACGAGATAAGGGAAAATGTATCATTGTAAAACCCCTATCAAGGAGCATGAAAAAAAAATAAATACAAGGTTGAAGAGATTTTGTGGTAGGCTACCGTAATGAGATACAAAACAATCGTAGTGCTGCTACTAGTCCTAGAATGGTTTTTATTGTGTGTATGAAATGGAATATGCCTAAAGATAATATCTATTTTCTACTGTCAAGAACCCATTGCCTTTAAGGAAGTAGGTATGACGAGATAAGGGAAAATGTATCATTGTAAAACCCATATCAAAGGGACACGAAAAAAATACATTGCCCATACATTGGAAACCGATATGTTGAGCCTTCTTGTTAAGTGAAATCATATTGTTATACGTAAATATTGATTTCCTACTTTTCACGATTATCATGATATTCGCGATGGCACATTCAATATATTTTTCAATTTTTAAAAAAAATGAATAATAGAGTAATACGTAATACAAAAGAAATCTGAAAGTCCTGGAGAATTGACTTACAAATATGACAACTTAACCAATGGACTTTCTGTTTTGGATCAATTCTTGGTGTTATCATATTCACTTCGTTTTTGTAAGTTTGACATAAATTTGTGCATGTCGGCGACGACCTCTGTTCATCTGGCAATACCTGACTAAACCAATTTAGAAATTACATATTTATCAGATCTGCGGTACATCAGTATTTTCGATCATACCCAAAAGATGAACAAAGTTGATAGCATTGTTGTGGATAGTGTCAACCATGCATTCTAAATGGCTTGTTCAGTTACCACAAGGGGGTAATTTAACTTCCATTTAAGAATGTTAGAGTAAACTGTCCAAAATGCGTTGCTCAGTTACAGTCATACTAAATAACAAACAGAAGCATTTTTTAAAATGTGACATATACATTTTGATGACTTTGAAATACTTTTCTTTCCAAACTTCTCAACAATATCAGAGAAGTAGTGTCAGGAGAGTAAGTAGTGAGAAACATATATATTAAAACTTGTTAGATTTTAAAAGTTTGACAAATGGAAAGTAATGAATATTTAGTCTGGGTTGCCGAGGTTGTCCGTTAACCAACGGATTGAATACTGATGATTCTCAATGGCCCTAGAAAGAATGCATTGTTCTTTCAGCAACTATTTTGCATTCTGTTAATTGATAATCAAAACATGATTAGTGAAGTAATTGACGAGCTGATGTCATCAATGATGTCGTTTTCATAGGGCTTCCTGACAATCTTGTTACATCTGGATTAGTTGGAAATAGGCGCGTACTGATCAAAGTCTAATCCAATTTGATTGTATCCTTTGATCAAATTGCATCAATCTATCTCCTGCTTTGATCTCAACTTGGACTCTCTGGCTTCTTACTCCGAGAAATGTATATATTGCTAGGTAAGTTTTAGACCAACACTTCATAAGAATCGCTCCACACCGCAGCTCAAACATAACAGGAATATTACTGAACGGGATAGAATCTCTCCACACCGCAACTTAAACATATCAGGAATATTACTGAACAGGATATGGACCCCGTTCAAGCCGCAGTCAAATTGAGAAGTCTGCTTATTTCTCATGACAATGCAGTGAAACACATTTTAGCATTAGGTAGGTTTTAAATGTACCTGTATGCAGCAAATTTTATCGCCAATTCTCTCCTATTATCTTTTCCATTATATGTATGTAATATGACAGTTGTTTACAAAATACATCGTAACACTTATATGCATATTTTTCTGTCTTCAGAATGCCAAGTCAGTCAACTGCTGGAGAAAATGAGACGAACTTCATCAGCAACCCACATCGTCAACGGCGAGCAGCTTATTCAACGGCGCTGCATCTTGGAGGGAATGAAGGAGATGTATATGGTATACAGACAACACAAGTGGCAACAAGTTCAATCCTGTGTCGATGCAATCACTGCAAGTGCGGCCACGCAAGAAGATCCTGAAATTGTTGCCAACTCTGTGCAGCAAGTTGATGTGAATGAAGTATCAATGAGTGATGTCTCCTTAAGTGATGATGAACAGTCGATCTATGAACTTGTTGATGATTCCTCTGACAGCGACGATAATGAGGAAAGAGGAAACGACGTCTATAGAAGCGACGGTGGATACGACATGGACACTGTTACTCGTGCTCTGTGTGTTGACAGTTGCGAACTTCACAGAGGATATTAGGATGGAGATGCTGTTAATTGTTTGTTAACGTTGTTGATGATTTTGGATGAATAAAATAAGAATCAGAAAAAGATGCCATGTTGTGTTTTACTCTACTACATATTTGCATGGATTCGCAAAATAAAATTTCTTGCCAAAAGTAAATATCAAATATGTAAAGTAATAGTCACATCAATTTATCACTATGTACATGTATATACAATATGACAAAAACGCTGAAAAACGACGTGTGATCAAATGATATGATCTTTGAAGAGTTCGTAATTGAAATTGATAATCTGTGACAACTTCTGGGTTGAAGAGATTTTGTGGTTGGCTACAGTAATAGAAAATAAAAACAATCCTAGTACTGCTACTAAAATGTTGTTTTTTTATTGTGTGTATGAAATGTAATATGCCTCAAGAGAAAAAGGTATGACGAGATAAGGGAAAATGTATCATTGTAAAACCCCTATCAAGGAGCATGAAAAAAAAACAAAAATACAAGGTTGAAGAGATTTTGTGGTAGGCTACCGTAATGAGATACAAAACAATTTTTTTTTTTTTTTTTTTCAACATATTTTATTTCATGAAAAGATACATGAAATGGATTGGTCAACAAGCTCGTGTGAGCTTATGTGAAGACCGCTCCAGCAACATAAATATATGAGCATGAACATGACAAGAACAACATATAGTAAACATGTCTAAGAATAGTAATACAAGTAGTATAATGGAAATAAATTCATTAGAGATGATGGCTAAATACATTTTGATATCTGCAGTCAGTATCATATTTGCTTTGTCAAAACGTTTAGTTTCAATTATAAATTGATGTACTGATTTTAGAATTTCAGATTGGGTAACAGTGTTCAAAGATGGGTGGCCATATAAGATTGTTTCTCTTGAAAAGCCATTTGTATAATAGAATTTGTTCGATCTAATTGAATCGAATTTTGAACAGACGAAAAAGTAATGAAGTGCGTCCTCGGTGGCATGGCCACAAGAACAATCTGCTTTGTCAAATATATGTCTGTTAAACTTATCAGCATTGAGATCGCTACACTCCAACCGCAGACGACAGTGAAGGATTTGACAACGCCTCGAGCCTAAATTTAGATCAAAGTGAATATTCTTAGTTTTTGAGATTAATGCAGATTTGAAATCATTGACGTTAGTTAGTGATTTAACATGTTCGGGTAAAGCATTCCAAAGGGTTACAGAATCGGGTAAAAATGAGTTTTTATATAAAACTGTACGGCATTGTATATTTTGCAAATGCGATGCATTTCTTAATGGGTAACTGCTAGCTTGAGAGACGAGGGGAGGGATGAGTTCGTTTAGATAGATGGGTAATCTGTTATTGTACATTTTAAAAAAAATAACTAGTTTTGCAAGTCTTCTTCTTTCGGAAAGCGAAATGGTTGAGGTTTCGTTGTAAAGTTTAGTATGACTGGTGCCGCGGACAGCCCCGCATATCGTCCGCAAAGCGTCTAATTGAAGTTTTTCCAAGATATTTGCCTGCGTTTTGGAACAATTATCATATATATGGCTACAGTAGTCGAATATTGGAAGAATAAATGATGTATACATACGATTTAAAGTGTTTCTGGTTAACCTATATTTAAAACTTCTTAAACAATTGATCATAGGGCTTACCTTTTTAACGATATCGTCTATATGGTTATCCCATGAACAGTTAGTTTGAAGAGTGATACCTAAGTGTTTATGACATGAAGTTTCTTCTATTCCAACGTCATTAAAGAACAAGCCTGGATGTGGATTTTGATTAGATTTTCTACTAAATAGGATTGTTTTGGTTTTGGATGGGTTAAAATCAACTTTCCATGTTTTTGCCCAATTGGCAATTTTTATCAAGTCGTTGTTAAGACAATTTGCTGCTGCGTCAGGATCATCAATTATTACATAGATGGAAGTATCATCGGCAAATAATCTTATGTTGCTATCAATGCCTTCAACAATATCATTTATGTAAACCAAAAACAAAAGTGGTCCTAAAACAGAGCCCTGCGGGACGCCCGCCATTACTGACATTGCATTTGAGCTGTAGCCATTTATGACTACACGCTGGGATCTATTTTCTAAATAACTTTTAAACCATTGTAATAATGGGCCATTAGTTCCACAAGAATTTAATTTATGCAAGAGACCTTTGTGCCACACACGATCAAAGGCTTTGCTAATATCGCAGAATACAGCGCGTATTTCCTTACCTTCGTCCGCTGCCTTCGCAATGAAATTATACAAATAAGTCAGTTGATTAACACACGAATCACCAGGTATAAACCCAGATTGTAAGTTGGATAAGATATCATTATCTCTTAGATAATTAAAAACATGTTTAAAGATACATCGCTCAAATATTTTAGCTACGCAACTTGTAAGGGCAACTGGTCGGTAGTTTGAACAGTCATTGACACTACCCTTTTTATGAATTGGCACAACATTTGCCTCTTTCCACGATGCCGGAAATGTCATTCGTTGAAGTGAAAAATTAAAGAGTCGTGTTAAAACGGGGGAAATACTGCGCGCGATTAATTTCAGGATTCTATTACCTATTCCATCTGGGCCGGAAGCTTTTGTAGTGTTAACACACATTAATACGTCGTATACTT
The DNA here is from genome assembly GCA_921293015.1 of Phorcus lineatus. Lineage (NCBI taxonomy): Eukaryota > Metazoa > Mollusca > Gastropoda > Trochida > Trochidae > Phorcus > Phorcus lineatus. The sequence continues at coordinate 17,481,809 of OV121095.1, read as the reverse complement.
CGATGTTATCAAGGATAATTTCCGATAGACTGTTAACTGACTTTTGTTTGATATTAGAGGGTTGTGAATCGGGATTTTCTACTTGCGATTGCCGAGTGAAATAATCATTTAAAGTTTCAGTTATGTCTTGTAAGTCATCACTGACTACATTATCATGGATTAGAGGAGGAAACGTAAACGTGTTTTTATTTCTCTTCATATGATTATTAACTAATTTCCACCAATTTTTGTCAGAAGTTGATTGATTAATCATTTTGTCTAGTTTATTCGTATACTCTCTTTTTGCCGATCTGACTGCTGAAATAACTTTATTTCTACTTTGACGAAATCGAGTCCAACAGGTAGCTGAATTTTTTAACTTAGCTTGTTTATGATGTCTATTACGTGAACGTATCAATGATCGAATTTGATTGTTCATCCAGAGTGGATCTGATGGTCGAATAGTAACAGTTTTGTTAGGAATATTCTTGTTGCATGCATTCTTTATTGTGGTCGTTAACTTATTTGCAATATCATCCACGTTGTTGCTAGAGAACATATCTTCAGTATCAATGTTATCTATATCCCAAAATATACCATCAATGTCCATTTGTTGATAATCATATATTTTACGTTTAAAGGTTTTACACTTTGGTCTATTGAATTTGATATCAACATAGGTCGGACAATGGTCACTGCAAACAGGATCTAACACCCCGCTATCGCGTACATTCTGAAAAGAGGACACAAATATAAGATCAATTAGTGTACTTGATTGCGGGGTGGTTCGAGTCGGTTTATTTATTATTTGAGTTAGCCCATGAACAGATTCTAGCAGTTCAATTTTACGCTTTCTTTCATTTAAAACATCTTCATTAAAATCACCGGAAACAATAGTGAACAAGTTAAGATCGATAGCGTTTCCAATTGACTGGTCAATTAAATCCAAATAAAAAAATCCAATACAAAACAATCGTAGTGCTGCTACTAGTCCTAGAATGGTTTTTATTGTGTGTATGAAATGGAATATGCCTAAAGATAATATCTATTTTCTACTGTCAAGAACCCATTGCCTTTAAGGAAGTAGGTATGACGAGATAAGGGAAAATGTATCATTGTAAAACCCATATCAAAGGGACACGAAAAAAATACATTGCCCATACATTGGAAACCGATATGTTGAGCCTTTTTGTTAAGTGAAATCATATTGTTATACGTAAATATTGATTACCTACTTTTCACGATTATCATGATATTCGCGATGGCACATTCAATATATTTTTCAATTTAAAAAAAAATGAATAGTAGAGTAATACGTAATACAAAAGAAATCTGAAAGTCCTGGAGAAATGACTTACAAATATGACAACTTAACCAATGGACTTTCTGTTTTGGATCAATTCTGGGTGTTATCATATTCACTTCGTTTTTGTAAGTTTGACATAAATGTTTGCATGTCGGAGACGACCTCTGTTCATCTGGCAATACCTGACTAAACCAATTTAGAAATTACATATTTATCAGATCTGCGGTACATCAGTATTTTCGATCATAACCAAAAGATGAACAAAGTTGATAGCATTGTTGTGGATAGTGTCAACCATGCATTCTAAATGGCTTGTTCAGTTACCACAAGGGGGTAATTTAACTTCCATTTAAGAATGTTAGAGTAAACTGTCCAAAATGCGTTGCTCAGTTACAGTCATACTAAATAACAAACAGAAGCATTTTTAAAAATGTGACATATACATTTTGATGACTTTGAAATACTTTTCTTTCCAAACTTCTCAACAATATCAGAGAAGTAGTGTCAGGAGAGTAAGTAGTGAGAAACATATATATTAAAACTTGTTAGATTTTAAAAGTTTGACAAATGGAAAGTAATGAATATTTAGTCTGGGTTGCCGAGGTTGTCCGTTAACCAACGGATTGAATACTGATGATTCTCAATGGCCCTAGAAAGAATGCATTGTTCTTTCAGCAACTATTTTGCATTCTGTTAATTGATAATCAAAACATGATTAGTGAAGTAATTGACGAGCTGATGTCATCAATGATGTCGTTTTCATAGGGCTTCCTGACAATCTTGTTACATCTGGATTAGTTGGAAATAGGCGCTTACTGATCAAAGTCTAATCCAATTTGATTGTATCCTTTGATCAAATTGCATCAATCTATCTCCTGCTTTGATCTCAACTTGGACTCTCTGGCTTCTTACTCCGAGAAATGTATATATTGCTAGGTAAGTTTTAGACCAACACTTCATAAGAATCGCTCCACACCGCAGCTCAAACATAACAGGAATATTACTGAACGGGATAGAATCTCTCCACACCGCAACTTAAACATATCAGGAATATTACTGAACAGGATATGGACCCCGTTCAAGCCGCAGTCAAATTGAGAAGTCTGCTTATTTCTCATGACAATGCAGTGAAACACATTTTAGCATTAGGTAGGTTTTAAATGTACCTGTATGCAGCAAATTTTATCGCCAATTCTCTCCTATTATCTTTTCCATTATATGTATGTAATATGACAGTTGTTTACAAAATACATCGTAACACTTATATGCATATTTTTCTGTCTTCAGAATGCCAAGTCAGTCAACTGCTGGAGAAAATGAGACGAACTTCATCAGCAACCCACATCGTCAACGGCGAGCAGCTTATTCAACGGCGCTGCATCTTGGAGGGAATGAAGGAGATGTATATGGTATACAGACAACACAAGTGGCAACAAGTTCAATCCTGTGTCGATGCAATCACTGCAAGTGCGGCCACGCAAGAAGATCCTGAAATTGTTGCCAACTCTGTGCAGCAAGTTGATGTGAATGAAGTATCAATGAGTGATGTCTCCTTAGGTGATGATGAACAGTCGATCTATGAACTTGTTGATGATTCCTCTGACAGCGACGATAATGAGGAAAGAGGAAACGACGTCTTTAGAAGCGACGGTGGATACGACATGGACACTGTTACTCGTGCTCTGTGTGTTGACAGTTGCGAACTTCACAGAGGATATTAGGATGGAGATGCTGTTAATTGTTTGTTAACGTTGTTGATGATGTTGGATGAATAAAATAAGAATCAGAAAAAGATGCCATGTTGTGTTTTACTCTACTACATATTTGCATGGATTCGCAAAATAAAATTTCTTGCCAAATATCAAATATGTAAAGTAATAGTCACATCAATTTATCACTATGTATATACAATATGACAAAAACGCTGAAAAACGACGTGTGATCAAATGATATGATCTTTGAAGAGTTCGTAATTGAAATTGATAATCTGTGACAACTTCTGGGTTGAAGAGATTTTGTGTTTGGCTACAGTAATAGAAAATAAAAACAATCCTAGTACTGCTACTAAAATGTTGTTTTTTTATTGTGTGTATGAAATGTAATATGCCTCAAGAGAAAAAGGTATGACGAGATAAGGGAAAATGTATCATTGTAAAACCCCTATCAAGGAGCATGAAAAAAAAAAAAAAATACAAGGTTGAAGAGATTTTGTGGTAGGCTACCGTAATGAGATACAAAACAATCGTAGTGCTGCTACTAGTCCTAGAATGGTTTTTATTGTGTGTATGAAATGGAATATGCCTAAAGATAATATCTATTTTCTACTGTCAAGAACCCATTGCCTTTAAGGAAGTAGGTATGACGAGATAAGGGAAAATGTATCATTGTAAAACCCATATCAAAAGGACACGAAAAAAATACATTGCCCATACATTGGAAACCGATATGTTGAGCCTTCTTGTTAAGTGAAATCATATTGTTATACGTAAATATTGATTTCCTACTTTTCACGATTATCATGATATTCGCGATGGCACATTCAATATATTTTTCAATTTTTAAAAAAATGAATAGTAGAGTAATACGTAATACAAAAGAAATCTGAAAGTCCTGGAGAAATGACTTACAAATATGACAACTTAACCAATGGACTTTCTGTTTTGGATCAATTCTGGGTGTTATCATATTCACTTCGTTTTTGTAAGTTTGACATAAATTTTTGCATGTCGGCGACGACCTCTGTTGACCTGGCAATACCTGACGAACTTCATCAGCAACCCACATCGTCAACGGCGAGCAGCTTATTCAACGGCGCTGCATCTTGGAGGGAATGAAGGAGATGTATATGGTATACAGACAACACAAGTGGCAACAAGTTCAATCCTGTGTCGATGCAATCACTGCAAGTGCGGCCACGCAAGAAGATCCTGAAATTGTTGCCAACTCTGTGCAGCAAGTTGATGTGAATGAAGTATCAATGAGTGATGTCTCCTTAAGTGATGATGAACAGTCGATCTATGAACTTGTTGATGATTCCTCTGACAGCGACGATAATGAGGAAAGAGGAAACGACGTCTATAGAAGCGACGGTGGATACGACATAGACACTGTTACTCGTGCTCTGTGTGTTGACAGTTGCGAACTTCACAGAGGATATTAGGATGGAGATGCTGTTAATTGTTTGTTAACGTTGTTGATGATTTTGGATGAATAAAATAAGAATCAGAAAAAGATGCCATGTTGTGTTTTACTCTACTACATATTTGCATGGATTCGCAAAATAAAATTTCTTGCCAAAAGTAAATATCAAATATGTAAAGTAATAGTCACATCAATTTATCACTATGTACATGTATATACAATATGACAAAAACGCTGAAAAACGACGTGTGATCAAATGATATGATCTTTGAAGAGTTCGTAATTGAAATTGATAATCTGTGACAACTTCTGGGTTGAAGAGATTTTGTGGTTGGCTACAGTAATAGAAAATAAAAACAATCCTAGTACTGCTACTAAAATGTTGTTTTTTTATTGTGTGTATGAAATGTAATATGCCTCAAGAGAAAAAGGTATGACGAGATAAGGGAAAATGTATCATTGTAAAACCCCTATCAAGGAGCATGAAAAAAAAACAAAAATACAAGGTTGAAGAGATTTTGTGGTAGGCTACCGTAATGAGATACAAAACAATTTTTTTTTTTTTTTTTTAAACATATTTTATTTCATGAAAAGATACATGAAATGGATTGGTCAACAAGCTCGTGTGAGCTTATGTGAAGACCGCTCCAGCAACATAAATATATGAGCATGAACATGACAAGAACAACATATAGTAAACATGTCTAAGAATAGTAATACAAGTAGTATAATGGAAATAAATTCATTAGAGATGATGGCTAAATACATTTTGATATCTGCAGTCAGTATCATATTTGCTTAGTCAAAACGTTTAGTTTCAATTATAAATTGATGTACTGATTTTAGAATTTCAGATTGGGTAACAGTGTTCAAAGATGGGTGGCCATATAAGATTGTTTCTAATGAAAAGCCATTTGTATAATAGAATTTGTTCGATCTAATTGAATCGAATTTTGAACAGACGAAAAAGTAATGAAGTGCGTCCTCGGTGGCATGGCCACAAGAACAATCTGCTTTGTCAAATATATGTCTGTTAAACTTATCAGCATTGAGATCGCTACACTCCAACCGCAGACGACAGTGAAGGATTTGACAACGCCTCGAGCCTAAATTTAGATCAAAGTGAATATTCTTAGTTTTTGAGATTAATGCAGATTTGAAATCATTGACGTTAGTTAGTGATTTAACATGTTCGGGTAAAGCATTCCAAAGGGTTACAGAATCGGGTAAAAATGAGTTTTTATATAAAACTGTACGGCATTGTATATTTTGCAAATGCGATGCATTTCTTAATGGGTAACTGCTAGCTTGAGAGACGAGGGGAGGGATGAGTTCGTTTAGATAGATGGGTAATCTGTTATTGTACATTTTAAAAAAAATAACTAGTTTTGCAAGTCTTCTTCTTTCGGAAAGCGAAATGGTTGAGGTTTCGTTGTAAAGTTTAGTATGACTGGTGCCGCGGACAGCCCCGCATATCGTCCGCAAAGCGTCTAATTGAAGTTTTTCCAAGATATTTGCCTGCGTTTTGGAACAATTATCATATATATGGCTACAGTAGTCGAATATTGGAAGAATAAATGATGTATACATACGATTTAAAGTGTTTCTGGTTAACCTATATTTAAAACTTCTTAAACAATTGATCATAGGGCTTACCTTTTTAACGATATCGTCTATATGGTTATCCCATGAACAGTTAGTTTGAAGAGTGATACCTAAGTGTTTATGACATGAAGTTTCTTCTATTCCAACGTCATTAAAGAACAAGCCTGGATGTGGATTTTGATTAGATTTTCTACTAAATAGGATTGTTTTGGTTTTGGATGGGTTAAAATCAACTTTCCATGTTTTTGCCCAATTGGCAATTTTTATCAAGTCGTTGTTAAGACAATTTGCTGCTGCGTCAGGATCATCAATTATTACATAGATGGAAGTATCATCGGCAAATAATCTTATGTTGCTATCAATGCCTTCAACAATATCATTTATGTAAACCAAAAACAAAAGTGGTCCTAAAACAGAGCCCTGCGGGACGCCCGCCATTACTGACATTGCATTTGAGCTGTAGCCATTTATGACTACACGCTGGGATCTATTTTCTAAATAACTTTTAAACCATTGTAATAATGGGCCATTAGTTCCACAAGAATTTAATTTATGCAAGAGACCTTTGTGCCACACACGATCAAAGGCTTTGCTAATATCGCAGAATACAGCGCGTATTTCCTTACCTTCGTCCGCTGCCTTCGCAATGAAATTATACAAATAAGTCAGTTGATTAACACACGAATCACCAGGTATAAACCCAGATTGTAAGTTGGATAAGATATCATTATCTCTTAGATAATTAAAAACATGTTTAAAGATACATCGCTCAAATATTTTAGCTACGCAACTTGTAAGGGCAACTGGTCGGTAGTTTGAACAGTCATTGACACTACCCTTTTTATGAATTGGCACAACATTTGCCTCTTTCCACGATGCCGGAAATGTCATTCGTTGAAGTGAAAAATTAAAGAGTCGTGTTAAAACGGGGGAAATACTGCGCGCGATTAATTTCAGGATTCTATTACCTATTCCATCTGGGCCGGAAGCTTTTGTAGTGTTAACACACATTCGTACGTCGTATACTTCGATGTTATCAAGGATAATTTCCGATAGACTGTTAACTGACTTTTGTTTGATATTAGAGGGTTGTGAATCGGGATTTTCTACTTGCGATTGCCGAGTGAAATAATCATTTAAAGTTTCAGTTATGTCTTGTAAGTCATCACTGACTACATTATCATGGATTAGAGGAGGAAACGTAAACGTGTTTTTATTTCTCTTCATATGATTATTAACTAATTTCCACCAATTTTTGTCAGAAGTTGATTGATTAATCATTTTGTCTAGTTTATTCGTATACTCTCTTTTTGCCGATCTGACTGCTGAAATAACTTTATTTCTACTTTGACGAAATCGAGTCCAACAGGTAGCTGAATTTTTTAACTTAGCTTGTTTATGATGTCTATTACGTGAACGTATCAATGATCGAATTTGATTGTTCATCCAGAGTGGATCTGATGGTCGAATAGTAACAGTTTTGTTAGGAATATTCTTGTTGCATGCATTCTTTATTGTGGTCGTTAACTTATTTGCAATATCATCCACGTTGTTGCTAGAGAACATATCTTCAGTATCAATGTTATCTATATCCCAAAATATACCATCAATGTCCATTTGTTGATAATCATATATTTTACGTTTAAAGGTTTTACACTTTGGTCTATTGAATTTGATATCAACATAGGTCGGACAATGGTCACTGCAAACAGGATCTAACACCCCGCTATCGCGTACATTCTGAAAAGAGGACACAAATATAAGATCAATTAGTGTACTTGATTGCGGGGTGGTTCGAGTCGGTTTATTTATTATTTGAGTTAGCCCATGAACAGATTCTAGCAGTTCAATTTTACGCTTTCTTTCATTTAAAACATCTTCATTAAAATCACCGGAAACAATAGTGAACAAGTTAAGATCGATAGCGTTTCCAATTGACTGGTCAATTAAATCCAAATAAAAAAATCCAATACAAAACAATCGTAGTGCTGCTACTAGTCCTAGAATGGTTTTTATTGTGTGTATGAAATGGAATATGCCTAAAGATAATATCTATTTTCTACTGTCAAGAACCCATTGCCTTTAAGGAAGTAGGTATGACGAGATAAGGGAAAATGTATCATTGTAAAACCCATATCAAAGGGACACGAAAAAAATACATTGCCCATACATTGGAAACCGATATGTTGAGCCTTTTTGTTAAGTGAAATCATATTGTTATACGTAAATATTGATTTCCTACTTTTCACGATTATCATGATATTCGCGATGGCACATTCAATATATTTTTCAATTTTAAAAAAAATGAATAGTAGAGTAATACGTAATACAAAAGAAATCTGAAAGTCCTGGAGAAATGACTTACAAATATGACAACTTAACCAATGGACTTTCTGTTTTGGATCAATTCTGGGTGTTATCATATTCACTTCGTTTTTGTAAGTTTGACATAAATTTTTGCATGTCGGAGACGACCTCTGTTCATCTGGCAATACCTGACTAAACCAATTTAGAAATTACATATTTATCAGATCTGCGGTACATCAGTATTTTCGATCATAACCAAAAGATGAACAAAGTTGATAGCATTGTTGTGGATAGTGTCAACCATGCATTCTAAATGGCTTGTTCAGTTACCACAAGGGGGTAATTTAACTTCCATTTAAGAATGTTAGAGTAAACTGTCCAAAATGCGTTGCTCAGTTACAGTCATACTAAATAACAAACAGAAGCATTTTTAAAAATGTGACATATACATTTTGATGACTTTGAAATACTTTTCTTTCCAAACTTCTCAACAATATCAGAGAAGTAGTGTCAGGAGAGTAAGTAGTGAGAAACATATATATTAAAACTTGTTAGATTTTAAAAGTTTGACAAATGGAAAGTAATGAATATTTAGTCTGGGTTGCCGAGGTTGTCCGTTAACCAACGGATTGAATACTGATGATTCTCAATGGCCCTAGAAAGAATGCATTGTTCTTTCAGCAACTATTTTGCATTCTGTTAATTGATAATCAAAACATGATTAGTGAAGTAATTGACGAGCTGATGTCATCAATGATGTCGTTTTCATAGGGCTTCCTGACAATCTTGTTACATCTGGATTAGTTGGAAATAGGCGCTTACTGATCAAAGTCTAATCCAATTTGATTGTATCCTTTGATCAAATTGCATCAATCTATCTCCTGCTTTGATCTCAACTTGGACTCTCTGGCTTCTTACTCCGAGAAATGTATATATTGCTAGGTAAGTTTTAGACCAACACTTCATAAGAATCGCTCCACACCGCAGCTCAAACATAACAGGAATATTACTGAACGGGATAGAATCTCTCCACACCGCAACTTAAACATATCAGGAATATTACTGAACAGGATATGGACCCCGTTCAAGCCGCAGTCAAATTGAGAAGTCTGCTTATTTCTCATGACAATGCAGTGAAACACATTTTAGCATTAGGTAGGTTTTAAATGTACCTGTATGCAGCAAATTTTATCGCCAATTCTCTCCTATTATCTTTTCCATTATATGTATGTAATATGACAGTTGTTTACAAAATACATCGTAACACTTATATGCATATTTTTCTGTCTTCAGAATGCCAAGTCAGTCAACTGCTGGAGAAAATGAGACGAACTTCATCAGCAACCCACATCGTCAACGGCGAGCAGCTTATTCAACGGCGCTGCATCTTGGAGGGAATGAAGGAGATGTATATGGTATACAGACAACACAAGTGGCAACAAGTTCAATCCTGTGTCGATGCAATCACTGCAAGTGCGGCCACGCAAGAAGATCCTGAAATTGTTGCCAACTCTGTGCAGCAAGTTGATGTGAATGAAGTATCAATGAGTGATGTCTCCTTAGGTGATGATGAACAGTCGATCTATGAACTTGTTGATGATTCCTCTGACAGCGACGATAATGAGGAAAGAGGAAACGACGTCTTTAGAAGCGACGGTGGATACGACATGGACACTGTTACTCGTGCTCTGTGTGTTGACAGTTGCGAACTTCACAGAGGATATTAGGATGGAGATGCTGTTAATTGTTTGTTAACGTTGTTGATGATGTTGGATGAATAAAATAAGAATCAGAAAAAGATGCCATGTTGTGTTTTACTCTACTACATATTTGCATGGATTCGCAAAATAAAATTTCTTGCCAAATATCAAATATGTAAAGTAATAGTCACATCAATTTATCACTATGTATATACAATATGACAAAAACGCTGAAAAACGACGTGTGATCAAATGATATGATCTTTGAAGAGTTCGTAATTGAAATTGATAATCTGTGACAACTTCTGGGTTGAAGAGATTTTGTGGTTGGCTACAGTAATAGAAAATAAAAACAATCCTAGTACTGCTACTAAAATGTTGTTTTTTTATTGTGTGTATGAAATGTAATATGCCTCAAGAGAAAAAGGTATGACGAGATAAGGGAAAATGTATCATTGTAAAACCCCTATCAAGGAGCATGAAAAAAAAAAAAAAATACAAGGTTGAAGAGATTTTGTGGTAGGCTACCGTAATGAGATACAAAACAATCGTAGTGCTGCTACTAGTCCTAGAATGGTTTTTATTGTGTGTATGAAATGGAATATGCCTAAAGATAATATCTATTTTCTACTGTCAAGAACCCATTGCCTTTAAGGAAGTAGGTATGACGAGATAAGGGAAAATGTATCATTGTAAAACCCATATCAAAAGGACACGAAAAAAATACATTGCCCATACATTGGAAACCGATATGTTGAGCCTTCTTGTTAAGTGAAATCATATTGTTATACGTAAATATTGATTTCCTACTTTTCACGATTATCATGATATTCGCGATGGCACATTCAATATATTTTTCAATTTTTAAAAAAATGAATAGTAGAGTAATACGTAATACAAAAGAAATCTGAAAGTCCTGGAGAAATGACTTACAAATATGACAACTTAACCAATGGACTTTCTGTTTTGGATCAATTCTGGGTGTTATCATATTCACTTCGTTTTTGTAAGTTTGACATAAATGTTTGCATGTCGGCGACGACCTCTGTTGACCTGGCAATACCTGACGAACTTCATCAGCAACCCACATCGTCAACGGCGAGCAGCTTATTCAACGGCGCTGCATCTTGGAGGGAATGAAGGAGATGTATATGGTATACAGACAACACAAGTGGCAACAAGTTCAATCCTGTGTCGATGCAATCACTGCAAGTGCGGCCACGCAAGAAGATCCTGAAATTGTTGCAAACTCTGTGCAGCAAGTTGATGTGAATGAAGTATCAATGAGTGATGTCTCCTTAAGTGATGATGAACAGTCGATCTATGAACTTGTTGATGATTCCTCTGACAGCGACGATAATGAGGAAAGAGGAAACGACGTCTTTAGAAGCGACGGTGGATACGACATGGACACTGTTACTCGTGCTCTGTGTGTTGACAGTTGCGAACTTCACAGAGGATATTAGGATGGAGATGCTGTTAATTGTTTGTTAACGTTGTTGATGATGTTGGATGAATAAAATAAGAATCAGAAAAAGATGCCATGTTGTGTTTTACTCTACTACATATTTGCATGGATTCGCAAAATAAAATTTCTTGCCAAATATCAAATATGTAAAGTAATAGTCACATCAATTTATCACTATGTATATACAATATGACAAAAACGCTGAAAAACGACGTGTGATCAAATGATATGATCTTTGAAGAGTTCGTAATTGAAATTGATAATCTGTGACAACTTCTGGGTTGAAGAGATTTTGTGGTTGGCTACAGTAATAGAAAATAAAAACAATCCTAGTACTGCTACTAAAATGTTGTTTTTTTATTGTGTGTATGAAATGTAATATGCCTCAAGAGAAAAAGGTATGACGAGATAAGGGAAAATGTATCATTGTAAAACCCCTATCAAGGAGCATGAAAAAAAAAAAAAAATACAAGGTTGAAGAGATTTTGTGGTAGGCTACCGTAATGAGATACAAAACAATCGTAGTGCTGCTACTAGTCCTAGAATGGTTTTTATTGTGTGTATGAAATGGAATATGCCTAAAGATAATATCTATTTTCTACTGTCAAGAACCCATTGCCTTTAAGGAAGTAGGTATGACGAGATAAGGGAAAATGTATCATTGTAAAACCCATATCAAAAGGACACGAAAAAAATACATTGCCCATACATTGGAAACCGATATGTTGAGCCTTCTTGTTAAGTGAAATCATATTGTTATACGTAAATATTGATTTCCTACTTTTCACGATTATCATGATATTCGCGATGGCACATTCAATATATTTTTCAATTTTTAAAAAAATGAATAGTAGAGTAATACGTAATACAAAAGAAATCTGAAAGTCCTGGAGAAATGACTTACAAATATGACAACTTAACCAATGGACTTTCTGTTTTGGATCAATTCTGGGTGTTATCATATTCACTTCGTTTTTGTAAGTTTGACATAAATGTTTGCATGTCGGCGACGACCTCTGTTGACCTGGCAATACCTGACGAACTTCATCAGCAACCCACATCGTCAACGGCGAGCAGCTTATTCAACGGCGCTGCATCTTGGAGGGAATGAAGGAGATGTATATGGTATACAGACAACACAAGTGGCAACAAGTTCAATCCTGTGTCGATGCAATCACTGCAAGTGCGGCCACGCAAGAAGATCCTGAAATTGTTGCAAACTCTGTGCAGCAAGTTGATGTGAATGAAGTATCAATGAGTGATGTCTCCTTAAGTGATGATGAACAGTCGATCTATGAACTTGTTGATGATTCCTCTGACAGCGACGATAATGAGGAAAGAGGAAACGACGTCTTTAGAAGCGACGGTGGATACGACATGGACACTGTTACTCGTGCTCTGTGTGTTGACAGTTGCGAACTTCACAGAGGATATTAGGATGGAGATGCTGTTAATTGTTTGTTAACGTTGTTGATGATGTTGGATGAATAAAATAAGAATCAGAAAAAGATGCCATGTTGTGTTTTACTCTACTACATATTTGCATGGATTCGCAAAATAAAATTTCTTGCCAAATATCAAATATGTAAAGTAATAGTCACATCAATTTATCACTATGTATATACAATATGACAAAAACGCTGAAAAACGACGTGTGATCAAATGATATGATCTTTGAAGAGTTCGTAATTGAAATTGATAATCTGTGACAACTTCTGGGTTGAAGAGATTTTGTGGTTGGCTACAGTAATAGAAAATAAAAACAATCCTAGTACTGCTACTAAAATGTTGTTTTTTTATTGTGTGTATGAAATGTAATATGCCTCAAGAGAAAAAGGTATGACGAGATAAGGGAAAATGTATCATTGTAAAACCCCTATCAAGGAGCATGAAAAAAAAAAAAAAATACAAGGTTGAAGAGATTTTGTGGTAGGCTACCGTAATGAGATACAAAACAATCGTAGTGCTGCTACTAGTCCTAGAATGGTTTTTATTGTGTGTATGAAATGGAATATGCCTAAAGATAATATCTATTTTCTACTGTCAAGAACCCATTGCCTTTAAGGAAGTAGGTATGACGAGATAAGGGAAAATGTATCATTGTAAAACCCATATCAAAGGGACACGAAAAAAATACATTGCCCATACATTGGAAACCGATATGTTGAGCCTTCTTGTTAAGTGAAATCATATTGTTATACGTAAATATTGATTTCCTACTTTTCACGATTATCATGATATTCGCGATGGCACATTCAATATATTTTTCAATTTTAAAAAAAATGAATAGTAGAGTAATACGTAATACAAAAGAAATCTGAAAGTCCTGGAGAAATGACTTACAAATATGACAACTTAACCAATGGACTTTCTGTTTTGGATCAATTCTGGGTGTTATCATATTCACTTCGTTTTTGTAAGTTTGACATAAATTTTTGCATGTCGGCGACGACCTCTGTTGACCTGGGAATACCTGACTAAACCAATTTAGAAATTACATATTTATCAGATCTGCGGTACATCAGTATTTTCGATCATAACCAAAAGATGAACAAAGTTGATAGCATTGTTGTGGATAGTGTCAACCATGCATTCTAAATGGCTTGTTCAGTTACCACAAGGGGGTAATTTAACTTCCATTAAAGAATGTTAGAGTAAACTGTCCAAAATGCGTTGCTCAGTTACAGTCATACTAAATAACAAACAGAAGCATTTTTAAAAATGTGACATATACATTTTGATGACTTTGAAATACTTTTCTTTCCAAACTTCTCAACAATATCAGAGAAGTAGTGTCAGGAGAGTAAGTAGTGAGAAACATATATATTAAAACTTGTTAGATTTTAAAAGTTTGACAAATGGAAAGTAATGAATATTTAGTCTGGGTTGCCGAGGTTGTCCGTTAACCAACGGATTGAATACTGATGATTCTCAATGGCCCTAGAAAGAATGCATTGTTCTTTCAGCAACTATTTTGCATTCTGTTAATTGATAATCAAAACATGATTAGTGAAGTAATTGACGAGCTGATGTCATCAATGATGTCGTTTTCATAGGGCTTCCTGACAATCTTGTTACATCTGGATTAGTTGGAAATAGGCGCGTACTGATCAAAGTCTAATCCAATTTGATTGTATCCTTTGATCAAATTGCATCAATCTATCTCCTGCTTTGATCTCAACTTGGACTCTCTGGCTTCTTACTCCGAGAAATGTATATATTGCTAGGTAAGTTTTAGACCAACACTTCATAAGAATCGCTCCACACCGCAGCTCAAACATAACAGGAATATTACTGAACGGGATAGAATCTCTCCACACCGCAACTTAAACATATCAGGAATATTACTGAACAGGATATGGACCCCGTTCAAGCCGCAGTCAAATTGAGAAGTCTGCTTATTTCTCATGACAATGCAGTGAAACACATTTTAGCATTAGGTAGGTTTTAAATGTACCTGTATGCAGCAAATTTTATCGCCAATTCTCTCCTATTATCTTTTCCATTATATGTATGTAATATGACAGTTGTTTACAAAATACATCGTAACACTTATATGCATATTTTTCTGTCTTCAGAATGCCAAGTCAGTCAACTGCTGGAGAAAATGAGACGAACTTCATCAGCAACCCACATCGTCAACGGCGAGCAGCTTATTCAACGGCGCTGCATCTTGGAGGGAATAAGGGAGAAGTATATGGTATACAGACAACACAAGTGGCAACAAGTTCAATCATGTGTCGATGCAATCACTGCAAGTGCGGCCACGCAAGAAGATCCTGAAATTGTTGCCAACTCTGTGCAGCAAGTTGATGTGAATGAAGTATCAATGAGTGATGTCTCCTTAAGTGATGATGAACAGTCGATCTATGAACTTGTTGATGATTCCTCTGACAGCGACGATAATGAGGAAAGAGGAAACGACGTCTATAGAAGCGACGGTGGATACGACATGGACACTGTTACTCGTGCTCTGTGTGTTGACAGTTGCGAACTTCACAGAGGATATTAGGATGGAGATGCTGTTAATTGTTTGTTAACGTTGTTGATGATGTTGGATGAATAAAATAAGAATCAGAAAAAGATGCCATGTTGTGTTTTACTCTACTACATATTTGCATGGATTCGCAAAATAAAATTTCTTGCCAAAAGTAAATATCAAATATGTAAAGTAATAGTCACATCAATTTATCACTATGTATATACAATATGACAAAAACGCTGAAAAACGACGTGTGATCAAATGATATGATCTTTGAAGAGTTCGTAATTGAAATTGATAATCTGTGACAACTTCTGGGTTGAAGAGATTTTGTGGTTGGCTACAGTAATAGAAAATAAAAACAATCCTAGTACTGCTACTAAAATGTTGTTTTTTTATTGTGTGTATGAAATGTAATATGCCTCAAGAGAAAAAGGTATGACGAGATAAGGGAAAATGTATCATTGTAAAACCCCGATCAAGGAGCATGAAAAAAAACAAAAATACAAGGTTGAAGAGATTTTGTGGTAGGCTACCGTAATGAGATACAAAACAATCGTAGTGCTGCTACTAGTCCTAGAATGGTTTTTATTGTGTGTATGAAATGGAATATGCCTAAAGATAATATCTATTTTCTACTGTCAAGAACCCATTGCCTTTAAGGAAGTAGGTATGACGAGATAAGGGAAAATGTATCATTGTAAAACCCATATCAAAGGGACACGAAAAAAATACATTGCCCATACATTGGAAACCGATATGTTGAGCCTTTTTGTTAAGTGAAATCATATTGTTATACGTAAATATTGATTTCCTACTTTTCACGATTATCATGATATTCGCGATGGCACATTCAATATATTTTTCAATTTTAAAAAAAATGAATAGTAGAGTAATACGTAATACAAAAGAAATCTGAAAGTCCTGGAGAAATGACTTACAAATATGACAACTTAACCAATGGACTTTCTGTTTTGGATCAATTCTGGGTGTTATCATATTCACTTCGTTTTTGTAAGTTTGACATAAATGTTTGCATGTCGGAGACGACCTCTGTTCATCTGGCAATACCTGACTAAACCAATTTAGAAATTACATATTTATCAGATCTGCGGTACATCAGTATTTTCGATCATAACCAAAAGATGAACAAAGTTGATAGCATTGTTGTGGATAGTGTCAACCATGCATTCTAAATGGCTTGTTCAGTTACCACAAGGGGGTAATTTAACTTCCATTAAAGAATGTTAGAGTAAACTGTCCAAAATGCGTTGCTCAGTTACAGTCATACTAAATAACAAACAGAAGCATTTTTAAAAATGTGACATATACATTTTGATGACTTTGAAATACTTTTCTTTCCAAACTTCTCAACAATATCAGAGAAGTAGTGTCAGGAGAGTAAGTAGTGAGAAACATATATATTAAAACTTGTTAGATTTTAAAAGTTTGACAAATGGAAAGTAATGAATATTTAGTCTGGGTTGCCGAGGTTGTCCGTTAACCAACGGATTGAATACTGATGATTCTCAATGGCCCTAGAAAGAATGCATTGTTCTTTCAGCAACTATTTTGCATTCTGTTAATTGATAATCAAAACATGATTAGTGAAGTAATTGACGAGCTGATGTCATCAATGATGTCGTTTTCATAGGGCTTCCTGACAATCTTGTTACATCTGGATTAGTTGGAAATAGGCGCTTACTGATCAAAGTCTAATCCAATTTGATTGTATCCTTTGATCAAATTGCATCAATCTATCTCCTGCTTTGATCTCAACTTGGACTCTCTGGCTTCTTACTCCGAGAAATGTATATATTGCTAGGTAAGTTTTAGACCAACACTTCATAAGAATCGCTCCACACCGCAGCTCAAACATAACAGGAATATTACTGAACGGGATAGAATCTCTCCACACCGCAACTTAAACATATCAGGAATATTACTGAACAGGATATGGACCCCGTTCAAGCCGCAGTCAAATTGAGAAGTCTGCTTATTTCTCATGACAATGCAGTGAAACACATTTTAGCATTAGGTAGGTTTTAAATGTACCTGTATGCAGCAAATTTTATCGCCAATTCTCTCCTATTATCTTTTCCATTATATGTATGTAATATGACAGTTGTTTACAAAATACATCGTAACACTTATATGCATATTTTTCTGTCTTCAGAATGCCAAGTCAGTCAACTGCTGGAGAAAATGAGACGAACTTCATCAGCAACCCACATCGTCAACGGCGAGCAGCTTATTCAACGGCGCTGCATCTTGGAGGGAATGAAGGAGATGTATATGGTATACAGACAACACAAGTGGCAACAAGTTCAATCCTGTGTCGATGCAATCACTGCAAGTGCGGCCACGCAAGAAGATCCTGAAATTGTTGCCAACTCTGTGCAGCAAGTTGATGTGAATGAAGTATCAATGAGTGATGTCTCCTTAGGTGATGATGAACAGTCGATCTATGAACTTGTTGATGATTCCTCTGACAGCGACGATAATGAGGAAAGAGGAAACGACGTCTATAGAAGCGACGGTGGATACGACATGGACACTGTTACTCGTGCTCTGTGTGTTGACAGTTGCGAACTTCACAGAGGATATTAGGATGGAGATGCTGTTAATTGTTTGTTAACGTTGTTGATGATGTTGGATGAATAAAATAAGAATCAGAAAAAGATGCCATGTTGTGTTTTACTCTACTACATATTTGCATGGATTCGCAAAATAAAATTTCTTGCCAAAAGTAAATATCAAATATGTAAAGTAATAGTCACATCAATTTATCACTATGTATATACAATATGACAAAAACGCTGAAAAACGACGTGTGATCAAATGATATGATCTTTGAAGAGTTCGTAATTGAAATTGATAATCTGTGACAACTTCTGGGTTGAAGAGATTTTGTGGTTGGCTACAGTAATAGAAAATAAAAACAATCCTAGTACTGCTACTAAAATGTTGTTTTTTTATTGTGTGTATGAAATGTAATATGCCTCAAGAGAAAAAGGTATGACGAGATAAGGGAAAATGTATCATTGTAAAACCCCGATCAAGGAGCATGAAAAAAAACAAAAATACAAGGTTGAAGAGATTTTGTGGTAGGCTACCGTAATGAGATACAAAACAATCGTAGTGCTGCTACTAGTCCTAGAATGGTTTTTATTGTGTGTATGAAATGGAATATGCCTAAAGATAATATCTATTTTCTACTGTCAAGAACCCATTGCCTTTAAGGAAGTAGGTATGACGAGATAAGGGAAAATGTATCATTGTAAAACCCATATCAAAGGGACACGAAAAAAATACATTGCCCATACATTGGAAACCGATATGTTGAGCCTTTTTGTTAAGTGAAATCATATTGTTATACGTAAATATTGATTTCCTACTTTTCACGATTATCATGATATTCGCGATGGCACATTCAATATATTTTTCAATTTTAAAAAAAATGAATAGTAGAGTAATACGTAATACAAAAGAAATCTGAAAGTCCTGGAGAAATGACTTACAAATATGACAACTTAACCAATGGACTTTCTGTTTTGGATCAATTCTGGGTGTTATCATATTCACTTCGTTTTTGTAAGTTTGACATAAATGTTTGCATGTCGGAGACGACCTCTGTTCATCTGGCAATACCTGACTAAACCAATTTAGAAATTACATATTTATCAGATCTGCGGTACATCAGTATTTTCGATCATAACCAAAAGATGAACAAAGTTGATAGCATTGTTGTGGATAGTGTCAACCATGCATTCTAAATGGCTTGTTCAGTTACCACAAGGGGGTAATTTAACTTCCATTAAAGAATGTTAGAGTAAACTGTCCAAAATGCGTTGCTCAGTTACAGTCATACTAAATAACAAACAGAAGCATTTTTAAAAATGTGACATATACATTTTGATGACTTTGAAATACTTTTCTTTCCAAACTTCTCAACAATATCAGAGAAGTAGTGTCAGGAGAGTAAGTAGTGAGAAACATATATATTAAAACTTGTTAGATTTTAAAAGTTTGACAAATGGAAAGTAATGAATATTTAGTCTGGGTTGCCGAGGTTGTCCGTTAACCAACGGATTGAATACTGATGATTCTCAATGGCCCTAGAAAGAATGCATTGTTCTTTCAGCAACTATTTTGCATTCTGTTAATTGATAATCAAAACATGATTAGTGAAGTAATTGACGAGCTGATGTCATCAATGATGTCGTTTTCATAGGGCTTCCTGACAATCTTGTTACATCTGGATTAGTTGGAAATAGGCGCTTACTGATCAAAGTCTAATCCAATTTGATTGTATCCTTTGATCAAATTGCATCAATCTATCTCCTGCTTTGATCTCAACTTGGACTCTCTGGCTTCTTACTCCGAGAAATGTATATATTGCTAGGTAAGTTTTAGACCAACACTTCATAAGAATCGCTCCACACCGCAGCTCAAACATAACAGGAATATTACTGAACGGGATAGAATCTCTCCACACCGCAACTTAAACATATCAGGAATATTACTGAACAGGATATGGACCCCGTTCAAGCCGCAGTCAAATTGAGAAGTCTGCTTATTTCTCATGACAATGCAGTGAAACACATTTTAGCATTAGGTAGGTTTTAAATGTACCTGTATGCAGCAAATTTTATCGCCAATTCTCTCCTATTATCTTTTCCATTATATGTATGTAATATGACAGTTGTTTACAAAATACATCGTAACACTTATATGCATATTTTTCTGTCTTCAGAATGCCAAGTCAGTCAACTGCTGGAGAAAATGAGACGAACTTCATCAGCAACCCACATCGTCAACGGCGAGCAGCTTATTCAACGGCGCTGCATCTTGGAGGGAATGAAGGAGATGTATATGGTATACAGACAACACAAGTGGCAACAAGTTCAATCCTGTGTCGATGCAATCACTGCAAGTGCGGCCACGCAAGAAGATCCTGAAATTGTTGCCAACTCTGTGCAGCAAGTTGATGTGAATGAAGTATCAATGAGTGATGTCTCCTTAGGTGATGATGAACAGTCGATCTATGAACTTGTTGATGATTCCTCTGACAGCGACGATAATGAGGAAAGAGGAAACGACGTCTTTAGAAGCGACGGTGGATACGACATGGACACTGTTACTCGTGCTCTGTGTGTTGACAGTTGCGAACTTCACAGAGGATATTAGGATGGAGATGCTGTTAATTGTTTGTTAACGTTGTTGATGATGTTGGATGAATAAAATAAGAATCAGAAAAAGATGCCATGTTGTGTTTTACTCTACTACATATTTGCATGGATTCGCAAAATAAAATTTCTTGCCAAATATCAAATATGTAAAGTAATAGTCACATCAATTTATCACTATGTATATACAATATGACAAAAACGCTGAAAAACGACGTGTGATCAAATGATATGATCTTTGAAGAGTTCGTAATTGAAATTGATAATCTGTGACAACTTCTGGGTTGAAGAGATTTTGTGGTTGGCTACAGTAATAGAAAATAAAAACAATCCTAGTACTGCTACTAAAATGTTGTTTTTTTATTGTGTGTATGAAATGTAATATGCCTCAAGAGAAAAAGGTATGACGAGATAAGGGAAAATGTATCATTGTAAAACCCCTATCAAGGAGCATGAAAAAAAAAAAAAAATACAAGGTTGAAGAGATTTTGTGGTAGGCTACCGTAATGAGATACAAAACAATCGTAGTGCTGCTACTAGTCCTAGAATGGTTTTTATTGTGTGTATGAAATGGAATATGCCTAAAGATAATATCTATTTTCTACTGTCAAGAACCCATTGCCTTTAAGGAAGTAGGTATGACGAGATAAGGGAAAATGTATCATTGTAAAACCCATATCAAAGGGACACGAAAAAAATACATTGCCCATACATTGGAAACCGATATGTTGAGCCTTCTTGTTAAGTGAAATCATATTGTTATACGTAAATATTGATTTCCTACTTTTCACGATTATCATGATATTCGCGATGGCACATTCAATATATTTTTCAATTTTAAAAAAAATGAATAGTAGAGTAATACGTAATACAAAAGAAATCTGAAAGTCCTGGAGAAATGACTTACAAATATGACAACTTAACCAATGGACTTTCTGTTTTGGATCAATTCTGGGTGTTATCATATTCACTTCGTTTTTGTAAGTTTGACATAAATTTTTGCATGTCGGCGACGACCTCTGTTGACCTGGGAATACCTGACTAAACCAATTTAGAAATTACATATTTATCAGATCTGCGGTACATCAGTATTTTCGATCATAACCAAAAGATGAACAAAGTTGATAGCATTGTTGTGGATAGTGTCAACCATGCATTCTAAATGGCTTGTTCAGTTACCACAAGGGGGTAATTTAACTTCCATTAAAGAATGTTAGAGTAAACTGTCCAAAATGCGTTGCTCAGTTACAGTCATACTAAATAACAAACAGAAGCATTTTTAAAAATGTGACATATACATTTTGATGACTTTGAAATACTTTTCTTTCCAAACTTCTCAACAATATCAGAGAAGTAGTGTCAGGAGAGTAAGTAGTGAGAAACATATATATTAAAACTTGTTAGATTTTAAAAGTTTGACAAATGGAAAGTAATGAATATTTAGTCTGGGTTGCCGAGGTTGTCCGTTAACCAACGGATTGAATACTGATGATTCTCAATGGCCCTAGAAAGAATGCATTGTTCTTTCAGCAACTATTTTGCATTCTGTTAATTGATAATCAAAACATGATTAGTGAAGTAATTGACGAGCTGATGTCATCAATGATGTCGTTTTCATAGGGCTTCCTGACAATCTTGTTACATCTGGATTAGTTGGAAATAGGCGCGTACTGATCAAAGTCTAATCCAATTTGATTGTATCCTTTGATCAAATTGCATCAATCTATCTCCTGCTTTGATCTCAACTTGGACTCTCTGGCTTCTTACTCCGAGAAATGTATATATTGCTAGGTAAGTTTTAGACCAACACTTCATAAGAATCGCTCCACACCGCAGCTCAAACATAACAGGAATATTACTGAACGGGATAGAATCTCTCCACACCGCAACTTAAACATATCAGGAATATTACTGAACAGGATATGGACCCCGTTCAAGCCGCAGTCAAATTGAGAAGTCTGCTTATTTCTCATGACAATGCAGTGAAACACATTTTAGCATTAGGTAGGTTTTAAATGTACCTGTATGCAGCAAATTTTATCGCCAATTCTCTCCTATTATCTTTTCCATTATATGTATGTAATATGACAGTTGTTTACAAAATACATCGTAACACTTATATGCATATTTTTCTGTCTTCAGAATGCCAAGTCAGTCAACTGCTGGAGAAAATGAGACGAACTTCATCAGCAACCCACATCGTCAACGGCGAGCAGCTTATTCAACGGCGCTGCATCTTGGAGGGAATAAGGGAGAAGTATATGGTATACAGACAACACAAGTGGCAACAAGTTCAATCATGTGTCGATGCAATCACTGCAAGTGCGGCCACGCAAGAAGATCCTGAAATTGTTGCCAACTCTGTGCAGCAAGTTGATGTGAATGAAGTATCAATGAGTGATGTCTCCTTAAGTGATGATGAACAGTCGATCTATGAACTTGTTGATGATTCCTCTGACAGCGACGATAATGAGGAAAGAGGAAACGACGTCTATAGAAGCGACGGTGGATACGACATGGACACTGTTACTCGTGCTCTGTGTGTTGACAGTTGCGAACTTCACAGAGGATATTAGGATGGAGATGCTGTTAATTGTTTGTTAACGTTGTTGATGATGTTGGATGAATAAAATAAGAATCAGAAAAAGATGCCATGTTGTGTTTTACTCTACTACATATTTGCATGGATTCGCAAAATAAAATTTCTTGCCAAAAGTAAATATCAAATATGTAAAGTAATAGTCACATCAATTTATCACTATGTATATACAATATGACAAAAACGCTGAAAAACGACGTGTGATCAAATGATATGATCTTTGAAGAGTTCGTAATTGAAATTGATAATCTGTGACAACTTCTGGGTTGAAGAGATTTTGTGGTTGGCTACAGTAATAGAAAATAAAAACAATCCTAGTACTGCTACTAAAATGTTGTTTTTTTATTGTGTGTATGAAATGTAATATGCCTCAAGAGAAAAAGGTATGACGAGATAAGGGAAAATGTATCATTGTAAAACCCCGATCAAGGAGCATGAAAAAAAACAAAAATACAAGGTTGAAGAGATTTTGTGGTAGGCTACCGTAATGAGATACAAAACAATCGTAGTGCTGCTACTAGTCCTAGAATGGTTTTTATTGTGTGTATGAAATGGAATATGCCTAAAGATAATATCTATTTTCTACTGTCAAGAACCCATTGCCTTTAAGGAAGTAGGTATGACGAGATAAGGGAAAATGTATCATTGTAAAACCCATATCAAAGGGACACGAAAAAAATACATTGCCCATACATTGGAAACCGATATGTTGAGCCTTCTTGTTAAGTGAAATCATATTGTTATACGTAAATATTGATTTCCTACTTTTCACGATTATCATGATATTCGCGATGGCACATTCAATATATTTTTCAATTTTAAAAAAAATGAATAGTAGAGTAATACGTAATACAAAAGAAATCTGAAAGTCCTGGAGAAATGACTTACAAATATGACAACTTAACCAATGGACTTTCTGTTTTGGATCAATTCTGGGTGTTATCATATTCACTTCGTTTTTGTAAGTTTGACATAAATGTTTGCATGTCGGAGACGACCTCTGTTCATCTGGCAATACCTGACTAAACCAATTTAGAAATTACATATTTATCAGATCTGCGGTACATCAGTATTTTCGATCATAACCAAAAGATGAACAAAGTTGATAGCATTGTTGTGGATAGTGTCAACCATGCATTCTAAATGGCTTGTTCAGTTACCACAAGGGGGTAATTTAACTTCCATTAAAGAATGTTAGAGTAAACTGTCCAAAATGCGTTGCTCAGTTACAGTCATACTAAATAACAAACAGAAGCATTTTTAAAAATGTGACATATACATTTTGATGACTTTGAAATACTTTTCTTTCCAAACTTCTCAACAATATCAGAGAAGTAGTGTCAGGAGAGTAAGTAGTGAGAAACATATATATTAAAACTTGTTAGATTTTAAAAGTTTGACAAATGGAAAGTAATGAATATTTAGTCTGGGTTGCCGAGGTTGTCCGTTAACCAACGGATTGAATACTGATGATTCTCAATGGCCCTAGAAAGAATGCATTGTTCTTTCAGCAACTATTTTGCATTCTGTTAATTGATAATCAAAACATGATTAGTGAAGTAATTGACGAGCTGATGTCATCAATGATGTCGTTTTCATAGGGCTTCCTGACAATCTTGTTACATCTGGATTAGTTGGAAATAGGCGCTTACTGATCAAAGTCTAATCCAATTTGATTGTATCCTTTGATCAAATTGCATCAATCTATCTCCTGCTTTGATCTCAACTTGGACTCTCTGGCTTCTTACTCCGAGAAATGTATATATTGCTAGGTAAGTTTTAGACCAACACTTCATAAGAATCGCTCCACACCGCAGCTCAAACATAACAGGAATATTACTGAACGGGATAGAATCTCTCCACACCGCAACTTAAACATATCAGGAATATTACTGAACAGGATATGGACCCCGTTCAAGCCGCAGTCAAATTGAGAAGTCTGCTTATTTCTCATGACAATGCAGTGAAACACATTTTAGCATTAGGTAGGTTTTAAATGTACCTGTATGCAGCAAATTTTATCGCCAATTCTCTCCTATTATCTTTTCCATTATATGTATGTAATATGACAGTTGTTTACAAAATACATCGTAACACTTATATGCATATTTTTCTGTCTTCAGAATGCCAAGTCAGTCAACTGCTGGAGAAAATGAGACGAACTTCATCAGCAACCCACATCGTCAACGGCGAGCAGCTTATTCAACGGCGCTGCATCTTGGAGGGAATGAAGGAGATGTATATGGTATACAGACAACACAAGTGGCAACAAGTTCAATCCTGTGTCGATGCAATCACTGCAAGTGCGGCCACGCAAGAAGATCCTGAAATTGTTGCCAACTCTGTGCAGCAAGTTGATGTGAATGAAGTATCAATGAGTGATGTCTCCTTAGGTGATGATGAACAGTCGATCTATGAACTTGTTGATGATTCCTCTGACAGCGACGATAATGAGGAAAGAGGAAACGACGTCTTTAGAAGCGACGGTGGATACGACATGGACACTGTTACTCGTGCTCTGTGTGTTGACAGTTGCGAACTTCACAGAGGATATTAGGATGGAGATGCTGTTAATTGTTTGTTAACGTTGTTGATGATGTTGGATGAATAAAATAAGAATCAGAAAAAGATGCCATGTTGTGTTTTACTCTACTACATATTTGCATGGATTCGCAAAATAAAATTTCTTGCCAAATATCAAATATGTAAAGTAATAGTCACATCAATTTATCACTATGTATATACAATATGACAAAAACGCTTAAAAACGACGTGTGATCAAATGATATGATCTTTGAAGAGTTCGTAATTGAAATTGATAATCTGTGACAACTTCTGGGTTGAAGAGATTTTGTGGTTGGCTACAGTAATAGAAAATAAAAACAATCCTAGTACTGCTACTAAAATGTTGTTTTTTTATTGTGTGTATGAAATGTAATATGCCTCAAGAGAAAAAGGTATGACGAGATAAGGGAAAATGTATCATTGTAAAACCCCTATCAAGGAGCATGAAAAAAAACAAAAATACAAGGTTGAAGAGATTTTGTGGTAGGCTACCGTAATGAGATACAAAACAATCGTAGTGCTGCTACTAGTCCTAGAATGGTTTTTATTGTGTGTATGAAATGGAATATGCCTAAAGATAATATCTATTTTCTACTGTCAAGAACCCATTGCCTTTAAGGAAGTAGGTATGACGAGATAAGGGAAAATGTATCATTGTAAAACCCATATCAAAGGGACACGAAAAAAATACATTGCCCATACATTGGAAACCGATATGTTGAGCCTTCTTGTTAAGTGAAATCATATTGTTATACGTAACTATTGGTTTCCTACTTTTCACGATTATCATGATATTCGCGATGGCACATTCAATATATTTTTCAATTTTAAAAAAAATGAATAGTAGAGTAATACGTAATACAAAATAAATCTGAAAGTCCTGGAGAAATGACTTACAAATATGACAACTTAACCAATGGACTTTCTGTTTTGGATCAATTCTGGGTGTTATCATATTCACTTCGTTTTTGTAAGTTTGACATAAATTTTTGCATGTCGGCGACGACCTCTGTTGACCTGGCAATACCTGACTAAACCAATTTAGAAATTACATATTTATCAGATCTGCGGTACATCAGTATTTGCGATCATAACCAAAAGATGAACAAAGTTGATAGCATTGTTGTGGATAGTGTCAACCATGCATTCTAAATGGCTTGTTCAGTTACCACAAGGGGGTAATTTAACTTCCATTAAAGAATGTTAGAGTAAACTGTCCAAAATGCGTTGCTCAGTTACAGTCATACTAAATAACAAACAGAAGCATTTTTAAAAATGTGACATATACATTTTGATGACTTTGAAATACTTTTCTTTCCAAACTTCTCAACAATATCAGAGAAGTAGTGTCAGGAGAGTAAGTAGTGAGAAACATATATATTAAAACTTGTTAGATTTTAAAAGTTTGACAAATGGAAAGTAATGAATATTTAGTCTGGGTTGCCGAGGTTGTCCGTTAACCAACGGATTGAATACTGATGATTCTCAATGGCCCTAGAAAGAATGCATTGTTCTTTCAGCAACTATTTTGCATTCTGTTAATTGATAATCAAAACATGATTAGTGAAGTAATTGACGAGCTGATGTCATCAATGATGTCGTTTTCATAGGGCTTCCTGACAATCTTGTTACATCTGGATTAGTTGGAAATAGGCGCGTACTGATCAAAGTCTAATCCAATTTGATTGTATCCTTTGATCAAATTGCATCAATCTATCTCCTGCTTTGATCTCAACTTGGACTCTCTGGCTTCTTACTCCGAGAAATGTATATATTGCTAGGTAAGTTTTAGACCAACACTTCATAAGAATCGCTCCACACCGCAGCTCAAACATAACAGGAATATTACTGAACGGGATAGAATCTCTCCACACCGCAACTTAAACATATCAGGAATATTACTGAACAGGATATGGACCCCGTTCAAGCCGCAGTCAAATTGAGAAGTCTGCTTATTGCTCATGACAATGCAGTGAAACACATTTTAGCATTAGGTAGGTTTTAAATGTACCTGTATGCAGCAAATTTTATCGCCAATTCTCTCCTATTATCTTTTCCATTATATGTATGTAATATGACAGTTGTTTACAAAATACATCGTAACACTTATATGCATATTTTTCTGTCTTCAGAATGCCAAGTCAGTCAACTGCTGGAGAAAATGAGACGAACTTCATCAGCAACCCACATCGTCAACGGCGAGCAGCTTATTCAACGGCGCTGCATCTTGGAGGGAATGAAGGAGAAGTATATGGTATACAGACAACACAAGTGGCAACAAGTTCAATCATGTGTCGATGCAATCACTGCAAGTGCGGCCACGCAAGAAGATCCTGAAATTGTTGCCAACTCTGTGCAGCAAGTTGATGTGAATGAAGTATCAATGAGTGATGTCTCCTTAAGTGATGATGAACAGTCGATCTATGAACTTGTTGATGATTCCTCTGACAGCGACGATAATGAGGAAAGAGGAAACGACGTCTATAGAAGCGACGGTGGATACGACATGGACACTGTTACTCGTGCTCTGTGTGTTGACAGTTGCGAACTTCACAGAGGATATTAGGATGGAGATGCTGTTAATTGTTTGTTAACGTTGTTGATGATGTTGGATGAATAAAATAAGAATCAGAAAAAGATGCCATGTTGTGTTTTACTCTACTACATATTTGCATGGATTCGCAAAATAAAATTTCTTGCCAAAAGTAAATATCAAATATGTAAAGTAATAGTCACATCAATTTATCACTGTATATACAATATGACAAAAACGCTGAAAAACGGCGTGTGATCAAATGATATGATCTTTGAAGAGTTCGTAATTGAAATTGATAATCTGTGACAACTTCTGGGTTGAAGAGATGTTGTGGTTGGCTACAGTAATAGAAAATAAAAACAATCCTAGTACTGCTACTAAAATGTTGTTTTTTTATTGTGTGTATGAAATGTAATATGCCTCAAGAGAAAAAGGTATGACGAGATAAGGGAAAATGTATCATTGTAAAACCCCTATCAAGGAGCATGAAAAAAAACAAAAATACAAGGTTGAAGAGATTTTGTGGTAGGCTACCGTAATGAGATACAAAACAATCGTAGTGCTGCTACTAGTCCTAGAATGGTTTTTATTGTGTGTATGAAATGGAATATGCCTAAAGATAATATCTATTTTCTACTGTCAAGAACCCATTGTCTTTAAGGAAGTAGGTATGACGAGATAAGGGAAAATGTATCATTGTAAAACCCATATCAAAGGGACACGAAAAAAATACATTGCCCATACATTGGAAACCGATATGTTGAGCCTTCTTGTTAAGTGAAATCATATTGTTATACGTAAATATTGATTTCCTACTTTTCACGATTATCATGATATTCGCGATGGCACATTCAATATATTTTTCAATTTTAAAAAAAATGAATAGTAGAGTAATACGTAATACAAAAGAAATCTGAAAGTCCTGGAGAAATGACTTACAAATATGACAACTTAACCAATGGACTTTCTGTTTTGGATCAATTCTGGGTGTTATCATATTCACTTCGTTTTTGTAAGTTTGACATAAATTTTTGCATGTCGGCGACGACCTCTGTTAATCTGGCAATACCTGACTAAACCAATTTAGAAATTACATATTTATCAGATCTGCGGTACATCAGTATTTTCGATCATAACCAAAAGATGAACAAAGTTGATAGCATTGTTGTGGATAGTGTCAACCAGGCATTCTAAATGGCTTGTTCAGTTACCACAAGGGGGTAATTTAACTTCCATTTAAGAATGTTAGAGTAAACTGTCCAAAATGCGTTGCTCAGTTACAGTCATACTAAATAACAAACAGAAGCATTTTTAAAAATGTGACATATACATTTTGATGACTTTGAAATACTTTCCTTTCCAAACTTCTCAACAATATCAGAGAAGTAGTGTCAGGAGAGTAAGTAGTGAGAAACATATATATTAAAACTTGTTAGATTTTAAAAGCTTGACAAATGGAAAGTAATGAATATTTAGTCTGGGTTGCCGAGGTTGTCCGTTAACCAACGGATTGAATACTGATGATTCTCAATGGCCCTAGAAAGAATGCATTGTTCTTTCAGCAACTATTTTGCATTCTGTTAATTGATAATTAAAACATGATTAGTGAAGTAATTGACGAGCTGATGTCATCAATGATGTCGTTTTCATAGGGCTTCCTGACAATCTTGTTACATCTGGATTAGTTGGAAATAGGCGCGTACTGATCAAAGTCTAATCCAATTTGATTGTATCCTTTGATCAAATTGCATCAATCTATCTCCTGCTTTGATCTCAACTTGGACTCTCTGGCTTCTTACTCCGAGAAATGTATATATTGCTAGGTAAGTTTTAGACCAACACTTCATAAGAATCGCTCCACACCGCAGCTCAAACATAACAGGAATATTACTGAACGGGATAGAATCTCTCCACACCGCAACTTAAACATATCAGGAATATTACTGAACAGGATATGGACCCCGTTCAAGCCGCAGTCAAATTGAGAAGTCTGCTTATTGCTCATGACAATGCAGTGAAACACATTTTAGCATTAGGTAGGTTTTAAATGTACCTGTATGCAGCAAATTTTATCGCCAATTCTCTCCTATTATCTTTTCCATTATATGTATGTAATATGATAGTTGTTTACAAAATACATCGTAACACTTATATGCATATTTTTCTGTCTTCAGAATGCCAAGTCAGTCAACTGCTGGAGAAAATGAGACGAACTTCATCAGCAACCCACATCGTCAACGGCGAGCAGCTTATTCAACGGCGCTGCATCTTGGAGGGAATGAAGGAGATGTATATGGTATACAGACAACACAAGTGGCAACAAGTTCAATCATGTGTCGATGCAATCACTGCAAGTGCGGCCACGCAAGAAGATCCTGAAATTGTTGCCAACTCTGTGCAGCAAGTTGATGTGAATGAAGTATCAATGAGTGATGTCTCCTTAAGTGATGATGAACAGTCGATCTATGAACTTGTTGATGATTCCTCTGACAGCGACGATAATGAGGAAAGAGGAAACGACGTCTATAGAAGCGACGGTGGATACGACATGGACACTGTTACTCGTGCTCTGTGTGTTGACAGTTGCGAACTTCACAGAGGATATTAGGATGGAGATGCTGTTAATTGTTTGTTAACGTTGTTGATGATGTTGGATGAATAAAATAAGAATCAGAAAAAGATGCCATGTTGTGTTTTACTCTACTACATATTTGCATGGATTCGCAAAATAAAATTTCTTGCCAAAAGTAAATATCAAATATGTAAAGTAATAGTCACATCAATTTATCACTATGTATATACAATATGACAAAAACGCTGAAAAACGACGTGTGATCAAATGATATGATCTTTGAAGATTTCGTAATTGAAATTGATAATCTGTGACAACGTCTGGGTTAAAGAGATTTTGTGGTTGGCTACAGTAATAGAAAATAAAAACAATCCTAGTACTGCTACTAAAATGGGTTTTTTTATTGTGTGTATGAAATGTAATATGCCTCAAGAGAAAAAGGTATGACGAGATAAGGGAAAATGTATCATTGTAAAACCCCTATCAAGGAGCATGAAAAAAAAACAAAAATACAAGGTTGAAGAGATTTTGTGGTAGGCTACCGTAATGAGATACAAAACAATCGTAGTGCTGCTACTAGTCCTAGAATGGTTTTTATTGTGTGTATGAAATGGAATATGCCTAAAGATAATATCTATTTTCTACTGTCAAGAACCCATTGCCTTTAAGGAAGTAGGTATGACGAGATAAGGGAAAATGTATCATTGTAAAACCCATATCAAAGGGACACGAAAAAAATACATTGCCCATACATTGGAAACCGATATGTTGAGCCTTCTTGTTAAGTGAAATCATATTGTTATACGTAAATATTGATTTCCTACTTTTCACGATTATCATGATATTCGCGATGGCACATTCAATATATTTTTCAATTTAAAAAAAAATGAATAGTAGAGTAATACGTAATACAAAAGAAATCTGAAAGTCCTGGAGAAATGACTTACAAATATGACAACTTAACCAATGGACTTTCTGTTTTGGATCAATTCTGGGTGTTATCATATTCACTTCGTTTTTGTAAGTTTGACATAAATTTTTGCATGTCGGCGACGACCTCTGTTGATCTGGCAATACCTGACTAAACCAATTTAGAAATTACATATTTATCAGATCTGCGGTACATCAGTATTTTCGATCATAACCAAAAGATGAACAAAGTTGATAGCATTGTTGTGGATAGTGTCAACCAGGCATTCTAAATGGCTTGTTCAGTTACCACAAGGGGGTAATTTAACTTCCATTTAAGAATGTTAGAGTAAACTGTCCAAAATGCGTTGCTCAGTTACAGTCATACTAAATAACAAACAGAAGCATTTTTAAAAATGTGACATATACATTTTGATGACTTTGAAATACTTTCCTTTCCAAACTTCTCAACAATATCAGAGAAGTAGTGTCAGGAGAGTAAGTAGTGAGAAACATATATATTAAAACTTGTTAGATTTTAAAAGTTTGACAAATGGAAAGTAATGAATATTTAGTCTGGGTTGCCGAGGTTGTCCGTTAACCAACGGATTGAATACTGATGATTCTCAATGGCCCTAGAAAGAATGCATTGTTCTTTCAGCAACTATTTTGCATTTTGTTAATTGATAATTAAAACATGATTAGTGAAGTAATTGACGAGCTGATGTCATCAATGATGTCGTTTTCATAGGGCTTCCTGACAATCTTGTTACATCTGGATTAGTTGGAAATAGGCGCTTACTGATCAAAGTCTAATCCAATTTGATTGTATCCTTTGATCAAATTGCATCAATCTATCTCCTGCTTTGATCTCAACTTGGACTCTCTGGCTTCTTACTCCGAGAAATGTATATATTGCTAGGTAAGTTTTAGACCAACACTTCATAAGAATCGCTCCACACCGCAGCTCAAACATAACAGGAATATTACTGAACGGGATAGAATCTCTCCACACCGCAACTTAAACATATCAGGAATATTACTGAACAGGATATGGACCCCGTTCAAGCCGCAGTCAAATTGAGAAGTCTGCTTATTGCTCATGACAATGCAGTGAAACACATTTTAGCATTAGGTAGGTTTTAAATGTACCTGTATGCAGCAAATTTTATCGCCAATTCTCTCCTATTATCTTTTCCATTATATGTATGTAATATGACAGTTGTTTACAAAATACATCGTAACACTTA
The DNA here is from genome assembly GCA_921293015.1 of Phorcus lineatus. NCBI lineage: Eukaryota > Metazoa > Mollusca > Gastropoda > Trochida > Trochidae > Phorcus > Phorcus lineatus. The sequence goes on along the minus strand of OV121095.1, from coordinate 17,448,701 downwards.
TATGCATATTTTTCTGTCTTCAGAATGCCAAGTCAGTCAACTGCTGGAGAAAATGAGACGAACTTCATCAGCAACCCACATCGTCAACGGCGAGCAGCTTATTCAACGGCGCTGCATCTTGGAGGGAATGAAGGAGATGTATATGGTATACAGACAACACAAGTGGCAACAAGTTCAATCATGTGTCGATGCAATCACTGCAAGTGCGGCCACGCAAGAAGATCCTGAAATTGTTGCCAACTCTGTGCAGCAAGTTGATGTGAATGAAGTATCAATGAGTGATGTCTCCTTAAGTGATGATGAACAGTCGATCTATGAACTTGTTGATGATTCCTCTGACAGCGACGATAATGAGGAAAGAGGAAACGACGTCTATAGAAGCGACGGTGGATACGACATGGACACTGTTACTCGTGCTCTGTGTGTTGACAGTTGCGAACTTCACAGAGGATATTAGGATGGAGATGCTGTTAATTGTTTGTTAACGTTGTTGATGATGTTGGATGAATAAAATAAGAATCAGAAAAAGATGCCATGTTGTGTTTTACTCTACTACATATTTGCATGGATTCGCAAAATAAAATTTCTTGCCAAAAGTAAATATCAAATATGTAAAGTAATAGTCACATCAATTTATCACTATGTATATACAATATGACAAAAACGCTGAAAAACGACGTGTGATCAAATGATATGATCTTTGAAGATTTCGTAATTGAAATTGATAATCTGTGACAACGTCTGGGTTAAAGAGATTTTGTGGTTGGCTACAGTAATAGAAAATAAAAACAATCCTAGTACTGCTACTAAAATGGGTTTTTTTATTGTGTGTATGAAATGTAATATGCCTCAAGAGAAAAAGGTATGACGAGATAAGGGAAAATGTATCATTGTAAAACCCCTATCAAGGAGCATGAAAAAAAAACAAAAATACAAGGTTGAAGAGATTTTGTGGTAGGCTACCGTAATGAGATACAAAACAATCGTAGTGCTGCTACTAGTCCTAGAATGGTTTTTATTGTGTGTACGAAATGGAATATGCCTAAAGATAATATCTATTTTCTACTGTCAAGAACCCATTGCCTTTAAGGAAGTAGGTATGACGAGATAAGGGAAAATGTATCATTGTAAAACCCATATCAAAGGGACACGAAAAAAATACATTGCCCATACATTGGAAACCGATATGTTGAGCCTTCTTGTTAAGTGAAATCATATTGTTATACGTAAATATTGATTTCCTACTTTTCACGATTATCATGATATTCGCGATGGCACATTCAATATATTTTTCAATTTAAAAAAAAATGAATAGTAGAGTAATACGTAATACAAAAGAAATCTGAAAGTCCTGGAGAAATGACTTACAAATATGACAACTTAACCAATGGACTTTCTGTTTTGGATCAATTCTGGGTGTTATCATATTCACTTCGTTTTTGTAAGTTTGACATAAATTTTTGCATGTCGGCGACGACCTCTGTTCATCTGGCAATACCTGACTAAACCAATTTAGAAATTACATATTTATCAGATCTGCGGTACATCAGTATTTTCGATCATAACCAAAAGATGAACAAAGTTGATAGCATTGTTGTGGATAGTGTCAACCAGGCATTCTAAATGGCTTGTTCAGTTACCACAAGGGGGTAATTTAACTTCCATTAAAGAATGTTAGAGTAAACTGTCCAAAATGCGTTGCTCAGTTACAGTCATACTAGATATCAAACAGAAGCATTTTTAAAAATGTGACATATACATTTTGATGACTTTGAAATACTTTTCTTTCCAAACTTCTCAACAATATCAGAGAAGTAGTGTCAGGAGAGTAAGTAGTGAGAAACATATATATTAAAACTTGTTAGATTTTAAAAGTTTGACAAATGGAAAGTAATGAATATTTAGTCTGGGTTGCCGAGGTTGTCCGTTAACCAACGTATTGAATACTGATGATTCTCAATGGCCCTAGAAAGAATGCATTGTTCTTTCAGCAACTATTTTGCATTCTGTTAATTGATAATCAAAACATGATTAGTGAAGTAATTGACGAGCTGATGTCATCAATGATGTCGTTTTCATAGGGCTTCCTGACAATCTTGTTACATCTGGATTAGTTGGAAATAGGCGCGTACTGATCAAAGTCTAATCCAATTTGATTGTATCCTTTGATCAAATTGCATCAATCTATCTCCTGCTTTGATCTCAACTTGGACTCTCTGGCTTCTTACTCCGAGAAATGTATATATTGCTAGGTAAGTTTTAGACCAACACTTCATAAGAATCGCTCCACACCGCAGCTCAAACATAACAGGAATATTACTGAACGGGATAGAATCTCTCCACACCGCAACTTAAACATATCAGGAATATTACTGAACAGGATATGGACCCCGTTCAAGCCGCAGTCAAATTGAGAAGTCTGCTTATTGCTCATGACAATGCAGTGAAACACATTTTAGCATTAGGTAGGTTTTAAATGTACCTGTATGCAGCAAATTTTATCGCCAATTCTCTCCTATTATCTTTTCCATTATATGTATGTAATATGACAGTTGTTTACAAAATACATCGTAACACTTATATGCATATTTTTCTGTCTTCAGAATGCCAAGTCAGTCAACTGCTGGAGAAAATGAGACGAACTTCATCAGCAACCCACATCGTCAACGGCGAGCAGCTTATTCAACGGCGCTGCATCTTGGAGGGAATGAAGGAGATGTATATGGTATACAGACAACACAAGTCTCCTTAAGTGATGATGAACAGTCGATCTATGAACTTGTTGATGATTCCTCTGACAGCGACGATAATGAGGAAAGAGGAAACGACGTCTATAGAAGCGACGGTGGATACGACATGGACACTGTTACTCGTGCTCTGTGTGTTGACAGTTGCGAACTTCACAGAGGATATTAGGATGGAGATGCTGTTAATTGTTTGTTAACGTTGTTGATGATGTTTGATGAATAAAATAAGAATCAGAAAAAGATGCCATGTTGTGTTTTACTCTACTACATATTTGCATGGATTCGCAAAATAAAATTTCTTGCCAAAAGTAAATATCAAATATGTAAAGTAATAGTCACATCAATTTATCACTATGTATATACAATATGACAAAAACGCTGAAAAACGACGTGTGATCAAATGATATGATCTTTGAAGATTTCGTAATTGAAATTGATAATCTGTGACAACGTCTGGGTTAAAGAGATTTTGTGGTTGGCTACAGTAATAGAAAATAAAAACAATCCTAGTACTGCTACTAAAATGGGTTTTTTTATTGTGTGTATGAAATGTAATATGCCTCAAGAGAAAAAGGTATGACGAGATAAGGGAAAATGTATCATTGTAAAACCCCTATCAAGGAGCATGAAAAAAAAAAAAATACAAGGTTGAAGAGATTTTGTGGTAGGCTACCGTAATGAGATACAAAACAATCGTAGTGCTGCTACTAGTCCTAGAATGGTTTTTATTGTGTGTATGAAATGGAATATGCCTAAAGATAATATCTATTTTCTACTGTCAAGAACCCATTGCCTTTAAGGAAGTAGGTATGACGAGATAAGGGAAAATGTATCATTGTAAAACCCATATCAAAGGGACACGAAAAAAATACATTGCCCATACATTGGAAACCGATATGTTGAGCCTTCTTGTTAAGTGAAATCATATTGTTATACGTAAATATTGATTTCCTACTTTTCACGATTATCATGATATTCGCGATGGCACATTCAATATATTTTTCAATTTTAAAAAAAATGAATAGTAGAGTAATACGTAATACAAAAGAAATCTGAAAGTCCTGGAGAAATGACTTACAAATATGACAACTTAACCAATGGACTTTCTGTTTTGGATCAATTCTGGGTGTTATCATATTCACTTCGTTTTTGTAAGTTTGACATAAATTTTTGCATGTCGGCGACGACCTCTGTTCATCTGGCAATACCTGACTAAACCAATTTAGAAATTACATATTTATCAGATCTGCGGTACATCAGTATTTTCGATCATAACCAAAAGATGAACAAAGTTGATAGCATTGTTGTGGATAGTGTCAACCAGGCATTCTAAATGGCTTGTTCAGTTACCACAAGGGGGTAATTTAACTTCCATTAAAGAATGTTAGAGTAAACTGTCCAAAATGCGTTGCTCAGTTACAGTCATACTAGATATCAAACAGAAGCATTTTTAAAAATGTGACATATACATTTTGATGACTTTGAAATACTTTTCTTTCCAAACTTCTCAACAATATCAGAGAAGTAGTGTCAGGAGAGTTAGTAGTGAGAAACATATATATTAAAACTTGTTAGATTTTAAAAGTTTGACAAATGGAAAGTAATGAATATTTAGTCTGGGTTGCCGAGGTTGTCCGTTAACCAACGGATTGAATACTGATGATTCTCAATGGCCCTAGAAAGAATGCATTGTTCTTTCAGCAACTATTTTGCATTCTGTTAATTGATAATCAAAACATGATTAGTGAAGTAATTGACGAGCTGATGTCATCAATGATGTCGTTTTCATAGGGCTTCCTGACAATCTTGTTACATCTGGATTAGTTGGAAATAGGCGCGTACTGATCAAAGTCTAATCCAATTTGATTGTATCCTTTGATCAAATTGCATCAATCTATCTCCTGCTTTGATCTCAACTTGGACTCTCTGGCTTCTTACTCCGAGAAATGTATATATTGCTAGGTAAGTTTTAGACCAACACTTCATAAGAATCGCTCCACACCGCAGCTCAAACATAACAGGAATATTACTGAACGGGATAGAATCTCTCCACACCGCAACTTAAACATATCAGGAATATTACTGAACAGGATATGGACCCCGTTCAAGCCGCAGTCAAATTGAGAAGTCTGCTTATTGCTCATGACAATGCAGTGAAACACATTTTAGCATTAGGTAGGTTTTAAATGTACCTGTATGCAGCAAATTTTATCGCCAATTCTCTCCTATTATCTTTTCCATTATATGTATGTAATATGACAGTTGTTTACAAAATACATCGTAACACTTATATGCATATTTTTCTGTCTTCAGAATGCCAAGTCAGTCAACTGCTGGAGAAAATGAGACGAACTTCATCAGCAACCCACATCGTCAACGGCGAGCAGCTTATTCAACGGCGCTGCATCTTGGAGGGAATGAAGGAGATGTATATGGTATACAGACAACACAAGTGGCAACAAGTTCAATCATGTGTCGATGCAATCACTGCAAGTGCGGCCACGCAAGAAGATCCTGAAATTGTTGCCAACTCTGTGCAGCAAGTTGATGTGAATGAAGTATCAATGAGTGATGTCTCCTTAAGTGATGATGAACAGTCGATCTATGAACTTGTTGATGATTCCTCTGACAGCGACGATAATGAGGAAAGAGGAAACGACGTCTATAGAAGCGACGGTGGATACGACATGGACACTGTTACTCGTGCTCTGTGTGTTGACAGTTGCGAACTTCACAGAGGATATTAGGATGGAGATGCTGTTAATTGTTTGTTAACGTTGTTGATGATGTTGGATGAATAAAATAAGAATCAGAAAAAGATGCCATGTTGTGTTTTACTCTACTACATATTTGCATGGATTCGCAAAATAAAATTTCTTGCCAAAAGTAAATATCAAATATGTAAAGTAATAGTCACATCAATTTATCACTATGTATATACAATATGACAAAAACGCTGAAAAACGACGTGTGATCAAATGATATGATCTTTGAAGATTTCGTAATTGAAATTGATAATCTGTGACAACGTCTGGGTTAAAGAGATTTTGTGGTTGGCTACAGTAATAGAAAATAAAAACAATCCTAGTACTGCTACTAAAATGTTGTTTTTTTATTGTGTGTATGAAATGTAATATGCCTCAAGAGAAAAAGGTATGACGAGATAAGGGAAAATGTATCATTGTAAAACCCCTATCAAGGAGCATGAAAAAAAAAAAAAATACAAGGTTGAAGAGATTTTGTGGTAGGCTACCGTAATGAGATACAAAACAATCGTAGTGCTGCTACTAGTCCTAGAATGGTTTTTATTGTGTGTATGAAATGGAATATGCCTAAAGATAATATCTATTTTCTACTGTCAAGAACCCATTGCCTTTAAGGAAGTAGGTATGACGAGATAAGGGAAAATGTATCATTGTAAAACCCATATCAAAGGGACACGAAAAAAATACATTGCCCATACATTGGAAACCGATATGTTGAGCCTTCTTGTTAAGTGAAATCATATTGTTATACGTAAATATTGATTTCCTACTTTTCACGATTATCATGATATTCGCGATGGCACATTCAATATATTTTTCAATTTTAAAAAAAATGAATAGTAGAGTAATACGTAATACAAAAGAAATCTGAAAGTCCTGCAGAAATGACTTACAAATATGACAACTTAACCAATGGACTTTCTGTTTTGGATCAATTCTGGGTGTTATCATATTCACTTCGTTTTTGTAAGTTTGACATAAATTTTTGCATGTCGGCGACGACCTCTGTTGATCTGGCAATACCTGACTAAACCAATTTAGAAATTACATATTTATCAGATCTGCGGTACATCAGTATTTTCGATCATAACCAAAAGATGAACAAAGTTGATAGCATTGTTGTGGATAGTGTCAACCAGGCATTCTAAATGGCTTGTTCAGTTACCACAAGGGGGTAATTTAACTTCCATTAAAGAATGTTAGAGTAAACTGTCCAAAATGCGTTGCTCAGTTACAGTCATACTAGATATCAAACAGAAGCATTTTTAAAAATGTGACATATACATTTTGATGACTTTGAAATACTTTTCTTTCCAAACTTCTCAACAATATCAGAGAAGTAGTGTCAGGAGAGTAAGTAGTGAGAAACATATATATTAAAACTTGTTAGATTTTAAAAGTTTGACAAATGGAAAGTAATGAATATTTAGTCTGGGTTGCCGAGGTTGTCCGTTAACCAACGGATTGAATACTGATGATTCTCAATGGCCCTAGAAAGAATGCATTGTTCTTTCAGCAACTATTTTGCATTCTGTTAATTGATAATCAAAACATGATTAGTGAAGTAATTGACGAGCTGATGTCATCAATGATGTCGTTTTCATAGGGCTTCCTGACAATCTTGTTACATCTGGATTAGTTGGAAATAGGCGCGTACTGATCAAAGTCTAATCCAATTTGATTGTATCCTTTGATCAAATTGCATCAATCTATCTCCTGCTTTGATCTCAACTTGGACTCTCTGGCTTCTTACTCCGAGAAATGTATATATTGCTAGGTAAGTTTTAGACCAACACTTCATAAGAATCGCTCCACACCGCAGCTCAAACATAACAGGAATATTACTGAACCGGATAGAATCTCTCCACACCGCAACTTAAACATATCAGGAATATTACTGAACAGGATATGGACCCCGTTCAAGCCGCAGTCAAATTGAGAAGTCTGCTTATTGCTCATGACAATGCAGTGAAACACATTTTAGCATTAGGTAGGTTTTAAATGTACCTGTATGCAGCAACTTTTATCGCCAATTCTCTCCCATTATCTTTTCCATTATATGTATGTAATATGACAGTTGTTTACAAAATACATCGTAACACTTATATGCATATTTTTCTGTCTTCAGAATGCCAAGTCAGTCAACTGCTGGAGAAAATGAGACGAACTTCATCAGCAACCCACATCGTCAACGGCGAGCAGCTTATTCAACTGCGCTGCATCTTGGAGGGAATGAAGGAGATGTATATGGTATACAGACAACACAAGTGGCAACAAGTTCAATCCTGTGTCGATGCAATCACTGCAAGTGCGGCCACGCAAGAAGATCCTGAAATTGTTGCCAACTCTGTGCAGCAAGTTGATGTGAATGAAGTATCAATGAGTGATGTCTCCTTAAGTGATGATGAACAGTCGATCTATGAACTTGTTGATGATTCCTCTGACAGCGACGATAATGAGGAAAGAGGAAACGACGTCTATAGAAGCGACGGTGGATACGACATGGACACTGTTACTCGTGCTCTGTGTGTTGACAGTTGCGAACTTCACAGAGGATATTAGGATGGAGATGCTGTTAATTGTTTGTTAACGTTGTTGATGATTTTGGATGAATAAAATAAGAATCAGAAAAAGATGCCATGTTGTGTTTTACTCTACTACATATTTGCATGGATTCGCAAAATAAAATTTCTTGCCAAAAGTAAATATCAAATATGTAAAGTAATAGTCACATCAATTTATCACTATGTATATACAATATGACAAAAACGCTGAAAAACGACGTGTGATCAAATGATATGATCTTTGAAGAGTTCGTAATTGAAATTGATAATCTGTGACAACTTCTGGGTTGAAGAGATTTTGTGGTTGGCTACAGTAATAGAAAATAAAAACAATCCTAGTACTGCTACTAAAATGTTGTTTTTTTATTGTGTGTATGAAATGTAATATGTCTCAAGAGAAAAAGGTATGACGAGATAAGGGAAAATGTATCATTGTAAAACCCCTATCAAGGAGCATGAAAAAAAAACAAAAATACAAGGTTTAAGATACAAAACAATCGTAGTGCTGCTACTAGTCCTAGAATGGTTTTTATTGTGTGTATGAAATGGAATATGCCTAAAGATAATATCTATTTTCTACTGTCAAGAACCCATTGTCTTTAAGGAAGTAGGTATGACGAGATAAGGGAAAATGTATCATTGTAAAACCCATATCAAAGGGACACGAAAAAAATACATTGCCCATACATTGGAAACCGATATGTTGAGCCTTCTTGTTAGGTGAAATCATATTGTTATACGTAAATATTGATTTCCTACTTTTCACGATTATCATGATATTCGCGATGGCACATTCAATATATTTTTCAATTTTTTTAAAAAATGAATAATAGAGTAATACGTAATACAAAAGAAATCTGAAAGTCCTGGAGAAATGACTTACAAATATGACAACTTAACCAATGGACTTTCTGTTTTGGATCAATTCTGGGTGTTATCATATTCACTTCGTTTTTGTAAGTTTGACATAAATTTTTGCATGTCGGCGACGACCTCTGTTCATCTGGCAATACCTGACTAAACCAATTAAGAAATTACATATTTATCAGATCTGCGGTACATCAGTATTTTCGATCACAACCAAAAGATGAACAAAGTTGATAGCATTGTTGTGGATAGTGTCAACCAGGCATTCTAAATGGCTTGTTCAGTTACCACAAGGGGGTAATTTAACTTCCATTAAAGAATGTTAGAGTAAACTGTCCAAAATGCGTTGCTCAGTTACAGTCATACTAAATAACAAACGGAAGCATTTTTAAAAATGTGACATATACATTTTGATGACTTTGAAATACTTTTCTTTCCAAACTTCTCAACAATATCAGAGAAGTAGTGTCAGGAGAGTAAGTAGTGAGAAACATATATATTAAAACTTGTTAGATTTTAAAAGTTTGACAAATGGAAAGTAATGAATATTTAGTCTGGGTTGCCGAGGTTGTCCGTTAACCAACGGATTGAATACTGATGATTCTCAATGGCCCTAGAAAGAATGCATTGTTCTTTCAGCAACTATTTTGCATTCTGTTAATTGATAATCAAAACATGATTAGTGAAGTAATTGACGAGCTGATGTCATCAATGATGTCGTTTTCATAGGGCTTCCTGACAATCTTGTTACATCTGGATTAGTTGGAAATAGGCGCGTACTGATCAAAGTCTAATCCAATTTGATTGTATCCTTTGATCAAATTGCATCAATCTATCTCCTGCTTTGATCTCAACTTGGACTCTCTGGCTTCTTACTCCGAGAAATGTATATATTGCTAGGTAAGTTTTAGACCAACACTTCATAAGAATCGCTCCACACCGCAGCTCAAACATAACAGGAATATTACTGAACGGGATAGAATCTCTCCACACCGCAACTTAAACATATCAGGAATATTACTGAACAGGATATGGACCCCGTTCAAGCCGCAGTCAAATTGAGAAGTCTGCTTATTGCTCATGACAATGCAGTGAAACACATTTTAGCATTAGGTAGGTTTTAAATGTACCTGTATGCAGCAACTTTTATCGCCAATTCTCTCCCATTATCTTTTCCATTATATGTATGTAATATGACAGTTGTTTACAAAATACATCGTAACACTTATATGCATATTTTTCTGTCTTCAGAATGCCAAGTCAGTCAACTGCTGGAGAAAATGAGACGAACTTCATCAGCAACCCACATCGTCAACGGCGAGCAGCTTATTCAACGGCGCTGCATCTTGGAGGGAATGAAGGAGATGTATATGGTATACAGACAACACAAGTGGCAACAAGTTCAATCCTGTGTCGATGCAATCACTGCAAGTGCGGCCACGCAAGAAGATCCTGAAATTGTTGCCAACTCTGTGCAGCAAGTTGATGTGAATGAAGTATCAATGAGTGATGTCTCCATAAGTGATGATGAAGTCTGCTTATTGCTCATGACAATGCAGTGAAACACATTTTAGCATTAGGTAGGTTTTAAATGTACCTGTATGCAGCAACTTTTATCGCCAATTCTCTCCTATTATCTTTTCCATTATATGTATGTAATATGACAGTTGTTTACAAAATACATCGTAACACTTATATGCATATTTTTCTGTCTTCAGAATGCCAAGTCAGTCAACTGCTGGAGAAAATGAGACGAACTTCATCAGCAACCCACATCGTCAACGGCGAGCAGCTTATTCAACGGCGCTGCATCTTGGAGGGAATGAAGGAGATGTATATGGTATACAGACAACACAAGTGGCAACAAGTTCTATCCTGTGTCGATGCAATCACTGCAAGTGCGGCCACGCAAGAAGATCCTGAAATTGTTGCCAACTCTGTGCAGCAAGTTGATGTGAATGAAGTATCAATGAGTGATGTCTCCTTAAGTGATGATGAACAGTCGATCTATGAACTTGTTGATGATTCCTCTGACAGCGACGATAATGAGGAAAGAGGAAAAGACGTCTATAGAAGCGACGGTGGATACGACATGGACACTGTTACTCGTGCTCTGTGTGTTGACAGTTGCGAACTTCACAGAGGATATTAGGATGGAGATGCTGTTAATTGTTTGTTAACGTTGTTGATGATGTTGGATGAATAAAATAAGAATCAGAAAAAGATGCATGTTGTGTTTTACTCTACTACATATTTGCATGGATTCGCAAAATAAAATTTCTTGCCAAAAGTAAATATCAAATATGTAAAGTAATAGTCACATCAATTTATCACTATGTATATACAATATGACAAAAACGCTGAAAAACGACGTGTGATCAAATGATATGATCTTTGAAGAGTTCGTAATTGAAATTGATAATCTGTGACAACTTCTGGGTTGAAGAGATTTTGTGGTTGGCTACAGTAATAGAAAATAAAAACAATCCTAGTACTGCTACTAAAATGGTTTTTTTATTGTGTGTATAAAATGTAATATGCCTCAAGAGAAAAAGGTATGACGAGATAAGGGAAAATGTATCATTGTAAAACCCCTATCAAGGAGCATGAAAAAAAACAAAAATACAAGGTTGAAGAGATTTTGTGGTAGGCTACCGTAATGAGATACAAAACAATCGTAGTGCTGCTACTAGTCCTAGAATGGTTTTTATTGTGTGTATGAAATGGAATATGTCTCAAGAGAAAATGGCTATTTTCTACTGTCAAGAACCCATTGCCTTTAAGGAAGTAGGTATGACGAGATAAGGGAAAATGTATCATTGTAAAACCCATATCAAAAGGACACGAAAAAAATACATTGCCCATACATTGGAAACCGATATTTTTAGCCTTCTTGTTAAATGAAATCATATTGTTATACGTAAATATTGATTTTTTACTTTTCACGATTATCATGATATTCGCGATGGCACATTCAATATATTTTTCAATTTAAAAAAAAATGAATAATAGAGTAATACATAACACAAAAGAAATCTGAAAGTCCTGGAGAAATGACTTACAAATATGACAACTTAACCAATGGACTTTCTGTTTTGGATCAGTTCTGGGTGTTATCATATTCACTTCGTGTTTTTAGTTTGACATAAATTTTTGCATGTCGGCGACGAACTCTGTTGATCTGGCAATACCTGACTAAACCAATTTAGAAATTACACATTTATCAGATCTGCGGTACATCAGTATTTTCGATCATAACCAAAAGATGAACAAAGTTGATAGCATTGTTGTGGATAGTGTCAACCAGGCATTCTAAATGGCTTGTTCAGTTACCACAAGGGGGTAATTTATCTTCCATTAAAGAATGTTAGAGTAAACTGTCCAAAATGCGTTGCTCAGTTACAGTCATACTAAATATCAAACAGAAGCATTTTTTAAAATGTGACATATACATTTTGATGACTTTGAAATACTTTTCTTTCCAAACTTCTCAACAATATCAGAGAAGTAGTGTCAGGAGAGTAAGTAGTGAGAAACATATATATTAAAACTTGTTAGATTTTAAAAGTTTGACAAATGGAAAGTCACGTGTTACTGTCAACATATTATTAATTTCAGCAGATATTCATAGACATATTCATTGTTGTGACATCTGGTATTTTTATCTGTAATGCTATTGGCAGTGGACCACAATTGAAAGGTTCATAATTTGTCAACAGTTCGGACATGTTCATGATAATGTCTACGTTGAGAAGCGTGTCCGTCAAATGAGATTTTATGGCTTCTTCGGAGAGCAGACACGTTCCCTTCAGCCTAGTTGATAATTGCGGCACATTTATGAATGAATAAGAGTTCTTACCAAATGTAATCTGAATCTCAGAAGGATAAAGATATTTATTCCAGTTGATAAGTATTACATGCATGTTCTGTCATCCCAGATGTCGAGTTTACCTGAGTGACATATGATATATGTTTTCACACATTTGATAATTTTATAATTAGCACAAAATACGAGTAAATGTGATTTATGCGTAAACACATCTTTCGTTATATGGATATATACAACTAACACCAACATGTGATACAGTTACCCCAAATAATGAATTTATAATTGAGATAAAATTAAATTCAACAAGGTTTATTGAACGACATATCTTTTATTTATTCTTTTTTAGATTTCAAAACCTACTAACCCAAGGTACCTTTGCTCCAATTACCTTCCAATCAAGCAAGGTACTTTTACTCAAATTACCTTCCAATCAATCAAGGTACCTTCCAATCAATCAAGGTACCTTTACTCCAACTACCTTCCAATCAATCAAAGAACTTTTACTTCAATTACCTTCCAATCCATAAAGGTCTCTCACGATTTTATTTTTCATATAAGAATAGTTTAAGATATTTCGTAACTTTTCGGTTATTAAACAATTCTTATTTCTTTAATTTTCGACATTCGTAGTGCATCACTAATGTTCAAGAACTGTTTAGGAAGTTGTTGCTGACACTGTTGATTGTCAGTTAAAACTATTTGATCAACTTGTACAACCAATACTATTATATTCATCTGAAGTGTGGGGATTTCAAAATATTATGTGTCTTGAACGGCTTTATCTTAAATTTTGTAAATATATTCTTAAAGTAAAAATGACTACGCCAGATTATATGGTCTATGGTGAACTTGGCCGTTTTCCACTCAGTATTTGTATCAAAAGTACTATTATTTCTTCCTGGTGTAAAACACTAGCAAATTATCATATAAAATGTACCTTCTTATGTATACTTTACAAAATGCCAATCCTAAATTTAATTTCAATTAAATTAATTCAATTGAAGGAATATTGCGGGAAACAGGTTTCATTTATGTATGGATAAATCAAAATTTTAACAGTTCACACATTTTAAAATCATCTATTAAACGAGTCCTTATTGATCAATTTTTCCAAATGTGGACTGCTTCTCAAATTGATTCATCAAAAGCTAAATACTACAAAATTTACAAAATTAAACCTCATATCGACTCATATATTTTAGAACTCCCTTAGCAATCTAAGAATTTGGCTTACCCGCTTCAAAACTTCAAACCATAGATTACCTATTGAAACTGGTCGGTGGAGTAAAATTGATAAGGACCAAAGAATTTGTAAACTCTGTAATATCTCCACCGGTGATGAATTTCATTTCCTTTTGGCCTGCCCCTTTCTATCAGAATTAAGATGTAGATACTTCCCATCGTATTACTGTAAGTACCCTTCAATTGAAAAGTATATAGCCCTCATGAAAACTACTTATAAACCACTTTTACTTAACTTGGCAAAATTCGTTAAAGAAGGTCTGTGTAAGTTTTAATCTATGCACAACACATGTCAATATATACGACACACTATTACTCCAATTTATATATATATATATATATATATATGTATCATCCCAACTTGGGATCGCGTCCCATCTTAAGATGGGACGCGTCCCAACTTCGAATTCCAAGTTGGGACGTCCCATCTTGAGATGGGACGGCGAATACTTTAACATGTTCATAATATTCTTATTCTAATGTTGAATTTAGTAATAACATGATAACATGTATCATTTAGATCAGCGCTGTAAGGCCCTCGAAAGATATTTTGATTTTATGTTGATTTTCATGACTTATTGGCTATATCTATCTCTCATCACGAGTCTTTCATCATAGTACAATACGATTTCAAAAGTAATTCTTATACAAAATTTTATAAATTATTTCATTATATTCTTAAATATTTTGAATTGTGACAGCATGTTAAGCAAATAAAAAAAAGAAATATACACTCAAAACCCACTCTTACTGAATACCAAGAATGCTAATGCCTTGTAATCAGTTCAAATTCTTACACATAAACCGTCCCGTTAATCATAATTTCAATGTACTCATTGTGTTTGATAGTCGAATCTTAGACTTTATGTTTCTTAAACATAATTCACAAACACTAACCTATAAGTGGTGTTCCGTCAATGTTTATAAGATGTCCAGTAAATAAATCCAGTTATGCCTCCTCATATTTCCGATCGAACCTGATCTGATCAGTGTCGTGGTGCAAATGGCAAACATACCTGCTTGGTAGTTCAGAGAAGGGTGTGGGGTGGGTGGAGGGGGGAGAGGGGGTCCGAAAGAAGGTATTTTGGTAAATATCCGGTTCGGTTATGACACTAATACCTGTGTGTCACCTTCCAATTAGTGACAAGAATGGGTACCAATTGTACATGAGCATGCTTGTAACACTAAGGTACACGCCGTATTCAATAATGCAAAGGCAATTTCTTCATGCTAATTCAGAAATACAATATTTCAACTCATTTCTTATCAATACTACAAGAAGATTATAAACGGAGTTTGACTTTGAGTTCATTTATAACCTTTGTTTACCTTCACAAGATTTTTTGACACAAACCAGGGTACAGAGTTGAGTAAAATTAATTTTTTTCTACTTAACCCGAGGTAACATATGATTTCGATCAGTATGAAAAGGTTGTTTTTATATGTACAGGCGTCTATCTAGGCTTGTTAGAAGCGTTGAATTGAGAGAATTGTTGTGTGTTGTTACTGCTAATAAGTTAACCAACTGATCAACTGAGTCAAATAAGATTAGTAGGTGAGAGGGAAGAATTACATTTCAGTGTAATATTGTTGTTTTACAGCTGAAAGTTTACTTAACTAATCGTTTTGTTATCTTAAATATGCTACTTAATATGTCCCCCCGAAAAAAGGCATAAGGTTTCTAAATACACATCAACGAAGTTTTATTGAGATACTAACAATTATCGAGTTATTTTGTGCTGACATACATGTACTAATGTGTTATCTTCTGAGGACAAAATGATTCATATTGTTATTGCTTATACAAATTTGATATAGAAACTGTCATTTCTTATACAAATTTTATATTGAAACTGTCATTGCTTATTGTAAAATATTATCATATTTCATTGTATGAGAATATGCAATATGTGTAATCATATAATGTTTAGTAAGTATAATACTATGATTTAAACAGTATTTTATTTCCATAAAACATGTGTTACACAGAATTCAGAATATATATACAAAAAGGAAAAAGGATGAACAAACAGTCAGCAAATGCCTATATAAATTCTTTTCCTGAAACAAACATAAGATGATAAAGATATCAAGTACATTGATGGAAATATACATTTGCAATTATTCTTACTAAACTCAAATTTATATTAAGCTTTGTCTACCATACATATGGTACAAATTTTAGGAAAGAGCTTTAAAAATCGTTTGGTATCATTTATGAAATGATAAACATATATTATTAGGAATTCGTTAACACTCTGTGACAAAGATTTATCGCCGTTAAGATAGAATTTTAGTATATTGATATGATATGATAGGAACTTTAAATTTTTTTTACATTTGATACAATCAACCAAGTCGCCAAGTAGATAAACAAAATAATAATTTGTTAAAACAACATGGGCTTATGGTGTCTCCATATGTTGTTTTAGCCTAACACTACCTACGGTGGGCAAATTGGTGCCCAATCATTCGTCCTCTGTCATGCCAAGCTGTCACATTAACACATTCAGTCTATTCAGTGCTGGATTGTAACGATGGAGAGTACCTTAATTTCTGCTTATAGAAGGGTTTTGCATGGATTATTCATTTCTTTGTATCAGGTACGTTTTTTAAATATATATTTTTATAAAGAAATTTATCACTAGTGTTGTAAAATTTGGATCTGTATTAGAATAACTTCATATCTTTGTTAAAAGTTTATACCACCTTTTTGTAAAGAAACTAAGAAACAAATATGTCTCTGTGAAATGTGGAGCCGTTTGGTTTCTCTCTGTTTACAGCTGTTCGATCTACGCATGTATTGGTCGTTTGAAAAATGCTGAAAACTATTATCTAAATATAAATCTATGTATTGATCTGATTTTGTTATGTCGCTTAACAAATGTGATTCAATCAGTAATCAAATGGGACTTTGAATAATTGTTTGAGTAGTGTTGAATCGTTCGTACTCGATAACAGATGAAACCGAGTCAGAAAGTGAAGTGAATGAACATCTAATCAAATCTTCGTAGATGTGAAAAGAATAGAACAAAATTATCTAAAAACATATTTTACTGACACAATTCATTATAAAATATGAATATTATTAACATGTTTTAGTATCCCCCGACCCATCTCAAGATGGGACGTCCCAACTTGGAATCCCAAGTTGGGACGCGTCCCATCTTAAGATCGGGCGGATCCGCAGTTGGGATGATACATATATATATAAAACCTAACTAATGAAAATTCATGGAGATAGCTTTTGCAAAAACTTCAATGCTATTGATGTTAAGATGCATGATAAACTATCCCGAAAACACTCAGGGTTTGTGCTTGACAAATTAATACAGTTATGGTTTGACAACTGTAAATCGGATGAAGAAAAAGCATACAAGAGATGGGAGGGGAAAGAATCGTGGCTTTTTGCATATAAAGACAAGTATGGACAAAGTTTTTTCAAACAAAAAACCACCATCCAGTTGCCCAGTGTTACAAACCCGATAAAGGACTTAAGCAGGAAGCAAGCTTCTATCCAAGAAAAAACTCAGACAAAAGTAAAATCACGAAAGCTCCCGCCAAAAAGTTTTGCCGATGCTGTTAAAGTAAACAGTTTTGTTCAGGAAATCAACAATTCCGAAAGTCAAAGCCCAAAACAGACTCGTGCAAGAAAGAGAATGTTTCGTCAACCACCTAAAAGATACAAGAAAACTCCATCAAATGCAGGAAATGCTAAAAGACACAATGGAGGCAGATTTCAAAACAGGGAGGTGACTGACAATTCAAGAAAGACCACTTACATCGGTCGAGCCGTAAACAAGTATTTTTTAGGAAAAGGCAATGCAAGTCATGCGAAACGAAATCGGGGGAGAAAACCTCCTCGAATAAGATAGCGAAGGAGCCCAAAATATTCAACCTTTCGGCACATGATTTAAGTTCAGATGAAATTAAACTACTTATTAAAGGCTTTAAATTTACTCCGACACCTAAAGCCAATGAACTTGAACTTAGATCGGACATCAAACAGTTTACTCGTAAACTTAGACTATCAGAATACTTTGAAACGGAAGAAGAGGAAGTTTCGGACGCAGAGGAAGATATTGACAATGTAAATGTGCCGGTTCAGTCTTTACTGAAAAATAAATCGAACTTTGTTCCGCCTCGTGGCAGAGACATTCATTTAGATGAATACTGTTATTTACTTGAAAATGTGCCCATACATGTAAAACAACCCAAACAAAAGTTAACAAAGGGTGAGTGTAAAGCTTTACAGGATTTAAGAAATAACAATGATATAGTTATTAAATAGGCGGATAAAGGGGGCGCAATTGTTATTATGGATAAGGCTTATTACAAAGATAAAGTAGTATCTATACTTCATAATGAAGCTTACTATAAAAAACCTAATGCCAAAGAGGAAAAAGTTATATCAAACAAAATTTCCAGACTTTTGAATAAATATACAAATGACATTTCGGATTCTGAAAGAGACTACCTAACTAATTTTGAGGCAAAAACTGCGTATTTTTATGGGCTTCCTAAGATACACAAAAGTAAAACAATTCAAGATGCTATCTCTAATGAATGCGACACTGTTATCTCTGTAAAAGACCCTGATGACCTTCCTTTTAGACCCATTGTCGGAGGACCTGAAAGTCATACTCAAAGACTAAGTAATTTCATAGATATTATCCTCAAACCTCTATGTACACATGGTAAAAGTTATATCAGAGATGATATTGATTTTTTATGTAAGCTCCCACAACAGGTACCAGAGGGATCCAAATTGGTAAGTTTTGATGTGGTCAATTTATATAGTAATATAGATACAGAGC
Organism: Phorcus lineatus; assembly: GCA_921293015.1. Taxonomy (NCBI): domain Eukaryota; kingdom Metazoa; phylum Mollusca; class Gastropoda; order Trochida; family Trochidae; genus Phorcus; species Phorcus lineatus. The sequence continues at coordinate 17,429,870 of OV121095.1, read as the reverse complement.
TCGGACTAAAAGCTGTCAAATATTGGCTTGATAAATCTCGCCATGAAATACCATATAGATTTTCAAATGATTTTATCATTGAAGCTTTAAGTCTTGTTATTGAAAATGATGTGTTTTATTTTGATGGATGTTTTTACTCTCAAAATAAAGGGGTAGCAATGGGCACAAAAGTGGCGCCAACTTATGCAACTTTAGTACTTGGCTAGTTGGAAAGTTTATTCTATTCCAAAGTTGGGGAGGTTTTTGACATTTCAATGAAAGAGCACGTAGAAAATTCGTGGAAACGTTTTTTAGATGACTGCTTCATCATACTTAAAAACGACAATAACCTTCTTCAAACTATTCACGAAATCCTTAACTCTCTTGACCCTTCCATTAAATTTACCATGGAATGCCATGATGAACATTTGAATTTTCTTGATGTCATTGTTAAGATAGATATAGGAGGTATCATAGCAACGGATATATTCTATAAGAAAACAGATTCACATCAGTATCTGGACTTTGGTTCATGCCATCCCCACCATACCAAACGCAACATTCCCTATTGTTTAGCAAGAAGAGTTTGTACAATTGTTTCTGATGGTGATGTTAAAATCAATCGCCTTGATGAACTGAAAAGCTTTTTACTTAAACAAAACTATCCAGAAAGGTTGATAAGAAGAAGAAGAAGAAGAAGAATATTTTATTGATGTGTCACATGCTGAACATATATATCACAATATAAAAAGCTGTTAAAAGTCAGCACCCAGCCATAAGGCTTACGAGACACAAACATACTATTACAATTAAAAATTCATAACAAATACAACAATACATTTGCATTGATCACATTTCGCACCACCTTTCACCACATTACCCATTCTTACCCCACCCCACATACACTCTCCATACATTACTGCACTCATAAGAAACCACGATATACAAACGCATCAGTCAAAAATCAGTCTCACAAAATTTCCAGACTTTTGAATAAATATACAAATGACATTTCGGATTCTGAAAGAGACTACCTAACTAATTTTGAGGCAAAAACTGCGTATTTTTATGGGCTTCCTAAGATACACAAAAGTAAAACAATTCAAGATGCTATCTCTAATGAATGCGACACTGTTATCTCTGTAAAAGACCCTGATGACCTTCCTTTTAGACCCATTGTCGGAGGACCTGAAAGTCATACTCAAAGACTAAGTAATTTCATAGATATTATCCTCAAACCTCTATGTACACATGGTAAAAGTTATATCAGAGATGATATTGATTTTTTATGTAAGCTCCCACAACAGGTACCAGAGGGATCCAAATTGGTAAGTTTTGATGTGGTCAATTTATATAGTAATATAGATACAGAGCTCGGACTAAAATCTGTCAAATATTGGCTTGATAAATCTCGCCATGAAATACCATATAGATTTTCAAATGATTTTATCATTGAAGCTTTAAGTCTTGTTATTGAAAATAATGTGTTTTATTTTGATGGATGTTTTTACTCTCAAAATAAAGGGGTAGCAATGGGCACAAAAGTGGCGCCAACTTATGCAACTTTAGTACTTGGCTAGTTGGAAAGTTTATTCTATTCCAAAGTTGGGGAGGTTTTTGACATTTCAATGAAAGAGCACGTAGAAAATTCGTGGAAACGTTTTTTAGATGACTGCTTCATCATACTTAAAAACGACAATAACCTTCTTCAAACTATTCACGAAATCCTTAACTCTCTTGACCCTTCCATTAAATTTACCATGGAATGCCATGATGAACATTTGAATTTTCTTGATGTCATTGTTAAGATAGATATAGGAGGTATCATAGCAACGGATATATTCTATAAGAAAACAGATTCACATCAGTATCTGGACTTTGGTTCTTGCCATCCCCACCATACCAAACGCAACATTCCCTATTGTTTAGCAAGAAGAGTTTGTACAATTGTTTCTGATGGTGATGTTAAAATCAATCGCCTTGATGAACTGAAAAGCTTTTTACTTAAACAAAACTATCCAGAAAGGTTGATAAGAAGAAGAAGAAGAAGAAGAAGAAGAAGAATATTTTATTGATGTGTCACATGCTGAACATATATATCACAATATAAAAAGCTGTTAAAAGTCAGCACCCAGCCATAAGGCTTACGAGACACAAACATACTATTACAATTAAAAATTCATAACAAATACAACAATACATTTGCATTGATCACATTTCGCACCACCTTTCACCACATTACCCATTCTTACCCCACCCCACATACACTCTCCATACATTACTGCACTCATAAGAAACCACGATATACAAACGCATCAGTCAAAAATCAGTCTCACACAGTATACATTCGCCCCTCTCTCCCACAGACACAACCTTTCATTCAAACACAATCACAGACAGTTCCCACAGGACTCCCGACCCCCACACGTGCGCACACAAACTCTCGGCCCAAAACTGATTCATACCAAATTTAAGACCAAAAACAATACACCCACTCTCAGTCTCACAGACAAAAACATATAATACAACACATGCTAGTAAAACAATTCATGTTAAAAGTAATATTTTAAATGTCTTACATTTATGATATTTGTTGGAATGACTTGTTATTTTCACAGCCTTCTCGAGCGACGAAGTTGGAACATGCTGATAAGTGATAGTATATCAAAAGCTTTAAATATGGACCAGCAACAACTGAGATCTAAAGTGGAAAAAAATATCGATACTCAAAATAATCTTAATCTTGTATCCACTTTTAACCCTAATCATGATAATGCTATGTCTGTCGTGAAACGTTATCTTCCTATTTTAAGTCCTAGTCAAAAAATGAAAAAGATTGTCGATAAATGCAATTTCATAAACAGCCGTAAGCAACCCAAAAACTTACGCAAAATTTTGACTAATTCTAGATTTGACTCAGTTGAGGTTATTCCGAAAGTATCAAAGTGTGGAGATTCACGTTGCTTCACGTGTGAAAGTATTATTGAAGGATGTTCCATAAATATTTCACCAAAGGATACATTTGTTGTTAAACAAAACATGAATTGTGACACCAAAAATGTTATTTATGTAATCATATGTGCTGGATGTAATAAGAAATATATCGGGAAAACAGAGCAAAAATTAAAGAGGAGAATGAACCTTCATCGATCCCACATTAACCAGCCCCGAAATCGAACTATCCCTCTCAGTGAACATTTAGAAAAATGTGGTAATGGCAAGTTCAAGGTTTTCCCGATATATAAACTCAATTATAACAATGATAATGATTTACTTTTGAAAGAATCATATTTCATTCGTAAATATGCGCCAAAATTAAATGGCAAAACATAATGTTGCTTACAATACAATTTATTGTTGTCAAGTTCATTATGACGTCATTAGTTCCTGTGTGACGTCATAGTATTATGTATTAAGTGTCAGTTACTGCATTAAACGGCCTGATGAAGCAGGTACATTCGTACCTGCTGAAAACGTTTGCCAAATGTAATTCAACTTCATCTTCTTCTTTTTAATATATATATATATATATATATATATATGAAAAAAGTTCACCAATTTGAAATTGATCTTCAGCTCCCAGGCGTTATATATTGAAAAATACGAAGTCAGAAGTAAAAACAATCCATTTTAATGGCTAGCGCTTTCAGCTCAACGAGCCTCTTCAGGCCATACATACAACGGATAATGCGTTGCCGAGCAACGTCATCGTGTACAACATGCCTCTTCAGGCCATACATACAACGGATAATGCGTTGCCGAGCAACGTCATCGTGTACAACATGTACACGATGACGTTGCTCGGCAACGCATTATCCGTTGTATGTATGGCCTGAAGAGGCTCGTTGAGCTGAAAGCGCTAGCCATTAAAATGGATTGTTTTTACTTCTGACTTCGTATTTTTCAATATATATATATATATATATACATTGATGTATATAATATTATAATATATTTAACTGTTCTCTATGTCACTGTTGTGAATTATGAGAAATAAAATTCTGTTCTGTTCTGTTCTGTTACAAATACTTTACGTAGCAAATGTTATACTGTAATTCGTAGATGGTTCGCGAGTGCCACGAAGTGGAGAAGCGTTGCAGAATCAACTAGGAATCATTTACGAATTTCAAGTAGTAATTGTGCAGAATTAAGTAGCCTGCCAATTCCAATGCTTTGTTTTTATTACCGGACATGACCTTTACTCAAAACGAGATCGACAAATTATTGGTCAAATCATCATCTTCCTGTTTTCGTTAAAATATTTTGAGCTCTGATTGTGTGAATGTATCCTCGTTCTAGTGTGACTGATATATATATATAACCGACTCAACGTCATTCACCTGATGAGACCTTATGGTCGAAAGTACTTGTGAATAAATCATCTTGGTTTTCTTCAACAAATGTGTTTTTCTATATAAGACTTGAGAGGTGGAACTGCATGAACTGTTTTATATATATATATATATATATATATATATATATATAGAGAGAGAGAGAGAGAGAGAGAGAGAGAGAGAGAGAGAGAGAGAGAGAGAGAGAGGGAGAGAGGGACCACGTGGTTAAACGTGTAGTAAAGAGCCTCACTGAATGTATCCATAAGTTGAACGTATGAAAAGACCACTTTTTTAATTCTCTCTCCATTATTGAGATTTTGCGATTATTCATCATTTGTGTCCATTTATCACGACTTAAACAATAATTTGTATAAGTAAACGGAATAAATTTTATCCTTCCTATTACTTGAAAAACATTTCATTTTACTGGAAAATACCATTGATTATCAAACGATAAAAAAGTTAAATACGCAACACCGTTCTAGTTAATGACCTTATTCTAGTCACGTCCTCATTCCCTGTTAAATGCTTAACTTATCAAGGGGGGTCAGAAGTGATACGTAAAGGAGATCAGACAGGGAGAAGCACTAAATCTAGAAGTGGTAGAGAAAGACATCTCGCAAAATCATATCCACGTCTAAGAGAATGCAAATACCAACCATACTGGTCTTCCTGGTCGTTGGATACGGACAGTGCGATGTTTTCTCTGATCTCGATTATCTCGTGTCGATATTGCCAGGAGTATACGATAACTTCAAGCAGTACGAGAGCGATATTGCAGCAGGTCTCCCCCCGGGGGAGAGGCATTTGTACATGACCACGAGCGTGGTGGAGGAGGACGTACCATTACTGCTGGACAGGCACAACCTGTACCTGGAGCAGTACCTGGACGGGGACAGAAGCAAGATGACTCGCCAGAAGCTCTACTCCTTCTCTGTGGATAGCGACCTACAGATCCATCTCGAGATATATTCATTTGTTGACCCGGCAAGGTTTGCCCATTCAGAACCACACTCGCCGATCTTCAAGAAGCTGACGAAAGAGGATTTGGTTTATTCCGCCGGTTGTGACGTATTCTGGGATCGCCTGTCTCCCGATCTCTTCAAGTCTCGGATGTTCAACACGTGCATTGTGATAGCCGATGGAATTCAGGTTTTTTAAGAATACAAATCTGTGTACAGTATCACAAAGTTAGCTTATAGAATACTTGCCGTTTCCAGGATAGCTTAATTCAGTGTTTGAGAGTACGTCAATATGTAATGAAATAAACTGAAGATCAAAAACAGGTTTCGTAATCTGTTATTTCAGATTAATGAGTATTAATATTTTCTGAAGAAATGCAAAAAATCTAAATCACCGTACCTTGCTACTTACGCTTAGGCACGTGAACAAGAGGTAAAATAACTGTTAATTATCGATTTTGGTCATCTTCTTGAAAAAGGCACATACAAACTGCTAAAATTTGCAAAATAAAAATATTGATACGGGATTGTAGGCAATGGCATAAAAGCATATTTGTTTGATCAATACCAACATTAACCCTTTATTTTAGTGACGTTTTGCCTAAAATATTTCCTTTTTTTGGTGTTTGAATAAACTCATGCACCGGAAAACTCTGTTCAGGTAAAATTAGAGCTATAGGACTGGGCCTATATGCTGGCAGTCGATTGAAGAACCGTTACACGCTTCTATTTCAAAAGTGTTAGCGTCCAAACTATACTCCCTCCAAAAGATGAACAAGCATCATCGTATACTTTACAAAGGGTTGAAGCAGCCGTCAGGTGACGTCTTCAAAAGCGTTCAATTTCGATGAGACTTTGCGTCTAGGGATGTGTTGAAGCACGAAATTACATTTTCTAGTTTTGATTTAACGCATTTTATGAGTTGAAATACTACAGTGGCTTTGAAACATTAAAATGAGCACCTGGAATCTTTGGATTGTCAAAGTGCAAAACTGGTTTTATCAATGTCAAAATGTTTCAAGGAGTAATATATAATATGATAGCCACTTTATCTGAAGTTGAAGAAATAGAATCAGTACAAAAATGTGACAACTGCAAACATACGTTCAGTTTATATCGATACAAAGCAGTCCTTTCTGACAACATGTCTTTCTCTCTTTTCTCAGTTTTGCCACATTACCTCATTGCAACCATCCTCAGGCACCTTCAGTATAACCGTCTTTCCTGTTAAATTCAACTCTTTCTCTCAAACACCTTCATACATGCTCTGGGTTTACTTCGGACGAGTATAAGTTTGAAATTATGATATTATATGAGTTACTCGGAATTGATGCATATTTCGTGATTACCTTTCAGTACATAATCCAAGACACAAACTACCTGTCATCAAGTTACTTGACGGTTAATGAACGGTGGTTTTTCGCAAACAACGGGTCAACATTTCGGTACAACCCTATCCCGTACAACGAAACTAAACACACACCATTAATGTATGTACAACTGATTCTATAACCTGTATACACAGACTGGCCTGTGAAATAACCAGTTGAAACATTTGATATCTGTACATAGTAAATTGTGAGCGATCTAGTGGGGGACAGCAGTATCATTTCAAAAATGTTCATACTTCATTAGATGCTTCCTTCTTTAAAGTATAAACTCATATCAAATCAATAACAAAATAAAAAATATTAATTGATTTATTTTTAACGTGCAATTCATAAAGTTTTTTCTTCAAGTTTTCGTTCACTTTGAATTAGGATCAAATGAATTTGGCAAATAATATCCTAGGGTCAATTTAGAAGTTGTAGAAGATTTCTATTGCTAGTCAACTTCTTTATTGAAGTGAGTGTGACGTTTCGGTGTAGAACTATAACCATATCTTGCTTGGTAACGTTGTTAGTTGTACACCTAACCGTCACACCCTTTGAAGTTAACAAATTGACTATCCATAAAACCTGGTTCTCTTTTGACTTAGGAAATAGTTTTGACATTAGCATAATCTACAAATATCTTTAAGATGACAAGTCTAATGGGTCCATCTTCATGTTGTAGACATGCAAAACAAGACGTTAAGAAGACAAGGATATTTCACCTGGAAATACTGAGGCATCATGTCAGGACGCGTGGAAAGGTCGCCTACAGGGCGAGACGGGTGTGCGACTGTCAGCTGACTCAGCCGGAGGAGGGGGTTCTGTCAGGTATATACATATCATGAATATTCAGTGAATCATAATTCACACCTCTAACTGAAGCTCATACACCCTTCTGACTGGGGTTTAAAAGGACATTTGACCAGCATACATTTCAGTAAAGTCGAAACCTTGAGTGTTACATCAATGAATCTTTGCGCACTGATTACACTGAAATAGCATTATGTTTTCACACATATTCATATTTCTCAGATAATTCAATATCAAACACATCGAGGATGTGATACCATAGTGATATTAACAAAATTTACAAAATATCCCGTGTGAATCTCATTTGCTGGCTCACAAAAGATGCTGGAATTGATGCAGTTACACAAATTTTAAAGCAACCTAATTTTCCTTAGTAGGTTGAAATCACACAACAATAACATTACATTTTTTTAAATGTTTTTATTTCCATCAGATGTTACATATGTATGAACATTTGTTTATAATCATTTAACAATCATGAAGTATTATCAGTTGTATATGTTTACATTTGTATAATACTTGATAAACATAGTAACAATAACATTGTCTGTTGTCTTTGAAATCAAACATAGCAGGCAATCTGATAAAATGCAAGGCTTATCTTATTTATATATATATATATAATATATATATATAACATTCAATTTCAAGCTTTGAATTTATCCCTTGAGTATCTGTAATTACATGCGTCTAAAAAGTGTGTGAAAAGATGACGAAAATGCAAAGAATTTGTGCTGATTATTATTTGCAAAAGCAATATATTTTCATGCTTCATAATATTTTATTAATTATCTTGTAATATATCCAAAATTGGTTTTTTTTATTTGTTCTACTGGCAGTGTAGATATTTTACTAATAAACAGATGGCATTTAAGGGATTATCATTTCTTTCTTTAAAACCAAAAATAATATTTTCAGGTGTTAGATTTATACTTCCTTCAGCCAACCTTTCTAGCCAATTTGCCAAATCGTTCCACACTTTCCTTGAATGAACACAATCACATAATAAATGGAGTACACTCTCAGGCATCTGTTTACAGAAAGAACGCAAAGGAGAATCAATGTATCCACTCTACAGATACTTATTTGTTGTCAAAATATTCTTCTTTATCTTGTACTGAAAATAACGTTACATAATATAATACTTCCTCAGTCCTCGCCATAACGACTTAGCATCTCAAGATCGTAAATCTGTTCACAGGAATGTCTTGCTGAAATCCAACATTTTTCTATATCAGAGTACAGAGAATCTGGAGAGGGAACTCACATGAGGGCTCGTGCTCTTGCTGGAAACCAGAGCCAGGTTCTAGACGCTCTTCACTTCTTTGAAGACAGCGCCATCGTGCTAACGAAATCGGGAGTCCGGTGTCGTTACGGGTGGGAAGAAGAAGCTATCTCGTTATTCAAAATTGTATAAAATTGCTCAGGCGATTGAAGTTTTAACATCGGAATCGGTTGGTTTGTTAGAAGAAACTATTGTTTGAACATATTGGAATGTTAAGTATTGTTTATTCATTCAAAAGTTATTCTTCAAAAGCTGACGTTGTAGTTTGTGTATAGTAAACAGGAGATAAAGATGACCTCGAGGGAGAGAATATTTTGTAAAGTTCTTTAATTTTTCTTTTCTTTTTAGTTAGTCATATACATGTTTTTGAATGTTGAAAATCGCACGTTAAGATGTATGTTTAAATGAATGTCCTTTTAAATATTTGATAAATATTATTCATTGTTTCCTTTCATATGTAGAAACAGATATCAGGAATACAGATTGTTTACTTAGAGGTTTATTTGCATCAGAGTTCTGCCATGATATCAGTGCAGTGATTGGTACTGGTAAATAAATATATATAATAAAAATATTACTTGGAAATACGAGTAAAGGTATGTTGTATCAGAACCTATGTCTGTGAAGAAGAAGAAGAAGAAGAAGAAGAAGATTTTATTCCAGTCTAACTCGTAGATAGTAAAACATTGTAAAATACATAAGTCATGTACAGTAAAATACTACGACCAATCACTTAGTGATTTACGAGAGACATACAGTATATTACAAAAACAAACGTATTAAAATGCATAAAACAATAATATATATAGAACTACTTGTCTTGAAATAGTAAGATGTAAAATTAGAATGTCTGTGTCTCATGTATGAGCACTGATTGAAATACGATGATAATAGATTTCATGTTTCATCATTATTCGTATTCCTTATCTGTTGTTTCTACTCTGTCCTTCGAAATAAACACAATCGTGTAATCAATTTCTAACATTATCAATTACTGTAAGGGGAAGCGTGAATAAGTACACCGTCGTATGAAGGAGTTTGTAAATGTTGCATATTTTAAAAAGTGTATGCGCTTTGTTCACAAGCATTCTTTCGACTATATATATATATATATATATATATATATATATATATATATATATATATATATATATATATATGTAAAAGTTAATGTTCATGGTTTATGTATCAAATATTCTTTAAAAATAACAAACTGAAGATTGGTCTTCATATAAGTTCATTACCAACCGGTTTCACAACATGGTGATCATCAGGGTAACTTATACATTGTGGTGATCATCAGGGTAACTTATACATTGTACAATGATGATCACCATGTTGTGAAACCGGTTGGTAATGAACTTATATGAAGAGCAATCTTCAGTTTGTTATTTTTAAAGAATATATATATATATATATATATATATATATATATATATATATATATATATATATATATAGTGATTAAAATTAACGGAGTTGAGTGTATAATAATCTTATATTTATTTGTCTGTCGATCTTTAGATTATAAAATTGACCATAATAAAGAGCTGACAAATCTTGACCTCTTGAACCTGTTGAAGCGAGACTTGATCAACCAATTGCTGGAGGAGAGATTTGAAGAAAAGGTATCGGAAGTTTCATTAGAACAAATCCCCGGGAATTGATGGCATGATATTACAAAGAAATTGGGTCAACTCTTGTAAACGTTTGGAATGTATGATATATGTGAATGTCCGAAAACTGGCCATTTGTTTTCCACGTTAGGCCGAAAGCATGTCCCCTTGCAAAACTAATGGCCAGTTTTCGGACTATTCCTATTCTTAAAAATGAGAAAATATGGTCTTGAATGAACGCATCTACTTATGTGAACAACTAATTTATTTGATCTATCTAAAAGGGTGTATACAAACCAAGTAATTTCGCCTGGGCTTTTAACACTAGCCAATTCCAATAGTGACCGATGTGTCACCACACGGCTGCACGTGCAGAGAAACTGACCAACAACTTAAGATGGATTCACGTATTCACTTTTTTCTGGAAAGAAGAAACAATAGAATAGAGAAATCTAATAAAGCAACATAATCTTAAATATACACTAATTATATAATATTCTAACCATAGAGAGAGAGAGAGAGAGAGAGAGAGAGAGAGAGAGAGAGAGAGAGAGAGAGAGAGAGAGAGAGAGAGAGAGAGAGAATCTTTATTTCCTCCAGATGTTATTCCGAAGATTTACATAATCATTTACTTACAAACGAATAATTTAGATAAAAGAGAGAAAACAATAGAGAAACATGTATATACAATCAATCCAGGTTATTTGAGTCTAACAGATTTTACTTATAACATAGTAGCAAAGGCTTTCTGACTGAGTTCACAAAGACTGCAAATGCAATGATGATGTCAGTCCAGGTTTGAGTCTCTAAACATTCAATAGGATGAGTATCACCTCCAAATAGAAACGACAACATGTCGTCTTCGTCCAACATTTCAAATTCGACATATGTTTCGACATCAAGAAGATCAATAAGATAAGAGAAAAATCGATTTCTGCTCTGCATGAGTTTTTCACAATGTAATAATACATGACAGTCATAATCATTAGCTTGTTTTTCACACAGTGAACATGCATTTGAAATGATATTACGGGATGCTATATGAATACAGAATTGTAAGATGTACCTGTGTTTTGGGTAAAGAGATATTATATCCCATAATATATGATAACCTAGATTACAGTGTATTTTTCTGTACCGGCACATGCCGGCGTTTATGGAGACCTTGTTGAGCCATAATTGTTCTTCATATCCCTGGATTGTGTCAAAGACCACCTTTCTCCATTTGCGTTTTGAAAGGAAAACTCCATGTTTAGTATAAGAGGTTATGTATTTGGAAAGTTTATATTTTTTTGCGACTTCCAGTAGATTTGTTGTTACAGCACTCGATAAAGAAGGTTGTGTAACAGAGGCACAAAATATATTTTTTGCTGTATTGTTACATTTTAGATTACACAGGCGTCCTAGAAATAATAATTTACATTTGTCAATATATCCATGAAGGGTCCAGAGGCCAATATTAGATATTGTTGATTCACAGGGTGAGCGTTTGTCTAGACCTTGTACTGTACGTGCAAAATATCTTTGGGTTCCCTCAAGCAAATCAACACATTGACCACTAATTTTGTATAGCACCTCACAGCCATATAGACTTGTTGTTAAAATCATTCGCAGCCATATCCTGACACTGACAGAAGGGTGAAGATCGCTGCTGTTCATTCCAATTGATCGTAATGAATTGACGCCTTGTCGTGCTTTTTGGCAGTATTTATCTACGGCTACTTTACAAGAGAGATTGCGTGTTAGGAGAACGCCACTATAACTTACAGATGTAGATTTGGGAATATTAAGACATCCAAGTTTTAGATCCTTTGAAACAATCTTGGGCTTATTTTTGGAAAAAATTACAATGGTACTTTTTGATGGGTTGTATGTCAGGCGCCATTTCGAAGCATATTCATGAACAACTTCTGGTAAAGATTGTAAGCCCCGTGTAGAGGTACTGACAAGCGTAGTATCATCGGCTAACAGAACAGTTGGAATATCCATACCATACACTTGTATACCGCAGTTTGCTTCTCTGAGTAAGATTATCAGATCATTTATGAAGACAAGAAAGAACCATGCTGAGATAACTCTGCCCTGTCCCACACCTTGATGGATGTCATACAAGTCTGAATGTTCACCGCCGTAAGAGACAAACGCAATACTATTGGTGTAACACTGGTGAAGTAAGTGCCAAACATGCCCTTGTATTCCCAGGTGATGCAGTTTGTAAAAAAGTCCATCATGCCAAATTCTATCGAAGGCTTTCTCATTGTCGAGGAATGCTGCATAAATCAATTAATCTCTCTGTAGGTAATAGCTTATGCTTTCAATTAGAGTATATGCTGCTAGGACAGCCCCATGCTCTTTTCTGAAACCAAATTGAAGCATATCAGGAAAATGAGTATTATTTTTATTCATTTTCATCTCTATGCGTTGAAGAAGTAGTTTCTCAAACAGTTTGCCGAGGCATGATGTAAGTGTTATTCCCCGGTAATTCTTGGGGTCAGCTTTATCCTTTTTTCCTTTATATATTGGTATCAGCATACCGAGCCTGTAGTCATAGGGAACATATTTCAGTTTAATCATACTGTTGAAGAGGATGCAGATGCAGGATATCAGAGATTCGCCTCCATGGATGATATGCTCATTTGTAACGCTGTCAGGGCCTGGCGACTTACTTTTACTTAGAGATTTAACTACTCCTCTAACTTCATCAACAGTAAAACATTTCTCAAGATCTGAATCACTTCCGGTATCGTCAATGGCAAGTTGTTGCACAGATTCACTAATTTGGGTATGGAAAGCGGAGTCAAAGTTGTCAGACTGGTAGGGTTTTGCTAGGTCACAGTAATACTTGCCCCATAGCTTACATATATCGCTTGGCGAAGTGGCAGTAGTCCCTTCATAGTTAAGAGTGGAAATGTCCGTTTTCGTGTCTCTCTGCTTTCTAACAACTTTATAAAAAGTGTTCACGTCTAATTCTGCTGATGTTTGAAGTTCTTGTAGCACTTTCCGTTTGGTAGAACGTTTTGCTTTACGCAGAACCCGTCGGAATTCCCTTTTATCATCTTTATAAGCAGAGCGTACTTGTGACGAGGCATCTCTGGGTTTACCGTCAGCAATCCATTGTCGTCGGGTAGTCCGCATGTGGTAGTGGAGGTCATGAAGTCCATCACGTTTCCAGTATGGTTTTAAATGAGGATTAAATTTCGATTTGGGAATGGATTTTATGCCCGCTTCAATTAGTGTTTTCCTAATATGATCACAATAGTTGTCTAAATCTTCACAGCTGGAATTTTCAGTCTTGAAAGTAAGGGAGTCCAGGTGATTTGTAACTTCAGACTTATACATTGTTATATCTGTTGTTATTGTTATTTGTCTGTCGATCTTTAGATTATAAAATTGACCATAATAAAGAGCTGACAAATCTTGACCTCTTGAACCTGTTGAAGCGAGACTTGATCAACAAATTGCTGGAGGAGAGATTTGAAGAAAAGGTATCGGAAGTTTCATTAGAACAAATCCCCGGGAATTGATGGCATGATATTACAAAGAAATTGGGTCAACTCTTGTAAACGTTTGGAATGTATGATATATGTGAATGTCCGAAAACTGGCCATTTGTTTTCCACGTTAGGCCGAAAGCATGTCCCCTTGCAAAACTAATGGCCAGTTTTCGGACTATTCCTATTCTTAAAAATGAGAAAATATGGTCTTGAATGAACGCATCTACTTATGTGAACAACTAATTTATCTGATCTATCTAAAAGTGTGTATACAAACCAAGTAATTTCGCCTGGGCTTTTAACACTAGCCAATTCCAATAGTGACCGATGTGTCACCACACGGCTGCACGTGCAGAGAAACTGACCAACAACTTAAGATGGATTCAGTGCACGAGTAAACGTGTAATTACGTAATCACTTTTTTCTGGAAAGAAGAAACAATAGAATAGAGAAATCTAATAAAGCAACATAATCTTAAATATACACTAATTATATAATATTCTAACCATATGTCAACATAATCAAGTAAATAAAGCAAATTATAAGGAAATGCCATGGAGGTAATGGCGATCGAATTACTTAATAATGTTCACTTTTAGATAGTTCAGTGTGTAGTTTGTCTATCGGACATGGTTTCTCGAGGTAAACATTAATCCATAAAAAAGAAAGTTCAAATGGATGATATGGTAACCTAGAAACGAAAATTATCAGAAACCAAAGCAATGAGTCACTTAGCAACAAGATAAAACATATTTCGATGGAATATCTTCAATTGCGAAACGACTCCAATATAGCCCCCACCTTTTATAAGACTTTTTCATAAGGTCCTTTTGGAAAATCAACATCCACCGACACTTTCTTTACTGCTTGATAAGGACATGGTAGGCATTAGTTGCACGTGCAACTTATACAAGGTACAGGACGGAAATGGTAGTAATGAAGGGAGAGAACTACTGTAGGAAAGAATTATCTGTCTCGTGTAAGGTGAGACGCCGGGTGTTATTTTTAGAACTGTGTAGATGCATTTCTCCATCCCAAAGAAAGAAGGAATCGGCGGTGAAAGGAAGGTAAGTAACTTATGATCTATATTTATGTTGGTGTCTTTATTTCCGTTCTTACAGACACGTGATTTCGATCAGGCGTCATTAGATATTTTCAAATAAGTCTGAAAAGTTTTTAAGTTTGTTTGCCAAGTGTTGGGTACATTTAGGTATTTAGCTGTGTCGACGGTAGAGCACATTGTCTACATAGTGCACGGAGTCTTCAGCAAGTGCGTCTGTAACGGGATTATTCAGGACAGTTCTCATCAAACTGAAAATCCTTCATAAGTACCTGTTTGAAGCAACTTGACACTTGATGTTTTTTAAATCAACATTGTATCTTTGAGATTTACAATGTGATTAATTTGTTGTAATTAAAATGTTGTTATTTCACGGAAAGGATTGGGGTTTTTTCATATTTTTCTCTATAAGATTATTTACAATATTACAATAGTATCTTAGTAAAATTCGTGTTTGATGAAAAAGAAATATTGAATATGTAGCGACTTTGAAGATATGAATAAACAGTTGTTCGAGTTTACAAAGGAATAAGCAAATACATATTTTATATTAATACACAATATATGTGAATATATGGAGTGTACAATAGAAATCAGGTTATATTCATTGTCTGGTCGGTCACATGTAGTATAAGAAAAGTGACTTATCGATGTAATATGTCGACAGCTGGTTAGCTTCGAAACATGTAGGCTAACGGTATTTCCCGTAAGCACCAAGTTCCTATTGTTTCCCAGTGAGATAGGAACGCCCTGGAAATGGGCTAGGGACAGGATGAAGGTGACGTACATAGTTACTATTCCTCTTGGTTACATCATCGAGGGTATAGTTTTGGTGTATATCACTAGATTGTTGACACAGTAGCATCGAGAAGCGGTCTGCACGTGTGGTAACATCTGGAGCTGAGGTCAAAGAGCACGTGAGTCAATTAGGCACCTGATTGACAGTTTCGTTTATGATGATGATAAGCAATCACGCTTTCCACGTGCCTTGAGAGATTCCTTCAACAAACACTTTCTTTGCAAACAGTCTGATAGGAACGCCTTGATATAGATACTATATAGACTATCAACAATGACGTATTATATATCCTAGCTGAAGAACCAAATAGCAATGACATTGATATATGTACATTGCACTGAACTGTTTATCTTTCTCCGGGAAATGCGCGTGCTTTTCGAGTTTCTCGTTTCGACGATTTGTCTGATTAGCGTCTGGAGTCTAAATAAAATGTGATCTTTGAGCAAGGTAACATGGCGAGTTTTGACATTTGTGTGTTTTGTAGAATAAACTTAAAAGCGGTTCTTGTAACAGCTTAGTGTATGATGCGAAATGTATCTTATTATTATTGCAGTTTATTCAGCCATAGCATTTCATTGTAATTTCAATGTCTAGATTTATTATTACATATGCACCGATTTCAAGAACCAAAAGCTCATATAATGTAAAACTATGTCAGTGATAAACTTGACATATTTGAGTAAATTCTTGGGAGGTATATATTAATTATGATAAGATAGGCAACATCCATTGATCCGGAAATAATATCAACTTTCTTATAGCATTGATTTAGACGTAATGTATTTCGACAACGAATCAATTTACGATAGCTTAAAAGAACATCATGTTTTGGTTATTTTTTTCGTTTAACCTTTATGACGTGGTGTATCAAATGTCACCCTGACCCAAACATTCACGCGCCTTAGTCATAGACAGATAAGCAATAGGAATGGAATTCATCCGTGTGATACGTCGAGGAAACAATTGCTCCTGGCGTATCTGCACTGGGGGATATATGCAGTGAATATTTCAACTATGTTGTTATATTTGCAGGAAAGTTTGTAGACGTGTTACATCAATGTTGTGGAAACAAGAGAGGGGAGAGATAGGAGGGTGTTATGAAGGAGGAAAGGAGGAGGGAATTTAAGTTCTGCCAGAAAAAATTGAATACGCTGAGCTTCACGGCGATAAAAAAACTATGAGAAACTGCGTGATTGCCAAATTTGAAGGAAATCATGGAAAGAAAACCTAAGGAGATGATAACATCATTCTGACAGATATATGTTAACATTAAGCACCTTGAGTAGTTCATTACAGGTTCCTAGACACAGCTTCAGTCCTACTCCTGTTTCTATCTCCATACTGTTGTTCAAGACATAAATAAACGCTATTGGTTTAAACCCCCCCCCCCCCCCCCCCCCCCCCCCCCCCACACACACACACACTCATCCCGCCGACTTAAAAACGGTGTAACGGTCACTTTATATGTTATCAGGTTTATACCAAACACTTTTATAGGCCCGCCCAAATTTATCCAGTATGCATACCGGTATCATTTGTTGCAAAAGTACAAAACATAACTTGTTCGGCTGCTAATGTCCGGGAGAACATTACCTTGTCAAAACTAATATTTGGAGGTAAGTATACTTCTGGCGGTTAAATTTCCATGAAATCAAATTATATTTCTATTCTCTAACCTTTCAACCTCTTTCCAAAATGAATACATGTATTGTCTGACTTACATCGTATTTAGCCAATCGTTGTATTAGTCGTTAAATTCGCTGACAGATAATCAAACAATAACGAAAGATGATTATGAAAAATGTATTATAGAAATGTAGGCGATATAAGATATGATATGATAACATTTCAAAGTAGATACAGTACTTTGTTAACAATATTGATAAGATAATATAAAATTATATTTTGCAATTAGATGCACTTTATTTTCCAACCATTTTAAACTCTTCAAAATATTTGAGTACTATCTGAAGTTAATTTAATCTAAGACCGTTAGTAGCCTATCCTCTTTTTGAAAGCGAGCACCCAGTCGGAGCTGATCGTGTCTATAGCAGCGTGCTGAGACCTGATTGCAGACCATTAGAGCTATCTATGCAGTTGTAAACATCTCGCCGTGTATATTGCAGTGCAGAGCGTGTAGATAGCGGCTGAACTACATCCCACATCTCACCTAACGTACGGGTTTACATGGGTCCTGTTGTAATGAACCAGCGCCAGTGCATTTAAGAACAAATGTCCTACTTAGCCGAACGGTTTTGAATTTTGTAATCCTCAATCCTCCAAGTAAACATGCTAACAACATTGACGGATTGAAGAGTTCCGTGTGGTAGTTGCAAGAACGTCTGCTCATCACTCGAGAGGTCTGGGTTCGATTCCCGGCCGCGTCATACCAAAAGACGTTGAAAGATTGGTATTTTTGGTGTATATCAATTTTAAGTCATTCAGATATTACCATAAAAAACATCGTCTTCCTTGATAATAAGTTCGTTTGAATCTGTTTCATAAAGGAAGTATAAGAATCGTACCTGTCTAGATCTACATATAGTTTATGTGACCAGATGGCGGACATCATCAATCAGCCTCAATGCTTATGTGTATTTAGGTATCTCTACATCTGAGACGATTTCATTTGCCAGAGTATCCCTGTCTGCGTACCGTACGTATAAGAAGATGCGTAGTTGTATCAAACTATTTGAAAATGTGTCCATGATATGTTTATCTTGTAAAATGTCCTGCCTTAATACTGTAAATATTAATTCTTCGGAAAATTAGTGAGGGGCTAAGTGAGATTACACCTGTTGAAATACATTTGTTCTGTTTCTAATTTAAACCCCCATATACATGTTATTTAACCGAATCAGGAATATCCGTCATAAATGACATGTTATGGAGACATTTTGAATCATATCTGCAAACACCGTACATGGTGATGACGATATAAACCGTTTATCGTGATGACGATATATACCGTATGTGACGATGATATATGCCTATATGATTATGGCGACAATACCGTTTATGGTGACGATAATACCGTATATGATGATGATTATATATAAAGTATGTAATGGTGATGATATATATCGCATATGATGATGATGACATATACCACAATATAATATGTGTATATAGAAGATTATATATATACATATATATATATATATATATATATATATATATATATATATATATATATATATATATATATATATATATGATTACGATATATACCTTATATGATGAAGACACATGCCATATATGATGCCAATATAAACCGTATATGGTGATAATGATATAAACCGTATATGGTGATGACAATATAAACCGTATATGGTGATGACAAATGAATATAAACCGTATATGGTGATGACAATATAATCCGTATATTGTGATGACAATATAAACCGTATATGGTGATGACAATTTGAACCGTATATGGTGATGACAATATAAACCGTACATGGTGATGACAATATAAACCGTTGATGATGACAATTTAAACCGTATATGGTGATGACAATATAAACCGTATATGGTGATCATTATATAAACCGTATATGGTGATGATAATATATACAGTATATGGTGATGATGATATAAACCGTATATGGTGATGATAATATATACAGTATATGGTGATGATAATATATACAGTATATGGTGATGATGATATAAACCGTATATGGTGATGATGATATATACAGTATATGGTGATGACGATATAAACCGTATATGGTGATGATGATATAAACCGTATATGGTGATGATAATATAAACAGTATATGGTGATGATGACAATATAAACTGTATATGGTGATGATGATATAAACCGTATATGGTGATGACGATATAAACCGTATATGGTGATGATGATATAAACCGTATATGGTGATGATAATATATACAGTATATGGTGATGATGATGATGATGATGATAAAATATGTCATCCTACTCCACCTGTACATGATTTCATTACCCCTTTTAGTTGATGTTATGGAATGACCCTCGATATAATAGAACCAATTAGGTGGGAGATCTTGATGACTTTGTCCCCTTCATTTCCCCTTCTTTCAGTTCAATAGATCCGATGGTAACACGATGATTATCGCACACAAAACCCCTCTTAGGATTTAACAGCCCAACTAAGTTAAACAATAAATTAATACATGTATACATACATGTATGCGTTTTCCGTAACGTAAATGTTTGTAACCAAGTTATCATCTAATCTTCAAATATACTTCTGTATTATCATCGAAATGTAACAAAGCCTTGGTGAATGTCAACTTGATTTGATTCTAAACCGTGCAAGCTTTAATCATTTCCATTACATTAACTATTCTTGAACCTTAAATAAATCGTTCAACAATTCTCCTACAGAATGGCCTCAAGTAAAGCGGCTATTCCAAGGAAGGGGCAGAGCTATTCCAAGATCAAGAGGAAGTGTGTGAAGAAGAATGCACTATTCCTCGACTCGGACTTTCCTCCGTCCGGTTCGTCTCTCTTCTACAGCAGGACGGCGCCGGCAGACATCGTCTGGAAGAGACCCAAGGTATAAAACATCACTATACAGCTGCGCCCCTTAAGTTTGTTCATTTACCATTATCGTAGAGCAATTATCATGTAATTTGGGTTTAGTTTGGACGTCGATTAAACAACTTCAGCAAAACTGACAAAGGATCCCCGTTGCCCATGTGTAAAAAGACCATTCTGTAACTTATTTTTGGATCGTCTTGCCCTTGTGTAAAATATTCGAATTTGGGCACCATGAATTAGATAAAAGGTCATGTTTTCGAAATTCCGATTTCCTTAAATTTTGATTAAAATATTCCATATTGACTGTCTCCGAAAATAATCAGCGCAATCATTTTGATTTAGCGCAAAGGAATAAACATTACTTGTGCTTAAAGTTGTGATCACTTATAAAGAACTTTGTTAAGAAAATAGAAATTAGTGTTTTCGAAATTTTGACCCCTGGCAACTTCACTGACCGTCCAAAACTGTTACGGTTAATTGTGAACCGCTGGTATGTGAACAAACTTTCGGTATAAGCTGTACAGGCTTGTTGTATCAATTTGAACCTACATTTTGCATCAATTACCTAGCCTTCTCCAGTATTGACTTATATTTTGCTTATTGTACATTTATTTTATTTCGTTGGAAATGACCATAAAGTTTCGTTATGTTGAAAGGACCGCACAAAAGCACTGCTTCGAGAACTTGTATAACTGCTGCCAACTAGCTCTGGCATTCATACGAGTCTAACTTGCACATTCCATACCGTTTATAAGCTATTGTGCAAGCACCTTATAAAATCTGTTTCTTATTTTTGACATTTTGTCTTATTGACATACTGATTAAACTTTTTATTGGGCAAAATCACAGTACGATAAAATGCAAATAGTCGGCAGTATGTTCCAAATATAATTCGTTAATTATGGGATCGCGACATAAAGGTTAACTTCTATGAGGTTATTTTGTGAAGAAAGTCTCTGTTCACCGAATTCACGTCAAGCCTGATACAGTAGCCCAGCAGACAATCCACGTGCTGCACGAACTCCACGTTCTTGTCAGTCTGAAACTGATTGATATTAACAACCTAGCGTGAAAAATGCTCAGGTCGAAATGAACGCTTGTTAACTTCAACTGTAATTGTTTGCTCGGCAAAGTAAACAGTCTGGTCTATCTTATACGTCTGGAACATGTTTTTGTCGATCTTTTTCTGGTAGTGAAGCAAGTTGCAAATTTTAGTATATATTGTACACCGTTTTAGCAGTGTTCATGAAGAAAGTGAAAGCAAACTGAAGTTTTAAAGAACTAAATAACTGCGTTCAGTTGGTTGCAAATCCATCTTGAATTAAATGTTAAAGTAGGTAATAATAACAATTCTGTGAACACATTTCTTTTCTTATCAAAGAATATAAGTTGTATAGTTCGCACTAGATTAATAATAAAACGTTTAACACTCTGTAAGGCTGTTGCTGGAATACTTGTAATTAAAATATTGAAAATGAAACTTGCAAATGTTAATATAGAAAAGTTATCATTTAATTGAGATATATTTTAGGATAAACCATTGAATATGTATGTTATTTACGGACGTAAGTAGCAGTGAGTACTGAAATAGAAACAAAGTCCACTCACCTTTACAGGTGCTTGTGAGTGCTATCAGGTAGTCATATTTATAAAGACGATCATTGTTTAATTTTCACATCAGTTCTTGCTTCATTGAGACCACCTCATGTTACGTCGCTACCCATAGGTAGCTGTTAGTCAATGACAAATCATCATTTCCCTTTACTTGCCAAAATACACAACACTGTTCATCGTGTACCCGTATGCTTGGCACTAATATGACAGTCTTGTGTTAATTCTTGTTAAATTAGTCTTTTTTCAATCTTTTTTATTCACTTCATTTTGATACAATCAACAAAGTTTTGTACATAACATGAGCTAATATATGGTATATTATGTACCTCGAGTATGGCATGACTTATAATCAACATCAAACAAAGTAATAATTAAACACTTCATTCAGAAACAGCATTCATATATCATTCTTAAGAATATTCCACTTTTTGTCAAAATAATTCATGTTCAATTTTTTTCTAGCGATATATCTTTCAATGTGAAAAACGTCTTTCAGAACATTCTTATATACTGTGATATTAGGCTTAAAACCTTTAATGTTCATAACATAGATGTGACGTTTAGCTAGCAGTACCATATGATTAAAAAAGTGGTTATTTGTGGTACAGAACAATATATCTTGGCTTGAGAGATCGGGAGTTTTATCAAGGGCACTCTTAATAAAGTCTCTGAATTCGTTCCAGAAGACTCTAACGATTGGACATTCAATATATACATGGTAAATATTCTCGTTACAACCACAAGATGAGCATACATCATCATCAACTAGTTTCATCTTCAACAATTCTCGTTTAGTATAGATCACTCGATGAATAAATTTGTATTGGAATTCAAACAGCTTTGTGTCTTTTGTGGATTGTCTATATTCCAAAAATACCGACTTCCAATTGATATGGTCATTAAGTTCGCTTTCCCGTGTAAGACATGCTTTTGGAAAATTACATTCACCATCAAGAAGGTTATCGTAAAATAATCTTGATCCTTTCAAAGGCTTAATCATATCATTAGTCTTATGAGAAAAATTCATACAATTATCAGATAAGCTGATTTTTATAATTTCTTAATTCATAGCTAGTCTTATGCTTGGAATGATCCAAACTTTCAACAGGACTATCAACTCCTATGCTTGAGACATGACCTTGTACAGAACTTCACGTTGAAAAGTTCCTTCAACACCTCCAACTAGAGAAACCTTAAACGTTTTCAACAGTTAACAACTAATACAGTTTCATACAGCTTTAATAGCTTCATTTGCTACAAGCTTGAAATAATACAAAGGTGTCAATGACAAACATTAATACAGCCTATACGACACGGCAGAAGGTGTTCCGATCCCATGCAAAGTTTACACCTATATTAGATTTACGAAATAGGAAACGGTTCAACCTAATTCAGATCAAGACTAATCAGTGTCGGTTAACGTGATCACCTCGCTGCAGAATCAGTTAACCTCTGCAGTAAACAAAGCCTAATTAACGCGCTTCCTGATAATTAATAAACGCGCTTACTGATAATTAATCAACGCGCTTCCTGATAATTAATCAACGCGCTTCCTGACAAAACATAGAATTTGACTTATTTGTTGAATTTTCAAACGTTTGGATAAACCGAACAGTCATATTTCGGACCTTTCATTTCAAGAAGTATTAATTTTGCGGACTTGTTTGTCCTATGTAGGTTTGTTTCGCTACATTCAGTTTCAATCCTAACATTCTCAGTGGGATCCCGTTGGCTGTCACAATTAGTGAAACATTATTTCCGTGTGTATGCGCTCATTCCGAATGGACATTCCTTTCCATGGGAGGGCTGAATCCGTAAACTTATGGAACAGAATTCTTAACTCAATGTAATAGCCTTTGTTATTTCCAGTACACAGAAGAAAGGTATTTCTCCGTTAACCTATTTCTTCCACCAGTTACCGAGGTCACGTTATTTATGATGTTTCGTATGAAGGAGAGTTAAGAGAGCTAATTTTCCCAGCAGTTTCCTCTCACTAACCCACTTCCACTGCACACCTAGCCTCCCCTGTCAGCCCATAGACATCACACCCTACGTACATCATCAGCCCTGTTTGCTTTTCTTAGCTTCGTGCTCGACCAGGTTCGCATTTTACTTCCTAGGTGGTTTTGATAGATGCTAGCTTCAGAAGAACTGTTTGTATTATTCAATAATTTGTGAGGTACATCAACCTCACAAGAAATAACAATATGGTGGCATTAATCTTATCAAACAATATTGATTGAAATACAATTAAAGGTAACAGTGTAATATCATATAAAAAATAAGTGTATTTTCAATCGAAGAGATGGTGACAATGAAACCAGAATCCAACAAATGTGGTATTGCTGCAGAAAGACATTGCACAGGTTTCCTTGATATTGTAACCTTTCTTAATTTCATTCCTGATTTTATCAAATCTTGGCGTATGCGTGCATGGTCTTATTTAAAAAAAATTATTTTTACAATTGTGGTTATTATGTGGAAGTTTAAGAACATCATTTATTTACCAATATTGGTATTATTTTGTAAAAGCCTTGTTTCTGAAGAATTGCTTAGTGACTCAATTAACACTCTGCGGTCTTGTTTCTGAAACTAGGGTGCCTAGAATTGCACAGAACGGAATCCGATACGGAAACTCATATTATAATAGTATTTTATGATCCATTGCCTGTTCATTCAAAAGATCAAACTTTTGACCTAATTTTACGATCGAACACAAATTAATTATTCCAAATTCTGCAGCACGACATGCATGTTGAACTGAAATTTAGTGTAAGAATCAGAAATAAATGTGAAATAAAATCGTTATCTATTACACAGCGTTCAACTCTTAGCACATTTTGTCTGTGATTAAAATACCCTGAACAGGAAATATTTACCAAAATCAAAAACAGCCATATTTAGAAACTATGCACTTACACATTTCGCCATATGTTTGTTTCAGGAAATTGTTCCAGATCCGAAATTTTTCTTGGATAAAGCGAGTGCTGATGATTTCTCCCAAGGCAGTCTGGGTAACTGCTGGTTTGTAGCGGCATGTGCGTGTATTGCAGAGGACTCATCACTGTGGAAGAAGGCAAGACATTGGTCAAAGTTTTGATAATAGTAACTAAATGCCTATTTACAATGGTTTTAATACTTCATTCCTTTTCATCTATTTCAATAACTTTGTCGTGTGATGGTTCTAAGCCCGCATGGGTTCCAGGTGGTACCAGACTACAAGAGCCAGGAATGGGCGCCTGGGAACAAATACGCAGGAATCTTCCATTTCAAGTTCTGGAGGTGTGGACAGTGGGAGGACGTGGTCATTGACGACTATCTTCCGACAAGGTGAGCAGTCATTCCGGTGTAGGAACGATGAACTCAGTGACAAACTAGTATGACATGTGTCAAATGCACCCTACCACATGATAATGCTCTGTTGACGCTCTGTTGCAGACACGGTCGTCTCATCTTCATGCACTCCAACTCCAGGAATGAGTTCTGGTCAGCGCTCCTCGAGAAGGCTTATGCAAAGTACGTCAACAACTTCATCTTCAGCTTTGCTTTCTTTATTCATCATACTTTCTCAGCAATATTCTTTATATATTTTATAAGAAGAATTTATGTAGTCCATTGCCTTTAAACTTTAAGATTTATTGTTGGAATTTGATTGATACCGATTAAATCAAGCATCGCCTGAAATAAGACGTGATTATTATACACTTGCTTGGATGATATTGAATTAAATCACGTTAGGGAAACAAACTGTTAAGTTTAACGTGTGTATTTTTCACCAGACTGTTCGGATCGTATGAGGCCCTGACTGCGGGGAAGGCGCGGGACGCGATGGTAGACATGACGGGGGGAGTGGGAGAAGGGCTGGACGTGGGGGATTACCGGGGGGAGGAGCGGAGGATGAAGCTCTTCGATATACTTTCAAAAGCCATGGACCACAGGTCTCTCATCAGCGCCTCCATCATTGTGAGTAGTGGCCCTGCCAACCCGTTCTACATTCACCTCTTAACAATCATCTGATGACAAACTCGAATAGTTAATAAGGGCATGTTCTCATGACACATTATTGGTTTGAGGCCCTCCAACCATCTTAACAACTGGAATTTCTCTCTATATTACACTTGGATCCTCCGTTCTAGTTGATGTCTTTAATGTAATCCCAGACATGGTGTTGTGCTCCAGGCTAAGTCAGCCGCTGAGATGGAGACTAAGCTGAGTGTGGGACTAGTGAAGGGTCACGCCTACAGCGTCACTGACGTCAGGAACATCCACCTGAAGGGCACTGGACTCTTCAGCTTCTTCAATAGGGAGAAGATTCACATGATCCGTCTCAGGAACCCTTGGGGAGGGGTTGAGTGGAGGGGTCCTTGGAGTGACGGGTGAGTCGGGAGTGATGGAATGAAGGGGTCCATGGGCGTTGGATGAGTTTGCAGGGGTGGAATGGAAGGGTCTCTGAAGTAACCGGTGAGTTGGGAGGGGTCTTTGGAGTAATACTTAGTTTGAAGTGGGTAGAGGAGTAGGAGCGTAGGATGCATTTGCAGGGGTGGAGTAGTCTGTCATCCAGACCCTATGGTAAAATATTAAAGGAGCCTTCTTAAGTCTAAAAAATGTTGGCAAGGCTCTTTGCTACAGAGCTCCTTTTTTACATTATTTCATACCAATTACTGAAAACAAATCTGGTGAAATCTTTTTTCAGGGAGTATATGTTAGTCTAGGGGTGGAGTGTAGGAGTCCTTGTTTTAACGTGTTAGCTGGGAGGCGTAGAATGAAGTGATCCTTGGAATGATGAGTTAGTTAAGAGGGTCTTTAGACTGACGGGTGAGTTGGGGTGGAGAGGTATTTTTATTTGATAATGTATTTGTTCGGGTAATCTTACAGAATGATGTTATTAAGAGAGACCCTGTCTTACCAAGCTTAAACTTTCTGCTGTCGTACTTCAGATCGCCAGAATGGCGTAAAGTCAGCGAGAAGGAGAAGAAAGATCTGGGTCTTACGTTTGACGAGAATGGAGAATTTTGGTAAGCTAATCATGTTTTTGACAATGAAAACACAGCTAACAGCAAAGCATGCAGATAGCCATCGGAACAACGCATCGCATCGCATCGTCTATAATATTGGAACAATCGCTATCGTCAGTGTTTCAACATTTCATGAAGATGTAATTTTAAACTAAAACAGCCTCTGAAAAAGATTGATTCCTTGAATAGAGATTATAACTTATACGTGAAAGGAGGAACAATGGGAATTCGATTGTTAAATAAAAATGTAGACTTGCTTCACAAGTGTTTATGTTTGTGATGGGAGAATTAAGGGTTGAAATCATACGAACACTATGCGTCTGTTGGCAAGACTAGTGTCATTCTATCAATCACTTACCATACTTAACTTTGAACGAAATACAAATCAACGGATTAGATCTGCATCAAAAATATATTTATGCTTAATTGTAACCGTAAGCACAAATAATTCCAACTTAATCAGTAAGTCCATTGAAAAAACAACCTTCATGCCAATTATGAAACCCTTGATTGGTTTCGACAGTTTCATTTCTTCAATAAAATGGTATATTGTTAGGATGTCGTTCGAGGACTTCTGTCGCTACTTCACGCAGGTGGACATCTGTCACATGATCAACACTAAGTTCTTCACCCTTAAGAAGACGTGGAACGCCACCTACACACGTGGGGAGTGGAAAAGACCCCTCAGAGCCGGGGGGTGCGGCAATCACCCCTCCTTCCTGAAGAATCCACAGGTACGCCTCCAGACCACTTTAACTGATGTTCCTTGGATTGGCAACAAGTCGTATTTCAGTTGCAACACTCAAAGCATACCCACATCTAATCTTGATGCATGTAACTTACTCTAACCTGGGCAATACTAGTTCTATAGGCATTTCAGACACAGCAAAGGTTTTATGTTTTAATTTGGTGTGCGTAAATTGTCAATGCAATTATGGTAGTATATCTCATATAACAAGCCATCATAGTATCAGATTCATTTCCACAAGAATTGACAAAACAGATGAACTATTCGAGAAAAATATTGATAAATATTAAAGAGGAATTAAATAGGAAACTCCACTTGTCCATTCGTAAACTAGTAATTCAGATAGTTTGTATTCTTAAGTATACGAGATTAGTTTCATGATTAACAATTTATTTTAAATTTCTCGTATCCGACTCTTTCCGTGTTGCAAGACATGCTTGTGATACAGTACCTATCTATATTGCTGTACCTGTTTGTATTGCAAGACATGCTTGTACCGCAGTACCTATTTATATTGGTGTACCCGTTTGTATTGTAAGACAGGCTTGTACCGCAGTACCTATTTATATTGGTGTACCTGTTTGTATTGTAAGACAGGCTTGTACTGCAGTACCTATTTATATTGCTGTAGCTGTTTGTATTGCAAGACATGCTTGTACCGCAGTATCTATTTATATTGCTGTACATGATTGTATTGCAGGACATGCCTGTACCGCAGTAGGGGGCGGGATAGCGCTGTGGTTAGCGCGTTCGGCTTCGGATCATGAGGTCCGTGGTTCGAATCCCGCCAGGGGCTCGGCAACTTTGTCTGCAGTAGAGGTTTGGGTGCAATGCTACAATGAGTTTCAGCGTAGTAACACCCATAATTCGCTAGTTCCAGCCGATGTTCGCAGGTTTCACCGCAATGCATAGCCACAATGGTGTTGCGGGCTTTCTCCCTGCAATAATACTAGCAGCCGCAATATAAGTGAAATAATCTTGAAAGCGGCGTTAAATACCACCTCACCTGACCTTGTATTGCTGTACCTGTTCTTATTCTTGTACCTGTCTGCAGTACCTGTTCGACGTGCTGGAGGACGAGGACGAGGTGATGATCTCACTGGAGCAGGAGGACAGACGCTCAGTGAGGTGCAGACAAAGGGGAGACAACTTCACTATAGGCGTCACCATCATGAAGGTACAGCCACGATACACACTGTATTATTCATCTTCCTAAAAGGGGAACCCACGTTTGATTGCTTTTCGTAATTTCGTTTGGTTTTTTTTGTATCCGGATATGAAAGGAATACATGACTTTATGATAAAAGAATATAATGTTAAGATGTTAAGTTGATTTTGTTGCGCTTCCAGGTTCTTTAATGAAATTCCAATATTTAATTCGTTTAATGTGTAAATGGATAAAACAGGATCTCTTACTATTCTTCAGGGGCTTGTTACAAAATAATCCAGATTGATAAAAAAATTATTTTAACACTTGAACTTTTACTGAATTTGCAGACGGATGTAAACCGGAAGTACAGGATGCACGACAAGATGGAGCGGGTACACGCCACTCCCTTCGTTCAGGCGCGCAGCATCTTCTCAAGATTCCCGCTCCCTCAGGGCCGATACCTCGTCGTCCCCTCCACCTTTGACCCCGGTCAGGAGGGCTCATACGTTCTTAGGATCTTCACTTCCGGTGGGGCGAAATTAAAGTGAGACTTAGTCAAATCTGGAACTTCAGATTCATTTCCTGAAAAGAGGCTTGTTGTAAGGTAGTGTTCTTGACATAAACAAAACTGTCATATCCGTTTGGTTAATTCAGTGCTTAAGAAATTTGCAGTGTACCAGTCGTCGGTTCACGATAGGTCGATGTATAAATGTCATGTTGAACGCTCCGTTGGGTTAGTGTCACCAGCTAAATATGATTTGCAGTAATCATCCAGATTGTATTATTTGTATTCCAATGAAAAATTTGAGGCCACTTTAAATACTTTTTTTCTGTATGGAATAATTTGCTGCTATACATTCTATTTGTTTAATTGAAGGTTCTGTTTATTAACCATACAATCAATAAGGTTAAACATTGCATTTTAAAGGTTTTAATCGATAAGTGTAATAAACTATTGCCTCTGTTTAAATTTAAAGGGAGCTAACTCGTGAGGAACCAAAGCCGCCAGGCTGCATGGGCACGCCTAAAGTGGCCGCTACATCAGTGACCATAGTCAACAGTGACGGCTTCGGGAAACGGGGCGAGGAAGACGGTATTGGAATTGATATTTTAATAATAATTTATAAGATGATAAAAAGTGTTACGTTTTTTTCATTTAAAATTTGCTTGTATTTCTAGTTTGTAATTCTTATTGGAATGAGAAAGTTTAGTTAAGTTGACATAAGTTTTGTAAACCAGGTGTCAATGCATAAAAGTACATCAACTGGGTTTGGTTCAGGATACAGAGAGTGACTTTAACATCAAAAGGTCTTTTTTTATGTTATATTATTTGGTCCTCATTGATTCCCAATTTCGCTGTATGCAACTAATTATAAGTGTGAGCGCTCGTTCTAGGAGATTTACCTTAACGTCCGAGGTTCGAAAAACTACTTGCAAGAAGTCGATCGAAGAAATTGGTAATGCAAACTAGAACAAATCATACGTTTATTTGATATATAGTATTTACATGTATTCAATTCAATACAAAATAAATAATTCAAGCGAAAGTATCACTGGTTGTACAGCAGCAAGTATCGTATAACATAACAATTATCGAAAAAAAACAAAATTACTTCAGTGTGTTACGAGAGAGATTATTGAAAAAATAGTTGAGTAATGAATGATAAATGCAACCTACACAAGATGATCGCTGCACACCGTAACTTCCGGTGCTCATCGCTTCTCATAACGCCGCCATATATAACAATTCCAGGAAGTAGAAAAACCTTTAAGACATAATTATCTACGCATGCTGTTTGATCAAACTAACAAGTTCTATTACGGGAGGTCTTGCCGTTCTTGTTTCATTTTTGTGCTCCGCAGTTCGGGACAGACGAATGAACGAAGGAGAGTCGGAGGCCATTTCAAAATTCCCCGCCAAATACGCAAACAAACCATGCAATTTTTATGACAAATTCTGAAAAAAACATTTGTTTGTTTGTTCCCGGCCCAGAGATGCAGGCGTACTGTATAGTGAAGGGGGAGGGGAAGGCTATCCAGACCAGCGTCTCCAAGAAATCCCTGACCCCGGCCTGGGGGGACCGCGTCACGCTCTACCGGAGGAAGCCTCACGAGGACATAGTGGTGGAGGTCAGTCAGTCACGTGTAGTCATTGCCCGTCTTCTGTCTCTAGGCTCTGTCTCCCTACACTGTCTGTCCGTACTTGTGGTTATTGAACTAACACTTCCTTTTACATCAAGTCAAACAGACAACAGGACCGTGTATATGAACGAGGGAGGGAAATCTTACAGGACGTATAGAAACCATTCTTCTCATGATGTAGGCCTATTATCGTTCATCAAAGTGCAAAAAGAGTTGGTTATCATGCATTTGAAAATAAGCATTCACAAACTCTGTTATGAATTAACTGCCTTTAAATTATATGGGTCTGGTATTCTGATTCTCAGCAAGCCCTGCAATGACAGGTGACACTTTACTCAGATCATGTTAAAACATTGTGGTGTGGCCTGCTTCCTGTTGTAGATGTGGCAGACCAACATCCTCAAGGACAGCTATTTGGGCAGTGTGACCTTGCCCATGTCACGTGCCAGCGAGTACAAGGGAGGTAACATGATACGCAGATACGACCTGAAGAAAGAAGGGGCGGACGGAAAGGAGGAGAGAACTGGCTTCCTCTGGCTAAAAGTCAAACATACCACAAACATGGCCGACATCTAACTTGATGTTACTCAATATAACGTTATAATGAAAATAACCGTATTTACAACCGAAACAAATCATGCAATAAGTAACAATGTAGTGTTTCAAGTGTATATATTTATTGATATGTCAATTCATGTGTAATACAACCTCATATGAATTTCCTTTTGACATGAAATATGAAATATGTGACACTAACAAATTACGTGACTTTTGTCATTAATGATTTTACAGCATCTTCTTTTGTGTTTTGCCTAGCCCTAACTACAGTACGCCGACTGGCAGGGTTAGTTCCTGTGGCGATACATGCCGTATGGCCTAAAACGTTATGTTTTAAGTCCCACCCATTATTTAAGTCAGCCATGCTGTTCTCTCGAACCTCGATCGACAACGAGATAAATATATTGATAGTTGACGTTACTTTGATCAGCGATTGGTCAATTATTGGACGTTCTGTTAACTTTCTCCCCTAATCAAATATACTTTGTTGATACGATGGTGACATGTAGTTAAAAGAAAAAGAAATGAAACGATAGTGAATTCTTTTAACTGTAAAATACCATGACATCCTTATCATTGTGTATACTATTAGATATTTATTGTTGATCGACTCTGACGGTACAATTTTTTAACTCATTACAGTATATCTGCCTCGCAATATTATATCTTTTTATGCAATAGCTTGGCACTATGTAACCTTATTTTATTTATATTTATCACATAATATTTTCCTATATACGATGGACTTGATTTTAGAAGCTCTCATTGTGTTAAAATAGCAAATAGGACCTAATATTACGACTATCTTAACACTAATGAAGCTTCGAAAATACAGCCCAAGCGTGAGTCCTCAGTATCCCAAGGCATAGATGAATCCACCAGCAGCTTCTATGTATCCTCTTACGTTAAACGAGAAATTAAGAGATCGCTATAATAGCAGCGGGAAGGTCTACTAACATGAATATGCGTAAGTGAGAGTGATAAAACTTGTATTGTAAAGGTTGACACATGTTTGGATTAATGACCAGTAAAGGGAGGTAATGAAATTATGGTCCGTGAATGCTGCCAGGGTACTAGTTGAGATTTATTAAAGTGCATACTGTGGTGATTATATCTCGCATATTCATATTCAGGTCTATGTACAAATCTTGTACAATTCGGCTCTGTTGATCAATGTATGCTTATGGTGATATCTAACCAAGTCCGTGTCTCAGAATATGTATGTAATAGTTGATATGTATAACCACGTAATAAGTATAATCAGTGAAATTTTCAGTGACTATGTATATTCTCCTATTCACTCAGTGAGTATATAAATTCCCTAAAAATTTCAGGGATTATACATGTTATCTGAAAAAAGGAATCAAAATATGATTCATATACCCTGGAATGATTATGAATGAGATACTAACAACATTTACACTAAACTTCATTGCACTTCCCAACATGTCATAAATAAACTTCATGAATTTATTGAATACAGTTGTTTCAAAGATTCACATAAACACTAGGTACAAGTTGTACCAATGATGTGACCCACACGTCGAAATGAGGATTCCAGCTTTCACACCAACGGTGTACATGTCAGTGTCACTATTAGCTGTGTACCGTGGCCTAGTGCCCAGACGATATATCCCAATTCAAGTTTTATTAGGCGAGACTATATATGTATCATAAACGTTTTGCAAAGGAACCTGCGAGACGATTACCATCGCGATAGCATGGTTGTGATACAGTGCGTATCCCTATTCTCTACAGTTTATGAAATAGTAGAAAAGAATAGATAGGACAAGAACGTTATGTTATAGTGAAATACATTTCAGGGAAATATAAAATATTTGATGCCTTTTTTCATTGAATATGTATAACCCCTGAAATTTTCAGAGAATATGTACATAATCACATAATATTCCCTATAAATATTTACATTTAAACAGTGCCGAAACAATAGTTGTCTTTGACTTAGCTTTATATTCGATATTCAATACTAAAATATATCTCTTTTGTATGGAATGTAATATTGATATGTTTATACTGCTTTATACTATCATTAGTAGCACATATTATCTAATCTTGACTCTGTTTATTTATGCATGACATTTTCGTTTCTTTGCTCAATGTCTGACAGGGTCTGTAAACCAAAGCCTTTTCACTGTGATAACAAACGGATAACTACATTAAATTTCCTACTATTTTTATGGCAGTGTTATTTTGTTTGTTAAACGATTAAAAGTCATTTATGACTTCGTATTTGGGATTTACAGCCATAGATCGACAACATCAAATAGGCTGGTGGCAAAGAAGGCATTTGATATTCGATGGTTACCATGTATTGATACTGCGATTGACAGGTATCAACAGTTAGGAAAACACCCTCACTTATCCATTCTAGCACGTGGAGTATCTCCTTGGAATTCATAATTATATGCCAATATTCTGTGATTCTTAAAAATATCCTCTTTTATGTGGTCTTGTTACATAACCAATTCTATAGTGTTATAGTCGTAAAACAAGATGTCTTCCCCTCTTCCCGAAATTCTCAAAGTTACTTCAGAATGATGCTCGCGAAATGTATCATATCTAAAAAGTCGAACTTTTTGCGACACAAGAAGAAAGAAAATAAAAATGCACATCAACGTGACATGGAGAAGCAGCATAACATATACGTTGTTGATTGGTCCTGTAGTTTCACCATAGTGCTCCGGACGAACGAACACAGCTCTAAATATGACTGAGTTCAAATTCCTGCAATAGAAACCGAAATAAATGAAAAGAACCTCAAAACCCGAAAAGACACTTCTTCCTAATACAGAGGGGTGTAGAACAAATTTGATGATGATGGGTTGAATACTTTTGGAGTTACACTGCCCTAAATCATAAAATGCTAGGTTTGTGACTAACTCAACACTGATTATTCTAATATGTCCTATCTGCTTTAGATAACTTTCCAAAGTCACGTTTGCCTAATTAATGCGCGCAAGCCGTGGTATATGTATCCTCTTTGAAATCAAAAATCGATTTTTAATGATACTTTCAGCAATTTCATTTCTTTCTGATAGTGATAACGTGTATATTTGAGTTCAGTACCGCACAGTATGTCTCTTTAACAGGCCTAAGCGACACCCAGTCCAGAGTGTGATTCCATTTGATGTGACGATTACTTCAGGTTTCTGTATTTATTTGTTAGTTATCTGTCTCGGATGATGTATTTACAACGGACCGACACATGAACTGAGGGTGCAATCGATACTTTCCTTGACTGACTGTTGATCTGATCTTGTATTGTCGATTGCAACATGTTAATTAACGGTTGAAATGAAAGCTGTTAATATTAATTTTGCTGTTACACATCCGTGATTAAAATCTGCCAAAAACTACACCAACAGTGTTGAAGCTATATACATCCATCCTCATATCGCGTGCAGTTTGGACCCTAAGATAATTCCACTTCCCACAAACGCCCAATGTTTAAGTTGTTGTCGCTTGCCCAGCACAGCAACCGCCAAACAATAAATCTGTCCGGGCACTGCCGAAATGTACCGAAGACGACATAGTAACCGGAAACTAAGCAAAATATACGATAGAACTTGAGTAATGTCAGTACATTTTCCAGATGTCTGGTATCCCAAAGGGGGGTAATTGTTGAAGGTTTCTCTCAATTACTAACGGTAAACCATTGAACCTAAATAATTGATACTAACTATCACACATAATGCCTCCAATTTATAAGTCTAAGGGAAATAACCGCTAAAGGCTAGTAGATATATTTTACTCAGCGAATGTGTTATGCTTTGTTTACTGTTAAATGTCTTTACGGGACTGTACGAGGTTGGTCTACGATAGTGACAAGCGACTTGTGTGGACCTGTTGCTTACCGGGCGCTGTGAGAGAGACCGAGCCGAACAATGCAACAATACAAGCGTATCGAAGGGGTCCGGCATACACAAATCCTTGTTGGTCGATCCGCGATCAGCTTGTAAGACGATTTTCAGATTGATTCAGGAGATCCGATGCATTTCCTAATTTCCTATAATCAAGAGGATTAATTCTTTTAACTGCATGGTAAGTTTGATCTTAAGTGTAGCTAATTAGATCAATTATTCAAGTTATTAATAAACAACAGGTGGTTGATTTCACATGTACATTGTCAATCATTGAAGTTGTCAGTTTCAGTATAGAAAGTTCAACGAATAACATTCGCTATGATCATGCTCATCGTGATTAAATATCACTTAGAATATACAATCATATATGTTCACACTTAATACATATTTGTAAACGTTATCTTTTAAGAACAATATTTCTTTAGTGAAGTATGAATACTTCAACAAGGACCTCTTATATCCCCGTTTGTGTACTGAACTCTTCAAATCAATATTGTACATAGATTTTAAACTGTAAAGGCATGTTGATATTTGATAGAAGCGCCTTTGAAAGATATATTATATTGACTTTATTAGCGCGGAGACAGTATCCCCTACTATACACTGCACCAAGCAATAGAGTCAGCGCGAGTTAGTTTACTATGTTGAAAATCATAAAGAAGTCACTTAAGCTTTATGAATATACAGGTACAGAAAATATAATGTTAACACGAATTTTAATAATCTCGAACAACGTATTGCACATTTTAAACACGAATAAGATCATCGTTAGCTTATTTTGTGAGTTTATGACTTGTTGCTATTAGAAATATTAAACCTGTTTATATACATGCATTCTAAAAAATTTAAAAACTGCTCAAAAGCCAAAATCTCAAAGTCTCAAACGAAACGCAAGACGTTATACAAACTTTTGAAAGTTTCGCAAATTAATCGTAGGAAAAAGGACTCGATGACTTCTATCATGCCGAATAGTTGTCAGTTGTCGATATTTTCCTCTGTGTTTTGATTTTTTTTCAGCAGAGTTCTTTTTGCAAGTTGTTAACTTGCTGTGTACCGAGGCTATTCAAACACCACCTCATAACATTAATCACCCAATCTGTCAATATTTGTTTATAGAGATGTCACGTGGTCGCTATGAAACAATCACAAACTGACCTCGTTGTGTGATCTCGCTTATCTTGGATGTCTCGTCGCAATCGGAAAAGCTCGTGCAAAGCATTCCGTAGAGCTCAGAGCATCGCGTGAATAATTTATGTCTAAACTGGCGTGTTCACTTTTCATTACTGGAAGTTGCAAAGAAGAATTATTCATTTGGCACATTTTACCCCTTCAAAAGCATACTTATTTCACGTTTACCAATCTGATTACGTTGCGGAGTAAATGAAAATATCTCATGCATATATTTAGTTAAAATCGATTGTTAATGTTGGTGACGACAATTACGACAAGGGCAGCCAATCATTTGAAAATTTTGTAGTAAACATTATAACAATGATAAAAAGATAAGATAATGTGAAATCAGTTTCGAGATTTTTTCATTACGATTAGTGCATGTCTTTTCTTGAATTAAAGTATATCACTACCGTGAAGCATTTAAAGCATTGTTGTCTTTTTCTTGGAAGATGGTGTGTACATGTGTGGATTTTTTCTCGTAAGATAGTGTGTATTTGTGTGAATTTTTTGGGTAATGTTATGTGTATTTGTGTGATTTTGTCTTATTGAACCATTTCATTTTGAAGGAACATTATTACTCGAATGTCTTAAGCATAATTCATTTTCATTCTTTTGTAGCATCGGACATTCTTTAAGAGAATTAAATTATGTAAACCATTCTGACTATGTAAATCCACTAATACAAATCAAACCTATTCTCCATATTAATGCAGTTTAAAGAAAACATGTTCATGTAAGATCTTTTATGATATGAACCATATTACATTTTTCATTTGAAACATTGTATAAGTTGTAGTTACCTACTGCGTTATGTATCTTCTTTCAAATTCAAAATAGATAGTTCCTGTTTTATTCCCTACTCTAATTTTAACTCTCTAGTCATGCATTCAAGTCTTTTGATTTAATCTGCAAACCGGAAATGGTTATGTGTTCTGATGTTATGTTATGTGACGGCTGTCATAAGTTAACATGGTGTATACACCAGCACAGAGAGTGGAAGAGAAAATATTTCTATGTGGCATGTAAATTTGCTTTTTTAAATGGTAACACGAGAAACGTCCTCTCATATCTATAAACACAAATATCGAATATACTGACACACCAGAAACAACGTTTTACATACACATATTCGACAAGTGTACATTTTGTTATTTGCATAACTAATACTTACTGATCTCTACATGAAACATATAAATTACCTATGTATTCATAAGAAGGTCTTTTGTAAGGCCACTGAATGTTTTGACAGGACAAATTGTTTCAGACATTTCTTGCTCGCCTGTTGTGCTTGCTGATAACAGTGATAGAGGGTAATGCTTCGAAGAGTTTACAATATCGTGGTTTCTCTTTCTAATGTGAACTAATGTTATTAAAAATTCTACAGTAATATCGATTCCTTCTTTCGCTGTCAATATTAATGGTATTTTCCATGTTGATCCTTGAATGTTGCTCAACCCGCAATGTACTTGTCTTCTATGACTGCAGTATTCAAGTAGTTTCTAAAAACATACCACGAGACTCGAGACCACGAGTAATCCAAGACGTCAACAAGCGCCTTTAGTCTCCAGCACCTCCCCTGCCCCTGCCTGGCAACGCAGGAGATCTCAAGTGGAAGTTCGAGTTGTCTGCTCTTGACACTCGAGACATCTTGCTTTGGAAAACTTTTTTTATAAGGTTACAATAAACTCATTGAGATGAACATTTCTGGACAAAAAAAGTAAACCTTGTTTCGCGCTACTGTTCGATTTTAAAGTTATACCTTTCACTAAAATTTTGTGAGATATAAAACTGGAGAAAACATATGCTGTTAAATTTCAGCGAAGAACTTGAGGTTTTAGGTCTCAACCGTCCAACTGATTGTACTTTAAATGGCACAGACGAGAAACAGGAAAGTGTTATGTTTTCCCTTTGTAATCCAAACTGAAAAGCAGTTAAACAGGGGCATCTAAGGAATACAAGCATCAACTTGCTATTAGTTCCAGTCGATTACACTGTCAATTTCCTCGTGTCGCACGTGCATCGAGTGTGTCTCTTGTAATTCAATCTGTCAGCTGAGTCCCTATCTGGAGATATGGAACATGTGGAATATTACACCTTTAGATATCATAAATGAAGAGGTCAACTGAGATGAAGTAATGTTTCTATTATTTAGTACATTATGTTATAAACGGCAATCTAAAAATATATCAATGAGCATTGATTGCTTTCCTACAACAAATTTTACAATTGTAAAAACAGACTGATGAAGAACTGATCTTAACATTGTCTTTATTTAAACTCTTGGCATATATTTCTATACTCTTGTAACACTGATGATGGTTTATAGAATATAAAGAATTTGAAGAACGTGCCATATTGGCTAGACATAAAATGCGTCATTAGTTCGCTAGTATTGTGTCGGAAGTTCATTGCTAGTTCCCAGAAAGAGTGTCGACCAATGTAGATGTTTACGAAGCGTTTAAAAAACCATAAACATGATTGCGGTCCATAGGTTTGATAGGCCTTTTTTCAAATATCTTTTAGTAATTAAAAAGAACTTTAGTAATTACAAAGTTGTATATACATAATGGCGTTAATGACTTCTATTTAATATTTGTCGAATGCTCGGCATTCATATCATATCGTTTTCACGTCAAACGCATTCCACGACTTATTCAGCTACTTCTGCACTCAGCTCGAGTCCCATTGCCCCAGTGACCTTGCGTTCCACACCAAATGTAATCTTGTCTTAGACGATCGATCTATGATAATACTATTTATATGGATCAATATATATTGATAGGAGATATTGCGATCGATTATTGATCTATAAGAAGAATTGGCAGATCCTGATTCATCGACATCTTCTAAAACCTACGTCCAATGAATAAGCACCCTTGCTTCTTAAAGAACTAGTTTCAAAACACAAATGTCAAACAGTCAAGCTTCCAAACGTTTCATATGACATTCTCCCCAATGAGATAAACTGGCTCGCTGGTGTTGTGTCGCGGTATCATCTTTGCGTGGGACCTGCCTTCCTCCGCTGTGACTACCTCTCCAGCTGTCTAGCGGAGCGTTTATATAATAGGCCTAAACATTTACCAACATATCATTTTCAAAACATCATCTGATTTATTTACATGCATGTGCTGGACTATATTGCGAATGGTTAGTTTCCAGATTTATCAAATTATCTCTATTCTGTAGGTACCTTTTAAGGGGAAGTATATAGAGCTTTGTGTAATAGTTAACAACGAACAATATATCATATCTATAAAGAATAAAACAAAATCACTAATGGTTTTTCTGATGGTAAGCTGGGTATAGAGATTAAAGTTCTTAATCTACTGCAAAGAGGGATAGGCAAGCAAGTTTTCTACACATCATGTTCAACATGGGCAGTTGGTGTATAATCTGTTCAGATAGAATATATGGCTACCGGCTACTGTACGCTACTTGCCGCCGGTTATGTTCGAACTACTTACAGTAATCCGCTCAGGGAATGTAATTGATGTGACCATAACCCACGTGTGTTGCCCAGTCGCTCCCAGTGACCGCACTGGACATACCACTCTCGTGCACGTAGCAATGGATGCAAAATGTAAGTGATCAATGAACCAATTCTCAAACTTGATATTATCATAAATTTAGCTATATATATATATATATATATATATATATATATATATATATTGTATGTTTGTATGTATTTAGAGGGGCATTTTTTGTGGGTTTACATGGCATCAGTTCAGCATGAAATAACTTTGTATATAGCGTTGACCACTAAGACACGGGCTATCATTTTATAAATTACGACATTGGTGTACAGTCTAATGGGGTTTTTTTTATAAAGAAACGATGTTTGATTTGTAAAACTCAATGAAGGAAACTAATCCCGTCGGCATTTTTCACCTAGTAACCATAAACCGTTAAACTGACCATTTGATTATGGTAATTCTCGTGTAAACAAGACCAAGTCTCGTGGTTATTTTTATTTGCTTAATTTGCTAAACATTTATACGATCAAGTATTTGAAAAAGAATATAACGCATTATTGCTACATTATTGCTATAACTTTTTCACAATATTATCCGTAAAAATTCATGTCATTTGCTTAGTGTATAAAATTATATACTAAATAGGTTTTTAATCAAAGAAAACCATCTATAATTTCTGTTATAGAAACCAATTCTCATCTTTTTTATCTTAAACTAATGCATGCAAGTGATTTCAGGTAAAACGGATAAGAATCAGCCCAACGTGATATCATGCAATATTTCACGCCTACCCGATATCGATTTTAGACCGTTTGACTGACTTGCAGTGACAATTCAGGGATCAATGTGATATGAAATGTACACGACTGTTGCGTATTTGCGTGATAAGCGTATATATATCTCCTTCATTGTAACATTGTTAGCCGTAGTATTGACATGTATGTCCCAGCTTAAGAAAGTGAAATCAACAAATCAAAACATGTCAATAAAGCATTGAGGATTTTCTGTAACGTTAATATCGCACGTTCATTCCGTGCAATTGCTCCCATATCTCATGGCAACTGTCAGTCACGACAGCTTCTGTGTTTATTTCACACGAGTCCGGCTGCTAGCGAGTATTGTCAGGTAAATTCCATGTGAATATGTTTTTATTGTCGTGTATTTCCATATACTGCGTTGTTTTTAAATGTTATTTTATATTCCCGTGCTGTATTAACGAACATTAAGTTAATGGTATGTTTCATTGTTAGAATTGTCAGATATGTCTCACTTTATCAACAGTGTTTGACGAGTGGTTCTGCATAACTCTTAATGGAAATTGGCATTTGTTATAGAAAGCTAATTGGTTCAACTTAGTAACATTATGAATCAGAAAGCCGTACGAAAAACCGCGACATACTTATTTATTGGTCAAACGTATTTTTTAAAACTTGTCTGTGTAAGACAAACGACAAATATAGTTTTGTAGTTTGTAGTGTTGCATTGACAATGCAAATATTATTGTTGTAATTTTGACATAGTATTTCGTTTTCTGATGTGTATAATGAAGCCATTTGCTTGATTACAATGTAAACAAGTAATGTAATATTTATGGCATTGATAACCCCCTTTTAAAATGTTTTAGTAATATAAAATTTGAAACGATGTTTGTGGCTTCTCTGTTTTTGATATGAAGATTGTTAAATTTTGCACTTGCATTAAAGTGCTCTTTATCGAGGTACCATATTTCCTGTTATAAGCGGCGGTTGTAGATACCTAATCAGGAATATGGTCGTGTATTGTTCAACGTTTGAGGTTTTTGATCAGCCCCGCCTCGAATGGTGGTAGGAATGAACTTCTGCTGAGGACATAAATACACCGGCTGTTATAACAGGAAAACAGGTTTATATTTGTATATACTATTCCAAATGGGATAAGTGCTGAAGCTATGCCACCACAATATGCTTTTAACTATTGGCGTCGAGAAATGGGGCAAACCAGTCATGCAAATGAGTTTAATGAAAGCAGGGCTTACAAAACCACTGACACATTGCATTGTTTGTGATATTTACTAATGTCTAGCATTACATGCTGTATGAAGGCACTTGCTCCAAGCACTCGTGAATTAAAAAAAAGGTAGCGTCATATCAAATAGAATTGATTACTTCTCAACTAACACAATAGAAATAACTGCGGGCTAAGAATTGTTTACCAATATTGCATATTGTCATCTTCAGAAATAAACGTTGAGAATGCATTAGAAGGAATGCATAGATCAAATATATCTCAATATATTTAGTGTAATATTTCTCTGATAGTTGAACACACTTTGTCTGACGAGTTAGTGTTTACTTACAGGTCCCCCGGGTCGGCCCAAGTCCGGCAGACCATTGAGAACCATCAAGTCAGCTCCAGCCATGAGCAAGCGAGGCAAGAAGAAAGACGACAAACCCCCGCCTGCAACGGGCCCGGGCAGCAAGATTGTGTCATTGCCAGAACCTCTACGTAAATACCACATCAAACGACTTCTGGACGGAAAGAGCGTGCACCTCAAGTTCAGCACGTGCAACATGAAAACCCTGCCAATTGAAATCTACGACAACGAAGAATTAAGCGCTCTTGCGATCAGATTCAACGCAGAAAACAACAGGCTGAAACGTTTACCAAAGCATATTGCAAATTTAGAAAATTTGGAATACGTTGATGTCAAAAACAATAATATGACGTCATTTCCGGGGTCTGTGTCCCGGATGAAGAAACTAGTGACCTTAGATATTACTAATAACAGTATTAAAAAGCTCCCTCCTGCAATTCATAAAGCAACGGCATTACGGAGTTTGTATGCTAGGAATAACAAGATAAGAGCTTTACCCAAAAATCTGGGCAAGTCTACCTCATTGACACATATTGACGTTTCAGACAACTTTGTAAAATCCTTCAAGAAAGGCCTGTATGAAGTCGCAGCCTTTGTTAACCTTTCTGGAAATAGAATCACAGAAATGCCAACTGCAGCAGTCAAGAAGCCGAATATCAAAAGAATGGATCTTTCAAGGAATTCTATAGCGTACGTGCCGGACACTATAGACAAACTGAGGTGTCTAACTTGGCTTGATCTTTCCCATAATTCATTGGATGAGCTTCCTATGCAGATAGGTATGGTAAAATATTTGCATTATTTCAACGTATCCCATAATTCAATCAAAGTTCTCCCCGAGGAGGTGTGCAGTCTCGGGTATGCTCTGGATACGCTGCTCGTGGCAGGAAATGAAATTAGCGTTCTGCCAAATGATATCCATTTGTTGAGGAAGCTGCGTGTGCTGGATGTGGCAGATAACCAACTTGAATACCTCCCCACTGGAACCAAAGACTTGCCCTGCATCGAAACCATCAACGTGTCTGGGAACC
Source organism: Phorcus lineatus (assembly GCA_921293015.1). Lineage (NCBI taxonomy): Eukaryota > Metazoa > Mollusca > Gastropoda > Trochida > Trochidae > Phorcus > Phorcus lineatus. The sequence goes on along the minus strand of OV121095.1, from coordinate 17,386,478 downwards.
GGTTGAACTCAATGAAGTTTGCGGTCAATCTGAAGCAATTGGAACATCTTTATATTGCGAGAAACAAGGTCGAAGTTATCCCAGAGGACATCCATGAGATGAAGGCCCTGCAAACACTCGATGTTTCTGGAAATGGGATTCGGGAACTTCCAGAAGCTGTTGGAAAGATCAAGACCTTGAAACACCTAAACATCGCTCAGAACAAGATCTCGGTTCTTCCTGATAGTTTGGGCTTGGACCAAATTCTGATCACCTTGGACATCTCTTATAACAGGTTATCTGCTCTTCCAAGTGATCTACGCAAGATGAGGAACCTGGAGAAGTTCCATATGAGCCACAACGAAATAGCTGCCATTCCAAAATCAGTCGATTTCCTGTATCAACTCCATTCGTTTGATGTATCAAGCAACAGCCTCACTGAACTGCCCATACCCAAACCCTGTGCTTACCTCTTCCTCTCTAGCAACCCGCTGACAGTCAACCATACAGACATGAGGTCCCCACTTGTTGTCATGGGAGACAAAGATCACCTGAGGAACCTGTGTCACCTGGAGATCTGCCATCTTCAACTGGATGAGATTCCACCCACAGTATTCAATCTTCGCCTGCTGGTGCATCTGAACCTCTCTAATAACAATCTGAAGACACTGACTGATGGAATATCCAAACTGAAGGCCCTAGAAAGTTTGGCGGTCAGTGACAACGAACTGACCGATCTGCCAGATAGCTTGACAGTCCTGAAGAAGCTCAAGAAACTGAATGTCTCCAAGAATTCCATTAAAGAGTTTTCACCTGGGCTGCTTAAACTGTTTTCTCTGGAACACCTTGATATGTCCTTCAACAAGATGATCCTCCTTCCAGAAAACTTTGGAGACCTCAATAAGCTCATTACCCTTGACCTTTCAAACAATGAACTCTTGACCTTCCCTCAGGACAGAATTGATGTCCTTGCCTCCCTGATGAGTCTCAACGTCTCTTGCAACCACATTGATGAGATGCCCATGGGATTTCCCTATCTCTACAGACTGAAGATTTTGCGAGCAAAGGGTAATGATATAAAATCCCTTCCAGGTGAGTTCGATAGGCTTAAAGCTTTGGAAGTTTTTGATTTCTCGGACAACATCATTGAAGTTCTACCAGAAAGCATCTGCAAGCTGCCAAATGTGAGGGAAATAGATGTCTCTGACAACAAGATAGTCCTTGGATTTCCAAAGGCTTGGGAGAACCTTCGAGGAAGGGCAACAATCAACTACGCAGATCAGTCCTCCCACAAGACGAGAGAAGACCGAGACCGCCCAAAGAAACCGGAACCAGAGAAGAGTCCAAAGGCTGGCAGGAAGAAGGGCAGTCCAACAGCAGGAAGGAGAGGCAAGGGAGCTAAGTCTGCTCCTCCTGGAAACTAGCTGATGCAGTCTTTAAGTGAGTGTGTTGCTCAACTAGTGAACTAAATGGGGTTATCTGAGACATAAATATTTGCTATTATAGAAACTATTTTGTACATCAGCATTAATACCATAATGTAAAATGGATCAATGTCACTGCATCAATAATAGTTATTTAATCCCTTTGACTTCATATTTAAATTAACAATATAAGAGGGGGTGCTTTAAGATGGATTCAGAGACGGAGATGAAGTTGGGTCTCTTTTAAAAATTGACTGTCAGAAGAGTGACACCCCATACTCCTTTTTTCAAAAGTTAAACCCCCTTTTAAAATTGTATGATCCAGAATTTGAAAGGGAGGATTAGCTTTTTTCCATGATTAAATGTGTTTCAATACTATTCAAATGTGATTTTGCCTAAAGAAAAATTGGAAAATCTTAATGGAAGCTTAAAAGTGATGTCCAATTGTTTAATAAGTAAACTGATTTTTTCATATATAAACATCATAGACCAAGAAAATAGAAAATGACATGGAATGAAAATGTAATCTCAGCAGAATATTTAAAGCAGGTTTTCGCCACTTCAACTCTTTTGGATAGCCTCCATATGTATACTTGTATATGTGTATTTTATGCAAGTTTGCCTGTAATTGAATAGTTTGTAATGTGAATTTTTCATTCCTATTTTATGAGGAGGAATAACTGATAAAGAGATGGCCAACTTTTATTTTATTTTTTTTAAGTGCTCAAAATGCTTTAGATGTACAATAATGTAAATATAGTTGACACCTATTTTCATATCATGATATTGTATATATATCTTAACTTATACGCTTTCTATATTTATACATATATATAGCTCTTGCCATATGATGTTGTAATGTTGCTTCCATCTTTGTAAAATGAAAGGTGCAAATGTTGACATGCTCAATATCAATTTGGGTCTGTACAAACCCTCATTAAGTTTCTTCTCATCTGTCACAATCTTCATGTCATAGCTTGTTTCGTTGTTGCCTACTTTAGTTCTTTGAGTTTGAAAATTAGAATTATGGATTGTATGTTCACGAAGTCAGGTTTTGAATATCTAAAAAATGTACATTTAGTGAGAACAAAATTATCAGCTTTAAAATGTTTTGAATATTACTTACAGTGTTTGTCAATGAAGATCTGTTTTATAAGTTATGAGATTTCAAGGGAAGAGTTACATAACAATTGATCAGTTTTACTATTTATTCAAACTGTTGTTTCAAATTATATTCTTGTTGTTTGTGTACAAGAAAGCCCTAACACAAGCTGATCTGTGATATATGCATGTTACAACTCAGTTATTTTTATATACCGTCCACATTACTGTATGAATAATTGTTATACATATATTGATACACTGTAAATGGAGTTCAATATTATAAACTTCCAGTCGGATAATTTGCAATTCATTTTTGATGAATTGCTTCATAAACATCTTCCTAATCATCTATGCCAACTCAAAATGAAAATCATATCGTAAGAAACAAAGCAGCAACAATTTGTTTATGACCTTCTTGTCAATATCCATAGAGGATTAAGTTTGTTTAAAGTTTCTGAAAGTTTTAAGAGTATTCTAAATGTTCTTAATCAGCAAGCAAATTTGATGTTGTAAATCATTGCTATTAATAACATATGCATTTGGGAAAGTACGAAAAGAAAACCACACAGAAGATTGCCTATGTTTTAACAGCTATCTACAGCAACTTATATGTCACTGAAATAAAAAACACTCATGTCAAGAATTTTGTTTGTCTTAATACCTGTTAGAAACTATAGCCTACTTGAGTAGCGCTATGTACTTTCATCAATATAATTATTTCTTGTGGCAGTGCTTTAATATTGCTGTTAGTAGCACTGATCAATACAACTTAAAACCATCCATTGCTCACCTCTGTTTCTATCCTCGTAATTTCTTGAAAAGAGTAGAAGAATAATCAATTAAAAAGTAATACAAAGAAAGGAAAAATACTGTACAAGTGGAGCTGTATAAATTTTATTGTATATGCATGTATCAATACAACAATAAGTCTCTTCAATATCAAAGAGAGATAAAAAAAATATCACAATATATTTGTTATTGTACATAAGATGAAAACTAAATATGTTGATTCATCAAATAAATGCAACTTTGATAATCCACATTATCTCAGCATATATAAGCACAGTTGGGTGGCAGCCTTGAATCAGTCAGGTGGCAGCAAAACCACATTTGGGTGGCAGTCTTAAATTAGTGACATGGCAGCAAAACTACAGTTGGGTGGCAGTCTTAAATCAGTGATGTGGCAGCAACACCACAGTTTGGTGGCAGTCTTTAATCAGTGACGTGGCAGCAAAACAACAGTTTGGTGGCAGTCTTAAATTAGTGACGTGGCAGCAAAACCACAGATGGGTGGCAGTCTTAAATTAGTGACGTGGCAGCAAAACCACAGGTGGGTGGCAGTCTTAAATCAGTGAGCTGACAGCATAAACAAAGTTTGGTGGCAGTCTTAAATCATACACACAGTGAGGGGGCAGCAGTATGAGAAATATTCTGGTCTATTTAAACAATTACACGATATGCCAGATAAATGCTTCTGCTCAAATGAGGAGATATTGTTGTCTTCTTCAATTACTGATTTTGCTTGCAAATGAATGTCTGACTATAACTAATACTGGAAATCATTTTATCATAAGCAATTTTCATAGGCAATCAAAGGTCTTACAATCATTCATTTCAGATCAAAGAATATAATTTTTTGGAGGGGATTCCTCAACACAACCTTCTGCACAAAACACAGAATTAAATCTGATTTCAACTCCATGTATTGCTAATGATTATTACACAACTATATGATGCATGTATAAATAATGGCAGCAAAAGCAACATAACATACACATTTAATGTATACAGTCAATGTTACAGTGAATAAGCACCAAAACAAATGCTCAATACAAAGAGCAAGTAAACATGTTCTGAGTATCGGGGTTATTGATTCACTAAAATGGTTGTGTTGTGTCGTACTCTGGATGATTGTGCGCCCAGTCAAAGGTCAGGAATTTCTTACTGTTGTCCAACTTAACTATTTGTTCACAATCATTCACAGATAATTTCCAATCAAATAAAGACATATTCTCCTTAATCCTGTCATAGTTGCTACTCTTTGGTAACACTCCTATATTTCTTTGAAGCAGAAATTTCAGCAAAACTTGACCAGGACTTTTGTTATTATCTTTTGCAATCTGTTTTATAACCGGATCACTTAATATCATCTTATTGCCAGGCGAATGTACACATTTTGTTGGTCCACCTAGAGGGGAGTAAGCTGTCACTACAATATTCTTTTGTCTACAGAAATTCACCAAAATATTTTGCTGCCAATAGGCATGAACTTCAAGCTGTAAATTTGACGGCTTGATTGATGATTGGTTCCATATGTTTTGTATCTGATTTGGGTTGAAATTTGAAAGTCCAATACTTTTTGCCATATTTTTACGATGAATGTTTTCAAATGCTCTCCATGTTTCTATCAGGTTGTACCAATACAATTCACGTTCGCCATTTGAGTTGTATGGCTTGAGTGTTCCATCTCCTCTGTTTACATTTCCCCATGGTTGATGAATCAACAGCATATCCACGTACCTCAGTTTAAGATTATCCAAAGACATTTCTGCACTTTTTAATGCAGATTCTTTAGACAAATAAACTGGTGGTACTTTGGTAGTGACAAACAAATCTTTTCTGTTGAATTTTCCAGATTTAATCCTGTCATTCAAAACTTCACCGATATCTTTTTCGTTTCCATAATTCAGAGCCGTATCAATGTGACGATAACCAACAAACAAAGCAAAATCCACCGCTCCTTTCAGCTCGTCGCCGTGCATAAGAAACGTTCCGAGTCCAACCGACGGCATTCTCAGTCCATTGTTCATCACCAAATATCGTGCAGCAGACGACATCTCCTTAATGGTCAATTCAAACGGTGATACATTAGATGTAGTGTATTGTAGACATTCTCTTTGCCATATATTTTCTTTTTATGACGTCTTTTTGTTTACAAATATCAGCACGTGTCAAAACAAGGAAGTAACCGGTGTTGGATTTCGGTTGCGGTTGTCGCAATGTCAATGCAAACGGACAACTTTTGAAATTAACAACTGGCTAAACATTGCCCTTGTCCGAAATCCGATATTTTTTGTAAAGAATACTCATACATAAATATATCAACGTCAGTAACAGCAATATTTTACGACATCAAGAAATATGTGGCTATGCTTGATTCGTTTGAACGGCATCTACAAAGGCCACGTGACTGGTGTACTCAGGGTCTGCAGCAGGCTCAAGTTGAATCAAGTATATCGGCGAACGGACAGGAATAAGTAAGTATCCATAACGGAAGCTTCAATAAACGTTTCATTAATGTGATACATGTGACAATTCTGATAAATTGTATAGAAATATTGGCGTAACCTAAGCTTGATTGGGAGAACGGCTCAAGACTCGGCCTACGTCGGTTTGAAAGGAACAGCAAAGGCGGCAATGAGGGGCGTTATTGGGGCCATTAAATTTTTTAACAAAAGCTCTAAATTTCTAGTTGTTATGTTGACAGAAATCTATTTCTTAACAGGAGTCCTACTTAGGCTTTACTATTAGATTATACACAATGCATCACATTTGACGATACAGATAAAAAAAAAGAATATGTTTGAAAGCATAGGGTTTTTTTTTATCCTGAAATCATACAATATCTGCTCATTGGAATTCTGAGTATGACCCTTGATTATATAACGCCTTTCCTGTTACAAGATGAAAATTTTTATCTTTGTTGTATTACAGTACAATCCAGTTGAGATAAAATCTCCCCTAAGAAATATACTTTAACAAAAACTAATTATCATAAATGTCACAAAACAATGTCAAAGTTAATAGAAAAGACATATAAACTGACAAATTTTGTTGCAAAAAGTTGTTTAACAAAACCATCAATGTTTTCATGTCATTCACACTTTGTGACCAAGTTATAGAGGAGAGTTATGGAGGCAAACGGACGCATTCCTCACAAAAATAACAAAGGCACAGAAAAGAGTGCATATACTTTACTTTATTTACATAATTACAACAACAAAACAAATGTTATGCATTATTACCGTACAGTGAATGTAAATTGATTGATAATAAAAACAAGAACATTAGTGAGCGAAGCTCTTATATACCCAGCTTGCCAAAGCCGTCACAGATGCCTCAGATACACATACAATGTATTGTACTAGCTCAAAGTTCTCTATAAAACAAACAATGTAAGTAATACACACAGGTTTTACTCTCACGTTTCATGGAGCTAACATCTATCTATCTACAATATATATGAATGACTTTCTGATTTCAGCTATGTTTCCAAGGAAACCACAAAAGAGTATTAACCTAAACAAAATGTGTATTAAGTATAATAGTAAAGCTAGAATACATAATTTTGGAGACAAAAGAAAAATCTGCATAAATTGTGCAAATTAGGAACTGAAACACACAAAGGTCACACCTACACATCATATTGATTTATTGTGTCAATTTTCTTCACATTCTGACAATACGTATCTGAGATATGAACGGGACACGCTTAACACTTTATATCTCCCACTTCTTCATAGCAGGGCTATTTTGATATTCTGACATCGACACAAAATGACATAAAATAGTTAAAGAAACAAACACTCTGTTCAATATTAACAAACTCATAGTTAAATGGTAAAGGGAGTATGACTGTGGTATTGATTTCATATTTATATGGCGAAGACTCTTGAGGGGATATTTCAGAATGTGCACATCTTTAATGCATTTAACAGTTCTTGAGCAACATAACTCAATTGCTTGATGTGAGTAATCTCCTTGCTCTGCCCTCGGTGGTCAGGTTAATAAAGCTCTGCTCTCACACAGCTCAGACACTTCGGGCTTCCATGGGTAAAGAAAATTAGACTCGAATACTCTAGGGGACATGACACGACTCAGACCAGAGTACCCAAAATATTTATCATTAAATTGTCATTTAGTAATGTGTTCACAGTGAAATTTGCAGATGATGATGCTCTTAATGGCCTAATATCCGATTCAGAATATAATTACCGACAACACATTGAAATGTGAAGAAAACTAAGAAATGATAGTTGATTTCCGTTGACATAAGGAACCACTTCACCATATTAGAATCAACAATGAAGAAATGGAGAGTTGATCTTCAAGGGGTAATTCAAATCTCTCATTTTCAAAACATGTCCATTACATTTACAAAAAAAACCAACAGCAACTGTATTTTCTTCGTTGCATAAGAAACTGATAGCTTCCATATCTTGTCCCATCATTTAAACCAATTCCTTCTAGACGCCGTTTCCGGTTACCTTCATTAAAAATAAACAGAGCTTGTCAATCCTTTTCACCAGCAAGTATTCATGAAATTAACAAATGCTTTGAATTATTAAGAAGTATGATGTGAATTGTATGAGGTGTATATATTGTAGTGTATTATAATTTTTTAATTATATACAAGGCCCTTTTTATGTAAAAAGAACTTTCCTACGGGAAAGCAAAGTCATATCTTATCTTATCTTTACAAAGGCTGCCATGTAATTGTTCTTCATCTAAGATATGATACACATATATGTCTACTAAAACATGGTTATATACAGTATATTTTAGCATTAGTGTCTTGACAAGATCATGTTGATCATCTTACTTCACAAATAACAGACCAACAGTCCAAAATTACATAAGTAAGTCATAGTGATCTCCTCTTTTCAAGTCCCCAAGTCCAAGAAAATCAGTCAAGTCCATGTTGACCAGACTCGGGCTCGAGTACCCATGGATGCCATAAAGACACTTGTTAGACACTTGTTAAAAAATTGCATCAATAAATGGATGAATAAAAGAATGATCAGAAATTTTATTTTTATTTTCAAGGTATCTTCTCAATTCATCAGGAATGTCTTTAAATCTTCTTTCTAAGATACGTTGGTTGGAAAAAACTGTAGTCCTCGAACAAAATCGTCTAATTTAGTCTTGAACAGTTCACTTTGAATGGGCTGATCTAGTTCACACAATGGGTTTTTCACAACAAACTCCACATATATCTGAAAATATAAAAAGTTGAAATAATATAAAAAGTTGAAATAATATAAAAAGTTGAAATAATATAAAAAGTTGAAATAATATAAAAAGTTGAAATAATAATCTGTATACAGCATGTATCATGAATTATCAACAAACAGGTGCACATATATATAATACAATCTCTTACTTACATATTCATTTGTGTGCTAAGACACATTCTATGCTGTGAGGAAGGGTCATTAACTTTCAATTATAATCTTTTAATTTCCAATCACTATGTTATTATTTCTTTCATATAACACAAAGTATTTGAAACAAAATCTAGACACAAACCGAGCTGTAAATCTGTTGAAGAACATCTTTTATGTTTCCAACATTCAAGTCCGTGTTCATGATGAACTTGAGTCCACTCTGTGTCTCAAAGAAATGAAGCTTGTATTTACTTGTTCGGAAGTTCAGGAAACCATCCTTCCTGGCGATTGGTTAAGGTCAAATTAAATCAATTCATTAATAATGGTCAGCAGTTCAGGTTTAGATCAGTATAATGATAGTGCATGTGTATAAGACCCAATATCCTTGATCCCTGCATTTTATCACTGAGGTTCTTTATTTCATATATTCAACTGATAACTTTTTTATTGTCCTTACAACACTGTATATCAAAACCTCTTGTTGTGCTCGTGGCTCTTGACGGCTACACTGCAGCACCAGTTCAAGCACTGATGAATCTTCATAAAGCTGAAGACCAGGCATGGAGTCAACTCTGATGTTTTAGAATCTTCCAATATGAAGTGACCAGCAATCAAACCCGGTCCCTCAAGGATGAGCAGACACTACCAACTGAGTTTTTTTTAAGTGAGTCAAAGGTAAAATTCAATAAGTCAGGGGCCTAAGTTTTTTTATCACTGCATTAGTCATTTTAACTTAATTTACTCCCAGGCTGATGGAGGTGATGTTAAAGTTATAGCTGGTATTTTTATTAATAAAATAGAGCCAATAGCTCTGTAGCTCATCTGGCTATCACTAATATATTTTACAATGGTCACAGTGTCATAATTTGGGGGCCACAGAATAACAAAATCCATAAATAATAATCCCCATCAGCTAAAGAGTTTGTACTGTAGGTTTTAGCTTTCCAGGCATTTTACTTCTTGAGAAGAAGACGAAAATCGGGTTTTAGGGCACCCTACCGCCCTTAATAGGGTCAGAGGATCACCAAATCTATAGATTAGAATCCCCATCAGATAAGGAGTCTGTACAGAAGGTTTCAACTTAACTATGTCTGTTGCACCTAAAGAAGATGAAATACGGAGACTTCTGTGGCTCTTATAAGGGATCACTGGGTCACCCAATCTTTAAATAAGAATCTCCAACAGCTTAGGAATCTATACACAAGGTTTCAGTTTCCTCGGCCTTCTGGAGAAAAAAGGAAAATATAAGTTTTTAGGGCATGGCATTAGTGACCTCTATGAGGGGTCACTGGGACATCAAGTCTATTGATAAGAATTCTCATTAGCTGAGGAGTCTTAACCTAAGGTTTCAGCTTTATAGGCCTCTTGCTTAAATATACATTTATATTAGGGGTCACATTGTCACCAAATCTATAAATTGAAATTCCAACAGTCAGAATAAAATCGACTGTGTTCCGAGTTGCGCTAATTTTCATTACTGTCTTGCTGCTAATCTGCTAATTCCTTTTTTTGTGCAGTTCCACTTCAGAGAAAAATTGCAATGCTCATATGATTTCTCATCAAAGTATCAGGATTCCTTGCAGCAGTCTGAACGTAAAGCTGTTGGCTGTTAAGCAGTTGTTTTTAAGCAGAGTTACAAAACCTTCTTATCTTTTCATATGCTTTTCAGCATTTGCACAAAATGTAGACATGCAATACATATTCAACTACAGCCCATCCCAGGATTTTTCAAATTGTTGGAAAGTCGGACAGCCAGATATTAAAGAGCCACTCCGTGATTTTCATAACATATTATTTACCTTTGATACAAACCTAAATGGCATGTGTGGTGATATAAAATCAAAACACCTTAACTTTTCTTGTGCAAAAGACATATATATGACAAATACTGGTTTTCCATTATAATCTAAAAACAGCCTTATAAATACACAGAGGTGTAGATATCACGTCCAATATACATGGATACTAGTTATACAACCTAACAAAAACTATCAACTCGTAACTGCCTTCCTGCCTGTTTTAGACAAGTCTCCAAAATTACATTTGACTATTTGACGCGCGCCACTGTCCAGTTTTCGATCATAATTGCGACGTTCCACCTTCATATTGTCGCTGTAAAAAAACAATAAGCTTTAAAATGTGTCTTTTTGGTAACAGTCGATATGTCGCTATCAAATGACATCACTGATTAAGTTTGGCATACATGACTCCAACAACTCACGGAGTGGCTCTTTAAATGACTACACTGAGGGTCTTTGACAACACTGAATGAGTTTACATAAATGTTTAGACACTGTTGGTAGTTAACTGGCACAGTGTTGCCCCTTGCTAGGGAGGAAGCACAACACTTATGTTTATCACCGAACTGCCTCAGAAGAAAATGCATTCTGATCTAAAAAAAAATTTTGCCACTGGTTTCAAATTGTAATTTGATTTTATCATTACTATCATACTATGGGAAAACAACAAACATTTGCTGTTGCAAAATTGCACTTACTAAAGAAACATTTTAGAAATAGTTAAAAATTAACATGTCAAGGATACATATCTGTTGGTGATATCCTGTTAACAAATGACTTTATGGAGAAGATCATTCCATACATCAGCTTGAACTCCTGAAACAAGAAACAAATTGCTTAGATCTCATTCAACTCTCTCTTACTCAGTCTCTGTGTCTTTGTATGTCGATCAATCGTTCTAAGTATTTTTATTTCTATTCATAGCATAACATGCGAGTTTACTATAGGTCTAAATAATTGTTCAATAATGTTGAAGACTGATGTGTGCAAGTCACACAAATAAAAACCACAATACAAACCTCGTCTTTGCTAATTCCTGATTGTTTTTTCCTGGCCCATTCAGAATAAAACAAGCAGGTTCCATTTCTGTCAAAAATATAAAAATTATAAATTGTCATCCTTCTTAATAAAATATCTGAATCGCCTTGGGAGGTTCAGGAAGTGCCTAACAACTTCTGATCGGAACAAATTACGCACATTAATGTAGTTCCGTAAATGAGAAAATAAATAATAATACATTTTCAAAGGAGCGTATGTTTAACAACAGCCTAATCTTAAAAAATGATGTCTTTACAAATAAATATCAAGGATAATACAAAGCCTAAATGAGAACTAATCTGATTTGGTTTCTAGAGCGGCGCATGTACCAACAAACCACGTGACCGGCGTATGCCGCTGTGTGACAAACCTTATGCATAATCTTTGAAATTCGGAACTTTATATAATTTTCTCCCAATCGGGACAGGTTGATGGCAACGATCCGATGTAATTTATTGTCAATGAACGTTTTTTTTTAAACATAAATAGTGGTGATGAATTTCATGCAAAATACATTCACAAATATTATATCAGACGGTGCAAGTATCCACAAATGAACATGTTTTTAATACTAATCGACTAGGAACTTAAAGAAAACTGTCATTGCAAAGTTTCGTAAAATTACTTTGACATGCGATGTTAACGACACACGTTTCAAAATAGCACTCTCGCGCTCACTCGGGAAATACTAATATTTTTTGCCACTCGTGTCTTATACATAGTTTGCCATAGACATTCATAGATTAGGCTTACATTGCATATATATCACCTATTATGTTACGTTCCGAAACTGTACGTCTCAACTATTTATATTCTGCTTACAGGTTAACGGTAAATCAGAGGCGTCGATCTGAACTGGTCGAAGGCAACCTAGCTGGCTTCGTTTGAGTCGAGATGTGTCAGACGAGGCGTCAAGGAAAATTAGAAGTCTGTTGCGTGACTTGTCTTCTTTAATGAGAGAAACATTTGCCTCTGTCTTCAGGGATCTGTTCACAATCGACAGGGATAGGCCTAAGTTAATTAAGATTTTTCATATCGCTGATCAACTTGGCTATATGTTTGAAATATCATACCCTGGAGTAACCTGTTTTCATGGGTCACCTGTTTTCGTGGTATTTACAAAAGATGTCTATTCTCTCTAACCCCTTACTGCACCCAGACATGTTAGCACTTATTTTATTCACCAGTTGTTCTGCATTGATCCAAGAAGGAAATGATCACTATTTCATCAATCTATTCACTGATTCATTTCAGTGAAGAAAATCAAATGAAATTTCATGCTTTTCACATAACACCTTTTATGGACAACATTTATGGTTGATTTTTAAAAATACAATCCATGTATAATTTTTCAAACATTGTTTTCAAGTAAACCCATGTTATTCTAATCTTGAATCACCTGACTTAAGAGTATAATACCTGTTCCACTAATAAATATATGGAATCATAGAAAGGTTGATTTTTATATATTTTTGGCTATTTTGTATGATTTTCTGGTGCAGTGAAAGCAAGTTATTGCTTGCAAAGTTAAACTTTGCTTTGTTTGCTAATATTAAAGCTTTAACTACGTGAAATGCAAGGTATTTGGTGACTAGAAGATTTTCTAATACTAAATATGCTCTAAGCAGCCTCATGATTTCTTTACTCTACCAGAAATAAGACATTTTATGATAAATATTTATGAAAGTGAAATAATTCAATGACCCTGGAAATATTTTAAACACATGTCAACATCAATTTAAATGCTATTATAAACTATCGATCAGTGTTTTAAAAAAAGGAAAAATTGTAGTTCTTGCATGTTTTGTATTCTCATAATTTTATATAACAGAAATACCATGAAAACAGGTGACACCAAATAAATTAATAACAATTTGAATATGTTTTTAAAATGTGAACAAGATTTAACAAAAGAGTAAAAGAACTGATTGTTTAACATTACCTAGTTGAAAAAGATGTACTCTATCACTTTATGATGTTCAGGATGTTTGACATTATCGGCAATAACACTTGTAGAAGATTATTGCTTATTACCACGGAAATAGGTAACACGAGGGTAATAACTATATACTTCTGAAAGTCAGACCAACTGTTGTTAAATAATTTACTACGCAATGGCATAAGTCACACCTCCAGTAAGTTTAGATGTTGAATAATGCACGTATGCGCTGGGTTCGTCCACAGTCTTACCCTCGAGCGCCTGCTTTTGTACGCTGCTTTCCTCGGTCCAGGCAGTGTATGCCGTGCTTCGGGCACCGCATCAAGTACAGCAATTTAGTATGCGGATTAATATCAACCGGAAGTGAAAATTACTTCCGTGTTTATAAAACTTGCGCATGTGCGAAATTCATGCCGTCGAGTTTGAAAACAAGTGTCAAAAATGTCATAGGTGACATCGACTTAGGTATATACCAGAAATTACCTTTATAGCAATTTTTTCAAAGCGTTTTATATGTTTAGATAGTTAAAATGTCATTGTTCATTTATCAAGTGCCCACCTACTTAAAACAGTTTTTCCATTCCCAGTTAGAAAATTTCCCCAAGATTCGTACAAGTTTGTGCTTGTTTTCTGAAACAAATTTAACAAAATTCTTATTATCTCCAATATCCAACACATTTGAAATTTGTATTGATGTTGTTTGGAAGGACTACTGATCCTCTTTCGACCAACTGCAAGATTTCAATAATTTTTTTAAGGAAATGTCATCTTTGTAAAATGGAAAACAATGTAATGCTTTCATGTGACGACATTGTAAATTTTACTTGTGAGTTCTTCGTAAATCCCCCATCTTCCATTCCACATCTGTATTGCTTGAATGTCACTTTCACAATTAGAGTTGATTATACTCCCGCTGGGTATACAGCATTCATTCCGTCCTTCTGTCTGGTCAATTTTCTAAGAAACTTGGTGTAATCAACCAATCTTTGCACATGTGTTCATGATGACTCCTCTAAAGTTTAAACCAATTTACAACACTCAAGGATTACAATTTTTTACGTTTGAATGGAAACAACACTTTTTTCACTTAGTTCCATGGCGTGCAATGCATGGTGACAAGTTTTATTGGAAACTGTTACACCTATTTTTGGTTGTTGGTATTTCTGGTGATAGTGTTGATAGAGTTCAAAAGTGGATTCCAAAATATTATTGTTGATGGAGTTATGGTCCTTGAATAACTTGGGACAGATGACTGGAATGGGGACAAGTTTTCTAAGAAACTATTACATCTGGTTCAATAAAATTTTGGTTATGGGTACCCATGATGATACTCTTGATCGAGTTTTAAAGCCGAATCCGAAATATCATTTTTGGCGGAGTAATTGTCCTCAAATGTTTGATTGAGCTTGGTGCAAATGACAGGCCTGATACTCCAATATTTTTACACGTTCCACATTTAGCGAAATAAAATATCACATATGGGTATTCCTGAAGATGTTTGAATTTGAGAGCTGTTTTTGAAATAATATTTTTCACTGGCTTAAAGCTCTTGTTGGATAGGAGATTATGGGACTAGTGAGCCTTTCTCACTTTCTTCTTCTTAATTCACATTTGATTGCATCAAGCGTGTCATGCAGCATTATTATAAGGCGGTATTGCCCAGATCAAGGCCACATGCAATTGTTATATTTTTTTATTGGACCAATCAGAGAGGATGTTGGGACCTGTTGACCTGAATCTCTGCAATTCCGTCTTATTATGATGCACAAAGAATTGCCTGGTTCGATTAAAAGTGAAATAGCTCTAATCATGAGGGTGACAAAGAGATGTCTGATAAAAGATAGGGAATTTATGAACACGTCACGAGTAAAAGTTACTTATGTCACCACAGAAATATTTAAATTGTATTTTATATCAGAGCTTGAAACTCTTGCTGCAAAGCCTTGTCATATAAAGAATATGACAATTTCAATGTTTCCCAAGCTTGTGCGGTCTCGACCAAATTTGTTTTAGGTTTTTTCTTGTCAGGGTATTTATGTGGGACATTCCTGTATGAATATGTACAAGTTATTAATAACTGTAACCATTTATACCTGTTACTGAGTGTAATGTTTTGGGGGCTTCAATGGAAATTTGGAAAAGGCTAACACTAATTCATTTTTAAAAAAGCATAAAAACAATGATCAGTTAAATTTTTCAGGGTCATATGTGTGGAAAGCTCTGCTGAAATCCAGACACAGCAGTTTTGATCATATCAATGATGAATTATTTGTAAATGATGTTTTAGTGCTTTCTCACATTTAACATGATACCGGTCAAATTTCAAATCTGACTGGCCTACCTGCTTCCAGTCTGAAATCCTTTTTCTTTGCATTTGGTAAAAAGCAATCTGTAAGTTTACATATCTTACAACATGTTAAAGATAGATATGTATGTGTATAATGATATGTATTGATACAATGTCAACGATTTACAATCAAATAATAAGACTGATTGTCCCGATAAATTGTTCAATTCTCAATTTTATTAACTTTTTAATGATGCCACCTTCTTTTGGCCGGATTGTGAAATGTGAAGTGACCTATATATTAGCTTCTATTATGTTTGAAGTGGATTGTTTTGAAATCATGTAATCATCGAGTGATTAACAGGAATTATGTTCACTCTAATATCATCTCAAAACATCCTCTCTGTAACATGGTTGGAGAAATATATATATTTTTTTTTATTTCTTTTTCTTGCCATTGATTCTGATCATCTATTCTTGTTACTTAGCTCTTGTACAAATATTCATGTTTCAGGTCAAACACCAAAAATAAGAATGTTTAACTGAGTCTTGTACTTGCCTAATAATTCAATCGAACAGTAAAAGAATATCACCATGGATGAGGACAGTGGTCAGTTTGTTCCACTGACTGAAGAGCGTCACTCTCCGGCATCGCAAGTTGACCCTGCTGACCAGGACGGGACCAGTTCCAACACTCAACCAGACGTGAGAGTCAGCCCTGTTCCATTTGACCATTATTCTGACAAGGACAACATGGAAGCAATGAGGACAGTAATTAGAAGAGACGGAAGTCCAGCATTGAGCAGTGAAAGGAAGAGAATGATTGAGTATGTGCCAGGAGATAATGATGAACTATTTACACCCGCTAAGACACTCAATTTCACAGATGCAGATGAAACTGAAACAGATATGGAAAGGTCGGTTGATCATGAAACAAGTTTCATGAAGTCTGCAGAGACAGATTTGAATCACGACTCCAATGGTATGAGGAATCAGAGAATCATTGAGGGGCACGACTCCTCACCCATGGATCATGGAGTGTCTGTCAGGCTTCACGGACGCTCATCTCCAGTTGCCATGGTTACAATGTCACCAGGATCTAATCATTTACGAAAACTTTCTGTTGAATCTCAAGATATTTCTCCCAACCTCTATGATAGTCTTGATGAGAAGGAAGATATGGTGTACCAATATACCAATCAACATCAATCTAAGTATGATATGCAATATCAAAACGAGACTGACCTTTTTCAAAAGCCCAATAGTATTTTTAGCCCACTGCAACCTCCACATCACCAGATGCAGGGGCAGAAAGAATCTCCAATCAACTTTCTTCAGAGTTTAGCATTAGTGGCAAACAGGGACTGTGTTCACTCCTCTCCCCACTCAGAACCTCTGCCTAGTGCTTTCTTGGAGAAAACTTCCCTTCAGCATCAAACCATGTCCCAAAGTCTCCCAGAAGCAACTAATCGAGGAAATTATGAGGAATTTCAGAACAATTTGGGTCAGAAAACTGAAAGTGTTCCTGTGTCAACATCAGAATCAGAGTGGTATGCTCCTAGTGTGAGTGTTGTGAGTACTGAACCTGCTAAACCTCCTGTTGATCATATTGCCTTGAATATTCAGAGAGTCAAGAATTCAAGCAAGGCAAACAAAAATGGTACACAGTCCCTTCAAAGTGGTGATTGTCCACGATTAAATCGCATAGATAGTAAACCAAATAACCAAAATCGGAAAAATGGAAACGGTCACACAAAGCCAAATGTGAAGTCTTCAGACCATCCAAGACCTGTGGTGCAAGGGTCATCTGGGCAGGACTCTCAGTCATTCTCAGCCAATCAGAGACAAGGTCAGGGGAACTTTCAACATCCTGCAGAACGAGTGTCCAGACACTCCTACAAGAGCTCAGGTAGATATGGAGGTGTTGGAGGGGAGGTGAGAAGTAATGGTGGTCAGAACCCTGTGGTAATCTCCAGTCCAGGCTCAGGGGTCACAAACCATTATTTAGGCCGAGAACAACAGAGAGCAACTGAGTCGCAGAGTATGCCAACTTCCTATGTTCAGCACCATGGTTACAGCTCTGGAAAGAGTCCACCATTACATGACCATGAAACTGTGACGACGCAAATTGGTCAGATCAGATCACCAAGAGGCTACCAGTCATCTCCAGGCCAGGTACTGATTTAAGAAACAAAAGTAGTTCGAATAATTTTGTTGATGAATGTTAATGACCAACAATATCTAACTTTATCATTGGGAAGACCCTCAGAGAGTATTTCATTTATTTAGACACTTTGTGCTCTTGTTCTATCCATCAATCACTTGTCTGTACTAAGCCATGTATATTCTTTTTTTAAAATGCATCAGCATCATAACCTGGAACCAAAACTGTGCACAACTTATTTAGACCACTAAAAGCCTGTCACTTTTGATTTGCTTTCAAAGCCTTAGAGGCCTCAGTAGGTTAATGCCATCCCATTTCTGAATGCTCTTAATGTTGAATCTGTTTAATTAGTTTTGCTAATCAAATTAATCAGTCATATAGTAAGTTTTGGAACAAGTTTTCAAACACATATTAAGGGAGTAGGTAGAACTAGTGCTATTTGTTTTGGCGGGTAGAGTCTAAGACTACTTTTTTTCTCCAAGTCAAGAGGAGAGCTGTATGTGGACCTGCAGGGGATGGACGGTGTACGCAGCCATCTACAGAGCATGCTCCGTCTCTCTAATGACGTCATTAAAGGTAAGTAAACCTCTGAACTTATGTCTTGTTGATAACTATTCTGCAACTGGCAGTGTGTAAGACAAGATCTGATGGCATCACTACTGTGAGCACACACGTCACCTGCTTGTAGCTTGCACATAATGGGTCGACCCTGTTAGTCTCATCAGGTGAAATCTGTCTGAAGCAAAAGCAGTTCTAGTGCCTACTTTCATGTACATTCCATTCACATTTAGAGTAACTGTTCAATAGCTCTCTCTCTGACGCCGCTAATGGCTGAAATATTGCCCAAGCGGCGTTAAACAATAACTCACTCACTCACTCAATAGCTCTCTCATGTCAACATTCATAATAAATGACTGTATATGTCAAAAAAGAGAAGAATAGTTGATACCAATATTGTTCTTTTGTAATGGCATCATTAATTTTGAGTTGCTGCAGCTAATGGCAGAACTATTACCCAAGCGAACCTTAACAACAACTCTCTCAGTTGTTCAATTAATAGTGATAAGTTAACCCTCAAAGATATGTGCCAGCAATAACTTTGTGCTAACAAGTTACCGGTATGGTAAATTTTAAATCGTATGTGTCCCGAGGAATAAATGTTCATCACATTTAAAAGGAAGATTGCTGCAGTCTTCTAGAAAGAATAGTCCACAGGAGTAACTTGCCACTAGCTACTCATAACAAAGACTTTTAACAGAAGCCTTGCAATTGATTAGCTGAACGTCCATCAGAACATTTGAACAGAACATTGCGTAAAGGAAGTTCCCCATGGATCAAGTTTGTATCCTGTTGAATCATTATTTTGTAACTTTTCTTCCTGGAAATGTGTTCCATTTTAAAAGAAAGGTTACCTGTGTTGTTGTACAGGGGAGTCGTCCAAGTTTGACCACAGTGATACGGCCAGTGAACTTCTCATGGATCAGCCGCTCAACCCACAGCTCAAGTTTGACTCTAGCTCTCTCATGGGGTAAGCATAGCATCTTATGGATCATACATATTATCAAATGATATTCAAGAATAATGGCTTTTGAGTTTATGTTTGTGAATCATGTTAGTTGCCTTGTTACTTTATCAGCAGTTTACATGCATTATGAATGTTTCAGATCAAGGGTACAAGAAGAGGTTTCTGAACTGGTGGAGAACTTTCCAAACTTGTCATCTAAGATATTTTCGGACATGTCCACTGTGAGCATAGGCAGGCAGGAGTCAGCGGTGAACACTGAGAACCAGTACCTCCGCGACGTTATGGAGAAGGAGCGTTATCGCAGAAAGGTCACCAGCCATTCTTTCCCACATTGCCCATACAATTTCATTTCGATCTAAACCAATATTGACAAAAAGAAGAATGTGTAATGGAATGTGTATAACTGGGGATGAAGCATTTTCCATAATTGAAGAATAATGTTGCTTCTGTTCATTTGACAAATTGCTATTACGCGTTACAGTACAAGGCGAAATCGGTTTGAAATTATATTTACCAAAAACCCAAAAATAAACCCCCAATGGATTTATCCCCTTAATTTCTTCAAATTTATAGGTTTCCAAAATGTCGGTAAAAATTTCTATTTTGAAATCATATTTGCCTTTGTCTGCAAGTAGATGTAAACAATAAGTTTAAGTGCAGTTTGTATATTTGTTCAGAGGAGAGGTAATTATTAGTGAAACAATTACTCCAAAATTGATATGAGGAACCAATCAGAAAGCAGTATTTTCATTCTAGTTTTCATATCATGTTAGAATGCCAGTTTTTCATTGCAACCAAGAATATGTTATGTGTTTGTGTTTAAAGATGAATTCTTAATTTGTTGGTGATTTTGTCAGAGTTAAACTTCAACATGAAAATACCCTATAACTTTAAACTTTAAATGCAGAATTTATTAAAAGTATTTTTGGTTTCCACAATATTGAATTATTTATCATTTCAGCACTGTGAACAACATATTCAACAGCTTAATTCCAAGGTAGGTTTGTGTCAAGTAGGTGCTCTAATACAGCTGACTATTTGTACTTTTTTTAAATGAGAATGTTTTTTTGGAATCCATTCAATTTAAATAATTCATTAGATTTTGCAACAGTAGTGTCACAAGTTGATCAAAGGGTCACAATGTTAAATGAGTGTCCTATTCCCTTCATAAAAGTAAACATAACAATTTACAAACATTTTGCTGCTTGAAAGTGATTATCTAAAATAGAAAATACATTCCCTCTCCCAGTATACATTATTGTAAAATGACTTTCATGCGTTCTTGATTCTGATTTAATTTGAAAAATTCAATTTTGACAAATCACTGCAAGTCAGATTCTGCGAGACTCAGATTCCTATTTCCTATCTTCCTTACATTGTGCACTTGTCAGAACATTTATTAACTGGTTATGCATACACCCCACTAATTGGTTGTATAGAACAAAAGGTTTTCAACAATCTAACTTTGTTTCGAGTAGGCCACTTTGATTGAAACGTCATTTTCTTTGAGTGTTCATATGAGGTGAATGTGTTTGTGTTGAGTTGCTGGAGACCCAGCAGCAGCTGGCGGTGGCCGTGTCTACTGACAAGAGGAAGGACATTATGATAGAACAGCTGGATAAGGTAACACCGACTGCTGATCTCTCTTCTTCTTCTTTATCTCAGAGTCACAAAGTCTGTGAGCTCTCAAACTTCTAGTAACATACACTATCTGTAATCTGTATCTGTAAAAGTAATCATGACATTGTTGATATGGACACTGTCAGTAACATGTATGACATCCGAGTTACTTCCTGCTTCTCATTCACCTGATCCCACATAATTTGATTTTTCAAATATTTCTTTCACTTAACACTTGAGGGTAATTATTTTCAAGCAAGTCCACCAGTTCTTGTTACTATCTATTCACTTACTATTTTTGGACCTGCAGACAAATGATTCCTAACATCTGCCTTGTTTCATTGCAACCTCATTGGCATGTGGCTGTGTCCATCTTGCTGCAGCAACTGGCGAAGGTGGTGGAGGGATGGAAGAAGAGAGAGCGGGAGAAGGACGACTACCTCAACCTGCTGGTGAAGGAGAAGAAGCAGGTCGAAGACACGCTCAACAAACAACAGGCCGTATGTAGCTTGTGCACACCACTTTGAAGCATTAACACTCAGCCATTGAATTTATCTTGTTCCCTTCTCATTATGAAGTTACACATATTCTATTGAATACCATATTTCAGATGATGAACAATTTTGAAAGAGATTTATCTGACACTGTTGCTGAGTTGAAGAGGGAAAAAGAGAATTCAGCCATAGCCATTGAAGATCTCAGGAGCGAGGTAACATTATTTTTAGCTTATATTTCAGTAGCATATTTTTTCTAATAAACAAAATGCATACTTTTACCTTAGAAATGCTTACCAAGAAAGAGGTTAGAGTGCTCGATATGTGTATAGAGGGAATAAGTATGACAGGCGGTATGCTCCACACTATCCCCTGTTGTCCCCAGCTGGAGAAGAAGACCCGAGAGAAGGTGCAGGCCGAGGAGGTGTTGGCAGGGGAGCAGGAGCGGGTCGGGCTCGTCATGCAGGAGTGGGAACAACTGAAGCAGTCCCGGGAACTGGCAGAGGACCGTGCCCAGCAGCTGCAGGACAAGCTGCACAAAGTAAGCTGCTCATCCGATCGAACCTAAAACAAGGATGAATCTTTAGCTAGATGTATGATACAGGGTAAACTTTCTGTTCATTCTTAACTAATAACTTGGATCAAAGCAAGACTCAACATGATAATTTTATTACCTCCCTTTGCTGGACATGTCTCCTCTCAGTTACCGTCAGATGCCCCTTAACTGTGTAATACAGTGGTCTCAAGGCTCACCCTAGTTAGAGCATTATTAAAGGATATCCATGAACGACTTCAAAAATCTATTTCAAATGAACAAATACTCCAACGAAGGGAACAAGCAAGTGTTGTGTAAGGAAACTCAGACACCAAAGATAATTGAAATATTTGTTTCTATACGTTTTCCTGAACAAGGAGTCGACTTTCAAATGCTAGAAAGATAACAAAAACTATTGAAGTCTTTATCTTCCGTCACTTTTACTGTTTACCAACAAAGCAGAGCTGTTGCATAATATTGACATTTAATTGGTCCGAGTGAGACAGTTGATTGGTTATAATGCCAGCAAAAGGAGGTAAAGTGGATCCAGGGTAATGATAAAGAGTTTACAGAATGTTTACCTTTGTTGATCAAAGATGCAAGTATGGTATGATTTAGTGATAAGTCAGGAAGTTACCTTCCCTCTGTGAAACCGAGTTATTGTAACAAACACTAGCATAGCTCCCATCTCATCATTGAACATGTATACAAGTTGGTCTTCAGGGTATGAACATGATTGCCAGGAGATGAGATGCAGGGTCTGTTCAGTACCTTTTGACTGTTGCAGGAGCAGGACGACTGGTACCGCCGAGAACAAGAGCTTGTGGCCAAAATAGACGACGTGAAGGAGGCTAACCTGAAGGTCATACAAATGGAGAGGGTGAGAGCAGACATACATGTATGGATTCACTATTGTTAGAGTAAGAAGACAATGATCAATAGTAAGAATAC
Organism: Phorcus lineatus; assembly: GCA_921293015.1. Taxonomy (NCBI): domain Eukaryota; kingdom Metazoa; phylum Mollusca; class Gastropoda; order Trochida; family Trochidae; genus Phorcus; species Phorcus lineatus. The sequence goes on along the minus strand of OV121095.1, from coordinate 17,363,452 downwards.
AGGTCTGTGCATCAAGCCAGCCTGTAAACTATGTGATCCTCCAGAATCAGTTGGCCCAAACTAACTCATCAGTACTTGGTTATGCAACTGTACATAAGATTAAGTTGTCTGATGAATGAATTTGACACACTAGAGAGATCCTCGTCATCATTTGTTACTGCATTGAAAAACCACTGACCAAGTGAACCACTGACCAACTCTACCAGATCATACTAAAACTGCATGACTACCTCTTGCCGACTGTACCAAAGACTGACTGTACCACTGACTGAGTGTACCCTTGACTGACTGACTGTACCATTGACTGACTGACTGTACCACTGACTGACTGACTGTACCATTGACTGACTGTAACATTGACTGACTGACTGTACCAAAGACTGAGTGTACCACTGACTGACTGTACCACTGACTGACTGTACCATTGACTGACTGTTACACTGACTGACTGTACCAAAGACTGACTGTACCAATGACTGACTGTACCACTGACTGACTGTACCATTGACTGACTGACTGTACCAAAGACTGACTGTACCACTGACTGACTGTACCACTGACTGACTGTACCAAAGACTGACTGTACCACTGACTGACTGTACCATTGACTGACTGTACCATTGATTGACTGACTGTACCAAAGACTGACTGTATAACTGACTGAGTGTACCACTGACTGAGTGTACCACTGACTGACTGAGTGTACCACTGACTGACTTTACCATTGACTGACTGAGTGTACCACTGAGTGTACCACTGACTGACTGTTACACTGACTGACTGTACCACTGACTGACTGTTACACTGACTGACTGTACCAAAGACTGACTGTACCACTGACTGACTGTACCACTGACTGACTGTACCATTGACTGACTGACTGTACCAAAGACTGACTGTACCACTGACTGACTGTACCACTGACAGACTGTGACACTGACTGACTGTACCAAAGACTGACTGTACCACTGACTGACTGTACCATTGACTGACTGACTGTACCAAAGACTGACTGTATAACTGACTGAGTGTACCACTGACTGACTGTACCACTGACTGACTTTACCATTGACTGACTGAGTGTACCACTGACTGAGTGTACCACTGACTGACTGAGTGTACCACTGACTGACTTTACCATTGACTGACTGACTGTACCACTGACTGACTGTACCACTGACTGACTGTACCAAAGACTGACTGTACCACTGACTGACTGTACCACTGACTGACTGTACCACTGACTGACTGTACCATTGACTGACTGACTGTACCAAAGACTGACTGTATAACTGACTGAGTGTACCACTGACTGACTGTACCACTGACTGACTAAGTGTACCACTGACTGACTTTACCATTGACTGACTGAGTGTACCACTGACTGAGTGTACCACTGACTGACTGAGTGTACCACTGACTGACTGAGTGTACCACTGACTGACTTTACCATTGACTGACTGACTGTACCACTGACTGACTGACTGTACCACTGACCAAATGTACCACTGACTGACTGTACCATTGACTGACTGACTGTACCACTGACTGACTGACTGTACCACTGACTGACTGACTGTACCACTGACTGTACCACTGACTGACTTTACCAATGACTGACTGAGTGTACCACTGACTGACTGTACCACTGACTGACTGACTGTACCACTGACTGACTGTACCACTGACTGACTGTACCATTGACTGACTGACTGTACCACTGACTGACTGACTGTACCACTGACCAAATGTACCACTGACTGACTGTACCATTGACTGACTGAGTGTACCACTGACTGACTGACTGACTGTACCACTGACTGACTGTACCACTGACTGACTGACTGTACCACTGACTGACTGACTGTACCACTGACTGACTGTGCCATTGACTGACTGACTGTACCACTGACCGACTGTGCCACTGACCGACTGTAACACTGACCAACTGTACCACTGACCAACTGTACCACTGACCAAATGTACCACTGACTGACTGTACCACTGACTGACTGTACCACTGACTGACTTTACCATTGACTGACTGACTGTACCACTGACTGACTGTACCACTGACTGACTGACTGTACCACTGACTGACTGTACCATTGACTGACTGACTGTACCACTGACTGACTGACTGTACCACTGACCAAATGTACCACTGACTGACTGTACCATTGACTGACTGAGTGTACCACTGACTGACTGACTGACTGTACCACTGACTGACTGTACCACTGACTGACTGACTGTACCACTGACTGACTGACTGTACCACTGACTGACTGTGCCATTGACTGACTGACTGTACCACTGACCGACTGTGCCACTGACCGACTGTAACACTGACCAACTGTACCACTGACCAACTGTACCACTGACTGACTGTACCACTGACTGACTGTACCACTGACTGACTGTACCACTGACTGACTTTACCATTGACTGACTGACTGTACCACTGACTGACTGTACCACTGACTGACTGTGCCATTGACTGACTGACTGTACCACTGACCGACTGTGCCACTGACCGACTGTAACACTGACCAACTGTACCACTGACCAACTGTACCACTGACCAAATGTACCACTGACTGACTGTACCACTGACTGACTGTACCACTGACTGACTTTACCGTTGACTGACTGACTGTACCACTGACTGACTGTACCACTGACTGACTGTGCCATTGACTGACTGTACCACTGACCGACTGTGCCACTGACCGACTGTACCACTGACCAACTGTACCACTGACCAACTGTACCACTGAATAAATGAACTGTATGTGTTGCAGCTGAAGAGTGAGGAGCGTGAGCGGCGGTCGGAAGAGCTGGAGGAGACGAAGCACTCTCTTGAAACTGACAACAAGCGGCTTGAGCTGGAGCTGGACGAGGTGCAGCGGGAGAAGGTGGGAATTCAGCTATAAAGTCTCTCATTCTGTTTCAATCATGTCTCTCAAACTGTTTATCATGTGATATATCTCTCATTTTCTCTTACATGTCTCTCATACTGTCTCTTTGTGAATCCTCCTGTCTCTCGTGCTGTGACTCTCCCATATGTCTCTATTGTAATTTCATGAGTCTTCTATTGTCTCACACAGACCGAATGAACTGTACCACAGACTGACTGTACAGTGATGAGTCTTCTATTGTCTCACACATGTCTATCATATTTTATCTCATCTCTAAAATGGTTTTCATGTTTTACCTGTTTCATTTCAAAGATATAAGTATTTGATACCTCTTCAATCATGTTATCTCTGATGTACAATTGGCCCGCCAGGGGCTCGGCAACTTTGTCTGCAGTAGAGAACTGTTCTACACGCAGTCAGGTTTGGGTGCAAGGCTACACTGAAATTCAGCGCAGTACCACCCATGGTTCGCTAGTTCCAGCCCATGCTCGCAGGTTTCACCGCAATGCATAGCCACAATAGTGTTGCGGGCTTTCTCCCTGCAAGAATACTAGCAGCCGCGATATAAGTGAAATAATCTTGAAAGCGGTGTTAAACACCAACACAACTCACCTCACATACATTTGGTCACTTGTAATATTGCATGTTAATGTAATTTTTAATGTAATGTAAAGAGGTGATAAGCTGAAATATTGCCCAACAGTACCGAGCAGTAATGTGTCACTTCAGATACAGCAATAGGGGAACTGTTTGAGAAAGGTTAACGGTAAAGTCCACACTTTGATGTGAAGTGATTCAGTAAAGTTGGTGACCTAACGTACATGTTTATATATGGCAGGAGAGTTTGAAGGTGGAGATGGCAATACTGGAGGCTAAGTTTGAGAGTTCACAGAGGAAGCTGGAGGCGGATCTGCACTCTCAGATGGAGAAGGAGGTGGGTATGTCCTCGCCCTCCGTGGAGCTGGCTTAGAGCTGCAGGTGGGAGAGGGGGGAAGGTCAGCATGCCAGTGAACTATTGTAACACCCATTGTGTTGATACACCCATTACTTACAGCAGGTGCCGGCTCATAAGTCTCTTTCAGTTCATATAATCGACTCTATCCAAACAAGAATTCTCATTGTTGCTGGTGCTGAGAGCTCAGTTAGAATAATGATCCTAAATATCTTGCATTAGTTGTATACTATGTATTTAGTTTAATGGTTAATCTAATTGAAGAGCTGATCTTGTTTTCTCTTTAGTGAAAAATGTCCTTAAAGGAGCAAGTTACAAGTACTGTTTAAACTTAATTGTTGCATTTTACATCTGGAGTTCATGAATTCAGTTTTTGGGCATTATCAAGATTAATTTAAAAACTTTAAGTTCAGGTTACAGAGCTAAAAACTTTCCCCAGTCTCCGTCGCTAAAAACAGAGAGGCATCTTTTGCATCCAGGATACAAAATTAGGGCAATTTCTAATGACTGAATTAGTGTTGACTCTTTATTGAAATGCTGAAATACAGAGCCATGTCTGCGTGTGTGTGTGTGTAGATCTCAGAGCAGGTCGGGGAGGTTCACCAGAAGATGGAGCAGATGCAGGACGAGCTTCAGGACAAGCACCGACAGCATGTCGCAGAGATCCACGCCCGCCACCAGCGAGACACTGAGCGCCAAATCCAACAGTTCCATGAGGACTCGCGCCGGTCAGAGGAGAACTACCGCCAGACCATTCAGGACCTGGAGGAGAGGTGGGTGCAGTGGCGGTGGTGCGGCTAGTTGACAAGGATTGTTGATGGGTGGTCAGACGGTTGAAAATTTCACCTGAGAGAATCTTTTACTATCAATAACAGAGCCTGTGTTTTATTGCAATGTTGTAGAGGTGCTCAGATTTATCTAAAAGGCCACATAGCTTTAATTCCCTGATGAATGTGTTCCAGACTGACAGAATACCGCAATGAGAATGCAACCTTGAATCATGCAAAGCAGAAACTTGAATCTCAAAGGTAAGTTATCAAATGTATCATTATTTGTTCACAAAAAAAGGATTTTAATCTCAAGCCCAACATAGCTGGTTGGGGGATTGAAATATGACTGTGTTTGCTTGTAATGTTTAGTCATGATAGTTCATTAGACATTTGAATCATATTTTTGTTTTTTGACTCCATTCAGTATCTACATAAGTTAACAAAAAGTACTAATACCTGTGATAGTTTTATTGCATCACAGTGATCATCAGGACAGTAATCTGTCACACCTTGCAGCTCTCTGATGATAATTCCATCATTCTGATGTGTATTTGTGGTTGTGTCTGTGTGAGTGTAGGATGGAGATCCTGACCAAGATGCAGTACATGATGCAGTCCCAGTGGAATGAGGCTGTCTCCCTCCTCGTCAGCTCTCCGCACAAGAGGAACACACAGGTGTGTCAACCTTCACACTTCTCACTCACTCAACCGTCACTCTTCTCACTCACTCAACCGTCACACTTCTCACTCAATCTTCACTCTTCTCACGCAATCAACCGTCACACTTCTCACTCAATCTTCACTCTTCTCACGCAATCAACCTTCACACTTCTCACTCAACCTTCACACTTCTCACTCAACCTTCACACTTCTCACGCAATCAACCTTCACACTTCTCACTCAACCTTCACACTTCTCACTCACTCACTTGATAAGTTGCGGCAATAATGTAAAAAGAATATACTAGAACATAAAAGTTTCTTCTCTCTTTTGGATTAATCTGTCATGATGCTAGATTAAAAGATTAGGCTAATAAGCATCCTAAGGAAAATCGCTTTCAAAACATCAGTGAAGGCTGCAGATTGGTGTTAGTTTTGTCATTGTTAATATTGTCAACCCCCTTACCTTCGGAATTTGTTAACACTGTTTCAGGCAGTGAACGGCACGTTGTTGACTGGTGTCACCCAACCGTCCACCAACCTGAACCTAAGCATTGTAAGCAGTGGTCAGCCAAAGACTAGCAGCCCCAATAGTGGGAGGGTGGAGCAGCGGGGGTCACCAGTGAGTGAGAGGGAATCTAGGGTCCAGAGAGACAGCCCTGACACTGACCACGTGGAGCAGTACAACAGGTGGGTCAGTCGACTGGATCAACCAGCGTTCAGTCCTAGCTGCAGCAAAACAAATAGTTATAGGTGTGAGGCAAAACGTGGCACATAGCTCAATTAAATCAAGATTATCATATCTTATGAAAAGGTCACAAAATGATATGAAAATGTAATTGTCAAATCAAGTGAAATTACTGTCACCGAGTTAAAATATTTCTTTCCAATATCAACTCTTTCTATCATTTCATTCTTCGTTTGATATGAAAGGATCTGAAATATTTCATCTCAAACAAATTTCTTTCAGTTTGCCAGCATCGAGTCACAATCCTTCCCAGCAAGAGAGCCAAGGTAAATTTACTCTTTTTTTCCCCCATATGATTCTTGCAAAATAGTAGGGAAACGTCAATTAAAACCTTACTGTGATACATTTAAGAATAAATGAAATGGTGAAAATATGAAGTTTTTCTTTTTATTTCTTTACCCAGGTTTTCTTGTGTCAAAAAATACAGCTGTGGACACATCTTTCTCCTCAGACAATTCAGGACCCCAGCTCCAGAAACAATCTGAGTTTGACCCTACTGTTCAAGGTCAAGTGATGACTTTTCCTGACCTGAACCTGGACCAGAGTCTGTTGTCTCACCTAAACCCGTCTGTGATACCAAGACATATACACGGGTATTTAGTCAATCAGGGGTCTAGTTTGCCGTCCAATCAGAGTGTGAATCTACAAGCATTACCCAATCAAAACCATGCTTTCTACAGCCTTGTTAACCAGCCTGGTGCTGCAGTCATGTTGAGACCTCCACAACAACAGACACATTTCTATAACCAAGGTCAAGGTGCCTTCCTTCAAAGTCATGATGTAGGGCAAGGTCACATAAGCCAAGGTCAAGTTCCCCAGTCTCCGTCGAGACAAAGAAGTCAAAGAAGAACTCACAGAAGGGGGCAACAGAGAAGCACGGAGTACGAAGACTCAGATGAAGGTATTCATCTTTCTCTCAGAATTTCATTCATCCATTTGTAACAATTTGATTGATATTCCAGTTTTAGCGCAGTCTCTCTGTTATTATTTCACTATCATTTTTGTATAGGCATGAACTATTTGTCTTAACATTTTGCTCTAGTGTTATTTTTATTAGTTTTGTTGCTCTCACCAGACCTGCTGCCCCCAGCGCCCATGTACAAACAGCCAGGTATGTCTCCTCCAGTCAAGCAGAGTCGGCAAAGTCAAGAAGAGGAGGGATTCAACCCCAGACTCTCTCACCGAGACCTGGCCACACCTGATCAACTGGCCCATGCACTGGAGGATACCGTGAGGTACAAGCCGTACAAACATGTCCATCATATCAGTCTAAATTTATCCTCCGGGTCAACAAAGATCTCTTGACTTTCTGTCCAGTAATTTCTTTGTACTTACCTCCCTGCTACCCCGTCCACAGATTGAATGCAGACTACAGCCACATATCCGAGCGCGTAGCTGAGCATGAGTCCAGACAGAATGAGTTACAACACTATATCAAAATGGTTTGTTGAGACAGTTGCTTCACTTTCCTCAGTATGATTTTAGTAACCTGGCTCAGGAATATAAGTAACATTTCTTCTCAATATATCTGCACCAATGAATAAAGATTAAATGTTGTCATCTTGAGTCAATTTATCCTGAAGGTTTTGCTCTGCAAATATCATCATACAGATGTGAAATACCTTGCTCACTACATTTGAAATGATTTTTAAGAAGACTCACTTCCCTTTATGCAAGTCACATCAATATGTATGAACTGATTATTGCGTGTGCTGTATGTTAAGTTGCTGGACAGACCTCCAGGGAGCAGCCCGGTGCAGTCTGTGCATGAGATTCCCTTCACTTCCGACCTAGAGACCTCTCGCGACATGACCGGTAAAGTTTATAACTCATCTTGCATGTCATAAGTGTATTTGAGAAACAAGACCTGGCACTCTTTGTATGATGCCTTTATTTCTTCATGTGTTTGGAATAAGAGCTTGTTCTTTTCTGTTGTATCTTACTGATTGAGGCCTAAGAGTAATTGAGGGGTCAGGATGACGGGGTCTCTGAAACGACTGTAAAATGCAACCTAGTCCTTAAGGAAAGTTCAAATTGAAATATTTTTATAGCTGAGATAATTATCTTTACAATGATATATATTATGAACCTTTTGAGTATGGTTGCAGACCGATTTATCACCTTGAAATCGTATAATTTTCAAGTTTGGTTGCAGTCCCTTAAAGGCAACTGCAACCAAATGTTTTAACCATCAAAATACATGTTTCATCAAACAGAACAGTCTTGACCTAACATAATTTGGTTGCAGAGAGAAAATATGCGGTGAATTCGCAAATGTTTGAACCTTACCTGGCTGTTTATTTACATTTCAATGAAACATCGGCAACTTGCTGAAAGCTTTCGAGTCTGGTTTTGGATCATATCATGTCAAGTTTTGCTGTCGTTTCTGGCTTAAACGGATAAAAAAATTCTAATTCCCTTGTTTCATCTAACATTTTCTACCGTATAGCATGTCTTGGTAAGTATTTATGACATTCTTTGACCAAATTGTTTCCAAAATTCCATTTGTTTTTACAACATGGCCCAAAGACATATTTGAATTGTTGTCAAATCTCAACACAATTCTCATCGGCTGTAACGGATGCCACTGATTGCAAACTAATTTTGATAGAAAATAAAAATCAGATGACTAGTTTCTATATAAAAACCAGATAAAAATCAATCATGAATAAGTAAAAGGAATGTTAAAATTTTATTGAAAATGTTTGATAGTGAATTAGGCAATTGAAGGCCGTGTTACGTACCACATGGCATTATGTCACACATATTGTCAGAGGGAACATGTCAAAATGAAAATGTTGATTTGATGGTTTTCTCATCAAATTAGGTCAATTTGAAGTCTTCTGAAACTATATTGATCTGATTAGCTTTTCATAACATAATTTGATTACCTGCAACCAAATTTTATTTGCCAAGACATGAAAATTTATGAATATTTGACAAAAACAATTTGGTTGCAGTCAACCAAACTTGAAAATAACTCAATTTCATGGTGATTTTCCATTTTGCAACCAAACTCCAGGATTCCCAATAATATACCATGTTACAGTCAATCATTTCAGCTTTTAGAATATCTTCATCTGAACCATTTTTTAGGACTAGGTTGCATTTTATAGACGTTTTAGATACCTTATCAATCGGACCCCTTAATTACTCCAAGGCCCTGATTGATAATTTAAATTCTTGGAAATGGAGAGTGAACTAGTCGAAGAACTAACAAGTTTTCAAAGAACAGAAATCTTAATCTTTATTTTCATTGTTCTTCATTATTTTCATTCGTGCAGGTGAGATAGATCTGAACGATACAGCACAGGCAGCTCAACTGAACAAGGAGCTGTGCCGACTGCAGCAGCTGAGGGAACAAGTTGTGAGTCCTCAATCCTTCACGTCATAGCCCTCTAGGCCTCGTCTAGTGCTTATAGCTGCACAGAGAAGTGTACATGAATATATTATCATGAATATATTATTGCTTTTATTCGCATTTGAATTCTTAAAGGTATGTTTTAGTCATCTGTCTGTCTGGTTGTCCACTGTGGATTTAAACTTTCCATATGTTATTACATAGTAAATACATATTGTCCACTGTGGATTTAAACTTTCCATATGTTATTACATAGTAAATACACTTCAGCACACCCTTGACTTATTTTTAGTTTGAAGAAGTTTTGTTAGAGAAGTAGATGATAAATTAAATAAGACGGAGGTATTCAATGCACAGAGCCAGAGAGATGCAGTGCTAGGAGTCGAGCAGCCGGAGCAAGACACAGCCAGGACACAGAGACGGACACCAGGTACTGGCCAGTAGCAAGGGAGTCTTCAACCAGTCCATTGACCATACTTGTAGACATAACACAGGCCCTTTAGTTGCAGCACAATACATCTTACATATCAGCTTTATGTTGGCTGTCATCAGTGTGATAGAAGTTTCCCACATTAGAATCAAGACTTGTTACATGTTAATTCCCTTGCTCTATGTCTGACGTGAATTACATAACCATGAGAGTGCCTTCCATAATGATACAATGCTTATTTTCCCACTTTCCTCTCACCACAAAGAGTAGTGATCTCAAATTTCCTAATTATCTCCACCTGTAGATAAACTATTGTCATGACTTCTTATTTTGGGTATGCTAATTGAACTGAGTTCAAGAATCAACATTATTTATTGTAATACCATGTACTCACAACTAATATCAAGGGATTGTTTACAAGTTAGCACCTGTACCTATGCATGAACCATTCATCACCTGCCCCTATGTCTGCAGCGCCCCTTGGAGTGCTGGAACCGTCCCAGCTGGAGGAGATCTCGCGTCTCTTGGACGTGTACCGACAGCAAGGAGACACAAGCCAGCGTGTAAACGACGAGGCCATCAACCAGCTGCTCTCCCTCCTGCAGCACCTGCCTCCAAGGTGAGGGCTCCTTCTAGGGAGGGGGTTAGTTTAGTAGGGCATGAATGCAGGGCACCTTTTAAAGACCAGTCCAAACCCTGGGCCCTTTCTATCTGCCAGTCCACATTCAAATGTTGAGATCATTCAGGCCAAGAGTAAGCAATATTGCACTCTGACACTAATGAGTTACAAGCATTGACAATGTAATGAGCACCAAGACAGCTTTGATGCTTTTAGACACAGAATCCAATAAATATAGCAGGCTATCTGATCCATTCTGACTGTCTACTTTCACAACCCGCTGGCTTTCTTACCTCAATCTTTTTGTAACTTGAGCTTAAAATAGGACTAGGTATCCCTTTTATCAATTGAGCGCTAGATTGCTTGTTAATTTTGGCAATGCTTGTGTACAAGTTAGTAAAGTTTATTAGTTACCTGTAAATTCTTTAACCCTTGCCAATATTGTTTCTTATGATGTATTTGTTGTAAGTCTGTACCTCTTCTCTTCTATTTGTAAGCATGGCCCCTCAGTCCAACCGTGAGGTGAGCGAGCTGGACAGTGGGAGCAAGACATCGCCCCGTGGTACCAAACAAAAGGGCCGGGGCACGGCCCAGAAGAAAGGTCCTCCTATAACCATGCGGCCAGGGCTGGTCAAGGTGAGCGGCATATCTGTGTTTTTAAATGATACCCCATTATAAAGAAATATTGCTTTGTATTGTTCTTTTGAAACTTTTTATATTAGTGTTAGCGTTGGTTTCTTCCCTGCCTAAATATCAGCATCACAAAGTAGACGGAGAATTTTGAGTGTTAGAAGGGAGTCAAGGGACCATTCCCACTTGAGTTTAATCAACTTTTGAAGAAGATTTATATGTTCAGATATATATATATAAGAAGTTTGATAACATGAAATTGTTTACTTTGACAGAATTTACTAGATACGTCTCTGGCCAAGTCTGATTCCAGCCAGTCCGGTAAAAACCAGCCTCAGAAGAAAGTAGAGAGAAAACTGGCTTGTAACCAAGGCAACAAACAACAAAACAAGTCCAAGTTGTCAGCATGGAAATAAACTTCCTTCCTTGAAGCAGTTTAAGCCAGCACCTGCTGCTGAATCAGTCCCGACAGAACCATGAGCACTGTGCAGGGATCGGAACAACCATATCTAGTCTGTGATGCCCATTGGTGATGCTCCATGCCACAGATACAGGACCCATTGCCCAATCTGTTATGTTCACTGTGTGATGAGTAGGGCTTCGTATTCAGTGTAGCAACATGTAGCAAGATGGACAGGTGACTGTAGTAAGAGAGAAGCATGATGACTTTGAAATGAGTGTTGATACAGCTAATTATATGCAAGAGAATTAACGTTCATATATATATATATATATATAAATGTGAGTGTGTTCTGTAAATATATCATTGTTTCAAACCTTCCTCAAAATTGTAAAAAGATGTGTGTCATGTTTCCCCCAGGAAATTACATTTTTAGATATATTGGTGAAATGCTACATTTTCATAACAAAACTTATCTTTTCTTTCCGTCCCTTGCGTATGTATCCCCTAGTAGAAGGAGTGAAATGTTCATGAAAGGAATTGTAAAGGAGACAGATTTCTATAAGTATTTTAAATGACCTAATGTATATACCTTTGATCAATGATTGCAATATTTGTCTACTTATTTATTTATTTTGTCATTGTAGAGTGAGCATGTATATGCTGATTGTGAGTTCATGTTTTCGACTGATCACTGCCAGATCATGGATTCAGAGATTCCTGACTTTAAATCTTCCATTCCCATCTGGGATGTTCGCTGTTGGTGCTGTTGATATATAATTTGACTGACCTGAGGATGTGTTTATGATTAAGTTGCAATAACAATAAATTATTAAATCTAGTAAAAAGTTATTCCCCTCTTGTTTTGTGTTTTGTTGGCACTAACGCTATTTGCACCTAAAAAGTTGTAACATGGTAACAATGACAGTCTAGCTCAACAGTGAACATCTATAGATAGCTGAAGGTCATTTCTTCAGCATGTTAAGAACAAGAAGTTTTATGTTTGTCTTTGTCTCTCAAAGATTACATCTTTGTTTAATTCTGGAGCGTTTTAATTTTCATGGTAAATATATGAATCAATATACAACAATAAATTCATCATGGAGAGGTTCCAATCTTATATATTTCTATGAGAGAACTCAAGGTTATGGGCTGAAACAACCACCTGTTGTGTTTATGTTATGGTTTTTATGTACTCGTCAATCAACAAACAGGTGGGTAATTCCATCGAAAAAGGGATCAAGTTTTCTCGGGGAAGCTAAACTTTGGCTAGTTTTGAATAGATTGATTGATCCCGGATGTTAAAATGATAATGATAATAATAATATTACTTTACTAGCCTGAAAGGAATTAGTGTTGGTATCTTTCCAGACCTTGTGAACATAAACTAGGTAGTTCGGAGTTCTAATGCGCATATCCCATTGTCAGAGAAAACTTGATCTTGATGACGTCATCCAATGATATGCAACACTCACCTGCACGTGGATATCTGCTTCCTTGTGCGCTGGTCGAATATTCGTCATATGCATTTAGGGTGAATACTGTTTATCATCTAAATGAATATCAAAAGTGTTGAAATCCACCCATCCCGCATCTGTTGGCTCTGAAAACAGCGATCACACAATTTTATGTGACACATTGGATTGAGGGTCATGGTAACTTTAGGGGGATATAATTTAGAAAATGTTGTATCACACAATCATGATGTGTCCTATTAAGAGCAACACAAACTAGCGACAGCATTAATAATGTTTTGTTTTTTCTTTGAAGAAATATTATGGGATAGGGACCAACATTTTTTTAACAATGCACAGCAATATCTCATTTCATTTATTCAGGTTTATGTATGAGGGCCAAATTGGTATCGAATGTTTATAGTCTTTAGTACTGTGAGCTTAAAAGTTGTTCTGTGGTGTCCTTCTGTGATGTCTTTGCAATCTTAAGAGTAGCACAAGAAAGATAGAACTTGCCATTAATGGTAACATTGTTAATGATAACTTAATTAATTTGCTTGTCTGTATACATATACATATATATGTGTGTGTGTGTATGTGCAATGGTACCAAAGATAAGCTCAAAATATTCATAATTTACACAAACAGATAGACCTTTTCTTTGTCCAGACTTGTTAACTAAAATATTTTTTTCATATGGAAGATATTAGAAATTTACACTTGTGCTTGAGTTATTTGAATACGAACCCTAATTTAAACAAAAGAACAGCTTTTTATCGTATGCATGATAAATTGCTTAAATATTTTGTTAAAAGTGGTTATTTAACGAATGCTTCGCGTTACAACTGTTTAATGTTAAAACAGTTTAACACTTTAAAATGACTGGTCCCTCTCATATTCAGGGGAGGTAAGTCCCTTCGTGTCTGACACATATATTTGAATATGCAGATAAGGGTCAACTAATATAGAGGTGGAGCTAAGCTCTCGTCCGAAGATCAAAACAACAGCCAACAGTAAAGGCGTTTTCGGGCAATAAAGTCCGTTTCCCGTACGAATTTTGAGGAAAACAGTTAGCTGTCTTCTGATGAGTTGTTTTTTTATCAGGAAAGAGTAAAAGAATTAGGTTTCTATGGTTTTCTGTTTTTGATCCGAACTGCCTACATAAACTAAGCAAAAATGAAAATTTGACACTTAGTTGTTCTGGTACAAAAATGGTAATATTTGTTTTAAATCGTATGTTGTGCAAAGATCAATTGGGTATGATCAGAAGACAGAAACACTTTATCGCATTTGTCTTTAATGTCGACAACGTTAATGACGTCTGAATACCCTCCAAAATGAATTTCCCAGAATGAAGAGAATCGAACTGAGGTGATCAGTAATGATTGTGTCCACCTCCAGCGTCTCGCACAGCCACACAATGTCTCCTCATGGATCTTAGAACGTTAACTAGTGAACACTGCCCGAGGAAGACGTCGCCATTGCTTAATAAGGTGACGTTGAAGATCTTACAACGTCTGTGGTGGATTAACTTGTTGACGAACACATCAACCCAGTTCGTCCCAATTCGTCGAAGGTGGATCGAGATTCGTCACTGAAAACAATGGAATTCCACTGTCGTTGATTTAACCTTAGTGCGTTGTGGCCCACGCAAGCCGGTTACGGCTCTGAAGAGGTGTAAGGATAGGTCCAAGATAGGGTCACCGTGCGTGAAGTCCAGCGGCACCCAAGCGATTTCTGAGACTTGTGTAGTTTTCCGTCCACCAATCATCTCCCTACGGTTGCGAAGATGACGTAAAGTGACATCACCCGTAACGCTCCTGGCCGCGGGCGGTCTGCAACTGTTCCCGTTTGATGCACTCTCGTCCTGAGATTTGAAATTGTTTGTCGTAAACAGTTGAAGGCTCTTGCCACAGTGACCACAGACTGACCAGCATGGAGCCTCCCGATAGCGCGTTGACGTTCTTCATTTGTAAGACGCGGCACTGCCAAAATGTCATCACAATTAAACTCAATTCAATTTTTCGAAATGAGCTTCAATATGCTTACTCAGTTCATGCAAACATGCATCGATTGACCTCATGATTTTGTGTCTGCACGTGCATTCACAGTTTTCCGATTGTTTTGGCTAAAAATTAAATGATTGCACTTGACTTAACAAAGTCGTGACATTAAGGGAGTCAAAACCATTACTGTCACTTCAAATAGTGTTTAAAATATATCAATGAACGGACAGAAACGATTGCATAAATTTACCTGTGTCAAGTTTTAAATTTTGCTGAGAATACGAGAAAGGCAACACAATTTACATGTGGCAATAAACTAACACATTTTATACTTAAAGATCATTTTACAGACGAACGCTGAAAGGAATGAGTGTATTTTTACCTATATTGGTTTTAAATCGGGGTATCGAACATCTTCTGCCTGAAAGAAGCGTAACAAATTCACCGTTTAATGCACGGTCTGGATAATAATAATAATAATGTGGATATTTATATGGCGCCTTTTCCACGTCCTAAGACATGCTCAAAGCGCTGCCTACAGCATTACCCTGAGGGAAAGTGTACTTTCAAAGCTGCTACTAAGCGCTAAGTCCGTACAACCCTATATTCAGGTACCCATTTTAACAGCTGGGTGGACTGAGTGCAATGTGGATGAAGTGCCTTGCCCAAGGACACAACACAGTTTTGGACCCAGGTCAGAAATGGATCAGACACTTTCTTTAGGGATAACTTCAAAACTCTTTATAAAGAGTAGATAAATTCGCAAAAGAAACTCCGGCAACCATTGGTACCTTCTGACGCATCTACACCCAACACAAAGCAGCTAATCCAATGTGCATAAGATTACTAGCACTTCCACCCTAATCACGATACACATAATCTTTCAGATTCTGGTATCGTCACGACGTGTGTGATGATACGTTTGATCTCACATGGACAGTAGTTCTCTCATATCGGTCACCAGATGTAGGTACACATCCGACTTGTTTCACATCAATACATTTACCCACCCCTTCGAACACTCCCGACAACAGGTCTAAGGGTTCCACTAACAATGGGAATTGATCACCTAATCATTTAAAAGGCGTAAATGATCCTGCAGCTTGAAATTATTTTCACTTCAATTGTTACCACAGTTATGGCAGAAAAGCTTTTAAGATTAATGATTTCCATTATCGTTATCATTATTTTGTCTCCCAGAGTGCATTAATATGACAGTAAAGTAAATGTAAACAGTAAAGTCAAATGTCAGGTTCTCAAACACTGACTATGTGGTGTGTTTGGCTATATATAAGCTGACTTCTGAGGGCACGCTTCAGATATACAGGACTCAAAAAGGAGACGTTTTGTGAACTTTCTCAAGAAGACGCAAGATGAAAGTCTCAGCAGCAGATCAACAAATAAACTTTACCAACTTGAATCAACCCGCGACACGTGCATTGAAGATTTGTGGATTCTACTGTGGTCAAGAGAAATCCTCATGTGTAAAGTATGTCCTCCTTTTGTGGACAATGATCATGAAATCGATCGTGATCTTCAATGTTGTCCGCTACGTATTCGTTTTCATTGGATCAAGTGAACTGGATGGGTCCTTGGTGTCTTCACTGGCTCTCTTCACATTCTACCTTTACGTGGCCTTTGTATCTCTGGCTCTCACTTTCTCATTACCAGGACACATCTGGCAGTTTGAAACACTCTTCAACTCGTACATAGAGGGTAACGGGCCTGCACAGTACCTTCGGAAAATCAGGATAAGAAATCGATTCTTTGTAATTCTCATAAGTGTTTTGGTTTCCTGTGTTGTGGTCACATTTACAGTAAGTGTCAACAAAACTTATTCATCTCTTCGACGACATATGGTGCCCTGTGACAGCCTTACTGGGTATGGATACATTGTATGTCAGACCTTCTATACATTCATGGTTCTCTGTCTATTCACTCAACTCATCAGCGCTGCTGTCGTGCTGAACATGACTTCCATTCCTCTCCTGATAGAATTCCAGAACCTGTCCAAGACACTCAAAGTTGGATCACACCTGACAGATGCCAAACTAGACAAAGTTCTTTCAAGGCATAGGCATTTATGCCTTATAACATCAGAGTCAAATTCAATTAACAAACATTTCGTTTCAGCAACTTACATATTTGGAATCCCTGCCATCTGTTTTCTGATCTATGGCGTTGTCAGAGGCTCCTTGCCGGCGGACGAGCTCCTGTACAGCTCCGGGAACCTGGTGGCCATCACCTTGCTCATGGTGTACGTCACCGTCATGTCTTGTCTTCTCAACGATAAGGTCAGTGGAATTGATAGTCAACTGGATATTATTGACAATGTTTTGATTATATTTATGGCTGTAACCACACTTTTTAGCTCATCTGGACCGAAAGGCCCGGTGGGCTTATGCCATGGTATGGCGTCCGGTGTCTCCCATCCGTAAATCTTTCTCTATATAATCTTAAGTTCCAGAAACATTTGCTTAGGAAAGCCGACACCTTATTGACAGATTCCTTAGCTGATGGGAATTCTATTGAATAGATTTAGTGACCCTGTAATCTCGGCAACAGAGACGAATCTTAAAAACCTACTTTCCTCTTCTAATTCTTAAACACGAGGCCAACGAAACTGAAACCTTTTGTATAGATTCCTTCGCTGAAGGGGATCACAATTTATGAATTTGGTGACCCTGTGACCCTATATGGAAGAAGAAAAATGCCGAAAAAGCTGACACTCCGTAAAGACTCCTTGTCTGATGGGATTTAAAGATTTGGTGTCCCTGTAAGCCCCATATACCGGTGGTTATTTTCAAAATGAAAATGCCTCCAAAACTTGAATCTTGGGTACAAATTCCTTTGCTCATGAGGACTACAATAAATGGGGTTGGTGATCCTCTGGCATCCAAATGGTGACCCTGTGACCATAATTTTATAAAATGTATAATAGATAGCCTGATGAGCTACAGAGCCAATGTCTCTATTTTTATAATATTTATATTCACTATACGTCTATAAAGTGTACATTTATGATTAATTTTTTTTCTTTTAGTTCATATAAGATTATCTTTGTTATATCAAAATATTCCAGGACTGTGATACTAACTAAAACTAAAATGATAAAAAAACAATACATATTTAGTAAACTATAATATTTATATTTTATTATGAAAGACTTGCCGTAACTTATTATGTCCCTCGCAAAAGGATTTGCGGGAGACATAATGTTTTCTGTTCCGTCTGAAATTTCGTAATTCCGTTATTCTGTTATTCCGTAATTCCGAAATTCTTTCGTTTTCGGACCATATCTCAAAAACCATTCAATATTGTTTCACGGAACTTGGTATGTGGTTAGGTCTAGTGGTGGCGTGGTGCCTTTTGCTAGTTTCATTATTCTGAATTTATTTTTTTTTCTGGTTTCCATGGAAACAATTTGAACTTAGTGCACATAGGTGGATGCTTTCGTTTCCGGGCCATATCTCAAAAACCGTACAATATTTTTTGTCGAGACTTGGTTTGTGGTAAGGTCTAGTGGTGGCGTGGTGCGTTGCTATTTTTATTATTCTGAAATTTTTTTCTGGTTTCCATGGAAACAATTTGAACAATTTGCATATAGGTGGGATGCTTTCGTTTCCGGGCCATATCTCAAAAACCGTACAATATTTTTTTTCGAAACTTGGTATGTGGTTAGATCTGGTAATGAAGTGGTTCTCTTGTTTCTTTGGTAATTTTCCAACCTATATCTAAAAATCTAATGAGTATTATTTTACTAAACCTTGTATGTGGTTAGATCTAGTGGTTAGATCTAGTGCTTGGTTGGTGCCTTTTGCTACTTTGGTTATTCTTATTTTTTCCTTTTGCTTGGTTTCCATGGAAACAATTTGAACTTAGTGCACATTGGGGTTGTACATGCTAATTATAATATTTGATGACTGTGTGAGTATCAAATGTCACATTCCTTACAATAAAGAAGTTGACAAATGTATAAAATCCTTCTTTATGCACTATTGAACTAGTATATTTCACGAGTCATTATTATGTGAAGTTCATCGATGCTAATTTATTTACCTTTTTATTATATGTTTGTTATGGATTGTCTCTGGTATAAGTGGCAATAAGATGATTAGGTTGGATTAAAAGTTTTGAAGGGTGACATCACTGTCCATCACATGCACATTTCTAGGTACTTTAATGCTGCAAGGAATCTATGATTAGTGAAACCTATTTGCAGCCTCCATCAAGAAAGTAGTGTTGAATATTCCGAAAAAAGAGGATGAGTAGAATAACCAAAAAATTCGTTTGCTTTTGTTTGATAACTGCTGATTATAACACTTCCGGTATGAATCTCAGTATTATCACTATCAAGAACTGTCTATCCTTAAAATGAATCAATTTAACCTAAAATAATTGCTTTCCAGGCACACGAACCCTTACGGATACTGTTTGATTCAGACTGTTCGTCCTATACAGATCAAGTTGTACAGAAGGTAAAAGGCTCTTACGTAGATATGGTCAAATTATCTTCAAGTTGCAAGCTTAGATATTTAATTATTCAAACAAAGTTCCCATTCAACAGAAAAAATGTCTTGAATTCAGTCAACATAGTTGTATGTTGTATGTTCGATATTTGTCTCTGTAGCTAGATTTCTTGATATTTATAACTTGATATTTTCAGAAGTTGTTAGTAAGTTAGTCTTAGTGTATTATTTTCTCCTTCCAGATCATATTGTTTGGCACCAAACTGGCATCGGACAAAGTGGGATATTCATGTTATGGAATGTTGACTGTTGATCGATCCGCCATACTCATGGTACGAAGATTGAATTGTAAATCTTTGATCCGATTTATTTAAAATCAATCATCATATCTATGATAAATGTTATGGTTACTAAACACGAATTCATGAAAGTCATAAATAAGATGATTTTATAAACACAAAATGAGTTGCTCTGAATCTGTTCGCATAATTTCACAAAGAACATATCAACTCAAAACATGAATCGCAATGACAGTTATATTTGTGATTGTTGTTTCAGGTTCTGGGCACACTGATGACGTACATTGTGGTCATCTTGCAGTTCCAGACCTGAAGCTCTTGCAATATAGTGAAGCTTAAGTAGCAACCATGTGTAGTTAACAATTCCTTTTTCAGTAATCGATGGACAAATCATTCCAAAAACGAGTTCATTGAAACATTATGTATATAATTACTTTATGATTGTTCTGTGTGTATTTATTGACTTTACCATTTTGCCTCTTATAAAAGGTAAGTCGTTACGTCCAACGGTACGCAGTGAGAAGAGGTGTCAGGTGTATCCAACCGTAAATGTTGTTTTGGAAGAATACCGCGAGAAGACAAGTTATTTTCCGTCTCCTCTTTGCAGATGTATTAGCGATCACTGAACCAAACTTTTAAGTTTCAAGATCTGGACATCACCACCGAACGTAATAGCACAGTTTGACGTGTCCCAACCTCGGAGCAGTAAATAGCTTTCTTGGTCGAAAGATCAACTTCACGCAAATCATTGCAAACGATTCCAGAAAGTGAAGGCCGGACTTTTATATCAAAACAAATTAAATCAAATGGCTATAACAAGACGATGACGCAAGCGGGTGACCCGGCTTATCTTGGTTTTGGGGGCCACGTTTGGAAGCATGTTTTTAGGCTCTTTCAGGCGGAATTGATCCGCAGGAACCAGTAATAATGATAATGTGCTTTAATGAACATGCACATGTCGTCAACTGCAAGTTTTCCATTTCCGGCACTCAGTTGTTGTATAATGATAACCTCTTTTGTATCCAATAAACAACGTTTGTTATGGTTACTGGTACCACATTCTTCTGCGAGAACTCGTATGTGAATTCTGTTTTATATTGACACTTCTTCAAACGCTTCTTGAAATAAAGAAAGAGTTAAAACCGTTTGTTTACGGTCAAGCTGTAAATAATCACAAAACATTGACAGTTCTGAAGGAAATTGTGTTGTTTAACATGAGCCAAACATTTTCAATAACACTATTGCGTTTCCTTTTGGAAAAGTGTATCTTAATATTGTGTTTCGCCACTATCGTTCATGTTCCTGTTTGGGTAGATGTTCGATTTGGAACATGCACGTTGGTTTTCATATACATTCAAAGAACACTCAAAACACTTCATGCTTAGGAGTGGATGAGGAATAAAAGTTGTTTTAGCAAAGACGAAATGAGTTCCCTACATGTTCAGATGTGGTATATTGCGTTTGTTCTGTGATTTATACAATTTAGTTTTGTGAATGGCCGATGAATAGTTTTGATTGTTTTGATGCGAAAATACATCAATGTATAAGTCATCGCCATAAACTTTTACTGAAAACACTTCTATCAATTTTTAAGAATGTTTTGGACATATACTGTACCTGGTTGCTATCTGCCCACCTTCATCCAACGTGTAAGTGTTTCAGTATTGTGTTGAGATCAGTTACTAATCTGTTTCTCTGCATGATTACCTGTCAGCGTGAAACACTATCACTGCCTGAATGGAGTCAGCACACGCATCGTTAGTAATAATGAGTTATTGAGACATTGTCTGTTCTACTATTTGCTATTGTCGCCATGACCAGAGACGACTTGGTAAAAACCTCCGAAATATAGAGCTTATCTAAACCACTGGTCTTGATCATTGCTTCAAAGGCTTCTCGGCTGTATGATTGGCTAATTATGAAAAGAGGCTCTAACCAAGAGGAAAATTTTAACATATAAACTGTTATCAACCCGCTAGGGTCTTGAAACGAATTTGCAAAGACCTGTTGATAGACCACATTGTTCTGCTAGAGTATCTGGATTACAGGTTAAAGACTTGGCTATCCAAGAGTCGGTTTCACTTCAAAACCACCTATTACAAATTTACATTGAATTCAAACTCTTAGATGAGTATAACATGAATAAAAAGTAATAAACAAACTATGAATATCTTTCCTACTACAGCGCCACCTGAGGACAATACCTGTCCACTTCCAGTTTCAAGAGGGGTTACATTTTAGCACCTTTTATTACCTCATTACACGTTTATGTAAAACATTAATTAAGAAATAAAGTTCGCTCTACCCCAATGTGTTTTGTAATAAAGTATAGTTTTGCCCTGAACTATTATAGTTAAAGCACGAGGACGGTAGTCCGAGTGCTTTAACGTTATAATAGTTCAGGGCAAAACTATACTTTATTACAAAACACATTGGGGTAGAGCGAACTTTATTTCTTTTCTAAGATGCTAAAATAATCTATACGGGGACCACTCTGATTTTAATTATCTCGAAATAAAATATGGTGTTTACATTGCTCACATTAATAATCCATGAACAGGGCTTCGCTATTCCAAGTATGGAACCCAACCCCTAGTTTAAAACGACATTTAGTTGGTTAAAGCCTTGATTTCTGCAGTTTTGCACTTTAACTTTTTCATATCAATTTTGAATTATATTTTCTTCTTATTTTTTTCTTTAACAACTTAAACAAACAAAAAAATTTTAAAAACCTTTACTTTGACAAACTCGTGTCGTGCGATTATGCAGTGCGGACCACATTGCCCATATAAGGCTTATCACGTGGTTAACATTCCATAAAGAATTATGGGTATTGTTTGTTTTGGAAGCGTGATGGCGGACTGAATCCGGACATCAATTTTTTTGCTGCTGTCATAAACGTTGAAGGTGATGCTTTAGTCTCTTATGTAAGCAGACTGTTGGGGCTGTACACCTAGTTTTACTTAATTATTAGGTAGACCTTATCACATTGAACCTGGCAGAGACGGTTGACGTGAACCAACGTCACAGTCCCACGGGGCGCCGTGACCTGACGTGAAACAACGCGGTCACTCGACGGTAGACAAACATTTTCTGTCTATTCTTCTTTACGGTAAATAGAAATAGATGATTCGAAACTAGTCTCTATTAATAGAAACATTAATACGATTATGCCGATAGACCTTGATAGGGCGATAAGCCATGTTGTTCGAAGAATCGAGATGAAAGGTTACCTTGGACGCGCATACCCAAGAATCAGGGACATTCGCAAGGGAGGTAACTTTTCAAAATTTTGAAGCGTGAAGCCATTTAAAATCTACGAAATTCAATTTTCAAGGGGGATAATTCTTCAAGGCGTCCCACACCGTCCTTGATTTTATTTCACCAGCGTTTCATACACTATCCATTAGAAATTACCTAGTTTTGTGGGATGATTTCTATGTTTATTTCAGTTTTTAATCAATTAGATAGGTTTTCCGTTTTCTTAATAAAAAATTGTGAATGAAAAAAAGAATGACATTGATTACGCTCATCATACTTATTAAAAAGTAGTTAAAAAGTAGTTAAAAAGTAGTTTCATTCATACCTGAATTGAAATATCCATGCGCGAACGTTTCTTATTTTAAAACATGAAATCAAATAATTGATCTGTCACACCATCATGCTGATAGAATTTGTAAGAAATTATATGAGAATATACTCCTAACAAAAGAATAAGCAACAAATGAACTTTGAAACACTTGTCCCGACTCTTCGCTTGATTGCCTAAATTACCTATTGTTTCATTTATTTTTTTTTGAGTAAAACTGGGGTTTTTTTTATTCCATAGTGTCATATTTGATAAATAAAGCAACAAATTCAAAGATAGTAGCAAACTTGTGATGGAAAGGCTGGGTTTTCTTTTATTTATTTGGTCATAAACATTGCGTCAGCTGCACATATCTTGACCCTGCCAGCAATTTGTTTTCATCCTGATTTGGCAAAAGTGGACTGAAGCGGTTCCTTTAGAATTAGACGAACATTTAGTCAATGAATTATTTAGACAAAGCAGGACTCCAAAGGTTCCAAACTAGGTTACAAACTAGAATCCTTCCAGACTTGTAGTTATTTTTAGATTTCCTAGACTTGCTTAGTTTGTTACAAGGGGTTTTAAGAAACATTGTTTGATAACAAGACCTTAGACTTTAGACATCGAGAGAAAGGCTTCTTATCAATAGTGCAAGGCACAGCTGCTACGTAATACGATACTACCACCGGTCACTGAAACAGATCAGCAATGAAGCGTGAGCACTATGAGATTGAACCCTGATATTGCTGATAATCGCTCTGTTGTATATGGCTGGAAAACCACCCCCTTTCAAGGGCTTGTCTTATGACTGTATATAAGTTATAGTAACAAAGACAATCAAAATTAAAAGTTGATATTATACTTGTAATTCACTTTTGTAAATGGTTTAAAGGAAGCAGGTTTTTGTCAATTGTGCAATGAATTTAAAGGGCCACAGAGTATGTTTTACGTTCATGTGGCTTTGATAAGAAACAAAATACTATCTTTACTGAGTTAATTTCAAATATCCAACCTATACGTGCCTCTCCCTGTATTGACAAAATTTTAAAATTTTAACAACTTAGCCTTAGTCATTTTGAAATTATGGTTTAAGTAATGAAAGTCGTGACGGTATTTCGAATTGACACTAAGCTATTAACCCTCTATCAATATATCGTTTCAATATCCCCATCAATCGCAACGTATGTCAACCGATAAAAAAGGATTCAAATGAACATCCACTTCCAGATTTCAATTACTATGTTACTTTTCATGGACCTTCGGTTTTAATGTGAAAATCACTTCAGAGAAAAAGAATATGTATAATGATAGTCGGGCATGATTAGGAAAACAATAAAATGGATTGTGAACACACTGTCTTTCTCAGAATTGAATGGAAAGTACCGAGCATCAACATGTGGTGGTACGTAATCAGTATGTTTAAATAACCCGTTGGCACAGTAGCACCCGCTGTGAATAGCATGGTTCACTGTAGCTGCAGAACTGTATCTATATAACCTCTTCCCCCAATACCATCGAGTTTAGCCGACGTCAGGGTATCAAAGAGCCTATTTTGGCGAAGCAACTGTAGCTAGGTTCACTGAAGAGAAGGATCCCATTACCAGATACAATCAGTTTGAAAATAGAGTGCTTAGTTAAACCGGAAATGATGTAACAACATTTGCCATTAAGCGTTGTAGTAATGACTTAAACGTAACAAATTCACTTTGCACACAATAAATATGTTATACTTTGTGGTAGCCGTAAAGTATAATATTTGATAAGAAATTTTGGAATATATGTCATGTGATAATTGAATCTCTCATTGGTTTATTAAGTTTGATACACAATATAGCCGTTACTGATATAATTTTACTAAATAAATTAATTAAATTCCTCATTAGTTTGGATTTATATAAATGTTTTTTGTGCAATACTTTGAGTGTTACAAATAGTCACTAAGATTGAATCTTTCAATTGTATATAAAATAAGATTGTTTTAAGTCGTCTTCAGAATATAGATAAATCTAATGATATCTAATTTAATATATATAATAGATATATATATTAAAACACTATGTTTGAATTTTAGCAAAAGAATTATCCTTGGTCCAACATTAAGCAGTTTCCTTTTTTTATCCGCAAATACTCGGAACAAATGTTTTGATACATATATATCGAATAAATCAAAACATTTGTTCGAGTATTTGCAGATAAAAAATAGTAAGTTGCTAAATGTTGGTCCAAGGATAATCAAACACAAACTCATAAACCTAAGTTGTCTTGTGGGTCACGGCTAGGTAAAGGGGAGCAACCCAGTTACTACGTTGAGGCTGCGATATTTTTTTTGGTGCCAATTTTAACTGGCAGGCGCACCATGACACTAAAGTTAAAATTAAATATTTTTACATTTTTGTATCTATCGATATCTGAAGAATATTAATTGATGCTGGCACGAGTGCTCAAACTTATAGTTTTATCACAAATGAAATCCAAAAATGGGCAAATTGGTCATTTTCTTAAAAATAGCATGGCGTTGTACAGAACTGACATGGTTGTTTTGTTTTGCAAATGGCACCATGGGTATTCACTTTAAAAATATTTTTAAAATATCCTTTTGTAGGAAATTGAATGTAGTTTCATAATTGATGCTGGCACGATGTGTCACATGAACGTTTTAGCAGATACATGGCTTCAAAAACATAGTCCTACAGAAACGATCGCCATTTCGCGGTTCACTGATTCGAGCGCTTCGCTCACTTTGCCAGCTTTGAATGTCCCTGATTCTTGGACATGTGATCACGAGGGGGCAGAGGGGAAGAGCGGATATAACGTCAATCAATTGTTACGTCATGAAAAAACTATACCTTTATTGTCTCATAAAGTACTTTTTTTTCGATTGTTCTAGCCGCTAGGCATCTTAGAATACTTCATATGAAATAAATCTAAAAAAAATATCTCAAGTATTTGAAATTGTGTATTCATCAAGCTGAATACATTTGTACTTCAAAGATGCTGCTCAATGTTAAGCTTGAATAAGATATAAACAACGCGGTTGATTACTGAGCTCACGATGAATGTCAAATTCAGTGATTGAAAAACACAATAAAGACCCTAAATGGAACTACAGATTTATTAGTAAGGAAGCATGGTAAAGAGGCCCAATAGAAATCGCCTTTTACACTATAGATTATCTGTTCTTACTCAGATATCTAATCTATAAAGCTAAATGAAGCCTTCAGTCTGTGAGCCATTAGCTGTCAGATTTAAGGTCCTTAGACTGCTGTCCTCACATCGGTCCTCTGTCTGGAGCTGAAGGACTACGATAGCATAGGTGAGGAGCGTACCGCAGATCTGCAGAGAGAATACAACCATCAAATAACCGTTTGGTTGTCAGATATAAAAAAAGGGACAGAAATGTTTTACGTGAGCTAGAAAGCAATCATGCCAAGTTTAACTGAACACAGGGATGGGACTATTAATAAGCTGAACAAGGAGCGACCCAGTCCTACATGGCAAACTTTATGAATCGTTCAAAGCGACTAACTTCTTAGGTTTTGTCATTTGTAAAAGACAATTTGGTATCCTATCTGACAGGTATGCAAGGGGATGCCAGGGGTCACGAGCCGCCAGGATGAGTGACATTGACGCCAAACACATTTATATTATATCTGATTTATGGATTTATTAGGTCAAAATGCTTGTGTAACTTTCTAAAGTTATGAAATGGAAAGGTTACAATAATGTCTGCATGACAAATATAAACACACGATGGACATTTTGTTACTTTTAGGAACTTTTCACTACTAAGAAAAGCAATTAGTGACAAACATGGATTCAATAAAATTCCGGCAACTCGGAATGTATTTTTTTCCTAAATCAATATTTTTAAACATATATCATTAAAAAGATTTTGTTTTCGTGTTTATTCCTTAATCATTAGAATTGCATGTTCTGTAATTTCGCAAAAAATATTTTTGATATTATTCTGTAATGTCGAAATTGACTGATAACCACTTTTGACAGACTAAAAGGATAAATAAACTGAAATATAACAGTAACCTCTGAAATAATAATGAAAAATGGTGTATGGTCTAATCTATTTTAGCAGTGAATTGATTAACAAATTCATCTTGATAATTAAATTTGAGTTGATGTTTACTTCAAATGATCATATAAAAATACTGACAAACAACGCTTTCTTCATAAGAAATAAGTCTGCGAGAAAGTAGTATCAGTAGGATTGCATGCTTAGCTCTTTAGAGATGTTTGAAATATTGTATTCCGATTTATTTATAAGATGTTTAACATGAACCCTTGTGTCATTCAATATGATGTCAAAACTTTTCAAAAAGTCACAGTTGCATTACAAAAATGTCACTTTGTTGTTAAGTAACATGGTAAAATGCAAGTTTACTTTTCTTTTGCCTATAAGTTTGAATTTCTTTGTTGAATTGATAAAACCTCCCTTAACCGAATCATCACAGTTTGACTACAACGTTTCTATTTCTATTGTGATTGCTTCATTAGCTCCTCAGGTCCTCGAGCGTCGTCTCTAATCTTTGCACGTTTTCGACTTCTCGAAAATTATTGTGCCACAAAACCTGAAGATTTGTTAACCCCCTCTCACCCAGAGACCGAAAGTTTGTGCCTAGTCTATTGGTGACCTACCAAAAACTGAAAGTTAAGCCTTTGATTGTTGAAATATTGAGTTCTCGTTGAGAGTTGTCATCAAATCTATATGTTTTATAAGATCCAATGAATGTCATAAATGTTATTTTAAACGCAAGTCTTCGACATAAAGGTGAGACATGATTGTGAGATACAGAGACAATGTCTATATTTATTATGAAGAAATACAAAAAGGTCGAGCAAAGGTATAGAAATATTCATTCTGACCATAATAGGAGCTAAAAGCTAATAAAGAAACAATATATTATAATTAAAAAGCAAACAATGTAAACTGCAAGTAAATATAAGTTACCATTAGTATTGCGGATCTGTCCAAAGTAAAGAGACCATAAATGGAATAGCCAATTTTCTCAAATGAAAGCCTTGCTACGAAAAGAGTCACCTGAAAAAGTAGAGAATGAATTAAACACAAAAATGCTTTACAATCTATCTTCTTTAGATGACTAAGAAGTAATACCCAATATCTATACTACTCAAAAAAAGTTAAGGTTCAAACCTTTTTCCTATCAGGTAATTGTCTATGCACATATCAGATATATATATAAACTAAAGCTCAAAAGAAGGCTCCACAAAACGCAACAGTGTGACAGTTTGGGCATTAAAAAAAAACTTTCATGACCGTGCTCCTCTCAGTTGAAATTTCAACATGGTCAGACGTCAGCTGAGAGAACTTGACAGAGGAAGAGCCATTGCGTCGCTTCAACAGGGTTTTACACAGAGGAATGTGGCACAGAGAATCGGTTGTAGCCAGAGTGTGATTGGGAGACTACTGAAGCGTGTCCAGGCAACCAATTCAATTCAGAATCGCACACGGTTTGGTAGGCCAAGATCAACGTCGCAACGTCAAGACCGGCTTGTCATTCAAATGGCCTTACGTCAGCGCGTTGTTACAGCGAGATGTCTGAGAGATGAACTGCGAAATGCAAGTGGTGTTCAGGTATCGGACAAGACCATAAGACATCGTCCACAAGCCAACAACATTCGATCTCGACGACACGCGGTTCGACCGCCTCTTCTTAACGTCATAGTGCAGCACGTCGTGACTGGTGCACACGTCATAGAGATTAGAGACGGCGAGAATGGGGGCGGGTACTCTTCACTGATGAGTCCCGATTTGTATCACAGTTCAATGATGGCAGACTTCGCGTCTATAGACGGCAATGAGAAAGATTTGCTGATGTTAAAGTCAGACAAGGCCATCGCTTCGGAGGTGATACGGTAATGGTGTGGGCTGGAATTTCGGTACATCACAGGACTCCTCTTTTCGTCGTCCAAGGAAATTTGACGGTTACCAGGTCTTCGTCAAATTGGAGCAGGTTCTGTTCTTCAAATTCAATGCTAGACCGCATAGAGCACTAGTTGTTAATGATTTTCTCACCCAAAATGGTATTGAACGAATGGATTGGCCTGCATACTCTCCTGACTTGGCACCAATTGAGCATGCCTGGGATGAGTTGGGCAGACATATGAGAGACAATCATAGGCAACCTGATAATCTTCAAGAATTGGTGCCATTCCTTCAGGCAGAGTGGCAGGCCATTCCCAGATGTTTTTTCGACGTCT
Organism: Phorcus lineatus; assembly: GCA_921293015.1. Taxonomy (NCBI): domain Eukaryota; kingdom Metazoa; phylum Mollusca; class Gastropoda; order Trochida; family Trochidae; genus Phorcus; species Phorcus lineatus. Next base: position 17,333,933 of record OV121095.1, on the reverse strand, counting down.
GATCGAGAGCATGCCTCGTCGTTGTGTCGAATGCTTACGAGCACGTAGTGGTTTCACTCGTTTTGTTGGACCTCATTATGCTGAAAATGGCGAATTTTTATCAGATCCTCAGAATAGCTGTGTACAAAAAGTGCATATGCTTTGCATAACAGACTCAACATCGAGACATATTGAACTCATTATGACCAAAAGTGTGCTTAAAAGTTTTTATTGACATGTTCCCTGTGTCTAATAAAACGTCAAACAAAATAATTGGTTGACCCTTAACTTCTTTTGAGTAGTATACATTAAAACAAATGTCATACGAGTGGTTTGTGATTATGACACGCTGTATGGAACTTTACCCAACGTCATGTAAGAAGTTAGATCACTGATCGGTCCATGCGACTCTGCAGATTAAAAGTGATAAAACCCTCTTGAGCGGTAAGATAAATGATAATACCCCGCCATTACAAAGCGTGCAAGGAAACAAAGGCGCTACATTGAACACATTAACGTTACCCTTGATCAAATGATACGAGCGTAATTCTTTAAAGCAAAGTCAAACATATATAACCAATTTGGAATTCTATATTTGGTATTTAATTTGCGGCAATATTGATTATAACACGTGATGTCATGATGACATTTATTCGAAATGATTTAATTCATTTACTGCTTCCTTATGTGTCCTGCAAAGGCAGTTGTGAGAAATTTTGATTGAGAGACAGTTATTTCGTTCATTCAACGAAATGTTTTAGACTAAGCAGCCGCCCGACGCGACTGATGATTATTTATGTTTTCAAAACACTTCCATTTTATTACCATAAACTTCGAGTGGTCACTTTTGACATTAAACGGGCACAGAGTTTGTTTTTTGGGGTCAAATATGTCAAACTTCATAAATGGTGTAAATTCGTACTAATGATCAATAACAGTGAACGATCGTAAGGATCAAACGTCTCTGAAAACATCCATGTAGAATTAAATGTAGAAAGGCCTCAATGCAATCTGTGGTTAACAAGTGAAGGGTACAAGTACTTTATCCATGTGTTGCTCAATAGAATGGTTCCACTTGGAGTTGTAGAGATGGTGCAGCGGTTCATGCGCCTGTAAAAAAAATATAGCGATGAAAAATTATATTAATTTCATAGAAAACAATTCCTCGACTACGGATTTTTGTATATTATGAAACTAACTTATAACACGGTGTAAAGTTGCATATTTTCCTACAGACTTCTGGAGTCATACAAACACTCGTTTTTACCCTAAGAAAAAAAATTGAATTCTGAATAGCCAATACATAAGAAACCGTGTTGAAAGATTTGTCAGGGTGTACCAGCCAGGTCATGTGACCATCCAACTTCCAAGTCAGGGTACAGGAGAACAACTCTACACCCTTTTAAAACAGCATGTGACGCATTTATTACCCTTTTAGCTGTCTAACAAGAGAGAAATACGATATCTACAAGGATCTTACAGTTCCGTACCTTTTCCAAACATCGTATAACTAATAGTGCGACTGTTTCAGCCGCAGGCTTGTTGGTTCAATGCAAGTTATGGGCCTATATATTTTGCATATAAATTACATATACTCAAGGTGTCAGCTGTGCATTTGATGTAAGAGAGAGCTGCAAGGTACCTTATCATTGATGAAGATCCCAATCAAGGTTATGTCTAGTATCTCCAAGACACACAGACCAAAGATTAGCGCCACAAACACGAACTCTTCATCAGGCAGCCGACCTTTGATCAGCCCGTACACCAGGAAGCAAAAGGTTGGCATGGTCGCAAGGAGACAGATGGCAACGTAATGTTGAAGTAAACGATTTGCATGTTCCATTATTTTACATAGTTTGCCATGTTCGTTCCAAAAATCCACCAAAGTTAATACATTCGAAGACCCGTTGCAATATGATTTGAACTTTGCTGAAAAATAACCGAACTCCTTGATGATACAAACACTGATTATATTAAAACATGGCATAATCACATAAAAACTAATACATCCATGAAATGCAGTACGGCGTCAAGACATATTCCAAATATGGCACACGTCCCTTTCAAAAGATCAAAAGGGAAACTGAATCTCGGGTATATAGCCTCAGTTGTGCCTTGAAGAATCGCTCTAGACACATGAAAAAAGCAGCCAATGATGAAAGCAAAGCAAACTGCGACTTGTGTTGCCAATTTAAGTTTTCTGCACCTTCTTGGGTTTTCTTTGTGTCTTTCCAACATCGCTTCGACGAAGTTCTTCATGTGTGCAGACGCCGAGACATTTGTCAACAGAAGGGATGTTGTTATAGTCAAGTAAAATGTCGTGTATGCAATGGAAGTTATCAGATTTGCAGAATATTTAGATAGGTCACTGTAGATCACAAGGAAGCGAAGTAGGTTGAACAGGGAGCAGACATTGCAAAACAAGGCATAGGTCACCATGGTTACTTTACCGGTCTTGGATAAAGGAGTGCCAGCCGCGTCGTGTCCAATGTATATTCCACAGAGCCTCAAACTCCACACCAGCCAGTTCAGAATCGACTTCATTTCCCTCCTCTCCTTGGTCTCACAGTCCTTGAACGGTTCTACTTTTGAGGACATGATGCTCGCAAAATCAAATTGGTGGACTAAGCTAGAAATTTGTCAACGTGATCACTATAGTGAAACATATATTTCTCGTCCTTGTTTGAACTATTGCCGGTCAAAGCTATCACATTTGCAGGTATTTAAACAATGGACCTAATGGTGCTTCACTTTTTCTGTTATCTACTGTTATAATCGATTTCCCCCAGAATCAGCAGTGCTTAATGCAAGTTGACGCACTTGTACACACAAACCATATTCACTGCATTTAATCGTGCTTTTTGTTCCGATTCTTTATTCTATCATAGCGGCCTATATTGCTTAATGCACTGGTTTGTTGGGAGGAGCGTGTTTTGTATTTTCTGATGAGAGGTTAATGTAGTTTGAGAGGTGCGTTACAGTGACGGCTATTTGAAATAATAAATGATTTAGTCTGACGTTTAATTTCTCAATTACACAAAATATCTTCATGATAAGCTATCAAAGTTCAGAGAGAAAGTAGGGGCTTTCAATAACCATAACAATCGCCCTGGGACGAATATTGTTAGTTTGCGGTCTGTTGCTATGTTTGCCTTTGATCGAAGTGCAGGTGTTTTAGTATATGCACTTTACGTTTCGGATATACCAACACTTTGCTGATCCATATACACTTTTACACAACTGAGTTTCTTTTGTTTAGTCAATTATTTACCATACAAAACAAATTTGCATAGTGAGAGGAACTGAACAAAATTGTTTTCATTCATTCTACTTGAATATATATCCAACTATAAGTAATAGTTAGTTTTAGTTACGACCATAGTTTCCGAGTTGTTAAAGGACAGTTGTGCCGCGAGACCCGTGTATATATATCCCGATGCATTTCGCCAGTAACTTACTTCTATATTTCACTTGGTCAGAGTGAAAAAAGAAGCAAAACTTTTAATTATTTTAATATTTTATTTTATAATTTTAGAAACCTTTCTCGAGTACCTTCCCTGATGTATGAATGAGCATGACTAAGACTGAAACGTACAGAACACGAAAACAATGTTCGTAGTACGTGCATTCCTTGAAGGTCGAACATATCTTTTTAAGTTAAATTGCGACATTGATATTACGAAGGTGTCTACGACATTATCTGTTAAGGTAAGTTTTCAAATTCGATTTCTGGCGGTATTATCTTAGGACGATTTTAATATTCGCCGAATACAACGAGACCACCTTGCCGTAGTTCTCATCCACAATCTTTATGAGACAGAAATAGAAGTTTTCCCTGGAAAGGAACATTAAATTTATTTTGCAAAACGCACCACTTAATTTGCTTGCTGTCTAGTTAACTTTTCTTATCTTGGTATATGCTTAGGTCAGTATAATTGTATCTGACCATGTACACTACCTTGCCACTTGTCAATCTCTTTTTTGATTATTCTGTTAAACGTGAACTGTACCTGCACAGATGTGTTTATCCTATGGAATTACAGCTGCAATATGTGTGAACCTATACAGATGTGTTTATCAAATGAAATTACAGCTGCAATCTGTACATGTGTGAACCTATACAGATGGGTTTTTCAAATGGAATTACAGCTGCAATCTGTGTGAACCAATACAGATGTGTTTATCAAATGGAATTACAGCTTAAATTTGTGTGAACCTATACAGATGTGTTTATCAAATGGAATTACAGCTGAAATCTGTGTGAACCTATATAGATGTGTTTTTCATAGGGAATTACAGCTGTGGTATGTGTGAACCTATACAGATGTGTTTATCGATGGATTTACAGCTGCAATCTGTGTGAACATATACAGATGTGTTTATCAAATGGAATTACAGCTGCCATCTATTTGTACCTCAACAGGTGTGTTTATCATATGGAATTACAGCTGCCATCTATGTGAACCTCAACGAGTTGAGTGAATAGACAGAGAACCATGAATGTATACAAGGTCTGACATACAATGTATACATACCCAGTAAGGTTGTCACAGGGCACCATATGTCGCCGAAGAGATGAAATAGTTTTGTTGACACTAACTGTAAATGTGACCACAACACTTGCGATAATTACAAAGAATCGATTTCTTATCCTGATTTCCATTAAGTACTGTGCAGGCCCGTTACCCTCTATGTACGAGTTGAAGAGTGTTTCAAACTGCCAGATGTGTCCTAGTAATGAGAAAGTGAGAGCCAGAGATACAAAGGCCGTGTAAAGGTAGAATGTGAAGAGAGCCGGTGAATACACCAAAGACCCGTCCAGTTCACTGTCGCCAAGGAAGACGAACACGTAGCGGATCACATTGAAGATAACGATTGATTTCATGACCACTGTCCACAAAAGGAGGAAATATTTCTCATATGAGGACCTCTCCTGACCACAGTAGAATCAACAAATCTTCAATGCACGTGTCGCCGGTTGATTCAAGTTGGTGAAGTTTATTTGTTGATCTGCTGCTGAGACTTTCATCTTGCGTCTTCTTGAGAAAGTTCACAAAACGTCTCCCTTTTTTTGAGTCCTGTAAAAATGCAGATTAGCCTGAAACGTCAGCTCTTGTATAGCCAAACTCACTTCACAGTCAGTGTTTGAGAACCTTAATGTTATTAATCAATGGTATTCCTGTGTACTTGTCAAATATGCGTTTCTCCATGTTTCACTGCTTTGAATATTGTTAATGTCTTAACACCTTAGTATATTAATATTAATGTAGATAGTTTAATGAAGTGGCCTCTTGTGTTTCTCACCAACACATGACATGATTGCATATGAGATCATTTGTTGATGATGAGTCACATCATAGATTGCCTAGCTCTAAAAGCTTTGTTGTTTGACATTACTTCCAATTTTAGAATTGAATTTGCTCACGGCTGTAGAAAATATTCATGTTCGTCTTAATGATAGCTGTTGATTGGAAATTTCATGTGTGGTTTGTTGAAAAAGTTTGTGGTAGATAGAAAGGAAAATGTTTGATTACATAAGACATGTGAGTTTAAAAGGGACTTCAGGTTCGATGTGCCTGATGCATGTATGCTTATATACCGAGCACTTTACTTCATGGAAAGTTAACGGAAGTTATTTGATTTGTCCTCTAGATCCTCTTTGTCCTGTTCCTCTTCACACCAGTCTAGCAAATATCATCCCGCCTATCCCACTTTACCAAGTGGTGTTATAGCCAGCCACCTGAGGAGATATTTCCATGCATTTCTCAAGACAGTCTGGAAAATCATCTACTGGATTTCATCTACTGCCCATTAACTGAATAGATCACCACTTCTCCTGGATCTCGTCTCTTGCTATCTACTGGATTTCATCTACTGCCCATTAACTGAATAGATCACCACTTCTCCTGGATCTCATCTCTTGCTATCTACTCGATTTCATCTACTGTCCATAAGAACAAACATGGCTCCAAAGAATTTTGGTTTGTGAATTGTTTCATTTTCAGATTATCCTGAGTCTGACCTACCAAATAACTAGGAGCTAAAGTAAAAGATTAGTGCTTTGAGGCCATTGGGTAAAAGTAGCTTTAACTTCCTGTTTCAGGCAATCCACTTGAGGTCCTGATAAAACGATTGATCATTTGAGGTGAGGTGAGGTGAGTTGGTGTTTAACGCCGCTTTCAAGATTATTTCACTTATATCGTGGCTGCTAGTATTAGTGCAGGGAGAAAGCCCGCAACACCATTGTGGCTATGCATTGCGGTGAAACCTGCGAGCATCGGCTGGAACTAGCAAACCATGGGTGGTACTGCGCTGAATTTCAGTGTAGCATTGCAACCAAACCTGACTGCGTGTAGAACAGTTCTCTACTGCAGACAAAGTTGCCGAGCCCCTGGCGGGATTCGAACCACGGACCTCCTGATCCGAAGCCGAACGCGCTAACCACTGCGCTATCCCCCCCCCCCCCCCCCCCCCTTGAACATTTGAGAAAATTTTTTAATTCCTAGAACATTGACTAAAAGAAGATAACTCATATTTGGTCATATAAGATATGAATACAAAGCCAAAAACGATGTCACTATTTTGGAACACTAAATAAAACATCATTATTCAGGTCAAGATGACATCAGAGACTTCTTGTGTTTGAAATCATTTGCGTGGTCGTTCACTATCACACTTAATGCGGGTCACGGCACCAAATCTGCAGTAGGACGAGACTGGCGGGTTATTTCGGTCACAGTGTACTTTGCATTATGCAGCATTTTTCAATAAAACTTACAGGAAACTCTCCAGGTTTTTTTTTGGATTCATGCAGTTAATGCCAAACAGAAAAGGAAAATACCAACGATGTCATATTTTTATTCAGAACAACACAGATAAAGTTTATTGACGTATTTTACATAATCTACATATGTCATAATTATCACATTTGACACGTAGCCCAGTCGTTTTGGTGACCATGCTGAATTCTAAAGGTAACAACGAAATTAGCAACCATAAGAAAATACCTGTTACGCTTGTCACTGGTACGTTTGGTAGAGCTTATCATGATATCTTCTATGGATGACGCATAACGATGTGTATTTTATTTGACCTTGATAATGTGAAACCATTTCAGCAAAACAGCTGGCATTTCTAGCTTGTCTTACCGAGCATGAAAATAATTTTGAGTTTGAACCTTCCCCACAGACACATTTTTGAAGCGAACACAATTTCATCATCAATGTTTCTTTTGACATTGAAGTCATAGGTTCTATCGGTTCAATATTCATTCGATAATTTGCGGCGAGGTATTATGTCACAGGGACAAATACAACAACATTTAGTCGATTGTAATTCCAAGAAGTGATGTAAATTAAGGTGACTCTCATACCATTGTTGCACGCAAAATAAGTTTGTTAATCGATGTGCTTTCAGTTTGAAAGGGTACACAATATGAACACATTTGAAAAATAAAAGTACTATATTTCAAATGGTTTTTGAAACTAAATCCGGCAGAACATTTTTACAACATATGACTAAAGGTTGTGTTATTTTATCTTGAAGGTGTCCTGTAGCACCAACAGTTGTACTTTATCCATAGAGTAGAAGAACCACTAAATGTAGCTTGGTCCGTGAATGTGTACATACTGGCTGTTAATGACCTAATTTACAAGCTTCAGACACACTTCAACAAAATGTACTTCCTAAAATATGAGCTTTCTATAGTGATTACTTTTACCGAAGTCCTTCAAGTAGTTTAAAGGTAATGCCTGTCACGCCCATAGTGGAGGACCAATTGTACAAACTTCTATCTCGTAGATGAATGTTACCTCCCAAACACTTTTGCTTTTGAGTTGAAACAGTTCCCCGGGGAGGTCGAATATCCAAAAAATACCGTCGATAGAGACGGACGCCCAAACGTGGGTCCATGCCATTAGCTCATCTGGCGTCTGAACACTGAGTTTATAGACTGGGACAGAACTGGGAGATGTTGAACCCAAGAGGAAGCACACAGGCGTCTGAAGACTTAGGATCGGGTTGAAACTGTAGCACTACCACGGCGTAAGTCAAGATGGTTCCACAGATCTGAAATATGTGAACAAAATGGTGTGTTGATTTCTGTCATTTAATGAGTACAGAGAACGCTTCAAACGATGAATTAATATTTCTTTGACTCTCCCACGTTCATATTTTTCTCTCCTTGAAGATGATATTTTGGAAATTCTCAATTGCACGACATACATAGAGTGTTATAGAGTTAACAATCCTAGAATACGAGCAACTATTTTGTCATTCCTACCATGAGTATGGTCGACCTCTCTATGATGAAGAGGCCGTACACAGAGTACCCTATTTTCTCTGCTGTCAGTCTCGCCACGAAGAGACTAACCTGAAAAGGACACAAACATTTGAACTAAAACAAAATATATCATGACATAAGGGCATTTTCAGACTATATTATCATATCATGCCCTACAGCAAACACCACAGTGACGTGGCGAAAATCAGGTACAAACTAGCTCATGTCACATATAAAAGCATGTTATATCAATAGGCTGACAAAAGCTTTTCGATATGAGAAAAATATTTGAATCATGCGGTTATTGTATTATATTCGTGAAAAAGCTCATAAAGATTTCAGAGAAGTGAAATGTAATTCAAACATGAATTATTCGAATAAAACACGGAAATTATGTGGAAGGGCGCATGAACAGCGTGTTTGAAAATGTAGAATATCAAAGTTTCTAGAGCTAAATATGTCATAGAATGGTCGGATGGTTAAACTAAAAGCAATACGCTATACATACCATCCCATAGTTACTCGTTATTGTAGAAGGACACCCACAATCGAATATTGTCCTCCACATATGTTATTGTACATAGAAATATCAGGTCAGTATCTACAAGAAAGCCTTCAGATTGTGTAAGCTTTGAACCAGTTGGACAACTTATGATGTAAGTAAATGTATTCCTACCTTCTGAAGAGAACCTTCCGAATATGTCGACCAATTCGAACGAAACATATATTGCAAAGGTTCGTGGGCCTGAAAATGGAATATTGCCTATACAAAGTATTGTGTAAATTTACAAACATAAGAGCAAGTGCAATGTCATATTCAGGTCGAAATATCTCGCAAAAGTTCTTTAATGAACACCAAGTCCCACTCCTTAATGCTTTTCTTCTATGATAATTATGCTAGGAGGAGAGTCATAGACTTATCATTACTTGTAACGAGGTTTTCATATTTACAAATAATTACAAAATAACAGATTTTCTTAGATAATTTATGAATACATTATATAATGTCATTTGTTTCAACATTTTAGATATTTGTTAGTTTTAAAGCCATATATCTTTAAAACGATTCATTTAACTTAGTTCTTAATGCTAGTTTCTGACTTAATCCCTGAATCTGTTTGTTTAAGCGATATATATGAACCTACCCAGGCGTTGAGAGTGGATGCCATGCCGGTGACAGTGGCCATATAGAAGACGATTGTGAGAAGGTTCCAGGAGTTGAAGACAGCGTCGTCTATGGGCAGGGACCTGTTGATGATCCCGTACAGCAGACAACACACTATCGGGATCCCGAAGAAGTAGAGGGTGGCGGCAAAGTGGGACTGAATACCATTCGCAGCTTCTGTCAGTTCACATAAGCGTTCATGGCGGTTCCGAAGATTGTCAAACTTCCTAAAAAAATGTGTCTCTCCTTTCTCGAGCTCCTCCTTGAAGGCGGTGTTGAAGAAGGAGAACTCCAGCTTGAGACAGTAGGTCATGATGATGAAGAGGATGAAGAGAGAGAAGAGAGTCATCCCCACAGCCAGGAGCAGCAGGGAATACACAGCCAACACCACGGCATGGTAGGGACCTGTCACCTCGTGGACCGGCGTCAGATGGCGCTTCAAGGATGGGAAGACTGTGTGAATCCCTTCTGACATTACCACCAGGTACACAAGATCTCCAACCAAGCCAAATGCCACAAAAATACGGAGCTTGATTTTCATTTGGAACAAATAGTTTGGATTTCCATGTTCAGAGATATACGACGTCAGCATTTTGACAAATCGGCCGTATCCTGTGTAAATAGGGAGCTGCATGATGAAGGAAATGAAGGCTGCGTACAGGAAGAGCAAGAATAGAGACACTGAGCCCATGAGACTGCCGTCAAAGCGGTTCTCCTCCAGGAAGGCGGTGCTGTATCTGCACACGTTGAACACCAGCAACACCCGGGTTAGCACCACGTTGGCCAGCTCTACCCCCGTGGCTAGTCTGGATCTGCCCCTCGGTCTCTTCATCCAGAAACCGGACAGTCGCAGGTAGATAGACACGGGTTTGAACACTCCATTCACCGCTCTCTCGGCTTCCGGTGTGGCGTCATTGACCTTCAGATCCTCAGAGGCAGGCTCAACTTTGATGAGTGTCATGTTTTCTTTTACTTGGTGTGTAACAACTTATAATCTGTTTACCAGGCCCCAGCCGCAACTAAAACATATTTAAACAAAAAGCCACGATGCAAGTACAGCAGTATCCGATGTCACTCCAGAATAATCTGGCGACGTGAACGACTTTATTGGGTGATTGATTTTGTTTTATGATCTGTTTGCTGGGCTATTCCGTCACAACCCTGATAATCAATGAAACAAAACACGTTTTGTTGCACTGGAGAGATTAACAGCATTACCAATTTATTGATAGATTGATATTTTAAAATATATCCACTACCAAAAGTAATTAACACAAGTGGTAGTACGTCTATAACCTCTCCTAGAATGATGGCTATTAGGTTTATTGGAGTTTATCTAAATCTATTCCCAGTACTAATGAGCTGTGTTTCCCTAATCACAGGTCAATATACTTACACCGACTATCATTTATCTAAGTCCGAGTATTTGTGTTTAATGAATGGGACTGGTCAAATTATAGTAATGAACGACGTCAATATTATAACGTCGATTGATCCAAATATCCGCCTAACGAGTAAGGGTAAGTATAGATGTACCTGTCATCATGTTATTGCTGTAGTACACTCGATGGTTACTGAATGATTACATTCAATTTGAAAGAAAATTATATATACACTTGTATTGAAACCATTTGTTCTTGATCTCGACCCATGTTCTGCTACACATATTAACACATAAGGCTTTTCCACGTACAAAAAGAGTAATTTTGACTAAAGAATTTACAAAATGGAATTGAACAAATGGCTTCCAAGCCAGGTGTATTTTTGTCAGAGGATCGAGGATCACGCCAAATGCTGACTTCCTTCTCGTTTTCACTGAGTCACGCCAAATGCTGACTTCCTTCTCGTTTTCACTGAGTCACGCCAAATGCTGACTTCCTTCTCGTTTTCACTGAGTCACGCCAAATGCTGACTTCCTTCTTGTGTTCGTGTCTTCTGGAATGGGACTATGCCAGTAACTGTCGATATCCACTTCTTTTTACCGAATATTCCTGTTACAGGAAAATATTTTCAACTATATAAAGTTGTACTGTTTTCCAAGGGTGGCTTCGATTACTTTTTTTAAATGATAAACTAGCTAAAATCTGAAGTTTTGTTGATTACGATACATTTCAGTTCCAATTTAGTAACTTCTTTTATTCTTCATAATGATATTTTATATGTGTTGATCTTTAGTTTCCTAATCCAAAATATCAAAAGAACTATGTTTTTTTATAAAGTACTATACCTTAAATGTGTTTAAACAAAAAATATATATTTAACCTGCTATTTCTGGTCAGAGGTTTTACTTGGTTTCGCCTTTTCGTCAAAGAAATATATGTAAATGTAATAAAACTTAACTTGCATACAAACTAAGGATGTATATCGTTCCTCATTTCCGTATTGCAATTTATTGCGATACCAAAAAGCGTATTGCGATCTGAAACTCGATAAATTGGTAGTTTTCAAATATTAAATGGTCAATGTTCTCTTGAATAAATAGCAGTGATCAATTCTCGGCTGTCTATAATTTGGAAAGGGAGATATTTCAATGCTTGGCTTTGAGCTTGAACACGTGAACTATTTTCACTTCACCACTTCATGTTTTATTTGGTTCTTTTACTGCAATTTGGGACGAAATTGGCAATTTTAAAATATCCGATATATGTTGGATTTTTTCAGAAGTTTATACCGGCACGTATAATATTCTTTCTGTGTATCAAATTACCGACATATCTATAATTGATACACATGCATAACAATCTAAGTCAGTTTTTTATGTGACTATCATTCATTCATGCATATCCTTTGTCTCTTAGATGAACCAACCTCAATTGACCGCAACAAGACAATGTCAACACAAACACTGAGTATTTTGTAGATATCGGTGTAAATTTGTGACTGCCCAAAATATATTCCATTACCTCATGAAGCCTAAACAGCATGTAATGAACATTGACTTTGGTTTAAATTCAAACCATGCTGTCAATATCGGTTATCAAAGTTGGTGGGTTTTATTTCAAACCATGCTGTCAATATCGGTTATCACTGTGGCCTCGACGAGGAGCAATCTCATAGCTATTAATCATTCAACTACCTTTCACAAATATTGCAGATCGAGGCTTAATCTTTTAATGGTAGTATGGTCAACCATTGCTACAATCCTTCCATCAACAGATTACAGTCATTCCATGATCCTCAGTTCCTACTAAATGTTTTCATTTCTGATGCTGTGGCCGTATCAAGGTAAATGAAATGTCAGAGCCAATCTTTGGACTGAAATGTTGCGTAGTTGCCTCATTCAACGTGATGATAGATCCCGTTCCAACTATTTGACAGGATTCATTTATATGCCATGCTCTATTTTAAGACGTGCTATAGTACCTTTAATGATTATCGCGTTCAGCAACCTTAGTTCAAACTGTGAAGACTTGGTGTAATTCAGCTAGTTTAATCGTTGAGCTGTACGGAAGATAAACTTGACTGCCACCTCAACTTGTGCTGCTCTAATAACACACTTAAATGTAACTATTTTAAAGATAGAGCCATTGGCTCTGTTTCTCAATAGCCTTTTATAATATATCTTATAGATTTAATGTCATAATTTGAATTTTGATATTAAATACATTATCTTACTAACATCGCACCCAGTCATTTACGTGAGACGCCACAATGGGGACGCCTACCAGGGGCCCAACTCGAATGACTCCACAAGAGAACAGACGACCATAGACAATAGCCCCCCCCCCCCCCCCCCCCAGAAGACCTAGAAGAAGAAGCAGATACATCCGCAATGGCAGGGTGTTTAACAGCATGCCTCACATTGTATTTCTGGCGACTGTCAATTACAGACTGTGCATGAAGAGTCTCGATCCGTTGGTGTCAGTAGAGTGAACATTGAACACAAGGAAAGTCTTCCTGATGACAAACCAAGTGACATTCAGGCAGGTCAACACGCAGGAGTCTGAAGCTTGTTGTCTTCTACTGGAAACATGTGTTTTTCTCTTCTCGAGCGTGGTGTCTTCTTCAGCTGTAGACACCTTTTTTTGAATGCTCGAGTATAGGTGTAGCTGTAGACATATTTAGACACTGCTTAGGCTTTTCACTTGTCGTTTCTGTAGACACAGTTATTGAACCGTAAGGCTTTACAGTCAATGCACTGGACAGACATGCAAAGCGCTTGACGAAAGTCCTTCACTTCCACTTCTGCCTCGCTGTCACCATGGTTTAACTTACACTGGTGTGGTTTTCCTGAGGCTCAATTGTTGTATTCATATGTAGCGAAGCACCTGTTAGTGAGAGAAATAGTTTGTTGTGAATAATGTGATTGATTGATTTTTATTTTTCTCCCTTCGTGAATCCAGCAGTGTTACCATGATAGAATATTATTGTGCAGTCGACTGTTGATCGTAGGATTAATTGTTAATGTTACGCAATGAAGTTCTTACCATGAGCTGATTGTTAGAAAGTCGATCACTGACCAAGGAATGTTTATGATAAAGATACTAACCCATGTTTCATTCATCTCCAAAATTTTGGTCGATTTCAAATATTTTGTTGTGGAGCCTACCGAATTGATTATGGATAATTTTGAAGATCACAAATACAATCTATATTTCTACTCTTTATAGGAATCAAATGAACATAGAGTTGAGAAAATACACACTTTTATTCGACTATAATATACATCCTGTAATTGTATATATGTGGAACACGACCAATTAGACTGGGGAATGCTTTGACTAAATCATTTATCGCAACCACTTTCTTTGGAGTATACACTATCTGCAGCGTTTTTCTCTCGTGAGTTTTACAATAAAACAAGTTTAGAATTTGGGTCGTCGGAGATCCGCCACTAATGAATAAAAAGCATTGCTACATCATGTGATTATTGGTGGAACGGCGTATTTAAGTTGTTTATTAACCTATTTTAGTATGAAAAGAAATCCCGAAATTTTCCATTTGGCATTACACTCGATCTTTGAATATCCAAGATGAAGCCAGATCACTGTGAAACATCACGTTTCATCAAGGTTCAAATCATCAATCTCGGGGAGCATACAGATTTGAGTTGCTTCATTTATGGTATTCATTTATCATTTAAACCAGTTCAATCGTTTCTTTCTATTTCTCTCATATCTTTGCTATTACAATTTCTATTTTCCAGATTACAAAAGACTTGCTAACAGTATCGCTCTCATCTGTCAATCTTGCTATGACCACTCTAATATACAATCTACATTCTGTTTCGCGGAGCAGTGCCTGGTCTGAACTTGGTAAAGGCAGAGTGGTATGAGCAGGACAAACTCCTACTCATTTAGATTTCAATCAATCTTAAACAAATGATACGTAATTGATTTATCATGTCCCGCTCTACAGCCTAGCTATGTAAGGTTGACAGCTTATTTATATAAACCTAAACAAAAACATTAATTTCAACATGCGTCTATATTTGAGAGAGTACCATCAAAGCTTTGTAAACATTGTCAAAACATCCTATAGATTTATCAAAAGTACAAATTTATAAGAAAAAAAACTTATGTAATGGTCTGGGTGAAGAGATTCGAACTTCAATCCTGATCGAAATTGTAGTCAATGCAGTGCACATGAATATGCTTTCCATGCAGAGTTGCGACCCTTACATGCGCTTTATTGAGGCGCCATTTTCATTCCTTTGTTCTCAAAAGAGATGGGATTTCTCGATATCAACGCATCTGAAGTGGTGTTCCTTACGGATTTTTTCGTCTACAGTTTAGGTAAGACTGTTTTCTGTATGTTGGATACGCTAATTAGTTTTACCTTGTCAGTAATATCCAAGATTCTCATTCGTCGATATCTTTCCTTTGTTTACAATGGTCGTGCATCTGATGGTACAGTCTCTTTCATTGATAACTTTCAGCTCGTAATTTTGTGATGCTACTTCAAAACATGTGTGTAGTGATTTGTTAGTACATATATTTGAAAAAATATAGCTTTCTCTATATTTTGACTGAAAACAAATAATTCATGACCAAATTATTTCCCTTGGTATTTTGTGTTACCTGAACTTTCATAGTAGAATATTAATCATTAATACACCCTTATTAAATGCAGAGAACCTGATTCGGTGTGGAACATTTTCATTTTCAGATAACTGTCATTTTAATTCACTGCAAAATAAACCTTTTTTTTATAATAGTTGACTTATGACGTAGATTCAACTATTATTAGTTTCTAGTTAGTAATATGGTTTCATTTGGTGTCTGTGTAAAAATTTATATTGAATTTTTCAGGACAGATAGCTTACCAAATATTTAACAGTGTTAACATATATTTTGATTTGAATCTGAATATATAGGTACAAATGTTGACCATGATCATGAGTTGAGATAACAATTAAGGTTTCAATTTATTTTCAGATACTTTCACAAATCTGTTACAAGGACGCAATCAAGGATATAATTCTCAAGAACGGCGGAATTCTTTTAAGATGCTCTTCGAGGGTGTAGGAAGAAAATGGCCTTGAATCAGGACATTCATACTTTAAGAATTACTCCTCAGCTTTGGACAATGATATGAAGATTTGACAAATCTAATTTGAAGTAAAGTTAATTTTTCAAAACATATAAAAGGAAATATTTTTGTATTAGTATTACATTATATATGTTGATTGCATTAAATAGATTTTGATATTGAATAAATATTTCATCTTATTTGAGCTTTTTTCTTGTTTATTTTCAAGGCACAATTGCTCATCACTTAGTCTGAAAATTTGGAATCTATTCATAAGAAAATTTAAACCTAAACATGAAATTAAGTTACCATATCAAATTCTAAAATGGTATCCATCATAAGTCATTATATTGTTTTAAATAGTGAAATAATTGGGCTTAAATGTATCCATTTTTATCTAAAATATGCAATTGCACCTTACAAAAAACAGGGTTTTGTTTGAAGCTCTGAATCCTGATGAAGTTCCCACTGCATAGCATTATTAAACTGGGGTATAACACAACCACTAAAGGACATGTGTTAACCTTTTCAGACTTCTGTAAAATATTTTGGGAGGTATTTACACTTCTAATAGAGGTTTAATATATGTCTCAAAAAACGTCTGAAAGACGTCTAATAAACGTCTAAAAGACGTCTAATAAATGTCTAAAAGACGTCTAATATACGTTTAACAGACGTCTACCTTTAGAATAGACGTCTAGGCTTAGACGTCTTTCTAGTCCCACGTACAGATTAGACTATATTTAGACGTCTTTTAGACGTCTAGGCTAGACGTCTATGTGCCTGCTGGGATCTCAGTAAAAACATAGCAAATTAAGCTACGGCATCGCAATTTTTATAACAGTTTGCGTAACTATAAGGACAGGAAAGATACACTGCTAACTGTAGTGCAGTGAACTCACACGTAATCAGCATAGTATATTCACTTTAGACAATAACGTGACTAGTTCAGTGTTACGAGGTACCGTATTTCTCCATCAAAAATATCTACCATTAGTCTACAAGGAAGTATCCCAGAATAGGCAGGTGAAACGGAAATAGAGACAAACCTGAAGTGTTTCCATTTTAACGAAGCCGATGCCCACCTAATAATGTTACTGTCGACAAAGGTTTGACTTAGCACTTAATGGGCTCTGTGCAAATATGCCCAGTACTGAATTAGCATATATTATGGTAAAACGAACAAAAAATCCGTTGTGTCATTCAAGTTTATCATAAACCAACAATTATAAACCAACAACCATAAATTAATGTATGAAATATAAAATATGTTCCATTATTCAACAAAGTAGTGTATGTTATGGAAAATTGGTTAATCTACATGAACTGATCGTCACAAGACATTTTCTCTCAGTTACCTTTGCTACAATATATACGTAAAATAAATGCTATCTGAAATGATATCATTGAAGTTAAATGTTCAATATCTTTCTAAGAAATCCTTCAAACAGTAAATAAATAAGATATTAAGTTCTGTAATACTAAATGTATGCAGGACTACTTTTCTTTTTAAAATATTTAATTGTGATTATTAATATTTGCTGTTTGAAAAAAAAATCAATCTATTGCATAATACATATACACATATAAGAAATATAAAATATGAATCAATATAGAATAGGGAAAAGTGAATGAGATGTTGAAACAATATTTGATTACTAAACACTAACATATATATATCAAATGTCTTAATAAGCCGAATCACATGAAATAAGGGATAAGGCACACGCCTATTAATCTGTACATTCAGGTCAGTAGCACATCAGCCGATCTGTTTGGACGCCTTCCCTCACTTGCTGAATCGTCACAACACAAGCATGGCGCGTCTTTTGCTTCTCCTACTGTCTGCCCTGATTCTTTGCAGGGTGGACGCTGATGTTCAGGATGATTTCAAATATCTGATGTCGATCTTTGAAGGACTCTACGACAACATCGACCAATACAAGGCTGACATCCAACATGCCTTGCCTCCCGCTTTCAGACACCTACATCTCACCACGTCAGTGGTTGCCGAGGATGTTCCAGTTCTTCAAGGCCGGACCAGCTTCTACTTGGAGCAGTACCTCAATGGAAGCAAGGATAACCTCATCCGCCAGCGCATCTACAGCTTCTCCCTCGACAGTATGAAAAGGATCAACCTGAAGCTGTATTCCCTGGTGGACCAGGCTAAGTTCGCCCATGCGGCACGGGACTCGCCCCTCTTCAAGCAACTTCGGGCGAAAGACATGGTGTACGCCCAGGGGTGTGACGTGTACTGGGAGCGGGTCTCCAGTGACCTCTACAGGACAAATATGTTCAACACGTGCATCGTGCCTATAGCTGGGAGCGAGGTAGGTTCTTTTATATTCTTTATATATATAACGAGAGAAGTTACATTGAGTTCATTCTAGGTTCATGGTAAATACAATGGAGAAAGTTGCAAATTGGAACTCTTTAATCTTTGACAGATCTTATAAACATTATATCTAGATCTTTTCTAGCGTGCATTAAGCATTGCAGATGTTTCAACGACAGAAATTAGAAAGCATTAACACATAAGCACGTTATAATGTTGAATACACCAAAGAAACCTCTGTTATTGGTCTTCCCTTATGAAAGTCAACATAGCACTAATCTATGTTACAAACTTATATTTTTTGTGTTCCAGTATGTTATGCTGGTTGAAATAGTTACCATCATAGTTTACGACCAAGGGAAAATCAAGGACACAGGAAACAAAATAAATATGTTCTGCATGTGCAGTCTATGCACACAGTTTTCCCAATCTGTCAATTTCGTTTTGGGTTTTGACGTTTATTTCTATAAGAAAAAAATCTACATGAATAATCAACGAGGAATTACGGTTTATCTGTCCCGAGTGGATTGTGATTCCGAGCTTTAAGTTAGTCATTCTTTTTCTTACCCCAATCAAATTTAAGAGTAGTTACGGTACTTTTGAAAATACCCTCGTGAAGTCGAGTTGCAAGTTAACTTGGTCATTGGATTCAAGCGCGGCAAACAACTATCATGGTATTATTTTACGCAGTCAAATGTAGTCCCAGCAATCATAACGTGTTTATGGATCACATATTAAGCAAAACAATCTCATGTATTAGAAATAATTTCTGAAAAACACATATAATAACACTTTATGTATGTTATTCCATACGAAATGAAAATGAGTGTTTATTTTGAAGTCTCGTTGACACGTGCATGCTAGAACTGAACGAATGAACATAATGTAGTTCTGGCAGATCTATATTTTTTTTTAAACTGTATTTCTCACAACCATTATGAAAACTTTAATACCCGGCATATTTGAGCCCGCTTGGGTAAAAAAAGCTATAATCAAGAAGAGGATGGTAACTCAGCAAGTATATACCACAAATATGAGCATTGAAAATGTGTTAACTAACATCAAGTACAAAAGAAACGTTAAGCTTTCCAAACTGATATTCTGATAACGTCGCCATTTTTCATGCACTGCTAAAGTCAGGCCATCAAGCCTGTCACCGATTTAAAAAAAACTCTAGATAATTCGAAATGACGCGTTTGACTCCAAAGGCGAACTTTTCTTCCTTGAACTACCGTCGGCCGGGATGTTTTCGTGTTGTCCGATTCAGCAGACAGTTAACGTCATTCGACCTCTGCCACTTTTCGTTAATCACGTCGTTTTTTGGAGTGCTAACACACGAGCTGCCCATTTCTATCCGTCTATCATAATTTAGTACTTAACAGCTAACCTAACAGAAAACGAGCGTCTGGATAACAACAATTTTGATCCTACTCACGTTTGAATCCTTCAATGCAAAACTTGTTATCTAAACTCATATATAAGTGGATCCTGTAACGGTTGATATTGTCTCTACATGTTCCATTAAATGTGTCAGGTGCTGATCATCGACAAGACGACTCTGTCCCCCAACTACCTGACAGCGGACGAGACCTGGATCTTCGTCAAGAATGGAACTGTGCTGAAGGTCTACCCTGGGCCCTACAACATGACCAAACAAAACACACTGCAGTCGGACAAGTATGTCTTCACCAAATTCTAGCTTTATTTCGAAACTACAAGTTGAACTTTATTAATCATTGTTGAAATTTCAATACATCGAAGTAATAAAGTAGCAAAATGATAAAGTAAGTTCAACCTCTCGAGATTAGATATTACATTGGATCCGTCGGTGTATGTTGTCTTGAATTTATTGGAGTGTAGTTGTTTTGGCGAGTGCCGGGTTGTGTTTGCTTGAAAGTTGTTGAGATGCAGGTTTCTGCGGGGTGCTGGGAGTTGTGGTTAGAAGTATTGTATGATGTTTTGCGGAAGAGATGTTGTTGAGGTTCGCTTGCGTTATGAGGTTTGTGATGCGTAGTGATATGGGTGTTGTGAGAATTAAGGTATTTATTTGCGTATGCTGTTTTGTGTTAGATAATTTAGAGTTTAGGAGGTTGGAGATTAGAGGATGAATGAATTCTGTGTCGTTTTATCTACAGATATGTTCCCAAAATGTCTGAAATAGAACCAAAGAGAGCGCTTAGGACAGCTCTTCATGGAGCACCTAAAGCACCACCAAAAGCACCCCCTAGAGCAGGCCCCACGGAACTGATGGGGTTCCAGGCTGTGGTTAGTGCTCTGATCGCTGGTCAGCCCGTCCGGTACTACATGCAGACGTCAGTGTGCACGGTGAGTGGGGGACATGTCACCGGGAACCAGGTCAACGTCGGGGGATTCATCGACGCCTTCGAGTACTTCAGGGATCCACAGTTCGGACCAGAGCATTTTGGCTTCTCCACCTTTCTCCTCAGAAGGAACACCACAGGTATACGATTATGGTGACGCTTATGGTGATACGATATATTTGATATGGAAACAAACATAACTCTTACCTGACCAACCTTTAAACTTAAATCTCTTTTTGCAAAACAAGTTTAGTTGTTTATCATCGTACCAGAGCATCCTTTAATCTGACTTAATATATTATCAAGACCTATCCTAAATGACATCAATTCCAACGAATCAAAATGAAGGTGCTGTAGTAAACTTCACTATAAAACAGTGTCATAATTGACAGTTTTCGTTATGAATGAAAATGGCCAACAAATCTTAGTGTTATTTCAACAAGATTGGACCTCATTTAACAGATTAGTTAATGCTCGTCAAAACGATAAAGGTCAAGATCCCAGTTTAACTGGTGGTTTTGTTCCAATCAAGGCAGTCTAGTGGTGGACTTGAGGGAGGGTCTGGTATATCGGGACGGGCATGTGCAGCTGAGACGGACCACACTGACCCCTGACTACCAAATTGTGCTGGACATCCAAAATATCACCTGCCAGCTCAGTAGTGCCCAGGCCAGGTAGGTGCACGCTGGTCAGTAGCTGACCATTCATTGCAATGATAGGAATATTTACTATCACGGATGTGTGGTCATAGGTCGAGTTTGTGTTTGTGGAGCGCGGTGGTGTAGTGGTTAGCATGCTGGCCTATCGCCGCCGACGACCCGGGTTCGAATCCCGGTGAAGACACCAAACATTTGTGACCTGGGTCTCATACCGCGTTGTGTCCTTGGGCAAGGCACTTCATCCACATTGCACTCAGTCAACTCAGCTGTATAAATGGGTACCTGAATAAGGGAAGTACGGAAGCGCTAAGTAGCTGCTGTAGTACAATTCCTTCAGGGTAATAGTGTACCGCCAGTGAGCAGTGCCTCGCACTGGATATTAGGCGTTAACATGTATATTATTATTATTATTATTATTATTATTATTATTATTATTATTATTATTATTGTGTTAGTAAACCCTTATCGTTAGGTTATTACAAGAAGAATTTTCTTAAATGATCAATTTGAGGACGGAAATGGTTTGAAGCGTCAAAGGTTCAACGAATGTAAAAGACAGTTTTCTACTCTTCCAGCGGATCTGCGCTCTTCTACTCGGGCCAGGCCTCCATCACCCAGCTCTCAGACTTCCCCTCTTTTATCAAGGCGCTGGAGACCGGCCACCAGGTCAGGTTCAGCGTCAACTACGCTCTGTGTAGCTTGGGGGTCGGCGCTGTCGGAGGGGGCAAGATTGACGGTGAGATATTTGAGGAAAATTTAACCGTCCTCTGCTCAAAGCATAACGTGGACGGTGCTGATCCATCTATTACACAATCAATTGACGCCGTGCAAATAAATACTATCTAAACTGTATCATTATTACTATTATCATTATGGTACAATCATGCTTAAATAAAATATGTCATATTCATAAACCCTCCTTGTGACCTTCCAATTACCTCATTTCGGTCACTTACCGGTAATTCGACGAGGGTTTCTCAACATCATCATACAGCTGTTATAGTGTACGTGACATCAGAAACAGCTGTGTTATAGTGTACGTGACACTAGATACAGCTGTTATAGTGTACGTGACACTAGATACAGCTGTTATAGTGTACGTGACAACAGAAACAGCTGTGTTATAGTGTACGTGACACTAGATACAGCTGTTATAGTGTACGTGACACTAGATACAGCTGTCAAAGTGTACGTGACACTAGATACAGCTGTTATAGTGTACGTGACACTAGATACAGCTGTCAAAGTGTACGTGACACTAGATACAGCTGTTATAGTGTACGTGACACTAGATACAGCTGTCAAAGTGTACGTGACACTAGATACAACTGTTATAGTGTACGTGACACTAAATACAGCTGTTACAGAGTGAAATTAATCAAAATCTTCTTACCGGCGAAATGTTATCATATTTACACAATATATTCTTGACACTTCAAAGAAGGGGAATTCCTAAACATGTTTAATCCAAACTACAAACCAAAAGAGTACTTTGACTGCATTAACTTCATTATTGTTTCCAAATTTGAATTAACTGTGTAAATGTCACGTGACGAGATTCTTATCATTACCATACCAAACAAGTCTGCTAGTGGAGGAAAAGATCCATTCACAGTGCCAGAATTCACTGCCTTCCCAGCCTGACTGGGAAATCAAAACCTCCCCCATCCCATATGTCCCCCAAATATTTAGCTATTGTTATGGGGATAAGCTTTGGAGACTAATGAGTAAGGTTATGAAAAGATTATTGTGAAAGGAAATCGATTTGGACAAGTTTGTATAACTTTTGTCAACAATAGTGAAATATGCACTTCAAATACATCCAAACATTGTTAAAAGACTATGATTGTTTTAAACAATTTTTAACAAAATGTTAACAAATACATTTCCTTGTTAGGCCTATAGTTAATTCTTTAATTAAATATCTCATTAAATTAGTGTTGGTCATCTCATTAAATATATAAACTTAATATACTGATGATACTATCAGCTAATCACATAAAATCAAACTTCATGGGTTTTTGCCTGATTAATATGCACTGGAACTAAATAGTTTAATACCAGCCACGAGTTGTGGTAAAGTTTTGTGACCTTTGACCCTGCTGAGCTCTCCCGGGCACCAAAAAAACCGTTACTGCCCTGTCACTCAAACACTGATTACATCTTCTATTTATGGAATCAACCAATCACAGTAAAGATGACAAAGATAAGAAACCCATGGTTTTTTTTGGAGGTTTGGATCCCGGCCTTTAACATTAAAAAATCGCATTATTTCACACTTTTTGACAAACTAAATTATTAAATGAATATATCTGCAGGTCTCATTTCCATTCCCATGACATTTGACAGATTTCATCAAAATAATACAGTGATTCTTGAAGTTAACAACTAACAACCCAACTGTTTATATCGATATATTAATCAACCAAATATGTTTGATTCCAAAAACGTCTTTGGTTTTCTTTTGTCTTATCTAAATGTAATCTTTTGTTTATACTGTCCTCTCTTGATGCCATTTCATACTTCCATGCAATCATGGTTGACCGCTTGCTCTGCAGACTTCGAGATCTGGCCGGATAGCAGTAAGGTTCGATCCTCCCAGTACAAGATCATCACCAACTACCAGGGTCCCGGCTACGTCAGCGATATCGTCATCGGCTCCTTCTACCAGAACAGCAGCGCCATCTTCATAGCATCTGACGTCATCGTGGATACGGACAAAGCCTTCTATACGGAGGAGATAGACTGCGAGATCAACGGGCTTCGTCCTGGCGGAGCGGTGTACCTGTACAAGATAGAGTAGATGCTTTGGGAACACTAAGATCAGTTGAATATGTAAGAAGAAAGAATGCATCGTTTGAACGTTATGATTTTCATAGATATTGAACTTGTATGTATCATAGAAAGATATATGACAATACCATCAAATTGAAATTTGTTGACGCCTTTTGCATAAAATCACTTAAAAAGTCGATGTTAAACATCATGTTAAAAACTTGACGAATGGTATGAAAGCGATATCTGCCGCCTACAGAAATTGTGCCCCTATTTCAATGGTACACATAGAGGCGTCATCATGTCATATAGGTTTACTTACATTTAGATAACTTAGTTTAGCTAGATTACGTGTGTACGGAGGGCATACTCAATGGTAGCATAATTATACAACTATTATAGTTTTTGCGAATTGAGTTCTGTAAAGAAAGTACACAACATAAAACTAACAAATGTAAATAAAAGGTTGTTTTTACATTCTTCACCAACATATGGAAACACTAGGTGTATGTTTTAAGAACTGTGTGTTGACAGTGATCTCATATTCAAAACGGACAATTTAGCGTTGTTTATAATTCGGCAATGCTAATCTCTGTATTTCTTCAAATGGTTAATATCAATCAATTTGAATCTAGTTTTATTAGTTATCAGAAGGAAACGTGTGACTGATCTATTACGCTTCGATTTAGCATTTAACTAAACTTGGAGAGTGTCTTTATGTATATAACTGAACTACATATCTAACGATTGACACGTTGACGTACAAAAATGATTATGTCTTTTGATAATAAATTCATCTTTAACCATCAATATAACGCTTTCACTCCTTCATTTTTAACCATCAACATGACGTCTTCTCTCCTTCGTCTTTAACCATCAATACAACATCTTCACTCCATCTTTAACCATCAAGATAACGTCTTCTCTCATTCGTCTTGAACCATCAAGACATCTTCACTCCATCTTTAACCATCAATACAACATCTTCACTCCATCTTTAACCATCAAGATAACGCCTTCACTTCTTCGTCTTGAACCATCAATACAACATCTTCACTCCATCTTTAACCATCAATACAACATCTTCACTCCATCTTTAACCATCCTAATAACGTCTTCACTCCTTCATACTTAACCATCAATTTAAAATCTTCACTCCATCTTTAACCACCAATATAACGTCTTCACTTCTTCAATCATTGTACTAATGTTTAAATCGCCCTGCTGTTTACAGTAAGGTGTGTATCGCAGTAGGATCAACGTTGTTTACAAATGGTGTTAACATGCACGCGGGTATGTAGTATTGAGTCCAATATCCGGGAGATTATTAAGTGTCAATAATAGGAGGTACTGTGACACTTAATATATATATATCAAGATCTTCGAAAGGTCATAGTACGTATGTTCAGTCACACACGTAACTAAACTTATTTAAAGCTGAATAGAATTACGTCAAGGTCGGTAATAATGATACACCACGTGGTGTGGTTATCGGGTCAATATAAGAGGTTAGCTTTTTCAAATAACCAGGCGTGTGATGGTTATATTATATAACTTTATCTCTGTTAACATCCTGGCTGCGTTTGGTCGAAACGCTCTCACTTCGATACCGCAAACAAGCCCGGCTTCGCCTCACTTGTTTTTCGGTATCGCACCTCGAAAGAACTCTAAAACCACTGTGTTTTATGGTACCTTAAGATACCAAACACCTTGAGAGGTGGCGTTCACTAATGCCTACATGGAAGAATGCCTACAGTCTTATCAAAACATCTTCATGCACCAGTGGCTCTAAGTTTAACAACCTTCACCCTATAAGCTAAGTGGAATGTTCCACAAATGAAAACAAAACACCATATTGTTAGCACATCGTTATTTCAAACGACATTAAATTATCAATTTTGTTAAAATTTGAAAACATGTTTTTATCACAATATTTCTACAATATATTTACAACATATACATTTAATGTGACATAATCACTTTTGTCAAAATTTAAAAACATGTTTTTGTCACAACATTTCTACACATTTATATACTTGATCTCGTCTTGTAGCCAAAATCGTCGAAATTCTGCGTACATTTTACATTTTCTATTAGACATTTGTGTCTGCTGTAAATAAGTTTCCAAAATTATGTTTGAGTCATTGACGCGCGTCACTGTCCGGTTTTCGATCACAAATCGAGACTTTAACCTGTTTTATTGTCATTATACTGAACTCATAAGCACTTAGATACTAAATTTTGGAAACTAAAAACACTTCTCGATAAATAACACTATTTTGAAGTTTGGCATATTTGATTCCAATAAGACACTCTGTGGCCCTTCAACACACTATAAACTAATAGAGTTCCTTCTCACTTAGAGTATTGCTTACAAAAATGATAGTTCCTGCTTATTAACATGACTTGAGAATGTTTAAGATTTTACTTAGTTTAAAAGGATTGTTTTAATTCATGAAAGCAATTCCTTCTCATTAGTATGAGTATATGAGATGTATCTTTCAAATACATTGCTATCAAACCAATTGCTTGTTGTCTTTTACTTTCTTAATCTGTTAGCTTATGCTCTATTGTAGACATTATTCCAAACTAATTGGAACAGTGTGCAGGTAAGCGTGTCGCAATCACAACAATCACTGTAGGCATTGTTCCTTGTAGGCGTTTTTCCCTGTAGGCATTATTAACCCTAACCCCTTGAGAGGTTGCGTTTGAAATAAAAAAACAACAACTGTAAAGCAACATGTTTCAATCACGTTGAAATGCTCATTTTGCAATATTGAAGGTACAGTTGACAAATTGAACAGATTTCGCTTCAGCTTCGTCCGGTTTCCAACTCTTGGAGCGTTGGAAACCGGACGAAGCTGAAGCGAAATCTGTACAATTCTCTGGAGTTTCTGAAATATGTTGAAAAACAGAAACACTACTATCTATGGGTCGATTTTCACTTTTACAACTGGGATTATTTTGTTATATTCATGGAAACTCTTAATATGAACCAGCGGAAAATACTTAATATTGTTATCCTGTGATGCTTGAATTAAATCTTCACCTGAAGAAGCCATTTTCTTCTGTGTTACGCAACACGTTTCAAGTCGCACAGTGCAAGTGGTAATGCATCGCACGCACTAATAATGCCGTTGGTACAGGAAAATCTCGTGCTCGTGCGTTGCTGCGAACATTCACACTAACGATTTTTTCTTTATTTTGAAATGACTATTTTTGGATAAATTGAACAGGTATAATTTGATCATTTTAAATTAAATTATTCCTATCAATAAATAGAAAAGGATAGCCACCTCATTTGCCGTCAGTCGTTGATTATATAATACCCAGCAGGGATCGAAATTCCCTTCATTTCAATGCCGAACGCACGGGTACGTTTCAGAGGGCACGGATAAAATCGAACTTAAATCGCTTAGAATCATGAAGCTTAATTAGACTGTCAAAATCTTTGATTTTAAACCTTTCTGCAAGTTCTAAGAATGATTTTTCTGAGGCCGTGTTACCTATTTAAATTGTTTGATTAAAAATTTCAAACTTATTAATCTCTTTTAGTCGAAATCAAAACAAATATTTGTCAGAAATACGATCGCAAGAGAACGTTGTTGTTGTACACTGGTGATTCGAGAATTAGTTACCGAGTAGTTTTTGCGCCTCCAGGACAGCTGAAACTCGATGAATTACGTTTTGAATGATAGGATATAACAATATCAATATGATAGAAAAATAAGGATCGAAGATATACCTCAAACTTCAAAAGATTTAATAAATGCACAAATTACCGAAAAATGAACGCTGAAGTCGTTAACATTATCTTACAGAAGCCATAAAAAGGAAACACCGTTTGGAATATCGATGCATTTTCTTAACGACGAATAACATTGAAATTTCATTTCATAACCTCCGGCAAGATATTCCAGTGTTATCTCCCTTGATTCCAGCTGGTTTCAAAGTCTCGCGAGATTCTCGCCACTTTCCCGTTCCAGCTCATGGCCGACGGTCGTTGCGACTCACGTTGTTCAAACTTTTGAGCTTTTGACTGTTCAAGTGGTGAGTTTTTAATCAAATTAGCGCTTTTTGTGTATGCTTAGTTTGATTTTTTTAAGGGCATAAGTCAACAGCAAGATGGCTAGCCCTTTGTCGTGCCAACAAACAAATGACGGTGGGCAAAAACACGTGGGCGAAAAGGTAGATATGAATTCGAACCAAATCGCATCTCAATCCAAGGAACAAAAACAAAGTTCCGATTCGGAGGTTAATGTAGATGATTTGGAAACAGATGATGAACCTGATAGGCAATCTTTTTTGACCGACAGAAGGGTCAATCATAACGCTGCTTCTACATCGGAGTCAACCAGTACACCTTCGCACAGTCGCTTTGACCCGACTATGATTACCAATGCGAACAAATGCACTTTCAATGATGAAATGTACAAGTATATTGAAAGGCAATTTAATATCTTCATTGAAGATAAAGTCATTCAGGACAGTATTCTAGATGATTGTCCAATACCTGAAGGTACTACTTTTCAAATCAAAGAAATGGATGGTATCATTCACAGTCTTTTGGAACAAAGGGGAATTAGTGTGGAAAAAGGTCCAGATAAAGGACTTCAGTCAATCCAGTCCCGACTCATGCGAGTTATGGGCCCCCTAGGTTCCCTTTACAATTTACTTGAACATAGTAGGGTAAATGGTGCAGACATTGATTTTGATTTGGTCTCTCAACTTGTTGAGAAGGCTATCTGTTGCACTGGTCAGGTGAATGTTGCAATCAATTATAACAGAAGACTGGCCATTCTGAGCAAACATACCAAAGATGTTAAAAAGAGTAAGTCCATTCTCAGAAAGAATGCAGCTGCCATTGAGCAGTCAGATGACCAATTATTTGGAAATGGCTTGCGCAAAACTCTTAAAGAGATGGGAAAAAATCGTCGTGAGGCTAAAGATGTGGTTGATGCTTTGCAAACTCCACGTAAAAAGCCAAAATTTGTCCTCAAACCAAAGTTTACGACTCAAACTCAACCCCATCCTCAGAAAACACAGTTTTTGGGACGCGACTTCAAGACCCAGACACCGCCCTTTCGTGGCGGGCCCTCGGGAGGAAAGTTCAGCGCCGGGGGCCACAATTCCAACCCAAAAGGCAACTTTGGACAGAACAAGTTTGTCAAAAGGTATTATCAGATGAGCTTTGTTCAGGATCTTGTAGAATCAAATTTGTCAGGAGAAATCCTGCAGCCAGTAATAGCCCTGAATTTACTACCAATTCAGCCAGTTGCCCCTCTAGCAGGGAGAATTCAGTTTTTTCTAGAAAACTGGGAAAAAATCACCCAGGATCCAGTTGTTCTGGAGATAGTGAGAGGGGAAAAGTTAGATTGGATATCACATCCACAACAAGATGCACCCCCTTTACAGCCCTCTTTCTTTATGACAAAAATAAACTCAATAAACCAGGAAATTCTGGAGTTACTAGACAAAGGGGCGATTTCTCAAGTAAACGAATCCAGACCCCAATTCTTGAGCCACGTCTTCCTCGTCCCAAAGAAGGATGGAGGAAACAGACGGTGATAAACCTCAAGAGGTTGAATTTCCATTTGAAGTATCATCACTTCAAGATGGAGGGTCTGTATATGATCAGGGATCTATTGACAAAAGGGGACTTCATGTGCAAAATAGATCTCAAAGACGCTTATTTTGCAGTCCCAATGAACAATCAATTTCACAAGTATCTGAGATTTCGGTGGGAAGGGAAGACATTTCAGTTCAAATGTCTCCCTTTCGGGCTTGCCACAGCACCGCGGACGTTTACGAAATTGTTGAAACCAGTGGTGGGATTCCTACGCCGGATAGGTATGAGATTGATTATCTACCTAGACGACATTTGGTTGGTGAGCTCAACTCAGGAGGGCCTAAAAAATTACAGGGTCTCCTTACTCTACCTCCTTCAGCGTCTGGGATTCACAATCAATTGGAAAAAATCCCACCTTGTCCCAACCCAGAGAATAGAATTTCTTGGGTTTGTGATAGACTCAAGAGAAATGATGTTCTACCTCCCTATGACAAAGATAGATCAGATCAAACAACAATGCAGGGAGGTAATGAAATGTCAGCAGGTGTCTGTTCGACACCTCTCCCAATTGATAGGCAAACTTCTGTCCTCTGTGCAGGCGATTCTGCCAGCATCAATTCAATGCAGATTCTTGCAAATGAATCAGATTCGAGGCTTACTTCAGGGCAAATCATACGAAAGTTTGGTATCTCTGGATCAGAATGCTCGAGCCGAGGTCTCATGGTGGTTGAACCAAATAGAGACCAGCAATGGGCGGGCAATAAATTGCCCATCCCAGACATGACGATAGACTCGGATGCCTCCAACTCCGGTTGGGGTGCTGTTTGCCAGGGTCAAGTGACTCAGGGTGTGTGGAGTACGACAGAGTCAACATACCACATCAATGTAAAGGAGCTTCTTGCAGCTCAGTTTGCCCTCAAATCATTTGCCAAAGAGAGAAAGTCAATATGTGTGCATTTGCGGATAGACAATCAGACCGCAATAGCGCACATAGTGAGGGGAGGGGGCATAAAATCCCATCTGCTGAACATGGTAACAAAGGAGATTTGGGATTGGTGTCAGAGCAGACAAATCACTTTGACAGCAGAACACCTTCCAGGTGTGCTGAACACAATAGCAGATTGGCAGTCGAGGAATTACATAGACTCAAGCGACTGGAAATTGAATCTTTCAATATTCAAACAAATAGCCAAGATTTACGGACCTCTGTCGATAGATCTGTTTGCATCTCGACTGAACACACAGCTGACCCGGTATGTCAGTTGGAAACCGGATCCAGAGCCAGTGGCCTCCGATGCTTTCCTGATGAAGTGGAAAGCCAATCAGGGGATTCTCTATGCATTCCCACCATTCATATTGGTGGGGAGATGCCTTGCGAAATTGAAAAAAGAGGGGGGAGAGATGGTGTTGGTAGCTCCTCTGTGGCAGGCACAAACTTGGTACTCCCTTCTGTTGGAGATGGCGAGTGCTCCTCCAATCTGGTTACCAATAACTCCGAATCTACTGACATCCCATCAAGGGGAGAGACACCCTATGATAGAGCAAAAATCACTCTCCCTGGCCGCTTGGAGAATATCCGGAAACCCTCAAAAACAAGCGAGCTTTCGAAACGAGCTGCAGACCTTCACGAGAAGCGCCTGGGGACAGTGGGTTCGCTGGTGTGATACACAGCAGGCTGATCCCATTCAAGCACCTATTCCCACTGTCATAGAGTACCTAACATACCTCTATGATAAAGGTTTAAGGTACGCAACCATTAATTCTCACAGGTCAGCTATATCCAAAAACCATGAATTGGTTGGGGGCATTAAGATTGGACAGACACCACTGGTATGTGAACACATGCGAGCCATATTTAATGAAAGACCCCCTGGTCCCAAGTATCATTGTACTTGGGATGTAGATCAGGTGCTTAACACCATGAAAGATTGGGGAGAAAATGAAAACCTGTCCGACAAAACGCTAACCCAAAAGTTAGCAATGTTGCTTGCACTGACCTCTGCAGGTAGATCCTCAGAAATACAGCAACTAGACGTCAGGTTTATGTCTTAAAGAGTTGACAAAATCACTTTTGAGTTGACAAAGAGAACCAAAACATGTAAACCTGGTAAGTATAGAAAAGATATGGAATTCTCCAGATTCCCTGACGATCAAACCTTGTGTGTTGTTCAGTGCATAGAGACTTATCTCAAAAGAACGAGATTATGGCGAGAAATGTCTGACGGAGTTTCTCGGCATAATTTACTCATTAGCTTTGTGAAACCACATGCACAAGTGAAACCTTGCTCTGTGGCAAGATGGTTGAGAGAGGTTCTGATAGAGTCAGGTGTGGATACTGATTTCACACCTCATTCTACAAGAGCAGCCTCAACCTCGAAAGCCTTGAGGCAAGGGGTGTCTGTTCAAGACATACTGAACACAAGCAAATTGGTCAAACCAATCTACTTTTGGTAAATCTTATTATAGACCCATCAAAGGCAGTTCATTCCAATCAGCAGTTTTATCAAGGTAAGCTTTAAACTAACACTGGAATATCTTGCCGGAGGTTATGAAATGAAATTGTGGCTTTCATCAGCACACGGAGTGTGTTCAATGAAAGCTTGATTTTATGATTAACCGAAGGCAAGATATGAAAGTGTTCCCACCAACCCCCCCTTAAGCAATTCATAATATACCTAATAGATTGTATATACATTTAATTGCCTTCGGTAATCTCAATTCAGAATACGTATGATGTGTTCTGTTATTTCCAGATAAGGCCAAAGGAATATGTGACTGCTGATGTGACTGCTGACTCTTGGGTTAGAGGAAGATTGAAGCTTCCTGTTGCTCTGAAGCTTTTTCGGATTCTGTTGATTTGAAGCCTTTTTCGCGTTCTGTCGATTTGTATTCCTCAGGGAATAAATTTAGAAATTACATGATATTTTGTTTTTCTCTCTCTCGCTGCTCTCCCTCTGGCCATGAGCTGGATCGGGAAAGTGGCGAGAATCTCGCGAGACTTTGAAACCACCTGGAATCAAGGGAGATAACACTTTCATATCTTGCCTTCGGTTAATCATAAAATCAAGCTTTCATTGCACACACTCCGTGTGCTGATAAAAGCCACAATTATGCTCTAGGGTCCATGATAAGCTTTTCGATCGTCTTTATTCGAGTAATATATTTTTTGAAATATATTATATAAATTTTTTATAATATATTATATAAATTTACGTTTCATTTTTTAAATAAAATACTAGTAACTGCTAAACTTATTATTAAAACATTTTATATTGTATCGGTAATATGTTGCCATGAAATTATCACGACCACGTATATCAACCAACTTGTAAAATTTACTTCGGCAGTTCGGATTCGTATTTACGTACACAGTTTTAAAAACTCGATATAATTTATGTTTTTAGGAAAAATATTTGTAAACAAAACATATTCTCGATGTTTTGATAAGGCATGTACGAATAAACTATTTGAAATTTCGGTTAAATTTACCTGAAGGAAACGCGCTCATTCATTCAGGCACTGTCAACAAACCACGGTTCATAAACACTTCGAACTATTCTTGCAAGAAGTGCATTTGTAAATAAATAAATAAGTCATTTTGATCTTGAAACCAGATCTAAGTGATAATTCAATCCAAGTTGATTAAAATAATAATTTTAAAAAATGTTTTACCATGACAGACACAATTAATAAACTTCTGACATTAATTATTGATATCCTGAATAGACTTATATTATTAAATATGTTAGAAATAACTTTCTTGATTCTTATGGATGGTGACAATAAACAAACTCGGGGAATTCTCCAGAGCTGGCCTCTGCCAAAATACAGGAAATGGTTTGTTTGTGACAGGGGAAACAATCTCCAATATTTTGTAGGGTGTCTCCAGATTGGTTTCCCTTAGGGAGGGATGGAAAGCCTACCGGTAATTACATCTTGATGCATTTTCTACAGGATGCAAAATACAGTGTGATACAAAAACACGTTAGGACATACTTCCTCCAAAATTACTGGTACTTAAAATAAATTCAAGATCTTTGAGGAAGCCGAGTTGCTTCCCTCTTCTTAGCCGGGACTTCAAGCGGGTTTGGTGTCACAGCTTTTGGTTGATTTCATAAATTTAGTAATTTGTATTGTTTAGAAAGCTCACTTATTCGATTTGAATTAGAAAGCTTAATAAAATAAACTTGTAAGCTAACGCATTTAGTAATTCATTTGATAAAGTAGGCTTACTTATTCATTTAATAATCTTACTAAATACGCCGAATTAGTAAGCTTCCTATAATGCTTTTTATAAAATTTCCCTGTAAGTTCAAAATAACGAGTTCTCCCTAGCAAGAATATTTTCACAGCATAAACTATCGCGTTCAGAAGCTTTTGAAGCTCTCTCAAAAGCAGGTTTCGTTCAAATTTTTATTTCACTGCCGATATATTGTGATAAGTAAAAATTTAGATACCTGAAAGAATTTGTCGTGTCATATTGGAGTTACCTCCCTTTGCAAAAATTAGACTCCTTTAATAGAACAGTTTATAATGTTTCATCACAAGGAATTGCTTGTTCAAATCTAATTTGACCGAAACACAGTACATGAACCTTGTGCGATTATATTTTTTCATTTAAACTTAACTACTACTGTCAATGATCAATAACGGGTAAATAATGTGCTGGCTATAAATAACCGCCACAGTTCAGTCGGAACACTTCGAGCATCTCCACCAAATGTACAGTGTGTATGAGTAGCAAATCGCTTTAAAATATTAAGATCGTTTCAAATAGCCGACTTTCCGACAGACTTGTCACCTGTTATAAGATACCATTTGATAAACTTAGAATATAGATAGAATATCCCTAGCTCGTTGAATAACGAATAAAAGAAAAAATAATATCAGATATTAGGTTACTTGTATTTTTATCATTTTGTATGGTTTGGCAGAGGGAAAGAAAAAAGAGGATAATATTAAAAAATAAAACGAAAACAAAAAAAAATATAAGAGTATAAACATATGAAAATTATATAAGTTGAAGTGTTTCATAGGTATAAATGTAACTCGGATCTAACTACTTCATCATCGGAAGGGAAGGAATACATGCACGTAATCGTATGTAGATGAAATTCAATGATAATCGAACCCTTAATCATACGTTTAAACATAAAAATCAAAGCTTTCGGTTAATTCAGTACATGTAACTCTTTACAGCTATATTTACATGTCAAAACAGAGAAGTATATTTATATAATTCCCGATTCATGAAATTTAACATTTTTGGTC
Source organism: Phorcus lineatus (assembly GCA_921293015.1). Taxonomy (NCBI): domain Eukaryota; kingdom Metazoa; phylum Mollusca; class Gastropoda; order Trochida; family Trochidae; genus Phorcus; species Phorcus lineatus. The sequence goes on along the minus strand of OV121095.1, from coordinate 17,299,107 downwards.
ACATGCACAATCATGTTTGATTGATAAACACAACAATGTAATGTAATTAGATAGAAGAAAGAACAGATTTATGATTGCAACATGTAAATTTTTGAACGTTTTGTGGGTATAATCTTTCATCCTTCATATATAATTAATAAATGTTTTATCATATCTGAAATATATTTATATTATATATCTGAAGTAAATCTTAGTTGCTATAATCTCAAACTAATGCATCAACAGAAGTAAAACTATAGACTGCTATCAATTGCTTGAGTAAAGTTGACCATATTACACTACAATATCTGTTATACCCATAAGTATCATTTCATTTCTTTAATTCAAAGAATTATACAAGATAAGCAATTGTATATTTTTTTATGAATTCAAAGTAATGACCCATGACATTTGAATTGAAAAAGTAATAATAGCCTAAAAAATAAACGGCACAAAAAATATTTTCGAAATATTTTTCGGATTCGAACTCGGGTGGGAACATCTACAATAATTATATCACAAACAACCAAATAGCGTAAGCTAGGTTGCTGGTCACTATAAAAACTAGGCAGAGGATTGCGTCAGTGGAAGACTCGCCACAGGACTGAGAACCTGTGCTCCTCTTCTTGTCCGCAGCTTGCAAATCTGACAGTAAATAAACGAAGTATCCACTATACCACGCCTCGCCCGGACTTATAGATCAAATAAAGGCATAGTATAAGTTGCCCCACACGACGTGCGATCGATTTTATCTCCGTAATAACTCGGCGCTTGCACTCGGAATACTTCGTGAGTTCTAAAGTTAGATACGGATTGTTTGTCAAACCAACCCTTCGGTTCAAAAGGTGGGGAAATATATTGAATATTTTACGAATCGATATATGTACTCGCTTATGTCTCACATGACCTTGGCACAAACAATATGTGCCTGAAACGAAGGACTTAATTAATAATAAATGCGTAATCCGTAATAAATACGTAATATGTTCCATTTCGGGAGTATTCTGGAGCGGACACAAGATTTTCGTTTTAGGTTTGGTGCACCCCAAGGGTTACGATTTAGTTAGATATTATTGAGATTCTTTTAATTTTTGGGCGAATGATTAATGAAATTTAGATCCCCGTCCTACACTTCTCTTGTACTCTTTATCGTGTAAGAGAAGTACGACTCTCAACCTATACTATTTTTTTAAATCTTGTGTTGGGCGCACCTGCGCACACCCCTCTGGATCCGTCAATGGTATTCCGAGACAAAGGTTCTTAGCTCGATATATATTAACGGTTTCGGATTAGAACTTTTCAAAAGATTAATGAAACTGTATCATTCAATTCAGGGTCGTGTTTTCATCATACATTATTCAATGTCATATCATCATATAACGATCGTTTCAGATTGATAAAACCATTTTTTATATTTTTCCCAATATACACTTCAATTTTCTACGTGGAACATATATGGAATATGCTAAAGTTATACCTTCTATATTTACCACAATCTTTGCATGAAAAAATACACTTTGACGTATACTTTAAGTAAGTATGTATAATAATAAAGGATATAATATGAATTCGTTCTAGTCGTATCGACGGCCCATTTTGTCAACCATAATATTACACAATATAAAAGTCAAACTTTCAGTTTTACCAAAACTATATGATTTATTATATTTGCCGATCAGGTGTTGTCGACCAACTATCAGTCTGTCAACGATGAAATAGCATATGGATGTATTTTCACTTTTATAATAATTTCATATAAAAAAGAGAAACCCTCACGTCGCTGTATAATCAATGTCAAACATTGAATGTGAACACAGTGTACATATTGATACATGCCTTATGACATTAGCTGGAATGGCTTATCAATAGCAGTAAAGTATCGTCATCTCACCATGAGACGCACGCTCTGCACCTGTTGCCTAGAGACCAAGGACGGACGAACAGGCGAGAAACAGTTACAGGACCTCACACTCTCATACCCAAGGTAATTTCCATATCACGATGAATTCGTATTTTCAGCCATATCATCAAGTGGTAAGACTGTCATGGTCATATTTCTTGGTTCGCATTTCCATATCGTCGGTACCCTCGGGATTGTTTCTGGTGTCAGAATAATATGGACATCCAAAAAACAGACATTAAAGGTATCTTTATCATCGTGTTATCTAACAACCCACGTTAATGCAAATGCCATTTTGAAACCAACACTGCTTCAACTTATGATAAATTCAGATAACCATTTCCAAAGTCTTTTTTTGATGATTTACATGCTTTGTGTATCAGTATTGACACACTGTTTCGATGAAATTACCTAATTGACGAATTATTACTAAATTATCTTTGCTAGTTCATCTTTTTTTACATAACCGACTTGAATCAAAATCTAAACATTTCCTTGTAGTAATATTGAATGCAGCATATTTGCAAGAACGATTGAACCTATCATTTAATATGCTGTAACGTCCTAAACAACCACAGCTATGCCAAACGATTAATGTATATCCAGTTTTTTTTAATTACACGTTCAGTATTGATATTTACCACAAAAAAACCATTCTACTTTAGTTAAGGATTACAGATCTAGATGCTTCTATTACCAGTGACAATGTCGGATGAGCAGCTCAATACTGCTGACCAAGATCTGCCCTGCCATGTGTGCACGAGTCTTCTCCCCTTGTTGAGGAAAGTAAACGCGGAGATAGCTTCAGCAGAAAGCAGACAGTCGCAGGTCCTGAACGAGGAAGGTCTCCGCTATGACGTGGACAAGGTTTTCGACTCGTTGTTCACCAGCATATCTGAGAGGGAGTCCGAGTTGCTGCGGCTGATACAGGAGAGGTGCGGCAATGTGGAGCCGGACGAGGAGCTGAGCTCCCTGCTGGAGCGCCTAGAACACGTCCAGAACTACTGCCAGAAGACACTGGTCTACACCACCAAGCCGGAGCTTCTTCACCTCACCGGGATGATCCAGAGCCGCGCTGAGGAGCTTCTAACACACGAGCCAAGTGAGGACCTGCGTCCTGTACAAGGCATAGTCATCAACGAAGAAGGGCTGGAAGATTTGTTGTCCCAGATCGAAGACTTCGGCAAGGTCTTTAATATTGCTGATGTTGATACAGCTGTAAAAGAAAAGTCGTTTCCGAAAGAGCAAACTGGTTTAGATGAAGACATCCTCACGAAAATAATGTTAATATCATCCAAAGCAGAAGGGAACGACCAAGAGGATGAAGAAGACAGCCCTCTACTATCACAGGATAACCTCCCTTCCCAGAAACTCTCACTGGCAGACATGCTTGCAGGGCACAGTGGTACTTCCATCCCAGGAAACAGTGAGGACTCTCCAGAATCGAAAACAAATAATAATTCTCCACCAGGAGGGATTACTCAGAATGAAAGTAATTCTGAAAATGGTCGATATGAAAGAGATGATGGTGTCTCCGGAGGTTTAGAAAGAGGAGAAACAAACCCTGACGAGATCGTGCCTCAGGTTGCTTCACAACAAAAATCTATGAGGCCAGACCGAAATGTGAAAAATACACCTAATGGTGACCAACCATGCAATAGCGTAACGGAAGGTAGAAATGCTGCAGATTCTTCGGATGACATAGTACCACAAGTTGCTTCACGACAGGAATCTGGCAGGCCAGATGTACTAACCGATGGTAATGATGGAGGGCAGGACTCCAACAATGGCCATCAATCACAGGACAGCCCCAACTCAGACAATGTCCAATGTCTCTCCGAGAGTGAAAGAGAGATAGAGAAAGACAATGGTGGCGTCGTGAGCCTGTCTGATTTGCTGGGTGGGAACACACCGTGTGGGGTGTCACCTCTCGCTATGTTCATTAACAAAAGGTACGACGAAGAAGCAAATGAACCAGCTACTTATGAAACCATGAAATACAGTTTGGAATTGGAACATGGTGAGCAATTATTTATGATTTATATCAACTGATATGTTCAAAACTTATTTTTAGTAAAAGTTTATATCAAAACGAATATATGTTTATATTCATACTTTGATATAGACGAAAAAGCAAATATGAAAATAATTGATCGTATGAACTGATAATTGAAAGTATTTTTCACTTCATTACAAATCCACTCTGTCCCATTACAAGTAGTCAATGAATGCTATATTACGTTTAACATTGATTTGTATGTAACTCCTTCTCAATCTCACAGATTCACAACAAGATGGCGTCCTTACAATTTTCCCGAAGATGGGCGTTGTTGAACATATCATTAAATGTGAGTGCTAACTGTTTGTTTGAGTACGTTTTAAAACGCAAATATACGCTAAATTCCAAAGAACTTATAGCTTTTTCTTTTATACAAGTTTATATGACCACATTTCTGGGGGGGGGTAGGGTTTGTTTAAATGACAGCAAATGATTCGAGTAATTTTTTTAATATCTTGTAATATGATTTTCATTATCATCGATCTTTGTTTCAATACACAGGTGCGTACATGGAATTCGATAAGACGACTGTGTACAAGGACAACACTGTAACTCGCGAGGGTAAACTGGTGAACGAGCCGCCCATCATGCCCAACCCAAACACTAGCTGGCGCTTCAACAACTACAAGGGAGCCCTGTCTACACGACCCCTGGACAACACCGGCATGTCTTACCTCGAGTTCTGGACTGACATTGAGATCAAACAAGCCCACGGGGGCAGGAGTCTCATCTTTGAAGCGGCAGTTGCTGACAGAAATGCAATAGATCTGCACCACAAGGCCGAGGAACAGGATAACGCCTGGGGGCTCTCCCTATCCAACTGCCCCACCCACGGGGGACTCTGTCGCCGAACCTGGGCAGCCGGCAAGGCGCTGGAGCACTTTCCCAACACTCTGCCCAATGAGGCCAAGGCTAAGGCGAAGCTCCGGTTCGGCTTCCTATACTGCAAGAAGAAGAGCAAGCTGGTGATCATCGACTGCACGGAGGAGAGGGTGCTGCTAGTAGCGGACAACGTGCGTCTGCCCCGGCCTCTGTGGCCAGTGTTCGGGGTGTACAACACGGAGCTGTCCCATGTAGAGACCACACTCGTCAGTAGTACAGACCTTCGTCTGGAGAAGAGTCTCGTCTGGATCATCTTCCAGAACATCTAACACTTCATCAAGTAGAAGATCCCACTGATGATCGCAATGTGTTGTTTACCAAACTAAATTGCACGAGGCCTCAAGATACGTATTCTCAAACCCAGGATATCAATTGCTTACTGCAATATCATTCTGAGAGGACGACAGCGTCGTTTTTATAACAACTCATCAAATAGCTCTCTTTATAACTTTACGGGGCTCTAATGAAGATACATGTGATGAGTTAAAATTTCAGTTATGTTTGGGTTGGTCTTTCTTAAAAGTGACATACAAAAACACAAAACTGGCGAAGGATGAAAGCGTTAGAGCTAAGTACTGTTTCCTACATACCCATGTTGATCCTGATCACCATACAGTGATTACGAGTGATTGCAAGCCGAGGGTAAATGTTTCACTCATGCTGTTAGTTTTTGTTCTTACTAGTGTATCTCTCTTCCCAAAGGCAAAGGACATCGAGACGTCATTAATCGGATTATAAAATAGAATGTCATAATCAACCACCATGGAAGCCCAAAAAAACATTTAGAAGATTTTTTGCTTTGATATTTTTGTTGGTGATAAGGATGAAGTCATGCTTTAAAAAATTATTTTGAATGGTACCATTTATTTGTTAAATTATTAAAGGTCTTTTTAAAAAAAAAATTATATCCTGTTTTTTACGACAATTTTTAATATTCATACCTATTATACTTTGTTAGTTATCTGTAATTAAGATTTTTATTAATATCAGTTCTGATGTTATTATATTATAGCCTAGATAGAAAAGTGACAACTCTGTTATAACTCTCCGACACAGAAAAATAAAAAAAACATCGGGCATAGTTACTGGAAGTTCACAAATCACAGTAACTGTAAGTTTAGATACCAACTTACTAACTGACACCAACCAAATAAGCACATTAACAGAGAATAAAGCTAAAGAAGCAAATTGTAAAGAAATCGTCCAAGAAAAATTAGAGGCAAATCAATCTCATATTCCTCATATCTAAAGCAACATAAGAATTAACATAAGAATTAGAAGAAAAGAAATTTAGGAGACGGATTAGAAATTCTTTTCAAAACGTTGGCGAAAAACTACCTTCAAATCTATCCATAAACAAACGTAAGCTTGAAATAATTGAAAGAAGAAGAATCGAAAGAGAACCCTACAAATGTACAACAGACATCAGTAAGGACATTTCATCGATGGAAACCAATGAAAGACATGGACAAGAAGGTTTTCCTATAATATTTTTCTAGGGTTTTATCAAATTCATGTTTTGATGATTTTGGTTCATCGCTATGTTAAAGAAAATGTTTGGGACATTTGAAATTTTTTACATTTTTTCTATTTGAAAGGATTCACTTGATGCTATATTAGCCTATAATATGGTTGATAAAAAAGAAAAATGAAATTTGTCTTCAATTGCTCTGGTTAAATCCCGTTTATTGTCGATATTTGTAAATAAAGAATGATGCATGCTAAATATATTTGTACAGGTAATGATTTTTGTACAGTTTGAGAACTCAAAACAAAATATAATGTTACAGGATATAAAATGGCACAGTACTTAATATAAACCGTGTCATCTGCCCAAAAAAACGAGAGATGTCAATTAGCAATTTGCCAATTAATTCACCCTGTAATTTTACTATGAAATCTTAAAAAGGATCAAGATTATTTCGCGATAACCTAAGCAATACTGAATTTAATTTTCCAAAGGTATTTTTCAAAGGAGAAAGTGAGCTTAATGACGATATCAAACGGAAGACAAAATTTTTAGAATAAAGACCACGAACAAATCTGTTTGAATTCCAACGCAAATTTATTCATAGAATTATGTAAACTCAACGGTTAATGTAAATTGAAACTAGTTGAAAGACCGACAGTCACCATGTGGTTCAAGCAAGAATATCTATCAGGTATATGTTGAAATGTTCACCCATTGGAATCTTCTGGAACAATCTCACCGAGTTGTTATAAAAGAACTTAAAACATCATTCGAACTCTCAAATCAAGATATATTATTCACTAGCTGAAAAGTATGATATCAAAGCTAAACGCTATGTATGAACGAGATGTTTCGCTAGAAAAAAAAACGAACATTTTTTGGTCAAAAAAGTGGATTCAAGTATTCAATACTTGAGAATACTTTTCAACTTAATCCCCTCTCATAGAGATTATATATTTTGATGCTATGCATCTTTTATGTGAATTAGAAACGTGTTTCTCGACCCCAATACAAACACTGATAAGGGTTCATGGCCTTATCGTTTCTCTAATTCATTTCCGCTCTGATAAATGAATTTCCTATAGCTCTTGGGTGGATCAGATAAGCAATAGGCATCACTTCGCAGCCACGAGTGGTGGGTTCGTGCATCGTCTCATCATCTGCGTGAAGCGGTAGGTTGTCTCGACGCAGTGGTACACAAGCTCGGGGTTTCCCCTTCCTTTTGCATTGATGACATAATTATGTTTGGTGGTGTATAATGCTTTTTTTGCTCTCAAATTTTGAGTCAGATTAAAGTATAAATGTATGTAGTCATTGTTAGACAAACGCATTGCTCAGTTAAATGACGTATGGAAAATAATTTTGGAGATAAACGTAAAAAATAAAGCACGCTCATGATGAACGGAATTTTCTTACATCGAAATAGTAAACAACACCCTCTATCGCAGAATCGTTTACTTCCTTTCATTAAATTTTCACTCCCATTCACCGATTCCTCTGTGCGGAACTTGTGTATTGTGACGGCATGGCATTGCCACAAGGTAAACACACCACTGTGCCACGGATCGATAAATTGTTTTGAAAGAGGGAACTTTATAAAGAGTTGTAACTACAATGCGTGCCTTTTGGAGAATAATGAATAGTTATTGCACCTGTTACTTCGCGAACTTAAGGCATCAATGAACTATATTAGATGTGTAAAAGTTTAGAAGCCCCTTTGTGTTGATATGTTTCGGACCAGCAACTTCATTCCTGCAATTCATTCCGAGGTATGTTCATCACTTCTGTGTTATCTTTGACAAAGTTTCTGGACAGAAACAAACACAAAATGTCCAGCATTTCGTGTATATATTATGTTTAGCCTCTCGTTGTTACACTTCTTCTTTACAATCAAATTAATGAATGCTGTTAAACTCTTTTATATTCTTACAATTTCAAATTTCCCCATTCGAAATTGAAAATTCTTATATACCATCGCATTCACAAACATCTTTATATGAGAACATATAAAGGAAACATTCTGATTATTTCCAGCTGCTAAGAATGGGTGACTTGGATGATATGAAGTGTTCCTATTGCGCAAAGACTTTCGTCGTCAAACGGAGAAACCCCTATCTGCTTCCCTGCCTTCACTCCATGTGTGAAAGCTGTCTTGAAGCGCAAGAAGACAAGTTCGAGTGCAGAGCATGCCGGGTTGAAGGGAAGAAGGGAGATGACCCTCAAATTGATTATGTTCGACTTAACGAGTACGTGCTCTGTATGGCGTCCGAAAACCCTGATCGTCTGAAATACACCAACCAAACTGATGGTAAAAACGCAAAGGTTTACTGCTTCGAGTGCAATCACTTCCTGTGCGACGACTGCTTGATCTACCACTCCCAAATAGATTCCACGAAGAACCATTTGTCTGTAAGACTGGCAGACCTGACCACCAAGCCACTGAGCGAATGGCGGACCAAAGAGAAGTGCACTATCCACCCGGACTACCCCGTCTCCTTCTTCTGTCACGAGCCCTCGTGTAGAAGACTCATCTGTCTGCTGTGCTTCACCAAGAGCCACTCTGGACACAACACCCAGGATATAGACGAGGCGTATGAGCTTGAGAAGGACCAACTGGTGCAGACTTCACAGCAGCTGGAGACCAGGGTATCTGCCGTCAGGGAGGGGGAGGTCAAGAGAGACGAAGCTGAAGCAAATAAGACTAGAGTCCGAGAAACTTTCGCTCACATACGGGAGGCGGTATCACAGCGTCGGCAGGAGTTGCTGCAGATCATCGACTACCAGTACGGGATGGTGGAGACCCGGGGAGACAAGGGACGCTTCCTCCTCGACACGGCCAGTAGACTAAGACACATCTACCACGTCGCAATGGCCTTCCACAGTGACCGTGAATACAAGACTCTTACGGAAGACGTACACAACCTTAACAGACCAGTAGACTTCGCGTTTCACTATGACAGGGACACCTTGATAACTGTCCTCAGCAAAATACAGTCATTCGGTCAAGTCCGGGACATTCAGCCAGAGTCACTTTGTTGAGATTCGCTAAAATTTTGCCTACAAAAATATGTCTTTGTTAGCAGCTTAAGCCTATTCAGAAACATCTTTATGTCATTTCAGGTGATTTCAGATTTACTTCATTCTTATGTAAAGGAAAAGTATAAATTGGTGCGTGTTATTTCTGTGACTTGATTCTGTGTCAAAATACCTTGATCAATCCCTACGACAATTTCCTCCAGCTTAGGTAACTGTCATCTTTTAGGTTGACTAGTGGTTTTTAATTCACTGATTTGGTTAAGATTATCATACATATAAACCCTTACCTTAGTTCAAGTTGCTGCCCACTCAATTCGTTATGAGAAACATCTGTCTCATAACAGTTAACGTTTCACCGTCAACACTTATCATTCGTGAGTTATAACCCTCAACGTGTTTCGGACATCGATTTTAAGAACAGAAGTATAAAGCATGAAATCTTCTGTTGAACCTACCATTCTATTGCAGTGTTCTGAGACCGATAACCCAGGCGTACACAGGTGAACACAGGTTCTCATTCACCTGTGAACAAGTACAACTTTCCAATTTAATACTTCAATTCCTGGAGACGAATTCGGTAAATAACTTCTCGCTAATCAGAGATAACAATTCCTGGGAGCGAATATTGGCGTTCCGAACGGGATCAAGTGAGCCAACAGGGACTGCCATGAGACGCACGTTCAAATAATCAACTGCTTCAGTTTGTTTAGTCATTGTATTAAAGTATAAATATTAGTTAGTGTATTCTTAATCTTATAAAATGTAGAAATACGTTGCCTTTTGTGTTTACTCAGGCGATGTGGACTATGGACATACCTCCGGCTGTAAGGTCTGCACGTGGAGCACGTCAGTGTCCGCCAACAGGAGAGACACTTTGTCTCATATATATATTACATATATATACTGTTTATATATATATATATATGAGACAAAGTTGAAGCCAAATGAATAGAAACAACTAAGCACACGATATAGTCTATCCACTCGAAGCTGCGCACGTGCCTTTGATTTTCATTGATGTCTAATTCTGAGATTTGTACTAGTAAAAGCCATTAAAAGTATATTTATCCAAAACAACGAAATTGATTTCCGAAGGTCATGAAGGTTGCGGGGTATTAAATGGGCACCGCCAGTCGGTTACATTTTTTGTCCGGCTCATAACTTTGTAACGAACGAACGTTTGAAACAAACTGCTTCAACAGTATCTCTCAATGGTTCAAAACATACATATACTTTACGTAAACAGTGTCTCTCATTGGTACAAACCATACATATACTTTACGTAAACAGTATCTCTCATTGGTTCAAACCATAAATATACTTTACGTAAACAGTATCTCTCATTGGTACAAACCATACATATACTTTACGTAAACAGTATCTCTCGGTGGATCAAACCATACATATACTTTACGTAAACAGTATCTCTCATTGGTTCAAACCAAACATATACATTACGTAAACAGTATCTCTCATTGGTACAAACCATACATTTACTTTACGTAAACAGTATCTCTCATTGGTACAAACCAAACATATACATTACGTAAACAGTATCTCCCAGTGGTACAAACCATACATATACTTTACGTAAACAGTATCTCCCATTGGTTCAAACCATACATATACTTTACGTAAACAGTATCTCTCATTGGTTCAAACCATAAATATACTTTACGTAAACAGTATCTCTCATTGGTTCAAACCAAACATATACATTACGTAAACAGTATCTCTCGGTGGATCAAACCATACATATACTTTAAGTAAACAGTATCTCTCATTGGTTCAAACCATAAATATACTTTACGTAAACAGTATCTCCCAGTGGTACAAACCATACATATACTTTACGTAAACAGTATCTCCCAGTGGTACAAACCAAACATATACTTTACGTAAACAGTATCTCCCAGTGGTACAAACCATACATATACTTTACGTAAACAGTATCTCTCATTGGTTCAAACCATACATATACATTACGTAAACAGTATCTCTCGGTGGATCAAACCATACATATACTTTACGTAAACAGTATCTCTCATTGGTTCAAACCATAAATATACTTTACGTAAACAGTATCTCCCAGTGGTACAAACCATACATATACTTTACGTAAACAGTATCTCCCATTGGTTCAAACCATACATATACTTTACGTAAACAGTATCTCTCATTGGTTCAAACCATACATATACTTTACGTAAACAGTATCTCCCAGTGGTACAAACCATACATATACTTTACGTAAACAGTATCTCTCGGTGGTACAAACCATACATTTACTTTACGTAAACAGTATCTCCCATTGGTTCAAACCATACATATACTTTACGTAAACAGTATCTCTCATTGGTTCAAACCAAACATATACTTTACGTAAACAGTATCTCCCATTGGTTCAAACCAAACATATACTTTACGTAAACAGTATCTCCCATTGGTTCAAACCATACATATACTTTAAGTAAACAGTATCTCCCAGTGGTACAAACCATACATATACTTTACGTAAACAGTATCTCCCATTGGTTCAAACCATACATATACTTTACGTAAACAGTATCTCTCATTGGTTCAAACCAAACATATACTTTACGTAAACAGTATCTCCCAGTGGTACAAACCATACATACACTTTACGTAAACAGTATCTCTCATTGGTTCAAACCATACATATACTTTACGTAAACAGTATCTCTCATTGGTTCAAACCAAACATATACTTTACGTAAACAGTATCTCCCAGTGGTACAAACCATACATTTACTTTACGTAAACAGTATCTCTCATTGGTTCAAACCATACATATACTTTACGTAAACAGTATCTCTCATTGGTACAAACCATACATATACTTTACGTAAACAGTATCTCTCAGTGGTTCAAACCATACATATACTTTACGTAAACAGTATCTCTCATTGGTCCAAACCAAACATATACATTACGTAAACAGTATCTCCCAGTGGTACAAACCAAACATATACTTTACGTAAACAGTATCTCTCATTGGTACAAACCAAACATATACTTTACGTAAACAGTATCTCTCATTGGTTCAAACCAAACATATACTTTACGTAAACAGTATCTCTCATTGGTTCAAACCAAACATATACATTACGTAAACAGTATCTCCCAGTGGTACAAACCAAACATATACATTACGTAAACAGTATCTCTCATTGGTTCAAACCAAACATATACTTTACGTAAACAGTATCTCTCGGTGGATCAAACCATACATATACTTTACGTAAACAGTGTCTCTCATTGGTACAAACCAAACATATACATTACGTAAACAGTATCTCCCAGTGGTACAAACCAAACATATACTTTACGTAAACAGTATCTCCCAGTGGTACAAACCATACATATACTTTACGTAAACAGTATCTCCCAGTGGTACGAACCATACATATACTTTACGTAAACAGTATCTCTCATTGGTTCAAACCAAACATATACTTTACGTAAACAGTATCTCTCGGTGGATCAAACCATACATATACTTTACGTAAACAGTATCTCTCATTGGTCCAAACCAAACATATACATTACGTAAACAGTATCTCTCATTGGTTCAAACCAAACATATACTTTACGTAAACAGTATCTCTCGGTGGATCAAACCATACATATACTTTACGTAAACAGTATCTCTCATTGGTCCAAACCATAAATATACTTTACGTAAACAGTATCTCTCTGTGGTTCAAACCATACATATACTTTACGTAAACAGTATCTCCCAGTGGTACAAACCATACATTTACTTTACGTAAACAGTATCTCTCATTGGTCCAAACCAAACATATACATTATGTAAACAGTATCTCTCATTGGTTCAAACCAAACATATACTTTACGTAAACAGTATCTCTCATTGGTTCAAACCAAACATATACTTTACGTAAACAGTATCTCTCGGTGGATCAAACCATACATATACTTTACGTAAACAGTATCTCTCATTGGTCCAAACCATAAATATACTTTACGTAAACAGTATCTCCCATTGGTTCAAACCATACATATACTTTACGTAAACAGTATCTCTCATTGGTTCAAACCAAACATATACTTTACGTAAACAGTATCTCTCGGTGGATCAAACCATACATATACTTTACGTAAACAGTATCTCTCATTGGTTCAAACCATACATTTACTTTACGTAAACAGTATCTCTCATTGGTTCAAACCATACATATACTTTACGTAAACAGTATCTCTCATTGGTTCAAACCAAACATATACTTTACGTAAACAGTATCTCTCATTGGTACAAACCATACATATACTTTACGTAAACAGTATCTCTCAGTGGTTCAAACCATACATATACTTTACGTAAACAGTATCTCTCATTGGTCCAAACCAAACATATACATTACCTAAACAGTATCTCCCAGTGGTACAAACCAAACATATACTTTACGTAAACAGTATCTCTCATTGGTTCAAACCAAACATATACTTTACGTAAACAGTATCTCGTATTGGTTCAAACCAAACATATACTTTACGTAAACAGTATCTCTCGGTGGATCAAACCATACATATACTTTACGTAAACAGTATCTCTCATTGGTCCAAACCAAACATATACATTACGTAAACAGTATCTCTCATTGGTTCAAACCAAACATATACTTTACGTAAACAGTATCTCTCGGTGGATCAAACCATACATATACTTTACGTAAACAGTATCTCTCATTGGTCCAAACCATAAATATACTTTACGTAAACAGTATCTCTCTGTGGTTCAAACCATACATATACTTTACGTAAACAGTATCTCCCAGTGGTACAAACCATACATTTACTTTACGTAAACAGTATCTCTCATTGGTCCAAACCAAACATATACATTATGTAAACAGTATCTCTCATTGGTTCAAACCAAACATATACTTTACGTAAACAGTATCTCTCATTGGTTCAAACCAAACATATACTTTACGTAAACAGTATCTCTCGGTGGATCAAACCATACATATACTTTACGTAAACAGTATCTCTCATTGGTCCAAACCATAAATATACTTTACGTAAACAGTATCTCTCGGTGGTTCAAACCATACATATACTTTACGTAAACAGTATCTCTCGGTGGATCAAACCATACATATACTTTACGTAAACAGTATCTCTCATTGGTCCAAACCAAACATATACATTACGTAAACAGTATCTCTCATTGGTTCAAACCAAACATATACTTTACGTAAACAGTATCTCTCGGTGGATCAAACCATACATATACTTTACGTAAACAGTATCTCTCATTGGTCCAAACCATAAATATACTTTACGTAAACAGTATCTCTCGGTGGTTCAAACCATACATATACTTTACGTAAACAGTATCTCCCAGTAGTACAAACCATACATTTACTTTACGTAAACAGTATCTCTCATTGGTCCAAACCAAACATATACATTACGTAAACAGTATCTCTCATTGGTTCAAACCAAACATATACTTTACGTAAACAGTATCTCTCGGTGGATCAAACCATACATATACTTTACGTAAACAGTATCTCCCAGTGGTACAAACCATACATTTACTTTACGTAAACAGTATCTCTAAATGGTTCAAACCATATATATACTTTACGTAAACATTATCTCTCAGTGGTACAATCCAAAAATATACTTTACGTAAACAGTATCTCTCAGTGGTATTAGATATACTTTATTATTCAACTGTTGAAAACATCAATGAAACATGTTGGAGTAATCTTGGCAATGTGTCATTTTTTTCTTGGAATATATATAAAACTGTTATAGATGTTGCATATAGTTGATCATTTTAACGATTCATGAATTCCAATGAAAAACTAACTTTTAAAACTATGCTTGAAATAAAAACATCGATATAAGTGTAATTTCGCATTTTTTTATTCAATGACCAACTGTCCAAATGAAACAGCCTTAAAATAATCATTTCATAAAGTTGATCTCTTATACGATTATCAAAATGGAGTCCAATGGCAAATTCTTAGATTATAATTAATGAGAATAAATCGGCAACTCAACAGCATGTCTTGAACGTATCAAATACAATTTATAAAGTAATATGCAGCTGCTGTAACGCCCAGTATAGGAATGTTGCAGACATCGTGAGTCGTAAACTGAGAGATGTGAGATCGATGGGGAGAGTTCAGACAAACAACGCTCCTATTGTCACGTCGATACCACCTGTCTCACCATCAGAAGAGACAGGGCTCGCTCTGTCGTCAGATTCTCCCAACTCCTTGTCTTATCCATGTTCCGAGATCACAACTTCATACCCTCGGTTCATTCAGAGGTGAGTGGTCAACATGCTTACCATATATATATAGTTTGAACCACTGGTAGATACAGTTTATGTACCGTAAATATATAGTTTGGACCACCGGTAGATACAGTTACGTATCGTATTTGTACCACTGGTAGATACAGTTTACGTACCGTGTATGGATAGTTTTTACCACTGGTAGATACTGTTTATGATATAGTTTGTACCACCGGGTAGATACACTTACGTACCGTATTTGTACAACTGGTAGATACAGTTACGTATCGTGCATGTATAGTTTGTACCACTGGAAGATACTGTTACGTACCGTATATGTATAGTTTGTACCACTGGTAGATATAGTTTACGTACCGTGTATGTATAGATTGTATCACTGGTACATACACTTTACGTACCGTGTATGTATAGTTTGTACAACTGGTAGATGCAGTTTACGTACCGTATATGTATAGTTTGTACCACTGGTAGATACAGTTTACGTACCGTGTATGGATAGTTTTTACCACTGGTAGATACTGTTTACGTACCGTAAATATATAGTTTGTACCACCGGGTAGATACACTTACGTACCGTATTTGTACAACTGGTAGATACAGTTACGTATCGTGCATGTATAGTTTGTACCACTGTAAGATACTGTTACGTACCGTGTAAGTGTATAGTTTGTACCACTGGTATATACTGTTACGTACCGTGCATTCACGTTTCAAACATTGTCATTTCTATTTTATAAGCGAAATTAAAATTATGTTAAATCTCATATATAATTCGATGCACAGCTGCATGTACCAATATTAGTAAACATGTTTTAGGAAGTATCATTTCAGTGATCTTAATTAATTGATATCATGTATGGGGTTTTCTCCAATGGGAACTTGTCATTGTTAGGCTTTGAAATACTCAATACTCATTGCATGGTTATTATCATCTAGATGTGAAGTCTACATGTGTCAAAATCAATTACTTCTCATAATACAAATGCTTACTATCTAGGTAAATACAATTTTTATATCTCTAAAATAGATATCAAAATACTCTTTATTCAGATTCGAGCGAGTGCTTAATGAAATCTGTTACCAGCTGTTATCCCTAAGTCTCCATGTTGCAGCTGCAGAAGATGGGTGAGCGAGAGGAGCTGCAGTGCTCTGTGTGCAGCTGTGAGTACACGGTGAAGCGACGAGACCCCCGGCTCTTGCGCTGTCTGCACGCCGTGTGCGAGCCCTGTCTCAAGATGAAAGATGCGTCGTCCCTGGCCTGTGCAACCTGCAGCACAGACGACGCCGGGAAAGACGGTACGCCTGTCGATTACGTTCGCCTCAATGAACACATCATGTTCATGGCTAAACATAACCCTGATAAGCTGAAGTGCACCAACCAGAACGACGGTAAGAATGGGCGGATGTACTGCTTTGAGTGTAACCACTTCCTGTGTGACCAGTGCGTGAGCTACCACTCCCAGTTGGAGGCCACCAAGAACCATCTGTCCGTGTACCTGGGAGATTTGACGTCACATCCGCTCACAGAATGGCAGACCAAGGAGAAGTGTTCCACTCATCCAGACTACCCGGTCTCGTTTTTCTGCCACGAAGCTTCTTGTCGGAAGCTGATCTGTCTGTACTGCTTCACGAAGGGGCATTCCGGCCACAACGCCCAGGAGATCGATGAGGCGTACGACCTGGAGAAGAAGACAATGAAAGACCTCATCCAGCGGCTCGGGGAGAGCATCTCCAGACACAAGCAAGCCCTGAGCAAGCAGAAGAGGAGCGAGGGTCTGAGGAGGCAGGTGTACGCAACGTTCGACAAGCTGCGGAGCGAGGTGTCTGAGCGACATCGATACCACCAGCAGATATTGGACTTCCACTACGGAGAGTTCCAGCAGACGTCACTCGATCAGGTGCAGCACCTCAAACAGATCCGGGACAGACTCAAGGAGTTCTACCAAGCGGCCATGGCCTTCACTGGGAACAAAGAGTTCAACGAGATGAAGGAAAATGTCTACAACTTTGAGAGAATTGAAGCAGAAGATGCCGTGGAGTCTCACAGTTCAGCATCTGACCTTGTCTTTGTTCAAGTCGGACTCTCAAACATTCTGAAAGATATTGAATCGTTTGGGAGTTTGAAAGAGGGTCCTGCAGTGACGCCACAGGAGTGAGAGCACATTCTTAAGAGCATTTAATGGAATGCTAGGAACTTGTCTGTCACTGTGCCATTAGGGATTGTGTACAGGTATAAAGAATACCTGGGACTAGATTTTCGAAGCTCTCTTCTAACTAAGAATTCGTAAATACCCTACATTTACATTGGGTTCGAGTGATTCGAAATTCTAGGTGCTGAATTGTTAAAATGCCATGATTGAGCAATGGTATAATTTGTAGATATTAGATATACCATTTCCTTTGCCAAGTTTGAGTGCTGAATGACTTATGAGAGGTTGAGAGTGTCTGAATACAGTTGATATTCATATTATAAAGATCGAAATGACTTCTGATTGTGCATATTAAAGGTAACAATTATCTTAAGAAATAAAACCATAAACGTTTACAAAAACATTCGGTGCTGACCTAAGTGTTTTGTTGGGTTTGTTAAAGACTTCTTTCCTAGCGCCATTAGATCCCAAACAATAGAGCAATGAATGGTTACAAAACATGCAGTAATCATAACTCCATGGTCAAAGTTTAATCTCCAGATTTCAACATTCAAGTGCTTATCATTCAAATGGCTTCAAGCAGGTAACCTAATCGAGTCGGATATATGTGACAAATAGCCACAGTCATATCTGCTTAAATAAAAGAACAAAGGAAAACAATTGAAATATTATTTCAAAGTAACAAGATTCTTCTTCCACTCACCTTTGACCCCCATCTCAACTTACAAGACTAATTCATTTCATAAACCTTCAATACGCGTAATAATGCAATAATACATGCATGCCGGTAGGGGAGTGGTCACATTGAAATTTATCTATCCTACGATTATGATTGTATTTATTAATTTACGCGAAAGGCACTAGTGCACACCAACATTTCGTAGATGCAACGTATACACCTGATCAGGTTATAAAGTTTATTCCAGACTGGAAGTAGTCAATGAATCGTTGCCTTAAATCTTCATGAACTACGATTTCGGAAATTAACGAATTAACAACCAGCAATCGCTATCTTAATCTAATAACGATGCTTATTCTGCATTTCTAAAATCGGTTAAGTTACAAAATTGCTTTAAAAAAACAATATTTCATCCACTATTCTATATTCAGAGTTAAGGTAAATTCAGAAGCTGCACGCATAACAGGTTCAGCCGTTTTACCTGTCAATATTTTTCTCCATTTTGGGCACAGCTGATCATAGATTTTTTATATCTCTAAGCCGAGTTCGACCTTATTAACTTTTGTTGATTGACGGTCAGTTGTAAAGAATAATTTCATTGAATTGATAGAAAGCCAAGAAAGAAAGTAAGAAAGAAAGTGAGTACGTATACATATTCTCATATGCCTTCAAATAGCAAATTGAACCAAAAAAGCGTGCAATAGTGACTTTAATGACAGGAGAAAGGTCCGCAAGTGTGATAATAACATGCGCCTTTTAGTTCTCCAGACGAGGAACAGTTTTATGTCAATACGAAGAATTAAAACCCATGACTCTTGAGAAGATAGATGGCCCTGTAACAAAAGTGTAAAGGGTCCAGAATTCATTGCACGGCATTCGTGGCTCCTCGTGACCCAGCGTCTGGCTCAACTCTGGACCCGTGTGTATACAGAGTAGACTGAATGTTTCAGTTGCAGCTAGTAGTTGCAAGTAAGAGGAATACAATGATAATGACTTCCTTATACAGAGCAGACATTCTGATAATTCTACACTATATATTACTACTATTACATAGCACAGAATCATCGGAACGTTTAGTTGCTGCTAAGAAAAGAGCTTGCGTTACCAAAAAGAAACTTTTTAATGCTCAAAATAGCGTCGAATAGTCAAACGTAATTTTGGAGACCTATCTAAAACAGCCAGTAGGGCAATTGATAACCTTTTTTTAGGTTATATAAGTATTATCCATGTATTTTGGACGTGATATCTACACTTCTGTGCATTTATAAGGCTGTTTTTAGATTTTCATGGAAAATCAGTATTCGTCATATATATGTCTTTTGGACATTAAAAGTTAAGATGTTTATATCACCACATATGACATTTAGGTTCGCATCAAAGGTAAATAATATGATATGAAAATAACGGATTGGCTCTTTAAATAGGCCTAAATTGTTGTAAATTAACAGAATCACCGGATGGTTAAACCTATTTAGGCGTTTTCCTTTGCTGGTTAGTTCACTGCAAGTTTATTTTTATACTTGCAAAAGAAAACTGCTGTCAATTAAATATATTAAGTCAATCTTGAGTTTATCTAAGTTCTTTTTTTAAACAACTTGATTATTTAACAATTATTGGAAAGAAGAAAATATATGAAGAAAATGATCGATAAAGAAAAAGCATACAAACAAAATATTTGCTTTAGATGAAGCGACTACGCTGCAAGGGCACGATGCACTGGGACGAAAACAAGTTTCCACACTTGGTGAAAAACTCTAGTGCATTTCAGAGGGTGGTAAGTCGCTGAGAGATTCATTCGGAGTTACCTCCCTTAGAAAAGTTAACAAGTAGGTAAACAAACCACATAGATCTACTAGTATCTAATTTCTTCAATAATTAACGTTTGCCGTCGGTCAGTCGCCAGATATGTAATGTGGATTATTCGTCAATATCTAAGGGAACTGCACACGTTATGTTTCCTAGACTCTATTGATTGATATTGCTGTAGCTAGTAGATCTAGTGATTATCCTCTAGTTATTGATATAGGGTTTCCAGGTTCGTTACCATAAGAATCAAATAAGAAATTCTCTTTTGAAAAATGCATGTCATCCAAGTTTACAAGTTTACATCAAAATAATAACATTTTATTAGCCAATTTACAAATCATCTGTGTTTATCACTAAAAATGAATGGTCAAAACTTGTGAATCAGAAAATTTCAATATTTGAATCAAATAATGTTACCTTTGAACTAAATTACAGGGTAAATCTCCATAGATACTCTCTTATACGTAACCAATCTGGAAACAGACTTTGGTTAATCAATCTCAATGATTCTGATTGCTTTTATGACATATCCTACCTTATTCGAGTAGGGACTTGTTGCTATACAATCTAAAGAATTCCTGTGCGGCACACATGCCTATGACATTGTTAAACACATCATCTTATATTGTAAAGAAACAGTTTGCGAAAGAGATAGCCTATTTGACTCTCTCATTGATATCCTGGATGTAGAAACCTTTGTTAGTATTTGGAATGATGATGACGATGACGATGATTATGTTAAAAATCTTGATACCAATTTGTGGTTAAATGTATGAAAACAACAAGTATAGCACTTCGTGAGTGGCAGCAATTTCTAAATAAATGTTTATATATAGGTTCTCATATTCATATTTATTTATACCTATTGATATACATGTATATACTTTTTAGCATGTAACTTTCATATTTGTTCATTGAATAATGTATTATCAACTGTATCATGCATATATTTATCTTCAATTTTGGAGGAAATAAAGACGATATATCTATCTATCTATCATTGACAATTTTTAAATATTTTATGGGAACTTTAATGACCTAGTTTTAAGAGAAAAAAGAATGTCAAAAAAACGAATGGAGTAGGGCCATGATAGGATACATGGTCTTAAAGAGGCTGAGCTATCGGCATGCAGTCCACCATTTTGTTTTGAGGAAAACAAGATGATAAAATCCCTGTACATTCACATATATTACAATATTATAAAAATTAACTGTAAATATGGTATGTTAATTGATGTCCACACATTTACAAATGGTTTATGATAAGACTTAAAATTATCAACAGTGCACTGAAATGCTGTAGAAATGCTTTCACATTTATAGCTCCAATGAATGGCTTCACTTCTCATTCTTGTTTTATTTTACTGTGTGTGCACTCAGACAGTCATTATCTAGTTGTCAAAACTAAATCAACACAAATGTTACCCTCAGTAACTTGTTTCAACTGATTAATGTTATAATAATCATCACATAAAGACATGTGTTAAAGTCATAGTCTCATTTTTGTAAGGCAACTAAACTGAACTAATTATTCTTCACGAACAAAATCTGATCACTAACACAAATATTTCCTGTCGTATTTGCAAAGATTTTCATTTTTATGTCCGTTTTACAGTTTTGGATGAAGTAGCTTATTGGCGTAAGCCGTTTCAGACCGATGAGGTACCGAATCAAGTGCAATCCCATCGCGAGTGCGAAACACCGGAAATCTAGTAATTGTAACGCCGATACTTATGACAGACGCATTCTTCATTGAGTTAACCATCTTTTTGTTATTTCAGTATTTGAAAAAGGGTAAGCTATTAGCTCTTTAAATTGGATAATCAGCTGGGAAATTTTATGTGTTCTTCGTCACGGCCTTAGCGAAATGACGTCGTAAGGACTAAAGCTCGCAAAACACGTAATATTTGGGTAGGGTAGGGTAGTTTGAACTTAATTATTGAGGGCTAGAATGCCTGCAGAGTTCTGAAAATTGTTGCAAACGTCAGGAGAAAGATTTCTGTGAGTGGTGAACTATTTGTCCGGCATGCATTACAATTTGCCTTGCAAAAATGAGACTATGACTTTAACTGGAATGTCGCCTTGAATATTGTTTCAACAAAAAAAACCCAATTAGGACTGTCTTATTAAATTTAGCTATTAATCTTATATTAATAATTGATTCTTTAAAATACATGTTTTAAATTGACCTAACTATTTGATAATATTGTTTAAAGAGCCATAGAGTATGTTGATACAAATTCATATTTATAAGAGTATTGATTAAGGGTGCGCAGTATTATCGGTATTACGGAATATTGCAATACAGGAACAACACGATGCGTACCGGTACACTCTTCTGAAAACATCCAATATATCGGAAGTTATAAAATTTAAAATTTCCATGTAAAATTGCAGAGAAACATAAGAAGAACAAAACGTGATCTTACCGAAAGTTTAAACAATGTGAGAACTCGCCAGGTGAAAATAGCACAGACATGTTAAAAGTCCGAAACCAGTAACTGAGTTATCTAACCTTACAAAACGATGGCCAGTGGAGAATTGATCGCTGATATAATTACTGCTATTTAGTCAAGAGAGCATGCAAAAAATGAAATATGAAAAGTACCAATATATTGCAATACGCTTTTCTGGTATCGCAATATATTGCAATACGAAAATGAGGAGCGATACCCATCCTTAGTATTGATTGCATTGAAAGATAAACTATGTACACAATTTTTTGCTATTTTTTCCCCAAATAAGCCAAGAAATCAAATCATTTAGTAAAGATTTTAAGAATTTAAAAATCATTTATCATATGTTGTATAATTTTGTGAAAGATTAATAATACCAATATCATTTTTACATTTATGTTTTCAAAATAGTGTTGTTAGAATTCCAATCTTCATTTTTTTAAACTTGAAGATAGTTTAAGATGCTGAATATAAATTCTAAAAGTGGAGTGCGCTAACATGTTGTAGAGTGGAGCTGGCAGGGTTGAACTGTTGAGATGGAGATGCAAGCCAACGCTGTTATCATTGGGGCAGGGATCAGCGGTACGTTGGTAACTTATTTTATTAAAAATGCTTCATTGTTTGAATGTCATTGACAAGCTTATGTTGTTCTTAATTATTATGCCCTCCTGAACAAAATTCTATAGCCTTATGAATATTTGTGTTTATATTCATGCTATAATTGTCACCATCTAACATATAAGTGAACAAATTCAACAAATATATAGGGAAAGTCTTTTGAGTTTTAGTGCTTCAGGTCTTGAAGGATGTCAAATGGAATTTTGCCTTTTGATCATATGAAGATGCATAAGACATCGATTTTGAAATCATACAATAAATGGTAATATTTATATCTAACTGCTGCTTTGTATATTTAAGTCTTCAGCCTAATATAACAAATGCCACCAGTTTGTCAGATGTAGGTATGTCAACTAAATAACTCCCGGCAAGCCAGATTAAACCCCATGAGCCACCATGCAACTTAGACAACTGAATTTATTGTATATAAATGTAAGAAAGCTCAGATTAGGGTCAGCTGCGTCATGTTACCTATCCAAGTTGTTTGCGTTAATTGTTGTTTTAATCAATGAAAGATATCTATGCTATCATATATATTCATATATATTAATAATGTTTGCTGGTTTTGTACACTGCCCATAATGGATGTTTTCTGAGCAAATAGTGATTGAGATATTGTTTAACGCTGCTTGGGCAATATTTCAGCCTTTAGCGGTCTGAGCAAATAGAATTATCTTTATCTGAAGCATGCAGACTGATGAGCTACAGAACTCATGACTCTCTTTCATCAATTCATCTGCAGGGTTATCGTGTGCCTCTCTGCTGAAGAAGGAGGGTTTGGAGGTGATCGTCCTTGAGGCACGCGACCGTGTTGGGGGCAGAACATTTACAATCAGGGTAGAATAACATATTACCCTCATAGTGAAATCATGTTGTGTTTGATGTGTTTCCAGCAATATTTAAGAACTGTCAATTTCACCTACAAGTAACGATTTGATTATTATGTAAGTTTACTGCCTTGTGTACAAAAGTAAGATAATTTCATTGTAAAAGTTGGCTTATGAAATCATTCTAGCTCCCACCTGTGTAATACCAGCACTGTAATCAAGGTGTAGAGAATGTTATTGACGCAAGCTCTTAAGATGTGACAGATGAATAATACGTGTGTGTTACAGGACCCAAGGCATGGAGCAGTAGATGTGGGCGGGGCTTATGTTGGCCCCACCCAGAGGCGTGTGCTCAGACTTATCAAAGAGTTAGGACTGCAGGTGTACAATATCAATGAAAGTCAATACAACGTGCTGCGACTCTGTGTAAGTGAGATGAGAGGATATGCGTAAAACTATAGATAAATTTTCAATTGTCCATGACCTTTTATAAAAGTATTACTGTAAACAAGATTGCATTTCCATTGAATCTGTGCTGTTGGCTCAGCAAGAAAAGAGTGTCATTACGTCAGAGCATTCTTAGGCTTTAGATTATTGTGGTCCTCAAAGAATAATAACACATTCCAATGTTCCAATTAACATTATTATAAGTTTTGTATCATTTCATTGCATGTTATTAATCTGTTATTTTAATATGTAAGCCTCTGACCTCAAAAAATAAATCTGATAAGGCAAGATGAGCTGCAGAGCCAATGGCTTTATTTCTAACACTTTGGGTTTACAATAAATCACCAAGATTGAAATGTTCTATGTGTCATTCCACACCTTGTTATAGTACCTGCATGATTCAGGGTCACTGGTCAAAGTTCAAGGGCACCATTCCATCCATGATGAACCCTCTGGCCTACCTTGACCTACAGAATGCCATTAGAACTATCGACCATATGGCCAGTCAGGTAGAATAATGTCCACGCTAATGAAAGGCTTGTGGCAGTGTCTGTATAGAGACATATTACATACATAGATTCTTTCAGTGAAAACTGATGGGGAATTGTTCAGCAAATAATCTTTTGTCCACATGTCTTCTGATGTCAAATTATTAAAACACACTATTAAAATTGTAATAACTTCATTGATTCAAGTTGAACACCCTAAAATGATATTCTTGGTTTGTGTAGAATGGAAAGAATACTTAAAAAGAAATATTTTTTCCAAGATAGATGTGGTTTCTCCGTGGAGCACTGCAGAGGCTGACCAGTGGGATAAGATGACCGCACAGGAACTCTTCAACAAGCTTTGCTGGACTCAGTGAGCACAATATCTCTTCATTTGACACACAACTCACAGAATTATGTTGAATATCTCTTCATTTGACACACAACTCACAGAATTATGTTGAATATCTCTTCATTCGACACACAACTCACAGAATTATGTTGAATATCTCTTCATTCGACACACAACTCACAGATTATGTTGAATATATCTTCATTTGACACACAACTCACAGAATTATGTTGAATATCTCTTCATTTGACACACAACTCACAGACTTATGTTGAATATCTCTTCATTCGACACACAACTCACAGAATTATGTTGAATATCTCTTCATTCGACACACAACTCACAGAATTATGTTGAATATCTCTTCATTTGACACACAACTCACAGATTATGTTGAATATCTCTTCATTTGACACACAACTCACAGAATTATGTTGAATATCTCTTCATTTGACACACAACTCACAGATTATGTTGAATATCTCTTCATTTGACACACAACTCACAGATTATTTTGGAGCAAGAGGGATCTTAGTTCCAAGATGCTACATGTTTACAAGATGCAAGAAAAATCACCGGAGTGCCATTCGAAAACATTTCTTTTATATATGAGTGCCAGCTATTAAAGAAAGGTACAAAAATAAGAAATGATAGCTCCCATATACTATCACATCATTTCGAACTGCTTCCTTCTGGACGCGGCTTTCGGCTACCTTCGTTAAAAACGAACAGAGCCCGTCATTCCTTCATACCAGCAAGTATTCGTGAAATGAATAAATGTTTAGAAATTACTAGTACTAAGTATTAATACCATTCAGCCTTTTCAGCCATTCAGTCTTTGAATATCTATATCCTACTGTAAGCTATATGTTGCTGTTATTGATGTGTCATATTCTTTACATGGTGTTTTGTTTAGAGTTGGACAATGTGAGCCATCTATGTACGAGGCCGTTTTGATGTAAAACAAATTTCCTCCGGGATAATAAAGTATTATCTTATCTTATGTTGACACAAACATGACGAGAGTGAAATGAATGACCAATATCAAACTTATCAAAAGAATTTTACTCTCTCTTTTATTTGACTTTTTTAATCATGAAGAACAAATTGTGGTATAATTTTAACATAAGTGATTCCAGTCACAGTTACAAGTTAAGAATGACATCAGTTGCATTTGTAATAGAAATTTCTTAATGTAGATAGTGGTATATAGTCCTGTGCATAACTTCTTTTATTGCAGTCAGGGAAGTACAGCAATAATGAATCTGGTTTACGTCTGGAAGGGTAAACAGCTACATTATCGGTTCATATATGACTTTGAAAGTTTACTTGCTACAGTGACACATGAGTTGTAAAATCTGTTGAGTAAAACAAGATAAGGATATTAGTTTGAATATGACCCTTGTCAATACACCATGCAGTAAATCTGCTACCATTGGTAAAATTGGGTTGTCTCAATCACACTGTAAGCCTTAGTGTATCTGCCACTAGGATATTTTCAATACTAGTTGACGAGAAGTAATGTCTGCTTGGATCTTTAGTTTATGCACTTAAGAATGATGTGTTATAACTAGCACATGGTTTTCATCATTTCCAGTGAGACGAGAGAGTTATTGAGGATATTTGTGAACTCTGTGTTTGCGGCAGAAGCCCATGAATTGTCGCAGCTCTTCTTCCTGACCTATATACAGAGTGGACATGGTGTAGCACGTATCTCTAGCATCACTCATGGAGCACAGGTGCTTTACCCCGCATTTCATTAGTATTTCTCTTATCATTTATTATTCAACAGTTTTCATGAATTCATACTTTTAGCTCATTTACTTAAGCCAATAAGGCAGTTTTGCAGATTTCACAATTTTGCTAGTTGAACATTTCATTTATAAGTCAACCAGAAGTGAAGTTTGATATTGCTTTTTTATGATAATGACATGAATGACATACTTAAATGACAATAAAAGACATCAAAATTGTTTTTCGTAGAAGAATAATGATAGAGAAATAATGATAACAATTTCCTTAAGTTTGCCAATCCTTTATTGAACATTACTTTCTGACCATGTTTCTGACATACCTGAAATGTAAATAAACAAATCAACATGTGACAAATTGCACATTGGTTTGAGACTATCATTTCTTTATTAATTTTTTACTGCAGGAAAAGAAGATTGTTGGAGGAAGTCAGCAGTTGTCGGACAGGATGTGGGAGAGGCTAGGTGAGTCCGGTCACCTCAACTGCCCGGTGACCAGTGTGCTGCAGGGGGAGAACGGGGCCGTGGTGACCACTAGCACTGGACACACGTTCAGGGTACAGCTACAGCAGAACAACAATATAACTTTATAGAAAGCTTACTCCATCATCACTTGTTTTCTGAGAATAAGAAAAGTAGTTCAATTTGTTGAATTTCCATTATTTATTGTTATTCATTGAGGAATGAAGACTACAGCCACATATCATTGTACAATATATCTCACATTTTACCCATTTTGCAATTGATATAACTGACCCTCAACTTTTATTTAGTAACTGTCAAATATATGTCACTTTACTGGCTTAATTCAGCTATATTTTTTAACAGTAATATTTTTTCACATAACTGTCATAAAGTTGATTTTAGTGAAATGACCTATTCGCATCTTTTCAAGTGAGATTTGTATTGATCAATTAATAAAGTTGTCATGAACTAAGTATTTTGATATTGGCTGAGTTTCATGGCCATGTTGCAAAGAGAGGAATTCATAGAGAGAAAGTCTGTCACAAGAACAGACCAGATTCCCAATAGACATGTCAATGTTTATGTTAAGCAGAGTGTAGACAATGATAGGAATAATTGTCACAGTACTAGCTACTAAGGGTTTGCAGTATGATTGGTATATTGCTATGTTGCAATACACGAACAACACCATATATACTGGTACATTCTTCTGAAAATATCCGATATATAAGAGGTTTTAAAATTTACAATTTCCTTGTAAAATTTCAGACAAACTTCCAAATAATGTGTTTTAACTGATAGATGTAAACATATTGTGAACTCGCTAAGTTAAAATATCACAGGCGTGTTAGAAGTCCGAAACAAATCACTGAATTATCTCTCTTTTCAGAACCAGTTAACTAATAAAA
The DNA here is from genome assembly GCA_921293015.1 of Phorcus lineatus. Classification (NCBI taxonomy): domain Eukaryota; kingdom Metazoa; phylum Mollusca; class Gastropoda; order Trochida; family Trochidae; genus Phorcus; species Phorcus lineatus. The sequence continues at coordinate 17,270,514 of OV121095.1, read as the reverse complement.
TTGCTGCTATTCAGTCAAAAGAGCATGAAAATAAGTAAAATATGAAAAGCTCCAATATATTACGTGTTACGAAAATGTGTTACATAAAATGAGTAGCGATACCCATCCTTACTGAGCTGCAGTTGCTTTGTTAAAGAAACACTTGGCCAGTTAAAATTTAGTTCCTGATTCTTAACAGCCATCTCTTCATGCCGCAGTGCCAGTATGTGATCAGTAGTGTGCCCCTCCCCCTCCTGTCCAGAATCCAGTTCACCCCGCCTCTGCCCGCGCTGAAGACACAGCTGATACAGAGGGTGCCCATGGGCTCCATCATCAAGACTGTCACCTTCTATCACACTGCTTTCTGGAGGAAACTAGGTGGGTGAACTTTATTCTCTAAGATCCATCTGATATCAATGTTAAATCCAAAATCAATTATATCATGGGATAACAAATTTTTTATATTAATTTAGAACTGTAGGAACTATTTATTAGTTCCATTCATAGAATATGTTAATAAATTGTATCATAAGAGTATTTTAGTTACTTGGAATTAACATTGCTACAGAACAAATGGCTCTTTTTTTAACTCGGCCTATGAGAACAGATGGCATGGCCAGTCAAGCGGCGAGTGTCATTCAAACTTTCACAATTTCAATAAAAAAGGTGCACCTCATGGGCGTGGCAGGGTTTTCCTCCAGGGCACCAGTAATTTTGGGAATACTTACTGGGAATGGTGAATCAGGTTCATGCCAAATTCAATGTTTGTAGAACCAATAGTAAGATAGTTTACATAATTATCCTTTTGAGCTACAAAGCTCTGTTTTTAACATGTATTTGCAAAAAATATATTTTCATGAAAAAAAATTGATATGATAAAAGTTATTGTTGACAGGGCAAACGATATTGATTAATCATCTCTTTATCCCAGATTTGAATGGAATGGCAGTAAGTGATGAGGGGGTGTCTGTCTACTGTATGGATGACACAAAGCCAGACGGATCCAGTCCTGCCATCATGGCATTCATCCTTGCAGACAGGAGTCGGCCACTTGCAGAACTCCCCCCGGCAGAGAGGTGATAAGCGTTTACCTTCTCTTACTCTTACTGTTATCACCGTCTAACTGTTATCATTAAGTGCCCAGACAGAGATTGGCATGTAGAGATGTAGTCATCCTAATCCCTGTGGTCTGTGCCAGTTAACTGTCCAGATTTAACACTTGTAGAAGGCTTTAATCTTGAAGCAGTTTACTTCAAGCGTCTTTACATATTTTCCAGGAAACTGAAGATTTGTGAACATCTTGCAAAAACTTTCAGATGTAAACAATTTCTTCAGGTGAGAAATACTTCTGTTTCACTGTGTAAATAATGATGTTGAAGGAATAGCCAAAGCTTTTTGAAAATCAACTGTAGACCTAAAAAGAAAAACTGAAAATATCTATTCGACTTATGTCAGGAGCAGATGTTCATATCTATTGTTGAATAACAATATGGTTTCAGCCAACTGGATATGTTGAGAAAAACTGGATGGAGGAACAATATTCAGGGGGGTGCTACACAGCGACCCTTCCCCCTGGGGTACTCACTAGCTATGGAAGGTAAGTTATGTATTGTAAAGGGTGCTACCCTCAACCCAAATTCCAAATTTCACTGTTTTTTGTTCTGAGTGCAAAACTTGGGTATGTGAGCAATGCTGTCCTCTGTACTTGTGTTCTATTGTGTAAGTGGACTAATCATGGTAAATGCAAGTTGCAGAAGATGTTTCCAGATGTTTAATGCATCGATCAGTTATATGGAAGCAGGCATTGTATGAGTTTATGACAATAAGTTATGTTGTAGATCATAGGTTAACTCTACAATTTATCAGAAGGATAGGCACTTGAATGCTGAAATCTTGAGTAAGGGCACACCTTCAGATCAGCAGATAATACTCAATAATACTAATATTTTTTGTAATTTTTCATTGACTATATCTTATATAGTATATCATGAAGTAATGATGAGCTACAGGGCCAATGGCCCTATTATTTGACAATATCTTGTGTTTTGATCAAAATATGACTAATCTCTGTATAATTTCTAAAGTAAGATTCTCTGCCTGGTGTTGATACAGAAAATCAACTTTATTCATTGTCTAGGGCCATGAGGACACCTTTCAAACGTGTGTACTTTGCCGGCACTGAGACGGCCCATAGGTGGATGGGCTACATGGATGGAGCGATTGAGTCCGGGGAGAGGGCAGCAAGGGAGGTAAGTCTTGCAATGATTACTCAGGACTGAGCAGGGAGTTCACTCTACACACCTTCTGTTGACTTCTCAGAAATTAGTAATGCTCGGGTGTTGATATTTCATACTATCATAATTTTGGATGGTCTTTAAGATTTGATCCAAACATGTTCCTTCTATTGGCATCCAGGTCTTGACAAAGTGCAATATGCCTAGAGGGTGTGATACAAATAGTAGTAAAAGTTGTGATTAAAGGATTAAAAGGGAGGGGAGAAGTGTCTCTCCTATAATAATAAAGGATTTTATTCTTGAAGGATACATTATATGTAATCCTTTTTATACCCCAACTATAACATAGTCAGGGCTAGTAGTGTCCAACATATCCTTCCTTTGCTACGTCTTTGTTATTGCCAGGAGAACTAAGCACATTTATGAACAGTTTAACAGATAAGCCAACAGACTTAATTGATGATTAGCTTTCAGGGAAATTAAACCAATGAGAAATTGGAGGGATTAAAGTGACATGAACAGCTAAGACTAATGTATATGAAAAACTTCATCGGTACAGGACATGTTTCTGTGTTGCAGGTGCTTCATGCAGCAGGTAAGATTCCGGAGTGTGAGATATGGCAGGATGAAGCGGAGAGTGTTGACTTCCCCGCCGCCCCTATACCTGTATCCTGGCTAGAGGACCACACCCCCTCGGTCCCAAGCCTCTTACTGGGGGTCTCCACCGTCCTAGTTGTCCTCCTGGCTGTCCTTTTAACAGGCATCGTCTCATAGTGTCATTGTGTCATTATGTCATTGTGTCATAGTGTCATTATGTCATTGTGTCATAGTGTCATTATGTCATTGTGTCATAGTGTCATTATGTCATTGTGTCATAGTGCCATGGTATCATAGTGTCATTTTGTCATGGTATCATAGTGTCATAATGCCATTGTGTCATGGTATCTTGTTGTCATGGTATCATAGTGTCAGTCATAGTTTTTACTTAATAGCAATATCTTGCCACTATATTGAATCGGTGAGTCTGAAGTTGATACTCAGTACTCGTTATGCCCCATTCTAACTTCAATCCAAATTATCCCTATTCATCATAAAATGGGAAATTTTTTCAAAAGTTCATGAACATTGATCAACAGTTCTTGAAATTTGTAAATGTTTTCTAGTTGATTCTGCAACAGTATTCAAATTCTTTGCATTTATGAAAAAAAATTTGTTTATCAAAAAACCAATGTCGTGTATTAAGGACAAAACAAGTAAGGATTAATCACCCAATGTGCTTGAATTATCGTAAACTAATGCCATATGATTCATGATAAAATATCTTATTTGTGAAAATCTGTAGTTTACTTGTAACTGTGTCTTATTTATTCCTCTCTCTTGTGCGTGGATGCAACTGTACTGGTTAGCTCCACCAGGGCAGTGACACTGCTTCTCACCAACAGACCAGCTGATACACCTAAGTCAGATTTACCATCTTCCAAATGTATTTACTGCGAATGTCATTTTTATGAATGTTATGAACATTGAAAGATTATATTCCTTTTTTTTATCTGAATATATATTAATCACTTTATTACGTTTTAATGCTTAAGCTTTTTAGAAGTGTCTCAGAGGCTATTTTTAGCCGGATAGCATACGCTGTTTGTTATATCTCCCGGATTGTATGTTGCCAATATTCTGCGTGACACTTGAATATAATAACTTTTTTATTTTACCTCTTCATCTAAATTTGGCCTTTCCCTCCTTTCCAATGTAGGCATTGCAGGGTATCCACCCACAAGCCTTCTTTCTTAAAAATATGTTATTCTACAAAGCTTGTATTTTCAGAATGTATGATACCATGTCAATGAAACAATAAACTAATGCAATGCATTTGTTGTTTGAAGACCTGTTTGGGTGACATGGAAGATATATATATAACTGCCCTATCGCCTTCCCTCACTAAGCTGAAACCTTTATCTTTAGTCCTGTTGTATCGCTTTACACTTGTACCTTCTCTGAGATGTGTTGTGCAAAATTTATCATACCATGTTGTAACCTACCGTTCTGGAGTTTTCTAAAATTATTTTAACAGTTTTGCTTTCAAAGACTTTTGTTTTATTTGTTTTTATTTATCTTTTTTTTCACTTTGAAAGCCCTTTGTTTACAATTATTTAACTTTTGCTAAAATTGATACTGTTTTTGCCTTCATATGATTGGGGAGTTTCACGCAACAGAACCCAATGTTGCAGCCTTCCCGTCTATCTGCTTGTGTGTGAAATCACACTTAATACAACCCACTTATGGTAATGCAATTTTGATTTGGATTTCGGGGTGTTCCCTTTGTTTTTAGCCCCATTTCACATTTTCACCCTTATGGCCTGCCTGTGTGTCTTTCCTACCAAATATTGCTCCAGTTGCCAGGACTGCCTTCTTGGCTCTCCTTACAAAACAAACTAGCTTAAAGTGATTCATACGACCCGACAGAACAGGTTACTCAACACTATCGTAACATGCAATGGTTGATCTGATGCATTTAAATGTATCGCCCAACTGCAGGTCAGTCAGCATGATTTCCTGGACGATTATCTCCACATTCCCATCTCCAAGCTTCACCTCTGAGAGAGTATGGTTGACATGATGACTGTCATAGTGTATACATATTATAACCATCGAGGGATCTACGATATGGTTATCACAGAGGTCTTTATCTTGCATATGCCACATGGTTATGCATGAAACTGCTTTGCATTTGAATAAAAATATAAGATATAACCAGGTATGAGTTGAAAGGTTATTGCAAAGATCTTATACGTATTTAAACCCCAGGCCTTCAATTTCATTCCCACACTATGTGCAAATTTAGCATAGCCAGGCAAGTTGTCAATGAGACAATTCTAAGCCAGTAACAATCTTTCTTGAGTCGATTCTTCTGCGATAACCACATGGAGTTAAAGTAGAATGACATGTTGTAAAGTAACGTCACAAAAATTTTGATTGATTACAAATTATGTTTGTTAATCTTTGTTATCTGTTTCAATTGAAACGAATGGTTGCAAGAAAGTTGTCGATTTCTGTTTATATGTCATGTTACAGAGCAACTTCTTAAACTTCACGTGTAGCTCACAATCGTAACCATATGGCAAAACAAAAATATATCCGTGTTTCAAGGTCGTTTTAGCAGAACATTAATGCGAGTTAAGCATATTCAACTATTTTGCCGTTTCATCTTTTTTCTCAGTTTCATCTACCAAGTCTCTGAAATATCATATAGGACGTTTGCAAGGTATAAAACGATATGAAGGCTAAATTGGCTCGAAAAAATTTATTCGTTTGTCGTTGTCATTTATTGCTATCTCATATTACACATCAAATCGTACGGCAATAATATAAAAACATATCTGGCGATATACTCTTTAAATGATCTCCTTCGCATAATTTATTGCATACACATTCTACAACTTTATTGGTTCTTGATGATTTGACATCGTTATAATATACTAAATAGCAGTCGAATTCCAAGAGTTAAGCCATTATGACAGGACGTATGACGTCAGTTGCTAGTTCCCAACGGGTCCAAGGCGTGAAAATCCAACAGGTGTAATTAGAGACCATTGAATTTATAATTGAATTTGAATGATAATGGGATTAGATAATAGGCATAAATTTAAGTAAAGTCACTGTCAAACTCGAAGACATTTTTGAAGGATCCTGAAAGTTGCCAAAGGCATTTCATTCGATCTTTAAGGACGTTATTTCTCACAATTAATCACATGTTTATTACAAAATATTAAATGTCAATTTGGCGAACATTGAATTCATTCAGTCACTTTTAAAATGACATTTGAAAACTTAAGATAAAATTCCAGAAATTATTGTTAGTACCAAGAACAGACAAAATTCTATTACAGAATATCTTTATAAAAAGTCTAATGAAAATCATTTCCATAGTAATATATCAATAAAATGTACATATTCTGTCTTTTAAATCATTTTATTTTGACCTTTGGTACAAACTTGAGGAGCCTTCAACACAATGGTTAAAAGATCTCTTGAGGTGCGGAACCACAAACAAGTAGATTAGGGAAACTTCAAGTTTCCTCCACAGAGGTGCTCTATCTATGGTCAATCAGAGTCTCTGGTATTCCTGTCCTTCTGTCCTCAACTCAGACTCAGTCTCTCAATGGTCACCATGTAAACAGACCACTGTAGGCTTTAGTCATTTTTGTTCATTCGAGAAAATGGCTGGATCCGCAAAAACGCTTCCTGAGATGGTTAACAATGTCTTCGAACCTCTGTTAATTGGTCTGTTTGGCCAGCTTCTAAACAAGAACATTCATGTCATAGCTTGCAACATCCGGGGATGCAGAAACATTCTTGCGCACACCCTGTCAAGATTTGATAAGTGATACGTTTCGGAAGTGTTCTCCCTCTTTTGCAGGCCTTGCTTTTGCTTTTAGCTCCTGTCCTAGGTTTTAGCACAGATCATCATGGACATCGGTGTGATGAAACTGTGGGAGGCGAGAGCTTATAAACTCATTGCAGGAGATCTGAAGCGTCTTCCAAAGTTGAGTCATCTACTACTCTGTCCCAAAAGTGGCATTCCTCAGCTTGTTTCTATCTGTGTGTATGATCATACGAACTGAGCTTCGAGAGCCAAGGGCTGCATGGATAGTCTATGACTTGGAATTACGACAACGGGTAGATATCCTTTCCCACAAATCTAGAATGACCATGACGTGAACCTTATGTCAGTCTATTCCTAGTTCAGAATGAAGTTCTTCGGCATATTCACTCACTAAAGGATTTCAGAGATAATTCTATCTACATATTCCTTGCTGCCTCGATCTCCATCCTCGAAGTCAAAGCTGGCAGGAAGATCTCCAAGACTGCTGAGTTGGTTGCCTTGTTCAAGACTGTTAAGTTGGACGAAATCTGAAAGTTCAAGAAATTCAAGTTCCATTCTCCTGCTGAGGACCTCAACATCATTGTCCATCACCTCAATGGTTCCCCCAATGAGCCTTTAAGTGAAGCCTCGTATAAGGACCTCTAATAACAGCGTCGTTTTTGGCATTAGCTACGGCTTTATTCCCCATCATAGTCACCGGTAAAAGTAAGGTAACATCGTGAACACATGTTTCATTGTTCATCAATTGAAGTGTTGGTTATGTTGATTAAAGGTAGGTTAAGTATTTCAAATATCTGAAATATTAAGAGTTTAATAATCTTGTTTCTTATAACTTGATGATAGGTCAATTACCTCGCAAAAGATTTGTACCACTCCGTTTACTTCCCTCATGTTTGTATTGCAAATTCCCATTTTGTAACATTCTCATTTAATTGATCTCTCTCATTAGGTTTCCTCACTATTGTTAACATGATTTCAGTGTTAAGGTATATATGTATCCACTTTTTTATTACCTTAATCCCACCTGATGTAGGAGATAGTAAACGTCGTAAATTTCTTAATCGACTTTGTTATCCAGAAAATCTTGTCTTTCTCCCTAAAGATAGATTTGAAAATCATGAAACGTATAAGGCTTGTCCACTTTGTCCTTATGCGTGCTTTTGTGAATCATAACGAAATAGTTTTTGAATGTTTGAATAATGCAGTATCTGTATTTGAAGCTTTCTCGGCCAATGTAGGACACGTTGGTATACAAGTGAGCTCTGCCTATAAATAATCTTCTATTGGGAAAGCTGTTTGCAATGAAAGGAAATTGAATTTCAAGTTAATTTCAACAAATATGTTTATTTAGATTGACAAAGCTTTTATTATATTTTCATTTTGTATATGTAGCGAGATAATTGTAAAACTCAACTGGTGATAAAATGTGAAAGAGGAAATTGCTGGTTCTAAAAGGCAATGAGAGTTGTCCACTGCACTGCATGAGTCCGAGGTTGAGGGTCGGATCTGAGCGGCCTGTTGAAGTTGTCTGAGGTTAAGGATCAAAGAAGGTGGAGGGGAAGGGTCTGAGCGACTGGTGGCAAATCTATGAGGTTAAGGGTCGTAGAGGGTTTAGGGGAAAGATCTAAGCGGCTGGTTGCAGTTGTCTGAGGTTAAGGGTCTTAAAGCGTGGAAAGGTCGGGTTTGACCGGCTTGTTGAAGTTGTCTGAGGTTAAGGGTGCTAGAGAGTGGATGGGTCAGGTCAGAGCGGCTGGCTGCAATTGTCTATGGTTAAGGGTGGTAGAGGGTGGAGGGGACGGGTCTGAGGGGCTTGTTGCAGTTGTCTGTGGTACAGCAGTAGCTGCAGGTGAAGTGGAACGGGTACAGCTGATTGATGTCTAGGTTCTGACAGTCCTTCTGGTTAGAACTCTGAACCCACCATTGCTGTCTACACTCACTCACTGACGTACATCTGCAAGAAGAAGGTTACAATGAACTAGCAAATAGATATAGCGCCATCAACTAAGATCACCAGTTTCTGTCTTAAATCATTAAACAAAAGGCCAAACGTTCACTAGCAACGAATCATTGCACGAACAACTATAAACATCTTCAGTTTCTTTGAACTCTCTTACATGCAGCAAATTCCAAACATAATTGACTAAACTTTCCTTCTATCAATGTTCCTTCAACAAACTTTACAACAGAAATCTATATCTGCAGACGTTCCCTTTCCTTCAGTTTGAAAAAAACCATCAAAAAGTATTTAATAGATTGTTTCTTCAAACGTAAGTATGTAAGTATTATGGACGAAAGGACAGACAGACATACATCTTAAACAGTTGTACTCATTCCAAAGAACAGATGTCAAAAGTAAACTAAATAAATGAGAGATACCCTTTGATGACATGCTTGGTGCCATTAGGGAAGTTCTCGATGGTGTTCATGCAGAATGGTTTGTCCTGTCCACACTCCAGGGAGTACTTGGTCAGGGCCAGGCCGCACAGGTCACCATGACACGTCTCGCACGTGGCTGAATAGGGCACAAACGAACATGTTCATGTCTGTTGAAATAACCCTAGTGTTTCTCATTGTGTCGACATTTGCTAGAAACATGACTGATAGGAAGCTCAAAGATGAACTATGTGTTGTAATTATAAGCAGGAATTCTTATCCTATAACCATTGAAAAGCTACATCTTGAAATGACCTACTAATGACTACTTACTAGTGTTAACTGGCGCCGTTGTAGTGGTCGTTGTAGTTGTCGTACTCGCTGCAACATGAAGGCGACGGTAACTTACACCTTCATGTATACTGGTATTACAATACAGTTTTGTAACTTATATTATCTCCTTTCTATTTCTTTGTATTAACAACAAATCATGTGAGATACATTTCCGAGTTTGTTCAGAAAAGGAATAAATGTTTAAACATTGTTTTCTGGAGATATGATTATTAGAAATGTAAGGAAGGTAAAATGGTGTTCTTTCACTTACATGTGGTCTGGGCACTGTGAAACTGATCCACTATGTGTAGTCCTGGGGTAGATGGATGAAAATAGAACAAAAAATATACCTCTTATCTTATGATGCGTAAATAGAGATTATTACCCGAGGAACTGTGTCAAATGACTTTAACGAAACGAGTGTGAATTTTTTTATTACCCGAGCGAAAGCGAGGTTTATACATAAATTCGCACGAGTTTCGTCAAAGTCATATGACACACTTCCGAGGGTAATAATTACTTTATTACAGATTATATTCAATATACAATGCACTGAAATATTCAGAAAACGGCCTGCTTTCCATGCGACGGCCCGCTACAGTGACGTCACGAACAATGGTATTAAGACGTCACAGACGACAAAATGCGGTGAAACAATCGTTGCTTGGCAAAAGTGATATGAACACTTGTGCTCATATTGAAAATATGTCATCATTTATCATTAACCATATGGGTAATAAAAAAAATTCCTATATATACGTTCACTTGTTTCATTGTATATAGACATATTTGAACGTAAATTACAATATTCCAACTGAACTGACCGTAGCAGAGCTCCGTGTTGCACAGATCCTTGTCATCACAGCACTTCTCACACACGTGTTTCTCCAGGGGAGCCCGTCTACCCAGTACACTGAGAGCGTCGTAATTCATGTACCTGCAGCGCTGGAGACAGCAGGCACGTGGTACAGGTAAGAATGATAATAAATACAACGTGTCATACTTCTACCCGAACCCTTCTGATCCTACTTTCACGTATTGCCACTCCGGCTAACGATTCTATCAATCTTTGTAAATGTTTACATGTAGACAGATTTTAGGATACGTTATATCTTTGACATTATCTACTTAACAAAAGTCTCTCCTATTCTTTTTAGTCTAGTCTAGTCTATTCTGCATGCATGAGAACTTGCCTCCGCGGAAGTGCACCCCGCCTGAAAGTGGACTGAACCATCCAAACCGGTCGTCTTCTGAATGTAACATTTCTGTAACAAAAGGAAAGCTTAGAATAGTATGCAATGCACTTATCAACCAAAACGTTCTCACCAAACTAAACTGTGCCTTATATTGTCTGCATGGTGTCTAATGAGTGCTATTCCTATTCCTCCCTTATCCTGTTCAATTACTGTGTATTATAGCTTACGGGATACTTTTTAATTAAAATCGCAAACCAAGCAGATAGGTAAAAATGGTGATTTAAACACAATAGTAGTAAAGAAAAGCAATCGGAATTGCCAGCATCAAATCAGATAACACCACAACAACTACCATCTCAGTCAAAACAACAAACATCCCCTCCGTCTCGACAACATATCCCTTTACCATTGGTTCCAGGACCAAGATGGTTTGACGTCCAATAGAGTGGGGATTGGCCGTTTCGACAGGTCTCTCGAATTTAACCCTGGCGTCTAGACATTCTTTTGCTCTGGATTCACTGCCATCCTCTTTGCTGTTAAATTGTGATATCTGTATGTCCGCATGTTAACTTGGGTTAGATGGGTTCGCGTAGACTTAAACAAGGTAGTATGCCCATAAGTGAGAAATGACATGTCCATAGCTAGCAAGATCCTTGTTTAGGAAGGATTAAGTAATTGCTGCAGAACTTCAGTCTCCACATAGCACCCACAGTGTGGCATAACCTACCGTCCTACATTCAACCTCGTCTAAGATATAAAATTTCTAGTGGTTTGAATATTAACACTACAAACAATACCACATTGAGAAGGTTAACTGAAGTTACCCTCTCCAAAAATGGCGACATGTGTGATCGAGAGTTTTATTTGAGTGCTTCTCGCATCAATACTACGTTAGCATGCTACAAATTCTAAATGTGTCATTCACCTAGGAAGGGAAACTGGGAACAAAATTTCTGACATGAGATGGGTAACCCAAAAATTGGAGAAGAGGAAGGTTATCGAATGGCTTTTCTGATATAAAATTGCCTTCAGTAATATCTGCATTCAGCTTCAATTAAATATGGAACATATTTAACCTTGGTTGATCGGTTTATCTCTTTTTATCGTTTCTAAGTATACGGGTCTTTTAAAAGTTGAAATAGTGCTAAATAATCACATTTGTTATATACTTCTACTCTGTATGGAATTGGAATTGATTTAAGGCTTGCTGTAACTGAAGGCCACATAGAAGTTAAAAGAACATGTTACGGATGATTGGTATAAATTGATCACTAATATAGGTGGGGTCGTGCAATATTCTGAATCCCTATAAACACACAAGTGCGGCATCTGATTACATGAATAGAGAACAAGTTCTATGGATTTACAACTTCTCTATTTAGGATTGCGACGTTTAGGTGTAGATACTAACACCGCTATCAAGCAAGTGATATTGGACATGATTTGAGAAGGAATATATACATAAATGGGAAAAGGTTTGTACAATTGAGTGGGTTGAAGTACAAAGAGTAAATTAAATTATGTTGATAAGGTTAACAAGGTTGATAAAGTTGATGTACAGGGTGATTGGTTGTTGTTACAGTACAAGTTGCATAGAGGAAGCCAGATGGACAAATTGAGTTACTATTGATTGGTTTTAATTAGATGGTGATAAGCTGATGGTAGGTAGTAGCCTTGATCACGGTTCATGGAAGGATTAAACCGATAAATTTTAATAGATTCCAAAAACTTTCTAATTTTGTAGTCTGAGTGGTTGGTTTCCAGGACTTTTATGTCTTTCCAAAGGATGTTGTGGCTGGGGTTGGCCTTGACGTGGTCCTTTATGGCCAACCCCACCGAAATGCAAATACTAACACCGCTTCAGAGAGAAATGGCTCTTGGAAGTTTACAGAAGAGTACCTCCGGTAAGTTTATTCCGGCGTCTTGGATGCTACATATAAGCACAATCACAAGGCTCGCTGAACAATATGTGCATACGGGTGCTTTCGCAAACCGTCCTTGGTCAAGGAGGCCAAGGGAGACAATTCCAACTCAAGATCTGTTCATCCGGGTAACTCAACTAAACATCGGTTGCATAAAGAGGGAGACGAAGACCGTTGTCCGTCGAAACCCACCGACGTCACCTTCACAAGTATGGCATTGACTGCAGATCTCCATACGTATGACTTAGTCTATCATATTGGCTTCGAAAGTTACGTCTTCTAGTGGCAAAACAACATGTGCGACCTGTAGCATGGCAAAACGTTCTCTACTCTTTTGGCCGCCGTTTGCTAATTTTGGCATCGGCTCTCTGAGCGCGGTGTACATCTGCCTCTTCCAAGGCTTTAGGAGGACACCATTGACCATTGGGTGATTGTCAGTCACACAGGTTACCCTAAAAAATCCAAAGTTGTCTTTGACAGGTTACTTTAAGGACATTTATCAACTGTATTCAAAGTTGGACTTTTGCGGGGTTCAGTATAGACTGAATCAATTTTGTATGGAAGCGTGTCTTGTCTTCAGCATGTGTTCAGTGCATGGTGGCCAACATATTCAAATTGTTAGAATATATGCCAATTTCTAAATATTAGAGTATTGTGGACATACTCTCCTCCTGAATTACCGCAAAAAAATGAACTAAGCATTCAGTCGTATGATGACTGAAAATGCAAAAATTGTACTGCATAGTGAAGGTTTTGTAAAAAATAAACACACGAAATTTTCCAATAACTTCTCATTAAACGCCTGCGCTTTTTAAGTATACGGTTCGTATGAGAATGAATAACTTCTAACCGACAAGACAACTCACCTCTCCAGCCCTGCAGGTCTGTGGAGTCCGCGCCTTGCACTCTTGGTGTGTCTTCAAGCGGTTACACGCTCCGCACTGCAAGGCTGAAACACACTCGAGATCTGACCGGCAGCAGAACGTTTGTTAAGATGAATAAAGGGACGAAAACACAAAAAATTGTCTCCACTTGAAAGGCAATGTTTCATATTAAAAAGATCGAGGGTACCATGATTGGTTAAGCTATATGAGGTTGATATCAAATAGCTATACAATTTACGAATGATAAGGCGCGCCATTAGACCCAGTTAACATTTTTAATACTCTAAGATAGATTTGTATCTGCATTGCATAATGCCAGAAGAATTTATCAGGATTACATCCCAATGCCACACAGGGAGTTAACTGGATTTGGAGAATAAAAGTTGAAATATTGTTTATGAATTAATGGAAGAAGCATGTTTTGTCGAAAAGGAATGTCTTCCATACACAACACAACAGCTTCAGTTATGTAAACATCAGACAAGAGTGAGTATAGGGAGATTCAAGTGTGAAAGTTCGAATATGAGAGAAGTTCATGAATGAAAGAATGAAAGTGTATGTATGTCATTGTTATTTTTACAGCAAATAGCTTCTGATAAACTTGTGAGTCACATAATCAGTGATATGAAATAGAACGACCATGTAGCAGCGTGGAACATAACGCCATACATGTATAGGCCTACTAACGTTTCACTTTCTTTGTATAACTAGCTTGGTATTTTGGTGTATTAATCAACGGTACATTACATTGGAAATTGAAAATCAGTATTCGCTTCTATATTGTGATGAACGTCATTCTCTCAATTTAAGTGGTTACACTAAAGTAATACTTCGATACAATTTCGCAATTAAATTAGTATAAATCTTAAAAATCACAAAATTTTTAATATTTTAAATTCAGTAAAATTGCACACTATTTGCTGTAGTAGCCTTTCTTGAGCGAGAAAAGTGTTTGCTAAACAAACTGAACTCACAGAATCAAACATTAATAGTTTATAAAGATCTATTTATAGTTTATATATATATATATATATATATATATATATATATATATATATATATATATATATAATATAAATTTCTAAAAATTCAGAACAGAAATTATGAAGAATCAATTGTCTCACCTATATATTATATATATCTCAAGATTATGAACTTTTTTCATTATATATATAGCAAACATTTTCTCAAACTATCTCTGTCGCTGTGTTCAATCTGGAACGTTGCATTTTATCATATTGTAAGAGGTAATCATTCTCTGCTAACAGAGGTAGCTCCGTCATAAATGCCTATACAATGACGGATCTACCTCTGTTGGGAGAGAATGGAGGTAATAAGCTATAGCTAAGATTGGAAGTGCAGCGGGCATATATTTGCTTTGTTAATTTGTAGGGGTAATGTGATCCAGGAATATTGGGAGATTATCTTTATTGGAGACCTTTCCATAAGGAAAATATATTCTTTTTTGTGTCTCACGTAAGGGGGTAGGAGTGAGAATTCTACGAATATTCGCATTCATTGCTGAAATATTCGTAACCATGGCTGCAAAAATTAATTACCTTGATTAGCAAACTTGTCATTGGATTCTGTGTACTGTGCTCACTTTTTTTTCTTATTTGTGTTTATTTTCTACGTGTGTGTGGATTAGAGATATTGAAAGCTTAGATTCAATGTTTATGGTGAATGTTGATGTGTGTGTAATACCTAACGGTTATGTCAAGATAATGAAGAAATAGTCCACCCATAGACGATCAACTTGTGGTCTATTTGAATTACCATTTTCTCTCTGTTTCACACAATGATTTGAACCACGAGTGTTATTTATGGAGGATAATGAAGCACGGAGTGTATTTACCAGTGGTAAGGGATCCACACAGAAGTGTCAGGGCGACCACAACTGGAAAGTGGTGTGGAAACAGTGTGAATAGCATTTCAAACAAATTTAAGATTTGATCAGTCTACACTGAAAATTTATTGTGGTTCCTTTGAACAATATTACAATAACTAAAAACTTTCCACAACCAAGGCTGTTACAACTTCATAATAAATAACTTGTCAAAACCAAGATTGTTACAGCTTAATCATTAAGAACTATTCCCAGTTAAGACCATACATCTTAAAAACTAATCATATCCCAAGATTGTTTCAGCTTCAAAATCAATGACTGGTCACAGCCATGTCCGTTACAGTTTTCTGAATACACTGCAGAGTTAATGACGGACACAAGCCTGACTCACCTTGTAACGTGTCTAGTTCCATGGAAGTGAAATTTTTAAGTATTGCTGCGCTGGTATTTTTTAGATAGGAGATGCCAGATTGCATTGAAGAACTACACGTGTCGTTGACCGGCAAGTACAAGATAGGTCGTTTATGTTTACACACTACGGCGTTTAAGTAGAAATTATCTTTGGAGTTGTGGACAGCTGGCGTTGTGTCGCTTTAACCTGAGAACCTATTACACTCATCATAAGTTGGGTCGTTTGACGATGGATGAATTTTCAATCAGTTATTGACAAATAAAAACGAGTTTTCACGAAGTTTTCATTTGAAAGGGATTTATACTTATATGATCGAAGAATTTAAAATTACAAGATTAAGACCAGGTATATACACACTTTAGTCTCTCTGTAACCAAGATAATATTCTGATTCTGATTCTATTTGAGGTAATGGCTGGAGGAGGGACAAAGGGCGTGTGTGTGTGGTGGTGTGTGTGTGTATGTGCGTTTGTGTGGGTACATGGATGAAAAATATTGATCCCCTAGGTGCAGAGAATTCTAAGGCTTGACGGGCTAAAAAATATCATTTTGACAAGGCCTGTAAATTTGTTGACCACAAGTGTATAGTGTGGCATTTCTCATGGAAGTGTTTCACGTGTCCAAGGTATTTGCAAGATGGGTGCCACAAAATTTAAATGCAACAGATCGACACCTTAGAGTTGAATAAAGTCGTGAGCTTTGGACATCTACAATGGTGATCCCGATAACTTTCATGTCCGTCTGGTTACAGGCGATGAAATGTAGATTCATCCCTGGGATCCTGACACCAAGCAATGGAAGTATAAGCACTCCCCTGCACCCAAGAACTTCAGAACTCACCCCTCTGTTGGGGCGACCATTTTCTTGGATTTAAGGGTTGTGATTCTTATAGTCTAAACTACCCGCAAAAGAAAGGTTTCATTCAATTTTCAAGTCTATGAAACAAAAAAAACCGCAGATATGAGAATTCTGACGATTGAGTTATAAACAGAAATCATTTTCCAATATTCTGTTTACAAAGCGTCCAAATATCGGCATTTTATATGCCCCAATACACAAGGAAAGAGACTGGGCGTCAAAGGTGTTCGATGGGGTTTATCTCTGGGGAGTTGGCTGGCCACGGCAAACCAGTCACGTTGGCCTCCTCAAGGTAACCTCTGATAATTCGGGAAGTAAAATCCTCTAAAAAGCAGTAAATCTTCTTGGCTGTTGTTGGATAAAAGAAACGACGATAGGTCTCAGTACCTCATCAATGTATCGCTGGCCAGTCAGATTCCCTCGCAGAACAGTCGTCATTTGGCCACTAATCCCTCCCCACACCATGATGCCTCCGCCTCCAAACGGATGAACCTCTCTAATGCAGTTTGGCGCGAGACGCTCGCCCCTTCGTCGAAAGACTCAAACCCTGCCATCGTTCCTGAATTGGAAAACCTGCTCTCGCCTGAAACAGCACCCTCTCCCAGTCACGTCGCTGCCACCGGCGTACAGTACGTGTCCATCGTAAACTGCGTTGACGGTGTAAACGGGTCAAAACAATTCCATGGAAGGGGCAGTAGGCTCATATACCAGCCAAACGAAGTCGACGAAGGATTGTTCTTGTGCTGATGACAAGACCGAGTGCCGTCGCTGCTGTTGATGTCGCCGTTGCGAATCGGTTTCGGAGGTGAATCTGCTTGATATCGATCAGTTGTTACCCTCGGTTTTCCCGATCTTGGCCTGTCCTGTGTCTGGCCTGTCTGCTGATAGCGTATTAACAGCCTCCTGATGGCGATGTGGCTGCAATTGAAGGTTCTTGCCATTTGACGTTTGGAAGCCTCCAAAGAGGACATACCGATCGCTTGGTCACGTTGTACTTGCGTAAGTCTTGGCATACTATTGGTGTTCTTTATGTTACTGAATGTATGCTCTTTCCAACAAGTGTATTTATGCAATATTGTTGTACGTGCATCACGTCATGCTTTAAAAACACGTTTTGCACGTGTTAATGAATGCACAATTCCAGGTGGCTCCGTTCGATGCGATACGTTCTTGTAGCGGAAAAGAGGCAGTAAAACTTTCCTGCTTAGAATCAAACCCGTACCCGTACCCTCTTGATGTTTTCATGGAAAAAATAAAAGTGAAACCTTTTTTTTTACGAGTAAGTTTGGAAATTTCGAAAGCAAGTTTTGCATTTTAAATTGAATTGCGTAGTTAATATCATAATTATAAATTGTAAACTGGCATTAGAGCTTAATAGGTTTGTTAATTTATATCTTTTCACATATCCATTTCTTATAAGATATAAGATAAATATCATTAAATCAATTAAACAGACTTACCACGGATTATCTTTAATGTAACGGGTAGTTTAACGCCACGTTTGAGATATTTGGGAGGGCAAACGACCAAACGTATATCTGAACATTAACAGATCGTAAGAACATTTTCTTTAAGTGATAGTATATTTGAAAATAATATTTAGCCTCGATAAAATGCAAAATATCATGACTTATTATATATGTTTAGATTTTTGTTCGATTTTATTATATATCATATTCATTTGAAAACTAAAATAATGACATTTATGTTTTTATAGTATAAAGAGTAAATTCATTACCTAACGATTTGAATAAATTTCTTACAGTTAAATGACCAGTCAAACACTACAAATTTTTCTTAGGCTGATATGGAAACGTTTGGAAAATGTTTTACTCACATTGTTCGGTGTGCATTGTCGATCGAAATAGATGTGTAAAATTAATGTTAATGTCATCAGCTGAACCAATTAGAAATGGCGATGCCCTCGTAGAGTTTTTCTAAATAACTACCTAGTAAGTGTGATTAACCTTTATATAATTGCATCTTATGAAACTATTTATTTGTCCCATGCCGCCCTGTATAAGCGTCATGTAAGCCTTGTATGTGCTTTATTTCACCCTGTGGTCGCTCTATGTAACCCTTTATTTGCCCCATAGTGTACTGTATTCACCTACGTAGCCTTGTACTTGCTTTCACTGTCCTGTATCGGTTTCATGTAACTCTGTTTTTGCCAGACGCCGTACTGTACTCGCCGAAGTTGCCCTGTACTTTTATATCGCCCTGTATTTGCCTTATGTTACAGTGTATATGCCTTATGTTACACTGTATTCGCTATTTTCAAACCATTATATTTCAATAAGTTATATCTTTACAAAGTAAGTTTACTGATTAAATTTTAATTCGAACTCTTGTGTGAGAATGGGGCCACTCCAACCACAGAAGTGACCTCGAAAGAGACCCAGCCCTGGTTCCAACTCTGAGAAGGTGAACAACTGTTTTGACCACAGAGACGATTTTTACGATTAAGTTCACGTGTGCCCTATTTAAAACAATGTCGTTATAACCGTTTTTACTGATATAGACTACCATCCAAAGGAAAGTATACCAAGTGACAAGTATTTAAACGCAACAATGGTAGGATAAACTAAATGATTGGAATATTTGATAAGAGCTTTCGATTCTGCATAAATGAAATGTAAATAAATGAAATGTAAACACATTTCATCGATAACAAACGATAATAAAAGGTAAAATGGACAGGAACACATAGGGGGTTGAAAATGGGATTTCAAAATGTATCCATACAGACAGAAGGTTAATCACAACAAGATTTACACACTTAAGAGTCATTGGATGTTGCTTTAATATCGAGTATGCCCTCCTTGAGCATCGATACACGCATGAATGCGTCTGCCCATGGATGACGTAAGGCGTCTAATTGCGTCACGTGGAATCTGATTCCATACACGAATCAGACACTGTTCAAGTTCTTGTCGGTTTGCTGGGGGTACGGGTCTGCTCCTTATCTGTCTGTCAAGATGGTCCCACAAATGTTTGATCGGGTTCATGTCAGGGGAACAAGCAGGCCAAGCTAATTCATTCCAATTCATGTTATCAAGGAAATTCTGTGTGAGTCTGGCTTTGTGAGGTCTTGAATTGTCATGCTGGAAGACAATGCCACGAGGCTGTTGATTGATGAAAGGAAGGACAACTGGCTGCAGAATCTCATCACAGTTTGGAACTAACCGTTCCCAAGCACGTATGTTAACACGTTGACGACCATCAACTCTGAACAAACAGAATCTGCTCTCATCAGAAAAATGGACACGTGACCAGTTTCGGACTTGCCAACGTCGAATTTGCCATGCCCAGCGGAGCCTGTTACGTCGATGTTGCTGGGTAGGCACAAATCCCCGGTATGGACGCCGTGCCCAAATACCATGTTCCCTTAGTCGCTTTGACACAGTCTGTCGACTGATACGATGTCCGAATGCCGTTGCTGTTGCAGGGATGAAGCGGTTTTTCAGGTGGATTCCCCGGATGTAGCGGTCCTCCTTATTGCAGTAAGGCGTGGCATTTTTCGTATGTGCTTTATACTGCGACAATGACAGGTATTTTTATACTGTATGTTAGCACGTGCATATCGTGAAATGCTTGCATATCACTTTTCCGAAAATTCGAGTTCGCGCGACAGAAACTTATAGGTAGTAGGTTTTCACATGTTCCTGTAAAGTTTTGTGAACTTCCTTTCACAAATAATGTTTTTAACCTAAAATTTATTTGGTATACTTTATTTTGGACATCAGTTTAGATAGATACAAAGCCTTTCTATGGATTATATCAATATTTTGAACCTACGCAATTACAGTGTACATACAGCTTATAGAGTCGACCATTGCTAACGTAAAAGTTTGTAGTATATAATTGATTATTAGAATCATATTGATTGCACTACAAATCGTTCATGTGCAAGACAACAAAATTGAAATTAAGTACTTTTCATAGAAAACCCAGTCTAAGATTTTGTAGAGGCGTAGATAATAGAACGTGATGACCATGGAAGGCCATAATGGGTGAACACAGACAGTGTGGGCGATCGGTGATGCTAAAGTTTATTTCCTCTTTTTTATCGCCCACAGTTATACTAGGAGAAAAAAAGTGACTGTATTAACTATGTGAGCATACCAGGTAAATGGTTTCGTGTAATAATCTATAGTTTATCGACCGAATTCATTGTCAAATTGTTCACGCAACAGTTTCTCAATGAAAGTCGACACTAACGCGTAACGTTGCTTGTCGAGGTAAGGTTCACCCTTCATAAAATGTGTTGTAAATTCACCTATACCTGTACAAGATAAGACTCCCCCTGATGTAATTGTCATGCGAACGCTTACCAATTCTTATTTTACTCACGTGAGTATAATAAGTGACAATTTGCACACGGGGCCAAACTTACTGAACGCAAACGGGACATTAAATGTTGTCTACACCACATCAAACGTGCATCTCGGTGACGTTTGAACAGAACTTTATGGAATGAGGGACGTTGTGGCGTTACTGACTATTCCTGACATCTTGTTTCACTAACTTAAGTAGAATGTTACGGGAAGTAAGTACGGAAGCAATGTCTGAGATGTGTGAGCCTATGGTTGTCCTGACGGCCTGGCGTAACGCTTGCCCTTCCTGCACGTGGATAATCACTGCATGGCGCTGCCAGTTTGTTGGTACCGGTTCCGTAGAAAAGACACCGTATTTCCTCAGTAAGCACCATTACAGTGGAGATGCTGTGACCAACCGTCCTATGGAAATATATATCTTAAGAAGATGTAAACCAAGAAAAGGCGATTTTATTCATATGGATGAAGAAAGTTGTTCTTATCAACGTCCTGTAAATGTTGTTTGATGTTTGGGAATGAGGTCCACATTGCAGTTGTTTGAGGTACAGCAGAAGGAACACGAAATGGCAAAGGGGTAGACATTCTTCAGGTCGTACGTCAGACATTCAGATTTCCCTGACGTGCCTTTCCACCACTTGACGTTACATTCGGCATACGAGGCGCAGCTTAACAGAAAATATTATTATATTATGCAAACAAGATTCGTCATCCGTTACCTGAATTACTTGTTGAAATTATAATTTCGTTCTTATCACAGGTGACTTAGACTACCGCTTTTTCTCATGGTAAGAATTATTGAACATCGAATATATGTTGGAGACAGACAACGAAACTAATAGAAAGTGTTTATAGAGGCACATGGGGGATTCGTTAAAGCTGAATTTGAGATAATTTTGTTCAACAATTAGTAACGATTACCCTTTTGAAATGGTCCTGCTTCCATCAGCTTGATTGACGAGAGTGTTGATGCAATACGGAGTGGAGGGTGGACAGAGCTGAGCACTGGCTGCTACTATTCCACACGTAGGACCACTACACTGCTCACAAGTCACTGCAGTACACGGGGAGGGAACATCGTATCAATATTCGTAACATTGATGACCCAAATCTGACACCGCCCACCTCGTATACTGCACCTTACATGGCGTTGAAATGATACAACTATGGCTGTTACATATTTAACAGATCTAGAGTTCCTTCAGTAATAAACTTTTATTAAACTTATACAGTTTAGAAAACAGTGACAAAGTCAGTATCCGGTTTAACCTTCCATATAATGATTGTATATGATAAAAGCATACTTCTGGGAGAATTACAAAGAGGCCGAGACCCGTAAGAACGGACTCTGACAGCAAGGGACAATGACGGTGACGAACCCTGACAGTAACGGACCCTGACGGTAATTCAAATCCTGCTAGAGTAAATTTTTTAAAAACTTTTTTCCTTTGGAACAGGGTTCAGACGAAGGTTAATGAAAGATTGTAATTTATCATATTGCCATCCCTAAAAAACTCACGTGGTGGGATTGGCTGGGTGGTCGTGGTTGGTGTTTGCGTTGTTGTTGTATCTGTAATGTAAAACAAACTTCTCGGCATGTGTGTAAATGATAGAACGGCCGGATAGTTTTCTCTTCGACCGATATTTTAGAAATTGGTTGTGATAACCAATCAGAATGATAGGGTGATAAATTATGTTACACTTTTGAAGCTAATGTTGAAGTAGGTTTATGTTTTATATACCTATCTTGTGGAAGAGTTCACCCGCGCTTGGAACTGAAAATAAAAAAATCATTTAGTTGTTCAGAAACGCTAATCGAGTGTGGCCATGGTAGTTAACTTACATAATGTTAAATCTACATTGGTTAAGTTCAATTCAAACGCGTACAGGCAAAGGTGATGGGAAAATTTACATGCTAATTCATGACAAACTTATGTGTCACTTATTATTTCATGTGTCACTTATTATTATCAAATTCATGTGTCACTTATTATTTTAACTTGAAAAATAAAATTTTTAAAATGTTACAAACAAAATGTACTCGATTCTGTTTAGTATTGTTACTGCGTCCGTTTCAAACTTTCAATTCATTATTTGAACTTCAATGAAGATTTGACAAGTCATATTTTTAGCTTAAGGAACTTCTCCAAATATAAAAAAAATGAGAACCGTGATGTGGAATTTCCAGATTTTTTATAACATTTTCAAGAAAACTCAAATAAACTCTATTGATTTGTCGAAGCATATAACAATATTCCAACACACATGTAACCGTTCATGAAAGGGAGTATAGTAAAGCAGAGCTTGAGGATGAAGGTGAAGTGACAGTCCTTACCGTAACACTGTTCCATGTTACACATGTCTTTATCGTCACAACATTCTTCACACACGTGTTTCAGCAGCGGAGCGCGCTTCCCCATCAACGGTACTTTGTACTTCATGAAAGCGCATTCCTGGTGGTTGAGAAATGAGGTTTTACTTGAACAGCAGTTACCAATAACATAAATCAATATATACAATTGTTTTCCTTTCTTATTTGTCATTGTTATTTTGGGAACGCCTGATCGCAGCAGTATTGTTCATTTTGGATTGGAAGCACACCTTCAATGTGAGCTGCAATATTAAACCACTTAGTAACATAGTTAAGATGTTATTATATGTATTTAGTGTGATAGAGTATAATGATCTTCCTGTAGGAAAAGCACCTCTCTTGTCGCACATCCTGCTGTGTATCGATGGTTGCCCGTCTCGTCCTCCGTCTTCTGGATGAAACACATCTACAAAACAAAGAGGACTGTTTCATTCCTAACAGAAATATATCAATGAGAAAACCCCGAGCTTAAAGAACGACGAAGTAAGTGATAAGTATATGACTATATGCATTCATTGCATGTTAGCTATATACGACTATAGTTCTTACATTACATACGGAATATTTTACAACAAATAGCACGTCTTTCTACAGGATGACCGCCAATACATTTTGATGCTCATGCCATGCATTTTGATGCTTATGTCATACATTTTGGTGCTCATCCAACATTTTGACGCTCATGCTATCTTTTGAGGCTCATGCCATACATTTTGACGCTCATCCTATATTTTGATCTTAATAATAATGCCATACATTTTGGTGCTCATCCTACATTTTGACGCTCATCCTACATTTTGATGCTCATGCCATACATTTTGATGCTCATCCTACATTTTGATGCTCATCTTACATTTTGACGCTCATGCTATACATTTTGATGCTCATCCTACATTTTGACGCTCATGCTATACATTTTGATGCTTATCCTTCATTTTGATGCTCATGCCATACATTTTTATGCTCATCCTACATTTTGATGCTCATGCCGTACATTCTGATGCTCATCCTACATTTTGACGCTCATGCTGTACATTTTTATGCTTATCCTACATTTTTATGCTTATCCTACATTTTGACGCTCATCCTACATATTTATGCTCATCCTACATTTTTATGCTCATGCCTTACATTCTGATGCGCATCCTACATTTTTATGCTTATCCTACATTTTGACGCTCATGCTATACATTTTGATGCTCATCCTACATTTTGACGCTCATGCTGTACATTTTGATGCTCATCCTACATTTTGACGCTCATGCTGTACATTTTGATGCTCATCCTACATTTTGACGCTCATGCTATACATTTTGATGCTCATGTTGTACATTTTGATGCTCATCCTACATTTTGACGCTCATGCTATACATTTTGATGCTCATCCTACATTTTGACGCTCATGCTATACATTTTGATGCTCATGCCATACATTTTGATGCTCATGCTGTACATTTTGACGCTCATGCTATACATTTTGATGCTCATGCCATACATTTTGATGCGCATCCTACATTTTTATGCTTATCCTACATTTTGACGCTCATGCTATACATTTTGATGCTCATCCTACATTTTGACGCTCATGCTGTACATTTTGATGCTCATCCTACATTTTGATGCTCATGCTGTACATTTTGATGCTCATCCTACATTTTGAAGCTCATGCTATACATTTTGATGCTCATCCTACATTTTGACGCTCATGCTATACATTTTGATGCTCATGCCATACATTTTGATGCTCATCCTACATTTTTATGCTTATCCTACATTTTGACGCTCATGCTATACATTTTGATGCTCATGCTGTACATTTTGATGCTTATGCAATATATAATGATGTTCACGCCAATTTTTATTATTATGCCATACATCTATGTTCACGGAATTTTTATCACCATGCCACACAATGATGGCAGTGAAGATGTAAACTTGAAGTTATCGTTACTTTAACACGAGTCAATGATATGATAACTAATATACGTTACAAATGTGTACGTCACAAACTATTGTTTGTTTTATCTATGAAAGTAAATGTCAGAGAATATGATTTACCTCTGTGCATGTCACCTCGTGGCGTCTGCACTGCCTGTGAGTGTGGGCCAGTACACCTTGACCACACTGCAGTGCTAGTATGAAGCAAAACAGACAACACCTTATGAATTAGTTCAGTCAAATGGACATGCATAGACATCATACATCCTTTCTTCAGGATATTTCATGGGGTTGTAATTGCACTTTATTTTTCAATGTTCTGTCCTACGTACCAAAACATATAAAAACGAACATTTGTTCTTACAGGAATACAACTAAAAATAGAATTGATTATGATATTGAAATATCTTCACAAGGTTTATTTATAGGAATATTATTTTATGGACTGTTTCGTTTTACGTGTGTATCCTGACTGTTGTTATTATGTGTGTATCTTAGCTGCCATTATGTGTATGTCCTCTTTGTTCGGAATAATGTGTGTATCCTATTTGTTTGGCAATATATGTGTATCCTATCTGTTTTGCATTTGGTGTCTATCCTCTCTATTCGTGATTATGTGTGTATCCTATCAGATGGCATTATGAGTGTATCCTATCTGTTCGGCAGTATGTGTGTATACCATCTGGTTTTTATTGTGTGTGTGTATCCTATGTGATTGGCATTATGTGAGTATCTTAACTGATTGGCATTATGTGTATATTCTATTTGATTGTTATCATATGTGTATCAAGGTGTATCATATCTGATTTGCATCATGTGTGTATCCTAGCTCTCTATTAGTTGCCATGTATATATCCTGTCTGTGTATAGTGGGTGTATTCTACCTGTTAATTATGTGCTTATATTCACTGAGGTTATGGGTTACCTGTTGACAGACCAAGTGTGCACCCGACCAGTAGTACTCCTGAAATACATCAAATAGTTGCATATTCAATCATCAGTATGTAAAAAGGTATTTTAAGCAAGATCAACTCACTCTAAATAAAGCTTAGACAACCATGAGCGTCTTCGACGTATGCAAACGAAACAATAAAAAAGACTTTAAATGTGACCACACAGCACTCAATCGTTTCTCTCAAAACATTAAGTTATTCAAAATATTGTCTTTCGAAGTATAAGACCGGATAATCTGAATGTTCCTATAATAAATTATTTTGAGTTTCCTTCTTGAGTGCAAGAAGAAAGATCTAGACCGAGAAACAGAGTGTTGCTCCCTAATTTATCTGGTTAAGCATCAGTATCGTTTGAGTATTACTTGATCAATGATGATACTTTTACTGGCAACACTCGAAGCAACACCTATGGTTTGCCAAGGCTATAGACGAAATAATTGTAACACACACTAGATTTAGTTTTCCTCACCAAATACTTGTCAATAACCGCATGATTAGACTAAAGTTAAGTCTATGAAATGATTCAATAATTCACTTCTGGACTGTAGACGACAGTGGTATGTGAAACATAAACGATAAATCATGAGCAGAAGACGACGTATGATAGGTCAAAATATTGATAAATACTAACGCAAAGAATTTATTTTGTTGTTATTGTTGCTTGAACACAAGATTCTGTGGTGTGGTCAGCAAAAGTCATGTTTTCCCTTTTAAACTATGCTCACTCAAAGTAAATATGCATAAACGGTGTAATTTCATTGAGAGATAGTGGTTGTTCATAAAATCAGCTTCTGAATGCTTATCAAATCAGTATAGTGACGATGAACATGTTCAAGTCGTGCTTTGTGACTTAATCCCGAGTAAAATCACGTGGCTATGACTCAAACGTAATTTTGGAAATGTATTTACAGCCGACACAACGACAAACACGGGTTGGTAGCGCTAAGTAGGTAATTTAACTAACACACATGTACATGTAAGTTGTAATTCTGAACATTTATATGCCCTTTTTGTTTATCATCATTTAAAACAAGAAAATATCATAGGTTTGCTATTTTAAAGATATAGATGCAAATATAAGGAGAGGAGACGAATTAAACACAATTCAGGACATTTATCATCTTGGCTCGATTTTAAAGTCATAGTCTCATTTTTGCAAGGCAAATTGTAATGCATGCCGGACAAATAGTTCACCACTCACAGAAATATTTCCCCTGACGTTTGCAACAATTTTCAGAACTCTGCAGGCATTCTAGCCCTCAATAATGCAGTTCAAACTACCCTACCCTAAAATTATGTCTTTGGCGAGCTTTAGTCCTTACGACGTCATTTCGCTAAGGCCGTGACGAAGAACACATACAAAAGCTGAATATCAAATGAAAATAGCTAATAGCTTACGCTTTTTCAAATACAGAAATAACAGAAAAGGTGGTAGACTCAATGAAGAATGCGTCTGTCATAAGTATCGGCGTTGCGATGACTAGATTTCCAGTGTTTCGCACTCGCGATGGGATTGCACTTGATTCGGTACCTCATCGGTCTGAAACGGCATATGCCAATAAGCTGCTTCATCCCAAAATTGTAAAACGGGCATAGAAATGAAAATCTTTGCAGACGCGACAGGAATTATTTGTGTTAGTGATCAGATTTTGTTGGTGAAGAATAATTACATCAGTTTAGTTGCCTTACAAAAATGAGACTATGACTTTAAGAAACATAAAAAATCATATAGCATGTTCTGTGTCACCTTAACGACAAGATTTAACATGTTTTGTACTTCTGTGATGACCCTGACCTACTGAATGACAAGATATTAAAATTCTCTACTTTTGTGTTGAACTTGACCTACTAGTTCCAGTTACAATTATCTTATAGTCGAGATTTTCAAACATTAACACGATTTCCAGTCGATTAAATATGACCACAGATCTCCAAATGACGTAAAAACAAGTTTCGTGCATTGAAAACAATATAAAACCCTGGGTAAATTCAGCACAAAAAACATTTGATTGAATAGTAGTGTATACATTTGTTTGGTGTCCTGAACATACAATTTAATGTAAAATGAATATGCGTAGTGATTAGTAGTTTGAGTTGTCTTTGGACGTACCTGAACTGATTTTGGGTTTTTGGGATCAACAACACAACCCAATCATCAATATCAGAGACCTTTGAAATTGTATTTTTTAAACAAAAGATGCTTTTCAAGCTAGCTAGAATAAACCAGTTGATGTGCTTTTTGGTAACTTGTCTCATGATGTCAGGATCGTGGTTCACTGGGTGATGAAAAATGTTGTCCGTACAAATTGTGTGGTTTCTGATCAACATTCTTCAAGGAAAGCTAATTGTGCAAAGGATTTCATTCTTTCTCTGAACATCTATTTCCCTTGTTGATGAAGGGTTCGACTGCATATCACGCTCTTACAATATGGCTCCTGCATCACATTCAACTGGACTAAATTTCCAGGATATAAACCGTTTTACTTTTAGTTTTGCTACGAGGCAAGGAAGAAATATATCGTAAATTGCTCCTAAAGGCACACACAGAAATAATAATAGGCAAATTGGTAAAAAATGTTTTTGACGTTTAATTCTATTTACGAAGTGCCAATTACTAGTGCATACATATCTTTTGTGATTCTAACATTCAACTAATGCACGGAGAGGATTACCTTTCAGTAAAGTGTTATTCATGTTGTCAACCTGTTCAGTAAAACGCTCTGAAAGAAAAAGCGTGCGTCCTACAATATCAACATCTGCTCAATTCTCACTCGGGTAAATGACAGATAACCAAGTCTTCAAGTGTCAAACGTTAAGGTTTAGTACAATCAATCTTCACCAACTTTACCATGATAGGGTTTGGTTTTATAAGTCTTCACTGATGTTGAATGTTGTGGTTTAGTACACTCTTTACCAATGTTGAATAATGAGGTTCTGACAGCTGATGAATGCTGTACTCGTGTTAGTTGTGGTGTGTTACAGATGTGAGTTTCGTTTGAAATGACTGCAGTAATTCTGTAAAACCTAAAGAACAATAATGAGAGTGCACCTTGTTTGGTGTCTTTTGTGACAAGCATGTTTATAATGTCATTGGTAATGCTTAACTTGATATTGATAATTCATATTATAAAATCACGACTTGTATGCATGTGTGCATGACCTCCTGTCCCAAGATAAACTAAAATACACCCTGGCCTGGAGCGGGATGTGACGAACAAGCGTCCCTGCTGTGTTTGTTGTTCTATGTGTTTGATGTGTGTCGATGGTCCTGAGATTTATGCTCACTATTCTTCAAAGATGGAAACATACACGCCATTTTTCAAAGAAGTTATTGTTGTACATTTAGAGCAAATATGTCATAGAATTCCGAAAGCGATAGTCGATCAAAGAATTGTTTACAACGTGCTGTGACATCGATATATACGTGAAACATTCTCTGTGTTTATCAGCGTAATCCTTTTGGAACGACTCCCTCTTAAAGTGACACAGAGTATGTTTTATGATTTTTATATGGCTTGAATAAGAGCTACAGTACCATCTACATTTACCATGAATGAAGTTCTAATGTCCTTCGTAAACTTGAATCTTTATCACAAAATTGCCAAAATTACATTATATACTTTCTTGTTTTCAATGATAGCACCATGACAGCCATAACGATGTTGCTAAATCTAAATTCTAAGACGCTTGAAAATATTGAAAATAGTATGATATGACACAGAAGAAAAGGATTCTATATGACATGGTATTTACACGTAGCGCCGATTTTCTAAGGCTTTGAGTGAGTGAGTGACTTATTGTTTAACGCCGCTTTGGCAATATTTCAGCCATTAACGGCGTGAGATTTAATGAAATGACATTGATTGCAAAAGCAAAGAAAAGAAACAGCACGAAGGCTGTAAAAAAATCAGCAAAATATCACAGAGTTGGTTAAAAGCTGATATAGAATATGTAATATTTTAAGGCTTTGAGAGCTAAGCACACATTCTAATGTATTGATATCTGCGTGTCATTGAATCAGCAACTCATTTATGAATTTATAGATAGTGTACAGCAAAGCTAACAACACTCAGTTAAACGTCAAATAACATATAATAGCTAGACTGTTTCAGCAGATACTGTCGATGTTTAAATCAGAATTAACGATTCACTAGGAGAAAAAGGCGAACGTTTTATGTTGAACGGTTTATGTCAACTAGCAAAGAAGCCAGTCTTCAGCAGTTGATGGGAATAATGTTCACAAAAGTGAGTCCCATGTCACAGAGCCCAGACATCACAACAAGAGAGAGTACGTCGGTATTTTACCACTTCGAGCTTCTTCTGCGACTCAGCGGTCTCTACTTCGACCCTTTAGGCCGACGAACTGTGGCTCGGGGACCTATTCCGCGTGGACTGAAGCTGTTCTTCTTCATCACCAGTGTGCTGTCCCTCGCGGTGCAGGGGGTGTATCTCGCCCTCACGGTTAGGACGCCCTTCCTGTGGCGGACTGAAGAAGGCTTCTCTGAGTGGAATATCCTCACCGTCTCCTACTGTTCTGTCTACTTCTCACAGGTCTCCATCAGCCTCACCGTCTCACATCTCTTCCCCAGACACCTGCCAGGACTCTATCTCAGCTTGGAGGACACTGCCTACAATGCATATATCCGACCTACAATGAAGAAAATATCTTGGTTTGCAACATGTGTATTTCTTGCTGTTCTTATCTCTGGACCATTGACGCTTAACAAATTTGTTGTTGATGATGCTCAGAGCATATTTCGACTGTATCCCTTCCATCAGGGCAAATTGGAACGACTTTACGCGACTACCGTCTATATCACTATAGCTGTCATTTTTACTTTTGGGCACTTGTTCATTATGATAACTATTTTCGCTGTGTGCCTTCTTATTGGGCGCGAATTCGCGTGTATTACCAATGACGTCACACAACTGCAAGGGATGAAAAACAAGGAAAAAGAAGGCACTAGCAGACGTCTGGAAGAGCTGCGCCTGCGATACGAAGATGTGCACACTCTGGTGGTGAAGGCCGACTCCTCGCTCCGTTGTGCCGTGCTCGTCGGCTTCTTCTTCGGCATACCCTACTGCTGCTTCGGTACCTACTGCCTCGCCCAGGGGGAAGCCTTGCGCTCTCAGATGGTTGGATTCTTCACCCTTATGACCCTCGGTCTGCTACAGATGATTACATGCTCTGTCTTTGGGTCCCATCTCAACGATAAGGTATGTCTTTATGTGAGGGTAGTAGTAGTAGTAGTAGTAGTTGTAGTAGTAGTTGTAGTAGTAGTTGTAGTAGTAGTAGTAGTAGTAGTAGTTGTAGTAGTAGAAGTGAAAGTAGAGAAATGGGTAGTAATGGTAGTAGAAGATCAGGTAGTAGATGTAGTAGTAGTAGTAGTAGTAGTAGTGGTAGTAGTACTAGTGGTAGAAGTTGTTTTTATTTTCCATATTTGTTTATACAAACCAATAAAGCATTTTGTAAGTAAACGGAGATCATTCTAAACATCTACACACATCATCAATCATTTGGTTCCTACAATTCATTGTGCTAACAAGACTATCTACCAAGTAATGAAAGTAGAATTGACCAATATCCAAATATGATATACAACTATAGAGTGGTAATGAGGTCAATACATGTTTTTATAGACCCGAGGCAAACGATATAGACTGAGAACGAAGTCCTAGGTCAGTATTGTTTTCCTCGGATCGGGAAACAGGCTTTGATCCAATTCACCAATTTGAAAATTGTTTTGTTAATCCTCCGTTGCAAGATGAAAGGAAAACACAACAATGCAACAATAAACCGGAATATAATAAGATTGCTGACGGCGACGGGCCAATGGAGTCATAACCACAATAGCATCAATCTTTATCCAATACTGAAATGCCACAGACCTATGGTATAATTTGAACGAAAATACAAAATGTAAAATTCAATATTCATATAAATGGTGATGTGATTTTAAAGAAGAATGATAAAATGTGCTTCACTGTCCCTGTCTGGGTTAAGGTGGGTGGTATATAAACGTAGCATGTTTTTGAATTACAACGAAAAGTTTACAGTTTAATAAAGATCTAGTAGGACGGACATGATACGATTCTGTAAATTTGACGTAACTCATCATAGAATGGACACAAGAGCAAAAATGGTATTCATCTTCCAAAACGTGTGATTTACATAGTCTATCCGCTCTTTTCATGCCAAGAAATCTGCCCTTTCCATTTCATAAATCATGTATAAAATGAACATCGGAAGCGTATCAAACTTACTCTGAACTTTCTTATGGTAACAAATTATATATAATACTCAGTATAAATGTATGGTTAAAAAGCTGAATAGTACTCATGATCACATTTAGTGGAAATGGAAAGTTTATATAGCCAGTTGTATTTGTTTTGTGAAAATGAGGTTAGAAACCTTGTCGGAAAATCAACCATTTGCTAATACCATATGTAATTAAATCCTGTTTTGATTAACAGCTTCTTTAAATCTGTTATCCAATTCTATTGTCCATTTTGGTCACATAAGATCATCATTTTATAAATCTCAACCAGTATTTAATCATCTCAATATGTCAGTTTATTGCAAGCAGAAACCTCACCTATTGCCCATATACCATTGCATTAGGTGTGTTAATCTTTATCCCTAGGAAAGTCTTGCATGCTAATAAATGAACTCTTTCTATTTGCTTAAAATGTTGATTACCTAAAATTTCAGCTCCGTTTGATAGAAGTATAGGATATTAATAAGGTCATGATACAGCGGTTTGACGTCAGCAGTTCTATGTCAAAATCACTTTTGGCCGACCCAAACTGAAATAAATATGCTTTTCTATCGACTGTCATGTCATGAAGTACCTGAAAATAAGCTTACATAATAGATATAAAATACATATTTTCTGTTTATGTCGACAATAAAAACCCAAATCTTTATAAATCGTAATAACGTACAATTTCCGTTGTTAGGTAATTCAAATTAGGTTTAAAACCATTAATGCTGCATCTGTATATTCACTGTTTGACTAATAAAACGATTGCATTTATAGGAATAATTCTTATTACCCTTCATTCTCAAAATAATAGTTTTATTTTTGCATTCTAATTTCAACTTAACAGAGTTTACCCATGATTCTTTTCTTAACATAATCTGAAATAAGGTTCACATTCACACAACAAATGGTTGATTGTTTCTATTCCTGTTTGACAGAATGGACAGAGTTGCGAGTATGTATATCCTATTCTATTAAGAAATTTACCTCTTGGTAGAATATAATGATATTTTATATTTTAATCATTTTAGTTATGTGCTTCTCGAACATTTATTTGTAATAATAATTAACAATTTCCAATTTTTTTCAGCAAGCTCACTGAGTAAACATTTCCCCCATTTTGAATAGCTTGGAAGACGAAAACATTTTGAGGTATATAACATTTACCTCCAATTATGGTATCATTTTTTAATTTTTTTTTAAATGGATGAATAGGGCCAATCAGTATCCTTATATTTAGTGACCGGAGGTACGTCATTATGGCTCTTTTCGCCAATTCTTATGTTAAAAAGTTAGTTTTTATTGAAAAGGTATTTGAAAACTCTTCATATGATAACAGTCTGCTTCTTGCAGATCATTCACACATACAACACCTCATACCATACCAGTCATATTAGAAAAACGTTTGCCTAAAAGGATATTATCTAAAAGTATGTTTTTCCAAACGGAGAAGAAGTGAATTATTTCATGTTGGATGAAGCCACTATCTGTATAAAAGAAAGGAGTTTTCATTTTTAGTTTATCTTTAAACAAATACTTTCACTTAAGGTTCATTCGTTTTATCCATTTTAGTTTTTGTGATGATATGATTTTTCTAATATTCAAAGCTTTCGTACAAACCCCAAAGTTCTAGGTTAAGCATTACCTCTCCTTTAACCATATCTGGTTTACTTTTCTATTTGAAAATGTTTAAAACATTTTTCGCAGTCTTTCAATGATGCATTTTCTTGGATTTTGCAGAGACATGGTTGATCTTCGGTAGTAGAAGTGATTTGAGGACAGTATTTCTGCCATAAGGGGTTAATGTACGAGCTGGCCAAATATTCATTTGCCTGTCAATCTGGGAGAAGTTTTCGTTGTAGAAATTATCAACCACATTGCTCCAGATAATTATTTGGACTTAGGGGTATTTCACTCTTCAAAATAAAAATTGAGGAGTAAAATGACCATATGAAAAAAACTTGGAAGTATTTCAAGGTTTATCGTTTTCAGATCCTCAATCCAAGTAAGCAGTTTTGTCGATGTTAGTCGTTGATATATTGAAATAAGGATATATTTCATACTTCGTAGTAGTAGTAGTAGTAGTAGTAGTATTGGAAATGTTGGTAGTAGTAGTAGAAGTAGTAGTAGTAGTAATAGTAGTAATCGCAGCAGCAGCAGCAGTAGTAGTAGTAGTAGTAGTGGTAGCAGCGGTAGTGGTAGTAGTGGTATTAATAGTAGTAGTAGCAACAGCAGCAGCAGTAGTAGTAGTCGCAGCAGCAGCAGCAGCATTAGTAGTAGTAGTAGTAGTGGTAGCAGCGGTAGTGGTAGTAGTGGTATTAATAGTAGTAGTAGCAGCAGCAGCAGCAGTAGTGGTAGTAGTAGTGGTAGTAGTAGTAGCAGCAGTAGTAGTCGTAGTGGTAGTAGAAATAGTGGAAGTGGTGGTAGTAGTAGTAGTAGTACCAGCAGCAGCAGTATTAGTAGTAGTAGAAGTAGCAGCAGCAGCAGCAGTAGTAGTAGTAGTAGTAATGGTAGTAGTAGTGGTGGAAATGGTGGTAGTAGTAGAAGTAGTAGAAGTAGTAGTAGCAGTAGTAGTAGTAGTTGTAGTAGCAGTAGTAGTAGTAGTAGCAGCAGCAGCAGCAGCAGTAGTAGTAGTAGTAGTGGTTGTAGTAGTAGTGGTAGTAGTAGTAGTGGTAGTAGGAGTAGCAGCAGCCGCAGTAGTAGTAGTAGTAGTAGTAGTGGAAGTGCTGGTGGTAGTATAAGAAGTAGTAGTAGTAGTAGTAGTGGTAGTAGTAGTGGTAGTAGGAGTAGCAGCAGCAGTAGTAGTAGTAGTAGTAGTAGTAGTGGAAGTGCTGGTGGTAGTGGAAAGAGTAGTAGTAGTAGTAGTCATAGTAATAGTAGTAGTAGTAGTAGCAGCAGCAACAGTAGTAGTAGCAGCAGCAGCAGCAGTAGTAGTAGTAGTAGTAGTAGTAGTAGTAGCAGCAGCAGGAGCAGCAGGAGGAGCAGCAGCAGTAGTAGTAGTAGTAGTAGTAGTAGTAGTAGTAGTAGTAGTAGTAGTGGAAGTGCTGGTGGTAGTATAAGAAGTAGTAGTAGTAGTAGTAGTAGTCATAGTAATAGTAGTAGCAGCAGCAGCAGTAGTAGTAGTAGTAGTAGCAGCAGTAGTAGTAGTAGTAGTAGTAGTAGTAGTAGCAGCAGCAGCAGCAGCAGCAGTAGTAGTAGTAGTAGTAGTAGTAGTAGTAGTAGTAGTAGTAGTAGTAGTAGTAGTAGCAGCAGCAGTAGTAGTAGTAGTGTTATTAGTAGCAGTGGAAGTGGTGGTAGTAGTAGTAGTTGTAGGAGAAAGAAGAAGAGAGTTATTTGTTTTGATGGAATCAGTTCCTTGTTTAACCCTTTTCATTTTAGGCGAATTCCGTGAAAGATGTACTTCTGAAGTTTGGACTAAATGAGCTCGGCTACAATGGTTATTCCGCGGTTGGTGTCAATTTTTTTTTATCTAATTTGGATTTTTCACCCCATGTTGATATGTAAGTGAAGATTAATATCATGTTTACACAAAAAAATAGGGTAATAAGTAAGTGAATCGTTGACAACATAGCAGCTAATGAAAACTATGAAGAGATGCATTGTCAAAATTAGTCGGTTTTAAACAATTTATGGGAAAACACAATTCGATACATTGGATTTTTTAAATGTCCGACAGGTCATTTCAAGTGAAACTCCAAACCTCGAAGAATCGGTGTTGTAGAAGAAGGATTTATCAAAACAGTTAGAGGAATGTACACAAAACAACAAATATAAATATTGAATTTGAGTTAACAGTCTTTAAGAAACCAAGTGTTCATTTGATAGAGGAAATAAGGCTCTGGTTGTGTTGGTCTGTAGTTGAGTTTGTTGCTGAGTCGCGTGTCGGGGCCGCCTATAGGACTCACCATGCTCGGCGCCTTCACCATCGACAGGTCCTCCGTCCTCACAGTGAGTGCCAACTCGCCTAGCGCAGATAGATGAATAGATCAGAGTTACAAGTGCTCCAACTTATACGTCTCTTTGCACAGCTATTGTCTGTCCATGGCATAGGCAAAAAGACAAACATTTATACCTTCAATTTTACTATCAGTTATTACTATCAGAATATGAAACATTAAACATTTTAAAAATAAAGTTTGCCTCGAGGAAATATGATTGAGAGTTCTAATTCCATCAGTGCTGTTGTGATGTCTTGTGGGTCACCTGTACCCGTTGTACCCTGATTGTCTGTATCCTCCTTGCAGGTTTTCGGAACCTTATTCTCCTATGCTGTTCTCGTTGTTCAGATGAGTCCTGCCTTGTCTACACCCAGTCATGCTTGTCTCAACAACACGCTTGTGTCCTGATGCCACACTTCTATCATGACATCTCCGATGAATGAGCCGATAGAATGAAAACTTTGACCCCAAATCGTAATCGGGTTTTTTTAACCTCAAAGACCAATGAATCCATGTAACACAGCCCCCACATACCACATATGAAAATGTGTTTAGGAAACCAAATAGTCATTTACTCTATTGCTCATCAGGATATACATTTAAACAAAACCCCTTAAATGGTTATCCATGAATCCCACAATCCCTTGCATGTAAATGATGGTGCTTTACACAGTGAAGAAAGTAATTCAATGGTGATTGGTTGTAGAGATTTTGGAGCATCATCAAGTTTTCTGATTGATTTTAAATGTTGATGCAAGAGTCATACGGGCTCTGACAAGTAATACATGTTCATTCAAATATCTCTTACAGCAGAAAGGTCTAACATGTGATACTTGGTGACTTGTACATTTAGGGAATACCCGACTGATCTGACAATGCCCTTGTTGTATAGATCTTCATGAGCATACCGACTCGTTCACTGCCTAGCAGCCCTAGCAAGCAAAACTCACAGTTGTACAGTAGATATACATGCACCAGATGAACTTTTTATTTTATAACTTTTCAAATGGTTTTAAATGTGCATATTTGAATATCTATAACCACGCTTCATTAGAGAATAACCAACGAGGCAGGATTGATTTTAATATGCACGAGTTGAAATACTTTTCACAGTAACGAGCCTTGGTCTTATTATTTCTGTAGAATTCATTATTTTTCTATCTCTGCTATATACGCAGTGTTTGTTGTAGCAACCTGGGCTCTGGTACATGGCAACCGCATTATCCGAATGCACGTGCAAGGCATGTTGCCCCATGCTCGCGTCGGTAACCTTGTAGAGTGTGAGTCCACTGATTAAAGGTGTGAAGTTCGTTTTCTGCTGTTGTGTCCTCTTTCACCAAGGTAATGAATGAAAACACTACAATTTCTACGAGTGGCTATATCCCCTAATCACTCATTTCCCCTAATCACTCGTACCGAGATGGCTGTTCTATATATTGCCAATATGCAATTGATCATAACAACAAAAACACTTAAATGCTTTTGCATAAATACTCAATTTGAATTAGTTGTTCACGCTGTACTTACTAACATCTTTACTTACTAACATCTTTACTTACTAACAGCCTTACTCACTAATAGCTTTACTTACTAACAGCTTTACTTACTAACAGCCTTACTTACTAACAGCTTTACTTACTAATAGCTTTACTTACTAACAGCCTTACTTACGAACAGCTTTACTTACTAACAGCCTTACTTACTAACAGCTTTACTTACTAACAGCTTTACTTACTAATAGCTTTACTTACTAACAGCCTTACTTACGAACAGCTTTACTTACTAACAGCCTTACTTACGAACAGCCTTACTTACTAACAGCTTTACTTACTAATAGCTTTACTTACTAATAGCTTTACTTACTAACAGCCTTACTTACGAACAGCCTTACTTACTAACAGCTTTACTTACTAATAGCTTTACTTACTAATAGCTTTACTTACTAATAGCTTTACTTACTAACAGCTTTACTTACTAATAGCTTTACTTACTAATAGCTTTACTTACTAACAGCTTTACTTACTAACAGCCTTACTTACGAACAGCCTTACTTGCTAACAGCCTTACTAACTAACAGCTTTACTTACTAATAGCTTTACTTACTAATAGCCTTACTTACTAATAGTTTTACTTACTAATAGCTTTACTTACTAACAGCCTCACTAACTAACAGTTTTACTTACTAATAGCTTTACTTACTAACAGCTTTACTTACTAATAGCTTTACTTACTAATAGCTTTACTTACTAATAGCTTTACTTACTAACAGCCTTACATACGAACAGCTTTACTTACTAACAGCCTTACTTACCAACAGCCTTACTTACTAACAGCTTTACTTACTAACAGCTTTACTTACTAACAGCCTTACTTACTAACAGCCTTACTTACTAACAGCTTTACTTACTAATAGCTTTACTTACTAACAGCTTTACTTACTAACAGCCTTACTTACTAACAGCCTTACTTACTAACAGCCTTACTTACTAACAGCTTTACTTACTAACAGCCTTACTTACTAACAGCCTTACTTACCAACAGCCTTACTTACCAACAGCCTTACTTACCAACAGCCTTACTTACTAACAGCCTTACTTACCAACAGCCTTACTTACTAACAGCTTTACTTACTAACAGCCTTACTTACCAACAGCTTTACTTACCAACAGCCTTACTTACCAACAGCCTTACTTACTAACAGCTTTACTTACTAACAGCTTTACTTACTAACAGCCTTACTTACTAACAGCCTTACTTACTAACAGCCTTACTTACTAACAGCTTTACTTACTAACAGCTTTACTTACTAACAGCCTTACTTACCAACAGCCTTACTTACCAACAGCCTTACTTACTAACAGCTTTACTTACCAACAGCCTTACTTACTAACAGCTTTACTTACTAACAGCCTTACTTACCAACAGCCTTACTTACTAACAGCTTTACTTACTAACAGCCTTACTTACCAACAGCTTTACTTACTAACAGCTTTACTTACTAACAGCCTTACTTACTAACAGCCTTACTTACTAACAGCCTTACTTACTAACAGCTTTACTTACTAACAGCCTTACTTACTAACAGCCTTACTTACTAACAGCCTTACTTACCAACAGCCTTACTTACCAACAGCTTTACTTACTAACAGCTTTACTTACTAATAGCTTTACTTACTAATAGCTTTACTTACTAACAGCCTTACTTACTAACAGCTTTACTTACTAACAGCCTTACTTACTAATAGCTTTACTTACTAACAGCTTTACTTACTAACAGCTTTACTTACTAATAGCTTTACTTACTAATAGCTTTACTTACTAACAGCCTTACTTACTAACAGCTTTACTTACTAACAGCTTTACTTACTAACAGCTTTACTTACCAATAGCCTTACTTACTAACAGCCTTACTTACAAACAGCCTTACTTACGAACAGCCTTACTTACTAACAGCCTTACTTACTAATAGCTTTACTTACTAATAGCTTTACTTACTAATAGCTTTACTTACGAACAGCTTTACTTACTAACAGCCTTACTTACGAACAGCCTTACTTACGAACAGCCTTACTTACGAACAGCCTTACTTACTAATAGCCTTACTTACTAACAGTTTTACTTACTAATAGCTTTACTTACTAATAGCTTTACATACGAACAGCTTTACTTACTAATAGCTTTACTTATTAACAGCTTTACTTACTAATAGCTTTACTTACTAATAGCTTTACTTACTAATAGATTTACTTACGAACAGCCTTACTTACTAACAGCCTTACTTACTAATAGCTTTACTTACTAATAGCTTTACTTACTAATAGCTTTACTTACTAATAGTTTTACTTACTAATAGCTTTACTTACGAACAGCTTTACTTACTAACAGCCTTACTTACGAACAGTCTTACTTACGAACAGCCTTACTTACTAACAGCCTTACTTACTAATAGCCTTACTTACTAATAGTTTTACTTACTAATAGCTTTACTTACTAATAGCTTTACTTACTAATAGCTTTACTTACTAATAGCTTTACTTACTAACAGCTTTACTTACTAATAGCTTTACTTACTAATAGTTTTACTTACTAATAGCTTTACTTACTAACAGCTTTACTTACTAATAGCTTTACTTACTAACAGCCTTACTTACTAACAGCCTTACTTACGAACAGCCTTACTTACGAACAGCTTTACTTACTAACAGCCTTACTTACGAACAGCCTTACTTACGAACAGCTTTACTTACGAACAGCCTTACTTACGAACAGCCTTACTTGCGAACAGCTTTACTTACTAATAGTTTTACTTACTAATAGCTTTACGTACGAACAGCTTTACTTACTAACAGCTTTACTTACTAATAGCTTTACTTACTAATAGCTTTACTTACTAATAGTTTTACTTACTAATAGCTTTACTTACTAACAGCTTTACTTACTAATAGCTTTACTTACTAATAGCTTTACTTACTAACAGCCTTACTTACGAACAGCCTTACTTACGAACAGCCTTACTTACTAACAGCCTTACTTACTAACAGCCTTACTTACTAATAGCCTTACTTACTAATAGTTTTACTTACTAATAGCTTTACTTACTAACAGCTTTACTTACTAATAGCTTTACTTACTAATAGATTTACTTACGAACAGCCTTACTTACTAATAGCTTTACTTACTAATAGCTTTACTTACTAATAGCTTTACTTACTAATAGCTTTACTTACTAACAGCCTTACTTACGAACAGCTTTACTTACTAACAGCCTTACTTACGAACAGCCTTACTTACTAACAGCCTTACTTACGAACAGCCTTACTTACGAACAGCCTTACTTACGAACAGCTTTACTTACTAATAGTTTTACTTACTAATAGCTTTACTTACTAACAGCTTTACTTACTAACAGCCTTACTTACTAATAGCTTTACTTACTAATAGATTTACTTACGAACAGCCTTACTTACTAACAGCTTTACTTACTAACAGCTTTACTTACTAACAGCTTTACTTACTAACATCTTTACTTACTAACAGCCTTACTTACTAACAGCCTTACTTACTAACAGCTTTACTTACTAATAGCTTTACTTACTAACAGCCTTACTTACTAACAGCCTTACTTACTAACAGTTTTACTTACTAACAGCTTTACTTACTAACAGCTTTACTTACTAATAGCTTTACTTACTACTAGCTTTACTTACTAACAGCTTTACTTACTAACAGCTTTACTTACTAACAGTTTTACTTGCTAACAGTTTTACTTACTAACAGCCTTACTTACTAACAGCTTTACTTACTAACAGCCTTACTAACAGTTTTACTTACTAACAGTTTTACTTACTAACAGTTTTACTTACTAACAGTTTTACTTACTAACAGCTTTACTTACGAACAGCCTAATAGCTTTACTTACTAATAGCTTTACTTACTAACAGCTTTACTTACTAACACCTTTACTTACTAACAGTTTTACTTACTAACAGTCTTACTTACTAACAGCCTTACTAACAGCTTTACTTACTAACAGCCTTACTTACTAACAGCTTTACTTACTAACAGCTGTGTGTCAGAAGGCCCAGTTTGTAGCGAAAATTGAAAAAAACTGTAAATGTTTTAAGATTACAACAAAAAATCTAACCAGTTAATATTCTTAAAGCTTGAGATCTTAAGAACACTGGTGTCTGACAGTGAGTGAGTTGCATGAAGGCCGGAGGGCCATATTTGAAGGGAGGTCAATTCTTGATATTCTGACCTTCAAACAGAAGAATATTAGATGCTCATATCATGACAAATAAAAAACAAAGTATTTATGTGGCTTGTTTATTGATAGATAAACATAACAATCTAGTCAGGTATTGTGTGGTCTGGTGTGATACATATTAGGTAAAACAATAACTTTCACAAAAGTTTTGTCACTGGCAAAGTTGTGAAAGCCATAAATAGTTTTCGTACATACCTTTACATAACGTTATCAATAACATGCTCTCTGCAATAACATTTCTTGCATCAATTTGGAACTAACCATGTTGACCATAAACTTCATTCATTGAAATTTTATCAAATGGATTTTAAATTTCTAAAACAACATCTTTATCACACAAAAACGTTGAGGAAAGACAATTACTTTATAAAAACTTATAAGCATTAGATTAATGTGAATACTGACAAAAATGAAATTAAAAAACAAAATAGCATATATTTTGCTATGAAATTGTGAAAATAATTTTTTAAAAAGGTGAAACATAATAGCCTTGAATTCAATTCAGTTTAAAAATATAATATCGATGAATAAGTATACAAAACAGCATGCAAAAATAGAGCCATTGGCTCTATAGCTCATCAGGATGTCTATAACTATTTTATTAATGGTTACAGGGTCACCAAATCTATAAATAAGAATAATAAATAAGATGTCCGTACACAAAGTTTCAGCTTTCTAGTCCTCTTGCTTCTGGAGGAGAAGGTGAACATAGCTTTAAAGAAAGTGGCCTCTGTGGCCCTTAGGAGGGGTCACAGGGACGACAAATCTATAAATGAGTGTACACAAAGTTTCAGCTTTCTAGGCCTTTTTCTCTTGGAGAAGAAGATGGTAGGTTTTTAGGGCATGACCAGTGTGGCCCTAATTAAGGGTCCAGGATCACAGTATCTTTAAATCATAATTCCCATCAGTAAAGGTGTCTTAAGACAAGATTTCAGTTTTCTAGGACTCTTTCGTCAGAGAAAGAAGATGAAAACAGGTTTTTATGGTATGGCTCTTGCTGCCTTTATCTGGGGTCACAGAGTCACCAAATCTATAAATTAGAATCCCACTCAGCTTAGGAGTCACAAGTTTCAGCTTTCTAGACCTCTTGCTTATGGAGAAGAAGATGAAAATAAGTAATTAGGGCCTGGCTCCCATGGTCCTTGTTACAGGTTTCTGGGTAATCAATGCAATAAATCAGTTTCCCCTTCAGCTAAGGAGTCTGTAGACAAGGTTACAGCTTTCTTGACCTTTTGTTTCTGGAGAAGAAGATGAAAATAGGTTTTTAAGGTGTGGCATATGTGCCCTTCATTAGGGATCACAGTGTCACAAAATCTATAAATTAGAAACTTCATCAGTCAAGGAATCTGCCCACAAGATTTCAAATTTCCTAAGCAACTGATTCTGGAGAAGAAGATTAAATACTAAAGGTTACAGACAGACAGATAGATAAGCTCATCGGGCCTTTCAGGCCAGATGATCTTAAAATAAAATCATAAGATATATAGTTTCATGTAAAAATATAAATTTCAGAGCAAAAAAGTTCATTTTAAAATTCCTGATACCAATTCAAAAGAAAATGTTGAAATAGAATAATAATGTGCCCAATATTGACCTTTCTTAAATAATTTCTTTCCCTGATAGGACAACCTATCTTAACGATGCTCATAGGGCCCATGACATCAGTTTGGAAAATACAACATGTTTTTATGTTTATCCTTTTCCTTAAACCATGTATTAGAATGGTGCTGGACATATTCTAATTTATAATTTGAGCCATTGGCTCTGTAACTCCTTTTTCTTTGCATCATTTATAATCTAATGATGACTGGGCTTTCAATGAGAACTTCAATACTTGCACAAACTTCATTTGGCTTTGATGTTTACCAAAATCCCAAATTAATGATATAAGAATTGAAAATAATTTTCATCTTTGGAATTGAAATGGCAATCTATGACAAATACTGGTTTTCAATTAAGTTAGAGCGACCGCCTTATACATACACAGATTCAGAAATCACATTTCCCAAATAAAGATTATTTTCTCTCAATTCTAGCCTCTATCTGGCCTGATGAGCTTAAAAGATATCAAAATATAAAAATATAAACCTCAGAAGCAACTAAAAGACTCTCATGACTTTGCACTTTAGAATCATGAATGTTTTATTGACCAACACGTCATTTACATACGTAGTATAAAAATATTCAGATG
Source organism: Phorcus lineatus (assembly GCA_921293015.1). Classification (NCBI taxonomy): domain Eukaryota; kingdom Metazoa; phylum Mollusca; class Gastropoda; order Trochida; family Trochidae; genus Phorcus; species Phorcus lineatus. The sequence goes on along the minus strand of OV121095.1, from coordinate 17,226,336 downwards.
ACATACATGGAAGCAAAGCAAAACACTAGAGCTGATTTACTCTGCTGGAGCGTATAAGACTTATATGATCATACAGTATACAGCACCTAAGTCTTTCTAGACTACCTTCACAAGGTCCTTGCATAGACAGCACAAACACTGGAGGAGTAAAAGTTGACATTGGAAATAAGTCAGTACGCACAAGTGAAATAAGAGCCTCCTAGCTGGAGCACTGTTTTAAACACAAGAAATGAGTACTGCAGCTATGATAGGGCAGAGACTCGGTAGTTACACTTGTCGTCTACTTTTACACTCAGCTCACATGTACTATCACATCTGAAGGCATACAATTGATGAATTTATACAAAACAGGAAACACATTATTAATTCTTAGCATTGAAAATTATTTTGAACAACAAATATTCAAATGTGGAAGTAATATGACTGAAGTGATTCCACTCATCTAAAGCCAGGTTTGTTTGACCAGCCCATCATTACATGGTTATAAAGAATTCATTGAAGTCAGGGAAATACCAAATATCACTATTAAGTCCATGCATGTCTTTAATCACTTCATAAGCCGCATCAAAACATAACCTCATTTTTTTGGGAGAAAGTTAGCCCTCAGCCTTAAGAAATTTGATCGGTCCTTGCCAGTTTCCTTCTGCCGCTGGCTTACTTCTCAAACAAGACCTTGGGTTGGCTTTCATCCTTAACATAGAGAATTCCATTCTTCTTCAGTAAATCCATTCATCAGTTTCAATCAACTCAAATTACAAAAGCGGTTCAAGGGAATTTTTCAGCTTAACGTGATACAAACATGTACTGTAAGATATAAAGTTCATTATCAAAATGTTTTACAAAAACGGATGACACCTATTCATCTGAAATAGCACCCATACAATTGAACAAGGTGATTGTTTGAAACATACATTATGCAAGACAACAATCCACATGGACTGACAAGTCTTGTTTTATTGTCACTACCAATTAGCCAGCTAGAAAACCCACATTCTATATCTACAATGACAGTGACAGTCAACAGAAAAAAGGTATGTATTTATAATGAAAAAATTTTTTTTTGCAAAGAACGTAAATTATTTCAAATCTTATTCCAATTTAAAATCCACATATAAAAAGATCTAAAATTTTCAGATAGATTTCATGTTGCTTTTATGTCAAACTCATTTTCAATAACTAACATGAACTCTTCCACATGCTGCCATGGCAATGCTGTCAAATCAAGAATTCCTAAATAACAAATGTAACATGTACACTGAAAGACCTGGAGTTCTGGTCCATTACAAGTGTGGGTCAATGAAAAGAAGAGACAATAAACATCTTTTAACAGCCTTAAGCAAATCTGCAATATATACTTGATCCTTTAACAAAGTTGGTGAAGCAATATTGAACAGTACAGGGGTTCAGACATCTGACCAGTTTGACTCACAGAGAACTAGTTGTAGCAAAGATAACTAAACAAATAAAATCTAAATATACACTCGTATCGTCCAGCGATAAGATAAACTTGTATTGAGATGAAAAGGTTCTAAAGGCTGCTGTTAACTAAGCAACGCAGTGTGATAAGGTTTCTCCAAGTGTTTCTCCAATTCCACCCGATCATCAAATTATTCTCTCTCCATTTGGCAAACCTCATTCTTCTTACACTTTTTTATGTAAAAACAAAATCACATAAAAACAGCTCTTTAAAAAAAATAAATCTATACAATCGCAATGCGTCTTTTTTATAAACCCATTCAATTTCTCATTATATACAAAACTAGGCTGTTAAAATGACTGGTAATAACTGTCAAACTTCAATTACAGTATCAAGACATTCAACAGATTCTAACTTGATCATTTGACACTAAAATGAATAAAGTGAAATTTTGTATTAATTTTTTATTCTTACTTAAATATTTGAAGTAAATGACTTGTATTACTTTGAATTAAAACATTGATTACAGAAAGGAAATATCCTTAATTACTTTCAGAATACATTTTTGGTTTGAAAACTTACTTACATAAACTTTGTTTGTGGATAAAACTTATTAAGTTTTGATTACTTTGTTATGTAACATAACATCTAATCCTTTTGTGACGAGTTAAGAGAGGTTGTGTGAGTGGTCATGAGGACTGCTCAGTATTTGCGGAGGAGATCCTTGATACAAGCGTACTCCGGATCCTCCTGGAAGTTGCTGGCCAGCTGGTTAAAGTGGGGTCGGTCCTCGGGCTTGGTGGACCAGCACCGCAGCATGGTGTTGTATACCGCCCCCGGACACTTCTCTGGACTCTCCAGACGCTGCCCCTTCTCGATGAACTGCACCACCTGCCATCAGTCAAACATCTCATAGCACATGAATTCTTCACTGCAAGTGTTTGGTACTTACTAAATTTAATCAATTTGTGTATCAATTTCCAAGTGAATAACCACAAATACCACTTTGAGCAGAATATCAAACAAGAATGAAAACTCTCATAGGGATGTTTATTTTTTCCGAGTAAGTGCGATTTGGACTGGATTCTAATGTCTTCAAACAAACAACAACAATACTTATTTTGAGACATCACATATTCAGAATAGAGAAGTTGTACATCAATAGTATAGTCTCGATTTTTTATCAACTCAACAAGTCTAATGACATACTTCAAGAGAACGTGATGACTAACTTCTCCATGCATATATTGCTTGGACATCAACAGAACTGGAGTTCTATCTTACCAACTTCTGCCACAGGATGAGGAGGTCTAGAAGCCACTACTCAGAACCTGCTGACTCACCTCAATGCCCTTCATCTCTCCATAGGGCGGTTCTCCAAACGAGAACATCTCCCAGAGCGTGACCCCATAGCTCCACACATCACTGGCGTGGGAGAAGTGGCCAAAGTTCACACTCTCGGGAGCGTACCTGAAAAACAGACCCTGAATTATCATTCAAATAATGGCCATATGCAATTCAGATTTCCAAAATTTTAGTTTAAGATAATGAAATTTTCTTGTTAATTTTCTTGTAACAGGTTATTGACCACCTCCTTATTGGTATCCGTGACACGAAATGGGTTCTAGTCCAATACTGGCTATTTCTAGTGAACACAGAGTGGCCATATCTCACCATTTGATTGGCCATCTACCACCATGAGTTGCTTTGTAGTAGTCGCTATCATTTCCAACAGCTCTTGAAAGTCCAAAGTCACTGATCTTTATCTGAAATAGAATGTTAGAAAAGTTTGCATGATAGATTTCATCTAAGAGCTCATGCACAGATTCAAAGGGTGAGAGGCATGACCTCCTTTGTGCAAGATGCTCTACACAACTCCAACCTGCAGATGATGCTGAGGGATTACACCTTGGAGTACTTGGAACAACAAAACCCATTATCATGGTAGCTTGTCACTGTTCAATGTACAGAAAACTTCCAAATCAAAAAGATGTCTTTATGCATGTATCACCTCCCAGCTCACCATGTTAGTGTCATCTGTTCCAGAATAGACAGATAGACCACTGTTGTGGAGGGAGACAATAATTATCCAAAATGCTGCAAACATGTCACAAAGGGCCAAATAACATCTTTACCATCCTCATCCCTTTCCCCTCGAATACCTCATCAACCCAGACAGGAATATAGCCATGATTCTCCATGCATAAGTCTGACTTTGTTGTTACCTTTACCTTTGACCCATGGTAGCAAAAACTTTTTCAAATTCTGTACTTGACCATAGGTGATCTAGGCCAAGAAAGAGCATCATAGCATCAAAACTTAAGTTACCATGTTTAAAAGGACTTTTTTTAGGGATTTGATAACTTAACTTTCAACCTTGACCTTTGACTTTCAATGTGTAGAAGGGTATAAGGGTATAAGGTAAGAAGTAATGTATATGAGTTCTGAAAACCTTGGTGAGGGAAACTTATAGCTTGATACAATGTTTGGCAGAGGCAGTTGAAACCAGACAAAAACTGAAAGGAGCCCCGACTATAAAAAAAACTGAATCTACAAATTTGAGCCTATAAGCATTGTAACAAAGATAATTTTCTGAAATAGGAGCTTTCTATGCCAGTTCAATTTGAAGAAGAGGGTATTTAAATATATCAGATCCCTGACAAGACCATATGTGAGGGGGAAGGGGGGGGGGGTGTCATAATCAAAAGTACAAACTTTGATACCCTGGCTGCAAGATACCTTCCCAGAAATATAAGCTCGAAAAGAAACTGAAAATGGGACAGTTTTGAGATGACACCCAACGACAGATAATAAGTCAATCTGGTCTGAGCTAAAGTTTAAGTTCATCAGGCTTATCCCAATGATCTATCTTTCGTGTTTTCATGTTATATGTTAACCGTTGAATAATTACAATTATTTGTAGTGTTTATAGGATCATTATTAAATCAGTAAATCAGATCTATTGTGTCTCAAAAAATTCCTTCATATGAAATTTGCATACCTGGCCGTCATCTTGTTTTGGGTACAATTACATAAAAAAGATGCTGTACATTTACTAATTTTACTTTATACGTATGGACAGAATACCCACACATGAAGAACCGATTGAAGAACCTTATACTGCCATAGCAAGGCTTTTCACACATGTAGTGCTATGGCTTCACTTCTCATTCTTGTTTCATTTTGCCAAGTGTGCACTCTTATTTATCTAGTTGTCAAATCTATATCAACAAAAATGCTACCCTCATTTACATGTTTCAACTGGGTTATGTTACATTACGTTAAGTTTATTACATAAATAAAAATGCATTAACTGAATTCACCAAGAATTTCTTTTCAAACCAAAATAAGTCTGCATAAGACTGTTAGAGAAATTAGTGACAACATGGCACCATGCTGGACCCATTTATGCTCATGGTGATACTTTGTTCTTGTTGTGTATCAGTTTCTATGAGGATCTTAGGAAATACAAAGATGTTTTTGGGCTATATTTGTGGAATAATATCAATTAAAGTGATTGATTATTGCATATACATTTAATAGATAAAGCTTATCAGACATTTTGGAGACGGTAATTTAGCAACAAAAAACAAGCTGTGAAGCCTATTGATTAATAGGTTTGGGTCCTAAGCAGGAAAAAGGCAATCTAAGAATAGCAACTTAATTTAGTAAAGTGATGAAAGGATGTGAACTGATTTAATTATTTTGTGAAAGGTGTTTAGATATCATCAGTGCATAATTGAACCTTATTAGAACAAAACACTTTAACACACAGAATTCTAGGATGTTTTGATGATGAAAGTTTATTCTAAAAATTTATTTCAGTGTTTATCAAAATCAAAAATAATAGAAAGAGAATTTGATAAAGTAAGCCTTTATTTCAATATTACCACAAGCTCATTAGTATAAAATTGACATTGTTTTAAGGCTGGCAGCTCTTGAAATGTACACTCTTTTGTCTAAGATAGATCACATTCTGAAGTCAAGTGTTGCTTACTTGCTTAGTTTAATGAATTTTCTTGGTAGTTTGTGAGGATACACATTTGGAAGCAATAATTGTTTCATTACTTGTTATATTTTATAATAATTCTGTTTACACTAGGCAGTTATAAAAAAAATCAAGGGATCTGTATACCAAGTCAAATAAAATAGGGCTAACAATTTCCATAAAGAGATTACCTGATCCTTTGACTGCAGCAGAATATTCCTAGCTGCCAAATCTCTGTGTACCAACCGCTTGCTTTCCAGATACTTCATGCCCATGGCAATCTGTGCAGCCCAGAGATACAAGTCCTTCCGAATGTCAATCTCGTCTGAGTGGTCAAGTAGATAATCCAACATGGAGCCCATAGCTACGTATTCTTCAACCTTAGCAGATTGGAACATCATATTAGATCATATTCTTCAACCTTAGTAGATTGGAACATCATATTAGATCATATTCTTCAACCTTAGCAGATTGGAACATCATATTAGATCATATTCTTCAACCTTAGCAGATTGGAACATCATATAAGATCATATTCTTCAACCTGAGCAGATTGGAACATCATATAAGATCATATTCTTCAACCTGAGCAGATTGGAACATAATATAAGATCATATTCTTCAACCTGAGCAGATTGGAACATCATACTAGATTATACTCTTCAACCTGAGCAGATTGGAACATCATATTAGATTATACTCTTCAACCTGAGCAGATTGGAACATAATATAAGATCATATTCTTCAACCTGAGCAGATTGGAACATCATATTAGATTATACTCTTCAACCTGAGCAGATTGGAACATCATATTAGATTATACTCTTCAACCTGAGCAGATTGGAACATCATACTAGATTATACTCTTCAACCTGAGCAGATTGGAACATCATATTAGATTATACTCTTCAACCTGAGCAGATTGGAACATCATATTAGATTATACTCTTCAACCTTAGCAGATTGGAACATCATATTAGATTATACTCTTCAACCTGAGCAGATTGGAACATCATATTAGATTATACTCTTCAACCTGAGCAGATTGGAACATCATATTAGATTATACTCTTCAACCTGAGCAGATTGGAACATCATATTAGATTATACTCTTCAACCTTAGCAGATTGGAACATCATATTAGATTATACTCTTCAACCTGAGCAGATTGGAACATCATATTAGATTATACTCTTCAACCTGAGCAGATTGGAACATCATATTAGATTATACTCTTCAACCTTAGCAGATTGGAACATCATATTAGATTATACTCTTCAACCTTAGCAGATTGGAACATCATATTAGATTATACTCTTCAACCTGAGCAGATTGGAACATCATATTAGATTATACTCTTCAACCTGAGCAGATTGGAACATCATATTAGATTATACTCTTCAACCTTAGCAGATTGGAACATCATATTAGATTATACTCTTCAACCTTAGCAGATTGGAACATCATATTAGATTATACTCTTCAACCTGAGCAGATTGGAACATCATATTAGATTATACTCTTCAACCTGAGCAGATTGGAACATCATATTAGATTATACTCTTCAACCTTAGCAGATTGGAACATCATATTAGATTATACTCTTCAACCTGAGCAGATTGGAACATCATATTAGATTATACTCTTCAACCTGAGCAGATTGGAACATCATATTAGATTATACTCTTCAACCTGAGCAGATTGGAACATCATATTAGATTATACTCTTCAACCTTAGCAGATTGGAACATCATATTAGATTATACTCTTCAACCTGAGCAGATTGGAACATCATATTAGATTATACTCTTCAACCTGAGCAGATTGGAACATCATATTAGATTATACTCTTCAACCTTAGCAGATTGGAACATCATATTAGATTATACTCTTCAACCTGAGCAGATTGGAACATCATATTAGATTATACTCTTCAACCTGAGCAGATTGGAACATCATATTAGATTATACTCTTCAACCTGAGCAGATTGGAACATCATATTAGATTATACTCTTCAACCTGAGCAGATTGGAACATCATATTAGATTATACTCTTCAACCTGAGCAGATTGGAACATCATATTAGATTATACTCTTCAACCTTAGCAGATTGGAACATCATATTAGATTATACTCTTCAACCTGAGCAGATTGGAACATCATATTAGATTATACTCTTCAACCTGAGCAGATTGGAACATCATATTAGATTATACTCTTCAACCTGAGCAGATTGGAACATCATATTAGATTATACTCTTCAACCTTAGCAGATTGGAACATCATATTAGATTATACTCTTCAACCTGAGCAGATTGGAACATCATATTAGATTATACTCTTCAACCTGAGCAGATTGGAACATCATATTAGATTATACTCTTCAACCTTAGCAGATTGGAACATCATATTAGATTATACTCTTCAACCTGAGCAGATTGGAACATCATATTAGATTATACTCTTCAACCTGAGCAGATTGGAACATCATATTAGATTATACTCTTCAACCTGAGCAGATTGGAACATCATATTAGATTATACTCTTCAACCTTAGCAGATTGGAACATCATATTAGATTATACTCTTCAACCTGAGCAGATTGGAACATCATATTAGATTATACTCTTCAACCTGAGCAGATTGGAACATCATATTAGATTATACTCTTCAACCTTAGCAGATTGGAACATCATATTAGATTATACTCTTCAACCTGAGCAGATTGGAACATCATATTAGATTATACTCTTCAACCTTAGCAGATTGGAACATCATATTAGATTATACTCTTCAACCTTAGCAGATTGGAACATCATATTAGATTATACTCTTCAACCTGAGCAGATTGGAACATCATATTAGATTATACTCTTCAACCTGAGCAGATTGGAACATCATATTAGATTATACTCTTCAACCTTAGCAGATTGGAACATCATATTAGATTATACTCTTCAACCTGAGCAGATTGGAACATCATATTAGATTATACTCTTCAACCTGAGCAGATTGGAACATCATATTAGATTATACTCTTCAACCTGAGCAGATTGGAACATCATACTAGATTATACTCTTCAACCTGAGCAGATTGGAACATCATATTAGATTATACTCTTCAACCTGAGCAGATTGGAACATCATACTAGATTATACTCTTCAACCTTAGCAGATTGGAACATCATATTAGATTATACTCTTCAACCTGAGCAGATTGGAACATCATATTAGATTATACTCTTCAACCTTAGCAGATTGGAACATCATATTAGATTATACTCTTCAACCTGAGCAGATTGGAACATCATATTAGATTATACTCTTCAACCTGAGCAGATTGGAACATCATATTAGATTATACTCTTCAACCTGAGCAGATTGGAACATCATATTAGATTATACTCTTCAACCTGAGCAGATTGGAACATCATATTAGATTATACTCTTCAACCTGAGCAGATTGGAACATCATACTAGATTATACTCTTCAACCTGAGCAGATTGGAACATCATACTAGATTATACTCTTCAACCTGAGCAGATTGGAACATCATACTAGATTATACTCCAAAAAGTACTTCTGGAAATCAGTATTAACAAGGGAACACAAGGCAATATTTTCATTTTTTTGCATATCCCTAGAGTTACTGAATTTGTAATCTATATACAGTCCTTATCTTTTCCATTAATCTGTCCCTACATCTGTGACTGACTCCTGTCTTGTGTGATATATATGTGAGCATCCCACAATTGAAGGAACTCCAGTCTTATTGATGGTTAGGAGAAGACCAAACTGTTCAAATACGACAGATTTGTTGAGGTATTTACCAGCATGAGAGGTGGCCCTTGACACACACCGAGCAGACGCAGAATACAGGGGTGATTCAGAGACTGCATTACTTTTGCTTCTTCCAAAAACCCATTGGCATTTTCTACTGAACCCTCATGAAATGTTTTAAGAGCAACATCTTTCTGGAAAATTATATCAAAAACAATATTTAGCACACAAACATTACCAAACCAAAATCATAATCCAATGAATTTTAAAAGCTTCCACATTTTTTTATTGATAATAAAATAATCTTATTTAGATACAGCATCATTTAACCTAATTGAAAGGTAAATATCTATGAAGGCTTCTCTTGTCATTTCTAGAGTGTGATTCAGTTATCATCATGAATGCTTTAGCAAACATTTGGACAGGAAGCACACCTGTGCTGCATACATTACGAGTGGATAAGGATGGTCGTGACAGGTAACTGTATTGGTAAGAGCGGATAAGAGTGGACAAGGTAACAGCACCTGTAGGGGTCAATGTGGACAAGGATGGGTGGGACAAGTAACAGCACCTGTAGGGGTCAGTGTGGACAAGGATGGGTGTGACAGGTAACACCACCTGTAGGGGTCAGTGTGAACAAGGATGGGCGTGACAAGTAACAGCACCTGTAGGGGTCAGTGTGGACAAGGATGGGTGTGACAGGTAACAGCACCTGTAGGGGTCAGTGTAAACAAGGATGAGTGTGACAAGTAACAGAACCTGTAGGGGTCAGTGTGAACAAGGATGAGTGTGACAAGTAACAGCATCTGTAGGGGTCAGTGTGAACAAGGATGGGTGGGACAGCACCTGTAGGGGTCAGTGTGGACAAGGATGGGTGTGACAGCACCTGTAGGGGTCAGTGTGGACAAGGATGGGTGTGACAAGTAACAGCACCTGTAGGGGTCAGTGTGAACAAGGATGAGTGTGACAAGTAACAGCACCTGTAGGGGTCAGTGTGGACAAGGACGGGTGGGACAGGTAACAGCACCTGTAGGGGTCAGTGTGAACAAGGATGAGTGTGACAAGTAACAGCACCTGTAGGGGTCAGTGTGAACAAGGATGGGTGTGACAGCACCTGTAGGGGTCAGTGTGAACAAGGATGAGTGTGACAAGTAACAGCACCTGTAGGGGTCAGTGTGGACAAGGATGGGCGTGACAAGTAACAGCACCTGTAGGGATCAGTGTTGATAAAGTTGGGCGTGACAAGTAACAGCATCTATAGGGGTCAATGTTGACAAACTAAGTGCTAATTTCATACCTTCTCACTTGAAAAGCTTGATTTTTTAATAGTATACACTCCCTTTAGCACTGAGCCATATTCTCCCTGTCCAATCTCATGACCTGAAAGAGAAAGTATATCACTGACATTAGATGTACATCACTAGAACAAAGAGTACATCACTAGAACAAGGAGTACATCACTAGAACAAGGAGTACATCATTGGAGCAAGGAGTACGTCACTAGAACAAGGAGTACGTCACTAGAACAAGGAGTACATCTACAGAACAAGGAGTACATCTACAGAACAAGGAGTACATCACTAGAACAAGGAGTACGTCACTAGAACAAGGAGTACGTCACTAGAACAAGGAGTATGTCACTAGAATAAGGAGTACGTCACTAGAACAAGGAGTACGTCACTAGAACAAGGAGTACGTCACTAGAACAAGGAGTACGTCTACAGAACAAGGAGTACGTCACTAGAACAAGGAGTACGTCACTAGAACAAGGAGTACGTCACTAGAACAAGGAGTACGTCACTAGAACAAGGAGTACATAATTGGAGCAAGGAGTACGTCACTAGAACAAGGAGTACGTCACTAGAACAAGGAGTACATCACTAGAACAAGGAGTACGTCACTAGAACAAGGAGTACATCACTGGAGCAAGGAGTACGTCACTAGAACAAGGAGTACGTCACTAGAACAAGGAGTACATCACTAGAACAAGGAGTACATCACTAGAACAAGGAGAAAATCAATAGAACAAAGAGTACATCACTGGAGCAAGGAGTACATCTACAGAACAAAGAGTACATCATTAATACAATGAGTACATCAATAGAACAAAGAGTACACAAATAGAACAAAGAGTACACCATTAGAACAAAGAGTACATCACATTTAAACACTTGATTCACTCGATACACTTTGAGATTTAATTTCTTAATGAGAAGTATAAGTGAGGACATAATTTGAAATGATGAGTACAAATTCATTCATAAATCCAAATATCAGATAACTATCTTGACGACTGACAAGATGGTGTTAACAAGATTTCATATGCCTCCATCACTTCTCACTCATTCATGTGGAAAAAACATAACCATTGGCTCTGTAGCACAACAGTCTTTTATGAATAATTTTATCAAGTCAAAGACTTGCATAAACAATTACAAGGTTCATAACATGAGTTAAACAATATTTATTCAATATCTATATTTCTAATGCCTATATAAATACCTCTCCAAGATAATTTTCATTCAAAATTCATTCGTCAATACTCACGATGAGCACATTTCAACATGTTATGAGAATAAATTATATTCATTACAGTAGAAAATCTTTTAAAATAAAATAATCACAATATTTTCCCTAGTTTCTTCATAAAGTGAATAATTTCAAATGTTTGTAACTTGCAATGAGTTGTTATAAAGCTCTGACCAGCTGTCCAATTCACAAAATAGCCAGTAAGTTGATTTTATGTTTTAGTTTGAATATCATTTGCAGCACAGACGTGAACTTTGACTAATTTGCATCAATATTACCACAATGCTTTTTTTAAAGACTTAGCCATTTGTGTTTTCACCCATACCATACTGTTGGCACCCATGCAACACCCTTATTTCTTGAGGAGAACAATTTACACATCTCAGTCTCCATCTTACAAAGATGATAGTCGCAGAAGTTGAGATTTCTAGCATTTATGGTTTCGAGAGAACAGACTTAAGTCTATTAAGGATGCCACGCCCATTTTTAGATGGGGGATCATGACCGAATGTACAAACTTAGTCTCCATGTAACAAAGATGTTAGAGGCTGTGAGCTTCCTACACCAACTACTTATGATTTTGGTTAATCTTCCCTGTCATACCCATAAAGTTTGGGCTAGGACATAGAAACTTACACATCATAGTCTATTTGAACAATAAATCCTTACATATACATAATTAGTGTGAGAAAGAAGAGAAGACTTCTTCTGATTTACCTTTCTTGATTTGTTTTGCTGGAATGTCAATAAGAGCAACACTTTCTTCTTCGTTCTGCTTTCTTTGTTGAGGCGGAGGCTGCAGGAGAAGAAGCAATGCAACTACATGTCAGCTGTCTGGGTGAACAAACAGTTACATTCTATCCTTTGACATTAATCACAGAGGTTGTAGCCTGACTATGGACCATAGTTATTCTATGATCAGCACCTGGGGTATTGAATATACCCGTGATTACAGTTGTCTTCATAATCATCAGTGCTCAACTACTGCTGAAGGCAGACTTTCAACACTACCATCAACTATGGGCTAGGATAAGACCTGACAGCTTACCACTGATGGTGGAGTGGGGGCCTCCGACGGAGCGGCTACTGGGCTCCCAGGGGGGTTCCTGTTTACCTTGTTTGGTGTTGAATACTCGTCAGGAGCTGACGGAGGGCGAGGGGGCAAATGAGGGGGTTCTGTAAAGAAAAGGATATCAAAACTTTAAATGATTCAATTCAAGTAAAAACAACATCAAAGTTACAGATATTTATGTCATTTTATCAGTGTTTTCTAACCTTTTCTAAAGATGAAACTCTTATTCCTTGGAACAGGGTTGATTTTAAACCGGTTTTGACTTCATCCAATAACCACTTACAGAGGACTTATACAAAGGCAGAAAATTTCCTTGAATGTTTTTCATGGCATTAGACATACACTACACCGACCTACTTGAAGGATTAAGTGCAGGTTAAGGAAGATTCTTACCATAAGGCAGTGTCTTGATGACGTTCTCTGCAGCCTGTCTATGCATGGTCATGTCAACAATCTTGTTTGCTGAAAAACACCTGAAGTGTTATCTCGAGGTGGAGAGAAGTGACTGATCACAGAAACTGAACTGTAGGAGTCAATGATACAGTAATTGCCTCTGTAGCTCATCAGTCATTGCCAAAGTTAGACTTACAGTTTATAAGATGCAATGAATTTTAACCAAACATGAAATTAAAATATGTTGGTTTTGAAATGCCTAACAAGATTTTCGACATCCTAATATTTTTCCCTTGACTAGAATTTCGAATCAGAGCCACTGAATCTGTAGATTAAAACATGAAACAAAAGGGTATTCCTTTTGTGGTCTCTATAAATTTATCAATGTAAATTGACACAAGTTTCAGCTTTAATCTCTTGGTGTTATTTAATTGAGAAGTGCGGTTGTTTCTGACCATTTTAATCTATCTACTTATGAGTTTAGTATAGTGACCAGGAACAGGTTAATGTCAAGAAATATGATCAAAAACAGGACAATTGCACTACCCAATGACTCAAACAAACTTTTGGAAAATTATTTACAGCGACACAACAACAAATATAGGTTGGTTGTGTTAGTAGTGCTTTTCACAATAGCATTTGAGAATTAAGCTGTTACTTAAGCAAGGCAATAAGAACCTAAATCAAGACATGGTGTTTTAGCTCTTAGCCATTTACAAACATTATGAAACATACTCCATGTCACTTAAACAAACTTGCAACTCAAAGTAACCCATTCAAACCCACTTCCTTAACTACAAACCATTTAAATCACTTAATCATATGCCTCATGAAAACTAAATATGCACCCCTCAAATACCCCTTACCTTAATTATGCCTTTCCTCTCAAAAAGTGACTGACATTTATCTTTAACCCCTACCCCTTTGCATCTCTGCTATCTTAATTATGCCTTCCCTCTCAAAAAGTGAGTGACGTTTATTTAAAATAAAACTAACCCCACGCATCTCTACCAATCTTAATTAAACCTCCCCTTTCAATAAGTGAGTGACTCACTAGAACTAGAATCACTAGAACATAGAGTACATCATTAAAACAATGAGTACATCAATAGAACAAAGAGTACACAAATAGAACAAAGAGTACACCATTAGAACAAAGAGTACATTACACTTAAACACTTGATTCACTCGATACCACTTTGAGATTTAATTTCTTAATGAGAAGTATAAGTGAGGACATAATTTGAAATGATGAGTACACATTCATTCATAAATCCAAATATCAGATAACAACAAGTTTGAGGCCTGACAAGATGGTGTTAACAAGACTTCTCATGCCTCCATCACTTCTCACTCATTCATGTGGAAAAAAGCAGACCCATTGGCTCTGTAGCGTAACAGTCTTTTATGAATAATTTTATCAAGTCAAAGACATGCACAAACAATTACAAGGTTCATAACATGGTTTAAACAATAGTTATTCCAAAAAATGAATGGATTGGTAAACAGGCTTAATCATATGCCTCATGAATACTAAATATGCATCCCTCAAATACCCCTTACCCCCGTGCATACCTTCCCTCTCCATAAGTGAGTGACGCTTATCTAAAAAAACTAACCCCATGCATCTCTACCCATCTTAATTAAAGCTCCCCTCTCAATAAGTGAGTGACTCTTATCTCAAACCACTACCTCAGCTTCTCACAACTTGAAAGTTACCTAAATTGCCATGCCTATATTTGAGGTAGGGTCTATCAATATTTACAAACTTCAGTCCCCATGTAACAGAGACACTATTCTGAAAACTCTCATTGTAGGTTTTAAGGATAATGCCTGCCACGCCCATATAATTTATGAGCGGGTCAGGAGAAAATCTACAAACTTTAGTGCCCAAGTTAAACATTGTAATTATAAAAATTTGAGCATCCTGTGCCTATTTTTTCTGAAGAGCAAATTTATGTGTATTGTAGTGTTTCTTCAGAAGTAAAAAATGTTACAAGTTTACAAAAGGTGACTGTGATGAACAATGCAATAACCTTATAGGCTTGCTGAGCCAAAAACTTAGAAAGTTTACATATGACAGACGCTTGCACAGTCTATGTCATAATCCCATCTGGCGTTATACACTTGACACGCTAAAATGAGTTTTCGGCGCGTTTTTCATTACACAACTTTAAAATCTATGACAACGTTTATTATTTGCAGTTTACAATGATTACAATGAGAGGTCAGCATCATACCCGAGTTGAGTGAGGCCAGCAGGACACTGGGCAGTCCGTCCATCTGCTTGCTATAGTGGTAGACCACATGTTCCAGGGAGAGCAGGAAGGGGCCGTCATCAATGTAGTGCACCTGGCGGTCACGGTAGTCCTTCAAGCAACCATTGACTCATCTCAATATCCTTCTTTACAGAATGTAACCGTGTCGATAAGCTTGAATTTGTGTTTTATCATTACAATTTCCTCAGAAGTAAACAAAACTCATCAAAAGCTGATACATTTCATCAAACTCTATAATCTATCTATTTCCAGTTAAAAATAAAAATTGTTATTTTGATATAAATATGTAACAATATACATATGAATTAATGATGCAAATTAATTTTTGATGCTCCCACTAGAAAAAGACAACGCTGTTGTCCTACCCTGGGTAGATGTTACTACCTGGTTGCGGATCTCATAGTTGAAGACAGCCCTGCTGTGACATAAACTGAGCACGTGCCAGCCATAATGTTTCTTGCTGGGACGAATCAAGAACAGCCCCTCTCTCATACCGTGCACTTCAAACATCTGCTGAGTACCCTGCAACACAGCAACAAGTTCAGTCTGTGATGTTACATGACACAACCAAAACCTTTGTTATCCTATATTATCCTCTGTCTAGTCTTTCAGAAATGCATTTTGGACCTTGCTTGTAAAAGTCTTTATTGTCTGACCAGTCCTCCTCAAAATTAAACTGCGGAATGTGTATATTGAGTTTAATAGTTATCATAAAAGTGTAACTGGCTTGCTGGATCCGTTTTACCTTGTCTTGTCTCAAGTTTACCAGCAGTTGGCTTATGGACAGATCGTTATCATCAACACTGACTGGTGTGTCAGGCTTCCGAGTGAAATGCTCTCACCTGCCGGTCCAGTTCCGGATGAAACCAGTCAGACTTGCGTGTGGGTAGCTCTCTTAGTTTGAAAGAATCTGTGACAGGAAGAGGCAACATTTAACCTTCACCTTTAGAATTGATGTTTATATACAAGCTTTTGGTCACTTTCATCTTCAGAAGAGATAAAAATATATATATATATATATAGAAAAAAACATTTGTTGAAGAAAACCAAGATGATTTATTCACAAGTACTTTCGACCATAAGGTCTCATCAGGTGAATGACGTTGAGTCGGTTATATATATATGCATTTTTGGTATGTTGAGATAGATTCTACTTATCAGATTGAAACTTTTTCAGAACATAATGGTTTACATTGTTTAAATATTTTATGTTGCTTTCGGATAAAGAACAATTTCAATTTGGTTGTAAAAAGTATAAATGACAAAAAATTCAATCATGACATAATTATATTTTTCTTGCCTTGATGATATTAACATTAGGCTGTTAATTATTAGATAATTACAACACACCTTTGTTAAATTTCAACGTCTGACCAATACTTGAAGAAGTTAAGATAGTTGGACATATGTTAAGGAAGAAATGAGCCTACCAAAGTGGCGGATACAGTCCCTCCTGTTGTACGTGATGGCCAGGTCCAGCGGAGTTTCCATGTTATCGTTGCGCGGGAACGGAGTCGCATCGTTAACTAACAAGGCCTGCAAATAGCCGCGGTCAGCTTATAGAACTCAATTTATATTCATAGCACATAGTTCATACCAAAGAATCAGTCAAATTAACACACCTATAATGATCATCACTTTTTCTAAAATTATACTTCTCTAAAGCATCATGATTATTTGCTTTAAATAACATTTTTTAATCATAGACATTTGTAAGACAAATTTTGGTCGAATTTTTATTCATTTCAGTATGTTATCAATCAAAGTCGGCTGGGATTGTGGACCAATAACATCCCAAAAAAAGATGGTTAACATAACCAAAGCTTAGTTCGAGCATATAGACAACTTTGAAGCAAACTCATAACTCATAATTCATGATCAAAAGTGTGCACACCTTGACACATTCGATGTGGCCTTTACAGGCAGCTTCATGTAGGGGCACCCAGCCATTCTGCGAGCATCGCTCCGACGAGTTGCTTTGCCCCTTTGTCATAAGCAGGTTGACGATCTGCGGCTCATTGGCTACACACGCCCTCTGTCACAAACAAGCAAATATGGGACTAAACCCTAACCTCCTCCACAAGGTCTAACTGGCTCCAGTCTCTACCACTGCACTATCGCTCTTTAGGCTACTGCAGCTGAACTTGACAGTCCTTTACAAGTCTCCTGCGGGTTCTTACACATGCTTGATAACACTGCTTCTCTCTCACCAGGAGAGTTGACATAAATAGGAATGGTCAGAGACTGAATAGAGATAGGTTATGTGGGCTTGACTCTTCAATTTGGGATTCACCCATAAATTCTTCATCCTTATATCTCATTTCCTTAGACAAAATTCTCATCTTTCAAAGATGTATGATACAAAACTCCAGAGGCAACTTTAACCAATATGTTATTGACATTAATTAGATGTTACTTATAAGGTGGTATGAAATAGAAATGTGGCAAATTGATGCCAATATGTTGATTATCTCAAACAAGTTTTATGAATGCCTTTTTTTAATATAATGTATGTATTGTTTGTTTTGTTACAGCTGCTCTATGTTTCGTTTTTTAATACTAGAGATCTGGATAAGATGCAAAACAAAGCCATTATCCTATCTTATCTTATTTGAATGAGTGGTGTTTTGAAGTATGAAGTAGTGTCCTGCCCTGTTACCAGGTGTTTTGACGTACATGGAGAGCTGTGTGACCATTAGAATCCTTCAGCTTCACATCCGCTCCTTTGTCCAACAGAGCCGAGACGATATCATAACAACCCTTGTTGACGGCATCGTGAAGAGCCAATGACCCTGAGGCAAACAGACAGACAGACAGATAGACATGTATGGAAGATGTTAACACATAAAACACATCGATTGATATAACTTTCCGTTATATTTAAAATTTTTATTTCAAATTATATATTAAATGCTAAATGCCCTTAAAGCACAGTTTATACTAACCCGAAATCTCCTTTCATTTCAAAGCTAACTACAAATATTTCTAAGTTTATAATTTCATGTCATATGCAATGCAGTGAGGGTTGTATGGATGTGTGCCAAAGTCAAATACTGTCTGGCATAAAACTAATCACACTTTCTCTGATAGGTCTCCTGTTGGGTTGTATGTTTAATCAGAAATTCCAAAATAATACAATTCTTGCCATACATTTAGTTTCATCAAATGTCAAACTCTTTCAATCATGGGAAAGCCTTTTTAAGTTATTAGAATATTAATCTTAACAATTGTTTCTATCAGTCAAGAAATGTTTGAAACAATGTCTAAATGAAATATTTCCCACAAAATTTGAAATATTTCACACAAAATTTATGCAGTTATATTTACTCATTAGACTTATTGTCAGGAGAGATTATACTTCCCTTCTGTATTGGGACCTTGAATATTTGAAAACAACACACATTTTACTCACCAAATTTATTTTTAGCGTTGACATCTGGACACAAGGCATTCTTCAGCATCTTCTTCACAATTTCAGTTTTGCCTGTGATACACAATAATACGTACATCTCTTCAATACCCTGCTGCCAACTTAAGCACACAATTTTAGTTTTGCCTGTGATACACAATAATACATACATCTCTTCAATACCCTGCTGCCAACTTAAGCACACAATTTTAGTTTTGCCTGTGATACACAATAATACATACATCTCTTCAATACCCTGCTGCCAACTAAAGCACACAATTTCAGTTTTGCCTGTGATACACAATAATACATACATCTCTTCAATACCCTGCTGCCAACTTAAGCACACAATTTTAGTTTTGCCTGTGATACACAATAATACGTACATCTCTTCAATACCCTGCTGCCAACTTAAGCACACAATTTTAGTTTTGCCTGTGATACACAATAATACGTACATCTCTTCAATACCTTCCTGCCAACTAAAGCACACAATTTCAGTTTTGCCTGTGATACACAATAATACGTACATCTCTTCAATACCCTGCTGTCACACTAGAGCACACAATTTTAGTTTTGCCTGTGATACACAATAATACGTACATCTCTTCAATACCCTGCTGTCACACTAGAGCACACAATGACTCTTCAACATAGAAGTCTAATAACACAACACTTAGTGCAGATAAGCACTTAGATTGTTGACATAAGTCAAGGTCACTGAGAGCAGTTAGAACAATCAGTCAAGTCCTTTGCGAAATAAAGCCCAGTGATAAAACACAGAGGTTTAAAGTTGATGACAATATTTATTCCTTAAAAGTAAGATAGATAAAGAAAGCAGACTCTTTGTATAGTATTATTTTGTCGATATATAATCTGTTTGTACATCTGAAATTCACCCTCAAGTTCTAATTAGTATAATGACTGATTTTGCCCACTTGGTTTAATTTTCCAGCACTTCCTTGCTAACAAGTAGCCGACTTTTTCCATCACCGTGAAAAGCAACCGTTTAACAGTTGTGTTTACATGGCCAATTCCAGACCAAAATTTTCGTTGTATACAAATCCAGTTGGCGGAAACATATCATCCACTTAGAATGAAATTTCTATCACCTCTAGAATGGTTTCTATAACCAAAGTAAATTTGGTTTTAATTCTGGCGCTGTAGCTCCATTCATTCTGGGAGTGCATACACAAAATAAATACAAAACTGAAGATGAATAGTTCCTCTTGACATGGATACGAAAATTATTACAAAAATATGTCTTGACCGAAATATACAATTAGCTAAAAATTTATCTATTTCGAAGTTTATAAAATCATTTAATTGCTGAGTGCGCACATCAGAAATAAAGCTAATTCATTGCTTTTAATTTCCAAATAAGTTTCATTAGGATGCGCCACCCTAAACAAAAGATATAAATTAAAGAAGCTTGGTATTGATAACACTGATAATGTTCTGACCCCTCATTCTTATTACTAAGCTAGTGCTATGGGCAAACGGACATGCTCAGCTCTTGCAAGCATCGCAGTGATATACTTGCTGAAAATATTCATTCACACATAATATAAATTATTGTCTCGTTATCGTTTGTAAATTTTCCATAGAAAACAAGACAACCTTTCCCTCTTTAATGTAATATAGATATTGTAATAATGCGCCATGCGGTTATATAGATAGGTGTAAAGTGTAAAGAGAGGTAGATGCCTGCTGGATGTTTATTAATTTTCGTACACAAACAAATTTTACATTCAAAAGACAATAGTTTGCTCTTCACCACAATGTCATATCTATCAAAATGCGCCAAGCTGTTGAGAAGACATGAGCGAAAGAAAGGTACATGACAAAATTGCTGTTAGTAATCTTCTTCTCTTTTGTGACATAAAAATTGCCAAACCACATTGAGCACATCACTCTGCAGCATGGACCAAGCCAAGCCTGACCTGCAGTGTAAACTAAACCAACCTAATCCTGCTTCATGCTTTGAGAACAGACGGAGTGCTCAGATCAACAACGCGCCAGACCATATCAGTAATCTACTTCAACAAAAAATCAAGTTGAATTTCATCTTACAGAAATAATGGTTTGTAAATACCTTCCAAGACAGCTCGATGAAGAAGATTGGTTGGTCCAAACTTGCGGCAAATGTTTGGTGGTGCTGAGCCCTTGCAGAAACTGGTGAGCTTAGCAGGGAGTCCATTAGCAGATGCTGTGTAGTGTGTCACTAACTTGTCTAGACCTGGGGAAAAACAATAGATAAACAAGTAAGGTTGTTCATTTAAAACACAACCATTAATAATAAATAGTTGGCCAGTAAATGTTATGTTTATATTTGGTTATTAATTGTGCTAAAGTCATGCACTTGGGCGTGTTTGAATCCTCCTGGAGGCAGGACAATGAAATAACACATCTAGGTCTCAATCCTACATAGATAATTTTCTTAAAATTCAAGGTTCCTCACATAGTAGGTGTTTAGAAAAAAAATGACAGTATATTTGAGGGTCAGTTTGCTGCTATACCCATATATGGAGGTACTCAAGATCAAATCTAAAAACTTATATCATCATGTAATGAAAAATAATTTTCACTCTAAAAATTTGAGCTTCTTTTGCCAAAAGTGTTTTTTTTTGGTGAGTCACAATATGAACCGTTGCTACACCCATATTATTTGGGTAGGACAATGGAATTAACATATCTTACTTTCCATCCGAAACAAAATGATTAATTTCAAAATTTTAAATTCATAGAATTTTTGTTTCTTGAAAAAATAGGAAAGAAGATTTGAGGGTGGACACCCTGCAATGGTCATATTTGAAGGGGGGGTCAACTCAAAAGTTACAAATTGTAGTCTTCATGTCAGAAAGATGTTACTTTTAAAAATGTCAGCCTCCAGTTGGTCCTGGAGAAGAAAATTTCTTAGGAAATTAGGCAAAATGTCTTCCACGTCCATATTTGAGAGCGGGGTCAGTCTCATATATGCAAATCCAGATAAATTAGTCCAAGGTACATCTCCTTAAAATTTCAGCTTAAGGGGAGCAGTTGTTTTTGAAGAGAAGTTTAAGATTTAAGTTGAGGGATGAAGGACAACGGACAATGGTTTGATGAGCAAAACAAGTGTCATTACAAATCAAACTTACTTCACTTTGAGTGCAGATGCAAGTCTATTTGTAAGGCACTCACCGTGTACAACTGGTCCGTCATCTATACGGTAGAATCCCTCGCATTTCTGCTGAATCTGGTAGTGGAAGATCTTGCCGCCACAGACCATGGACAGGGCGTAGTCATTGGCAGACACTGTGCTGTCTCGGATCAGGAAAAGCCCATTGGACACATTGCCTCTTTCCAAACCTGTGGAGAGGAGAGCCTACGTTATATATGTATACATATGTATCAAAATATCGAAAAGAATATCCAAACATTAAGGTTATTTATATAAAAAAGAACATAAAGTTGAATTATGTTTGGCAAAAGTTTTCAGCAGGTACATTCTGTACCTACTTCTTCCGGCCGTTTCATGCCGGGCTCTACCGACCATCTACTGATGGGTATACTGTCGATGTAATGATAGTTACCGTCCTTCAGTACATATGAGTAATTTCAATTAACCTTTAATCTCCATTACAATGTTTTATTATATGTTTTCACAAAGAAATGATAACTCTACACCATAAACTATTCACTTTATACATTTTGAAATGTGACACCTTGGAACAGTTTTAAGACATGAGCAAGGGAAAAATGAAGCACATATTTGTATATCAAACCAAGCAGTCATCTATAGTCATCTGTATCTCCAATCATTAGCACATTTGAAACAACTATATCTATTAAGGATGGGTATCGCTCGTCATTTTCATATTTCAATATATTGCGATACAGAAAAGTGTATTTCATTTTTTGCATGCTCTCTTGACCAAATAGCAGTAATTATATCAGTGATCAATGCTCCACCTGCCATGGTTTTGAATAGTAAGATAACTCAGGGATTGGTTTCGGACTTTTAACATGTCTGTGCTATTTTCCCCTGGCGAGTTCCCACATTGTTTACAACTTTCGGCAAAATTATGTTTTTTCTTGTTACGTAACTCTGCAATTTTACATGGAAATTGTAAATTTTAAAACTTCCAATATATTGGATGTTTTCAGAAAAGTGTACCGGTATGTATCGTGTTGTTCCTGTATTTCAATATACTGATATACCGATAAAATACCGCACATCCTTAATATCTATGCCTATGATGACCTTATTCGATACCACATTTATAACTCATATAATAATAACTTTCCCTGTGTGATAAAACTAGGCAATTGCATTTAACACATGAGTACTGTTCCTCCTGTGGTTAGTCAGTGAGCTACACTTTAAGTTTAGCCTTGCAAGTAAGCGACTGTCTATTGAATTTGTTTTTTAAAATTTTTTATTCAAACTAGATTTTTTTATATTCAATAAGAAGCCAATTTTCTAAGCGCCCAGGGTGCGTAATACGTCAATACAGTATGTCTTATATTTCTACCAATCTTAATTCACTTATATTTCTGGTGCTGAATAGTGTTTGTAAATACCTATACAAATAATTGGTATAAAGTGTAATCTACACAAGATAATTGATTCATACTGTAACCATCATTTCTTTTAAAAAGAACCGAAATAGCTTAGAATAAAAAACCCAATAAGTTGAAACCCAAAAAGACACATCTACACATGTTTATCAATCACATACAAAGTTCCATTCAGCTAGGTCTTTTTTTAGTTTTGTCCTGGAAACAAATTTTCTAAGTTATATTATTTGTTTGGATCCAAAACTCTGGCAATAATGGGTTACAATAGTCTATCACCTTGCAATAATATGTTGCAACAGTTAATTGCATTAGCAGTTGCCCAAGTAGGATAAATAGAGACCCCTACTTATTAATCAAAGTGACTGTTGAAATAATTGACTGTTGAAATGAAGAGTTTTGCTACACCAGCACCCGTTATTGGTCAGCTGCATGTTTACATCATAACAATATGTAACAAAATGTTGTAACACAATAGTCTACTTAGGATAAAAATCTACTTCCTTAATCGTGACTGTGGATAATGACATCCTTATCCTTACCAATTCCATCTGCACTGTGGGTATCGTATTATCAGCTTCCCTTGCAAGTCATCTGAGTACTGTCTGCCCACTGATAATTTGCTGCTTTGTTGCTTTTTTCCAAATAAACCATTGGCTAAGTAGCTCTTTAGTCTTTTATGACTCATTAAGTAGAAGATTTATACATTGCATACAACATATGAAATGAATTCACTATAATTATCTGCTGCTCAAGGTATATCACACAATATTTCTGCAATCTAGTGTTATTCCATAATTATAAGGAAAAGAAAATATCATTTGAGGTGTAACTTCTATGACGTGCCTACTATGACATTAACGTCAATGACGTGTCCATTGTGACTGTAACATCTGTCACGTGTCCATTGTGACTGTAACATCTGTGACGCGTCAATTGTGATAGTTACATCTATGACATGTCCATTGACTGTAACATCTATGACGTGTCCATTGACCGTAACGTCTACCACAGGTTCATTGTGACCGTAACGCCTATGACATGTCCATTGACTGTAACATCTATGACATGTCAATTGACTGTAACATCTATGACATGTCAATTGACTGTAACATCTATGACATGTCAATTGACTGTAACATCTATGACGTGTCCATTGACCGTAACGTCTACCACAGGTTCATTGTGACCGTAACGTCTATGACATGTCCATTGCAACTGTATCGTCTTTGATGTGTCCTTTGTGACTGTAACGTCTACTACGTGTCCATTATGACTGTAATGTCAATGACGTGTCCATTGTGACTGTACTGTCTATGACATGTCCATTGTGCCTGTAATGTCTATGACGTGTCCATTGTGCCTGTAATGTCTATGACGTGTCCATTGTGCCTGTAATGTCTATGACGTGTCCATTGTGACTGTAATGTCTATGACGTGTCCATTGTGCCTGTAATGTCTATGACGTGTCCATTGTGACTGTAATGTCTATGACATGTCCATTGTGCCTGTAATGTCAATGACATGTCCATTGTGACTGTAACGTCTATGACATGTCCATTGTGCCTGTAATGTCTATGATGTGTCCATTGTGCCTGTAATGTCAATGATGTGTCCATTGTGACTGTAATGTCTATGATGTGTCCATTGTGACTGTAATGTCTATGACGTGTCCATTATGACTGTAATGTCTATGACGTGTCTATTGTGACTAATGTCTATGACATGTCCATTGTGACTGTAATGTCTATGATGTGTCCATTGTGACTGTAATGTCTATGATGTGTCCATTGTGCCTGTAATGTCTATGACGTGTCCATTGTGACTGTAATGTCTATGACATGTCCATTGTGACTGTAATGTCTATGACATGTCCATTGTGACTGTAATGTCTTTGACGTGTCTATTGTGACTGTAATGTCTATGACATGTCCATTGTGACTGTAATGTCTATGACGTGTCTATTGTGACTGTAATGTCTATGACGTGTCCATTGTGCCTGTAATGTCTATGATGTGTCCATTGTGACTGTAATGTCTATGATGTGTCCATTGTGCCTGTAATGTCTATGACGTGTCCATTGTGACTGTAATGTCTATGACCTGTCCATTGTGACTGTAATGTCTTTGACGTGTCTATTGTGACTGTAATGTCTATGACATGTCCATTGTGACTGTAATGTCTATGACGTGTCTATTGTGCCTGTAATGTCTATGACGTGTCCATTGTGACTGTAATGTCTATGACGTGTCCATTGTGACTGTAATGTCTATGACATGTCCATTGTGACTGTAATGTCTATGACGTGTCCATTAAGACTCAACACCATATACTCTCTTCTATAATTGCTATCAAATCTCATATCTTGTGAAAACTTTTTCAAAAGCACTTTTTTGATTTTACAAAAGTTAACAACCCCGCAACATATTAATTAATTCATTAATACAAATTTTACCTAATAAAGAAGCAATTCAAATGAAAGTGAGAAGTATTATCTAACTTCAGTAAATTCTAAAATTTTAAAAGACCACATTGTAAGACCACATTGTGTTGTAATACCCCATTGTAAGACCACATTATAAGATCACAATGTAAGACCACATTGCAAGACCACATTGTAAGACCACATTGCAAGACCACATTGTAAGACCACATTGTAAGACCACATTGTAAGACCACATTGTAAGATCACAATGTAAGACCACATTGCAAGACCACATTGTAAGACCACATTGCAAGACCACATTGTAAGACCACATTGCAAGACCACATTGCAAGACCACATTGTAAGACCATATTGTTGGAGAAATCATCACAACCACCACAACAAAGACAACTGAGAACAGCTGTCAGTTCAGATGAACATCAATGTGACATTGACCTTTCCTGACTGATTCAAAGAATCATTGTCTTTTTCAGGGCAAGAAATGAATCATCAAGATTCGAACTCTATCTGTCTAGGCTATCCTCTCCACAATGGTATGAAGGCAGACTCACTGCTCGCACATGCTGACACCAGTTTAGCGCAGACAAAACCTAGTCATTAGCGAACCAATCACATCATCGATTTAAAATAAGGATAGCGGCGATCAAGGTTAACGAATGGTAAATGGGAGTTACTTGCCCCTAGCTACTAATACCGAATGCTTTTGCCGCACGCATTGTGTTTGGTTAGCTGAGTTTACGTAAGAACGTGCGCTACAGTAGGCTGCGGTCAGACCGTTGTGGAGAGGATAGTCTAGACAGATAGAGTTCACATCTCGGTAGAGTTAATATTTTGAAACTTTTATTCCTCGGAACACGGTCGATTTTAATCAGACTGGACCTTGACCTGATCCTGACCCAGACCTTGAAGGAGAACATATAAGCAAAGGTTATACATTAACTAGTTCAATCATTAGTATGGCAATTCCAAACATCTTGTTTCTTATGCTCCAAGTCAAGCACCTTAACTCTTGAAAATTCACCACAACCATCCTTAATTTGGTTATGAGTAACAGAAAATTAAATAACATTTCAGTGGGAAGAGTTGATTTGGTTTAACATTAACCAGCTACTGTCATTCTCATATTGGAAAGTCCACTGCTCATCATAATAAACATAATATAAATAAAGCTGATGGCATGTTATGATGCTTAAAAAAGGAAAAATATCATTTTTAACACCCCAATGCCTAAGATATCTTCTCTTCTCCCCTTTTTTATTCAAAAAGCATCCGCAAAACAGATTCCCCTCACCTCCCCTTCAATACTCTTGGATCTTACACTGGACTGTCAACCACTTCATGTTGACATTGTACAACCTGCAGCTATTTGCAGTGGAAATGTTTATCTCTAGACATATGAAGACTTAACCAACTGAGTACAATGTGAGAGTGACAGCTGAATACACAACTCCTACAGCAAAGCACTACACTGCCATTTGTCCAAAAGCATCTGTTGGCTGGCTGCATGCTAGTGTCTCCTTTACCAATACACTTCTCAAGTGTTACATAACAAATGGAGAGTCATTTTCACCTACCACACTTCCGGTACTCCGTCTGTCTGAGTAAAATTACCATGTTCGAGTATGTTCATATAAAAAAGAGAAAATATGCAAACTCATAAATTAATATATATATTCGTAATTATTTATCCTTTTACAAAAAAATTTCATATTAATATAAACACTGAAATTCATAAAGTATCAAATATTGCAACAAAATTATGCCATTATCCTTTGTTACAATACACTTTGTACTGTGGTCCGATCAGCGCATAATCTACTTCTGGGTTAATGTTCCAAAAAGAACAATGAACAGTGTTTAAGAAGCATAAGATCTTTTACTTCGCAAGTGTTTTTAAGAAGCAGCAATGAGAAAGTTTTTGATTAAATTGGATTATGAATGATTGGAGCAATTTTTCACCTATTCCATAATAAAAAAAGCTATTTGGGAGCATTAACATTAACAATCATTCTCTAACTGATCATTAAACATGAAAGAGAGTAGTTATTTCTTAGGACAGAAATAAGATATTTTCTTAAATTGTCAAATGGAATAGAGAACAAGTCCTATGGATTTACAACAAAGGTGTTAGTATCTACACCAAAACGTCGCAATCCTGCAATAAAGAAGTTGTAAATCCATATAACTTGTTCTCTATTCATCTCACCAACTTCTAAATGCCTCTCAAAGACGTCATATGGAACATCAGAAGGCGACATATCCCACTGTTACCAAATAATTCATAACTATCTTTGTATTTATTAGATAAACATTAATAATAAAACAATTGAGTAGAAATTCAACAAGATATGATTGGCAATTTTTTAATTCTGCTCCAGAAATAAAGTTATCCCTGTACAGAGTCCAAATTTTGATTTGTTTCCATCAAAACATAAAAAATTAATGTCTAAAAACATCTAAAGGCACCACTTCAGTTAGTTAATTTGGAAAGCTAAGAGTATAAATCAAAATCAATATTGTTGGATAAAGCTTTTTAAATGATAACCAAAAAAATCACCCGTTTCATTGATAACACTTTTCCAAAAGAATCTCATATAACTATCTGTCCTTCATCATTTTTCAATTCTACTACTAACCTTTACAGATTCAGTAGCATTTGGAAATTTGATTACTTCAGTTTCCTAACAATGACATGTTTATACGAAATGCATTATCTTCAGAGCGTAAAGATGCTCCTTGCTCAACATGATTATCCGTAGTAGTAGAAGAAAGTATTAAGAATCAAACAAAAACCACTGACAGCCATTTATATGTGAACACCTTTTCATCATTTGAGGTGGGAAATTGGATTTGCATAGCTTAACCAATCATGGTAGACCTTTTGATTACATAACATAATTCATTATATTTCAAATGGTGAAATATGCTGTGTATCGGTGGAAATAAACAATACTATTCTTTTCAGTGATATAACGCTACAATCATACAACGTCAGATATGATGTCAAGAAATAATTGAATGATGTCATGAGATTGCCACGATAGCGAAGCGTTTTTGCTACTCCTTTCAGAGTTATGCTATGTACGGCTATGAACATTGAGCCATGTCATTCCAAATAAACCAATGTGCTGGTTTGCTTTCAGAGAAAGTGAAATGCTTGTCTCACATTTACAGAATCTTCTTAGTTTCAAAGATTTCCTTTTCTTCACTTTAGAATTTATACTGTCTTTCACTTTTCATTACACTTGAGAGTTTAATACATTTGAATTATGACCTCATCTACTATGTGTGAAAGCATACAATATATTATTCTGTGTGGTTATGGCAATAACAACATGAGACCAAACTATTGTAAAGATCTTTATTTCATGTAAAATCATGCAAATGTCTTTAGCTCATCAGGTTTGAAAGGCCCAAAGGCCTATATGGCATTGCGTCCAGTATCTGTCTATGAATAAAGCCATAAATCAAATGCTGCATGGATGACTCCTAGACACTTACCAATTTTTTTGTCCACTCTTAAACGTTTTATATGGAAGTAGAGGACAGATTGAATTGCAATAAATTCAATTTGCCTTTAAAATTGGCTTAAAATAACAAAATTGTATGAAATTAATTTCTAAATCATCGAAATAATAACCAAAGATACTAATTTAAAAACAGAGACTTGCCTTCTAAAAGAATGCTTTCGGCAGCTTCCCTCGAGATCTTCTTGTGGTACCACAGATTATTCTCGTCATCTGCTTCCACTTCCTCCTTGTTTTCTTTCAAAAGTTGGTCGAGGGTCTTATTTTTCAACAACTTGCTCACATTTGCAATTTTGCTTATATTAGCATTCGTATTGGCATATACAGTGCCATCAACATCGTCGTTTTGTTTTCCGTTCATAATGGAGTAAAATGTTCATAAAATTGTCTTGAAATTTAGTTCACATCCTAAAAGATAAAATGTGATAATCCACTTCCTGGTTTGTGATGTATTTTTGTTTGGTCACGTGATCTACGATATTACTTGCCTGTCGACTTATGTTCATACATAAGACTTTTTAATCGTTATGCATTATATTTTCGTTTCTTACTTTTATAAATAAAACTATTTCGATTTGAATGTAGTACGAAATAAGCTTATTTAAAATTATTCAATTTGTATCATAATAATTCAATGTACACAATAACCTTAACTTACATATTATACTCACCAATGCAGATGAATGTTAAAAATTTTAATATGTCTTTCTGTAGCCTGGCGGTAACGTTTTATCATTCTTTCATGAAACCTCTTCTGAATTGTCATACTAGTAGTTTAAAACTTAAAGATGAGCATCTTGTGCAGGTGGCGGTCAAAGAAATAATACGAAGACAGTCATTTGTTTAACTCGGCGTTACACGTACTTCTCTTGAGCATTGACATGCTGGAATTTATAAACGCATAGTCTTCCGTGATCCACTATAATTACAAAGGTGGTTATGTCGTGTTGATTCTTGAACACCGTTCTTTCAACTTACTCAGTTCATAGTCTCAAATTAAGTCCATGAAATATTTGTTCTTTTAATAAATGCAAATTCAGTTATTCTTAGTAATCTTTTTTTTTTTTAAATCCATCCATTCTGAAAACACTGCCGACCTTTTACGAGGGTCCATGGTCCGAAAAAATTGTCAACGCTGAAATGAAGATTTAGCGGTGTCGTGATGAGATTTTTAATTTGTATGTCATATTGTTAAGCCGACGTTATATTTTGACGTCGGTCAAACTCAAAATATATGTGCATAGCAGTAAAAACGCAATCATGATTTTTATAGAAAGTCATGTTCCATTTAATTGTGAATTTGATAACAATCTTCATTTTGTTGTAACATATCATTGCTATATTTAACGATACAAACTCTGTAATGATACAAACTGAATTCCTTTCGGGATAATAAAGTATTATTATTATTATTATCATTATTATTAAAGAAACATCCCTTTGCTGAGAATTGCTTGAATTTCCGTTTCAAGAATGGTTTAACCTATCGATTGATCATGATACCCCAATAAATCTTAATCACTCACAGCTAGTATACTTAAATTGTTATCAAAAAGTACCCCTTGATTCTACTGTTGATCTGGAAACGGCGTATACATTTAGTTTAAATTTCAAGTCGACCTTTCCGACCGGAGATACAACGTCGTTACCATTGGGTGTGTTGTTTATCTTAGACATTTGTCAGAAGAAGTCGTAGAGCAATTTTTCTGAACAACATACATCAACAAATTATTAATGCGTCAACAACCTATCTGGTCTACAAAAATACCGCAAACCAAGAAAAGGGAAGCAAAAGAAACATTACCTATGAAGTTGAAATCATATCAACACGAACAGACGCATTCTACTGGCTTGAAGCAACTTTTCTTATTCATTTATTTGGTTGATTTAGATTTTACAACCCGATAAAGGAGAGCGCACATTCGGTAATATAAAACAAGAATGGGAAGTGAAGCCATTCAAGGGCTTTTATTATTATATTATCTTTACAGGTCTTTGAGCCATTCAAAGGCGCTACGAGCGTGTAAAGCCTTTCTACGGCATAACAAGGCATTGTTGATTAGTCGCACCATAAATCATTTGTTAATTTGTGCATATTCTATCCATACATATAGTTTATTTTTTATAATGTTGTGAAATTAGTAAAAGCACAGCGCCCTTTTCATGTAATCGATGCCGACAGATGTCTGCTAGCCTTTTCATTGCTTATAATAAGTTTTATTTTGGTATATTTCCAACACGTAATGCACTAAATGGCATAATGTTGTGAAACAAAAAATGTAATCAAGGACACAATTACACAACTCTCAGTTTTATGATTTAAAGACTTGGCAATTGACAATTTCAAAAGGGTAACTCTTGAAAAAAAAAACAATTAGCACGCAGAATATGTGATGAAGTGCATTGCAGTCACAGGAAAATGGCTGACGAGATGGATGTCGAACGTGAGAATGTTGAAGCAGGACAAAAACCGGAGAAAATGTTTACTCTTAAGAAATGGAACTTAGTAGCTATGTGGAGTTGGGATGTAGAATGCGATACATGTGCCATATGCAGAGTTCAAGTCATGGGTAATTATCAAAATAAACGTTTTTGCTACTTGGATCATTTGGTACCTTAGTATAGTTCTCTAATTTGGTTTATTTCAATATTTGCGATGACAGTGCACCAAAACTTTAGAGTCCGAAGCCTATTTTATTTAGAGCAGTGTCCATACGATTTTGGTCGGAGATGTTTTTTGTTTGCTAATATATGTGAAATTATAATAATAATAATGATAAACACAAAATATCTATCATAAATCAACACGCTTAAAAAGAAAAGCCATTTGGTTTCTACATCCGATCGATGGTTGCTCAACTTTACAAATTTCCTTTAATGTTCAACAACTATGAATTCAAAGTCGAGCGACCTACCTCTATCTTCGATCCCATGCAAAATGATACGGCCACGGTTGTGACGTCACATCATACTTTCGACAATCTTCGTACTTTTACGTGCAAGTCGCAAGAAATTGATAGGGAGGTCGCGTCGAATGACCTACCTCTCTCTTCGATCCCATACAAAATGATTCGGCCACGGTTGTGACGTCACAATGTAATGCCAACGACGGAGTGGACTTTAATAATTCGGAAAATGGCATTTGTCAACCACATTTTTTCATTTTATGTTCACATGTGTGTAAAATTTATATCTTGAAAATGTTAAGTTCATTGTAATACATCATTGTAATGTTGTTCTATTTTGTCATTAACATTATATTTTCTGACTCAAACTCTTCAATAAATAATTAGTAATAGTGTTTCCCGTGTCTATAAATAGATTAGATAATAATAGATTATTTTATTGCGCAAAGCACTCTGGTTGTAGTTGGCTCCTATCTCTTAAACAAAGATAACCACGGAAAAAAGAAGCAGGAGACTGTCAAAATGACAATAGACCAGAAGGGAGACAAGTTGGTCAAAACGGCGAAACACATATATATGATTTATTTGAAAGTCCAACTCGCTATACTTTGAGTTCGATTCGTTTTAATATGGGCAGGTTACTTGACTATTCATATTGAGCGCGCCCATTGTACGTTGTTTTCATTCAAATACATTATGGTCGAGTTGCTGGCGAAGTAACTCTTATAAAGTAAAACTTTTTTATTTCCATAGAGCAAGGTGAGATAATTAGCATAACCCCATCTTGTGACAACTGAATCTATTATAATTTCTCAGTCTTCGACGGAACAATTAAGGATCTTTTTAATTTGCATATGGACTGTGAATATGTTTTATATTAAATTAACAACAACAACAACGTCCTTTTTTGTTTTGCAAGTTTTGGTCACCTTTTTGTGTAAAGAAAATTATGGTTATTTCTTTTTACGAATTTCAAGTGTTTATAATATTTTAAGAAAAGAAATTGTTTTTGTTTATTTGTTATCACTAAAACACTATTCGTCATCGAAGTTTTAAAATTATGATAGAATAATGTGCAATATCTGCTCTGATAAGATGTGATATTTGTAATAAAATATATATAATATGATATTTGTGATGTGTAAAATGTATTCATACTGTATGGTTGGATATGAAACCACAATTTCATAAATACAATAACATATTATGTGATATAAAATACATTATATTTATTTCATTGTGTGATATTTTAAGGAATTGAAACAAAACATAGCAGTGGCTGAAAGCTGAAGACGCATATTAAATGAAGCACCATAAAATGCAATATGAAATATTTCGTTTCGTAAGCACGTTAACATTTATATTGAACAATCTATATTTAGGACTTCCGGAATGAACACGGCGGTCATTCAGCCATTTTGACCGAACACAATTTAAGTTGTTCGTGAGAGCAAAAGTAAATGATGGATTAAAACGTTCATTTAATGTTTACACACCTATTAAGGTATGGAAATTATTTGTAATGATAAGCACTTTTATTCGCCATGAATTTCAAAACTGTTGACTCAAGGGTTTTGGTTTTAGGAATTTGACGCGAACTCCCTAAAATTGACATGCATCAGACTATTAAAGCTCGCTTAAAAAATCCATTTCACCTCTTCTAATATTTTCAATATTTTCTGGGAATACCGTCTAACAACATCAAGCCAAGAAGTATTAGTACGTCGAATTTTTCTCCATCAGATATTTACGGAAATATTAATTTCTAGCGATTTCATTGGTCAACTTTTCCTGTGTTGTTAATAGATTACCATATTGACATATTTTAATTACAACTCCTTAAAGCGTCGAGAAGCATTCTTTTAATCCTGCACATAATTTATGTCAATATTTTACGTATTTTGCTTTTAGTAAATATGATGCTTGAGGGCAGGATAAAAATATCTTACGTTTCCATATACATAAAGTCATTTCCAATCATTATAAATGTAATGCCAACGACGGAGTGGACTTAAACAATTCAGAAAATGGCATTTGTCAACCATATTTTTTCATCTTATGTTCACATGTGTGTAAACTTTATATCTTGAAAATGTTAAGTTCATTGTAATACATCGTTGTAATGTTGTTCTATTTTGTCATTAACATTATATTTTCTGACTCAAACTCTTCAATAAATAATTAGTAATGGTGTTTCCCGTGTCTATAAATAGATCAACTTTATTTTTTTATTGCTCAAAGCACTCTGGTCGTAGTTGGCTCCTATCTCTTAAACAAAGATAACCACGGAAAAGAGAAGCAGGAGACTGTCAAAATGACAATAGACCAGAAGGGAGACAAGTTGGTCAAAACGGCGAAACACATATATATGATTTATTTGAAAGTCAAACTGGCTTTACTTTGAGTTTGATTTGTTTTAATATGGGCAGGTTACTTGACTGTTCATATTGAGCGTGCCCATTGTACGTTGTTTTCATTCAAATACATTATGGTCGAGTTGATGGCGAAGTAACTCTTATAAACTTTTTTATTTCCATAGAGCAAGGTGAGATAATTAGCATAACCCCATCTTGTGACAACTGAATCTATTATAATTTCTCAGTCTTCGACGAAACAAGGATATTTTTAATTTGCATATGGACTATGAATATGTTTTATATTAAATTAACAACAACAACGTCTTTTTTTGTTTTGCAAGATTGGGTCACCTTTTTGTGTAAAGAAAATTATGGTTATTCTTTTTTAAGAACTTCAAGTGTGTATAATATTTAAAGAAAGAATTGTTTTTGTTTATTTGTTATCACTAAAACCCTATTCGTCATCAAAGTTTTAAAATTATGATAGAATAATGTGCAATATCTGCTCTGTGATAAGATGTGATATTTGTAATAAAATAATAAAATATATATAATATGATATTTGTGATTGTGATGCGTAAAATGTATTCATTCTGTATTGTTGGATATGAAACCACAATTTCATAAATACAACAACATATCATGCGATATAAAATACATTATATTTATTTCATTGTGTGATATTTTAAGGAATTGAAACAAAACCTAGGAGTGGTTGAAAGCTCAAGACGCACATTAAATGAAGCATCATAAATGCAATATGGAATATTTCTTTTCGTAAGCACGTTAACATTTATATTGAACGATCTATATTTAGGACTTCCGGAATCAACACGGCGGTCTTCAGCCATTTTGACTGAACACAATTTAAGTTGTTCGTGAGAGCAAAACTAAATTATGGATTAAAACGTTCATTTAATGATTACACACCCATTAAGGTACTGAAATTCTTCATAATGATAAGCACTTTTATCTGCCACCAATTTAAAAAATTTTGACTCAAGAGTTTTGGTTTTAGGAATTTGACGCGAACTCCCTACCACACGTTTTTTATTTGGCAAGATGGCTAGTTCTGATAATCTTAACCATTTGTTAACATCAGTGTATGTCACATATGTTGTGCAATGACTGCCTATTTTATCTGTAGCAGCCTCCGGGAAGGCTTTTGTCTTCTAAGTCAATAAAAATGGATGGTTCAGATGTGAGCTGGAATTCAGTCCATTCAGTTGGCAATGAGCATTCAAGAAATATAACACCCTGCTAAATCAGCGTATATGAATCCGCTCTCGCTCCTTCCTAATACCCTTATCTCTTTCGGGTTAATACCCCTGTGAGGCTGACGGCCTGATATTCGTGGCTATTCTCACCTGTTATTTTTCAGCCAATGAAATGTCGTTAATTATAAACGTTCAAGCTACTAGCTGTTGCTGAATGTGAGTCATCTCAATGGCTGGATAGAACGCTAACGATACAAGGGTTTTGGCGGCAATGCTTTAATTAGGAAGTGATAGAGACTGGTGCAGTTTAAAGTAATGCAGTGGACAATGACTAAAGAGCCACAGGCCCTTTTTTTGTTATTTGTACTTTCATACTTAAAATCATAGCAAGACTTTTACCTTTCAGACGCTTGTCTTAGATGTCAATCAGAGAACAAGCAAGATGATTGTGTTGGTGAGTACAAAGCTTCAAATTAAAGCCTACCAAATAGAGGTGAGGTGGATCAACTCTAGATTTGGAAACTCTAATACCTGCATCTGGAAAGTGTATGTTAAGTGCTTATTTTGACTCATATCATATAGAAAACCAGATTAAGTGTAAAGCCATTGGCTCCATTTTTAGCTCGTCAGACCTGAAAGGTCAGAAAGTTTCAAACACTGTAGTCACAAATTTTAATTTTCTTTCAAGCAATTCATCAATGAAAATTGTTTTCTAAATTTCACCTGCCATTCCTCACAGAGATATTTTCAAATCTTTTTGTAGAAGTATTTTTTTTAAATATAGACACCTGCTGTACTTCATGCAGTATTCTCCTGCTCACAATAAGCTGAAATTGAGTAAGAGTAGGTATAATTTACCAGTATTTTCAGCTTTAATTTCAGCCTAACTTATTCATTAAATGATGATGAATGTGGACTGAATGTAACTAAGTATTTCTGCAGAAAAGATCAGATATATTTACAACCATGTTAGACAACAAATCAGATTCAGCTTAACCTTATGATACACGGCAAGCTGGCACAGAAGCGTTTCAATGTTAAAAGGGTGCTTTTTTATTGCTAAACCGTAAGCTGCTTGAAATAGATATTAATTCAGTTCTAGTGATTGTATTCTTGATTTGTGAATTTTGTATATTTTGCAGTGGTGTGGGGAGAGTGCAACCATTCCTTTCACAACTGCTGTATGTCACTGTGGGTGAAACAGAACAACCGATGCCCACTGTGTCAGCAGGAATGGGTCGTGCAGCGCATCGGCAAGTAGCAGACAGCTGCTAGCTTCTCATTCACTCTCCTTCAACTATCATGCAGTCATGACACAAGTCACCGTTCTAGGATGCTCAGCAAGTTGTGACTGCAATCTGACATGCACGAGACTTCAAAAGTTCTCATTTTTAAGGGATAGACACCGAGACACCTTCTCATCATTTTACTACCTTTTTGTCTCATTGTTAACATATTTACAGAATTGAAGTAGACTTGCTTTGAATCTACTTTGACTTACACTGGATGTAGTTAGCAAAACTATTTCAAAACAAACTAATATTTGTGTAAAAATCATCAATTGATTATAATTATCTGCCATTTCTCCCACATTTCTGTACTCTGTCAATTGAACAAAGTTAAATGAAATATGATTAATTGTGTAAACCTGATGATGTGTGCTGTACAGAAACACAAGAGAGCGACTTATGATTGTTGAAGATGGGATTTTCACTGTAATTTAAAGCTCTATATGTCAAACTTTGTGTGTGTTACTTTTGTCTTTTGTATATAAATGTAATTTTAGAAATAAATTGTTCCAGTTTTATTGGAACAAATTAACAATTGTTCATTTGTTTGAAAGCTTATGTTTAAATAATAATAATGAAGATACTTATATGAAGGGACATGTAAGGACACAGATAATTCAATATTCTTTCTCAACTCTTGAGGAAGTAAGCAACCTGCCAATAGAGTTGCTTTTATGGTTATTTTTCACTTCAAAACCATGTACCCACTAGTCCTGCTGGGTGAACAGAGGCACATTGTGAAACAAGTAAAGAAGTGAGCACAGCTCACATACCCCCGCTTCAAACTATAGTCTGGCTTTCTTTGTTGGTCTTACCCTCAAAAAGCTCACTTAGGGATCATGGTTGATAAGTGTATTAAGTTTGTTGAAGCTAGCATGTATAGTTTAGGAGATATGCTCAGACAAAAGCACTTTGTCGGATAGTCATTGTTTTAGTAACGTTTCCATGTAAAACGCAAAAAATAAAAATAATTTTTTAGTCTTACCCTCAAGAGATGCACCAATATGGATAAGTGTATGAAGTTTGGTGATGATAGCATGTACGGTTTAGAAGATATACTCCGGACAAAGGACTTAGTCATAAATTCACTGTTTTAGTCATGTTTCCATGGAAACCGCAAAAAAATTAAAAATCATTTGTTGGTCTAACCCTCAAAAGGCACATCAATGGATCATGGTTGATAAGTGTATGAAGTTTGGTAAAGATAGCATGTATAGTTATGAAGATATACTCTGTACAAAGGACTTTGTCACTGTTTAAGTCATGTTTCCATGGAAACCGCAAAAAATAAAAATCATTTGTTAGTCTAACCCTCAAAAGGCATGCAGCTGCACATCTAGGGATCATGGTTGATAAGTGTATAAATTTTGATGAAGCTAGCATGTATAGTTTAGGAGATATGCTCCGGACAAAGGACTTGGTCATAGAGTCACTGTTTTAGTCATGTTTCCATGGAAACCGCAAAAAATAAAAATCATTTGTTGGTCTAACCCTCAAAAGGCACATCTAGGGATCATGGTTGATAAGTGTATGAAGTTTGGTGAAGCTAGCATGTATAGTTTAGGAGATATGCTCCGGACAAAGAACTTGGTCATAGAGTCACTGTTTTAGTCATGTTTCCATGGAAACCGCAAAAAATAAAAATCATTTGTTGGTCTAACCCTCAAAAGGCACATCTAGGGATCATGGTTGATAAGTGTATGAAGTTTGGTGAAGGTAGCATGTATAGTTTAGGAGATATGCTCCGGACAAAGGACTTGGTCATAGAGTCACTGTTTTAGTCATGTTTCCATGGAAACCGCAAAAAATAAAAATCATTTGTTGGTCTAACCCTCAAAAGGCACATCTAGGGATCATGGTTGATAAGTGTATGAAGTTTGGTGAAGCTAGCATGTATAGTTTAGGAGATATGCTCCGGACAAAGAACTTGGTCATAGAGTCACTGTTTTAGTCATGTTTCCATGGAAACCGCAAAAAATAAAAATCATTTGTTGGTCTAACCCTCAAAAGGCACATCTAGGGATCATGGTTGATAAGTGTATAAATTTTGATGAAGCTAGCATGTATAGTTTAGGAGATATGCTCCGGACAAAGGACTTGGTCATAGAGTCACTGTTTTAGTCATGTTTCCATGGAAACCGCAAAAAATAAAAATCATTTGTTGGTCTAACCCTCAAAAGGCACATCTAGGGATCATGGTTGATAAGTGTATGAAGTTTGGTGAAGCTAGCATGTATAGTTTAGGAGATATGCTCCGGACAAAGAACTTGGTCATAGAGTCACTGTTTTAGTCATGTTTCCATGGAAACCGCAAAAAATAAAAATCATTTGTTGGTCTAACCCTCAAAAGGCACATCTAGGGATCATGGTTGATAAGTGTATAAATTTTGATGAAGCTAGCATGTATAGTTTAGGAGATATGCTCCGGACAAAGGACTTGGTCATAGAGTCACTGTTTTAGTCATGTTTCCATGGAAACCGCAAAAAATAAAAATCATTTGTTGGTCTAACCCTCAAAAGGCACATCTAGGGATCATGGTTGATAAGTGTATGAAGTTTGGTGAAGCTAGCATGTATAGTTTAGGAGATATGCTCCGGACAAAGAACTTGGTCATAGAGTCACTGTTTTAGTCATGTTTCCATGGAAACCGCAAAAAATAAAAATCATTTGTTGGTCTAACCCTCAAAAGGCACATCTAGGGATCATGGTTGATAAGTGTATGAAGTTTGGTGAAGGTAGCATGTATAGTTTAGGAGATATGCTCCGGACAAAGATTTGTGACGGACGGACAGACGGACAGACAGACAGACGGACGGACAGAATGAACGCTATATACCCCCGCTTACGCTGTAAGGCGGGGGTATAACAATCTTGCCATCACTAGTCTCTCAACTCAGTTAACAGTATGGGGCAGGAAAGCAACTCTTCAAACTAATGGCTGGTGAACATCCCATTCAGCAAGGAAGTTGTAATGATAGAAGACAACTGAGCATTATTCATGATGACCAAACAGGGCACACCCTCTCAATGTGAAACAGTCAACCAAAACAAGGCACACCCACTCACTGTGCTCCATAAAAAACCCATACATGTCGCACAAACTCACTGTGCCCCTGTCAACCAAAACAAGGCACACAAACTCACTGTGCTCCATAAAAACTCATACATGTCACAAACTCACTGTGCCCCAGTCAACCAAAACAAGGCACACAAACTCACTGAGCTCCATAAAACCCATACATGTCACACTAACTCACTGTGCCCCAGTCAACCAAAACAAGGCACACCAACTCAATGTGCTTCAAACAACCCACACAAGGCACACCCACTCAATGTGCACCTGTAAACTGAAACAAAGCACACTCAATGTGCTCCAGTCAACCCAAACAAGGCACCCTCACTAAATGTGCTCTGAACAACCCAAACAAGGCACACTCGATGTGCTTCAATCAACTCAAAGCACCACCACTCGCTGGGCTCCAGTCAACCCACACAAAGGACACTCACTGGGCTCCAGTCAA
Source organism: Phorcus lineatus (assembly GCA_921293015.1). Lineage (NCBI taxonomy): Eukaryota > Metazoa > Mollusca > Gastropoda > Trochida > Trochidae > Phorcus > Phorcus lineatus. The sequence continues at coordinate 17,185,646 of OV121095.1, read as the reverse complement.
CCCACACAAAGGACACTCACTGTAATCCAGTCAGCCTTCGCCATGTACACTCTTTCCCTGTGCTCCAGTTAACCCACACAGGGCACAATCTTCCCCTGTGCTCCAGTCAACTCACAAAATGGTGTCATGCAAAGGTTAATATTTGTCATTGGAGAAATCATAATGAGCTGACGCCTTGAAATAATCAATGAACAGTACTAGTTGCATTGAAACTTGGTTTATTTCAGATAAGATACAATACACATCCACTTGAAAACAGATGAAGTAAAGGCAAGCATAAGATGTGTCTAAGTAAAGTGTAGTCAAATTTATGTTATTGCACTGTAACAGACACATTACTGACCTTAATGTATGCCCTACATTGTTAAAACTGTGATTACAATAACAAACAATGCAGCTCTTATTTTGGACAATATTACTTGGTTGTAAATTATTTAGTTTATACATTGTATTCATTTGAAAAAGCCTGAGAATAAACAATAAAGAATGAAGGCACAATAGTTCAATAGGAATTATAAGGGGGAAAATAAGCAAAATCCATATATGTCCAATCAAACAAAAAGAATGAGCAAGTCAGGTTTCTTTCATGGCCACTTGGTCAATATTTCCGCTATTAACAGCAGAGGTATGAAGACCCAACACTGTAATTACGTCTAGACAGGTCATGGACAATACAAAACATGAAAAGGGTTTATTGGGATGATATTGAACTAAATTATGTGTAGTTACGAATCCCCAATTAATTTTGTCTTGATAAGGCCGAATCATGAGTTAAGTTTGTGCCTCCTGCTGGTAATGGTCCCAGGACATTTCACCCTCACAATTCTACACTAGTCTGCAACAAACTAAAACATAATGCTTGTATCATTTTCACTTTTATTGTTAGTTTTATAACACTTTTTCTAATCCTTTTTATCCAATATATCAATTTTATAAACTTTGTAAAGGCTTAGAAATCAACTAAATTTAGCAATACCACATTCAAGTGTTGTATTATGTCGTTTAAACTAGAAAAATAATTCCAGTGTGTTCAATATAAACCTATTATTTCATGCAAAGATAATTGAGTCACAGAGGCAATGGCTCTATTTATCTTTCAAATCTTTCTTACAAAAACTTGAGCAAAAGTTGAATTTGATTAAGTACCAAATATAAATGTTCATGTAAATAAAAATTACAGCAACAAGGACCAAACGACATATAAATAAATAGATGTAGGTAAAATACCACTGCACATACTCATGCTGATAATAACTATCTTGACATAACAAAATTGACAAACCAAGGTCTTTGGCTATTATGCACTTATGAGATGAGCAAGATAAAGCTCAGATCAAATCTTTCAACAGTAATAGGAGTTATACTTAGATTGATATATGAATAAAGAAAAACATTTTGAGTATACTGTATCACAATCATTCATTATCAACACACAAAGTTCAAGTTACTGTTTAGTTTGAAAAAGAAATTGAAATAGGTGAGAGGATCAATAAAAATGGATACATCACTGACTCATGTATTCTCCATATGAGGTTACATGTAACTTTTACCCTTTGTGCTGAAGCTGAAAGATACTACTTATGTAAAAAATGTATAATATTTTGTGGTATAGAGAATGAAAAGCAATAAAATATAAGAATAAAATAAAACATGGGATGGACTCAAGATGAAATAATATCAGAATTCTAACCAGCAGAGCTCACTAGACAACAACCAGATGACAGAAGATGAGCCAGTTTAGTGCAGCGTAACACAGCAGCTCTCACTCTCAACGCTCTAAAACATTAGTCATACTTACATATAACATGGAGACATTTCCAGCTTCTCATGTTTAAACGTTGGATAAAGAGGAATATAAAACATAAAATTTAAAACATTCTGTAAACTATTTAAAAAGAATTCCTGAAAAGATTGACAAAATATTTGTGGTTTTGTATTGGAGTTTTAACAATACTTAATTATTTCACAACCAAAAAAAGAAATTTTGTATGTGAAATAAAGTAGGAAATGTTTCAAGTCAATAGCTATTAATGATGATCTAAATCTTTTGAAAATATAAAAATTAATTCAAGTTACCAATTATTTTTCTTTTCCCTCGATAAGACAGAATGCATCAACTAAGCAATCGTGACAATTTGCTCATGGTTTTAACGATTGATTAATGAAGCAGGCCATTGTCATAAAATATCCTCTGTGACACTTTAATAAAATGCTATACTATTGTCACCAGACAGTTTAATAATGCCATGACATTGTCAGTAGACAGCTTAAAACTGCAACAACATTGTCTTAGACGCTTAACAGTGCTATGACATGGTCAGTGGATAACTTAACAATACAATGACATTGTCAGAAACTTGAAACATAGACTTTTACAACACTTTAACATTTATTATTGAGTGCATAGTTTAACCAATCACGGTTGATCTGTTTAAAATCTGCTTCTTTTTTATTAAAAAGCATTGTTTTGCGATTGGAAACTTTATTTATACTTATGTGAGATCTCTCTACTTTAATTTTCTTTTGTTGCCAAAGATCTTGCCTCTCACAATGAATTGATAAGTGCTACCACACTGAAAATAAATGAATCCTTCGTTTTCACATCTTCTTTATCTCAACAATTAGTAAAAACTTAGGATACTACTATGAAAGTCTTAAATAATCATTAAACATGTGTCTTTAACAAATACATGTTATATTCAAAGAAATAGGACAACCAGAGATTCAGCAAAGCAAATAGAACAAGTGCCATTTACAACACCATCTAATATTGTTGTCTTCAGAAGAGGGGGACCCTCATCCAAAAATGAAAAATGGTTCTATAAAGGAAAGCGTATTTTAACAGTTGACTCATATAGATATCTAGGTATACCGTTTTCTTCGTCTTGTAAGTTTAATAAATGTATTTTGGACTTATCAGCTCGGGGGAAAAGGGCACTTTTAGAAGTAATTCACTATTTGTTTAAATTAAACACTGTTGATTAGTCCGTTTTCTTCAAGATATTTGATACCCAAATCCAACCAATCCTTTTGTATGGTGCTGAAGTGTGGGGTAGTTTTAACTTTCAAAAGATTGAACATGTACATTTAATTGCTTGTAAGAAATTTTTAAATGTTGGTCCACAAACACCAAATGTAATCGTTTGTGGTGAATGTGGACGGTTCCCACTGTACATAAATGCTCAATGTCGTTTTATTAAATACTGGCTTAAACTTGTAAATATGTACCAGCAAAGAATACCGAAAAAAGGATATGAAATGTTGATATATTATGATAATTGTGGCTATGATAATTATGTTTCATCTGTACGTAATCTATTGTTTTCATACGGATTTGGTTATGTTTGGTTATTTCAGGGTGTCGGCAATGAATCTTTATTTCTCCATATGTTTAAAAGAGTTGCAATTGATATGTATATACAAAAATGGAATAGTACAATCCAGGAAAGTTCAAGATATAAGTTGTACAGACAATATAAAAGTCTTCTTGTACCAGAGAAATATCTTACATTGTTAACTAATAAAAAATATAGAAATATTTTCATAAGGATTAGAGCGGGTATTCTCAAATTAAAAGTAAATGAAGGACGATGGCAAGGAATCGATTACAATAAACGTTTATGTCCTATGTGCAAAAAAGAAATCGAGGATGAGTTCCACTTTATATTGATTTGTGAATGTTATGTTGAATTGAGAATCAAATATGTACCAAAATTATACTATGAAAATCCATCAACCTATAAATTTAATCAATTAGTATCTTCTACTTCTGCAGAACTATTAAATAATCTATGTAAATATTTATGTCTGAGTTTTGAATTAAGACAGAATCAAGTTACTTAGAAATTCCCATGTATTGTATCAAGCCCCAAATGTGTGATATTCAAAGAGACGCTTACCATGTTTGTTATATACTTATTGCATGTATGTTCTATCGTTGTATATGGGCCAGTGGCCTTCATACGAATAAAAGACTTGACTTGACTTGAACAAGTAAAAGATATGAAAATAATATATTCAAAATGGTAACAAATTGTATAAAACAGGATACATTGACCCATCATTACTAATATAAAATAGAGCTTTAAAGATCATGCTTTTCAGATGAAAAATATATTCATGAAAGACGGATAAGAAAACTGATAAGAAATGTTGTTATAATCTAATTGCTGAACGAAGAAATCGCTGGCAAATGGACAGGTTGAATGATGTTTAGTTTCTTCCATTTGGACGCAGCAGGTAGTTCATCCCACTGAATTTGTTCTGTTCAAGAACCTGAAACATGACATAAATTAAGATGAATAATCACACGCAAAAAAAACTTATCATGGCGCACTAATATCCTCGATCATGTATCTCTGACCGACCGAATTACTGGAAACATTCCCACTGGAAGGACCTTAACTCGGACGACTAGCAGTAATGCATTCAGGTGGGATCAGTGTAAGTCTCACACCAAAACAAAGTCTAAACCACAGAAATTGACCAAACATAAGAAACAAACACAATATCACTTGTTACATACAACTGTAACTCTTTGTTGGACAAGTTATAAAATGACTAGTACAAAACATTTAATTTTACACAGCGTGGCGTGCGTTCACATATTTCAATCATTTAGTAAATATGTATGTTGAATTCTTATTTATTCACATGAAACTTCGTAACAAACATCATGTTAACTGAACATACAATTTATACTACCCATATGTTTGTTATTTCAGTTGGTAAAACATTTTTTTAAAGATTTCTTTTGAGTAAATTTTCTAGATAATTTGTTTACAGTATGTAGTAATTATTGCAAATTATGATACAAACAGTACACAGGCTCCAAAAAACAAACAAACAGTATTTCGCTCTGGAAAACAATCTTAAACCCTTTCCAAGGCATGTATTTCTTCCTTAATAAGTTAGATTAAGCATATCAGTCAATTTTATAAATTTTTATTTATATCCTTGCCACATTTTTAAGGAAAACAACACAATCACATCATAAATTTTGACATACTCCGTGACCAAAGCAATTTTGAGAATTTCTATATACCTCAGTACATAAAACAGCTTTTACTTTACACTAAATTTAATAATTTCCTCAAGTATTTTGTTAGTGTGTACCAAACTTAATAAGAATAAAGAGAAATCTGCTTTTTTGTACAGCTTATTTAATTTTACTTTCCTCCCTACAAACATATCATCGTTGTACACGTCTCTACATCAGGTGCACGATGACACACAGTGAATACAAAACATGTGTGAATAGCTCTACTCACTGACCTGTCGCCATGTTCAATGTAGCTGCTTCATCTCATCCTTTACCTCTTTCTTGTCATCCTCAAAGTACATGAAGTCCTGAAAAATAATCTCATTAATCAGTCTCAGTAAAGTTGTGAGCGCTCATTAGATCCAATATCAACACATGTTTTTGGCTGAACAGTTTATATTACATTTGATAAGAAGATAAATTATTCACGTTAGATTATCAACTTTTATGTTGTTGATGACACCAGTTTGGATTGAGAGATTGGAAGAGAGATCGGATTGTTTTAAATAAATTTGAAAATTGATACGCAACGCTTTTCCAATGGTCATTTTATGACATGCCTTCTGACGTGAACTTCAGTCAACATTCGTGTAAATATGTTCTTATGTCTGTTGACCACCTAACATATACCTATACATGACCACCTAATATAAATGACAATCTAAAATTGTTCTACTATTCTGCTGTCTTCGTTTGGTAGGATTGTTATCAATAATTATTGGGTAGGTTGTGAAATATAATTTAATTGTTTAAACCTGCCGTGACCCTGGGTTTTTTAACGCTAGAGTAAATATTTTGGAAAATTCTGTTAAATTGTTAAAAACATCCAATAAACTCCTATCCTAATTCAACTGAGCAACTCATATTACAGTTTTAGAAATATCCAAAATGTTCGTGTCAGTTAAAAACCCTAAAGAACATGCCCCAAAAAAGTTATTAAAATGCTGTTTTTTGTCCAAAAGATCTTCAATTAATTGTATTTCTTCAACCACTGTTTATGTAAGCGGACGTGCTTGCATCTCCTTCTGTGACAAAAAATGTACCTGGAGGGAAATTGAGTTTATTCACCGAAAGTATGGGCTTTATTCAAGTGTACAATTTTGGAAAAATACCATAGTTTGCAGACTTTATAAATATTAAAAATGCTGATAACTTTTTAAACTGTTTAGTGACTCCCAAATTTGTTTATATTCTAAGATAAAAAAACCCATCAAATACTTGCTATTTTGAAAAATTAAACGATTTCTAAAATATCTTATCTGTTTGTCCAATCTTTCCTTTACACCATAAATGGAACATAGCAGCCTGAAGTATTTAATTTCATCAACTTAAGCCTTCTTAATCACAGCGTAATATATATGCTGATCTAGCTTAAATAGACAGCATTACTTTAGCAGTTAAAGATGGTTTTAGTGTGATGCTACATTTTCAAGTGAAAGGATGGCTACGAGAGAGTAGAATATTGATGATGTAGTGCTATAGTGAAGTGAGACTGACTATGAGGAAGACAGCTCCCAGCATGACGGCCTTCATCTTGACGTCCAGGTCCATGGGGAAGGAGATTCCAAAGTTGTCAGCATCTGTAAACATCTCCTTCGCCAGGCCTGACCACTGTTTGGAGATGCGGCCCACCTCTGTACTGTGGTCAGCTGATGTCACCTGTGACACATTTGTACAAAAATGATCACTCAGTCAACGGCTAGCTTATTGTTGAATCAAAATAATGAAATAAGTACATATACTTTTTTATGACTTTGTAAAATGAAGCCCCTACGGGCCAGTCTCATATGTACGATATTTGGATCCCCTTTGTGCAAAGTATCATCATTAGGTATCAGGGGGGCATCAGTTCTTGGGGACAAATCAAATGACCTAAACTGTTTCAGGCTTGCTACTCTGTAAAACTTTATCTTTATTAATTTATTAATTATCTCAGGGCCGGCAAAACTTTCCTTCTCTAATTCTCTATTTACTAAATAAAATGCTTCAAACCAAGCAAACAGTCACTTAGCAAGTTGAAAGACTCACATCAAACTCAATGTCACCGCAGATGTTCCACTGACAGCACGGCCCCTTAATCCCCAGGATTGTCTGCTCGTCCACATTCTGGATGTAGAACTTTGGCTTACACATGTGCCAACCCTGCTTTACGTACCCAATCACTGTACCAGGCGGTGCTTGAACCTCAATTTTCTGTAACAAGAATAAATGAACATGCAACCTTCAAAACATATAGACACCTTAACATATGACCACTTAAAATGAATGCTTGCTTAAAAGCAGAATCCATTTGATGATAATGTACCATGTTATCAGCCACTGTGACTCATAGAACCAATGACAATTACGTCAACTTGCCAGAACAGACTTAATGTAATATAACTCCCTTTATTAGGGAAAATAAGACGAAAACATCATAAATTGAACAGGATGTGCTTGTGAAACACTGATGCCGCAGGATAAAAATCTAGTGGACATCCAATATCAAAGTTATCAAAAGTTAAATTATTACCCGAAGCGAATAATCCGGTTAAGTATGAAAGGCCGAAGACTGACTTATCAAAAGGCTTAATTTCATGGAAAAAGCATGCTATACCAAGGTTGATGTCTGAAAGGTCTCACATGTCAAGTACCAAGCACCCAGCACTGACCAATCAAAACTTACAGTCCAGGTTAAAGGTTTTGGAAAATGCTATCTCAGCCAATAACTAGGTCAAGATTATGAGGTCCTCCATTAAAAAGTTCTTATCATAAGGGATAGGCATAGTATGAAAGATCAATAAAAAGTCACAGCTACTGGTGTAGTAAGAAATCAGTGATAATACGTTTATCCTTCAGAAGATGATTGTTTATGAATATTAGTTTCCTTGTGCTCAGCATTAAGGGTTTAAGGTTACAAAGCCTTATGGTTTTTTTAGTTTTGGTCCAAAAAAAAATTGTAAGAAATGTATCCATGGAAACAGCCAAAAGTAAAGTTGGAATAAGCTAAAAATGAATAAATACCCCCACACATGAAATCTTCCAATAGCAAGTTTCAATGAGCAAGGCCTCATGATTTTTAAGTTCTAGTCCAGAAAAAAGTTAAAGATGTTTTTACAAGGAAAAGGGAAAATGTTGAAGAATTTAAAAAACCCTAAAGGTATCACTTCACGCTATGACTGTTACAAAGTTTCAATGAGCTATGCCATATAGTTTCTGAGTTCTGGCATGGAAAACAATTCTAAATTGAGTTTCAATGGAAATGGCCAAAAATAAACGATGGTAGAAGTTGAAAACCACAAATGGCACAACTTCACATGATAACAGTTCCATATACCAAGGTACCATAAGCTAGGTGCTTTTTATACTTCTGGTCTGTGAAAGAACACTGCACATACTCACACAGAGGTGAACTTTGTTTGAAATAATCATGAACTTATCTGAAAGGTAATTGATACCAGGGGCCAAACCAAATAAACTTTATGGCCAAGTTTTTTGTGGACAGCCGGACAATGGAGAAACACACGTACAGATGAAAATCATTATACCTCTCAGGATCTTTAGATAGGATGTGCAAATGCTTCTCTTTGTCAGACTAAGTGTTAAAAAGCTAATCAACTAGAAAATTAACATTACAAAACAAACTAAATCAGGCAGCCATGGAATGCAGTCATGTGATTGTCAATAGAGGTGACTGAGTGCACTTTGTTCCTGTTGAAGTCTGTGAACAGAGAGGAGAGATCATGTGAGTGCTGACCTGAAGACAGCAGGGGCACCAGCAGCTGTTGCAGCGCAGGGGACGCGACAGGTGCATCACCTCACGGTTTGTGTTGTCCTTGATCTTCATGTCAAAGGGGCGTATCGGACCACAGCAACAGAGGGTGCAGCAACAGTTGTCTGTGAAACAATTCTAGCAATTCAATTCAAGCGATTCTAACTCACTCTCAACTCAGCTACCTTAATTTTGGCCCGAGATGTTAACAGCATCATCTCGACCAGGACTACTATTACTATTGTCATGTTCACCATCTCACCCAGGACTACTATTCTTATTGTCATGTTCACCATCTCACCCAGGACTACTATTACTATTGTCATGTTCACCATCTCACCCAGGACTACTATTACTATTGTCATGTTAACCATCTCACCCAGGGCTACTATTACTATTGTCATGTTCACCATCTCACCCAGGACTACTATTCTTATTGTCATGTTCACCATCTCACCCAGGACTACTATTACTATTGTCATGTTCACCATCTCACCCAGGACTACTATTCTTATTGTCATGTTCACCATCTCACCCAGGACTACTATTACTATTGTCATGTTCACCATCTCACCCAGGACTACTATTACTATTGTCATGTTCACCATCTCAGCCAGGACTACTACTACTATAGTCATGTTCACCATTTCACTCAGGAGTACTATTACTATTGTCATGTTCACCATCTCACCCAGGACTACTACTACTATAGTCATGTTCACCATTTCACTCAGGAGTACTATTACTATTGTCATGTTCACCATCTCACCCAGGACTACTATTCTTATTGTCATGTTCACCATCTCACCCAGGACTACTATTACTATTGTCATGTTCACCATCTCACCCAGGACTATTATTACTATTGTCATGTTAACCATCTCACCCAGGGCTACTATTACTATTGTCATGTTCACCATCTCATACTGACCCTGGTCTACTATTACTATTGTCATGTTCACCATCTCACCCAGGACTATTATTACTATTGTCTTGTTCACCATCTCACCCAGGACTACTACTACTATAGTCATGTTCACCATCTCACCCAGGACTACTATTACTATTGTCATGTTCACCATCTCACCCAGGACTATTATTACTATTGTCATGTTCACCATCTCACCCAGGGCTACTATTACTAATGTCATGTTCACCATCTCATACTTACCCAGGACTACTTTTACCAATGTCATGTTCACCATCTCACCCAAGACTATTTTTACTATTGTCATGTGTCATGTTCACCAAGCCACACTGGACTACTATTAGTATTACTATTGTGATGTTCACCATCTCATTCAGGACTACTATTACTTCAACTCTTTGAAGGGCATTTAGAACTGATATTCATATGGAAAACAAGATTTTCTGGCAAACAACAACTGATGACACAGTAAAGGGGACGATTTCAAACAATATTAATTAGATGCTTTGAAATACAAAATAATTAGGGAGAATTACATAAAAAAATAAATGAGAATTTACTTGCGCTCAATTCCCCGAAAGTACTGCAAAAATAACAAACAAAATAAGATTTGATGATCGGTGCACACATCCAGTGACTTTGTTGACATTTCCTGATGCGTTCCGTTGTACGATGGTACTTTACAATTATTCAAATTGAATATACACAAATCCTTCAACACTATATTGCAAAAATGTATTCTAACTTTGGGATAAAATGAATTTTTACAAGAAAAAATGGTTTCTAAATATATTCATTTGAAGAACTCTGTGGTCAGGGTCCTTAATTGCGCTTTATAACAAGGCCTCCAAGTCTTTTTTATCCGGCTTGTTTGGCAATGACATTTAAAGATGGATGCGAAAATATAAGAGCTGCACTGTTAGAAAACTCATATTTGGAACATAGAAAGATTTGCCAAACTTCGGTGTAAATTTGATATCAATTGATACAGGGAAGAAAATTGTTCAGTGAGAAATATCCATTTCTGCAAATTACATAGATATTTCTTTCATTCCAATGAACATTCTTCAAACAAGTCATTAGTTTAAGAAATGATTATTGACAAAATAATCCGGTTTTGAAAATTGAGTATTAAGTTTTCACTTTTTATTCATCAACAAGCTCATATAAAATTTACTTTTGAAAAATATCAGAATAATTAAGAAGAAATAATTACAATATTTGGTCAGATAAATATATCATTCAGAGAAACATTTTTGATTTTTGATAAAATGAAGAACAACTTAACATGAGGCAAACCTAATATGATGTAATTGTTAGAATTTGACAGTTTTTGGCGCTCTGTGTAAAAATAGAGCCATGGGCTCTGTAGCTAATCAGACTTTTGATGGAAATAGGTGTTTGGGTTTAGACCATGAGGTCATGGGCAGTGTAGGAAAGATAGCCTGTCCCAACGTCCGAGTTATTCACAAATAAAAAAGGCCCATTGCCCATTTGGGGTCAAGGGGTCACCGAACCTACATTGTCCAAGGAATCTACACACAACTATTAAGCTATCAAGACCTTTTGGAACTGGAGAAGAAGATGAAAGTAGGATTTTAAGGTTTTGACCCCTGTGACCCCGTTTGGGGTCAAGTGGTCACCAAACCTACAATTTAGAATCCCAAGTGTCCAAGGAGTCTTCACACAATTTTTCAGCTCTCTAGACCTATTGGAACTAGGGCAAAAAGATGAAATTAGGTTTTTTAGGTTTTGACCCCTGTGACCCCATTTGGGGTCATGGGGTCACCAAACCTACAATTTAGAATCCCTATTGGCCAAGGAGTCTACACACACCTTTTCAGCTCTCTAGACCTTTTGGAACTAGGAAAAAAGATGAAATTAGGTTTTTTAGGTTTTGACCCCTGTGACCCCATTTGGGGTCATGGGGTCACCAAACCTACAATTTAGAATCCCTGTTGGCCAAGGAGTCTACACACACCTTTTCAGCTCTCTAGACCTTTTGGAACTAGGGAAAAAGATGAAATTAGGTTTTTTAGGTTTTGACCCCTGTGACCCCATTTGTGGTCATGGGGTCACCAAACCTACAATTTAGAATCCCCGTTGGCCAAGGAGTCTACACACACCTTTTCAGCTCTCTAGACCTTTTGGAACTGGAGAAGAAGATGAAAATAGGTTTTTCAGGTTTTGACCCCTGTGACCCCATTTAGAGTCATGGGGTCACCAAACCTACAATTAAGAATCTCCAGTGCCCAAGGAGTCTACACACAACTATTCAGCTCTCTAGACCTTTTGGAACTGGAGAAGAAGATGAAAATAGGTTTTTCATGTTTTGACCCCTGTGACCTCATTTGGGGTCATGGGGTCACAAAATCTACAATTTAGAATCTCCAGTGCCCAAGGAGTCTACACAAAACTTTTCAGCTCTCTGGACCTTTTGGAACTGGAGAAGAAGATTGTAATAGATTTTTAAGGTTTTGACCCTTGTGACCCCATTTGGGGTCATGGGGTCACGAAATCTACAAATTAGAATCCCCATTTGCCAAGGAGTATGCACATAAATTTTCAGCTCTCTAGAGTCATTGGTTCTGGAGAAGAAGTCGAAAAAGTGAAAAGTTTACGGATGGACGGATGGACGGACGGACGGACGGACGGACGCCGGACGCCTTGCCATGCCATAAGCCCATCGGGTCTTTCAGACCTGATGAGCTAAAAATGTGTAAACAATCCAGCAGCAGCAGCAGAAGGTTGAGTGACTATACTGGATCTCAACAAGTGCCTGAGGAGAAACATAGTTCCTGGATAGCTTCCATCTTGCACACATTACAGCTACATACATGTCAACTGTCATCTTTGAATTATGTAAAGCATAAATAACTTTACAAACATCGACATATACTTTACAAATAAAATGTTCTTGAGAATCTGTCCTTTTTAGTGCTGATGTGGTTATTCTCAAGACACAAGAGGGAAATGCTCTGTGGTGATTTCCTACCTTCTTTGGCTCTGTAAATGGTCTGTCCAAGAGTGTTGCAAACTTCATACTTGTTGTTTCTTTCACAGCCAGTCACAGCTACATTAAACAAAGGAACATATTTACATTAGATCTGTATATCAAATAAACATCTCTTTAAAGTGAGTATAAAGCTCTACATCAATATGGTTATAAATCAATGTCAAGACGAAATGAGGTTTCAATAAGTCTTCTGTTTTTCTGCAAGTACATGCTGTACGGGTCATGTTTCTTCGCTTTGTATTGCAGTGTGGTGTCCATGCTAACATTGTTAATATGAATGTAGTTCTGCAGCAATTCATCACATTATTCCTTTTTTCTAACTATGATACCATATAAGGCATATAGGCATTTATTACTTACATTCTTCAAATGTTCAAATACCCTGGCAAACATGACATTTATCATGTATACTCAGCAACAAAAGTTCTTGTGATGGCGATAAATACTCTGTAGAAAAACACATAACAAATCAAAATGTATACAATCAGGTTTATTTCATTGAACAGGCATTTCTCAGACAAATGGCATCCACAATATGGACTATAGTCAATCTGTTGGTTAAAACGACACATTTTAGTGCCTGAGGGGTAAATTGGAAAGTCACACGTTAATACTGGGTATGGCCACCAGCTGAGTTGATACAGGCAACACACCTCCTTCACATGGAAGTTACCAGTCGGGTATGACATCGTTGTGGGAGGGTGTTCCAGTCATTGTTGCAGTTGATGCAGCCTTACGGGAGGATTTGGTACTTGTTGTTCCACTCCATCCCAAACATGCTCAATTGCAGACATGTCTTGGGACTTACCCGGCCAGGGAAGGACATCCACATTGTTTTGAACCAAAAAGCTCTGAACAATACCAGCAGCGTGTGGTCTGGCGATGTCCTGTTGCAACGTCATCCCTGGTCCATGTTGGCTGGAGGACCTCATCATGATACCGCTGTCAAATTGCCAGCGTTAATGAGAAGTTCTCTCTTGTGAGCTGCTGTAATTCCACCCCAGACCATTACACTACCACCGCCAAATTGATCAGTTTCCATCACACAATTGTTGGCGTGACGTTCACTTCGACGACGGTAAACTCGAACATGCCCGTCTGCTCGGTAAGGGAAAATCACGACACATCTGTGAAAAGGACACGATTCCATTGACGTTGAGTCCATCTCAAATGCCGTTTTGCCCACTGTAGACAACGTTGCCAATGTTGCAGCGTCAAAATTGGTCGTCAAGATGGGCGTCTTGCCATGATCTCGTCGTAAAGATAATAAGATGAAAACGTCGTAAACATCGACGAACGGTTTGCGATGATATCCGCCTTAGTCCTGGGATGGTTGTTGAAGCAGTGACTGTTGCTGGTTGGAATCTGTTTCGGAGATGTGTCTGTCGAATCCAGTTGTCCTGACGCTGAGACGTTACTGGGGACGGCCACTACGAGGATGGTCTCTGACATGGTTTGTCTGTTGGTGTCAAAGGCCACAAATTCCAAATTGTGTTTCTATGGGCATTGAACCTGCGGGCAACCCCTCGTTGGGGAGTACCAGTTTGCAGCATTCCAATTGCTCGCCAACGTTCATTTTCTGATAACCGTGGCATAACAAAAACTATGTGCAGACAAAAAGGTTGATGTTTTTTCAAATTGCACACCTTTAAAGTGTCTCTAGCGTCTCTCCATAGACTAGGTTTAAATACCCACAACCTAAGACGTTTTTCACAAAATTTCTTGTGCAAAGTCACTTTCCCGTGACTCACAAGGATGTGTTCGGGTACTCTGCATAAGTGCCATGAACATGTTTATGGAATATCAGTACAGTAAGGTAACTTTTCAAAAAATAATATCTGTGTCACAAGAACTTTTGTTGCTGAGTATATATTGACCCATTATATACTGAAGGAAAAAAATAAGGGATCGCATGAAATCACAGGTTGTCACAGATTTTATACACATCATTTTATGCCCAATTGTATCATTGTTATCAGTTTAAATGAAGAAAGTCAGTATCGAGTATGACCCCAACGTGCTCTCTCAACTGTCTGGCAATGTCTTTGCATACTACCAATCAGTGTTCTTATCGTAGCTCTTGGAATATTACGCCACTCCTGCTGCAGACATTGGAAGAGATCATCCAAATTCTGCGGCGGAATACGCCTCCCACGAACTCTTCGACTTAGCACATCCCCTGGATGTTCAATAGGGTTTATGTCTGGACTTTTAGCAGGCCAAGGCAACACTGTGATGTTACTGTTCCTCAAGAAATCAGCTAACAATTGAGCCTTGTGGGGGATGAGCATTGTCCTGTTGAAACTCAAAACACCGCCCTTTTCTCCTTGCAAACGGTTCGACCTCAGGACGCAAGACCTCGTCACGGTAGCGAACACCTGTAAGACGTCCATCAAGGCGAATAACTTCTGTTCTGTTATCGAATGTCATGCCGCCCAATACCATAACTGATCCACCACCGTATCTGTCATGTTGTTTGATGGTGCTCCGCTGATACCTTTCATTTCGGCGGCGCCAAACCAGCAGTCTGCAATCTGCATAGTCTAGATTGAATCTAGACTCATCACTGATCATGGTGTAACGTCAATGACGTAGCTGTCTAACACCATATCGCTGGACCCACTCCAGTCTCATTTGCTTATGCTGCTGTCTCATCCGTACGCCGACAAAAGGGTCGTCTGCTTTTTAAACCTGCTGCCTTTAGTCTGTTTCGTACAGTTCGGTCACATACCTGCACCTGTGTGACAACCCTGAGGTCAGTGTTTATCTTCGATGCTGGTTTGAAGCGATTCTGCAAGGCACGTCTCACGATCATTCGGTCTTGTCTTGGTGTTGTTTTTTTAGGTCGTCAGCGACCTTTCCTCATCGCAATATCACCAGTCTGACGGTAGAGGTTCCACAGGGGAGATAAGACACTGATTGACTTTTGAAAGTGTCCTGCAACTTCTTGCAGAGAGTGGCCTGATCTCACCATACCTATTGCCTGCCATTTTTGAGCCAAAGTCAAGTACTGTCTTGCCATTTTTAGAAAATTTCCAATACTGACTTAAGTCTAATGCATTCGCCCTTTATACCCGACCAATGATGCAAAAACATGAATTGCACGATTTTTAGGAACCCGCCTTCATGAACATGATGTGTTTTGGCGCTAGGTTTCAGGTGATGAGCAAGTTAACTGTCATCGAAACAGTTAAGGCATTTTTGTAACATTATCAAAGAAATATGCGATCCCTTATTTTTTTCCCTCAGTATATAACCTTCAAACAGCCACAATTATGACATTCATCACGTTGACACTCTATAGAACTTAAATGGACCTGTGTAAATACTACACCTATATGTCTGTCTTACCTTCAAAAATCTCCTTTTTCTGTTTAACAAGGAGCTGATCAATGCCCACCAGATACTCAAGTCCCGGGGGACAGCCAACTGGCGCCTGACCCTGGGCCCAGCCCTGGGGGCCTGCTGCTGGGTTCACTGTCACAGAGGGAAGGGAAGGATATAGAGCTTATATACATGGCATAATTGATCAAGCAATTTATGATAACATTTTCATGGTCTCAAAAACATTTTCACACATCACAATTTCAAACTCACTGTCATTGATTTTCAGCATCCTTCACTTACAAGAGAGTGGCTGGTGTTGAACTGAGAATGTTTCCCCTTGATATCATTAAAAATAGAGCCATTGGCACTGTAGTTCATCAGGCTGTCTATAAATAATTTTACAAATGGTTACAGGGTTACCAAACCTATTAGGGCGTTTAATAGGGGTCAGGGGGTCATAATATCTATGAATAACAATCAGCTAAGGAGTCTGTACACAAGGTTTCAACTTTCTAGGTCTTTGCCACCTTCTAGCTTCTAATGGACTAGGCTCCTGTGATCCTTATTAGGTATCAGAGGGTCACCAAATCTATAAATCAGAATCCCCATCACATATGGAGTCTGTACACAAGGTTTCAGCTTTCTAGGCCTCTAGCTCCTGGAGAAGAAGTAGAAAATAGGTTTTTAAGGCATGGCCCCTGTGCCCCTTAATAGGGGTCACTGGGTCACCAAATCTATAAATTAGAATCCCATC
Organism: Phorcus lineatus; assembly: GCA_921293015.1. Lineage (NCBI taxonomy): Eukaryota > Metazoa > Mollusca > Gastropoda > Trochida > Trochidae > Phorcus > Phorcus lineatus. The sequence continues at coordinate 17,168,829 of OV121095.1, read as the reverse complement.
AGCTAAGGAGTCTTTGCACAAGGTGTCAGCTATCTAAGCCTCTTGACAAGGAGCTGATCTAATAACAATTCTAATGACAAGAACTTATTATATTATTATACTTATTATAAGTGGTAGATACACATGATAGACTCTGCAAGTGCAAGTTTAACTGACTGACTGTAATCCTACCTCCTGGCATAGGTTGCATGCCGATAGGTTGGCCGGGTTGACTGGGGTACCCTTGCTGTGCCTGTTGAGGGTACCCAGCCTGCTGAGAGGGGTACCCCGGCTGGGGCTGAGGCATGGGCTGACCGGGCTGGGGTTGAACTTGGGGCATTGGCTGACCGGGTTGACCTTCTGGAACTATTGGGTTTACTTGTTGGGGTTCAATCTTCGGATAGTCCGCCATTTTGGAGTCTATGAGCAGTTACTTGATCCTGCAGAGGAAGAAAGATCAGATAATTATAACTTATGTAGCTCTTGTCTTGCAATAAAAAAAACAATAGTTAAAAGTGGAACAGCATAAAATCTAATTTTGAAATCAATGAGTTTTCCAGTCTGTGTTATTTATCTTCATTGGTAAAAGGTTAAGTACTGTTAGTTTTATATCAATAATCAGAACGACTGGTAGTATTTAAGAGAAATTAGTTTTATAAATTACAGTGAAACTTTGACATATCTTTGTGAAATAGTACATACCATTTTGATTATTAGGTCAGTCATTTAAAGAAATCCTATATCAATATCCCAAATGTCAAGTAATTTCAGAAATCCAAAGATGGCAGACAAGAAATGGATGCCAGTGCTGTTTTCATCAGTTAATCATCTGACTCCTGAACAACTTAACCACTTTAAACATATTGACCCGAGTATATACATATTCTCTTCACACAGACGAGGGTCTTAACATATGGTCTACTAAAACTATCAACATTCTTAATATTTATAACTTTGGTTCTATTGCCATACTTCGACCTTCTCAGCTTGCAATTCAGCTATTTAACAGCAAAGAATAGCCATAGTAATTTGCAATCACTAATCTATTTGGACATCTATTTGGATAAAGGTGCAATGCATAGAGCCTCAGTACAGTTTCTGGTGTGAAGGATGTCAGTGTTACGTATCGTGGTGACGACATGTGCAAATACAGTACACTGAATAGCACAACTGCCTTATGCAAATAGATACAAGATGGGAATCAATGTGAGAAAGCTGTTTGTGACATTGTCAATGACAACCGATACATAACATTTCACTGAAATTCTAGCCAAACCAATTGATGTAACCATATTTAAAGGGTAAGATGAATATTTCAAAATCAATTCTAAAATGTATTTCATAATACATTCATCTTATTTAACCTATTATTTATAAAACTTAATGGTCATGTCAGTAAATTTGTGTGTGATAAATCAGAATGGTGAAAACTGTATTTTCACTGAGTGAGATAACATTCTTTAGTATTCCACTCTTGTAACCTTAAACAACCGTAACCCGACTTTATCACTTCTCGATTTTCGTTCAAATATTTTTCAACAAAATAAGAACTGGGCTGGATTTTTGTTAATTTGTCCAATTAACACTTTTGATTAGGAGATAAATCCATTCTGTTTTTTATTTTTGGGTTGTATGTCGTGCATTTTTCACCCCTAAATATAATTTCAAACCGAGCTTGCGAATGGATTTATCTCCATTCTAACATGACTAATTAGAAAAATAATGAGGAACTTATTTGCCTTGCGTAACAATAATGTGATTATGTCGAACCAGTACAGACCAGTTCCACTTGCTTGGAAGACTACGGTACAGTTCCATTTTCAAAGAACACGATTCAATTGAAAAAAAGATGAAAAAAAATAAACCAACAGGTTTTAGAAATTTTGTTGACTATAATATTAACAAAAGACAGATTTTTTATCCCGTCAGAGATAAGTTTTTCACGTAAATTATATAAAGGTCACCTATCATCCCTACAATACCGATATAAGAACTGACCCAATCAAGGGATGTTACTCTAAAAGTAGTTGTTTACTGCAAGCGCTAACTCCTCACGCCACAAGTGAACTGATTGAATGAACGATCAAGAAAGCTGTATAGTTTGTCATGGTTGATTACACTGTCTGGAAATTCACTTATGAATGAGAGGGGGAAAGGGAAGCAGTTTGTAAAGTTGAAGAGAAGCGTACGTCTCATCTGTTCACTTGATGAATCGCTATTGCCGCGCGTTACGGTACAAAGCGAGCTCGGCTTGAAATTAAGTTTAGTGATAAAAAAATAAACTACTTCAACAAATAATAATCAAAGAATGGATTTATCTTATAAATTACTCAAAAAATACGGTATTTTCAATGTCTTTATAGAATTGATTTAAAATTAATTTTGCAGTTGTCTGTAAGGCGATGAAAACAGTAAGTTCAGCGAATGGAGTTTGTAAACGTGCGCGTATGAATGTGAATCGGTCGTAAATATTTAGAGGTGATTATCAGCGAAATCATCACTCCAAATTTCATTTTGGTAACCAATCAGAAAGCAGTATTTTCATTCTAGTTTTTGTGTCATGTTAGAATTAGCCTTTCATTATGACAGCGTAATTATTGGCTGTGAAAAAAACATCTGAGCTAGGGGCCATAAAATTTGCGCTGGCGTGACGTAATAAACAGACTGTTCAGAGTGGCGCATCATTATTTCAACTGAAATACTGCCTTTAATAATTGTTTAATTACCATTGATGTGGATATCTTTTTTACACCAAACGCTTAATAGTGTTACATCGTCAAATGATTTATCTAAGTCGGTGGAAAACATTCTCTGAAATCGTTAATTATTGGTTTTTTTCTGTGATATTGTTACAATAGATGTACAGATCGCGAGGCAATGATTCTGTTTATGACATCACAAAAAGGGCGTGTGACCAGTCATGCATTCACTGGTTTGTGGCCAGATAGATCTGAGCAGCCCATCAAAAGTGGCATTCAAAAACGGCTTTCGTTACCAAATTGAACATATTTGAGTAGCGACCTTTGACGCACTATACAATATTGTAATCAGACATTCACATATTCCAAAGAAAATAGTTAAGTATTTTTGTGGTTATGTACACTTTAAGCTTCCTTGAATGTTTGAGGCTGTCATCTGGATTAATTTCAGCAGAAGGGCAGTATAATCAACAATGTTACGTGAATTGGAATTTCTAAAAAACTACAAAAGAATTCTTAAAATAAACTGCACATACTTTTTTAGAATACACTATGCTATATAATTTTCATGATTCTGCACCCCAAAATAATAAAGTAACGATAAGTAGAAGTATAAGATACTATATTTGATAAAAAATCACATTTTTTAAAATCAGAATGTGTACATAAAAAACGATGAAACAAAGTAACTCAATTAAAAAATCTGCATAAAAAAGCATTTTACAAATGCAGGGATGTCAAGGATTAATAACTTAGAGAATTCATCTAATTTGACTGCTCTAATAATCGTAATGGTTAATTATGTATCATCATTTGAACTCAGACGTAAATATAATAAGTATTTAGATAGAATAAAATGCTTTTTATAGCTCCGTTTGGAGTGCATTTTTCTCAAAAACCACATTAATAAAACCCTATGATGCTTTATGCTTTGAATATAAATGATTACTTGATGGTACTTTTAATGTTTTCTAGGCTTCTTGCTTCTGGAGAAGAAGATGAAAAGAGGTTTTTAGGTTGTGGCCTTATATGAAGTAGTAGAATAAAGGTGAATGAGAAATCTTGACAGTGTTGCATTTCACATGGCAGTGTTTACACCATAATTCATGAGATTTGCACATCTCCAAAGTGTCTGCAACATGGGTCCAACAAAACTTTAATGCACAAGATCAACACCACAAAAAAACACTTTAAAAAAGGATTGACACCAGAGAGTTGAAGCCAGTCGTGAGCTTTGGACATCTACAAAGCTGATCCAAATAACTTTCGCGCCTGTCAAAGCGTTTGATTACAGGGGATGAAAAGTGGATTCATCAGTTGGATACTGACACTAAACAAGAATCCATGCAAGAAAAGCATAAGCACTCTCCTGCACCCAGGAAGTTCAGAACTCAGCCTTCTGCTGGCAAGATCATGGCCACCATTTACTAGGATAAAGGGGCATGACGTTTATAGACTATAGACCATCTAAAAGTACAATAATAGAAGCCAACTATGCTGAGCATTGATCAAGAAGAAGAGTTGCCTGCTGGAGTTATGCAATGCTTGTTGTTATTTAATACATTCCATGAAATGTATATATATGAGTTTTTAAGCCACAGATATAGGTAGTTGTGATACCCAAGCAGGGTTGGGGTCAAGTACATTTCAATGTACTCACTACTCAAGTACAAGTACAAATACTTTTGAATTTACCAAGTACAATTACACATTTTTCAGTTGGTACTTGGTAAGTACAAGTACATTTTGAAAGTACTTGAGTACAAGTACTTTTTTACTCATTAAAGAAATCAAGAAAAAAATCTGATACGATGACAACTTTGATATAATCACCCACATTCATACAATAAAAGGTTTTATCATTTATTACATGAATGAATGTTTGCATATATTCCTCTGAATTGCATGAAAATGATGGTAAAGCATAGCTTATAAAGGTGTTGAGAAAAAACAGTGCTTTCTCTACATGAATGACTAACTGTTGGTTAGTTTCATGTAATGTAATGTATGGGAATCAATGATTTTAAGCTTATGTGATCTAATTACAATGTAATCATTCAGTCATATCAGTCTTACACATCAAATTTGAAAACCCCTATTGTTTATTTCTAGGGCCAAACATGTGGTCAGCAGGTGTATCCTCTTAAAACAAAGGCTTGATCAGAATTTCGTGAATAAAGTCGCTGATTTTCATTTCTTTGTCATACTATAGGATTAAGACCAAACTTTTAAACTTACGAACTCAGTAAAGTTCCTGAAATGTACTTATTATTTCAAGACTCATTAGCAGCCCTTATTACCCATTGAAGCAGATTGAGCCTGCTACATTTTAATGACAAAAGACAAGCAATCCCAACCACTAGTGAACTATGACGGCAACATTCAAGGTTTGTACTTGCAGCAGTGGAGACAAGTACAGGCGCCAACTGACACCTTCTGCGCTCACTTCAAAGGTGAGTATCTATCCACTCTACAGATTCAGAAAAGAAGCAAGTGGGGGACAGCATGCCAAACGTTAAGGAGCAGTAATATCAAGGTGACTGAACCGAGTAAGAAATCTGTGACATATGAATTAGCACCAAAGTTTTAAATTCAGAGATTCAACTTGTGTTCACAGATAGATGGCTGACTTACTGACCTCGTCTCCAATAAGCTCCGCCTGACATTAGCAAGCAAGCACAGTGGAAGGTGATGATTTATTACTGCATTCTGTAGTGTCTATAGTGTACTGTAGGATTAATTGGGACATTGTTAGGAGAATGTGATTGTTACAAGTCGACAATGTGTACCATCAATGCACTGTTCATATGGGTCACACGCTTGTTTGTTTTGATTGTGAAGGCTAGTATATTCCATGCATTTTCTGAAAATCTAACACAGGCCTAGATAAAGATAAAGTGACATTCAGCTTCCTGGTTTCAACATTTGACCTCGCGATCATTCTACTGCACCATTGTTCTCCGCCTTTTTGGATACATATTGCAAGCAGATTCATCTAGACAGGACTCAACAACACATATAACCAAATGCTGTTTTGACTGTGGTGAGCATATTTAGCCAGTGTATTGATATTTTAGTCACTCATTTGACATTGTATTACCTCCAAGACGTGCTAGTAGGGGGGACGCCTTATATACGAGGTATATGATTTTGACAGCAATTTGGGGGGCTGAGAAAGGGGTTCGGCTTATACATTGTAATATACGGTATCTATTAATCTATATTCTAACCTTAAACTCTTTTTTTTATCATTATTCAAATTGTTATAACTATATCAAGTTGCTTGCCCTTATTTTGCTGGTTTGACTTAAGACATTTTCAGATTTTTAAGATACAAGTCTAGAAGTTCAACTGACGCAGTTGATGCCTTCAGTCTCTAGTTAATCCTCTCAAGTTGACATTTTAGAAATATACTGAATTATCAGAATGCAAGGTAAATGGTTATCAACTCCATTTCTATCTTTTTTTCATGTTGAAAGGATGCCAAGCTCTCATGAAAAATTCAAGACCTAACACCCCGCTGACATGGACTTTCAAATATAAAAGAATTCCTGAAAAATGATCAACTGTGAACATGAAAGAGTGAATCATAATCATGGATTTATACAATATAAGATGGACCACAATAGCAGGAGCTATTTTTCTGTTCTAGAAATATGAATGAACCTCTGAAAATGTAGGGATAATTAACATATGAAATATATTGTCTATCTGACAAATTATAACCTTTATCTTGGCAAAATGTCACCATGTTACCGTCAGCTGCTTAACTGTTTGAGTGACAGCAGCTGTCACAGGGAACATATAATGCAAAATTGCATGAAGTTGATAACATAAACTGAATAAATGGTAATAAGGTGAATGAAAATGATAAAATAAACTGAATAAAAGGTAATATGGTTGTGGTAACTAGATGTAACAGTGACACACAGGTGGTAGAGGCAGAATTCATTGATCTCTTGGAATAAGACAACTTATTTTCAACTTTGACAGCATTGACGTTATCATAATAATAAACTGCTTTGACGGGGTTGGCCCTGATTATACTATTGTGATGGTAACAGTCTCTTGTAGCCTATTGCAATATCAACAGTCTCTTGTAGCCTATTGCAATATCAACAGTCTCTTGTAGCCTATTGCAATATCAACAGTCTCTTGTAGCCTATTGCGATATCAACAGTCTCTTGTAGCCTATTGCGATAGCAACAGTCTCTTGTAGCCTTTTATGATAACAAAAGTCCAATGTAGCCTATTGTGATAGCAACAGTTTCTTGTAGCCTTTTATGATAACCGTCCAGTGTAGCCTATTGTGATAGCAACAGTCTCTGGTAGCCTATTGTGACAGCAACTGTGTCTCGTAGCTTATATAGATTGTGACAGCAACTGTGTCGTGTAGCCTATTGTGACAGCAAGTCTCTTGTAGCCTATTGTGACAGCAAGTCTCTTGTAGCCTATTGTGACAGCAAGTCTCTTGTAGCCTATTGTGACAGCAAGTCTCTTGTAGCCTATTGTGACAGCAACTGTGTGTTGTAGCCTATTGTGACAGCAAGTCTCTTGTAGCCTATTGTGACAGCAAGTCTCTTGTAGCCTTTTGTGACAGCAACTGTGTCTTGTAGCCTATTGTGACAGCAACTGTGTCTTGTAGCCTATTGTGACAGCAACTGTCTTGTAGCCTATTGTGACAGCAAGTCTCTTGTAGCCTACTGTTATAGCAACTTATAGTCTCTTACTCCCCGCCACGCCTATAAATTGGGGAGTGCAATAATGTAATTTACAAATCTTAATCTCAATCAAAAACAGATGATTTAAGCTTCTTAGCATTACTGCTTGCTGACAAGGAATCTCTGATGCCTTGAATGATGGACAACCTGCCACGCACACCTTTGAAGAGGGGATCAAAAGTTAAACATACAAACTTGAGTCTCCAAATAAAGATATTATTCTCCAAATCTGAGCTCCCCATGCCTGCCAAAACCAAACTTGATTGATAAACCGAAAACTGGATTTATACCAAAGTCAGGTTCTAATGTGTAAGTACCTAGCTTAAAAAATGTTTTTATTACAAATAAACATATCATTAAGCCTGTCAAAAAATGCCCCATCATGCCTTAGCAAGACTTTTTACATTGGCAGCGCCAATGACTGGCTTCACCATGGATCAAATTTCTTTTTAAAGAACTGTTTTTTGTCAAGATTTCCAATGTAAAAAACTATCATTAGCTGTATGACTGATTGTATTTAGATTGAGATATGATAATGTATCTTTGACAGGTGCATAAACAGAAATGTTCCCTCAAAATCACCCTATTAAAACTCTTCATGAATATTGGTAACCATCCAATTTTAATACACTTAAGATAAAAACCATACTTAAGTTCCTAATACTGAAAAATAAACAAATTCTGAAGCAAGTTCTTCCCATATCCATTCTATTCTTAAAGGTGCACACTCTATGTTGTTGGGAGTCCAATATCACTAACTTCATAAAGTGTTTTTTTTTAAGGAGAGGTGGTTGTTTCAGAAAATATGAATCCTATTGCTTATCAGTTCAATATAACGACAATTAACAGGTTAATTTACCAATAACTTTAAATCTTTAAATTTAAATTTTCGAAATCAGCCAATAAACAACTTTAATAAACTTTTTAGAAACACCAGCTAATTAGCACCAGTGAACAGAACTGAACTATCCCGTGGTCACTAAAGCATGTCTGCTGCGTGACGTGATAGTTGGCGCCAGTATAATGAAAACACAACAGTAAATCTCACTGTTTTAGCAACTGTTTAAACATAATTAAAGTCATCCAAACAACTCCAACCTTCGATGAATTGATGTTTAATATATGTTTGATTATTTGTATTGTTCCAAGCGAAAAACTGTTTTAATACGATGCTATGCGCACTATCCCATAGCATGTGTACATCAATTATTACGTCTGTCAAATGTTGTCACAACAATCAACCTGGTTTAACTAGTCCTATGTTTTTTATGACACACAGGTGGCCGTTATGTAATCCTATCACATTCAATTTAAATTTTTAATTTAATGGTCTCTAATTAGACCTATTGGATTTTCACGCCTTGGACCCGCCAAGCAGAATATATGTCCTGTCATAATGGCATAACTCTTGGCATTCGACTGCTCCTTTGTTTATTATCACAGCGTTCAGTCATTATGAACCAATGAACTTGTAGAATATATATTCAACCATTAAATTAAGAGAAGGAGATTTGGCTCATGCACTTTTACCGACAATGACACTCATTTGAAAAAGTAGATCATGAGTAATGGGAAGAGTTTAGGAGATTGAAAATTAGTGTATCCTCCGAAGAAGCGGCCCAACTCACCTTAAACTTCTGGGCCGCTTCTTCGGAGGATACACTAATTTCCAATCTCCTAAACTGTCTAAACGCAAACGGCATACGCAAACAAATACCCTCTCACATCTCCAATATCTCTACACATCACAAATCTCATCAACCAAGCAAACCTCAACCACATCTCACTCCCACAAAACAACATCCTACGATACTTCTTACCGCAACTCCCACCACCCCGCATTAACCTGCATCTCACCAAAATCACAAGCAAACACAACTCACTACACGCTAAATCAACTACACTTCAATACATACAAGACAACTGGCATCCTGAGGCACGCACCACAGCCTTCGGCTACCACATACAGAACACACACCACACACCCACATCACACAAGCTGCCTTATGACCAATCCGTCTTCACGGCGGAACTTATGGCTATTTTGGCAGCTCTTCAAAATCTAAAAATACTCAACCATCCTAAAATTTTAATCCTTTCAGACTCACTTAGTGGGCTGGAAGCACTTAAATCTAAATCTACCAAAAACCATGCTGGCATAATATCTCAAATACTACACACTATACAACTACTGAACCATCAGGGTAAAACCATAAAACTCCTCTGGGTTCCTGCTCACGTCGGCGTTTTCGGCAACGAAATAGCCGACAGAGCAGAAAAAGTAGGGCCTAAAACTAAATACCATTACACATCCACTCCCACACTCTAAACAAGAGGTTAAAAGCCTCACTAACCTACACATCAGGGCCGTATGGCATAAACAATACACTAATTCTACTATTGCTAAACACACCAAAACACTTCTCCCAAAACCACTCACTAAATTCAAAACATACAGCAAAAACACAAACATAGATAGGGCAATCACTAAACTACAAACAGGACACATACAACTAAAGGCAAAAACACAACAGACCAGACACAAGCATCCCACCATGTCCACACTGCAAACAAACAGAAACAATCACCCACATTCTCGCACAATGCACATACTACAATACACACCGCAAAACCCTAAACACCACTCTCTCACAACACATCAACCAACACAACATACAACACATCCTCAACCCACACAACAAACCACAAATATTCCATGCTCTAGGCAAATACATCAAAGATACGGGCCTTCTGGCTCGTATCTAAATACCTCACAATCATATACCATAAATTAACCCCCCACCCTCCTGCACCCTCCCCCATCCCCCTTCCTTCTCCCCCTCTCTACTAAATATATCATTCAAAATTTCAAAATTACCCCTTTTGGCACTTGGCTCAAAATTTACCACTTTTTAAACAATTTCGGAACTTTACAAAAGGTCCTAACGGACACAAGTGCAAAATCTGCTATGCTGGAAGCGCTTGTAAAATCTCCAACCTCATCGTCATCAATGGGTACCAACATTCTTTAGGATTACATAGGATGTTTTTAACACTTGCACCAGGTATGTTATCATATCTTTGATTGTTAAATTCAAAGACAAAGATATTGCTACACACTAGTACACAGTGTGAGATGTTTTACCAGATAATGATAACAATATAATATATGTTAGTTAAATACAAACGAATCATCCACTTAAGTACTAAGTTGAAGTGAAAGAAAATAATTTTTCCTGAGAAATATGATACAAATGCCACTAAAGTAAACAGTAAACAATTTTCACATTGTCTCCCGTTCATTACAAAAACTTTCATTTTTTCAAGACAATTTAAAACTTCATATCAAAAAGTACCTGATATAACACTATGTGTTGTCCACTAGTGGTAGATCTGTCACCGCCCAAGTTGTAAACATTTATTTAAATATAAACCCACCCGAGAAAACCGGTCATCCTATTGCCTCTATTTTGCTGTAGAAATAACTTAAAAATACAGAGAAAATCAAAAAGCTGGAGTTTCAGCTTGACAACTAGCAAGTCACACACTGGGCCTGGCTTCGAGTCATGCTTCGATGACTTTGTCTAAGCGCTTGCCAGCCTCATTAGGAGGTTATCCAAAACAGGGATACAAAAGGTCTCCTAGTAGTCGAATTAGAGCGTATATTTTCTCATTTTTTGACTCCATTGATTTTTACAAGTGATACAAATACACATAAGGATTTTTAATAATCAAAATTATGCGTTACGTCTCCTCTTTAATAGGTCATTTAACTAAATTTTTAGTAAAATACATGTTAACTGGCCAAATCATTTCAAATTCTTTACGTTTTGAGAGCCATTTTCCGATTATTTTTTCATTTTTTAAAAGATAAATTTGCATCTTTACAGTTGGGGAGCAATATTAACTTAACCCAGGTCAAAAGGTATTTTGGCTTTTTATGAAGCCATATTAAAAATCATTAAACATACTCTCTGTCACTTTAAAGAGCCACTCCGTGAGTTGTTGGAGTCATATATGCCAAACTACATGAATGGTGTCATTTGATAGCGAAGTATCGACTGTTAACAAAAAGACACATTTTAAAGCTTGTTGGTTTTTTACAATGACGATATGAAGGTAGAACGTCGCAATTATGATGGAAAACCGGACAGTGGCGCGCGTCAAATAGTCAAACGTAATTTTGGAGACTTAAAGGGACCATTCGAGCGGCTTTCATCCGCCATCTTGAAATGTTAGCATTGTGAGAAATCAAATGTGCTGTATTTTGCTAATTCATTGAAAAAATTAAGAAATAACTAATAGATTGATAGAAGAGGGGCATATTTACAAATAATTCATAATAAAAGTTGTCAGTTACGACAATGTTTTGTTGTAGTAATGCATTCCACATTCGTAGCTCCGATGATTGGCTTCATTTCACGAAGTTTTTCTTTTTTGATCGATACACTTTATTCTTTGTCAAATTGTGAAATCTTGAACAACTGAAATGTTAAACTCATGTACAAAGTTGACATTAAGTGTGAATAGAATCATGTAAAAATCATATATTTTTGTTAACAGGAAAGTCCTCCTGAATTTCGTTTCCACAAAAAATACCCCGCTCGAATGGTCCCTTTAACTAAAACAGCCAGGAGGACAGTTAGGAGTTGATAGGGTTTGTTAGGTTATATAACTAGTATCCATGTATAACAATGGACGTGATATCTACACCTCTGTGCATTTTTGTAAGGCTGTTTTTAGATTTTCATGGAAAACCAGTATTTGTCATACATATGTCTTTTGGACATGAAAAGTTAAGATGTTTTGATCTATATCACCACATATGACATTTAGGTTTGTATCAAAGATAAATAATATGTTATGAAAATCATGGAGTGGCTCTTTAAACAAAATGTGTCAGAAACTAAATTTTGGTGACAAATCGTATACTTCCTACTACCTTATATTAATGCTACTGAGATGTGTAATTACAGTACCATATATTCAGGGGAGGGGGTGGTAGAAAATATTTCATTTAGTGACAAAAATATCACAATTGGGAGTACAGTTGACATAAAATGATGTTTTAAAGATGTGTGTAACAATGTCGACTTGAGGGCTCATCCAAAATTACAAGTGATAATTCTGCGATAAACCATCTTAACTATCTTCGATAGATTTATCTCATCACGCGTTAGCTCATTAGCGGCTTCGTACAATTTCGACTATGCGATTACTGTGAGTATAATAGGTTACGTCATTTTCCGGCAACTAATGTCAAAAGTAAATTCAGCAATAAGCCGGAATAAGGGCAAGCAATTTACATTTTAACATAGCTTTCATTGATACCATACCAATGCAAGAAAAGACAAGATCTACGGATACATAGGTACTTTACTTTACGTCTAAGAGAATCAACATGACCTACTTTGTGAAACCTGCAACCGGAGCTTCGCACGTCTTTCTCGTTCAGTAACAGACAAGATTATATATACTGACATTAAAATTTTACACAAATAGAAATTGTGTGCAATGTGATTAGTGTAAAACTTATCATAAACAAGAAGACATACCGTCCACCTAATTTTACAGAAGTTTGGTTGGGTGGGGCTACCGAATGGGGAAATTCTCCAAGCTGTCACGACCAGTTTTTGCAGACTGGGTCCAGTCTTGTTTCAACAGTAGTTTGCGCTCAATCGTAAGAGTTACTCCCCTTGTTATGATAAAAATCCTAATGGGTGTTCCGAGTAACTCAAGTCGTGTTTTAGAGATGGATGTTATCGACAATAAAAGTTCCTGTGTTTTTAACTTCAACGTACTATAAATGTTAACAACATTGTACACTGAGAAATGGCAGAGGGAAATTGCGTGATTTTAATAATCAATTTAACTACTCAAATTCATATCATTATAACTTATTTGTATTAGTTATGTAGTAATTTTGTAGTTTTTAATATTACTGTATTATTATAATAACACTTAAACAAATATCATATAATGTTATCAGGACATAAAAAATTAGTACAAAATGAAATTTTTTTAAGTGAGTACTTTCATCTTGTCAAAAGTATATATGTAGAATTTAGATAAATTAATTCTCAGTACGAATTAAAGCAACTTCACACGCTAATGGAGACATGACAACACGACCTTGACAATCGTCTTCACACGCTAATGGAGACATGACAACATGACCTTGACAATCGTCTTCACACGCTGATGGAGACATGACAACATGATCTTGATTAGCTGCAGAAGTGTAGCTAGTTGTTTTATTAGAGGACGGGCTGATAGAGGGATTACCTTGAAGTCGGTGTGATATAGGATGCATCACAAAGGGTCCTCGTAAATGAAAAACCTATGTTTTTTTCAAATTTGACAAAACAAGGCCAAAGACAAGTATACATATATAATATATTTGTTCATACTGTTACCGATATTGTTAGTTGCTTTTCTGGTTTTCGAAATGCATGGTTGTGTTTTTAAAGATTGTAAAATTTAATGTTAACGGTGCTTGTAAATGTTCGAGAATGAAACACAGGCGTTTATCTCATTTTATTATATTTCAATATTGGGTTTAGGCTGCATCCTCCTCCTCCTCCTCCTCCAACTCTCCTTCCTCTTCAGCTGTTGTGTCCCGGTACATGTTGGTATTCAGATGTCGATGTCGTTCATGTTGGACTCGGCCTCAGTGAATTGCTTCTTGTCCATACCCTTACCAGTGTACCAATGAAGGAAAGCCTTTCTCCACAACATAGCTGTGGTGGAAAGTCACAGACTGCGCGCTTGACATTGTTGGGAATCCATTCGACAAAGTAGCTGCTGTTCCTGTTCTCGACATTCAGCATCAGATACCACATTTTAGGAATTACATACACCAAGATCATGTAGCCAACGTACATGCTCTTGCAGCCACTGTCCATACGCACAGAGTCTACGATCATGTTCCTTCAACCACTGACCATGCTCCTGCAGCCATTGTCCAATATACCCTCAAAGCCTACGATCATGTTCCTTCAGCGACAACTGATTTTGCAGCAACTGATGCTTCTCCAGTAACTAACATTCATTCTGACAATTCCCAAGATAACTTAATTAAGATCCTAATTTCTGGTGATGGGCTCTGCCTTTTCCGCAGCTTAGTGATTGGAATTAATTTCAACTTGCAAAAAGGGGGATAGGAATGAGTATGGAATTCTCACTAATCCATGTTTAGCTGAACTTAACATACAAAATGCTGACGAGCTAAGAACTGATGTAGTCGATTACCTATGGGAACATGTTATGGATTTAGGGCTTTATGAGATGATTATGTTAATGGGGATATGCCTGCTGGAAAAAAGATGCATATCTCTGAAACAGAGACTAGCTGCAACACCAACACGGTGCCAGGTGGAATTGAAATTCTGGTTTTGACCAGGTTTCTGAAAAGGTCTATATCGGTCCTAATGTTGCGTCCGTATATCTGTGTACGGAGAGAACTTTGACCATCAACGACCACTTCTAGTCATGTTTAACAGGAGGAACGGGTACACAAGGTCTTAGGGATCTCATCAAGTCTCTTTCCCCGTAGCCCAAAGAAACGGCAATAATACTGACATCTTGGCCATATAAAAATGTTGAAAACAACATCTAAAGAGCATGAAACACGTGCGTTATAAACAGCAAACAAGGAAACGTTCAGCAACAAAAGTAGAGAAAAAGGAAGTTGATCAGTGATGAAAGTAAAGAAGATGAAAGGCCTTGCCTGATTTGTTGTAAAGGGTTTCGAACATCTAGACCAGGGGAAACGTGGGTGCAGTGCCAGGTATGTTTGAAATGGGCACATGGGGAATTTACAACATGAACTCAATTCGTTTGTCAGATGTTGACATTGACTGGCTTGAAGGTGAAAGTATTTTGCGAAACCTGTTTGCCATATTTTGCCATTCTCTTGTCAAATGTTTATAGTTCTTAGTCATTACATTTGTAAAATGCGTTCCGTTTTCTATAACTTTGTAATAGTAGTAGTAATGTAATTTGTCTATCGAAACAACAATTGTTATTCTTACTAATCTGAAACTACAACACTACAGAATATATAAGTAGTGTCATGAAGCCTCCTATCGGTTCGTGAGATGGTCGAGTGATGAGTAGAACAAATGGCTAAAAGGTTTGAGTAACCAGACTGTGCAACCGCCTCAAAGCTACTATGTTGAGGAACAGGAGAGTCGTCAAACGTCAGAGTCAGACATGACAGATATACATAAACGTCAGAGTCAGACCTGATATATATACACAATCGTCCGAGTCATACCTGACAGATAGAAACAATCGTTAGTGTCAGACATGACAGATAAACACAGACATCACCTGAGACTTTGGTGTCTGGACCAGGAACGGTACGTGGAGCTTGCATGAGGTCTTAAAGAAAGTTTCACTGCGAAAGTAATTTTCTTCTACACACAAACACGCGTTAAAACTAAGGAACTTCATGCCAAAAGTACCTTATTGTAGGCGATCAGTAATGGTGTGGCCGAGAGGGTGTTTCTCTAATGACTGTAGGTTGGATTTTTAACACTGCGATTTACAAGCACTCGTTATATGTAGGAGGTTTCCCATCTTTTTGATGACTGCATGCAGATTTTCAACTGGGATACTTTCTTCGGATGTTATCATCCTCGACCTTATCGTTCCCGATCTATGATCCAGCATCTGGAGATGTTACACAGACCTCATAGCCAGCAGTGTCCGTGATTTAAACGCACTACGGCGCACCAATTTTTCTTAAACACAACGAATGCACAGATACTGCATACATGTATTTCTCCACATTACTAACGATACGCACTCATACAATGAACCTCGTATGTTAAGAAAATATACATACATATTTATTCAGGTTATAAAGTTGGTTCTAAAAGGCCGTAAGTATTCAATGAAACGTTGCAGAAAATCCGAAGGAACAACGATATCGGAAATATTAAAATTTTGCTTACAACCAGAAAAGCTGAAACGGCAGTCACTTTGGTTAATCCAAAAACAATGATAAAACTATGTTATTAAATCGGTTAATTTACAACATTGCTTTAATAAACTATCCCTTGTTTTCAGTTCAGAGTTTAGGTAAATTCAATAACCGCACCCATTATTACTAGTTCAGCCGTTTTCAACTATCCATAATTTAGCCGTCGGGTGTACAACTGACCATGTATAGCTGGTCAATCATAAACAATGATAAGTATTCCATTGCATCAATAGAAAGCTAAAGTGAATGCCTATGTCCTGATATGCCCGAAAATGGCTAATTTGAACCGAAAAGGCGTGCTAGAGTGCCTTTTACTCATTTCAACGCGTTCTGCCTGACATGTGACGTACTCCGAGCTTTATTACAGTAGTACGCCAGCCTTTCAAATCAAGCACATCTTTGCAAAGGTAGATAAATCTAAATGAACATGGAAGTTAGACAAGCGTAGATTCTGTATTAAATTGTGTTGCAGTGACATCCACAGTGTTGTGCAATGGAGTCGGGGATTCTTTGTTTTGAGAAGTAGAGTTAACTACCAAACGATATGTTCATGGCTACTGACCACATATCTGAATATTGATCGATCACTTCATCACGGTAGAACACGGGTGTGCTTATTCATGTTACCTGTTTCTCCCGTCTTAGCGTCTATAAACTCGATGGATTATAATAACCAAGATCAAAAGGTTATAGAATACATTTTTCAGAGATTTCTTGTTTAAAAGCTTTTGTTAACTTTGGTTTAAAAAAATCAAACAGCTGCCTTTTTAGTAGCTGAGTAAACTTAGCTTGATTACGTTCTCTCCAGTCGTTTCCACTACATATGTATCTTAGCTACCTTCTTAGCTCATCAAACCTGAGGGTCAGATGTGCTTGTTGAATCCCTTCGGCTGGCGTCCGGAAACTTTTCACATTTTCAACTTCACTTCCAGACACAGTGCACCCCAAAATCTGATATTATTTTGGAAAGTACCATGCACCTAGCTGATCGGAATTTGTAAATTTGATGTCCATCCACAAATCTTCTTTAGTCCATTTCCAGACACCTTAGTGGAGACTCAAGTTGGTAGATTGGTCTTGATGTTTCATCAAATATGAGTGGCAAGGTGTCTTTCCTAAAATTCTAATTCCTCTAATGTCCTGGAGAACTTTGTATCATGGTCTTGGGAATCAAACAATACTATGGTGGTTGAGCTACAGAGCCCATGGCTCAATTTTAAGTAATTTGTGTAGTGTCACCTTTTTTTGCCGGTATTTGTCAGAGTTCAAGTTAAGACAATGCAACACAAGAAATATGTGAAATTTTAGTGTTTTCTAAGCACCATTTGAGATGACATGTATAAATAACAAGAATATTAAACATTAAAGGAGCAGAAACACTTTTTTTTAAAGATTTAATATGCTTCAAATTTCCCCCAATAACCATAAATTTATGCCAAATGTTTTATTAAAAAACATCTTATTACTCAAGCCGGTCATCTGTTGTCATAGAGAAAATAATCGGGTATCAAACAAAATCAACTGGTGGCCCTTTTTGTGTGAAGACCCTTTAAACAATTTTGGTAGGGAAATGAATTTGCATAGTCCTGTTGCGGCCGTGAATTACCCTCTATCACAAAAAGAGAATAACGCCTGCGTGGTGTGAGATACCTCCTTTATTCCTAAGAATAATATGGTAGATGTACGACACTCTGTAACATAATCGTAAAATAATAAATACAAACTCAATTATCATACAATGTAAACATATCACAACATATTTCATTACCATAATGCATTACATAAATCATTATTTGCATACAAATGCAAAGACGCCATTAACTGTAGTAATGCATACATCATGGTCATACGTTGAGAAATATACATGTCATATACATTCCATACAGAAATAACCACCAGTTGGTTATATATATATATTACCACGTTATCAGTTAGATGATATCATACAAATAATTCAATACACCACGATAAGTAAATACCTCACTTATACAAAATATGATAAGGACTATAAGACAATGCGTACCCTGTGGGTGACACGGGAGTGCATCTACTCGTATATGCGGTCCTATACCCTCTGCATGCTGGACCAGGATAGATATGCCTGAACCAAGCAAATAATACGCATGAAAATATGTACAAAATGTAAGATGACTGGAATTAGTTCAGTCATGATAATTGACTCATATAAAATACAATATAAACCAATGCCGTCTTCAATGTGTAATCAAATCACACTTATGTTCTAAACTGATAAAACCAGCAGTCACACACACATTCTGATAAAATATGATTTACATAATTACTAATTACACTATCATCATTACTTTACTTGAAAATGCTTAGTTACATCTATTTATGTCATTTATGCATTTGTTTGTGAATATAACTATAATGTTATTTGATTACTAACCTTAAATGAAGATAAGGACTTGTCTTGGTGTGCACATCAGGTGAGGGTGACAGGTGCAGTGCAAGTGAAATATGGCTGTGACCTAATGATTTGAAATTAGCCAATCCTGATCAGCTTGGGTGATCACAACAGTGACAGCACTGACAGAAAGATGGAATAACCTGTTCTCCCTATAAAAATATAATGGACTGATCAAAACCAATCATAGATATAAACTAAACCTTTAAAATACTACTCACTGAGAACTGTTCATTGCCAACCTTATGAACCTCTGTTGAATACCAAACACCATAAACATGTATATACACTTGAATAAAAATAACAGAACACATTAAAATAAATGCTTTAATTTCACACTATTACAGTCCAACCAACCATGGTACATTTGTTTTAAAACTGATTCGTTTGATTAAAACAATTGTCTGGCAATTCTAAACATATTTTTCGTTTTTGATGAGATCAATTTTTTTTTTTTTTTTTTAAATGTGGCACTGCCCCTTTAATTTTTAGAATTTCTGGTAAAATAGACAGACCACTCTCTGAATTCAAACTTCAGGGTTAGCAATCCAAGCAAAGTTTTACAGTTCTAGTGATACATTGGTTTCATTTACTGGCAAATAGTGCAAAATAGCCAAAAATATCTAAGAAATAATCTTCTTTGATACCACAGATTTTTAAAATAGAGCTTTCAAGTGAGCTTGCAATAAAACTGTTTGAAAATATTTAAAGGGAATAATCATCCAAATATGATGTAAAAAATGTATTATTTGAAAAGCATGAATTTTCATCAGTAAGCCGAGTCGCTAAACGGATCGATGAAATAGTAATTTGTTGTTGCATGGACTCATGCAGAATAACTTATTGACAAAATAAGAAGCTTAGTGTCAGGGGTTGTGTCCAGTAAGAGGGACACGGAGAATGTTAATAATAGCTAATAAATAGGACAATGGCACACACCAGTGACCCAAAGGTAATTTGGAAACTTATTTTACCAATGTATATATCTATTGTTGATATATGATACAATTTCATATTTACAGGTGTTGAAAGCTGACTGTTATCAGGCTCACAGCTGAGCGTAAGCAACAGGATATGGCTGTCCGATTTGTTATACAAGGCAGACTCATCAACATTTACAGATCTGCTTGTTGGTGGACTACTGTTGAAAGTGACTTGTTCAATTTCAACCAGTTCCGTGGGTGCCATAACAGTTCTAGTTGGAGCGAATGCGATACAGCTGACCCCCTCACTAATGGCTACGTGCCTACCAAGCATCCCTCTGGAATACCATCTCAATCAAGAGAAGTAAGTTACCTTCATTGTGTATACATGCTCAACTTACAATAAATCCTTCAACAAGTAACTCGTCTGTCGGGGGTCATTCTCTCCCCATAGAGGTAGCTCTGTCATAAATTCCTATACAACTTCTGTCTTAATACAAATGTTTCTCGCGTACTATTTGTAGATCGCTGATTGGATGCAATATTGCCAGGTAGTTTAAGTTGCAAAATTTTCCCGCTAGGGGAAACTGCCTGAAGCGCGAGAAACCTTCTTAGTAAGAAAGAGGTTGTATAAGAATTTATGACGGAGCTCCCCCTGTTTGGAGAGAATGACGGGGTGGGTGTGTCAAGTTGTCAATCAAAATCATTCATATTGTCATTATACTGTACCTATTAATATTTGAGATTTTTCAGTAATAGTATTAAATTTTCATGATAAAATGTCACCATTAGGACCATTGGTAACAATAGGCCAAGTCTGCATGTTTAACTCCCACAGCTCACAGAGTGTCTCTATAAAAGGTTATACAGAATAGTGAAGAAGCAATGAAAAGATTTGTTAAAGATTTAACATGATAGTGTTCAATCGGTATTATAAATATGAAATGTGTTCTGAGGAATAAAACTTTGTTTTTATTGACTCAAGCACAATTTGAATCCCACTAGAGTCAATTGAAAAAGTTTATCCCTCGGAACATGGTCGATTACAATCAGACTGAATGATGGATAACATTGGTTCAGTAGATTGGAGAACATCTCAACCATGTCATTCAAGTTTTAATTGACCTGTGTTTTATTTAGATTATCTTGGAACTGAACAAAGTTCTGAAAAGAAAGCCTGCATATATTGGAGCCCGCCACAGTATACAGAGTCGTCTGGAGACTCTTGAAAGTGTTGGGTGTTCCCTGGATCAAGTACAGTCAAATCCCAACATTCTCCTGCTCTCTGAAACTGATGTCATTCGAAGAGTGTTGAAGCTACGTAAGAACAATTTGAGTGTAACTGTGGATGCCATACTGGCTGAGCATGTCAAAGCTAAAGGTGTTCGAAACAAAGACACAAAGCTTGTGACGATCAGCCAGCTTTTACAGTGCTCTTCCAGAGAATTATCTGCTCTGAGCAGAATAGTTGATTTCAGAATAGACCAAAATCTGAAAAATGTTACATCAAGGATTCAGTTTTATCTAAAGAATGGATTCACAGCTAAGGACATTAGGGAAAATATGATCATTTTGAAAGGAAGTAGAAAAAGATTTGACAAGATTCTATCGGGTATAAGAAATCTTTATCAAGAACAGGGTAGACACTTTGATTCTGATGGCATTGGCTTATTTATGGAGGTGGCAGCATGTTTAGAGAGAAAAGGAAATAGCAAAATCAATTGTCAACATGAACTTCTTGCTAAAATGTTTGATGTCAATGTTTCATGCATTAAGGATTTGAAATATACACAAATTGGTTTAGATACAGCAATTGAGAAATTAGTTTACCTGTCTAATCTAGGAATTGAAAAGAAAGATATTTTGAACCATTTTTACCTCCTTAGACACAGTATTAAAAAACTTCAAAAAGGGGTTGCTGTTGCCAAGGAAGCTGGTATTGACAAAATCAGCGCAGTGATGCTTGTAAATGTTGTTCAGCATAAATACATCCCACCAAGTCGTGGCCATTCTCGCAATCTCATCTTTCTGGCATCCCTACTAGGTCTGTCGGTTGCGGACCTGAAATCTGCCAATGCGACAGTCCGTGCAGTGTGCACCACACAGCGGTTAACACTCAGGACTAATGTTGAGTACCTGCAGAGTGTGGACTTCACGAAGGCAGAGATAAGGGAGTGTGTTTTGGTGCTGGGACATGACCCCGAGGTGTTGGTACAGTACATGGAGTCTCTGCCCTACAGACCCGAGCTCCAGCCGTTTGCCCAGCACCAGGGGGACAAGGTTCTGCTCCTCAACGCCCTGCAGTACTTCATAGAGAGAGATTCCAGCTTCAACATGGCTGCAGTCAAGAGTCTTCATTAACACAATCTCTTAAACTGACGATTCTTATTATTCAAGCTGCAGTTCTTCATAGAGATTCAAGTTACTGGGAAAAACAACTTTGAGTTGGACTTGATATGATGATGAAATATGTCATCATTAATACAATTATGTTTTATACTATTTTTATTAGTACATGGTCAAACAATGAATTATGAATTTAATCTGTAGAAAGTCAGGACTAAAATGAAGAAGAACAAATAGTTTCTTATGGATAGTCAACTTCTTTATTGCATGAATTGCAACGTTTCAGTGTAGATACTAACACCGTTATCAAGCAAGTGTTAGTATCTACACCGAAACGTCGCAATTCATGCAATAAAGAAGTTGACTATCCATAAGAAATTATTCATTGTTCTTCATCAATCTAAAGCTTCTAAAATGCCCCTTAAGGAAGTTATACTAAAATAAAACCTGTCAATAAAGTTTCAACTTCATAGCTTTTGTTTTGTTTTTTGGAGGATTGTTTGATTTACAGCCACAACTAGATTGATATGCCAAAGAATCGATTTCATTAAAATGGCCATGACAAGTTTTCATCTAAAAGATTTCAAATTTTATTTTTCATAACAAATTTAGAGCCATAGCCTCTGCAACTTACCAGGCCCCACTACATCTATCTGGAGTATATAGCGCTCTGTTCATTTGTGTGTTAGTTTCTCAGGCGTAACTCTACAGCCATATATACTTGGTAACTTCAAATTTGGTTTGAAAGTTACCAATTGGGTTTTGATGTGCCAATAAGGGGTTGAAATTCAAAGGGGCCAAAAATAAGTTTGAAATAAGACCAAAAACGGACATATTTCATAAGTTTTTTCATGGAGTATTAATAGAAAACTTTAAGTCTTGGAAACTTCAAATATGGTTGGAAAGTTAGGATTATAAACTCCAGGGTTCCAACTTGTTTTTTGACATTTCGACCAAAACCGTCCAAATTTCATGACTTTCTTTTCCAATGCATGATCCATAAGTTATATGACTTGGAAACTTCAAACTTGATTTGAATGTTACCAATGGGATGTCTATTTGACAATAAGGGGTTAAAAGGGACCAAAAAAAGAGACATATTTCATGACTTCATTTCTTTTCCAATATACATGGCAGTGATTTGAATAATACCTATGTGGTGTCATTATGCCTTAGCTTAAGGGCCTATTGCCTAGTTGCTTAATGGCTTCCAAAAACAATTTGCTTTCAAGACTTCTCTGGAACCAGCGACTCTGAGATCAGATACAGACTCCTTGAGTAGTGAGGATTATAATAAATAGATTTGGTGACCCTGTCACCCTTAAAATGGACAACAGAGGTCATGTGTCTAAAACTCCAGTTTCATCTTCTTCTCCAGAAGCAAAAGGTCTAGAAAGCTGAAATATTGTGTATAAACTCCTTGGCTAATAGGAATTATAACTTGTACATTTAGATATCCTGAGGCATCCCTTTGAAAAGTAATATGACTGTGGGTGAGCTGTCCAAGCTTACATTTAAGTTTAATGCTATTTTGGTGATCATTTTACGCTCACCAAGATTTTAACTTTTATTCCCTCGAATTATTGCCGGTCAGCCATTTAAGCTCTTATAATCAAATCAATGAAGCTGAATATATTTGTTATAATTATTGAATGATGAACTATTATTTATAGTAGTACTTACATACATGGAATCATACATGTAACATGTTGAATAAAACTAATGCTGTAAAAATATAAATGGTATATTTTAAGAAAAAGGATAAGGTGATGGTTACAACTTTCAATGATCTAAAAGAAAGCTTTTGGATTGAAATTGGTCTTTCTTAACTCAACCAATAGACATGCAATTGCTGTAGGTATAATTCAATGGGGCAGGCTTCAACTGTCTGCAGTATTCGAAAGAAGTAAGAGAAAGAAAAAACTTTCTATGTACCCAGACTTGGAGAAATATCTTCACAAAAACAATCTCATCCTTTTCTCAGATTTTCAAATTGTTTACGGTAGATTTATTTGTCTCGTCTGGAATAATAGTCCACCCCTTTTTTGTCATTGTTGAGCATGTTTCATGTAGACACAAAATGTTATTGAGAAATTACAAAAATGCCAAATGCACATCTGCAATATGTTGCTTTATACAATATTCTGGTTCGGTAACAAAAACAGACAAACTGGCAGATAGAAAAATACCTTTCATAATATTCGTGAAATAAATCATTTGTTATATCAACACCCGAAATATAACTGATTAATCAAATAATTATCACATATATTGTTCACACCAGCAATGTCAATTTCAACTATTTGAATAATCTAATGTTGGACATATGATTAAAAAAATAACTTTTCAATTAAAAAATAATCTATGATCAAAATGACCTGCGGGTAAGCCTCCCTTGCAATGTAGGTCTTTCTACTTCAAATGTATGTAAGAATGTATGAAAGTGTCAAACTAGTGACTACATGACGTAGTTATAGGTGAGCACTCTGTCCTAAAATACGACAATCATTACAGGCCTACATTTTGGGGATAATTTTGATAAATCGAAAATGAAAATAAAGGTCAGAACTAATTCATTGATCAGATTTTATCCGACTTGGTGAAATATTTTTAAGCTGTTTGACCATTTGCGAATATTTGATTTTTTTTTTTTTAATTTCCAACAAATTATCAAGTAACTAGGCTCACACATGATCTCATACTATGTCCTATATACAGCCAGGCACTGTCTCTATAGCTTATTTACTTTATGAATTGGAAGGAAATAATTAAAATATCCACGTGATTAATCAGATTTTAATCCCTGTTTATCCTTATGAAAACTATTTCTCCTATAATAATAAAGGCTATTTCTCAGCACTGTACGCAAACAACTGTACACAAGCTCCTGCACTTGTTTCTACACTTGTCACTTCTCATTGAACCCAAGCAAGACATGGCAGGTAAATTTGAACGTCGCAGGTAACTCTGAACGTCAAAACTGGAAATGGTCAAATGGCAAGATTTAGTTCTTAAGGGCCAGCTTTTCTTTAGAAGTTGAAAATGCAAAAAGTTCACAGAGGGAAACAATGCTATAAGCTTGACAAGATAAAAATGAATCAACAGCCCTTCTTTGACATTTGAATTTATTATCATTAAAATGAATCACTTACACAACTCTCAAATACACCTCCTCATATGTACATGAATAATTCTGCTAATCTCTACATGACAAATACATTTGTGTTACAAAGAAAGAGCTTTTGCAGATAAGTGATTACGCCACAGAAAGAAATCACATTTAGAAAACATTCATTGATATGTTAAACAACATATTTAAAGACTCATTTTATTACCCATGTTATTACTGTTTGTGTAATCAGACACTGAAAGCATCCAATTGTCCCATGTGGACACAGTGAAATACAGTAACAAAAAGCAGAAACATGTTGTGCAATGCCATGGCATTATGAGGCTATATATATATAAGAATAAATAAACTTAAAAATTACTTTGTGTCATTTATATTTCTGTCAGATTATCTTTACTGAATCTGAAACAATTACATTCAATACAAACTATTGTTATTTTTATTTCACCAAAGATGAAGAAAAGGTGATTTTGCCAACGTTGCAAAGACAAGAGTTGAAGATGGTCGAGATGTTCCTCCTCCTAATCTGATGATCACGGAGACTCCAACACAGGCCAGGCCTTGTGAACACTTGCACAATCACCTTCTATTTAGGGAGGTTCTCAATACAATAGTTTTGTAGTTATTCTAATTAATCAGAATGTTGTGATTAACAATTCAAATATAAACAGACATTCATCCACAAAAGAGAAAGCCTCTTAAGGTTTGATTTTCAATGTTACCTAATGAAATTATTATCAAATAGTAAAATTTTCAAGAGGCAAAAAAAAGTTATGTTGCAGATCAATTTTTCAGCAAAATTCTTATCAATATAAAGTCGTTACTTTCTAAGATCCCATGTTCAAAAAGTTTGGTTTGTCAAAATGTTATCTACTTAATTGGCAGATCATTTTATCAACATCTTGATATCAGTCTTAGATAAAAATATTTTCTTTAAATTGCACAAGATGATTAGAACTTAATGATTTGCAAAGGGTGGTAACTCCTGCAATTCAATGAAGATAACCCCTTCTGAATACAGAGCAGAACTCTTGCAGCCAGGTGAGAATGAACCTCAGTGCTACAGTGCCAGAATGAGCTGGTTTGTATTTGAAGAAAGATCTCTTGACATTTGCAGTGTTTAACAAACCATGCTTCTCTTGAAGGGAGACAACTCTTGATACTTGCCGAGATGAACACAGGAATGCTCTTAGTAGAATTGGGCCACATTTCTACATTGTGAAGTGTCGGGTATAGTCATACTCTATTGTTGGGATGACAGCTTGAACAAACTTTAGAAATATCATTAGGTACCTGCCAGAGAGTTAAGGACAACCATGTTTATCAGATATTGAAGTGCAAAACCATTTCACATACATTTTCAATATTCACAAAATAATTATAAACAGCAAAGCATTTGTGAAGCAAATTCAGTATGCATTTTAATTGCCTCATATACTTACCTTCTAAAGAGGTGATATTAGGTCCGTCCTATCAGGGTATTTTTTGTGGAAACCAAATTTTAGGGAACATTCCTGTTTGTTCACAATAAGTACATGATTATAACATAACACAGTTGAAACATGTACTGGTAACTGAAGGGTAATAGTTTGGTTGATTTAGATTTGACAACTTTATAAATTAGAGAGCACATTCGGTAACAAAAACCACAACATCAGCGTTAAGAGTGTGAGCATTGCTATGGCATTACAAGGCATTGTTGATTACTCTTATCATATCGGCGCATTCGCCATGTCATTCTCTGGGAAAATAACATGGCGGATCGATTGCTGATGGGACGGCCTTTAAATAGCTGAAATTTTGAGGATAGTCTGTTAAACCCTTACTCGCTTCCTTTCTCAAGGATATTGTTCCAACAGATTCCAAACATGAATGCTTGAAATCTTAAATTCTAAAAATATCATCTTTGTAGGATGCACACTATGATGTATAAATTTCACTGACCTGCCCCCTCAATATTCAAACTAAAACATAAAATCAACTGAAAAGTAATTGTGCAGAGTGCTCTTAAACAAGCTTGTTAAGAACAGCTTGACTTACTGCATAATATTGCATACTGAGAGTACAGGGAGATAGATGGGGACGGGGTCAGGGGTAGGAGGTTGGTTGTTTGTATTTAAAATATTTGTAGTTAAAATTGCTATTGTTGTATCATGTTTATTGATTGTTTTTTAAAATATGTGTTAGTGTGGATATATGTGATTCATTCTGTGCAACCCAAGCACATCAAATGATTGCTGACATCTTGAGATGACAATTATTTACCACAATGGTTTGATTGTTGTGTGTTTTGTAGCAGCCCATTGCATGTTACAAACCTAGTATTTTTATATGAGAATCTTCAACCTATTACGATTAAACATGAAAGACTGATGTGCTGCACAGCCAATGGCTCTATTTTTTTACATATGGTTACTTCATCACCAAATCCATTTATAATAATTCACATCACTTTAGGACGGGACCTTTGGATTATTAGGACTCTTGCTTCTGGAGAAAAAAAGGTTTTTAGGGTATGGCCCTTATTAGGGGTGACAGTGTCACCAAATCTACAAATTATAATCCTCATCAGCTATTGAGTCTTTACACAAGGTCTCAGCTTTCTATGCCATCTATGTGGCCATTATTAGGGGTCACTAAATCTACAAATTGGAATTCCCATCAGCTAAGGAGCCTGTACAATACTTTCATCTTTCTATGCCTCTTACTTCTGGAGAAGAAGATGAAAGTAGATTTCAAGGGCTTGGCCTCTGACTCTCTTGTTTGGGGTCACAGAGTTGACAAATCTATAAATTAGAAACCTCATTAGTCAAGGAGACTTCTTGAAGACAAATTTCTTAAATCAATGGTTCTGGAGAAGTTGAAACAGTGAAAAGTTTAAGATGGATGGATGAGCTTATATTCTTAAATACAAGAATTATCACAGCAGTGAATTGTAACAAACTCTAAAACCTCGTTAAGATATCATCCAAATCTAAACTGTTTCAAATTAATAAAAGGATACATATGGACTCCAAGTTCACCCCCGCCTTCTGCCACTGTTTGGATTATTTTCTTCATCACGTCTGCATGTCTGAAACAAAAAGCCTCACACTGAGAATGATACTTGCACATTTGGTAATTTGACCGAATTTCTTCACTAATATTGCTATGCTTGCAACGTACACATGGCATCTGCTGTCCAGTATGTGTGACACTTGACCCAGAAAAGCATGTTGTTGACCTGGTCAATCAATTGTGTCATTGTCAGTGGATATTTTTGGACTGCAGACAACTTTCTTCTGGAATGTTAATCTAATGTTGAACAAATGTGTACATCAACTGGAGTTTTCTTCGGACTATTCATGTGTAAAAGGGCATGCCATGTTGAAAGAGACTGACCTGCAGGGATGAACTGAAGCCATTGGAGGTCCAGGTAGGTTTGGGTGTGCTTCCATTGTAACTGTCTTTTTGGCATGGTCTTGGCTAAAGTCTTCATACATTTGTT
Organism: Phorcus lineatus; assembly: GCA_921293015.1. Lineage (NCBI taxonomy): Eukaryota > Metazoa > Mollusca > Gastropoda > Trochida > Trochidae > Phorcus > Phorcus lineatus. Next base: position 17,140,127 of record OV121095.1, on the reverse strand, counting down.
CTACAGTGAGGGGTTTTCGATTCTGCAAGGAAAACATATCTAAGGTTACATCTTTAAACATTGGGTTGAAAAACATGTTGTGTTTAATCTTTAATTAACCACTACAGTTAACGCTTATTGTCTGAAGATAGGGCTCTCTAAGAGTAAATTTGTAACAGGAGGCACTTATTTTATTCTAGAGCTTTTTTCTTGCCCAGTTCATAAGACCCTACTGTACAAACTTACACCCTAAGGTGCAAGGTACTTTTTCTATAAAATCAGCGCCAGGCAAGCTAAAAATAAGTAAAGGCTGAGGGTTGACCACCCACCTCATCATACACAAAGAACTCCCACCTCACCACATACAGTACGCCTATTGAAGGTTGACCACCCACCTCATCATACCCAGAGAACCCCCACGAAGGGTGGAAATCCCATTTCTCCACATACAGTACCCCCATTGAAGGTTGACCACCCACCTCATCATATCCAAAGAGCCATAACCTCGGAGTCTGGTAGTATTTGTCATAAGTGATGTTGAGATCGTATGTTCTGGTTGGAATGATACCGCTGTCTGCCATTCCAGCCTCACTCTCAGATACTGTCAGCTTTCTTGTGTCAAGCGCTGCCTGAAATCAATGAAAACAAAACTACTAATGACATAACCAAGCTTTGTAAGGATGATGCTCTTCATAGTAAGGTATTCTTGTACTAGATTGATATTAAACAGAATTTGGGGGGATGTATAGTTTGTTTTAGTTTGTAGCTAAAATATATTCTTAATTTTTCAGGCATCAAGACAAGAAGACAAAGTTATCATCAACCCCCACCAGATGGGTTCTCAGTATAAGTTAATAGATGTCACAGGGTCACCAATACTATAAATCGGAATCCTCATCTGAGCTAAGGAGTCTGTACACATGGTTTCAATTTTTTAGGTCTTTTGCACCTGAAGAAGACAAACATAGGTTTATAGGGCATGGCATCTGTTACCTTGTTAAGGGATCAAAGGGTCAGCAAATCTATAAATCAGAAACCAAATCAGCTCAGGAATCTATACACTACGTTTAAACTTTCTTTCTGGAGAAGATGAAAATAGAGTTTGAAGGAGTGGCTCCTGTAGCCCCCATTAGGGGTCACAGGGTCACCAAGTACTCAAGATTTCAGACTTCCTGATTCTGGGGAAGAAGATTAGATAGTGAATTAGACGGTTGCCGGACACCACGCCATGCCATAAGCCATTCGAGTGACCCCGCAACACCAATGTGGCTATGCATTGCGGTGAAACCTGCGAGTATCAGCTGGAACCATAAGCCAATCTGGATGGTAATAACTCCTGAAATAATAATTGTCTGCTTCATATTTTTTATTTACCATTTTGGACAGCAAGCCCCTACTTCATGAATTAGTGTACCTGGTCAGTTTCCTCCAGCATCCCACTCTCCTCAAATGCTTCCATATCCTCCGCTTCATCCTCATCATCATCATCAACCTCATCATCATCATCATCCCCAGCAGTTGATGTCTTGCCACTGTCCTGACAGCAAAACATTTATTAATGCACTGAAGTCATTTACTCTGTTCAAGTCTAAAATCTAGATTTTAGATGAAAATGTATCTTTAAACAATTGATTTGCATCATTCACTGTAGTGAACTGTCACATGGGACTGGGCCATTTTCTGATTAGTTTTTCAGCATATCAATGCAACAGGTAAGTAAGAAATTATTACAGGTTGAATTATGCAACAAGACTTTAGGAACTTTATCCAAATTTGTGTATATGACAATCTATTATATGCTACCTGGTAGAGTGTTTCATACACCCACCCAAAATGGACTTGAGTCTAACTAAACCCAACTTGTGCTTAAGGACCTGTGGAAGTCCCATGTAAAATAAGCTAGCTATCTTACTGGAAACTCCCTTTCACCACTCGTTACTCACTCACGACCGCATGCGTTCAATGCTCCCATAACAACCTCCGTTCTTCTGCGCATGTGTCAGTCTCACTTCGCAGTGAATTGCCATAGCAATGTACATTAACACCATGTGAAGAAATTTGTTTGCCTACCTTTGAGTCTAGAGTCATTTCATTCACAGCCTCCTGAACAGCCCCAACTGATTGGTCCCCTGCAACAGTGGAAGTGCTTATACTTATATGTTATGCTGAAACCATGTGCAGTCTATGGTTAATTGCTGACTTATACCCGGCAAAGGAATACGGAAAATCTCTGGAGGCCAGTCAAGGCTTCAAAAATTAGATTCTTTAAATATTACCAGGGGTGTTTTTCCCCTTATCCTGGATAGTGATGTCTCTAGGATAGTTGTATATCTACCAAAAATGTGGTTTACGTCAACCAGATAGTGTTATTCAATGCAGATAGTTGTATATATCACCAAGAATGTGGTTTATGTCACCTAGATAGTGTTATTCAATGCAGATAGTTGTGTGTCTCACATTCATACAATTACCCAAATAGCTGCATGTCTCACCAAAATAGTTGATAGTGGAGTTTTTACTTGTGAAGTGTTTTGTTTTGTTTGGATAATGTTCTGTTTTAACTGGAAAGTGGTGTATTTTACCTAGATAGTGGTATATCTCAGCCTGATACTGATGTTTCCAACCTGGATATTTGTATAAATTGATATTTCTCACCCAGATACTGATGTTTCTCATCTGGATATTCATGTCTCATCTTAATAATGATGTTACTCAAATGGATAGCAGTATGTCTCACCTGAAAAGTGGTGTTTCACCTACACAGTGATTCATCTCACCCTGATATTGATGTGTCTCACTATGATAGTGGTAAAAACCGTATGTCTTACCCTGATAGTGATGTTACTCAAATGGTGGTGGTGTCTCACCTAGATGGTGTTCTATCTCACCCTAACAGCAGGGGTCAAAAGTAACAATATCAAAGACTAGTGTCTTTCTGCTAGATTCCAGCTAGCCAATTCCATCTCAAGGACCATATTCATATATCAGATAGGGGTATGTGTCACCCTGATAGTATGCTTTGCAAATGGATAGTGTTGTTTCAACTGAATACTGATGTTTCTCACCTGAATACTAGTGTGTCTCACCAAGTGGTGGTGTGTCTCACCCTGATAGTGATGTTTGTCAAATGGATGGCCATGTGTTTCACCTGAATAGTGGTGCATCTCACCTAGATTGTGGTCTGTCTAACCAAGATAGTGAGGCTACTCACCTGGTTAGACGTGTGTCTCACCCTGATAGTGATGTTAGTCACCTGGTTAGATGTGTGTCTCACCCTGATAGTGGTGTGTATCACCTAAATAGTGTTGTGTCTTACCTTGACAGTGGTTTGTCTCATCTAGACAGTGGTTTGTCTCACCTAGACAGAAGTGTCTCACCTAGATAATGATGTTTCTCACCTGGATAGTGGTGTGTGTCGACCCAGCCTCCGTCCTCGTCCTCCTCCTCTATGACCTTCTCCTGGTCCTCCTGGTGTGTGTCCATCTGCTTTACACGCTTGTAACATGGCACTGGAGAATTTAATACCTTCTTGTTTAACAACGTGAGGCAATGAGCTTTTGCTTTTAATAAAGAAATAATAGTTCATAATCAAAGATAGGCAGATATTATATTTTACTGCTCAATCGATAAGCATAAGAGACAGAGGCTGATATTAAATCAATCTTACCATTCCTTGTGATGAGAAACTGTTTCTCTCTCGGCAGGTAAGGTTTGACTTTGGCCTCATCTCCCATGGCCCACTGCCATGTCGGACAGTGGTGGACTATGTGATCACCTGCAGCTACAAACTAACATAAACAGTGTTCCTTTCATCATCATCATTTATTTGCAGAGGCATGCTATTCTACAGAAATTCTAATCACGATCAAATCTGAGCTTAGGCTAAAAGTGACAGAATATCATCCAAGAAGTCGGCATCAAAATACCCCTGATGAAACTGTGAAATACTTGTCTCTGACTGGCTGAAATCAGAGGATGTATTATTTGGATATATTGTTCTGTTTAACTCATCTAAAGTGCAAGAATGCATTGGTTGCCAGGCAAATAGTGAAATTAAAGTGTTTGTAAGTGGGACATTTTGATACGTGAGCTATTTATGATAATGTGACTAACATGGCACCAAATACAAATTGAAACAGACTTGTAACAGAATGATCATGACAGCCCTGAATTAGTCATTAAATATGATACAAGCCTCATGCTAGGTGGTCAATTTTAAATCTAATGAAATAGCTAATATAATTATGTTATAGGCCCTTGATTTTCAAACACAGTATGTTTACCTCTTAAATACTTTGTAGTAGGGAAATAATATATACTTATGTCTTATTTAATGAAGCTTTTGATAAGAAAGTTTAACATTGGATAATTGGAATATTGGGATCCTTAGAGAATAGGCATTCTTATAATTTTGGGGTGAAAATCTTGATTAATAAGAAACTATTGCGTAAACAGCTTGAGTTGAAGTTGGAGTGAAATAACTAAAAAGGTGAAATAAGTTAGGGTAAAATAATAAAAGGCAGCAGGTCAAACTTACTACTGTGTATTAACATTGATTGATTATTCTGTGAATATAATTATACTCCTGTATTGCTATGTCTAAAAAGAGGGGGACAATTGGAACAGCTACAATTCTCACATCTAAGGAACACAAAAACTTTAATTACTGATTAATGTAAAGTTAATACCAGTTCTAAAGAATGAATCTTCAACAAATCAACAAGCAACATACTGACCTCTTCCGGTGTTATCACACCAGTTTCCTTGAATTTTGATTCCTGTCAACAAATAAATATGCCAAATAAACTAAAATATATAAACTGAGGACTTTTGCAGTTTCTCAAACAAGGTTACACACATGATTAATCATTGATCACAATTCAGGGCTTTACAGAGTCTGCCACAGTTAGTTTCAAAATTGGTCAATGACCTTGGACTTGCAGATACTGCTGCACATACTCTTCAATTTATTTTAAATAGAACTATCAACTCTGTTATAACTGATCACTTTTCATAATTAATCATCTTTAGTTGAAATCACCAAAATTGTATTTATAATTTACTACTAAAGGAATGTCTATACATGATTTCAGCATTTCATTTTTTAGTCAAAATTTCATCAGTTTAAGTCATTATGAAGTTCTTGTTTGAAAGATGTCGCGGTTATCAATTTCTTAATAAAAGAGGCGGAAGCATTGAAGACCATGTTACTGATTAATGAAGAACATTTTGCAAGGTGAGATAGTAATCATGTGAGGCCTTAAGAAAGTCTGCCTTAGTGGTGACATCACAAGTTGTGACATCACTTGTTGTGACATCACTTATCATCCTTGTTCTGTATGGATTAAGTAACCAATGGCATGACTGAAGTATCACATTAGCTGACCTCATCAAAGCAAGTGAAGGGGATAAGTACAACTTAAAAAACAATGCAATAGCTGGCAAAATGGCCTATCTGACGTGTCCCGGGGTTGATGAGTGAAAGTCCCAATTCTAGCCCTATACGGGGCCAAATTAATTAGGGTTAGAAATTACCTCTGATGCACTAGAGAAGAGATTAGAACAATTATAGGAAATTATTTTATCTTTTTTCCTTATATCGCATACATTGTTCAACAGCTGGTACTCAACAGGTAGATAGCAGGGGCATGTAACTTCAATCTGTGTGTCAATTTCATGTCTAAATCATGGATTGCTTCACTAGTGTTATCCTAGGTTGTCACTTGTTACTCATCTATTATCTGTTAAATCCGATAGAGATCCATGTCCACAGCACGTTGTAATACATTCTCACTTGATTGAGTCCTATGATGGGCTATTTATCTAAATTTTTCTAAAACAGATAGAAAGATAATGGAAGGCTACTTTATGTAATTTTGGTCTCACCTTAAAAATTTTACTTTGATATTCGGCAACATTGATTGCCGATTTCATTGCAACCCCATCAGTTTTTGACATATTTACAGACGCCATATTTGGTAGGCAACTTAGATGTGAAAGTGGTTGGATATTGTAATCTACAGTTTTATCTTTGCATGCATCAGTGTGTCAATTGAAGTTAGATGTTTTATTTTTATTGACTTACATCAAACTAGTTGGGATGCTGCATCATATACTAGACATATGAATACATCTAGCATATTGGACTAAAAGCAACTGCTACAGCTGGCAGCTCAGTCATCACGTATAAACCAAAGTTAATGAGCCACTCTGTGATTTTCATAACATATTATTTACCTTTGATACGAACCTAAATGTAATTTCTGGTGATATAAAATCAAAACATCTTAAAGAGCCACTCCGTGAGTTGTCAGAGTCATATATGCCAAACTTAATCAATGGTGTCATTTGATCGCCAAGTATCGACTGTTACCAAAAGGACACATTTTAAAGCTTATTGGTTTTTTACAGTGGCAATTATGAATGTAGAACGTCGAAATTATGATTGAAAACAGACAGTGGCGCGCGTCAAATAGTCAAACGTAATTTGGGAGACTTATCTAAAACAGCCAGGAGGGCAGTTAGGAGTTGATAGTGTTTGTTAGGTTATGTAACTAGTATCCATGTATATTGGACGTGATATCTACACCTCTGTGCATTTATAAGGCTGGTTTTAGATTTTCATGGAAACCAGTATTTGTCAGTTATATGTCTTTCAAGACTTTGACATAAAAAGTTAAGATGTTTTATTTTATAGCACCACATATGACATTTAGGTTCGTATCAAAGGTAATCAATATGTTATGAAAATCACGGAGTGGCTCTTTAAGAACTGATATGCCATAGGCACAGCTTGGAAGTTAACGAAGTTCAAATCTGTTTTTGTTTTAGAAAAATTGGCATTTTAAGACATTCTTCAATAGTGATCACCTTTAATACCGGTGTTAAGTATTCTGCTACACCGAGAGCTGTTCCCTTCACGGCGTTGACAAGATTTTGCATCCTGAACGTACAAGATTCAGTGTCACAAGACGCAATATTATGGAAATCCCCTCCCCCACTGTCGTATTTCCTTTTTCGAGGAGAGCAAAACAAGGGAGCTAATCTGTTGCTTTTGTGGCTGTGCGTGATTGGTAGCTCGGCGTATGCCGTCAAAAGTGGCGTACGTTGGCTACCGACATAGCGTCAGCGGTAGTCAAGTGCGTCAGCGGTAGTCAAGTGCATTGGTTAATAAACGACATTATACTTTCAGTTACTTTATTTGTTTTTCATAGAATTTTTCACAGCTGTATATCTGATTATTATGAAATGTAATTGATTTTTTAAAATTAAATGTCATAATATTCTTTATGTATAGTTACTTTCTGAAAAATAGCATGTGTATCTCAAAAGTGATGAATATTCATTTTCTCCAAAGTTCTCCTCTTGTGATGTCTATTGTGGTTACAAATTTACAATTCATGATCCTTATTTTTAATGTAAATCAACAGAAAATTTCATTATTTTTAAATTTTACATTTTGGAGAAGAATTAGGGACAAACAGTTTTAAGGATCCGACCTCATACCTCTATAAAATTCCTCAAAGACTTGAACAATTTCGCCCAAGGAAATTCATCTCAGTAAAGCACTGAAGCTGTAAATAACACAAATACCAGTAGTGCAGTAATCATATAACCTAGCTAGCTTCTCCTCATCGACCATTGGTTGACCTCTTCTCAAGCAGAAAAACCGGAGAGACAGATCACTAGGCTACTCCCAATTAAAATTTAGGTTGCCTCTTTAGTGCATGAAATAGCTAGGGCTCATTTGAAAGTTCACATTCGTCATTTCATCACAGCCTCGGAAGTGTAATTAAACCAGTAGAAAATGGCACGTTTTTTTGAAAGATTTGTTTCTTCAATTCTTTTTACTATCAACATTAGTTGCTGCCAAATGTATTATCTTCAGAAGGTCAAAACATCTCATTTGTCAACCCGATCATCCGTAGAAATAATCAGGTATCAAGCAAAAAGCACTGGCGGACATTCTCTTGGAATTAGAAACATGTATTTTCTTTTTCGTGAGATCACTCTAATTATCTAAAAAAAAAAAAACATTACCTGCTACTGACCCTCTAAAGAGCCACTCCGTGAGTTGTTGGGGTCACATAGGCTACTGATGGGGTCATCTGATTGAGAACTGACTGTTGCCGAAAGGATCACTATAGTTACTCTATAAAGCACGTCAGTGACTCAAACGTAACTAGGGAGACTATCAAAGGTGGAGACAGAGACACTTAGTGTTTGATTGGGCGATATATTTCCGTTAATGCGTTCGTTTATCGGTTCGATTATTTTCGAAAACTATGCACATTTTTCACACATTGAACAATAAAATGAAAAGGTGAGGTATTTGCAATCAGCATCATCGTTTACAGCAGTTTGGTACGCATCAAAGCCAAATAAAAAGTAGGCTACACCTGAAGTAGTAACTCTGACAGGATTTTATTTTTGGAGTATGACAATGATGTTTACAAATGATAGTCTCAATCAAACAATTAAAGAGTCTATTCTGAAAACTTGAACGAGGGGAAGTCAATAAGTTCATACAACTGGATATAAAACAGAAGCTTATTGTTGTGATATTGATCGCCGCTCTCAATTGCTTCAACAAGTCAGCATAGTAGGCTCCAATTAGCGTAGTTTAAGGTGGTTTATAGTCTATTTATATAGTATCACGCCCCTTGAATCCAGAAAGAGTACACCATGTTCTTGCCAGCAGAAGGCTAAGTTTTTAACTTCTTGGGTGCAGGAGAGACACATAGGACAGGTGCAAGTGCTCATGAGTTATGGTGTAAACACTTCCATGAGAAATGCCACACTCTAATGATATCTCGTCGAGTTTTATTATGCGATCGGACATGAAAAAGCCATGGGTCCCGTTGCACAACACACTAAGGTGACCTTAACTCTCTAATGTAGCCGTAGTGTAATGTTAAAGGATGTTGACCTTAGTGTTAAGTTGTTTTGTGCAACAACTACCGGGACCCGTGCAACCATATCATCTCTATAATGGCTTCAATGGGCCTTCCTCCTCTAATTAGGAGATAACGAAGTCCTACTTCGGACATAACTATCACCTAAATGGCAGAAAATTCCTAAAATTGTATTGACTGTGCCACTAGGATGCTTCCGTACTTGATTGTAACTGTATCTTTTCAAAATTATAATCGAAGACTGTTCCTTATGTTAAAGTTGCAACGAATCAAGAACACAGCTGCTTGCATTGTTACACTCAAACCGAAACATTGCAACATCACCCCTGTCCTTATGTCTCTTCACTGGTTGCCTGTAGAAGCTCGCATTGACTATCAAATACTCACACTTGCTTATCAATGTGTACACGGCATTGCTCCACATTATCTTCAAGAACTATTATTGCCCTATATTCCAACAAGGACTCTCCGTTCATCCTCCTCTAATTTACTGTGTGTTCCAAAGTGGAATCTCAAATCGTTTGGACATAAATCATTCCAACACTTCGCATCGGTGAAATGGAATTCTCTCCCTGATGAACTAAAGCATTCACCTACCCTTGAAAACTTTAAGAGCCATCTTAAAACTCATCTCTACAAAAGATGTTATAACAATTGACTCTTTTTTTATATTTTCTGTTTATTGTCAGCGCTATGAGCATACCTGTTGTTGGGTTTGGCGCTATATAAATGCACACATTATTACTTTCTGTAGTGAAGAGAAGGTATCTATTTGTCACTTGTTCTGGGATTGGGATTTTGTACAGACTTTCTGGTCAATGTTCTGTCTTGGTTAACGGAAACCTGTGATCACATCCATAACCTCAACAACTTTGGAATTGATTATCTTTGGCTGTAAAAAGAATAGAGACATAGGAGATAACATAGTCCGATTCCAAATGAATTTTGAGTTACGTGAGGCAAGTTAAAATGACTCCAAAGTTACCCGAGTCCGACTCCAAATGACTCGTAAGTTACCCGAGTCCGGTTCCAAATGACTTTAGTGGTACACGAGCCGCTGACGCCGGTTTCAATGATTCTAAAGTTATCTGAGGCCGGTTTCAAATGACTCTAAAGTTACCGCAGGCCGGTTTAAATGCCTTTAGCGTATACTTAAGTAGGTATAAATGGGGTTTTTTTTTTACCAACAGAGACCAAAGGGTATATTTTCATTGCCCATAACACAAATTACCTTTATTTTTTCTCTGTTATGGGTAATGACAAAATACCCTACACTCACTGCTGATCCAAATCTCCTCATTTATACCTACGACATTCTCTCACCACGCTATTCTTCAACTCAATATCATAAATAGATAAAAGATTCAATTGGCTCCCAATCATTATTCAGTTGTGCATCAACAACGACATATAAGTAACTATGCACCGGCCCATCAGATAATGCTTCTTTGGTGAGTGCTATTGTCATTCCTTCACTACCATTTCCAATTCTTCTCCCAGAGCCGTGAAGTGTGTCGTCGTCGTCGTCGTTGGTTCGAGATATAACCAAAGGACGTATTGGTCAGTTACCTAGACTCATATCAGTCAGACAGAACCCTTAATATCTTATTCATTAAATGTAAGCTCATATTCTAATCTAATCAAATATTCAGGATTCAGAATAAGATGATCTGCAAGATATCGTTAAGATATTGGTAAAACTCTACCGGATGTAATTTTTAAAACAGACAAGAACTTATCTCCCATATCTGTTACTGAATACGAAGTTTAAGATATTCTATAACCGTTTATTAAAGAGGCTGACCTATCGGCTACGATCCGCCATGTTGTTTTTTTTTGGAAAATGACATGTAAAAAGGCGCTGTACTTTTACTGCTTACATCATAGAAATAAACTAAATTTATGAATAGAATAAACACACATTGGCACATGATTTATGGTAAGACTAATCAATAATGCCTTGTAATCCCTTAGCAAGGCTTTTCACACTTGTAGCTCCGATGAATGGCTTCACTTCTCATTCTTGTTTTACTTTACCGAGTGTGAGCTCCCATTTTTGTAGATGTAAAATCTAAATCAACAAAAATGTTTCCCTCAGTTACATGTTTCAGCTGTACTAATAACATACTTGTATAAACGGAAATGTCCCCGTGAATTTCTTTTTTACAAAAAGTAACTCGATGGGAAATTCCTTTGAAAGCTGTGCGCTTCGGCGATAGCTGAATCATTATCCCAACTTTTTAATTCTTCCTTGACAAAGTCAAATTTCCAAATTTAAAAAAAAAATAGCGTCAATAATTCAAGTTCATAAGAACGGAAATATCAACGAATGTAACAATTACAGACCCGTAGCATTTACAAGTTGTCAAGACAAAGTTTTCGAACGATGTGATATAAACTATGTATTTATAACTATTTTAGAGATAATAAATTCTTGAAAAACCTCAAGTCCGGTTTTATCCCAGGCGATTCACCTTCAAATCAATCGACGGATCTGTATAACTTGATAGCTTTTGATAAAATGATAAATTGATAAAAGTACAGACGTAAGAGCTGTATTTTGTAACAGCATCAAATATTGTGTATATTTTATTGTAGTTTTAATTTTTATGTGACTGAATACAATATTCAGTCAAGCAAATCTTTTAACCTAGTACTTCACACTTAGCTTACCTAACAATCTCACTTCAGCTTTTGCATGAGCATTTTGCACTCACTTAATCACCAGTGCACTATCAAACAATAGCGTGCCCCAAGCGCGACCCTTCTCTTTCTCTTGTTTCATGCTTTTCAGCTTCTGTCTTTGTAGATATAGTGTTTAGGTATAGTTTTAGAATTTACTCCTTAGATTTCTGTCAGGAGGTGCAGAGACTTTGTCTGTTGCATTTGTGTTTCTCTTATCGGATCTATGTGTTATTCATAAGGATCGTTTGGATTTGGAATCATATTAGCAAGGTTAGTTTGGGTTTAAATTGTATATCGCATAAATGTGTATTTCTATAATTGTAGGAATATTATGTTTAGTTGTTTGGCATTTCATATCATGTATGTTTGGCTTGTATTGTTTTTTTATGATTATGTTCTTCAGAACACATAGTACAATGTGTTCAATGGTATTTAAGTACTTGTGATTATGGACACATAGTACAATGTGTCCTGTTGTATTATTTAAAGTTTATTAACACATTACATGTGTTATATAATCATAACTATCTCTAACTTAAACATTAACTTAAACAATGTTAAAACTTAAACTAAACTCTCTAAAGTTAGGTTAAACATGTGTGTTGTATGGAAGGTAAGAATGTGAAACTTAGTCAAGTGTGATTGGTTGAATGTATGTGTATTTTAAACGCAATGTGTGTTCGGTTGAATGTATGTGTATTTCAAATGAAATGTGTGTTCGGTTGAACGTATGTGTATTTTAAATGCAGTGTGTGTTATGATGTACGATTGCATAGATGAATGAATGAAACAGGGTTTTAATGATGTAGTATTTTATAAGTCTTTTAATAATGTGCATTATCTAATTTCGCCTACATTGTAAATACGTATATATTTTATTAATGCAGATGTTGATGATGATGTTGATGATGATGATGACGTAACATGAAGTCTTGTGGTTGAAACCCAAGTCCACACACTTGGTGGGTTTAACTTTTATATCATCACTCATTATCTTCTATTCAAGTCAAGTCTTTATTATTATTCTATTGTATATATGTAATCTATTTATGTGACATAGATGCATCGCATATGTGTAATTTATTTCATATGAACTTACTCCATGCATAACATGTATGTGTGAATTGTTGCATTACTCAAATGTAACAATGTTTAAATATAAGTACATATCTATTTGATATTATACATTATGCATGTATTGGCGCACAGCCGATTGTGATATGTAATTCTAAAGTATTGTTATTATTGTTTCAGGGTTTATTTATTATAGTTTCATTGTTTTGCAATAAACTATTGCTGGCCATATTGCGAACAACAACCTTCGTCTGTGTTTTGTTCAACGACTACACACTCGACTCGGTTTCATTTTGCGAGGTAAGTAAAGCCTTTGATAAATTATGGCACCTTCATCATTCAGGCGATTTGCTTCAACAATTTGAAAGCTTCTTTAAGAATAGATCCCAATGCGTCGTTATAAACCCTTATAGCTCAGATTTAAAACTTATAGTTGCCGGCATCTCGCAAGAGTCCGTTCTAGAAACACTATTATTCTTATCCTACATTAATGACATTGTTGACGACAAAACCATTGTTCATAAAACCATTGTTCATGACGTCACTGTAGCGGGCGGTCGCAAGGGAAGGAGGCCGTTTATCGCGGAAGGTTCTAAAACTGAGCATCGTGCGGTTATCAAATTTCTTACACAAGTTATAATTAATTTGGACTAGATATCTTCAGAGTGTGGCATTTCTCATGGAAATGTTTGAATCATAATTCATAAGCACTTGCACATGTCCAAGGTGTCTGCAAGATGGGTGCCACGAAACTAAAATGCACAAAATCGACACCAGAGAGTTGAATCCAGTCATGAGCTCTTGGACATGATGTCATCTACAATGCTGATCCGTGCCCGTCTGGTTTCAGGGAATGAAACGTGGATTCATCACATGGATCCTGACACTAGGCAAGAATTCATACAATGGAAGCATAAGCACTCCCCTGCACCCAGGAAGTTCACAACTCAGCCTTCTGCTGGCAAGATCATGGTGCCCATTTTCTGGGATTCAAGGAGCGTGATACGTAAAGACAATAGACCACCCGAATCTACAATTACAGCAGCCTACTATGCTGACTTGTCGAAGCAATTGAGGGTTGCGATCAAGAAGAAGAGGCGCGGCATATTAACTGCTGGAGTTGTGCTTCTTCATGACATGGCTCAAGTTCAACAACGTGACTTTGACACAATTTAAACATCCTCAGTCTACTACAGTCCATACCTGGCCCCAAGCGACTTCTATTTGTTTCACACATTGAAATAACACTTGCGTGGTACAGGATTTCGCTATGATGATGAACTCAAGGCAGCTACTGAGGCGTGGCTGAGGTGCCAGTAAGAAGACTTCTACCACAAGGGCATAGACAGTCTTAAAGTGCATCGAGGTGCAGGGAGATTATATTGAATAATCAAATCAATATCACAACAATTGACTTCGGTTTTTTATCTACTTCTATGAACTTATGGACTTCCCCTCGTACTTGTGAATGTGGACATGATTTTGAAGATGCACTCCACTTCTTTCTAATTTGTCCTACTTACAATGAATTTAAACTAAACTCATATTTTTCTTCGTAAAGGTCACAATCTGCAATCTATCCTGCATGGAAATGGCGACTCGAGCTTCCAAGAAAATACTTAAATACCAAAATCATAAATTCATAATACACTCTAGAAAATTTTTTGATTTGTCCTGAACAATATAAACCTTATGTGTCTTGCAATAATTATGTCAAAGTTTCAAAATTAGTTCATAAGCCTTCAAATGCTCTTTGAATTGGATTAAGATCCCTTTTTCTTATTACTATCTACAACGTATATCTCTTGTTAGTAATTATGATCTGTGAACTTCACGTAGAAGCATTCAAACAAGCAAATAAGTCCTGTCCCAAACCTTACACTTTTTGTGAATAAATTTGTTTAAACAACATTCTAATTTATCTCCCAAAGCAGTCTGATAAAAAAGGCATGTGACTCTAGCAATTCAAAATCTAGAAGAATATAAAATCGATTTCCAAGATTATCTACTGTTGGTTATGCACTATAACTTTGGATGAGGAAAGAGGCGACGGAGGCCAGAACAAATTTTATGAAATGGACAATTTTGATATACCACCACTTCTTGATTGTCCAGACTATTTCAATGAGTATGTGAGGCCTGTTCAAACTAAATGCAGAGATATCCGAGACCTGCACAATATGAATCTAGTTACCTGAAGCCACTTTCAAAAGAAACTAGCCCTAAACATGAATTTCAAAAACTGTTTGCAATATTTTTAAAACTCCAGTGTCTCCTGAGCGTTTTAGTCTAAGCTTCCTTCCTCGACGTCTAGGATCCACGTCTAGGGTCCGAAGCCTATTTTATCTGCAGCAGCTTCCCGAAAAAGAAAAAAATTCTCAAATGCAACACTATTTGGATACAGCAGCCATAGGGTTTGTCTTTCAGTCAATTTGTCGATTTGAGTAAGATGTTTCATTACTACTGACTTGGAAGGCAATGCCCTTCCCCATCGAAATCATCGGGAAGCTGCTGCAGATAAAATAGGCTTTGGACTCTAAACTTTGGGTCTGCATTCATCGCACATATACTAAAGTTTAGATTATCTGAACTACTAAGTGTCTTAGACGTTGCTTGACCGAAGAGCAATCAGGTAAAATGTTGGACTCTGGATTCTTAGAATGCCTTGTTGTTAAAGCACCAAATTCAAGGCATAGCATTGTTAACAGGGCCTGCAACCGGCATTGAACATTTTGTACAGCAACACCATGTCATGGTCGTCAGAGGTCTGGATAGCCAACATCCTAAGAAATGAGCTTATCAATGTACACCTCAGGGAAGAAGGTGCATCCTACCAACAGTGCCTCATTGAACGTTTTGATTGGGCTAACAATCATGGACACACAATGAATGGGCTTAAGTTATCTTTACTGACGAGTCACCATATTGCTTTGACTTTCCTGACATGGGGGGCAATGGTTGTGGCTAAGAGAACGTGAGTGAAATTTGCATACATCACTATGAGTAGGGGTACATCATTATGATTAGGGGTACATCATCCCGATTGAGGGTACATCACTATGAGCAGGGGTACATCACTATGAGCAGGGGTACATCATTATGTTTAGGGGTACATCATCCCGAATGGGGGTACATCATTATGAATAGGGGTACATCATTATGATTGGGGGTACATCACTATGAGCAGGGGTACATCACTATGATTAGGGGTACATCATTATGATTGGGGGTACATCATTATGATTGGGGGTACATCAGTATGAGCAGGGGTACATCACTATGAGCAGGGGTACATCACTATGAGCAGGGATACATCATGATTAGGGGTACATCATTATGATTAGGGGTACATCATTATGATTGGGGGTTCTCATTGACCGAATCACCACTGAAATATATTCAACTATACTATATTCATATGAAAAAGCTTCAAAAGAACAAATAATACTTTTCGAAAAAGTAAAAGTATGCCAAACAATGTGTCTTTCTGTATACATTTAATAATCAAGGAGACATACACACAAGTCATACATAAATCAATCATTCTTTAAAAGAAGCTAAAATCAAAGCCCTCGATCGAGTGAGTGACATAGGTTCATCTTCTTCCTCTTCTAGAGTTTTCCTGTTGCACAGATGTTGCATGAGTAAATATTCATGCATTATTTGTAAGTATAGAAAACCATTATCATTATGTACATGGATGAAATGAGTATATAATTAAACAATCTGTACTTTCATTATTATGGCAATGCATTAATATCATATTCTACATATAGATAGATCCTTTACATAATTTCTTCCTTTTCATGTCAAATAACTTAAGTGATAACTTCATAATGGAGAAGTCTGTTGCAGATGATGCTTTGTCTGTATAAATATTAAATATTATACAGTAACTATTTCAACATACATAACAATCAATGAAAGAATATCTGAATATTTTTCATTAATGAGCTGAAATCAAATTAATCTGACAGGATTTAAGGGTTGTTCCATATTGAAATGAAATGGAAAGGATACTGAAGTGTTAATCCGGCCACTGAAAATTGGAGAGCCCGGTCAGTAGCACATTCGGCTTTATAATATAACTTTTTCAGGTTATTATTTAGGGTTATAGAGTTCCCAAATCTACTATGAATTATAATCCCCATTGGTTAAGCCAGTTTCTATAGCCATCAGCTCTGCAGAAGAAGATGCAAATTGGTTTTAAGGGAGTTGCCTCTGTGGCCCTTGTAGGGACTGAATAAATACCAGTGACCAACGTAACTGTACTCATGTCGCCCGGTTAATGCCATCATGTACATCATAGTATAGGACTTTGGAATATAGAATGTGTCACCACTTATTGGCCAAAGGCAGAAGTGTGACAACAAATAGGTATTACTGAAAAACACAAAACAGTGAAATTGTTAATGATGGCCAAAATGATAACAATAAAACAATAGGCTAGTCTTAAAACTTATTACTTAAAATCAAGCTTATTTGTGATAAAAATGGTCATAAAATGATGTTTATTCAGACATGTGGAAAGAAAATTCAAATAATATCACATTTTGGGAAAAATCATTATTACAATTTATTCATTGAGTTTTGAACTTACTCAGCTTTTCTAAATCAAAGAAGTAAATAAAATGGTTCATATATTCCTCAAAACTAATTTGTCTCACATTCAAACAACTTCTGATAATAAATACATCTGTACTCGCTCAAAATTCCATGCACAACCTCCCTCACTGCCCAGTAAGGAGTCCTGTAAGTTACTTTTCACTGTCATGCAATGCCTCTAAAAGAAATTATATACATCAATTATATACATGTAATCATATACAACCCTTTAGACACATGTAACAAAAGTTAAGTTTTATTATTACACAAACATCCTTGCCTTTTATGTTGGGGATATTGTCACCATGTCAACTTGTCTGGTTAGTCAATTATGCTCAGAGGTGAGGTACTAAGAACCTCTCACAGTAAAAATAAACCACCAGATAAAAGAATCACTATAACCGTTCATTCATGTCACACATCCAGATGTGATTACAATGGTCTTCTCAATCAGGGGTCATAATCATTTCCTTTCAAAATTGTCCTTAAATGTATAGAAATCATATAAATCAGAGCGTAAGAATGACATAAGTCATTGAACCATTAAAGTAGATGATAATGAACAATACATAGTTGATCTAATGCCTTGTCTGGAGTTGGCCAGTTCTTAGTGCTATATGACACAGCCTTCAAGCTGGGAGGCCAAATGGCGAGTGTCAACTGAGGCCTCCATTTCTAAATGAGAAGCTCTTAACTGTACAGTATTTATACACAAGAGTCATATTCTCTTTAACTTGCATCATCCAGAGTTATCCAGCAACTGTTCATCTGTGCCTGTAGATTGCAAGCTGAAACACACACTCCAACAAGTCACTTTCCCAGTCTTCAGTCAGGAGTCACTCCTGTGAAGGGGGCCCTTGTTCCTCCCACATGCATTACCAGTTGAATAAAGAATTTATTACAAGACTCAGTTCATAAGTACTCTGTACTGCTATGTTTCCTGCAGAAGAACATTGGTTGCCATGGAGATATCGTTGTTTGTGAGCTGGAGTGCATGTCTGACACGGTCTTGACTGAATCCCATCTCCACGAGTCTCTGAACCTGCAGCAGCACACATGCAAACATAGTCTCACTTGTAAATAGTGCACCATCAAGTCAACAAAACATAAAAATCACTTTCAAATTTCTGACTGACAGTTAACAATTCCCTCCTCTTGTAAGCAGCTGGGAGACAAGGAGTTACAAAGCAAACTTAAATTAGTTCTTGCCTTCAGATTCAAGGAAATAAATCTCTTGATACTTAACGAAAAATTATTTGTTTTAAATCTCACACTTGTCTTCTTTTGTCAAAAATATCAAGATTTCTTGATAAAAGTAATAACCTTGGCAAAGCTTGCCACCTTGTACCTTATATGAACAAGTTAGGATATATTTGATTTGAGAAGAGAGTAAGGTGAGTCTGTGCATTTCACCTGAACCTCCAGCTGTGAGCTGTTCCCCGCCGCGGGCCCTGACTGGGAGGCTGGTGCCAATCCCTCTCCTGCACACAATATATATAACATTCCTCGTTACTGTCTACTGGGAAGCATTCAAATGTGGCTTAATGGAGTTCAGTATCCAGTAAACACTGTACATTAAGAGGTGCTGTGTAAATTTAGCATGTGCCTTAGCAAGTAGAATTGTAGCAGTGTGGTAAATTCATCTTCAAGTGCTCCAATAATAAAACCTTAGTCTAGTTGCTTTATAGAGTGGAATTCAATCTTTAATCCTGTATAACATTAAAGAGTTCATGTATCCATGTTATAAAGACAAAATACATGTCACAATAAGAGTGTTTGTTCTACATGCAGCTATATGATACTAAGACAAAGTTGTGTCACGATTAGAGTGTTTGTTCTACATGCAGCTAAACGATACTAAAACAAAGTACATGTCACAATAAGAGTGTTTGTTCTACATTCAGCTATATGATACTAAGACAAAGTACATGTCACAATAAGAGTGTTTGTTCTACATGCAGCGATGTGTTACTAAGACAAAATTGTGTCACAAGAAGAGTGTTTGTTCTACATGCAGCGATGTGTTACTAAGACAAAATTGTGTCACAATAAGAGTGTTTGTTCTACATGCAGCTATATGATAATAAGACAAAGTACATGTCACAATAAGAGTGTTTTTTCTACATGCAGCTATATGATACTAAGACAAAATACATGTCACAATAAGAGTGTTTGTTCTACATGCAGCTACATGACACTAAGACAAAGTACATGTCACAATTAGAGTGTTTGTTCTACATGTAGCGATGTGTTACTAAGACAAAATAGTGAAAATACATGTCACAATGAAAGTGATTGTTCTACATGTAGCGATGTGTTACTAAGACAATGTTTACATAAGAAAATTCATGTAGCTTTGTTATTGGAAGTTTATATCAGACACTTGCCTGTGTTGTTGCGCTGTCTTAGGCCAGGAGCAATTAGGAAGTCTGGATTGCCAAATATGCCAGGCCCATTTGCCAAATTCTGGATTTGAAAAGTATGAATTTAAAGAAGACCACAAAATTGTTAAATTCAAGGGACAGATTAAGTTGGACTCATTTCAGCAGTAAATCTATAAGTTGTAATAGCCAAGATAGACGGATAACATCTAGTGAGTTCCTATGTACCACATTACCTTCATGTCATTAGATCATTATAAGATAAAGAATATATTATTTTAGCAAATGCCTATGGACAAGTACCAGTGGCTGGGGTCGTGGCAGGTTGAGGTTGTTGGTCTGGTTGGTCTGGTTGGTCTGGAAGGCCAGGACCATCTGCTGCTCCAGCCGCTCCAACTCCTCCTGACGCTGCAGCTCCAACGTCGCTCCCATCGGCACCTGCTCCTTCCGAGACATCCCAGATTGCAGCAAGCGGCCCAAGCTCGCATCACACATCCGTGACAGCCACTGAGGCACCCATACAAGGCTCTGGATTTTCAGAAAGTTCATCCTCCACAACAGACCCCCAATCTGAAGTGTACAACAGACCCCCCATCTTGTATTAACACAACCCCATTTAGAATATACAATCGACCCCCAATCTGAAATAAACAATACACCCCCAAATTAAAATATATATTCGACCCCAAACTGAAATATAAAACAGACCCCCCTCTCTGAAACATACAACACACCCCCAATCTGAATTGCTCTCCGAGCTTGAAGGATTGCATATACAATGATAAGTTTATAACAAGCAAAGAATCATCACATACAGAAGATTTCGGCATTCAAGTGATTTTCATGTATCTAAAGACAGCTCTTTGGGAGAAATACTTGAGTGTCTCGTCTCCTATCTTGTAAACATCACACAACAGCAACTAATTGCCCTTACTGGCAGCTGGCCTCAGCTATATGAATACCCTGATAATTATTATCATTATTAGAACAGCGGTGAATGTTACTTTCTAAAGGTCTCTTTGAGGAAAGTTATGATTAAAGAGTGAACAGTATCTTCAAGACTTATTCATTTAAAGATTATTAGAAACTTACAATCCCACACGCTGCTATAAGTCTTGTTTCAAATGTCGGACTTGCAACCTGGAAATATGTTGAAACAAAAGAATTTCATTTGATGATACTATTCAAGTTTTATTATTATTTAAAGTTCTAACAAACAGAAACCAGGCTGAGATAGCAGGGCTTTATTGTAAATTTTGAAGAAATAAATAGTGGGTTGATATTATTGGTTACAACTGATGTACACCTTGGATGTAGAGAGCAAACAAAGCCCAATTGAGGTCACTGAGGAGGTATACTAAGCCTAGTATTATGTGTTTATGAAGTTTGACATGCTGAAATAATATAGAAGGAAGTTAATGACAAAAAGGGTGTCACTTTGTACCTGGAGTCCCAAGATATATGTGAGAGTCTTTCCAGTGACTGGCACGCCAAGAATGTGAGTCATTGCCACACGTGGGATATCCAAATAGTAGGGGACAAACAACGGGAACACAAAACAGATTCTGCAAAGAGAACGTCATAGTCTTAATCAACTCATTACTGTTACATCAAAGTGAAACAGTTATATAATCATTACTCAGTGTAATTAGTACAGTTATACTTTGATATTTGTCAACAACTCTATCTGTTACAACATTATAAAGAGAAGCATGAATGTACTATCTAGGCAGTAATAATCCCAAAAACCTTGATATAATAAATAATCAAATAGGCCCAAGTTGGCCAAGCGAAGTTTTACATTGTACAGTCAGACCCCGATAATCCGGACACCGATAATCCGGATCTCGCAGTATCCGAACGGTAGCAAACTGTAACCAAACTAATCTCTATATAAACTCATTAAATGTTGATTCATTAATCCGTTGATTCAGTCTCCGTATCCGAACGCTAATTAGCTGTAACGAATTAGTTAATTACAGCTATTTCTGCTTCATTAATCCGGCCGTTTATCAAAACGTTCGGTAATCCAGTGAATCCACTAGTCAAGTGAGCACCACACTGATTGATTCGGTAAACATCAATGACAGTGGATTGACACGGGAGTTGAGCGTGTCAGCAGTTTGTGATTGTAATAAATTGAGATGTCTAACTTAGTGTATCTGGAGTTTGTGATTTGTGTGATAGTTATAAACATCGTGTCAGTTGCATTTGACACTTGTCACGATGGCAAGTCCCGCCCCTAAGCGTAAACGATTCGAAATTACTGCCGCACAAAAAAAGAGAAAGTTGTAGTTTTAAGCAGGAAAATGTAAAGGGCAGTTTGATTTCATTAGCAAACATTTTGGACATTCTATGGGCAAGAGCACAATTTCGGACATTTGGCGTAGTAAAGATAAATGGTTAAATATTTCTGAAGATTCTGCTTCACTTATCAGGGCAAGAAATGCCAAACATCAAAAACTAGAGGAAGCACTGTATGTTTAGATCAATGAAATATACATGTATTTATCCCAGTTGTTATGTGTATATGATATAAAGTCATTAGATATTCGTAATACGTCGTTGCCTGTCTGTAGATCTGGTTCGTTTCAGTAGTCCGAACGTTTCACTATCCGAACGTTTTTGATGAAAAACGGAAGTGTTCGGATTATCGAGGTCTGACTGTATTTGTCTTTTATACTTGTAATAGAAGATAAATAGTTGAGTTAATAAAATTTACAGGATTCATTGTTATTTAACTCCTGTTAAAGTTTAAAACTGACGGCTTTAGCCAGAGGTTTTATAAAGCCGCCGGTTTTAAACGCTTAAATTTGTGGGACAAATTGTTCTGGACAAATATTCTAGCATGACCATTAAATAACAGCAATTTAAGAGCGAACCCTGTTTTTGCGTAGTTATTTCTGTGTTGAAAGGACTTTGCAACTATTCTATTTCTGTAAGAGGTGTGTTGAAGTTTATCCTAATGTGAATTCCTGGCATAATTTGCATTACAAACATCTTACTGATAACACCAAAAAGTGGCATACATAACAGCGAGATCATACAAGATACCTGTTACAATTGAGACCGAAATCAGCAATTATAAAGCTCATAAAAAATATTGTAAAACCCTGAGAACAAAAGTTTTAAACTAGCCGATGACCGTTGTGACAACGACGCAAACATTGTGACCTTTGTGATGTCATACCATAGGATCAGCATTTGAACAAAGACGGCCGAAAGATATAAAGGGGCAAAATTGGACTAAGTAAGCCAGTTGAAAACATTTTTGTTCTTCAAAACTAAATCATATTTAAGATTTATTTGTAAGATCTACCAGTAGACACAATCTAAAAAATAACAAAGACAACTGGAGATCAATTGGAGTACAGCACAAATATTTAAAGAAACTGGAAAATTAAATCTTGATTGATGTATCATGTATATGTATACAAGATGTATAAATTCGCGGTGATTCACCTTAGCTGATTTGCGGATATTCATAGTCATTCAAAATAGGGTAATTTTTCAAATCAACCAACCAGAAATGAGAATACAACTAAGTCATGTTTCAATAAATGATTTTTCTTTTTCTTTCTTACACAACCCTGTATATTACATAACAATGCTCAAGACAAAGACAGACTCATGCTTCAGCAGTTTTTGAAAAGTTTTTTCTTATGACATTGAGCAATTCCAAGAACAGTTACATAGTTAGAAATGGAGAAATCAATAATGTAAGGAGATGTAAACAAAAAGAATTGTTCTCCATAACCATTCCAATATCAAAATGACTTTCTTACGGTCCAGTTGGCAGGTGTTCAACTGTGATGTCCCCCTGCTGACAAGCCCATAAAGTGAGCGCCTCCACGCCACAAGCCAATAATGCGGACCCCAGTAGGTAGGACTGAAACAACACCACGTTTAGGCTTCAAACATCATTAACAATGCAATTCGAGACATACCTTTAAATCTATTTGCTCAGTCAAATAATTGTTTCCTTATTGTCCTCATTTCTAATTCAGGTTTAAACAGTTTCATATCACAAGGATCAATAATGTATTTTTAAAGATATTATGCAAGACTTGTATGTTCTGACTTACAGAAAAACAAAATATCTCACTCTTCAAAGGCAAACACATCAATCCTTGAATTACGTCAATGATACAAACATGATAAATAATCAAGGTGAAGGTTATCAAAACTAAAGCGCAACGTAGTGATAAAACCTACTGCAAACTTCCTGGAGCCGTATCTTCTCTCAAATATTCTGAAGTAGTAGATGAGCATGCAGCACACAAAGAGATCCTTCAGGTCCAGGAAGGCAACTTTCGATGTGAACAACCTCCATACCTCCAATAGATTAGTAAACTTCATCTTTAGACTTCATAGTATATGCAGAGACCCATATTGAACAATTTCTATAGAATAATTATCATGAAATAGTTCAAACATTGACCATGAAAATTTCATTTAAAAATCATGACACTTGAAAATTTTTACTTTTTGATTAATAAGCAACTTTTTATTAGCAAACGTATGGTCTGATTAAAGTCCACCGTCACAGAAATTAAATTTGTAAGACTTTACCTCTCCCTGGATGCAAACATGATCGATCGAGTTTCCTTTAGAACAACACTCTGAGAACAGCCCTGATAGTCACATGTTCAGACAGAAGTTCAGGTAATGAATCCAACAAAGAATTAAGTATATGAAGCTAGGGACAGGTAACTACTTTCGACCATAATTGCCATCGTCTTTCATAATAAACTTGATGAAGTGATATGCGCATAAATAAGCTGTATTCAGACTATGAGGCAATCTACTCTGTGTGTTTGTAATACCTGTTGTTTGTGGAGAAGCAGTGGTGGGTTGGAGACGAGGAAGTGGCGGTAGTGGCTCAGTGGGAATGAGAAGGCAAAGGAAGAGACGAGGGATGTCCACACAAGACCCAAGCTCACCGGCGCCTTGTCTGAAGATACATCCATCTCTTAATAGACAGTAATATACTTGTCCAGACTCTTTTGACTTTTCATAGAATTGAAAAAAAATGATAAACGTCATTCAAAATCAAACAACATGTTTTAACACCACAACAGCATTTTAATAATAAAGGTTTTATTAAATGTTTTATTCACAAAGTTATTGAAAGTTTTATGATTATGACACCTATTGCCTATGTAGATTGAATGATTGATGGTTTCTAGGATCAGTGCCCTTACATTTCCCATATTCCTGGAATTAGGAAAAATATAAAATAGAGCCATCGGTTCTGTAGCTCATTAGGGTATCTTTAATCTATCTATGAATACATGCAGGGTCACCATTTTGGGGACACAGAATCGCAAAATCTATAAATTATAATCCCCTGAGCTAAATGTTTTTACTGTGGGTTAAATACGTTAATGATGGGTAATGCGACGAAGTTGGGTGCACGTGAAAATGATGCAGTCACGTGACAAAGGTGTAGCGGAAAGGTCAAAGTGGTTTGTCACGTCATTCGAGCCTTCGCTTAACACGGCTAACATGTAGTCTCTTTTATTTCAAGAAGGTTATTCTGTAAGATAGAATCTCAGTTCAGATTCACAGTAATGCAGAAATTAATCAGAGCCGAATGGTGATTGTTGCTGTATAGCTCATATATTCGGCTCAAACACTACCCCGCAATATTGCGGTCTCCAACTGTGACCCTACCTTTAAATATGCTCTTTTTCAAGTTATGCTATACAGCAACAATCACCATTCGGCTCTGATTAATTTCTGCATTACTGTGAATCTGAACTGAGATTCTATCTTACAGAATAACCTTCTTGAAATAAAAGAGACTACATGTTAGCCGTGTTAAGCGAAGGCTCGAATGACGTGACAAACCACTTTGACCTTTCCGCTACACCTTTGTCACGTGACTGCATCATTTTCACGTGCACCCAACTTCGTCGCATTACCCATCATTAACGTATTTAACCCACAGTAAAAACATTTAGCTCAGGGGATTATAATTTATAGATTTTGCGATTCTGTGTCCCCAAAATGGTGACCCTGCATGTATTCATAGATAGATTAAAGATACCCTAATGAGCTACAGAACCGATGGCAAGAAGGTTATTCTGTAAGATAGAATCTCAGTTCAGATTCACAGTAATGCAGAAATTAATCAGAGCCGAATGGTGATTGTTGCTGTATAGCATAACTTGAAAAAGAGCATATTTAAAGGTAGGGTCACAGTTGGAGACCGCAATATTGCGGGGTAGTGTTTGAGCCGAATGGCGCCCAATGCTGTTTAGTGGGGCAGGAGTGTTTCTTTCAGGCTACCGATGTGGGATGGTGTGCACATCATTGGGTGTACGATACATGTTGTTATGGAAAAGGCTAGATTTCGGACGCATTACAGAGAGCTATGGATTCTGGTATAGTATCCCGGAGGATCCATTAAGGAGTTAACACTGCAGCTAAGACAGATAAGTTTTTCTTTCATTCCTAAAGGTCAATTAATTTTATAAATCATACATATTCAACCGGTATTTATATATAAGCTTTTGGCTATATATACTTTTAATTTAAAATAATTCAAATGTGAATGTAAGAATGATTCACATGAAGTAAATTCTACCCCTGCTATTATAACTAGTGTTTATCCCTCTCAAGGATGTTATCAAATTTCAGGTGGAGTCACTGCGAGACAAGAATTCTGTTCCGGTTCAGGTCATGCATTTGTTCGGTTGTTCTCACTTTTGTAATAAACCCGTGAGCCCGTGAGCTGCGGTAGGCATTACCCATCAGTGGAGTTTGTTGTCATAGTAAATATTTTAACAGAGGTCAAAGGGTCACCAAATCTATGAATTAAAATCCTTATCAGGAAAGGAGTCTGGGTATAAGGTTTCAACTTTCTACTAGGCCTTGTGCTTTTAGAGAAGAAGATGAAAATATGTTTTAGGGTATAAATAAATTACAAAACTCTACAGTCAAGGAGTCTGCAAACAAGATTTCAGATTTCCGGAGTTCATTGTTCTGGAGAAGTAGGTGAAATGGTGAAAAATTTATGGCCCTGATTGGCTGAAACATTATGAACTAAGCTCTTCAAAGGGCAAACATCATAAATTCTAACAGATGTCAAATTTTATTTGCTATAGGGGTGACATCTTTTTGATCAAGTGATTTAAAGAACCTTTGTCTTTTTGTCATGTTCCAAGTTTCAGAAAGATTGATCAGAAACTGTGGGAAGAGATGATTTTGACACTTTTGATAATTCATTGCAATACTGTAATTTATTGCAAAATTTATACAATGGTTGAACCTAATCCATTGCCTCTCTAGCATTTGTGTGGGTTGGTTGGGTCTTTGATCTTGGATATTGGACTATTGCTAGAAAAAACAACACATTATTCATCAAATAAAATAGACAGTTAATCAAACATTATATTTTCAGGCGTTCTCTTTTTCCTCTTATTTGATTAGGTAGAGCTATTTTTTTGAGAGAATATTTTCTCAAATATGAAGGTGTTTTTTTAAATTGTCCCTTTTAATAAAAACACGTTACAAAAATATATATTAACAAGTTGGCTACACATACAAAAACCGCTTGTTCCGTAAACAGATAACATCACAGCATCAGTTCCAGTCTCTAGTAACAATCCTCTTCCAAGAAAAGGGAAGCGGAAGTAGCCGATTTCACTGCCGCTTACATCATTTCGTTTATATGGAATATTTCAAAGCAAAGAGCATAAATATATAGAGCATTAATATATAGAGCATAAATAAACAAACTTTGTGAGTACATCAAAAGTAAAATTTTACAATATTACTTTATTTTGGTATAACGATTCTTTTTTTGTTATTGTAGTAAGGGGAAGTTTGCGAAAATACTACCTTCTCAACTACTGTTTAGAATATTAACCTGACTAATCAATATTTTCTGGAAAATATCAATTTAACAGTTTTCTAAAGTTTGCATAATTTATCTTCTATGACGACCTTAAATTAATGCAATAACAATTAGAAATCTTTTAAAACATGTTTCCTTCTTTTATACATATTTTCATTATTGCTATGGTTTCAATGTAATCTGTATTCAATGCTTAAAGGCCATTGGCCTATAGTATAAATATGGCACAAAAGTAACAATTATTTATCATCTCAACAATACCTTCACAAAGGTCGCATTTTTACATATTTTCATACCAAATATATCATACAGTCACACATTTCATATTAACGTACCTATACTATAAACGATATCACAATAAATCGTAAATTCTGATCAAATTACAACATATAGAGAAACCAGTAATCGGTCAATACACTATACCATCAAATGGTATGCTTTGATTCTAAGTATCCATTTTACTATTCTGTAAAGGAAAACATAAAGATGTGTCAATCACATATATTTCAATGGTAAATCTCAGGCCCGTAGCACCAATTTCGAGAGTGAGGGGGCCGAAATTACAGATTTGCTAGCTCAGGGGGGGGGGGGGGGGGGGTCCAAAATAAGGGATTTGCTAGCTCAGGGGGGGGGGGGGGGGGTGTAATACTGGCCCCCCGCTAGCTACGGGCCTGAATCTATATCTTACTCTGGGGAACGATGTAAATAAAACTATAAAGATCAATTTATTTATGTTCTTTATGAATCAATATTGACAATTACTCACATTTATTCGTGTTTAAGTAATATGCTATTGGAATGTTATATTATTTCGTTATTATCTATTGATGCCATAAAAGCATTTTGAAATGACCGAGTTTCGTTTGATAGTGGTCATCATCGGGATTCATCTTCATTGGTGAATTCCACAACCTTGGGAAACATCGACATTGATCATATACTATATTTTTCCCAACCTTGTGGTGAATTCGTGTCTTGTGAACGGGAACCAGTGATTTCGTAGACAAAACGTTTTCGTAGACGGGGTGTTTTCGTAGACACGGTGTTTTCGTAGACAGATTAAACGGTGGATTCGTAGACACATTATAAAATTTGAATTTATTATTATTTTAAGTTATATTATTCATTATCGATGTTGGAATACTTATATTTTATCATTTTAATCATTATTTTGTTTGCAGAGGTCCGTTAATTCTTGACACTTCCCGAAGAAATTGAGAAAACTATGACGCGCGAGATTTCTGTAATGAACAATTTTGTGAAGAAATGATCATTTAGAACAGGCCCGTAGCTCTTTATCTCAATGTTTGTATGAAAAAATAGAATATTATAAGTTTCTTATATACCTTATTTGTTTGTACAAAAAGTATTAACCTACACATCTCGGTACAGGATGTAATAGTGTATAGTGAGATGTTTTGATTGTAAATTCCTTTCTCGGCGACTCACCTTTTTCACCTTCCCGTTAGTTGTTAATCTGACAATCGTCGCTGATTGATGGTAAATCTTATATATTACCATACTTACCTAATTTGTTTATTTATTCACAAAGAAATAAAACAAAACAAACAACAACAATTATGGGCTTCCTTTATTACCTAAATGCATCGATCTGTTAATTTGGTTACAGATTTTGTTAAATCGAAGATACAATTATAATATCCCATCATTAATGATGTTTAATGTTGACTAAAAATTATAATATTACCATTTTCCCAAGTGTCTACGAAACCACCGTCAATCTGTCTACGAATCCACCGATATTTTTGTCTACGAAACCACAGTGTCTACGAAAACACCTACACCCTTGTGAACTCCTCTTTGGTGCCCTCTTAAAGGAGTAATTTAGACCTTAACACATTTTCTCCATAATAAATTATGGTAATGACCTTCCTCAAGTAACAAAAACACACTTGAGAAGTTACAATGCTGGTCGAGCAACTGTTTCGGAACATGTGAAAAAAGTGAAGGATTTGCATTATTCATTAAGTTATTTCACAGATGTCGAAAAATTAACTCTGTAGGGTTTTATTGTCCGACTTTCGCAATTTGCTATTTTCTTGATTTCAAGTAGGCGCACAACGGCCTCACCATATTTTCTTTGATTGACGAACTTACTCATATCACCTACTATACACTTGCTTGTATATAACTCACACAATATTTCAAGCATTCAACAACAAGAAAACGCTGTTATAAATGGTCGTTACCAAGTAGCTTTAAAATATCACGAGTTACTCCCCTTTGATTATTGTCAACATATGCCAAGGTGGAAGATCGATAAGATTTCTACATCCAACTACTCATTTAAAAAGGATCTCGATAGTTAAAATGATTATATATTGATGTCGATATTGACACAGTCTAATAGGGTGTCGCCATGAGAGATATGAATAGAATGAATTCACTTGGAACGGAGGACGATGCTGACGTATTCGAGATAACAGACTTCACAACAGCATCAGACTGGGAGAGGTTTATAGCGAGGTTTGAAGAGATAATTCATGAATGGAAACTTGCAAACCGCCCTCCACTTCCCCCATCACCTAAAGATGAATATACCAATGGAACATGGGAAGAGAAAACAGAAGAATTGCAGTTCGCAAACTTCAAATTCAAGATAACACACAAATATCTTAAATCTTCTGTGATACAAACTGAGGGTCGTACATCAGAAGAAAAAGATGGTTCACCAGAGAATGATGATGTTGAAGATTTGGAGGAAAAAACTCCAACTGTATATTCAGATTTAATGAATTTAGATAATGACTTCCCATCTAGGGCCCATCCTTTGTGCAGATGGTATGGTCTACAAGAATTCCTGATAGTGTCCCCTGCCAATAATGAGGTTATTGACACTGAGAGTAGAACAAAGCTGTTGTTAAGCTCTGCCGCAATAGCAATGAGTAACACAAGCTGCAGCGTGCCAGTGTTCATTCAACAGTCGCACAACTGGAGGAAACTATATTGTGGCAGTTGTGTGGTACCTGGAGCTAATGTAGAATTTGAAATGGTACACCTGAAGCGGATTCCATCTCAATATGATCACCTGGCTGGCCTACTTGATGTCTTCAAATCTAAGCTAGGCTGTGCTTACATCTCAATGCCACCTGTGTCAGTGTCAGTGAGATTCACATACATTTTGACAGACTGGTCCTGCACTGCCTGGCCTCAGGCACCTCCAGACTTTTCATCCATCATGGAAGATGAAGTAGGATGCACTGACTTTGGGGAACTGCCATTTGGTGCATGCGAAGATCCTGTGAGTGATTTGCACCTGTCATGCACATGGCCTAGTCTGTCTGAGGATATGATTGTTGAAAATCATCTTTATTCTGACCTTGACCCTCTACAAGCGCCTCAATGGTCAGTGCGTATAAACATGACTGATGAGCCAGTTTGTCTTTTGGGAGATTATGTTCGGGAGTTCTTGTTACTGAGTGAGCGAAAGGAAACCACTGATGAACTTCTTGGAACACTGATCTCAGAAGAAGCAGAAAAAGACAATGCAGATATAAGTCAAGCCTTGCAGCGCCTAACTGAACCAAATATCTCATCATACGCCATGCCAAGTCTGGGTAATGTTGTAACAAATGCATCATCACGTTTGAAAGTGAAACCTGAAGAGGCTCCTATAGGGTCAGACATGCTGAACCAGATACTAGTATTCCTGTTTCCTGATGCTAAAGCTGGTCCCAAATCAGAGGAGGACTCTGATGATCAGGAGAACAAAGAAAGATCAGCCAGATTTACAGAAGTTGTGGAGGAACTCAAGAAACAGATGAAGAGTGCTCCACTTGACAGCTTGACATTTCGCTTGGCTGTGTGTCTGTGCATTGTTAACCACAACTATGGTGGTCTGAGGGCTGTTGCTCATTTATGGCAAGAGTTTGTTCTTGAAATGCGGTTCCGCTGGGAGAACAATCACTCAGTAATTGGTATTGAGAAGTCTCAACCAAATTTAGGTGCTGCACTTTTTCACCAAAAGCTTCAGATGTTAAACTGTTGTATTGAGAGAAAGATCAAGAGAGAGTCTCTTGGCTACGGTTATGGATGTGAAACCAACTCCTCGCGGGGAGTGTCGCCAGCCGGATCAGCAGCCATTGGGTCTGATGTGCAGGATGATGAGGCTGGGGAGAATCACATTGATGCTGAACGTATTGGCAGTGTGGGCAGTGTCAGTGATGATGAGTTCTATGACTGTGAAGATGAAGAAGATGGAAACTCTGGACAGAAGGAGAAGGTAAAACCAAACAAAGGTCAAAGAGAAAGTTCTGAAGATGGTTCAAGACTCGAAGAGAGCATAGAATGCACATCCATTGCTAGTGAAGCCTCATTCAAAGACAGCAATACTCATAAACCTGATGGTAGATTGGCCCCTTTTAAAGACCTTAAACTACTTAGTTCTGGTGAACAGATGTATGTTCCAATCACACAAGAACCCTCTCCAATGACTGAAGATATGCTTGAGGAACATGCTGAAGTTTTGTCCAAATTGGGCTCCTCTCAAGAGAGCACACAGATCAGAGCCCGAATGCAGAGTGCCTGTCTCCTGTCTGACATGGAATCGTTCAAAGCTGCCAACCCTGGCTGCTGCCTGGAGGACTTTGTTAGGTGGTATTCGCCAAGAGATTACATTGAAGAAGAAGTTGAAAATGATGAGGGGGACAAACAGGTAAAAGGATGTTTGAGTCAGAGGATGCAAATTCCAGGCAATATGTGGGTCGAAGTGTGGCACAGCGCCAGGCCTGTACCAGCACGACGCCAGAGGAGATTATTTGATGACACCAAAGAGGCTGAAAAGGTTCTTCATTTCCTGAGTTCAATGAAACCAGCTACAGTTGTGATGAACCTTATGCCTGTTCTTATCCATGCAGCTGTTGTCAAACTGGTGGAGAATGAAGACCCTGATGTGCCATCTCTCAAAACCCTTGTTGATCAAATAGTAACCAAGGGTGTGAAGTTGACTCGCAATCCACTTGCAGACATGAGGAAGTATGAGCAGATAGTGCGGATGATTGAGATGGCGGAAACTCTCACTGCGAGGACAATATCATTGAGGTCAAAGTTCTCTGAGGACATGCTAGAGACGCGTGGAGCGGAGAGCGAGCTACACCACTTTGTGTCCAGCCTGCATCAGCAACCCGAGGTGAACGTGAGGGGTGGGCCGTGTGGACCAGTGGGCTCTATCATCCACAAGCTCTTTGTGCAGTCCCAGAAGAATTCCTATATGTTGTTGGATGAGGATGAATCTGGCAGCCAAGACCAGGAGGACCTCCACAAGCCTGCCAGCACCGTACCCGACTTCCCCCGCCCATGGGCCCGCGAGTACATCCTGCGGGCAATGGTCCCCAGACCTGCGCCTTACTCCAGGGTGCTGCCACAAAAACTTTTTTGTGTTCTCGTTGAGAATGACCATTTCCGTCTTGCAGGAGCATTTTCAAATGACACAACCTTTCAGTAGCATCCTTATACTGTCAAATTGTTATTATATATTAATATTTAACTACCTTTTGGTGGTACCTATCTGTTTTGTAATCATATGATCTAATTCATTTTTAAAATGCCTATCAGAATGTCACTATGTAAATAAGCTGCTCGAAAAATTATGAAAATTATTTGGTTTTCTGAGTTCAAAAGTATTTTTTATTATGTTCTTGTTAAGTGTGATTAAGTATATTAATTAATATATTAAAGTTATTTGCAATATTTGACTATTATACTGTGGTTGAAAGTTTTTTGATGTAAGACAATTGCATTCTCTCAGCCAATATAGGCACTTGTTTTACTATTTAAGTGTAGAGGAATCAAGTCATTAGTGGACTAATAACATAGTGTTTTGAGGATAGACATATCACAAAATGATTATCATGATATTACAAAATTAAATGATTTTATATGACAGACATTTCAATATCCATATATTTTCAACGTAAAAAATGTAGCAAACACCTTATTTTCACAAAATAAACAATTTTAAAGTCAAAATATGTACCACAATATGGATAACCTTTTGCAATATAACTCTCAAACACAAAATCATGTGTAAAAAAGAAAGAGGGAGGCGATCATATGGAACGGATGGTTAGCAGGAGTGACTTGCCCCAGCTTCTCATGCAGAGAAGATTCGTTGGAGCCCTTGTGGCTGTTATCTAACCTCAGCTTAGAACATGAGACTTTACAGGCTGTTATCATATGGTTGTGGATAAATAGATTGTGTTCTTATCCTGGGAGAGGCAATATTTTAAAACTTTTATTTCACAGAACCCAGTCAATTGTGATCTAGCTGCAACAGTAGTGAGATTGTATATTCATAGAAAATTTGTCAATATAGTAGATTGATGAATAAAAAGAGAAACTCATTTTGAATATATGGTAAACAATCGTTAAAATATCCATACGACAAAATGGGAAGTACTCTAATATTACCCTTTACATGAATTAACATTGATTTAAACCAGTATTTGTGACGGGTTAGTTGTTAACAGGGAAGTTCTAGAGAGCATGATGTCTTGTATTTTCATTTTCCTTAACACCCTTATGTCCACCCCTGTATCCACCCACACCCCTGTATCCACCCACACCTTTTCTGAGTGTACATTTTTCTCAAATTAATGAAATTTTCTATCTTATTAATACTTTATTTTAAAAGGATATACATGCTTTGATTCCTTAATCAGTGGCGGAATTGTCAACTGGGGGGGACTATTGTTACGTTACATATGATTTACCATGTTTCGGGTTCAGAATATGTCAATGGGGGGGAGGGGGGGGGGGGGGCTATTGGGCTATTGTTACGTTATATATGATTTTCAAATTCACTTGATTCTATAATTGATTTTCAAAAGGGGGGGACCCTCCCCCCCCCCCCCCCCTTGGATCCGCAACTGATGATGACCAGATACTTTTCTCAACCGGTTGCAGGTTAATCCTGATTTTGTTTAAGAATAATCCTTGAATCCAACCCTTGAGTTTATTTTTGTTAGTGGGCAATGCATCTTGTAAATTTGCCACTGAAAAGGTATGTCAGATTTGGGTTTTAGGGTTTTAGAATGAAGAGCTCAGTGATTAGAATGTTTGAAGTGTTTACTGGGATATTAAGGGAAATGCCAGAGGGAAGTCATTGTCTAGCAGGAGGTTGTACATGATAGTTATTGGCATAGTGCTTTATGTACTCTATGTTTTTAACGTCTTTGTGCTTGAATTCATTAAAATAAAGAATAACTATTAGAGTTTGTTATAGCTTGATGGGATGTGAAGTAAAGATTATAAGGATAATTAAAGTATGAAAGTGACACAAAGTATGTTTCATGAAGTTTGTATGTAACTCAAATATAGCCAGAATGTCAGATGACCTGTGATTGGTTCAATTCGCTTATTCTTTGCAACTTATCTCTTAAATGCAAAAGTTATGACATATTCTTGTTTTCGATTGTAAATTAAAAGGGCCATATAAATGTTTAGAAGTTGGAAATCAGCATCCCATTTACATGTTAAATGACCTACCTTGGAACACCAACCTATTTTTCTTGTTGTGTCTGCTATAAATAGGTTACCAAAATTATTTTGAGTCGGTGGTGCCCGCCACTGTCAGATTTTCAATCATAATTTTCAACAATTTCCTGTCTATTGTCACTATGCTAACTAATAAGCATTGAGATATTAATTTTCAGAAACAACCATTACTTGTCGATGAAGTGAGTGAGTTATTGCTTAACGCCGCTTGGGCAATATTTCAGCCATTAGCGGCGATTGTCGATGAAATAATTAATGAAACGTAATAATGAAATAACACCATTTATGAAGTTTGACATATTTGACCCCTACAACATACTCTGTGTCCCTTTAATTGGTGTCTGTTTTATATGACTAATAATTGATACAAGAATCAAGAAAGGAGAGATAACCAGGCTGCAGGTATTCACCTACAAGACTCCAGTGTTCTCAGTTGAAGAGTGGTTAAATCTAGAGCTATTTAAGTACATTTGTTTTGTTTTGCCATTAAAAGATTCAGGAAATGTTAACTTTGTTTCCCTTGTAATTAGCCCTTGTTTGGAGGTCAAAAGATCCAAATGCTTCACAATGTACCACATGTTCTGATGGAGAGTGGGTGAACAAAATGCACAGATCTTCTTTAATATTCCTCTGATGAGCAGAGTATTCAACAGCCCCGATTAAAGCCTGAACTGCTATCAGTTATTGTCCAGGTTCCACTGCAACCGCCACACATTGGAAAGAGCTCTAACTTTTCCCCAGAACTTTTCAGAAGTCATATACATAACGTCTGTATTTATACCCAGGAAGGCACGTTTTACATGCTCACATTGAAAGTCAAAGGTCAAGGTCATAAGTAATCCTTGTAAAACTTGATGCTATTAGGCATATGGTTTATATGTGTTGGAGAAGTACCAAAATTTATAAGGGTTTAGCTACAACTTGTCAAAGGTTAAGATCACAACGAGGTCACGGAGTTTGGATTATCTTGCAAAACATTTTTATTTTAACTTTTAACACTTTAATCAATACATGATTGATATACAGATATCAAAAATAGTTTTATGAGATACTAGATAAATCAATTCAGTCTATATCCCCGCTGAACGCCCCGGGATTTTATGAGAGGGCTTGTGATCCCAGATAAAACACGGACAGGAGGACATTGTTAACTTTTACAAAGCCCTCCAAGCTAGCTTATAAAGCCCTCTTATCTTTTAATGTGCCTTTTCGAATATGTACTTTTTAACCCGGGGGCGTTCACTTTTAGGTATATGTAAGGGTGTTAAATGACTAACTTTTAGAAGGATAGCTCCAAATGTTGTTACCAATACCAAGCAGCAAACGTTTTGCCAAAATACTGTTCCCAATCTGGAATTCTACCAACCGGTTTTACCACTATGCCATAGCGCGCCTCTTTTGTTTTTTTTTTAACGAAGGCTAGGCAAGCCATCCATACAATGAATACTTAAATAAGACTTCACCTTCTAGCTTTCTTTCAATGGAAAGCCGTCGTAATCGGTCTTTCTCCTTTACATAACCCCGAGGAATTTTTAGTATATGTTCTCATTCAAGGTTAAAGCTCAAAGTAATAAGTCCTGAAATCACTAAAAAAAAATCCAAAATTGTTTGAAACCACCCAAATAAGGTCACTACGTTCAAATGCGATTTCTTGACTTAATTCTCAATTGTCTTTTTTTATATATTTTTTTTAAATGCCCATTTTGTTGTGGCTGAGAAGGGAGGCGGAACAAGGGAAGGTGGAACCCTCAATTTCGGGGCTGCTCTACTTGTGTGGTATCCTGCAAACGCTCATCTTGTATAATGAAGTATTTAGAAGTTAATACTGGGTCTGAGAGTCTGTATTAAACATTCCCAGTAAACATTGGCTATTTATATTGCAAAGGAAGACAATTCCAAAGTTTTTGTGAACAGCAAAATCTTCCTGTTACTAACAATGCACATTGACATGCTTACGAATTGAATTATGAAGCTTATTAATTCCAAATAGTAAGCAAATCAATTCTAATTAGTAAGCAAATCAATTCTAATTAGTAAGCTTGTTAGTTCGAGTTAGTAAGCTTACTTAATGGCAATTAAAGTCCCATTTGGCACCCCGTATATTCCGTAAATATATTAGAAAGTATAGATATATATAAGAACTTCTCTATGTTCTATTTTGTATCATAATTTAAGGAACTTGATATGGTTTTATCGATTTTCTTCTAATTTTTGATAAGACGTCCTGTCTAATGCTCTGACGTTTTTCGGCACTGTGTTTCACCTGGAGATCTAACAGGTGTTTATCCTAGTCTTGAACATCAACGTGGGCCTACAAAGACTTAGGGACCTAGCCTAATCAGGGTGCCCCTAACTTTGACTTTTAAAGGCTTTTCTTGTTTTAATATTCATCATCGATGTGACGGTTATGACTTTTATGACACAATAAGGATCGACTTCCGAAAAGTAAATTGAGCGTGACGCGTGGAAGATGTTGTTTTATCTCAAAACCCGAGTTTGGTGATTCCCAGAGGGTAGTCCCGTGGCGAAAGCTGCAGTTTGATCCATCTGATCTTAAGAGGAAACGGACATTTGTTTTATCGTAAAAGTAATTATCAGTTATCACAATACGTTTTTTCCATATCCATGAATCTCAGCTTCGAAATGTTATCGAAACTGTACATGTCACCACCTTTCCGGCGGCAGTTTTCATCTCAGAATCAAGCTTCCGATAAACTGTGAAATCTCACCGAAAAGA
The DNA here is from genome assembly GCA_921293015.1 of Phorcus lineatus. NCBI lineage: Eukaryota > Metazoa > Mollusca > Gastropoda > Trochida > Trochidae > Phorcus > Phorcus lineatus. The sequence goes on along the minus strand of OV121095.1, from coordinate 17,102,372 downwards.
AATAGTTTACACAGTATTTCTTCATTTCAATAAGGAAGACGAGTTGTACATGCACACAGGGGCGGGTCATTGGGGCATTGGGCTATTTGTTACGTTATAAATGATTTACTATTCATTTCTTATTGACTTGAATCTATCATTGACTTTCAAAAGGAGGGGGTCGTGTTGGGTATCGCAATGAACGATATTGTTAGTCAAATTCAGGAAAAGAAAGAGTCTTGAGGGAGCAGGCAAAGTTCAAATATATTTAAGAGATACAATTAGGAATTGAAAGAATGCAGTCTTTGAGGCGATTATTGTTGCTAAATTATGTTTAGTGTCCTTTTTTACACCGTAGGAGCGGTGAACGGCAGGCAATATTTAGTAACTGAAAGTGGACTATTTGATGCGCGAGAGGTCAGAACGTTTTGTGTTTTAAGTGTAGGAAAGTTGTCAATATCTATATATTTATAAGCCACACTTCCACCGAAATCCATGCTGTAAAATAGAAGGCCTTTATGCGTATTGTCGCCAAATTTCTTTCAATTGTGTCTACAGACTACCCTGAAAAACAATGTCTTGCCGCGACAAACTGTCCGTCAAAATATTTGAACTTTTACGTACCTTTGATAAACAAGGACAAATCTAAACATACCAACACTAAGAATATTTATCAAACTATCTTCATGTCAAATTTCAAGGCTCTTCGTTGTCGTGTCATATTTGAAACAACATCAAACTCTTAGTGAACGATTTCATAATACAGGCACTATTAACTTGGTGAACGATTTCATTTTCTAGTAGTGGACGATTTGTTGTCAACCTTAACTCGTCATCTTATTTTGTTTTGTAGAATTCTAGCTAATTTTTCAGGTTTTTATACTTCAATGCGCTGTTTAAATGCTAGAAATGCCACCATATCAGTGTTGCTATTGTTAGGAACATTTGGAAAACTTTTGTGGGGTGATATATCAGTACATTGAGAGTCATAGATATAAGAAGATTATCATTAAAAATCGTTTATATGACAAAACAGGAAAACTAACATATGTAGAATGTGTGCGATAAGTTGCATGTTTCTCATGTACAAGCCGCGTGTGGCTTCTTAAACCATTCTGAGACGCACATTGCTGGCCGAAAGTACCACAAAGGCAGTTTTTTTCAGGGAGCAGATTTTACTGAACAGGAGTAGATTCTTTACAGGGGAATGAGCACTTGTCTCGTGTAATGACCCGTCCAAAGTAAGTCCACTCACGTCTAGCATCTCAATCTGCAAATGGTTTACGACTTATATAACTATGATAAAACAATAGTTAAGAATTCGAAGGAATGGCACTTTTTTTTAATTCAAGTTAAAACTTTTGGATATGGAAGGCCAATAGGTAAGAAATATAATCACTATGCGGTAAACAAAAATAAGTAAATAGAATCGAGGTGATCTGAATTGACATGATTTCAATATAAATGATGTAAATACACTAATCATGGAGGGAACAATTTACGCCCCTTCTGACTAGAAAACGCATTGAAAGCATGAACTTTGACATTAAATAGTTCACCATGATGTTCACTAAGGGTTCACTAAGGGTTTGATGGTGTTGTTTCAAATATGACAAACCTATAGTTTAACTGGTTTCATTATTGCTGTCAAGCAAGCAAGGGCAATCGGATCCTTTTCATGAGTGATAAATATAATACCAGCCTGAAGCAAAACTCAAAATGCCGAAATAGCTTGAGACGAAGATATGGGATTAGCTAATTAAAGCTATTTTTTGTAGGTATTTTCATCTCATTTACACTGATTTTAATCAAGTGGATCAAACGTGTAACGACAGGTATATCGATAGGCAGCGACCATTATAATGCATTCCTTCACGAAGTTTCCTCGGTTGTCTCCGCTGTCAACGTTCCGTAACTTGCCGATTGCCTGTGCAGTGTTTTGGCGTATATATCAATGTACTCGGAAAAGCACCTGTCAAGCAAAAGAAGAGGATCGAAGTATTGAATTACTGTATGTGTCGATGAAATAGAACATCTCATTGACATATCGTTCAACTTAAGATCACAAAAACATGACATACAAACATTTAAGAAGCTTATTTCGGGCAGAATAACATCCCGTGAGTTTGCAAAGGTTTTCTGCTTAGCTGTTTGCGCACTTTGACGAGCCGCCACGAAGTTAAAGGGGACGATCTGCATGTGCGGATTAGATAGATTTGCTGACGGTGACATTTTACTTAAACTGACTATTTCATCACTATATTTTGATAATTTAAATGCAAAAGAAATAAAAAAAATTATAAAACAAGGCACTGAACATTAGAGACATGTGTTTGAGAAAGTGATAGGGTTACGGTCTGACATTTTTTGAGAGGCATTTCGTGGAAAAAAAACAACTTCTCTACTTTCGATAACTTTACGAAATTATTAAATATTTCTTTTGAAAGCTTAATAGAACAAATTAACAAAAAATAATGAAAGGAAAAACATCAATGCTTTGTCATGCCGTTACAAGCCATTCGATACTGGTATCGCCGATAAATGTCTTCATTTCGCATTGTTTTCAATATGACTGAGTGAGTGCGAGATATTCTTTGCCGAATTATAGAGACTAAAGCTTGAAATAATAATACCCTATAGGTAACATTACCCCAGCTGAAATGCGAAATGATATGTTTTAATGACATGTGTATAAATAAGTATGCCTCCTCGATGTTAACATCGTGTGCACGAACTGCCAGACAGACAGACAGTCGTCTCTATTAAGTGACACAGGGTATGATTAAAAATGTTTGATGTAGCATTAGAAATAACCAAAATACCTTTTCACCTGAGATTAGTTAAAAGCGCATTCCAAAATTTGCATCTTTATCTCTAAGATGCCAAAATTATGATATTTTCTTGTTTTTAATGATAATCGGAAAACGGCCTTAAAGGATGTGTCCAATTAACGTGCATGTTTTTAGTGACCTATACTTAACACTATCAACCAAAAGTTGTCTTTGTGTCTGCTTTACGTAAGTTTCTGAAATTACCGTCGTACGTGTTTAATGTCGTTATATTGAACTGATAAGCATTGGGATTCTGATTTTCTGAAACAACCATTTCTCCTCAATGAAATTACCCGTTTGTGAAGTTTGACATATTTGACTCCAACAACAAAACTCTGTGTCAGGGAGAAGATGGCTTCAGGACAACCGGAATACATTTAGATCAACAATTTGTTTAGTATCAGGTCATAGACTATAAAGGATTGTCGGTCTAAACGTTCTCCCTCTGGGTACCAGGACATGATTTACGACTAAAAACCCTTAAAAGTTACGCCTTTACTGTGGTAGGATGAAATTCCCTATTCTCTGAAGCTACATTCTACCAATGAATAAAATGGTCACGTATCACAGAACAAATACACAAACCAGGGACTGAGTGCCGGTAATGAGGTGATGAGTTACAGTGTGTCTATCACCCACATGGACACTTTTTGGGGAAGAGTTGCACGTTAATCTCTCGCAATATATTTGTCTTTAGATTAGCATTAAATTGTTGTAAATCTTATCTGTCTGTATGCATAATCCAAATTCATGAATTATTTCATTAAACTTACATTCCGAACATTTGTCCTTTCCAAGTTGAAAGCAATGACTACGATTTGGGTCCCTCTCGTTTTGATCAGAAACACATGTAGAGAAGAAATACCTAGCGAAATTAGAAATACAAAATTGTCTACCATTACCTTTGGAAATCTCAATAAACATGGTGAAATATTACTCATTTCATTTACATATATATATATATATATATATAGTGGCGGATTGGGTGTTGGGAAAGGGACTTAAGTGGTAACAGTTTATCGTTTGCTTATCGTTTATCAACTACTGAACCTTCCATAACCAATACAGAAATATATGTTCAGTACACGACAACATCTTCTTCAACAAATCATTGATAGCTATAATTAAGATGTGTTTCACGAGTATTCTTAATCAACATACTACCTCAGGCACATTGTATAAATCATGGAGTGATAATAAGCAAGTAAAGGCTTTACTTAAAGCGACTCCTACTTGAAAATGTTTTGAAACAATCCCGGAAGTATTGTCCCTATCGCGCAAACGCAACCCTGGTGACGTGTAGCGGCCATCTTAGAAATACTTCTGTTGACACGGGGCACTACTGACTCAGTCGGATTCGGAACGTTTCAGAAGTTCCTTGTTGCAATATCTATAAGTTGCATTGGCACAATCTATATTTACACGATGAAGGACCTTTTTATTGTATTTTGCGTTTTGTTAGGTTTACTCATGTCAAGTAATGCTTTCTATTTGCCAGGGTTAGCACCCGTAACTTATTGTGAAACAGCGGGTTTAACCGACAGTTGTAAGGTAAGTGCAGGTTATTTATTAGGTTTATAAATTATATGGTGAAATCAAGATAAATTATCCATACGTGATACAGTTTAACATCACGTTTACTGAGGCCTCATAACTAGACATATATATCCAGCTTTCAGAATGTCATGTTGCCCATGTCATGTTATCACCTATGTTAAATATTGTTTATAATGTAGGCCTGTGTAGATATACAGGCCTAAAGGTTTGTTCTTTTTCACACATTCCATACAACTTTTAATAGCCCGAATTCATTTCGACTGATATCGAAAGAATGCAGGAGATACTTTGATCAGGAGTGTTTTTGTTGGAACATCTTAATTGATATTGTGCAATTTTACATGCAATCTCGTAAAACTAGATTAAAACTAGATTGCATGTAAAATTGTTCTTGTTCACACATTCCATACAACTTTTAATAGGTCGAATTCATTTCATTAGTTAAAACTAGATTGCATGTAAAATTGCAAAATATCAATTAAGATGTAGCTGTAAAATAATACGTCCCGAAGTCAGTAATTACATCTGGAGAATCAAACACCTATTCCGTCTCTTGCAGGTTGAGATTGTTAGGCTGTTCGATCACCTTAAAAATTTGAATGTTTTTGATACATTGCAGTGATTTGTGTTGAAACATAAGATGACAGCATTGTGTTTTGTTTATTTGTTCTCTTGTACAAAAGTAAATCAACAAATAAGGTCAAACAATCAAATAATAAGTTTTTAAGAATAAATATAGACAGGCTTAGGGTAAGCATCAGCATGTGACATAACAAAATTGCATCTAAAACTCATCTTTGATTGAAAGCTGACTTCCTGCCCTCAATTTATTTCTGTGATCAAAATTTGTCAAAGGTCAGCTGAACATGTCCTCAATTAGTAATTCTCTAGATTTCTTTACGGATCATTTAATCTAGTTTTAACTAGATTGTTTTACATGAGACAATATTTTATTTCAGACGCTGGTTCCAGTGTTTGTAAACCGGTTGAATTCTCTGGAGACTGTTGTGCCCTATGAATATGGAAGGTGATTGTTAAGTCTTTCATTGTGTTGGTTTAGAATAAAGAAATGTTGATAGATATTAAAGTGTTTATTTGATGAACTTAGATATAGGGCTATTTATTAAGGCCGAAGCCATACACAATATGTACATTGAGGAGCCTAGTTGTTAAAGCTGTTTATGAGCATGAAATTATCAATATGACCATCTGCCACACGTATATCTATGCTTTCAGTATCATACATCAATGAGAAACTTTTTCTCAGTAATTGAAAACTATAAATGAAAATAAGACTACTAGGTAACCATTTTTTACCCTTTATAGTGTCTATCTTCTAAACTCTGTAAAATTGTGAAATGTTTTTCAGTGCTGTCTGGTTAATTAAGCCCCTAAATATTCATGCCAGTAAAATACAGGATATGAGATAAAAACACATCATTGTGGAAGTTTGTAAGGTAATAGACACAAGGGTGGTTTTAGCAGCAGTGTTGAGCACTTAAGTGTTGGATAAACTATTTTGTAGTTCAGAAATTAAAAGATTTAAGTTAAGAGATCTAATGCTGTGTGGTAGTTGATGTTTGGTTTGCATTTTTGTAGTGGTGTAATGATTCATCGATAGTAATAATAGTATCAATCTTTGTATCGTCTACTTAATCCATACAAAACACGTTCAGACAATATATCAGGATGTTTATATCGTGAGGGTCCACGATACATCGATGTATCGCCATAAGAGACAATATATCCCGATACTGTTAGCGTAATTTGTTTCAAACAAATAACTACAAAAGCTAAAAAAGTTTTTATTCTATTTCAGAGATATCAGTGATTTAACAAACAGAAAATTGTTGATATTTCTGATATTTTATATGCAATTTCACAGTCTCTAATTTTGTGATTTCCCTTCTTGTAAATCTATAACATGTTGGTATCTAAGAAATAACATAAATTTTCTATGTCCTATAGTTTCATAAACTGTAGAGAATGGGGAAACGTATTGTATCGCAACCGCTGTATCTTAATGATAATTGTCTCAAAGGGTTCCTTAGCAATACTTCCATGATATATTGTCTTGCCCAATAAAACTGGAATCAGGATCTTAAGGCCACGATACACAGGTCTACATTTTTGGAACAATGAATTTAGACATACCAATATTATTTCAATTTGAGGCAAGAGAATCCATCCTTGCTCACTTTGTTTGCATATAGGTGACAATGGGTTTATTATATCCGCTGTGTAAAGCTGAACCTGGATTTTGATTCACTAGGTTAAGTTTTGTGCGAGAGTGTACATTTTAGCCTCTGCAGATCTTTACCTGACATGACTGTCTCATCTTGTAAGGAAATTGTTTGTTTCTGAAGAAATTCCATTTTATTTTTGCTTAGAAAGGCAACAGGGTGAGCTAGATGTTCAAAACAGAAAAAGAAATTGTATCAGTTAACACTCTCTGAATATTACTGAGATTGAAGTATGATTCAGATAAATACTTCTGATGAATACTTCATTATCTTTATAACTTTGATTTTTGTTCATGTGAAACCTAACTGAGAAATTATCATTTCCTGTTTGTAATATCTGCCTGACTCTCAGTCGATATTAGATTTGTTGTTTGTGTGATTTTAGGAAGACTTGGTTGATTTTCTAAACTGCAGGCCTTGCTTCCCAGTGAGGACAAACTAAAAATAAGTTTTGAACAATGTTTTAAAATTCAATATTACTGATTGTAACCACTGCTTTTTTTTGCAAACCAATAATTATATAGTTATAAAAAGCTTAGCTTTCTAGACTGTTATGTAGTATTTATCCATAGTAACAGGAAGATGTCAAGATGTTATTGTTTTGCTTTTTTTAAATATTTGTTTAGTTTGCAATCTTACTTTGCATGGTTTCAGGTGTGTTGTTAGTCAGTTTTCAAATGATCATCCTTACAATATAGGTTTTCACACATATTTTTCATACAACTGATCATCTTCAACTTCTGCTCAAAATTATTTCTTAAATTTATGCAAGTTTTGAAACAAAGAGAATTGAAGCCACAACAGTCACATGATATCCTTGTCAGAGTTCTTCGTCATACATTACTGGTGTAACGATCACTGATAAGATAGTATTGATGATTGACAGTCTACTAGGCTTTAAAGTGCAACGATACAATCTCATTCAGACATTGTCTCAGGATATTTATATTGCATGGGTCCTTGATTCATCAATGTATTGCTACAAGATACAATGTATTCTGATATTATTTATATAAAATGCTAAAAAAAAACAAAATGATGAGGGAAAATCTTAGAACATTAGCCAGGTGGGTGGTAACTCTAGTATAGTTTATAGAAGGCTAAGGGTAAGCACCAAACACATCTTCTACAATTGGCAAATTTATATCGTACAATAATTGAATACTATTCGTAAAAGTATGTTATGGAATTTGAAGAAACTCTTCAAGAATTTTAGTCACTTAATATTTTGATAGTTTCAAGTTTTGACATTGATATTGTTATAAATCAAAATGGTTAAGTATGAGGTTAATATGATGTAAGACATTAATTTGGTATCTTTTTGTTGGTAAGATTTGTTTCTTTACCTTCTAATTGCAAACTGAATGATTTAAGGCTGTTGAATACTTTAAGAAATTTAACATAACCACTGCATTTCAAAAGAGATTGAATTATATTTCCCAATCCAATATGTTCTGGTTTCTTGAATTGTAGGGTATTGGTATACATATTGTATTGTCACCATGAAAAATTGTGGTGAAACTTGTCTGGCAGCTTCCAATCCAATTATTCTCTTATGATATATCAGCTCACCTCATGAAAATGGTAAGGGAATATATTGTCTCGTCCCTTATGCCACTATACATAGAGGATATTTGTCTTTTCTTGACAAATACCATGTTCATGTCATTGAGGGCCGTAAAAAAGATTTTATTATCGTAAATGGTACAGCCATGGGTGATACAACTTTTCTGCGTCACGAGGCCAGAGACAAATTTACTATTTATTTAATGATTGAATCTATTGTACTTTTACGGAAATTGAAGTGCCCCTGCCCCTGAAAGATCCCTTCACCTAAGCAACAACTTCTTGAGTGTGTCATTACGTTAGAGCATTGTTTGATGACATCATGTCATTGTTGTTGTCAGTCACGTTCCAATGTTATTTTCACCAGTGACTTAAAACAAGAGTTATTATCACTGCTAGATCCCGATATTTCACTGGCAGCCATATAATAAACAGTTCTGTGATACACAGCAACAGTGTTGTTGCAAGAGGGGGGTCCTGGGGATATTTGCCCACCCCTTATGCTTGGTGTCACCTAACATTTTCATTTTGAGAAGTAGGATACTTCTACCATTGCAAAGCGTCCCATTTACTCATAATAGGTTAACATGACCCACTTTTTTTAAAACCTTGGAACAACACTGCGTTTGAAAGTAATTTCTGCGACATGAGAGGAATGAACATGTTGGGATGGAATATTTTGATCAATGATGTAGAGGTTTTTAAAAAAATTGCTTTCCATTTGGGCTGGCTATCTGACCCTCTGTAAAAGTTTTGAGAATTGGCTAGCTTCTACCATTGGGTCCCATCCTTTTATGATTGGCCAAAATGACCACACTGGTCATAGTCAGATTTGGGGGGGGGGGGGGGGGTGAAGTGACCAGTGAAGTGATCCCCAATGTCCTACAGCTAGGTGTTTGCAAAAACTGTGTTTGCTGCAAATTACAGGTTCCCTGTGGTACTCAATGATATGCTCAATATTTATGTATCTCAACATTTTCATACTTTTTAATATATTTGAACATATCTTTGTTTCAGTTTTGACTTCTGTTCAGATAGTTCGCCAAGCTCACCGGTGGAGAACTTGGGACAAGTTGTGTTCGGAGAGAGGATCAGCTCATCTCCTTACTTGGTAAGCTATCCTCCATCGGCATCATCACACCTACCATGCCTATGTCTGTTTAATTTATCAGCACCAAGGCCTCGCATCAAAAGTTTTATTGTCAAACAGTAATTTAATCATTGTAGACCTAAAAGTCAAGTGGTTTCTGACTTGGCAATGATGCCAGGTTCTTCAAAACTTACTTAATGTATTAGGTCAAGATTGGTTTTCTTGATTATAAACCACACACCAAATGGTAAAAAAATATGGCGAAGACCTAGACCCAGGTGATATATCTCTGAAAATCTTATAACTCAGAAATTTTGAAATGCTCCTATTTTCTGTTCATCAGACCTTTATTAGAGTTATTTAAAATGTGCAAGTCTGGTCACCACCTTGATACCTTATTTGTTGCTCCTTCCCTATAAGGGTTTTATCGCATGAAGTCGAAACATGAACAGCTGTAAAAACATGCAGGTAAATTTGGAGTCTACTTCATGCTTTTTTGAGTATCTAACTTACCAGTGACTGCAATAGCCAGCGTGTTGACTAAAGCATTACATATTATTAAAAACTATGAGTACACAAAAAAAAAGCCTGAAGGATTGAATTTAATACGTATCGTATTTCATATCACAGTCATGTCACATTCATGTACAGAAAAATAACAATTTATATAACATCAAATAAGGTTTCAACTACCATGAAAAATTTAATAGTACAGTTTTATCATCTGTGTTAGAAATTGGCGAGACCCGGCCACTTGCAAGTCTCTCTTTTAGCAGGGAGATAAGCCTGTGCATGTTGGTGTATCTCCTTGTCCTGAGGGAGCGGATGTCCAGCTTCGATCTGCACCATGGGGATTCAATTTTTTCCGGTTCATTCTGATGGAATTTCAAAAGTTCATTACAGTGGACCTTGCTGACAATTGTCTTTAATTGTCCATGTCATCTTTCCAAACATCGTTCGTTTTTGGGCTGTCAGTTCTGTGATTGTTCCATGATCAGGGCTCGAATTAGGAAATGTTTATCCACTTGCACCAAGTGCAACCTGACTTATACATGGTTGCACCACCCAAAGTTCAGTTGCACTGTTATGGGTTAGGTAAAGAAAGAAATAATTATGTTTTTTAAACTTTCTGTTTACCTTTTTACTTGCTCTTATCATATTTTTTAAACGTCAGGACAAAAGATGATATTGTCAACATCATATTCCAAGCAATCTGTTTTTACTCCATTCTTCTATGAATTTGCAAGTTTTACTTTTTGGGCACTAGATGGTTTATGTTTAATTCTGATTTCTGAGTTAATTTATCATTTGAAGTCAGACACATCAACCGGTCGTGTGAATCAGTCACAGTCGTATCACTTTTATCAACATGTGTCTAATTCATGTTTTCAGAGCTTTGATTGTGTCTATCACTTAATTTGGAAGATAAGAAATTTGTTATGCTTGAATGCGACAGCCATTTCGTGGCCTAAATACCAGAGAAAAATGCAAATTTATCATAATTTATACTTCTGAAAATGATTGACAGGATGATTTGTGGGAATAATAAATATATGTGATTACAAAAGTCAGATGAGAAATAAAATATTTCAAGCCTTCTATGTTCAGAAATATATGTTTTCTGCAATCATATCTACATCAAATATCTATTAAAATCATCTGTATTTTTAAAATAAACTCTTCAAAAAAAGAAACTTGACATTCATGCGAAATTGATTTTTTCGAAACGGGTAAAAAAAATTTGATACATACCTGTAATTTAAAGAAAGGCTTGCTCAAAAGTGTAAATTTATCAAAAACAATGGCCCAAAAAGTTTACGTTGTGTTCAGGGACGAAATGAGCGATTCGTCCAAAGGCCAAAGCACGTGCAGCATAGGATCATGAAGGTTTACATGCAGACACGTCTGCTTTAGGGGTTTAAAAAGCCATATCAGCCGCTGTTCATTCAGACTACACAACATCGGTATAGCGACCTGAAGAATGCCAAGACTGAACAGAGCGCAACGCAACAACGCTATTGGCAAGCAGGAGCGACGCAGCGAGATGTTGCAACACACTTTGGCGTGTCCAGACAGACCATCTCTTCATTGTGGACCCGTTTCAACACCCGAAATAGCGTTGATGATAGGCCAAGGTCAGGCAGACCAAGGGTGACTACTCGGGCCCAAGATCGGTACATCCGACTGCTCCACCTTTGGGAACGCACCAAGAGAGCAACGTCAACAACCATGCAGATACCAGGCCTGCGTCGAATTTCCGACCAAATGGTACGCAACAGGCTGAGAGAGGCTGGACTTTTTCCACGACGACCGGTTCGACGTCCCGTTTTAATGCAACGTCCAGTGGTGTCAACAGAGGATGAGATGGGCACGTGCAAGGTGGAGAACCATTCTCTTCACTGATGAGTCATGTTTTCTGCTTCGACGAAGTGATGGCCGAGCAGGTGTATACCAACGTCGTGGAGAACGTTATGCTGCCAACTGTGTTCAAGAGGTTGTCCCATTTGGAGGTGGGAGTCTCATGGTGTGTGCCAGGATTCGTCACGGTGTGAGGACACTCCTTGTGCATGTTGTGGGTAACGTCACAGGAGTAAGGTATAGGGACTTGATCCTACAGCCTTACGTTATTCCTCATGTCAACGTCCATGGTGGTCTCTTTCAGCAGGACAATGCTCGACCACATGTTGCACGTGTTTGTCAAGACTTTTTACAGCGTTACAATGTCCAGACATTGCCATGGCCAGCCAGGTCAACAGATTTGTCACCAATTGAGCATCTCTGGGACGAACTGGATCGACACGTGCGCAGTAGGAATCCACCACCCCAAACACTTCCAGGGCTTCTTGCAGCACTTCAGCATGAATGGCAGAACATTCCACAGGCTGTGATTGACAACTTGATTGCATCCATGGGTCGTCGGTGCCAAGCAATAATCAATGCCAATGGTGGCCATACCCAATACTGACATTTGTGCACCCCTGTGATGTTGAAACACTTGTGCACCTGTGCATTTCAAGAACATGCTTATTCTGAATAAAATTTACTGAACAGAGATCTTCAAACAGCGTTTTAGTTTTCATTTCAATGTATAACTTGCATCTGTGGTCTTTATATTGAACTTTGAAAGTCAGTGTCAAGTGTAATATAACAGGGTTATATTTAGGCCATTTTTTAATATTTTATGAGCGCTTCAATAGCTTTTATCTTATTAATATCCTGCCAGAATTAATGTTATTTTGGTAAACAATTTTATTGTTTTTGTTTTCTTTAAAATGTCAATCATTATTTCTAAGAATATGAATGTACATTTTGGAAGAGTTTCGTTATTTTATAATTAATCAGCTGAGTGTCACAACATAACTGTAAAATATTATTATTAGTTTCATCATTTTATGAAGTATTATTTTTGTGAGCACGATTAGTGATGATGCACTGTTATCGGGTGTGGAAACATGGCGTTCCGAAATAAACTAAGAACCGAAAGACAACTATTATCCTTTCTTTTTATGTTCGAAAAGAAAATGGAGACAGTATCCCGGTACGCACGTAAATCCCCCAAACGTGCTGAAGACTCTATACAAGTTTCTTTTTTTGAAGAGTTTATGTATTCTAAAGCAATCATTTATTTGTTTTTATATCAGGATTTACGAAAACACAACCCGGAAGTAAATTACGCAGCTTATCAGAGCATGTGGTCGAAAGGTTGTCAATACGACATATAAGCTAAGCCAAGCTTGTTCCGATTTAACACTATTTGATTAGAGTCTATAAAAAGATATTTAATTGAGGTAACATTTAATGAAAACAAATGTTAAAAAAATAAAAAATATGAAAAATAAAAAGATAATCATGATCACATGAGAAATATTAGATTGTCATTTTCGCATTTTTAGTATTTTCATATTTATCTTGCAATCATTTATAATTTCTTGGCAATTTCAATTAAGGATGATAGTTTTATCATTTCTTTGATAATGACTAAGAATAAATGAGATGATATTACTTTTAATGATATGTCTGGCCCAGTTACCATCATGCAATTGTTGACTATCGCTTGACTTGTTCTCAAGAAAATAATTTTAAATAATTTCCCGTTTTGGAGTTGTCGAAAACTTAACTAATATCTACAGAAAACAGGTGACATACTATGAAAAGAAGGAAATATATTGAAAATTATAAATATTTCTTTTTTTGCAAATATTTACACAGTTGTATTTTCGATTTGTTTTAAAGCCACGTGCGCGGCTTGTTTTGACAGTGTAATAAACAAGTAACTGGACGTAGTAATCATAAAACTATAGCAACGGACACACAGCTTGACCCAGTTTACGAGAGCTGTTACAGTTTATATGAGCATTGTTTCAGTGCCATCCACTTTTCATTTTCCTAAAGGATAAGGTCACATAATTATTTTTTATCTTTGGAAAGTTGAAGATGTATTTCATAAAAATGAGCTTGCACCAAGTGCAAGTCAGAAAAAAAGTGAGGTTGCACAAAATAATATTAGGTTGCACCAGTGCAAGTAATAAAGCACTATTTCGAGCCCTAATGATGCAAGTGGAAAGATCCATTTCTTATTTGATACATAGTGAATGCACTTGAGTACTAAATTTGACAGTCAAAATGTATTTAAACAGGAGGCGTAAAGCATAACTTTGATAATTGCACATTATCTGTATTCTTATCATTTATAAAAATCCAAAGAGCCAAAAAATTAGAAAATTTACACTTTTATTTGACAACTAGGACACCTTTTGATGACACCCCCAATGTGACGTATTAGGCCACTGGGGGGCTGGATACAGCTCTTTGTTTTTCTACGCCGGAACAGGGGGACATTGCCCTGTTAGTGGCAAACACTTGTTGTAGGCTAATTCAACAGCCAAATAGAGCAATAGCTTGACCGAAAGAATTTATTAATACAATGTACTACTGCCTCATGATATCAACATTCCTTATCAGTTGTCATATAAATGTGTATTTATATCAAAAAGCATAGAACTTGGGTGGTGAGAGGTCAACCACTATTGAATAACCCATATGTTTATATCTTGTATTCATAGATATGAGGTGTAAATTGTCCAGAAAAAAATTAGACTTTTTATATAACAGTAAAAAGTGTCATATTTCTTTTACTGTAGTGAGATTTGCATCGGTGGCCGGAAAAAAAGTCACAGGGAAAAAAGTCACGGAAAAAGTGTCACAACTTGGAATTGATTTCCTTTGGCACACCACGGATTCATTTGTATCATGTACCGCAGAAAATTTATTTTCTTTAACTTAACGTTTTGGACTAGTACTAAAGTGGATTATTCGTATGAAGTTATGTAACATCTTGTCACCAAATATTAAATCTCACACCGTGTGGCTATGCATCTGTCTTTGGATGTAACAATCTATCATATATAATAACAAGCGTTATGAATATCCTATATAATCCTAAAGAATTTTGGTGACGGGTCCAAACAAACCATGAATGGGATTACCTTATGGGCACCTGTTTGTCTTAGGAAGTGAAACTTATTTCCCCAGTCTGATTGTTGGGACAACATTTGGCAGAAGTTGTAATTGATGTACACATGCTATGGGATAGTGCCCATGGCATCCTATTGAAGCACTGTTTTTCAATGAACAATGGAAGAGAAAATGTTTATTTAAGTTTCACATACTCTCATACACACATACATACATGCATACATACATCCATCCATACTCGCACACATTCACACACATACATACATGTACCTATACATACTTATACATACATTTACCCAAGCAAATATGCTATATTACTCCTTGTATAATTTACACACATAATACAAATTACGAAAGATATATATATATCAATTCATCAAAGGTTGAAGTTGTTAGGATGACTTATAATATATTTAAACAGTGCTTAAAACTTGGATATTGGCTGTTCTTTTTTCAATAAGGTAAAATTACTTGAAAGGTTAGTTTTCAACCCTTTGTATAGTTAATAATGCAAAAACCTGATGAGTAACAGGGTTTCAGATTCTTTTTGTCAAATAATGTCATTTTACGCGTAAGCATGAATTATGAAGGGTGATATTTATATCAAGAGCCCTGCAATTGTAAAGATATTGAGAGTGAACTTATAAGTATTCTGTATTCTGTTGCAGCTAACATTCAAGAAAAATGAAACTTGTAAAGCAGTGTGCCAGAGAACCTACGAGAAAGGGGACCAGAATAAAATGAAGAAACTGAACTTCCTTCGGCGTGGCATAGCCCTCAACTACATGCATCACTGGATTGTGGACAACATGCCCATCACCTGGTGCTATGTCGTGGAGAACAACAAGCGCTACTGCTCAACTGGCTTCCCTATTGGATGTTTTGTCACAGGCAAAGGCAAGAGGAAGGACACCTGTGTCATGAATGTGAGCTTTATTTTTTATGTCTTTTTCTTGTAAGTTGGATAAATTTGATTGCTAAATGAAAATTCTTACTGGCCAATGCTCCTTTTAATTATTCTGTGAGCGACTGATGTCCAGATTTCTAAATTTTATGATTCTTGCCCTTGAGTACAGTTACTTAAATCATCGGATATACTAATATATTTTGTGAGGAGCATTTGTGTGGCATAATTAATTTGAAATGAATTTTCTTCTTACAAGAAGCTGCATGTGTTGCAGGCACTGTTCAAGGATTCCAACACTTACTACATTTTTAACCACGTGGACATCACCATTGAGTACCACTCTGGCTCTAATGAGGACTGGGGTGACCAGCTCAAGGGTAAAGGAGGCCGTATTGTTAGAGCCAAGCTTGAGCCAAGGAGGTAGGCAAGCTTTCACTACTCAGCATTTTTGGTTCTGACCTTGGATCTTTAGACTTGATATGCACTTGATCTCAAATTGCATAGCAATGGTGAAAAACACACATTCCATAGACATATTGCGCTAAAAAAACTGGGTGTCTTGCATCCTGAGTAACAAGTAACAAGGTATATTCCTTGTCCCGCTGTTTGGTAAATTATGACCAGTAAAAGATGTCAAGATTGTTATTTTGATAATTATGTTACACTGACCAATGACAAATCTCCATATCAAGTTTTCTCAGACAGTATCACACTTGGGTGAATAAAATTTGGGTTTTGGACACACCTGTTGATGCTCTTGATCGAGTTTGAAGGCCATTTCCAAAATATTATTTTTCACAAAGTTATGGCCTTTGGATGCGCAATTCGACTTGTAGTGATTAACAGATCTAATGCTCCAATGGGGACAAGTTTTCTCAGGAAAGGAATTTTTTAATGTAAATGAACTGCAATTGCCTGTGAAGCTCATTGATGCATTGTTTATTTTGTAATGATCTTAGCTGTATGGCACAAAAAATAGGGCTTGATATGATAAACTGTGTTTACATGTGAGTTTGGAAGAGGGAGGAGAAATCAGACAGGCTGCAGGGTTATGTGAGCTGAATTTTCCAGCGCCTCTAGACATGACTATTTTAACAATATGTGGTTAGTTTACATAGCAAATTACGGAGACTATTATCATTGTATGCAAAACTAGCAGGCAACCCTGTATGACCGATGAATGATGCATACCTGGCACTTTCATGACAAATTTCTATCAACCCTGAAATTGTTTTCCATAACCAAAGAAAACTTATTTTTAATTTAGGCGCCATAACTCCTTTGATTCTGAGAGCAAACTGGCAGAATCAGTACGAAACTGAAGACGAAAAGTTCTTCTTGACATCAATATAAAAATTATTACAAAAATATGTCCAGAACAAATTTTACAATTATTGAAAAAATTTATTTATTTCAAACTTTATGAAATCATTTATACCCTGAGGGGGCGGGTTAGCGCGTTTGGCTTCGGATCAAGAGGTCCGTGGTTCGAATCTTGCCAGGGGCTCGGCAGATTTGTCTGCAGTAGAGAACTGTTCTGCAGTCATTTTTGGGTGCAATGCTACACTGAATTGCAGTTTAGTACCACTTATGGTTCGCTAGTTCCAGCCGATGCTCGCAGGTTTCACCGCAACGCATGACTACAATGGTGTTGCGGGCTTTCTCCCTGCAATAATACTAGCAGCCGCGATATAAGTGAAATAATCTTGAAAGCGGCGTTAAACACCAGCTCACTTCACCTCATCTATACCCTGAGTGCACGTACACAAATTGAAGTGAAGCTTAGGATATGCCATTCTAAACAAATGATATGAATTACCGAAGCAGGGATAACGATAACGTTTCAACCCACAGTTATATTACTAAGCTAGTAGCTCCAGGCAAACACACACGTGCAGGCGGCACAGTGACATCCCAACTGAAACTCATTCACACAAAATGGAAATTGTCCTTCTTTCCGACTTTATAAATCAAGTAATTCACTTTTCTATGTATAAATGCAAATTGTATCTGGAATTGAAGGGCAATTCATTCTGTGATTAGAAGGTACTACCAAAGAAAGGTGGTAGCTAGTGAAAACAGGCATTGATAATTGCCTTACCGCAACACTGTCACATCATTTCCACATGTTTTATTTTGCTGCAAATATTTGCATATCTTCATTTCCATGTATAATTATACATGGAAATGAAGATATTTATTTCTTCTTTACAATGATATTAAAATGATAAAAAGCTACCATTTGGTTTGAAATATATAGTGTGCAAAGATGGTATCCTCAGGTATTTGAGAAAAGATTTTGATAATTGTGACATCACTTGATGCTCCTTTATTGTCTCATCGTCATTTAAAATTTTTATGCTATCGTATCAACTTTATGCAGTTACTTCTTACTTTCGAACCACTTGACCACATGCATTACTGGAAGGCTAAGTTTTGGGTTGGAAATGTTTAGTTTGCCTATACGTGATAAAAAGTTTTTGATTCTGAATTTCTTACAACTTCTTTCAAAGAATCTATTATGGAAGGTGAATGTAACATCCGAACTAATTTGTCCATATCATTATGAAGATCTCGGAAAAGTTTGGCACTTTGTATGTTGGCGATGTCAATATAATTCTTATCAACTCTTCTGATAAGTGCATCCAAACCCTGCATGGGCACTTGCCAACCTATGACATTAAACATTATTTTGCAGTAATATTATCAAAAAGACCCTCATTATGACATGGTGTTTATCTCGTATCCAGTATTTTGCTGGCATGAATAATCATGTTCATATCATAGGCGAATAGCTTTAACCGACAGAGCATTGTACTTGTACTTGAATCATTTGGGAGCGTGCAATTTCAGTATCATACCGTGTGATTATTCTTTCATACATACGGTAAGTTGCCCATCAATGAAGATAGTTTTCAGTTCATTTTCTGAAGGATCATAACATGTCCACAAGACCTATTGTTTCATAAGTCATTCTTCTAAGAATTAAAATCATGCTAAAACTGAACTAAAGATCCAATGGCTCTTTTTTCTGTCCACAATGAACATAGGATAAAAGTATGATCTCAATAACATACGTTATTGGCATATTTTGTCTTGTTAATTGCTGCTCTTAAATACACTAGAAGCACAATGTATCTCTCTTATATTGAATGTTCTAGTATTGTGTTCAAGATAAAACTGATCTGTTGTCAGTATTGACCACAAGACTGGACAGAACCCATGTGACAAGAGTGCTGGAGTGAAAGGAGTCAAGGGTGGGGACATCAGCAGCACAGTGGCCATCAACTACACGTACTCGGTTATCTGGGTGGTGAGTCTTTCAGTCCAGCCTCTCTATACTTCGCTTGTCTTCTTATGTATCACTGATTGTTTATGTCAAATTAGCAGAATATCATTGCCAGAGCTAGATTGACTAAAATGCCCCATGGCAACTTTAACGATTGTGTAACAGAGCTTCAGATAAGCTTTTGGCTATGTGGGTTTGATACCCAGATTTTTTATAACTGAGTGGGTATTTCAAATATCAAATGGGTATTCATACTTTTTGATACCCACCATTTTTCGAAATCTGAGTATTCATTTCAAATGTAAAAAATTTAAACATGTTATTTCTTTAAAGAGATATGGGAAAGCCTACTTTCTGTTTGTAAATGATCAGGAATACCAGAACATATTAGACGTGTGCAAAATGATGAAATTTCTTTTCAAAGACAACTGATTGAAAACTTGTACGGCAAAACGTCAGAGTATTTATTAACTGAGTCAGCATTGATATGTAATTGTTACCAATAATAAATTAATCTAAACACGCTTGCGAATATCCCTGACCGGTTTTATTTCTTTTTTACCAGCAACTCTCGTTATTTTTTCTTGCATCATCTTCATAAAAAATGCCATCATTACATTCTACAACTATACCACATATATATTGAAAAAAAGTTCTCATTAAAAAAAATATGTCAAATGACTATTTCTATGTGCTGGTCCTAACTAAACCTTTTTCGAGCCCTAAATCTGCACAAGCCAACACTGACAAAACGCCGTTGTGAAAATAAAGTAATCATGCTAGTTTCGTGTGCACATTCAAAGTCAGCAGGCCCCAATCTTGCATAAAACAAACGGTGTTAAACTCCTCACACAACTGGGAAATATCAGATCAATTATATTGTAAATATTATTGGAGCGAGTTCTAAATGGTGTTCGGAGTAGAAAGAGAAGCCGCTTTGCGCAAAGCATTACTCGGAGTAGATGTTTACGATGTAAAAAGACTTTTCCATATTACCAGTAACTTAAAGTTGAGATTTTCACGTAACTATTTTGATTTTTGTTAATGACACGATACGCATTATAATTTTTATGTAAAATAATGTATTGGGTAAATACGCATTGCTAATTTTTGAGAAGTGTAAACGTAGATTTTTAGTGATTTTCATTACGCAGACAATTTAATTTTCTTGCGTATGTTGACTTTTCTTCTGAGTAAAATACGCAAATACGCAGCTTATCTGGAGCTCTGGTGTAATATGTATTCAAATTTATCAGTGACAACTTTAAGTTATGAATTCAGTTGGAAAAAAACAACTTAAATACAGTTTTTTCAAAACACCAGTTGGGTCAAACATCCCGTCACAATGGCTTAACTCTTGTCATTAGACTGCTACATAGTACATTGCTAAGATACCAAATCATTATGAACCAATGTACTTGTGGAACATATATTCAACCAATAAATTAAGAGAGGTAGATTGGCTCATCCTTTTCTATCAACGATGACAAATATTTGCAAGCAAAAGTAGATTGTTTGGAACGGTTATAAACCCTCTGGAGAAACCCTGCTTAGAGGGATTGTCACATACCTATCAAAGTTGCCATGACAACTAAAAAGGAAAGTTGATATCATGAAGCAGTGATATCTCATATTTATGAATTTCTTTAGGTAATTCTTATGCCTCTATTTGCCTGTCGAAAAAGCTTACAAACAGACAAAAAGAAAAAGCTGGAGTTAACCTAATGCGTCACACACTGGGCGTAGCTTTGTCTGCTGGGTAGTTTTGTCAAAGCATTGCCTTCTCTGAATATTCAGTTATCCCAAAACGGGGTATTAAATGTGTCTTGATAGTTAAATTAAAGTGTATTTTCTCCTTTTTTGCTCATTTGATTGCTCATTTGATTCTTATAAGAATACAGATAATTATTTGCAGTAATCAAAAATGTGTTACATGTCCTCTTTAACGTAAGTCATGATAAGTGTTGTGCCTCTGTTTGCAGGAAAACAAACAGATCAAGTGGTCGTCACGTTGGGACTACATATTGGAGTCGATCCCTCACACTAACATCCAATGGTTCAGGTTTGTCAAGTCAACTCAGGATTCATCAGTATAGCTTTTGCAGATAGATTAATACAATATTTTGTTTAAAATGTTTTTAAAAAGCCTAAGATTTAGGCATGGATGCAGTTACAATAAGTTACAATAAATGATCTATGTTGGATAAATATTTCATGTAAAGATAGTAGATTTATTATTTCTGGTGAGTGTGACTTTATTTGACTATGTGTTATTTTTGCAGTATAATGAACTCTCTGGTGATCGTGCTCTTCCTATCCGGTATGGTGGCCATGATAATGCTCAGGACTCTCCACAAAGACATTTCTCGCTACAACCAGATGGACAGCTCGGTCAGTACAGAGATGTATATATTAACAAGCAATGCAAGTTAAAGCATCCTGTCTCGGGGTAAAACGCATACACTCTCGCCTTTGATTTGATCTCTTATGTAAGGACGTCATCATGTTTGGTAAGAGTGAAAGCCAACAGAGCTGTAGCAGGCTCTCTGTAGTTGGCTGAATTTTTTTCATGAACCATCTCAATGAAATTATTTGATTGGCTGATCATAGGTCACAGCGCAAAAGTTTTAGTAGGGGTTACATCCCAGGGGTATAAATTTACTCTGAGACAGGTTGAAGTTAATGTGGCTAACATGATCCCCAAAATTATTTTTAGGTGTTTTTATTCCTTCAAAAGCATGTACATGGGTGTTCTATATATAGATACATGACATACAGGTGACATATAGGCAACATCTAAAGTACATACATACATTGATAATTGGTTTAAATATGCTATTACAAGAATATGCTACTAATTTTCACATTTCGAAATTGTTATTTGTCTTTTCAAAGCAGAATATTAATAAATAATATTTACAGTTTACATGAAAGCTTTTGTTTGGGATCAGAAATGCTGAAGGAGAGTGTATGGAAAGAATTCTTTGCATTTGAAATAGTTTTGTAATAGTTTGTAGTCTTGTAATAGTATTTCTCTCTGATAAAATCTAAATATCCTTGTCTTCCTTGTCCTAGCAACTTCTAGATTGCCCCTATAACAAATCATAATGGTGTTGCCGGCTTTCTCCCTGCAATAATAATAACCGCCATGATATAACCTCACTTCAGTGGGTTATCTTTACCTTTCTGGCAATATTTTTCTTGTGAGAGGTTTATGTCTCGTTAAGAGAGTTCATTGAGTCAACTGTATACTTCTTTCCATATATTTTCAGAAAATTGACATTCACATATTTAGTGTATAATTGTTTCAGGGGCTGATTCACAAAAAGAACTCATTGTAATTCATTGTAATTCATTAAATGTAACTTGTTTTCTCATCAATATAATAATTATTATGAGTAATGTTGAGATGAAACCACCTTAACTGAACACTTTCGGTACATTTATTTGCCATTAGATAAATATTTTTTATTGCCAGTGTCCTCCCATTCCTTTACACATTTAGGCTTTTTTGCAATATGTAGGCAAAATATTACAGAAAAATAAGATTTTATCCACAAATTCCACTGACATTGAAGGGAAGAAATGGCTAATTAACCTGGTAGTTTTTATAGTGTCAAATCTAGGACGCGCGATCGTGCGATTCACGCTAAAAAAAATCAAATAGCCCCTCATAAAAAAGTCAGTGCGCGATCTGTCGTGCAGTTATTTTGACCCGTATTTTATAAATAGAGATATAATCCTTGCAAAAAAAACCTTTATTTTCACAAAGTATTGGTATGATGTTAACAAAGGTTGTTACTGCCTATAATCAATGTATAAACAATCGTAAAATCAAATCTCACGGCGAGTAGTTACCAGTGCATTTCATTTCTAAAATTAGCATCAGAATAAAACACCTTCTGTGATTGGCCCTCTTGTGAAGATCACGTAATCTAAGCCAATCATAATGCTTTATACAAACATTTACCAAATCGATGTACTTTTTATTCCTCGTGTTTTGATCTGAGCTTTCGAAGTTTAATTCTCAAAAAATGAAGGTAGGACCGTAGGTTTCATTTCATCAATACTATCGTCAGTGATATTTTGTTGTGGTTCTTATTTTGTTGATAATATTTACGTGACTGAATTGATTATTGAAGAATTCATATTCATTTGCGCGATTTCTTTAAACAAAATATTTTCTGTGATTTCCGATAGATGTTTGCATGAATGTACCGTTTTCCACCTCGCCAACATGTAATTATTTGTGTAGGTGAAGCGCTGATATGAATTGATTAACGTTTATTCACCAGTTACAAACCGATACCTTGTAAAACTCGTACATACAATATGATGAAATTACAGATAAAGAATATTTCCAGTTTTCAAAAACAATCCCCTCCCCCCTACTTTTTGGAAATCACCCCTCTTTTTTTCACCATGGGGTGACAAATCCCCCCTTGTTTTCAAGTCCTGGAATGGACACTGGTTTTTACCAACACCAATGAACAAGATATCTCCTATATGCTATCACTGCTTTTATTATTCCTTCAAATTAAAGAATTTTTAATATTTCTTTTATTCCATATCCTTTTTCAATGTCCTCCTTTTTAAAGAAACTACTTTCCGAGTCAATAATGTCCAAAATTTAAATTTTCAATTTTGGTCCAATTTTTGAGAGGAAGAAAATTTTCTATCCCAACTAAATTTTTTATTGAACCTTAGGGATTGACAGAGAATCTCTGGAATTGTTTGACATTTAAAAAGTATTTCGTCACATTCCGATACAATGCTATAAGAACATTTATTGCTCCAGAATGTTTTAATACATGGTACATTGATAAGTAATCGTCTTCTGCTAAATATGATTTATTTTATTCAAATGAACATTGGTTAGCAATAGAGATCAATTTTGCTTTTTCCTAGAAAAAATACTTTATCCACATTACCTTTTGCTTATTTATGATGATTTTAATACAGGAGACACTAATCACCCGTTTTTGACACGTTTCTCTCTCTACCATATCTTCCTTTCCTTGCAATAAAAATTTAAGCATTTTTTATGGAAAATCTTGCATTATATCCTCAGGGGGTTAGTGATGAGCAAAGATGATTAAATCATGGGATTAGCAAAGATTCGAGAGAAAAAAATCTTACCATAGGTGTGAGAAATTGTAGAGACCAGAAATTAATTTTCTTTGATATTTTTCCAAATTTTATCTTAATACTTTGAGTCTACCATGTCATTTAATTCAACATCATATTCTATTTCTGAAATTTGTCTTTGTCCAATCTAAATTCCATTCTTTGTATAGCTTCTTTTATGAAGCCTGGATTTATTCTGCATTTACTTTTAACCTTGAAAATCTATGCCAATGTATTTTAAAAAGCATATAGATTTCATGCAGTGCCATCTAACGTCACTGTTGTTTCCTATTCTTACTCCTTTAATGATCAAAATACTTGATAATGTTAACACTTAAAGGATTGCTTAAGATGATATAAGGTTTGAGTGTTCATCCTTCAATGGTCCCATCTTGTGTTGTAGGAGGACGCTCAAGAGGAGTTTGGCTGGAAGCTTGTCCACGGTGACGTGTTCCGCCCGCCCCGCCAGGGCATGCTGCTTGCTGTCTTCACAGGCAATGGCACTCAGCTCTTCTGTATGACCTTCATCACCCTAGGTGTGTATAACACTCATTGTACTTTGTGTGATTAAGGCTCAAATCATTGAAATGACTCTCGCCCCTCTATAGAACTGGGGTTAAATTGATTTCATCAATACTATGTCCCTCTGATTTTAGAGAAAAATTTACTTTCTGCATAATTTGAAAAAAACCTTACTATCTTTGCTCTATTTTTGAGACTGAACATGGGTTAAGTTGGCAACTGTACAGGCTCCTGTTGACACAGCTTTGGCGTCAACTCTTTACAATGGTTGGCTTGATACAGCATTACTTGTCCCACGCCGCAACACGCGACAGGGGACTATGAATTCAGCGGCGTCTGCTGAACATACGTCCTGATACTTGTTTACACGATAACTCATGAGGCTTCGTACCTAGAGTGTTCATAATTTATGACAGCTTTCAATGGAGGAAGACTCAGACGGGAGTCGACATTGGTGACCTTGACCTTATTTTTAAGGTCACCATGACACTTTGACCACTTTGTAATCCATTGTTAACGCAATATCTCGTAAAGCTTAGCACCTAGAGTGTTCATTTTTGGTGACAGCTTTCAATGGAGGAAGAATCAGACGCAAGTGGACTTTGGTGACCATGGCCTCATTTTCAAGGTCACAACGACACTTTGACCACTTTGTAATACATTGTTAACGCAGTATCTCGTAAAGCTTAGCACAGAGAGCGTTCATATTTCGTGACAGCCTTCAGTGGAGGAAGACTCGGTCGCCAGTCGACATTGGTGACGTTGACCTCATTTTGAACGTCACCATGACACTTTGACCACTGTGCAATACATTGTTAACGCGAATGGCGGGGAACATTGCCATGTTAGTGGCAAACACTTGTTTTATAGGTAATACACCAGGAAAGATGATTATCCATTCAACCTTACTTACACAGTATAACTCTATGAAAGTTTTCATAACTGAATCGTTTTTTGAAATTTGAAAATTTACAGCAGTTATTTAAAATATGAGTTTTATTTATCTGACATGACTCAAAATACCTATATTGCAGTGTTCGCATGTCTGGGTTTCCTGTCCCCTGCTAACCGAGGTGCTCTGATGACCTGTTCCATGGTATGTGCTCTGTACTTTTCTGTCTAATCACTGTCACTGACAACTGTGTAACAGTTTCTGTCAGGTACCACCACTAGCAGGTGTTAACATTACAGGCTCTCTCTTCTGGCTGTTGGCAGGTGCTGTACGTGTGTCTCGGCACCCCGGCCGGCTACATCTCGGCAAGGATCTACAAGAGTGAGTGTACTCCCACTTTCATACACTTCTTTTGATTTCATCATCATTCATTTTATTTCATTTTCTCTAGGAATTTTTTGTTAACTTTTGAGAATTTGTTTTTCAGTGTTTGGAGGAGAAAAATGGAAATCCAATGTTTTACTAACTGCCTTCTTGGTTCCCGGGTATGTAGCAATATTATGTTTTCAGTTAATGTGCAAAGTCAATACTTGTATCCCTTGTAATTCCCACATAATGGAATTTCTATACGTAATCTGACTGAAATTGTTTTAGAACTGATATAATAACTAAGCTAAGTACATTACTAATATTCTTTTGAGTTGATCTGCATCTGTAATGAAAAATTTATTACAACAGAACTAACTGAGAAATATCAATAGTACTTCATGCAGATTTAATGCAATGTTGTTTTAAATTCTTCTGGTCTTTTAGAATTTAGTTTATGACTGAAATATGTACATATTTGCACAATAACTTGTATGGTAGATTACTTTAAAGATAACCATACCAGATTCTTAGTAATAATCATAGATATGCATTATCTGTTCATAATTCATACCTACAAATTATTGGCATGAGTCAAGTGCCTTATACTAGGTAGCCAAGATAGATTGCATCACAGTGTAGGAACATGCAACTGACGATGAACTGACTGATAATTGCAGAGTGATTTTTGGCATCTTCTTCCTGCTCAACCTCATTCTCTGGATCAAGGGGAGTAGTGCAGCTATTCCATTCACCACCCTCCTGGCCTTGTTGGCCCTCTGGTTTGGCATTTCGGTGCCCCTCACCTTCGTTGGAGCCTATTTCGGCTTCAAGAAGAGGGTATGCTTACTTAGTATTGCATTTACTGTTTGTAATAGTCATTCTATCAAGAAACTTTATCAACTTTGTAACAGTTTTTTTAGGTATTTTTTTTTTCAAACGATGTTTTTAAAAATTATTTGGAGTTGCCAACATCATTTTGATGAGAACTTATGTGTTATGGCCCTCTGTGTGTTATAGCCAATCGAGCACCCAGTGCGCACCAATCAAATCCCACGTCAGATCCCGGACCAGACTTGCTACACCAAACCGCTCCCTGGGATCTTGATGGGAGGCATCCTCCCATTTGGCTGTATCTTCATCCAACTCTTCTTCATTCTCAACAGCATCTGGTTTGTATTGTGCTACTCTCGTTCTGGATTCTGCATTCCCTAAAACAGACTGCATTATGCTTGCAAAATTAACATTCATCTGTAGAGTCTTCAGCTTAGTGAAGTTTGAATTACAACCTGCCATTTCTTAATTAATTAAAACTTGCAATTATCGAATTGCATTCATCAATTTGTTTATGATTTTAATAAGATTTATTCATTAAACAGTTTCTACTTTTGGAAAGATAGTATTGTCGAGATGAGAATGAGTGGCATTACACTCTTTAAATGCATGTGTTGACAAGAGCTGGTTTGTGCTGCTGCAGGTCACATCAGACGTACTACATGTTCGGTTTCCTGTGCCTTGTTTTTATCATTCTCATCGTCACTTGCTCAGAAGCCACTGTCCTTCTCTGCTACTTCCATCTGTGTGCCGAGGTGAGTACTGCAGTTCCCCTATATACTTAATAATGATATTAATAGTAATAATAATACTGTATTACCCCGAAAGGAATTCATTTTGTATCGCCACAGAGCTTGAACATGCAGGAAGGGCAACACAGGTTACATGTAATAGATAAACAAACACTCTATTAAATTCAAAGATCATTTAAAAGACGAACGCTGAAAGGAATGAATGTATTTTTACCTCTAATGGTTTTATAACGGGGTAATAAATATCTTCCTGTCCCTGCATGTTGATGACATGATGTAACTTGTGTTTTGTTGTAGGACTACCACTGGTGGTGGCGTTCTTTCCTGACGAGTGGCTTCACAGCAGTGTACTTCTTCATCTACTGTATCCACTACTATATCACCAAGCTGGAGATGGTGGGCATGGCCAGCATGCTGCTCTATTACGGTTACACCATCATCATCGTATTCTGTTTCTTCTTGCTAACAGGTGAGTACCCAATGCCTTCCCTTAGAAATTGTAAATGCAGTTGAATAACAGCTTTTAACTCTTAAGTTGATATAAGTTATATTAACAAGTTTAGGCCCCCGCTTGCTGAGTTTTCCAGAACCTGCCTCGTTACTGTGAATGTGTAATATGCACCAGTGACTGAATTTTCCAGACAGGTCTATTTGATAATATAATGAGTGTTTATATTGTTGTATATAAACTAGTTGGCAAATCCCGTAGTTGGATGATTCTGGATGATTCTTGCCTGTCACTTTGAATGAAATTTCTATCACTTCTAGAATGGTTTCAATAGCTGTAGTAAACTAGTTTTTAATTCAGCGCATGGTCAAAATTGTTAAGAAACTTGAGACAAATGACATCGATATAGGTGTTCCAAAAATATCTCCATATATCAAACTTTATAAGATCATATAATTACTGAGCATGCATCGGCAATTATATACAGAAATGAAGCTAATTTATCTCTTTTTCTTCATAATAAATTTCATTAATCTACACAATCCTAAATGAAAGACAATAATTGTGGAAGCAGGATGGTGATAAACCCTTAGAATGTTCCGACCTCCACAGTCTTATTACTAAGCTTGTAGCCCCTAGCAAACTCAGCATTCATTGCATGCAGTCGTCACTGTGATATCCCTGATGAAAATTTCACTCACACATAATGGAAATTGTGTTTATTTCAAAGTTTATGAATCACATAAATTGTTTTGTAAATGTTATTGAAGGCAATTATTCTTCGTCACGAAGATGTAAAATATAACAATGTATTCTGAAGAAGGTATCACCAACGACAGATCTGTGGCTATAGCTAGTGAAGACAGATTTTGATAATCACCTTTTCGTGACATTTGTCGCATCATTTCCACATGTTTTGTTTACTGGGGAATATGTGCAAATTATACATGGAAATGAAGCTATTTATTTCTTATAATACAATATAAATTATATAAGAATGTGCCACTTGGTTTTGAATATATATATTATCCGTTGTATGTATGGCCTGAAGAGGCTCGTTGAGCTGAAAGCGCTAGCCATTAAAATGGATTGTTTTTACTTCTGACTTCATATTTTTCAATATATAATACCTGGGAGCTGAAGGTCAATTTCAAGATTGTGAACTTTTTTCATATATATATATATATATATATATATAGTGTGCAAAGAGTAACCACATGTATTGGAGAACAAATTCTGATAATTGAGATGTCATTTACCTACCCTTTATTAATATCATTCTCATTTGAAAATATTTATACAATTGAAGACTCTCCTATCCTCTTTATCTTTTATCTCCGGATAAAAAGATAAAGATAGGTTGATGATATAATTGCTTCTCAGTTCACAAAATATAAGAGATTACCTGTTTGTGCGATGCTTGCTGGGTCTTAAATGATTTCCATACACATAAAACTTTTATATGAAAATGAAGACAATTATTCCCTCTATCACACGTTATCAATTTCAAAATGCACCTAGCTGTTAGGGTAAACAAAAGTATGTGACAAAAGTCACTGTTCTTATGATTTGAATAGAGAAATTAGCTTGCTGTGTCTTGTACAAACTTTAAATGGAATTAAAGACAAGTTTTTTCTCTTTCTTGTGATATAAAAGATTGTCAAAATACAGTGAGCAGATATGGAGGAGATGATTTTAAAAAATGGTATGAAACTAAAAATATTAAAAATTATTTAGAACAGCAACAAAACAAAACTTGGTAGCATAGCGACAGTTGGATCATTGATATAATCATTGAACTGACATACAATAATCATCCAAGGTTTGCCAATAAGGATAACAGCTAAAATAATAGAGTGAAAAAATGTGTGCCAGGAGATCATGCAGCCAAAACTTAAGTAATCCTGGACTATTCCAGGACCCGCAACTTAAGGGTCAATATGGCCTCTATGTTAATACTTTCAGCGGCAAGTTATATCAACTGTGATGTGGTGGGTTTTTTCTGTGAGCAAGTACTAGATACAAATTTAAATTGTTTAGCGCCTTTTTTGGCTTCTCATATCAAATGTTGTTTGTTTCATATGATGAAAACCAAATGAATCTCAAAATTTTATCTCTTTCAGGTGCCATTGGCTTTTTCTCATGTTTCTGGTTTGTGTCAAAGATCTACAGTGTTGTAAAAGTGGACTAGGGTATGAAGTCGCCTTCGGAGGGAAAGCAAGGATGTGTTGTGATATGTTGGTCAACAGGCCTCCAGACTGATGGACTGCCAGCTATAGTGTTAAAGAGTCCTTTATTTCACAAGGAGCAAGTAGAAAGTGTCAGCAAACAGTCTGCAAATCTTTGCCACCTGTCTATATGTCTGTCATCAGCCTCTGGATACTCCGCAAGACAGCAGCTCATTATGCATAATTAGTAATCAGTGGTTTTGTTTTTATACATAGGTACATACATTGGTGTGTATGTATATGGTATACCTAACAGGGAACAGAGTAGTGTATGTGCATGTATCATCAGTCGGACCTTGGCTGCCTTACATTTCAACTGAGGGATGATTTATGCATGGGTCCATTCATGCATTCTTTCTTTTATTGGCATGACTGGTTTTTTTGGGGTTGAATGAGAGAATGAACAATTTGTTTGGGAGCGATTGTTGGGGAGTTGTGATATGTCAACTTGTTAAAATTGTTGTTGTTTTGTTCAGATAGATATGGATTGCAAATATTTTCATATTTATCTTAGGTCATATGGTCTAAGGCCTAAAGCCATATGGGTTTATGACATCCAGCTCTTCTTCTGTACACTTTTAACAGTTGAGATTAGAACACTTGGCTTAAAAACCTTTTACTAAAAGCTTTTGAAGCTGAAATCTTATGTACACACTGTGGCAACATTTGCAATGTTGATCCCACAGATAAGAGGCAGTGGGGCTATATTAGTTAACCTAGGAAAGCTGATCTGTTTTGTACAGGCTTCTTCACCTCAGTAGTTGTTTTACTTCTTCAAATATCTTGTCTAATGCAGATTTGTATTTTTCATCTATCAACGCTCAGATTCCTACTTCATGAAAATTTAACTATTTAATCTTTTTAATAGTGTTGAAAGCTTGATGAGCTACAGAGCGAATGGCGCTATTTTAACTGACAAGTCATTCTTTATCATGAGTGGATTTTTAGTTGAGTTGGTTTGCCTTAACTGGTCTTAATAAATATACAGCAGTAGCAATACAAATAAAATGTTATAAGTGAAAATGTTACCTTGTACTGCTCTGTGTTTTGATAAACTGTTCTTGTTTGTTATATAATTGTACATATTACAATCTATGATGTAAATAATTACATGCTTTTTTATCTCTTGAAACTAACATATCCTATAAGTGTATGAGTTAGCACATCAGACGAAACAGCGCCAGGCAACAGTTATTTATTTTACACTTGTTTTCTCATTGGTTTTTATATGCAAGGCAAAATGACCCTTGGATTTATCAGTATTTCATCCTTTCAATTAAAGTCTAGATTTCCTTTCATTTTCCAATTAACATGAATGCTTTTTTTTGCGTAGTGAAATCATTGATCAATAATTATTCTTTCATTTACCATATATAAAATGTAAGGTAATTACTAATGCCATCACAGATCTCTTTGCTTATCATGTAAATATGCACTGATTGTATATTTTTATTTGTGGGAAGACTATATTGGTAATAAACCACTTATGAAAAGATGTTATTTTGAATTTTGTTTTTGCTGACCTTTCCTTCAAATTCGATCATGCACTGACACTGAACATTTTGGCCACTTTGTATTTCACTTGACAAATTATTTGTTATGCTCAAATATTTAATGGTGATTATGATTGGACGAGAGCAGTACATCCAAAAATATCTCGATGAAAACAGAAAAGAGTGCATTCACATACCATGTGCGTTTACACCTTTTGACATCACAGTCTAACAGACCAAATCGTGGCAACAATTGGTCAGGTCTGTGACAAGTGTGTTGTTAGCTAGACAAAACTTTCCTCTCTAGCAGAACAATCTCCTCCACCAAGAACTTCACAAGTACTGAAGTTTGATGGCTCGAAATATCCCAGAAAATACCCTGTTGGAAGGGCTTCTTAAATCTTGACAAGGCCCTCATGCTGGGGTATTGAATTGGCTTACAAAGCTGGTATGTTCCACAGGCTAGAGCCTGAACTGGAAGCGTATTGACATATCTGTGAGGTATATGAATAGATAATACTATACGATTTCCTGTTTAGTAACAGGTTTATGAAACAACTGGTTTGGTATTTAACGAGGAAAAGCGAGTAAAATATAATACCATTCACGAGTTTCATAAGAATAATAACATGACCGAGTTTTTTTATTTTGATTTATATCTTTCTGAATTATATATTTCATTGCTTTTTTTCCAAATGTAAATTTTTTTATTTTGATTTATATCTTTCTGAATTATATATTTCATTGCTTGTAAATCTACTTAAACGTTAATAATAATAATAATATTCATTGCCTTTCCAGGAATTTGTTTTACATCAACAGAGCTTGAAAACATTTATACAATCACATAAGATTTTTATATCAGTACATGAAATTGATGGTTAATTGGCTACGTTAAAGAGAAGCTTTAATATAGGCTGATGTCTGCTTGCTAATCCCCTATTGTGAAACATGTTGCATTGTTGGAAATATAGTACTATTAAATCATTTTTAATGCACTACGTAAAGAACAGGTTCACAGACAGATTAAATTATTCAATTAAAGATATTTAATACATGTATTTATTTGAATTAAGAATATATATGTATGATGTTCTCATGGTTGATCCAAAGAGCAGAAATGTCTTAAATAATCTAAAAGGCACTTTTTATTTAAAATTGGCTATTTTAAAGCATAAGAGGATATCTGCCCTATTTAGTTTCCTATCAATGCATTACAACACCTGGTATTCTTTAAAATTATCCTGTAATCAACAATTAAAAAGTCGACTTAGAGATATAAGAAATTTACAGTCAGCTGTGCACAAAATGGATAAAATATGCAGTGTTGAAGACAGCTGAACTAGTGATGGGTGCAGTTTTTTAATTTACCTATACTCTCAACTGATGGTAAAGGATGAAATGTTGGTTAACTTGTTTATCAAATCAATTTTGTAACCTAACTGATTTAGTATTAGTAGAATAAACAATGTCCTTGTATTAAGATGTAGACGACCGTTTTCACATATCTGGCTGAGAAAAATTTTAATGTTTCCAATATCGTAGTTCATTCGATTCAATGCAACATTGCAAAACATACTTCTGGTCCCATCGTTTAGAATCAATATCATATTTGTTAAATAACTTAAGTGCGGATCTTAGTAATATTTAGGTATATATGCATTATCAGTGAATTCATTGTGTATACAAAATATTGGTGTGCACTAATAAATTTTTTAATAAATCGAGGTCATCTAAATATGGGAAAAGAAAAGGACATCTCACAATGGTGCAAGACATCGCCATACAACAGGATTCCTCGATATTATCTATGAATTAAATATTCACAATATAATAAGATCAATCGAAGTTTGTAAAAATGTTTACTTAGGGCCTGTAACTAGTTGTCATGTTATTTTTTTCTTTGTCTATTTAGTAATTCACGCTAAGAAAATACATGTCCACTTGATTCACTAATGTAAACAATATCGCAAGAGTGACCAGTCAAAAGCAGTATGTGGCAGAATGTGATTCGCTCATATGTTTTGAAAGTTGAAAAAGTTTTCTAAAACAATGTAGGACTATATATTTTTTAACATCTTAACATATTTCTTTATATTCATTTCTTTACCGTGTACCCCCTGTGGTTGTGTAGGCTTCAACAATTATGAGTGATTCGGTAACCTCCTGATCAACTATGTTTTATAACATTATAGATTAATTAAACAGATTTCTTTAATGGTACTTCAATAATAATATGGATCACTCCTGTAAGTCTTCCCCCTTGCATCATCAATAATGCACGTCTAATAATAAAACGACGTAGCCAATCTATCTAAAAACACAAAAAAAGACGACTTGATCGTTCATAGAATTTAATGGATCCACTGGTAGTTCTAAAAATAGTTTATACAGAATTAATATGAATGAAGATATAAAAGACAGACAGTTCATTTTTTCCTGCCACCTCTTTCCTTGAGAGCCAATGAGACCGTTGCCCCATTGAGGAAGTTGTAGAAAGCCAACGTGTTGGAGTCTTTGATGAAAATACCCTGCAAATAAAGCATTCAGTAGAACACCAATCTGACACACATCAGAATGACTTATATATTTCTCCTCAATCATGGTTGTTGACCATTAAAAAGATTTTGAACATGTTATGAATCAATGAATTTATCTTGGCTGTCTCTAATAGTCATTATAAAAAGATTTACACAAGGTTTGTAACTGGAGGTCACAAATAAAATACAAAATTACAAAGAGACAGAGAGACAAGAACTCCTGTCAGCTTGTAAGCTGTACACACCTCATACTGCAGCTTCTGTTTGCCAGCTGGCATCCCTAAGGCCTCGTGGAGCTTTGCCTTAATCACAGACACCTGTAATTTGACCAGATGCAACCAGTCAGTACCGGTATCAGCAAACTGAACAACAGCTTCATCAGCAAAAATTACTAATAAAAAATCACTATATAATATATACATATATAATATTACAATCCGACTAACAAACTTCACTAAGGAGTATGTACAAATTTCAACCTATATGAGAAAAAGAGAAAGGGAGTTTATTTGGGTGTGACCTTAATGAAATTTCAGATTCTTAAGGTCACTGGTTTCAGAGGAGAAGTAAAAAAGCTATGTACAGCATTAGTCTATAGGGCCTTATAGGCCTCGTGAAAATAGAAGTGACATTTTCACTAATTTAGCAAAAAGTTAAAATTCTAAGAAGTTGTTAATTGGCCTAAACTCTAGGGATGTTCATGGTTGACAAGTGTGCGAAGTCTGGTTGATATACACCTAGTTTGGTTGGAATGACTGCAACATGGCCCTGCTGACTTTGTAAGGGGGCATAACAAGAACATCAGAGTGCTATGCTGTATATGGAAAACACCATGGGTTTACTCACCGAGTCAGTGAGGGGCAGGGTCAAGTCAAGCTTTTGACCGTTGAGCTTCCATTCCGGCTTGTCCTGCACATTAGGCACCAGCACCTTGAGGCTGACCGGACCCTGCAACATAAACCACCCTCTAACATTACACACTATCTTATGATCGGCAATACTCATATGATAGTCAACTATTTTGGGAAACATTGCTACTTGTGATCAGGGGTAAAACAATATACTATTCATCAACTAAATGAAAATCACAAATAAAAAAGAAAAATTACAAGAATCTCACCTATGAGAATTAAAAAAGCAGTTAGACTTCAATGAGGATAAGGACACAAAGCAAAATTTGCTTGAATAAAAATAATGTAAATGAAATTGCCGATCATATTATAAATTGAACACCTATGAGATCTAAATTGTGATCAAAAAGGGTGAAAAAACAACCAAATACTTTTTTAAAGTAAAAATGTAAGAACTTGTTAAACTAGTCAAGTTTTAGAAAAACCTAATGGAATGGTTATTATAGAAGGTAAAAATCATACACTGCATAGCCTTGAAGGAGAATTACAATCGTTCTCTCTTAAAAACATAAAAATTGAAAAAGCTTAGGGGCCCGATGGTTTAACTACAGAATTAATCAAATTCTTCTGGAAAGCCTTAAGAAAATATCTCCTTAATTCATCAAACTTATGTTATGGAAATTGATTGATAATGAACTAAAGAAATATTTGAAAAACTATTATTACGTTGTCATTATTACTATTTTTGTGCATCTGTGCCAGTTCCTAAATATACATGTCATTTCATAGAAAAGTTCCCCTGATACCTATCAAATTGTGAATTGTATATAACCCATGAAGGGCTAGTGAGTAGCAGGAGAGCAGACACCTTGTGTTTCTTTAGGAACTCTTCCTCAGGGATCAGGTTGTCCTCTGTCTTCTGTTTTTTGCTAGGAGGCTCATCCTCGAGGGGCCCTGAGGGGGGAGGGGGAGGTCGGCTCGGGGGACCATGGGGACCGGGATACCCTCTCGGAGGGCCAGGGTGCATACCCATTGGTGGGCGCATTGGAGGCCCCCTCAACCCAGCTGTGAAGAGAAATGAATTGTAAATCAAGTCTGAAAAAAACTAATAGTTAGTCTTTCTTTATCAACATCAAGTACTCTTTCATTTGTTTTTAACGGAAATTGGTCTTTGATAAACTTGAAAACTATGACCCTATCTGAAAGGACTGGTTTCAAAACACATGTCATGTATTCAAAGACCTATTACTTAAACATCAGATGTTATATCCATGGCTATCAGTTTTAGCAATGTGTAACACACATGGGTCGAGGTCACAAGGTACAAAACAAGAGTCAGCTATATATCCCAACGATTCATAAACTCTCAATATCTCATTCTCAGTTGACAAATTTCCTAAGCAGACCATTGGTAATACATTTATCCTTCAGGAGATGATGTTTAATTGTTTTTTTGGGGGGATTGAAATGATTGTGTGGCGAATAAGGCAAAGTGAGGACTACTCACGCATCATCATAGGAGGACGGGGAGGCAGCACCATCACTCCGCCCTGAGGATGCATGGGCACCGGGGCGTTGACTCGCACCTGCTGGGGAGGGGGTGGAGGTCGTCCTGGGGGTGGGGGAGCTGGCTGGGACACAGGGGGAGGTGGGGCTGGCTGCTTGGGTGGGGGAGGGGGAGGAGGGGCACCACCCTTAGGCATGGCTGGTCCAATTTTCTCCTTCTCCTCATCAGGCCTGCAACAAACATTCATAAACATACATACATAAAGATAAACTGTCACAGGGAATCTGCAAGCTTTTAATGTGACATAAAGCCTTTACAAGAACCATTATCAATATTTCCAGACATCAAGCTAGACCATTGAGGTTATTGTAGGTTTATTTCTTTTTGTTTGTATAGTTATGCTATACTGTCCTTAACAGACACAGACACAGACACAGACACAGAGAGAGAGAGAGAGAGAGAGAGAGGGGGGGAGAGAGATTACTCACAGGAGCCCCTTGACTTTGTGAATGGTGAGAATCTGTTCCTCAATGGAGATGTTTTCCCTGGCCCGTTGTGACACCTTCTCCATGGAGGCGGTATGTCCGTCCCACACGATCTTGGATCGCTCTTTCTTGTCCTCTTCTCCGATCTGTCACAATACAACACACAGTTGTACATACCATGGCAAACTTACACCCACTACACCACGCGGGCACGTGCGAGAGATTGGCTCTGAAGAACATCAGTCTCTCATGATTCATTATCCTGAGCCCCAAAATTATGTTTAGAATAAAGATATGAAGTCATTGGCTCTATAGCTCATCAGACTCTACATATTTCATATATATATGGTAACACAAACATAAAAACACATTTTCTTGAATCAGTCATTAGGTTCTTTGTATTTTCACTGACCATAGAGTTTGAACAAAGATAAAAGCTCTGTACAATTTATATAGCGTTTCAGGGCATGACCTGAAGGACCTCATGAGAGTCTACTCGACCACCAAATCTATAATTAACTAGAATATGTGCATGTGATGCACAGTGATGTCCCCCTTCCAAACTTTTAATCCAACCTAATCATCTTATTGCCACTTACACCAGAAACAATCCAATGACCCCGACGAAAGCATCCCCCCTTTTTGCACTAAGTTCAAATTGTTTCGATGGAAACCAGAAAAAGAAGAATAACCAAAATAGCAAAAGGCCCCACTCCACAACTAGACCTAACCACATAGCAAGTTTCGTTAAAAAAATATCAGATGGTTTTGAGATATGCTCCGTAACGAAACCATTTCGGAATTACAGATTTATGGAATTACCAAATTACGGAAACCACGGACGGAACTGAAAACATTGTGTCTCCCGCAAAGCTTTGTATTACACAGTGGTCAAAGTGTCATGGTGACCTTGAAAACGGGGGCAAGGTCAACAATGTCAACTGGCATCTGAGTCTTCCTCCCTTGAAGGCTGTCACCAAATATGAACACTCTAGGTGCTAAGCTTTACGAGATATCGTGTTAACAATATATTACAAAGTGATGACAGTGTCATTTAAAGTCCACTGGTGCCTGAGTCATCCGCTGTTGTAGGCTGTCGTCAAATATGAAAACTGTAGGTGCTAAGCTTTACGAGATATCGCGTTAACAATGTATTACACAGTGGCCAAAGTGTCATGGTGACCATGAAAATGAGGTCAGGGTCACCAATGTTGACTGGCGTCCGAGTCTTCCTCCATTGAAAGCTGTCACCAAATATGAACACTCTAGGTCCTAAGCTTTACGAGATACCACGTTAACAATGTTTTACACAGTGGTCAAAGTGTCGTGGTGACCTTAAAAATGAGGTCATGGTCATCAAAGTCGACTGGCGTCTGAGTCTTCCGCCTAGGTGCACGTTAACAATGTATTAGAAATTGGTCAAAGTGTCGTAGTGACCTTGAAAATGACGTCATGGTTACCAATGTCGACTGGCTTCTGAGTCTTCCTTTATTGAAAGCTGTCACCAAATATGACCACTCTGGGTGCTAAGCTTCATGAGTTATCGCGTTAACAAGAATCTGGACGTACGTAGTGTCGTGGTGACCTTAAAAATGACGTCAAGGTCACCAAAGTCGACTGGCGTCTGAGTCTTCCTCCATTGAAAGCTGTCACCAAATATGAACACTCTAGGTGCTAAGCTTCATGAGTTATCGTGTTAACAAGAATCCGGACGTATAGACGTATGGACGTACGGACAGACGCCGCTGAATTCATAGTCGCCCGTTCCGCGTTGCGGCAGGGGACAAAAATATCATTATGCAAGGTGGGGGTTTAGTCGCCAAGGCTCGCTAATCATAATTTAAATCCTAATGCAGGATATTTACCATCCAAAACACACTTGCATGATAACCTCTATATATCTATTCAAACTTTCATTATTTCAACTTTTACATCCATAGGAAGAAGTAACACATCATTTGTAACAGTCATAACAAACTTGCTTGCAAAATCTTCATTAAGGAATGACCTTTCATTTCATTAAAGCAATGAAGCTCAAAATAGCATTTTATACTAAATGAACGTCTGCAAAAATGAAGCCGCCCCAAGTCTGAGCTTTTTGCCTTAACTGTTCTGTCTTCTTCACTATCAAAATTAAATTGGCATTTTTTCTAAACATACCTCAAAAGACAATTGAGCATTAAAGTAAAGAAATCAAACTTAAAAGTAGTAGCATTTGGATGTAATGACTTAATTCTGGTCATTCCACACAAGTTTGAAATTTTTTCCAGTCATTTCAGAACTTGTTACTTTGAACTTTGACCTTGATTGTGAATATATCTAAGTATTCCCTTGGGCTATTTTGCCTTATCTCTTGACCTTGACTTATGACATTCAAGTTAGCACAATATATTATCACTTTTCATTGGGTATAACAATCATGTAATGATTGAAGGTGTTCATATAAGTCAAGCATTTTCACAAAACCATTCATAAGTTATGACCTCACCGTTACCTTGACCTTTGAGCAGTTGTAGTGAAAACCTTCTAACATCTTGGTAGTTCTCCATACTTGATATACACTAAATAAGAGCCTCA
Organism: Phorcus lineatus; assembly: GCA_921293015.1. Classification (NCBI taxonomy): domain Eukaryota; kingdom Metazoa; phylum Mollusca; class Gastropoda; order Trochida; family Trochidae; genus Phorcus; species Phorcus lineatus. The sequence continues at coordinate 17,062,813 of OV121095.1, read as the reverse complement.
TAGCACAAAAACTCTTCAAGTTACCGAGGTTACAAGGTGTTTTCTTTAATGGATTTCATAACTTGCGACCTTAACCTTTGACTTTCATTCACAAACATGCCCCCCCTCACCCCCAATATATATGAGTAAAACGTTATGCATATAAGTTCTGAGTTCTGAAAACCTTAGTCGGAAAAAATTAAAGATAAAAACAATGTGATGCGTCGAAAAAAACAGACCGAAACTGATAGCAGCCACGACATTCAAAACCATTCACACAGTTGTGTCTGGTGACCTTTGGACATCATACGATCGGCAATGTGGCTGATTCCTCTGATTGAATTGATAAGATTGTTAAAAGTGGACAAGGTCAGGTGACATAATTTCCATGCAGACCAGTAATTTATTACCTTTTTACCGATCTGTGCCTCCTCTGTGCCAATACCAAAGATATCCGTTCTGCGTTCGGCAAGCTGTTTGAGGTTAACATCTACAGCGGATCCAGCAGCATATACTTCCTCCTGCTCCTTCTTCTCCTCCATCTGTCTCTGTCTGGCCTCCATCCACTTGGGGTTCAGCAGACCTACAGACAGTCACACACATGTTCACACATATCTCTCTGTCTGGCCTCCATCCATTTGGGTTGCAGCAGACCTACACACAGTTACACACATATCTCTCTGTCTGGCCTCCATCCACTTGGGGTTCAGCAGACCTACAGACAGTCACACACAGGTACACACATATCTCTCTGTCTGGCCTCCATCCACTGGGGATTCAGCAGACCTACACACAGTCACACACATGTACACACATATCTCTCCGTCTGGCCTCCATCCACTCGGGGTTCAGCAGACCTACGCACAGTCACACACATGTACACACACTTATCTCTCTGTCTGGCCTCCATCCACTTGTGGTTCAGCAGACCTACACAGAGTCACACACATGTACATACATATCTCTCTGGCCTCCATCCATTTGGGGTTCAGCAGACCTACACACAGTCACACACATGTACACACATATCTCTCCGTCTGGCCTCCATCCACTCGGGGTTCAGCAGACCTACACACAGTCACACATCAATAGCTTACAGCTCATACATCCTCCTATCTTCACCAAATGATTATAGCTCAAGCTTTAATTTGAAAGTTGGTTCAAATTCTGAACATTAAAAACTCTGTATATTTATACGGAAACCTGTCTTCATATTGTTAACAAATACATACCTATCCTCATGTGTTCAGGCACCTTGTGGGCAGGGATCTTCTCTCCGGTGATGGGGGACACCATGTACTGATCCGGTCCTCCCTCTCCAATCACGGTCCTCGCTGTAAAACATCACAACCCTCAGTCTCTACACAAGCCAACACACCTACCACTACTCTCACTTTGTATATGCATACATTCAATTAATTCATAATATGTTTATTTGTTGCATGACCATCAATACTCCTAACATATGAATATATATCCTTCAATAAGACTTGAATATGAATTTTAATAATGCACAAGATTATCACCTTTCAAGGGAAGACAGTGTTAAGCAATAGGAAAGAATGTATGTTGCTTATGACACAGCATGTGCTTTAGGCACAACTAACCTTTCGGGTTGTAGTCCTTCCTGATGACAACCTGATCAGGGGTGGGGGGCAGGGGGGGAGCTTCTGAGGGTGGGGGAGGGGGGGGAGGGGGAGGTGCAGCAGCTGTCTTTGACTTGTGTGTCTTGTCAGCATCCTCATCATCAGAGTCTTCTTCCATGTCCTGCACACAAGACAAAATCCTACTCACATATGTGTAGTCCAATAGAATCTTCTTGAAAAGGAGCTTCAACTCCTATCAGTTACATGACTTTCATAATTCCAGATTAAAGTACTTGTGATCATTGAACTGGACAGGATAAAGAGTAAACTTTCTAATATTTTTAATTTTTCTTTCCGCATCCTACAGAGTCTTATGCAATAAACAATGCAAAGACAAGAAAGGTCTTTACAATTACACTCAAAACATTTATCCTTCAAACAGTTCTCTTAGATGCTTGAAACAGCAGTGTTAGTGCCTCACCTGGACCTGTATATCGTCGTGAGGGGCGGGTGGTTTGGACGGCGTGTCCTTCCTCCCTCCACCGTGCTCCTCCCCTTCTTCATCAGACTCAACCTCCATCTCCATGTCATTGTCCATCTGTTGGCAGGAAGTCAGTTTCAAATCTTTCATTGAGTCATGCAGACTAAAATAAAGTCATGCAGCATAAGTCATGTGGAATAAATACAGTTTTTGAAAAAACTATAGATAGGACATAGAACAGTAATGTTATTTCTTAGATACCAAATTGTCATAGATATTACATGAAGGGAAATCACAAATTAGAATGACTGTTAAATTACTTATAAAATATCAGAAATATCATATAATTTATCTTTCTGTTTGTATACTAATCACTGTTATCCCTGAAATAGAAGAAAAACCTTTTTAGCTTTTATAGTTATTTGTTTGAAACAAATTATGCTAAAAGTATCGGGATATATTGTCTCATATGGCTATATATCGATGTATTGTGGACCTTCACGATATTAATATCCTGATATATTGTCAAAACATGTTTTGTTTCGATGCACTCGTATCGCGTAGTAAACGATGCAAACATCGATACTATCGATGAATCGTTACACCACTAGTTAGTACAAAAAGATTTCATTGGCTTTTCATATGCAGCAGTCATTCCACTGTAACCACCTAATTCAGAAACTTACATAAGATCAAATATATTCTTAACTAAAGCATCCCATTACTTGTTTATATATCAGAGCAAAAATGGAACTATTCAAACAGAAGGGAGCAATTTCATACCATTCATAAAGATAGACTTTTATTACCTTTAATATTAGATTGTGATTATCATCATCTCATAATAATTATATGTATTGAGCTACTCTCAGAGGAGCTGACTTACCTCCCCTTTCTCGAAGCGCTCTTGCTGCAGGGAGCGTGCTCCCACTTCACTTGGGTTGGTTGGGGGCGGCAAGTTGCCTTAAATATAGAACATCATCAACACTTATCATCTACTCTATATGTCATACTCTTTATTAGCTTATTAAACAATCTTCATTATGTCATTCTAATTAATAGCTTACTAAACCACCTACAGATATGTCATTCTGTCTGCTTAATAAACCATCTACACTGTCATTCTCTTAGCCCTATCAAACCAGCTACTCTAAATGCCATTCTCTTAGCCCTATCAAACCAGCTATTCTATATGTCATTCTCTTAGCCCTATCAAACCAGCTATTCTATAGGTCATACTCTTAGCCCTATCAAACCAGCTATTGTATAGGTCATACTCTTAGCCCTATCAAACCAGCTATTCTATATATCATACTCTTAGCCCTATCAAACCAGCTATTCTATAGGTCATTCTCTTAGCCCTATCAAACCAGCTATTCTATAGGTCATTCTCTTAGCCCTATCAAACCATTTACTCTATATGTCATACTCTTAGCCCTATCAAACCAGCTATTCTATATATCATACTCTTAGCCCTATCAAACCAGCTATTCTATATGTCACACTCTTAGCCCTATCAAACCAGCTATTCTACATGTCATACTCTTAGCCCTATCAAACCAGCTACTCTAAATGCCATTCTCTTAGCCCTATCAAACCAGCTATTCTATATGTCATTCTCTTAGCCCTATCAAACCAGCTATTCTATAGGTCATACTCTTAGCCCTATCAAACCAGCTATTCTATAGGTCATACTCTTAGCCCTATCAAACCAGCTATTCTATATATCATACTCTTAGCCCTATCAAACCAGCTATTCTATAGGTCATTCTCTTAGCCCTATCAAAACAGCTATTCTATAGGTCATTCTCTTAGCCCTATCAAACCAGCTATTCTATATGTCATACTCTTAGCCCTATCAAACCAGCTATTCTATAGGTCATTCTCTTAGCCCTATCAAACCATTTACTCTATATGTCATACTCTTAATAAGCTTTTTTAACCATACATATTTGATGTCATTTATTGCTTTACCCTTGAAAACTTACTAATGTTATTCTGTCTTCTTTTAAACTGTAACTCTGTACATTATATACTACTCAAAAGAAGTTAGAGTCAACTAATTATTTTTGTTTGACATTTTATTAGACACTGAACATGTAAATCAAAACTTTTAAGCACACTTTCAGTCAGAATGAGTTCAAAATGTCTCAATGTTGAGTCTGTTATGTATACAAAGCATATGCACTTTTTATACACAACTAATCTGAGGATCTGATGAAAGTCGCCAATTTGATAACTTTGATAATTTTGATAAAATTTGATAATTTTGTTAATAACAAATGAAACCAGCAGGTGCTCGTAAGCAGTCGACACAACAACGAGGCATGCTGATGATCAGACGTCGAAATAACATCTGGGGAATGGCCTGCCACTCTGCCTGAAGGAATTGCACCAATTCTTGAAGATGATCAGGTTGCCTATGATTGTCTCTCACACGTCTGCCCAACTCATCCCATGCATGCTCAATTGGTGCTAAGTCAGGAGAGTATGCAGGCCAATCCATTTGTTCAATATCATTTTGGGTGAGAAACTCGTACTCTATGCGGTCTATCATCGTCATCTTGAAGAACAAAACCTGCTCAAATTTGACGAAGACTTTGGATGACAAAAGGCTGTAAAATTTTGTCTCTGTTGATACCTGTCAAATTTCCTCGACGACAAAAAGAGGAAACTGTGATGAACCAAAATTCCAGCCCCACACCATTATCTACCACCTTCAAATAATGGCGTTGTCTGAGGTTGACATCAGCAAATCTTTCTCCTTGCCACCTATAGACGCAAAGTCTGACATCATTGAACTGTAATGCAAATCGGGACCCACTGTCGTCGTCTCCAGTCTCTATGACGTGTGCACCAGTCACGATGTGCTGCCCTATAATGTTGAAGAAGAGGTGGACAAAATGCTTGTCGTTGAGATCGAATGTTATGGGCTCGCAGACCATTTCTTATGGTCGGGTCCAATACCTGAACACCATTTGCATTTCGCAGTTCATCTCTCAGACGCTGTAACAATGTGCTGATTTGGCCATTTTAATGACATGCCGGTCTTGACGTTGCGACATTGATCTTGGCCTATCAGACCGTGGGCGATTCTGAATTAAATTGGTTGCCTGGAAACGCAGCCATAGTCTCCAAATCACACTCTGGCTACAACAAATTCTCTGTTCCACATTCCTGGCTCGTCTGACCATGTTGAAATTTCAACTGAGAGCAGCACGGTCATGGAAGGTTTTTGTTATGCCCAAACTGTTCATTAAAAATGCATAGTGAACATGCACGGACATAATCAACTCCAAAAAGTCGTACCCGACTGCGTTTGGGCGATGCAAACAGGTTTGTGGAGCCTTGTTTTGAGCTATAGTGTATGGTTTCTAAGGAGACTGTCAAAATCATTTTGTTTGCAAATGACATATGCCTTGTACACAGGTATTGTCGTCAGGATATCGTGAACCAATTTTGACACGATTTCCGCCAATAATTTCATATATATATCTGATATGTGCATAGACATTCCCTGGTAGGAAAAATGGTTTGACCCTTAAATTCTTTTGAGTAGTATACATCAGTTTGTCTTCTTATCAACTGTAACTATCTACATTATACATCAGTTTGTCTTCTTATCAACTGTAACTATCTACATAATACATCAGTTTGTGTGCTGATCAACTGTAACTATCTACATAATACATCAGTTTGTGTGCTGATCAACTAATTCTCTACATAATACATCAATTTGTGTGCTGATCAACTGTAACTATCTACATAATACATCAATTTGTGTGCTGATCAACTGTAACTCTCTACATTATACATCAGTTTGTCTTCTTATCAACTGTAACTATCTACATAATACATCAGTTTGTGTGCTGATCAACTGTAACTATCTACATAATACATCAGTTTGTGTGCTGATCAACTAATTCTCTACATAATACATCAATTTGTGTGCTGATCAACTGTAACTATCTACATAATACATCAATTTGTGTGCTGATCAACTGTAACTCTCTACATTATACATCAGTTTGTCTTCTTATCAACTGTAACTATCTACATAATACATCAGTTTGTCTTCTTATCAACTGTAACTATCTACATAATACATCAGTTTGTCTTCTTATCAACTGTAACTATCTACATTATTCATCGTTCTGTCGTCTTATTAACTGTAACTCTCTACATTATACATCAGTTTGTCTTCTTATCAACTGTAACTATCTACATAATACATCAGTTTGTCTTCTTATCAACTGTAACTATCTACATTATTCATCGTTCTGTCGTCTTATTAACTGTAACTCTCTACATTATACATCAGTTTGTCTTCTTATCAACTGTAACTATCTACATAATACATCAGTTTGTGTGCTGATCAACTGTAACTATCTACATAATACATCAGTTTGTGTGCTGATCAACTGTAACTCTCTACATTATACATCAGTTTGTCTTCTTATCAACTGTAACTATCTACATAATACATCAGTTTGTGTGCTGATCAACTGTAACTATCTACATAATACATCAGTTTGTGTGCTGATCAACTGTAACTCTCTACATTATACATCAGTTTGTGTGCTGATCAACTGTAACTATCTACATTATACATCAGTTTGTCTTCTTATCAACTGTAACTATCTACATAATACATCAGTTTGTCTTCTTATCAACTGTAACTATCTACATAATACATCAGTTTGTCTTCTTATCAGCTGTAGCTATCTACATTATACATCATTATGTCTTCTTATAAACTATAACTGTCTTCTTGACAGTATTTACATCCCCATGTTATTTGCAAAGAAATTTGATACATACCGACTTCATTTGGTTGGAAGTCCACAGTTTCGACCACGACAAAGTCATGCCAGTCAATCTGTGCATAGGCAACTGTAAAGAGGAAAGAGAGCTTTCAGAACTGTTCATTTCTTCAAATCATCTCCACATACAAATGTTAATGAAATGACAAGTTTATGAATTGCAATGGATCACTACAAAGTATATGATAATTGTTTATTGCTTGTCAAGATTTGTCTGTTCAAGTACTTCAACATCCAAGTATTTGTGCAACCAAAGGGTAATAGAGCAATATATATAATCAAGCAAGTAGGTCAGTTTCCTACATAGTACAGAGTGTCTCTACAGTGCTGTTTCTTACAAGCAGCAATTGTCAAGTGACTACCGGTAATTGTTTGGTTTGCTGGCCACTTTTGTTACATGTGCAGTTGGGCATGTTGATTGATTGGAGAACTGCAGGTGTGCTTCAGTGATGCAGTTTAATCATTTCTTGGGGTTTAAGGTTAGGGCTGTTTTACAGCATGAATATATTGTTGAGTCTGCATTTTACGGGTGCCACATGGAGTTTAGAAATGGCTATAACCATACATGTTTGGGAAACAAATATTAAATTTTATATTTGCAGTGCTGCATCTACAAATTTGTGGGATTGCAGGGTTAATTTTTAATGACTTTTTCATGAAATATTTCCATTTGTCGTGACCCTGTTAAAACAAAAAACTAAAGTAAACTAAAAAAACTATAGCTGTATATAACTGTAGCTGTATATAAACTGTAGCTGTATATAACTGTAGCTGTATATAACTGTAGCTGTACATAAACTGTAGCTGTATATAACCGTAGCTGTATATAACCGTAGCTGTATATAACTGTAGCTGTATATAAACTGTAGCTGTATATAACCGTAGCTGTATATAAACTATAGCTGTATATAAACTGTAGTTGTATGTAAACTGTAGTTGTATGTAAACTGTAGCTGTATGTAAACTGTAGTTGTATATAAACTGTAGCTGTATATAAACTGTAGCTGCATATAACTAGCTGTATATAACTGTAGCTGTATATAACTGTAGCTGTATATAAACTGTAGGTGTATATAAACTGTAGCTGTATATAAACTGTAGTTGTATATAACTGTAGCTGTACATAAACTGTAGCTGTATATAACTGTAGCTGTATATAAACTGTAGCTGTATATAACTGTAGCTGTATATAACTGTAGTTGTATATAACTGTAGCTGTATATAACTGTAGTTGTATATAACTGTAGCTGTATATAAACTGTAGTTGTATGTAAACTGTAGTTGTATATAAACTGTAGTTGTATATAAACTGTAGTTGTATATAAACTGTAGTTGTATATAAACTGTAGTTGTATATAACTGTAGCTGTATATAACTGTAGTTGTATGTAAACTGTAGTTGTATATAAACTGTAGTTGTATATAAACTGTAGCTGTATATAAACTGTAGCTGTATATAAACTGTAGCTGTATATAACTATAGCTGTATATAAACTGTAGCTGTATATAAACTGTAGCTGTATATAAACTGTAGCTGTATATAAACTGTAGCTGTATATAACTATAGCTGTATATAAACTGTAGCTGTATATAAACTGTAGCTGTATATAAACTGTAGTTGTATATACCTGTAGTTGTATATACCTGTAGCTGTATATAACTGTAGTTGTATATAACTGTAGTTGTATATAACTGTAGCTGTATATAAACTGTAGCTGTATATACCTGTAGCTGTATATAACTGTAGCTGTATATAACTGTAGTTGTATATAACTGTAGCTGTATATAAACTGTAGCTGTATATAACTGTAGCTGTATATAACTGTAGCTGTATATAAACTGTAGTTGTATATAACTGTAGCTGTATATAACTAGCTGTATATAACTGTAGCTGTATATAACTGTAGCTGTATATAAACTGTAGGTGTATATAACTGTAGCTGTATATAAACTGTAGCTGTATATAACTGTAGCTGTATATACCTGTAGTTGTATATAAACTGTAGTTGTATATAACTGTAGCTGTATATAACTGTAGCTGTATATAACTGTAGCTGTATATAACTGTAGCTGTATATACCTGTAGCTGTATATAACTGTAGCTGTATATAACTGTAGCTGTATATAACTGTAGCTGTATATAACTGTAGCTGTATATAACTGTAGCTGTATATACCTGTAGCTGTATATAACTGTAGCTGTATATAACTGTAGTTGTATATAACTGTAGTTGTATATACCTGTAGCTGTATATAACTGTAGCTGTATATAACTGTAGCTGTATATAACTGTAGCTGTATATAACTGTAGCTGTATATAACTGTAGCTGTATATAACTGTAGCTGTATATAACTGTAGCTGTATATAACTGTAGCTGTATATAACTGTAGTTGTATATAACTGTAGTTGTATATAACTGTAGTTGTATATACCTGTAGCTGTATATAACTGTAGCTGTATATAACTGTAGCTGTATATAACTGTAGCTGTATATAACTGTAGCTGTATATAACTGTAGCTGTATATACCTGTAGTTGTATATACCTGTAGTTGTATATAACTGTAGTTGTATATAACTGTAGGTGTATATAACCGTAGCTGTATATAACTGTAGTTGTATATAAACTGTAGTTGTATATAACCGTAGTTGTATATAACTGTAGTTGTATATAACTGTAGTTGTATATAACTGTAGTTGTATATAACTGTAGTTGTATATAACTGTAGTTGTATATAACTGTAGCTGTATATAACTGTAGTTGTATATAACTGTAGCTGTATATAACTGTAGCTGTATATAAACTGTAGCTGTATATAACTGTAGCTGTATATACCTGTAGTTGTATATAAACTGTAGCTGTATATAACCGTAGCTGTATATAACTGTAACTGTATATAACTGTAGTTGTATATAACTGTAGTTGTATATAAACTGTAGCTGTATATAACTGTAGCTGTATATAACTAGCTGTATATAACTGTAGTTGTATATAACTGTAGTTGTATATAACTGTAGTTGTATATAACTGTAGTTGTATATAACTGTAGTTGTATATAACTGTAGTTGTATATAACTGTAGCTGTATATAACTAGCTGTATATAACTGTAGCTGTATATAACTGTAGCTGTATATAAACTGTAGGTGTATATAAACTGTAGCTGTATATAACTGTAGCTGTATATAAACTGTAGCTGTATATAACTGTAGCTGTATATAAACTGTAGCTGTATATACCTGTAGCTGTATATAACTGTAGCTGTATATAAACTGTAGTTGTATATAAACTGTAGCTGTATATACCTGTAGCTGTATATAACTGTAGCTGTATATAAACTGTAGTTGTATATAACTGTAGCTGTATATAACTGTAGTTGTATATAACTGTAGCTGTACATAAACTGTAGCTGTATATAACTGTAGTTGTATATAACTGTAGCTGTATATAACTGTAGTTGTATATAAACTGTAGCTGTATATAACTGTAGTTGTATATAACTGTAGCTGTACATAAACTGTAGTTGTATATAACTGTAGCTGTATATAACTGTAGTTGTATATAACTGTAGTTGTATATAAACTGTAGCTGTATATAACTGCAGCTGTATATAACTAGCTGTATATAACTGTAGCTGTATATAACTGTAGCTGTATATAAACTGTAGCTGTATATAAACTGTAGCTGTATATAACTGTAGCTGTATATAAACTGTAGCTGTATATAACTGTAGCTGTATATAAACTGTAGTTGTATATAACTGTAGCTGTATATAAACTGTAGTTGTATATAAACTGTAGCTGTATATACCTGTAGCTGTATATAACTGTAGCTGTATATAAACTGTAGTTGTATATAACTGTAGCTGTATATAACTGTAGTTGTATATAACTGTAGCTGTACATAAACTGTAGCTGTATATAACTGTAGTTGTATATAAACTGTAGCTGTATATAACTGTAGTTGTATATAACTGTAGCTGTACATAAACTGTAGTTGTATATAACTGTAGCTGTATATAACTGTAGTTGTATATAACTGTAGTTGTATATAAACTGTAGCTGTATATAACTGCAGCTGTATATAACTAGCTGTATATAACTGTAGCTGTATATAACTGTAGCTGTATATAAACTGTAGGTGTATATAAACTGTAGCTGTATATAACTGTGGCTGTATATAAACTGTAGTTGTATATAACTGTAGCTGTATATAACTGTAGTTGTATATAACTGTAGTTGTATATAAACTGTAGCTGTATATAACTGTAGCTGTATATACCTAGCTGTATATAACTGTAGCTGTATATAACTGTAGCTGTATATAAACTGTAGCTGTATATAAACTGTAGCTGTATATAAACTGTAGCTGCATATAACTAGCTGTATATAACTGTAGCTGTATATAACTGTAGCTGTATATTAACTGTAGGTGTATATAAACTGTAGCTGTATATAAACTGTAGCTGTATATAACTGTAGCTGTATATAACTGTAGCTGTATATAACTGTAGTTGTATATAAACTGTAGCTGTATATAAACTGTAGCTGTATATAACCGTAGCTGTATATAAACCGTAGCTGTATATAACTGTAGGTGTATATAAACTGTAGCTGTATATAAGCTGTAGCTGTATATAAACTGTAGCTGTATATAAACTGTAGCAGTATATAAACTGTAGCTGTATATAACTGTAGCTGTATATAAACTGTAGCCATTGACATTGCTACAAGGAGCACATCAAAGCCTGCAAGTTTTGCATCAACTGAACAACCATATTTATTCAATCACCTGCTAAAATGACAACACGTTTATTTTTAAAATAAAGAAGTGTTTGCCACTAACATGGCAATGTCCCCCACCGTTATGAGATATTTGGTATAATTAATATTATATCTTATATCTTTGCTCTTATATCTTGTGGAAATGTTCTCTGTAAGCATTAAATGCATTTTAAACAATTAAAAAGATGGCTTAAATCTGCAAATACCATTTCTCACCAACAACCTACCTCCATCTTCTGAGACCCCTCCCCCTTTGCTGTCAACCCATCCCAAATTTACATCAACCAAATCCTTGACACTACCCAGAGAAATTGCAAACATAAATCAGGTTTCCATCTGTCTGATCCTGGTCACTGTGAGCCTGATGTTGTGTCCAGTCTTAACAAGCTCTTATAACCACAACAACATTGCTAACAAGTTCAATGCACTTGAGCACACAAATATTACATAAACACAACAAATGCACAGATACTGCATCTCTCTCTCTCTCGATATTATCAAAGATACGCACTCAAGCAATCCACAACACAAGTAATGAAGCAAATATTTACGTTTTTAGGTACAAAAGTTTATTTTAAAATTCCGAAAGTAGTAAATGCAATGTTGCATTCAATCTGCATGAACTGAGATAATGGAAATATTAAAATTTTGCTTACAACCAGAAAAGTTGAAATCTTATACTATGCTTATACTATGTTATTAAATCGGTTAATTTCCAACATTGCTAAAACTATATTTCATCTTTTGTTCTCAGTTTATGTCAATTTAGTAGCTGCACACATTACTAGTCCAGTCATTTTCAACTGTCCACAATTCATCCATTTTGTGCACAGCTGACCATATATGTTCAGACGACAGCGCCTGTCTTAACATTTTCATTGTTGGTGGCAGGTCAATTGTAAAGAATGATGATTATTTCATTGTATTGATAGAAAGCTAAATTGAATGTCTATGTCCTCATATACCTTACTATAGCTAATTTGAAACGGGAAAATGTGAAATAGTGCCTTCATGTTTAACATTTTGCTTATTAAATGTGCTACAACCATGAGCTTGGCCTTGTTTGATTCCTCATTACATCAACATGATTAATTTAACCATTTCACAGCTTTTAAAAATCGTTTGCCTTTTTTATTTGAAACCCTGTTCACCATTTGAATTTCTGCCACCCCTTTTAAATGGAGGTTGGACAATGAAAATTAAACATCTTGGTCTCAACCATACAAAGGTGATTTTCTAAATATTTCAGAACCCAAACATGATTGGTCTCTGAAACAAGTAAAGAAGTGAGCACAGCTCACAAACCCCTGCTTCAAACTATAGTCTGACTTTCATGAAAGAAAAAATGTGTAATCTGTAATATATACCCCTGCTTACGGAATAATTAAGGGAAGGTATCTGCTACACCAATATTTGAAGGGCAAGTTTATAAACCTTAAGGTTTTGGCCCAAATGGCCCCAAAACAAACTCAGGTAAAGGGCTGAAGCAGTTTTGGAGAAATAGACGAAAATGTGAAATATATATATATAATTTCAAGAGGCTGTCAATGCATTGCTAAGATTAGAGTTAACAACAGCGTTTTCAGTTTTTCATCAGACTCAAGGCAGCTGTTTCCTAAATTGTGAACAAACTTGCGCGTCTTAGTCTAAGGCTTATTAGAAAATTCATATTACTTTCAATTTAACTTCAGAGTCAAAGTCAGAATTTATGTGCATGTTCTCATTGGCACTGTGTGTTCCTTCAAACAATTCTATCACAACAATCGACTGTGTTTGCATCTAATTTTGTGAATTCTTCTAGGTTTCTTTGATGCAGACATATTTCTTACGATAATTTCTGTCATTCCAATTTGAAAATAGAGCAATTGGCTCTGTAGCTCATCAGGCTATCTATAATTCATTTTATAAATGGTCACAGGTATAAATTATCTTCCCCTTATTAGAGGTCTCAGGGTCACCAAATCTTTTGAGGAAATTGACCGGACGGAAGGAAGGACGGACAGACAGACGGAATGATCGTAGCGGGGGTATTAGTAATTAGACCCATTTAAAATATGAACATAGCTATTCGATTACAGTCAGCGTTTTATCATTATATCAGAGCCCTTTACAAGGTAAACAATTCTAAGTTACAATCCAATTACATCCTTAATATTGGGACAATCAAATGTACATATGTAAGTAATCTGACAAAGAAAATAGTTTCTTGCTTAACTGGTTCCTAGAGAAATTTTTTTTTTAAAAGCTCAAGAGTGTTCAATGAAAACTGCACGAGATATACAATGTTTGAGAATGCTTGAATGGACATATATATCCCAACTACTAAACAATTGAGGAAACAAAGAGAAAATTCTGACAAGAAAGAGTTATCTCCCTTACCTCGCTCTCTCTCAACCTTCTCCTCCTCCTTCTTTTTCTCGCGGTCCTGGTATTTGGCCCACTCCACCCGGTAGCGCACCGCGTCAAGCACCTGACACACATCACAGTTGCACTTCACATACATCATCAATACACATACCGAGCAGTCCTAACTAAACAATAGATGACCTTAATGCCCTTCCTTCAGACCACATATAAAGGAACTTGCCATGTACCCTATGAGCTTAGCTAAACCCTGAATATAAAACAGACTAGAAAGTGTTTACACTCGTAAAAACAGATGTCACCCCCCTACACCATTTCAGCATAATGGGGTTTTTTTTTTAAATCTACAGTTTTGACAAAATGTTAACTGGATATGATTATTCCAAAGTATACCAAATTTGGTGAAGATTGGTCATAAAGTTTCAGAGTTGTGCTCCGGAAACTAACCCTACCCTTCAAAATAACGAATCCAAACTGTTGCCATGGGAAAAAAAAAGAAATTGAAAAGAAGTTGATACCCCAAAAGGCACATCTTCATCATATGCAGAGGGTGTATACCAAATTTGGTGAAGATTGGTCAAGTAGTTTCAGAGTCATGCTCCGGAAACGAATGGGAACGCCAACGCAGACGCGGACGGGAACTCAGCCAAAACCAATATGTCTCCCGACCCCTCGGGGGGGGGGAGAGACATAAATATCAACCAAACACATCTGTGCAGGAAATTTCAAATGAACAGTGACTTAAGCTAGGCTCTTAGTAAGTGCAGGGACAACCTCGCCTTCTAAACCATCAAGATAACAGACATTGAAACAGTTTCTAATGTTATAGAATGCCAGTTATTGTGTAATCAGAGAGGAGCCTAGAGGGGAGGGAGGGAGGGAGGGAAGGAGGGAAGGAGGGAGGGTGTATGGATGAAACGCACCTCTTTGTGACTGTCAGATTCCTTTGCCAACTTCTCTCGCAGGTTCTTAGGGGGGATCAGGATCTGCACAATGTAACAAGAAACAAGCCAGCTATAAACAAATAAGGTAAGGACAACAGTGTTCATTTTGAAATGTTAAAGATATTCATTAATGAATACAAACATATTTGACGTCATTTTACCAAAGTTGATGTAATGATTTTGAGAGGTTTGAAGTGATGAACCTGATGATTGGCACTTGTATTCTTGTTAAGTCTCACCTTGGTGTACTGTTCCACCAGCTTGGTGAAGTAATTGAAGAGACTGTGCTGAGGGCGCAGGAAGTCAAACAGGTAGTTGCGCTGTTCCCTCTGCATGACTGTCGTCAGGAACTGACGTCCATTTCGGGCCACAAACTGGGCGGTCAGTTTAACAACATCTCTGCAAAACAGATGTGACTCATGGCAATGTTAATCTTTTCATAATCAGATTTTTTAGGGAAGTATGTATCTACATTGAGAGACAATATCCAGTGTCCCATAGAGTCTTTCACACAAGATTTCTACTTTCTTTGACTTTTCCTTATTGGGAGATCTAAATAGTTTATGAGGGTGTGACCAATGTGGACCTTATTAAATTCTCAGGGTAAACAAATCTACAATTTAAAATGCCAAAATGATCCTTTTTCATTCATGAAAATAAAGTACATTTTTACCAGAAAGTTGTAAAAGGGCTTTTACTTTAACTTATGGTTAACGAGTGTGCAAAGTTTGGTTCTGTTTTTGAGATAGATTGAATGACTGTTATGTTGCTACCCACTCATGTGACAGCCAGATTGACAACTCTCTGGATAGGCAGTGAGTGTCAGCGGCTATGCCGATAGCCTTTTTTCAGGCCTCATGAGCTCAAAAGGTTTAAGGGCGATGACAAGGCCAACCAGATGTACAATTATGGACCAAGTTGCCTAGAAACCTAAAAACACATTTGTTTCCAAGGGCTTTCCTTTCTTTTTTTTGGAAATAAAAAAGGTTTTTTTGAGGCATTGTCTCTGTTGCTCATTTTCGGAGTGACAGTGCTATCATTGATGGTGCTACAATTTATAATCCCCATTAGCCACATCAAATTATAGACTTTCGGGGCTGTTGCTTCTGGAGACAAGGATGAAAATAGGTGTTTGGGATGTGGTTCCTGTTATTGCAACAAATAAAATTAGAGCCATGAGCTCAGTCATCAGCCATCAGTTTTCATATTGTTTGATTTGAAGACTATAACACATGCATATGTAGTTCTGGATCACTTAATTATTAAGTTGAAGATGACTTAACACCAACTTTGAAGAAAATTTATTCAACGCTTTTCCTGAAATTATAATACAACATGAAAAACAAATTCATGTTGAAACATGAGTGACTTCATTTTAAGTCATCCACACTCTGACTCTCCACTTTGTTGACCACCCATCTCAAATTAACATGAACCGTAAAGGCACTATCTTCCCTCTCCCCCAACCACCCTATGCATGCAGCTATCATGTTTACCATCACTCAAAATATTCAAAAGGGGTCATCTAAAAAAAAAAATTTTTTGAACAACCTGTATACCAAAAAAGGAATGCACCTTTTAAGTCAATACATTCATAATACATTAGAAATAAGGTTTACAATAGCTTAGAAAGATGAAATTGTCATACCTTGGTCTCAATCTAACAAAAAATGATATTTTCCAAATTTGAGATTCCTACCACTTATGGTTTCTGTACAAAAGACAAATGAATATTTGAGGGTTCACAACCTGCCATGCCTATATTTGAAGGGGGTCAATACCAAATCTACAAGCAAAAGTCCAAACTTAAAGTGATAAAGAGTATGATTTATTGATTTTTTATGTGGCTTAAATAAGAGCCACAATACCATTTGCCCAGAGTTAAGATCAAATCACCTTTCTAAAGTTACATCTCAACCTCTAAAATGTCAAAATGATGAGCAACCATATATATGTCATGGAGTAGAATTTCTGCATCTCACGTATTAGTGAAATGTCTTACTCAGTGATATCGACCTGTTATCGTTGTGTCTGCTGTAAATGATTTTAAAATTACCTTTCAGTCATTGGTGTGCAAATTCCTAACTTTAATCTGTTTGTTTTCACTATGCTGAACTGATAAGCATCAAGATGTTGCAAATTAGTTTTGGAGAAGAAGATTTTTCAGGGAAAATGCTGGTCATGCCTAGATTTGAAGGGGGTCAGATCCAAGATTATTAATTTGGTGCAAGGTACATCCCCAAAATATTTCAGCATAGGGATTGCAGCAGTTTTGGAAGAGAAGTCGAAAAAGGGAAAAGTTTACAGAAGAGGGAAAACTGACATTTTCCTAAGCCAATATGACCTTACAGGTCTAATGAGCTAAAAATTGCAAATCCCCATTGCCAAAGGCGTCAGTTCATAAGATTTGTCTTTTTTGGTGTAGTGGTGCCAAAAGCATTAAGTATATTGATGGATAGATACCGTAAGCCCATTTGCACTTAGAGGCTTGGTGAGCTGAAAAACAACAGCATGCATCTAGATGACCCTAAAGCATGTCATGTATAACAATCAGCTTAAGCTAGCTCATAAATCTCACGAACAACTCACAGATCATAAGCAGAGATTGAAGGAGGGTCAGCAACAAATTCAAACTCTGGCGGAGGATCTTTGGGAACAAACGTTTCTGTGATCTTGACCTGCTCTGCCTGCGCTGGTTTGATGGCCGCTGACAGGTTCAGCTGGACAAAGAGATGAACATATTGTGAACAAGAATTGTTAACATCCTTTGTTTCCTAACAGTTTAATTGATAGTCTGTAAGAAGTATTTTTCAAATATTTTCAGTCGTGGTTAGATTTCATATCTTTTCACTTCAGTAAAGTGACTTAACCAACACAAGATTAAATTTGGATTAAAGGAATAACTGACTTTACTGATAATAACTAAAAAATATCTCTGCAGCTCCTCAGGCTATGTATCATCTATTTTATAAACGGTCACCACAAGAGCTGCCACAGGACCACAAAAAAACCATTCATTATAATCCTCATCTGCTTAGGATTCAAGTCAGTACACAAGTTGTAGCTTTTCAGGCCTTTTGCTTCTTGAGCAGAAACTGAAAATAGGTTTTGGTGTGTTGTCCCTGTGGCCCTTAATAGGTGTCATATGGTCGCCAAAATTGTAATCGACATGAGCTAAGGAGTCTTTTCACAAAGTTTTTTCCAAGGCCTTTTAATTATTGAGAAGATGAAAAAAATTTCAGGGTGTAGTTTCTGTTACCCTTAATAGGTGTCAAATGGTCATCAAATCTGAAAATTGGCCCTTATCAGGGGTAACAGGGTTGCCAAATCTATAAATTAGAAACCTCATTTGTCAAAAGAGAAAATAGTTCTGGAGAAGATAAATAGTTAAAGCTTTCGGATGGACGACATGCCATACCATAAGCCCAGCAGATGACTAATAATGACAACATTCCAATTGCTCAAATTATTTTGATACACACCTTGGGGGCCAAAGGCTCCTGACCTGAAACAGCAGAACAAACAGTTGAAATATTTGTTCCATTAGAAGAAGTTTTATTCATGTTTCACAAACCCACAGAACATACCATTTCAAAATGCGATAATAAATTAAGTGATTTGTAAAATTTCAAAGCATGAAATATATTTAGACAAATTTATATAACTAAGTTTATGATTTGATGATATAAATTGAATGCTTCGCTTTGTTCTCTTTGTCCTATGTTTGAAAGTTATCATATCTTTTCAAAGACTCATTAGCTAAGTCACTTTCAAGGTCACAAATATGTTTGGCGCTCTGCATATGTTGTAATGTGGTTGGACTGCTACTTTATGTTGAGTTGGTGCGTTGAGAGAATGCAACATGTGTTGAAGACATTGGCTGAAGGGTTGGCTACTGCAGTCATGGAAGTAAGCGTTGAGTGAGATATTGTGGGTTGTCGTTTTCCAGGCCTAGTTGTCAGAGGGTCAATAATTCTACTATTTTTATGCAGTCCAAATGTAAGTTAATATATTTTAGATTGCAAAGGCTTTAAGGTCTTGAAAGAAAAGGTTTTAGTGCATGGCTGTTATTGGGGGGGGCCAATTGTAATCAACAATGGCAAATTATTAAAAAGCCCCTGTGGTTGACTTCTTTAAGCATGAACACATAGTTATTGAGACCTACCTTTGCCCTCCTTGAACTCTTTAACCTTGTACTCGTAGTATGCATGGTAGGCATCATTCGGGTTGAGAAAGTTGAACTTGGGATTGTTCACTTCATTCTGTCTGATTCTGTTCTCAAACTCAGGACCGTTTCTTGCAACAAAACTAGCAGTCTTGTCAACAATGTCTGAGAGTCTTTGTTAAGCAGAAATAGAAGTGGAATTTGACCTTCAATTTTATGTTGAACATTAGGAGCATTGCAAGGGAATTATGAAAATGAATTTATTTTCATTACTGAGTGGTGATTGAGTGAACTGTTGTGACTTTTGTTTCAGATGAACTGAGTTACCCAAAACTTGACAACTGGCAAGGCTGGGGAGAGATGAATAGATGTCAAGATCACAGAAACAGTTGACATGTGGGTAACTACTATCAGGTGTAGGTATTCACAAGAGGATGCTTTGAAAGAAATTGCGTGAAACATAATTATGAGTATACTACATGAGCTACACAACGCTACTTAGACAGAATCATCTGGTGACAAATGCTCAATCATCACATCACATCTCAGAATCATTTGGTGACAAATGCTCAATCATCACATCATGTCTCAGAATCATCTGGTGACAAATGCTCAATCATCACATCACATCTCAGAATCATCTGGTGACAAATGCTCAATCATCACATCAACTCTAAGAATCATTTGGTGACAAATGCTCAATCATCACATCACATCTCAGAATCATCTGGTGACAAATGCTCAATCATCACATAAAGTCTCAGAATCATCTGGTGACAAATGCTCAATCATCACATCACATCTCAGAATCATCTGGTGACAAATGCTCAATCATCACATCACATCTCAGAATCATCTGGTGACAAATGCTCAATCATCACATAAAGTCTCAAAAAACTTCTACCAAACCTAATTGCCTTTTGAATGCTACAAATAACAATTATATTTAATGCCAATAATACTGTTATACTGCAATTTCGATTCTAAACAGAACATAAAATGGGTTTTCAGGGCCTGGTCCCTGTGGCCCTTATCAGGGGTCATCAAATCTATTAATAAGAATCCCCATGATTGGCTGTCTGTACACAAACTTTCAGCTACCTGGACCTTTTACTTCTGGAAAAGAAGTTGAAAATAGGTTTTTAGTGTGGCCCCTGTTGCTCTTATTAGGGGTCACATAGTCACCAAATCCATAAATCAAAAACCTACTTAGTCAAGATTTCAGATTAATTGAGTCGATGGTTCTGGTTAAGAAGATGAAAAAGTGAAAAGTGTACAGACTGACACCGGACAATCTGCCATGCCATAAGCCTATCAGGCCAAAAGAGCTAAAAAGAAAGTTGTTTGTTCCCTAGCATAGCTGAATTAGTGGATTTGTGTTCAGGTGTGTTAACAATTGCAGCACAGTGAGAAAACTAGCAACGGGGCTACCCTGGGTATATTGCATTCTTGCCTGAAGTTCATTTCCCCAAACAATTTCAAGGAAAATGGTTGACTGACTTTTGATCAGGAAAGATTTACTGTTAAAGAATTAAGTTTCTAGGATCTTGAGTTCTAGATCCCAACTGCCCCTACCTTCTACTTAGGATAACCAGCTCCTGTGGGTATACCTCATAATTATTTGTACTTCGTTAAGTAAAACAGATTGATAACAGTTAGACCAGATGATCCACCATGGCTTAATAACGAAACTCGCCATCTTATTAGAAAACGAAATCGGCTACATAAGAAAGCCAAACGCAGAAATTTGTTTTCTGACTGGTCAAACTTTAAAACAATGAGAAACAGTGCTGTTTCTGCTGTCCGTATTGCTAAAGAAACTTACCTTAAGAAATTAGACGATAAAATAAACTCATCAGTTGGTAATAAAACTTGGTGGCGATTAATGAAGAACTACCTAAAGAAAACAAAAAGTAAAGACACTATCTCATCGATACTATATAAAAATATATTGTATAATGATAGCAGCGAAGTTGCGAATATATTTAATAATTATTTCATATCTCAAGCACAAGTTAGGGACCCATCCTGCCCCCCACCATCCATTAGCTTTAATAAACCGCTTGCTTATATTTTTAATACATCCCTCAGGGAGAAATCATTTCCACACCAGTGGAAAGAATCCTCTATCATTCCTGTTCATAAAAAAGGTAGCACCAATGATTGTACCAACTATAGACCGATAGCACTTACTAGTAATATAGCTAAAATATTTTAAAAATGTGTATTCAAATATCTTTTCAATTATTTTAGAGACAATAATCTCTTGTCGAACCTACAGTCTGGATTCATACCAGGTGATTCAACAGTAAATCAGCTTACATATTTATATAACTTTATATCTAAGGAAATTGATAAAGGTAAAGAAGTTAGAGCAGTCTTTTGCGATATTAGCAAAGCCTTTGACAAAGTATGGCACGAAGGACTGATTTCTAAGTTAAAATCTTACGGAATTCAGGATGATTTACTTTTATGGATCCAGAGTTATTTAAGAAATAGAAAACAAAGTGTGGTAATAGAAGGTAAAAGGTCTCAAAAGAAAACAGTATTGGCCGGAGTACCCCAGGGATCAGTTCTTGGGCCGCTATTTTTCTTAATATATATAAATGACCTAGTTGATGATATGGACTGTAATATCAGACTGTTTGCTGATGATACGTCTTTATATATTATCATTGATGATCCAAACATTGCAGCTTTAACATTAAATAACGATTTACAAAGAATCTCGCAATGGGCCGAGCTATGGCAAGTAGATTTCAATCCAAATAAAACTGTGTCTGTTCAATTTAGTAGAAAGCGCCATCCTAGTCATAAGCCAGACCTAAAATTAAATAATGTACTTATTGATGATGTTCCTTCACATAAACATTTAGGACTTGTCCTTCAAAAAGACTGCCAGTGGTCCTCTCATATCAATGAGATAATCGGCAGAGTGGGGCCAATGATAAACTGCTTGAGAAGTCTAAAATACCGATTGAATAGAAAGAGCCTTGAAATATTATATAAATCTTTCATTCTTCCTATTTTTGATTACTGTTCAAATATATGGGACAACTGTACTATGCACGAAGCAAAACTTTTGGAAAATCTCCACTTAGATGCATTGAGATCGATATGTGGAGCAGTAAGGGGAACAAGCCACAATAAGTTATATCAGGAAACAAAGTTCACCGCACTTAGTGAAAGGCGTAGAAGACAAAAATTGTGTTTGTTCTACAAAATGTTCTATAAATTATCCCCATCTTATCTTTCGGACTTGGTTCCGAATAATATATCAGAAAATAACCCTTACAATCTTAGAAACTTAAACTCTCTACAAACTATTCTGTGTAATACTGTTAGACATTCGGCATCTTTCTTACCATCTGCTGTAAGAGAATGGAATTCTTTAACAGAAGATCAAATACTAAGTGATTCAATCGGCAACTTTAAAAAAGCAATAAATACTACCATTTTCAAAAAATATTACTTTGACTCAAACTTTGGACAAAGATTTGCTCAAATAATACATTGCAGACTGCGCCTAGGGTGTAGTGACCTCAACTCTGATAAGTTTAATAGACATATATCTACTTCTTCTTCTTGCTCATGTGGTTATTATTCTGAGGATTGTGTCCATTTCTTTTTTACGTGTCCGTTATATGATGATTTTCGACAAAATAAATATTTTTATGTAAAAGGATATGACTTAAATTAAATTCTTTATGGCAACAATGAAAGTTCAACAACTGTTAATCAACATATTATAAAATCTGTACATGATTTAATTATTGAAACTTCGAGATTTAAAGTATAAAATAATGTTCTGAAAATGCCTTGCTATTTGATGCCTTGCTATCATGAGGACACTTCTGGATGTGACTATGTTGGTTTATGTCTTACCATGTCTACAAATTTTGTGTTTAACGTTATATTTGGGTTTTGTATGTATCAAGTATGTATCTATATTTGGTTCAAGGGAGAGGCCTTAATATAAGCACTGTGAGCTTGTTGGCCAATCCCTTTCACAATGTATATATGTATATGTATATTGTGAAATAAATATGTTTAAAACAAAGCAGTCACCAACTATATTTTACTTTTTTTCGTATAGTAAGTTTTCAAAATTATAGATCTAACACGCTTTTCCCCAACATTTTTACAACATTTTATCTAAAGGAACACAAAAGTTTTTATAAAATAAATAGAAAAAAACAACAAAACAATGTTCATATCATTATTTGTTATACCCTCGTTGCATTGTGACAATCATACTTTCGGTTTAGCTCAAAGGGCAAATCTTCAAGCTGCTATTAACAAATGTAAATCAGTCATTGAGAATCGATTTACTTTGATGGCAATATATGAATAGAATGCATTTATTTACTTTTAATTAAGCCGCAATATAAGTGAAATAATCTTGAAATCGGCGTTAAACTCAAACTCACCTCACCTACTTTTAATTATTTGATAAAACCCAACAAATTATCAATTACGTGATGGGTTGTTGACACTCTTTATTGCAATTCAAATATTATTTAGTAAATATTAGTGTTTATTCACGACAATGTTAAACTGAATGTATTGTTTTGGTTTATTCTCTCACACCTATTTAGATTGAAAGAAAAAGAATCAAGTTTCATTTTCTCAATCTATAGATGTTCATTGCAATATTATCCTGGTGATGTAGACCAAAATAATTCTTTGATTTCATTTTTTTCTCATCAGTCAGTAATATTTCTGTGTATGATATAAATCTATATGTACAAGCTGAGCATATAAGAAAATACAACTTAAAAAATCAAGACTTGTTCTGATAAAGTCTACTTTCTGTGTAAATATGATATGTAATATGACATATTTTGTATATCTAGTGTTGTTTTAACTGCCAAGACATGTAAAATAATTTTCATCATTAGGACAAATAAGAAAATAAATCCTTAACCCTAGTGCCCCAGCCCAATCCCAATTTTACCTATTGCTGTGATACAATGGTGTTCGCTTCTTTAAGTAAAAATATTTGAGGTTCAAAGCTGTTTCGCTGTTGAAAAATGAAGTCAAGTGACAACAAAAACAATGAATTTAATTGATAATATGCTATTTAAAGGGTTGAAATTCAATCTATCAATCTTTATTCAATACTGAAAGGCCACAGGCCTATAGTACAATATGAAGGATAATACAAAATATAGCAAATCAATATTCATATAAATTGAGATGTCATTTTCAAGAAGAATGAAGTGTGCTTTACTGTCACTGTCTGATTCTAAATGTGTGGTTTATAAACATTGCAAGGTTTTGAATTACAACAAAAAGTTAACAGTTTAATAAAGATAAGAATTTATCTCTATTAGGAAGGACATAATAATACTCCTTAAGGTATTTGTACGTAACTCATCATAAATGGACACATGAGCAGAAAAAGGTATTCATCTTCCAATACGTTGTTATTGCATGATTTACAAAGTCCATCTTCTCTTTTTGTGTTAAGAAATCTGCCCTTTTCAATCCATAAATCATGCAATGAACATCGTAAGCGCGATAAACGGTACTCTGACCTTTCTTGATAAATAATATTCAGTATAAATGTATGTTTAAAAGCTGAATAGTACTCACATTTAGTGGAAATGGAAAGTTTATATAGCCAGTTTTGTTGGTAGATATCCCTAAGTCTTTGCAAAAATGAGTTTAGAAACCTTGCTGGAAAATCAACCTTTTGCTCATACCATATGTAATTAAATCCTGTTTTGAATAATAGCTTCTTTAAATCTGTTATCCAGTTCTTTTGTCCATTTTGGTCATATGAGATCATCATTAACTTCATAAAATTTTGTTGGTAAGCGGTAAGAAGGCATATTAAGAAGTCTCAGCCAGTATTTTAGAATCTTAACTTGTGAGTTTATTACAAGCGGAAACCTCCTGCATTCTCAATGTATGATTGCATTAGGTGTGTTAATCCTTATCCCTAGGAATTTCTTGCATGCTAATAAATGAACTCTTTCTACTTGCTCAAAATGTTGAAAACCCCAAATTTCAGACCTGTATAATAGAATTGGACTAATTTTTAAATCAGACATTCTATAAGAAGATGCAAGATTCAAGTACTTTTAAATTTTTCATAATACCGATTAATAATTTCTGCGCTTGGACAGATGCATACTTAACATGGGTTGAACAGGAAAGATCATTAGTAAAATACGCATCCAAGTACTTATATGAGGTTGCTGATACTATCAAGTTACCCTTAAAGTACCATTTTTCATGACACAACAATTTACCACCTTTCTTGAACGTAACTACTTTAGTTTTCTCCATATTCACATTTAGTTTAAACCGTTCACAATAACTTTCTAGTTCATTTACATGCTTCTGTAGATCAGCAATAGTACTTGAAATGACAGCAATGTCATCTGCCAAAAGTAGAAGGAAAATGTGGAACACATCCGGACGTAGCTGAATACCATTTTTGCAATTGTTTTTTAGAATATTATAGAAGGAAAAGGATACTTCGCACCTCAGGCGGCGGGTAAATTATACCAATTACTGGTTTACTGAGTGATTGTTGTTGAGTTTCGCCTCCATCTTCAACAGGAGGTCTTTGAACCTCAGCTGTAGGCATATCGATAAGATATGCCTAATTGATAGTATATTATATCAATGTTTCAGTCGAAATTATGTCTTACCCACGACAAAGTACAAAGTGCCAAGGGAGTTAACTCATGTTTGATGGTATTTCCCTTTCAACAACTTATTTCTTTTATTGCAGATGCTATCAATCAAATTACTGAATAATTATTTGAAAAAAAAATGTTTATCTATATGATCCATTTAAATTTAATTCTTCGTTGATGACCATTCATTATATTTTAAGAATATTTTAAAAGAGTTTTACCACGTGAGTAGTATTAAAATCTTGGTAGAATAATAATGTGTTTGGAGAAACTAATACGTTCAAATATCGCGGTCCGTTGCGAGAGAAAGCGTGACTTCCTGTGGATATTTGTTTACTCGCTGCTGTGGACGCAGATTGGTCCTGATGTTGTAAAGTATTTGAATGACCGTCATTTTGATCGCAGTTTTGAATCTGGAGTGTTGGTCATTGTAATAACAAATAAGGTAAGGTTTTCTTGTAATAATTATGTATATGTTGTTTTCTTATTCATTGATTTGCCTTGTAACTAAGGTAATCTGGTTTAATTTTGGTTTTGATAGGGATGTCATGTCGAACCTCTTACCTCTCTTTTCGATCTTTTACAAACTAATTTCGCTTCGGTCATGACGTCAATTCAAACTTCAAGAATTTTTTGAAATTTGCACCTGCTTGCACAGACAAAATTTACATGCCTCTGATTATTGAGTAACGTGTGATAAAATTATTTTCTCTCACAGAATATGTAATTCTTATTTTGTGGGATGACAGCATCAAGCCAAGAAATATGAATAAGTCGAATTTTGTGTCATAAAATCTCTACGGATGTATTTAAACTCAAACCATTTCATTGTCCAACTTTTCAGTTGGTAGGTAGTTTGGAGTTCTAATGCGCATATCCTATTGTCAGAGAAAACTTGATCTTGATGACGTCATCTAATGATATGCAATACTCTCCCACACATGCATTTGTGCTTCCTTGTGCGCTGGTCGAATATTCGTCGTATGCATTTAGGGTGAATGCTGTAAATCATCTAAATGAATATCAAAAGTGTTGAAATCCACCCATCCCGCATCTGTTGGTTCTGAACACAGCTTTCACACAATTTTACGTGACACATTGGATTGAGGGTCAGGGTAACTTTAGGGGGATATATTTTAGAAAATGTTGTATCACACAATCATGATGTGTCCTATTAAAAGCAACACAAATAGTCTTTAGTACTGTGCGCTTAAAAGTTATTCTGTGGTTTCCTTCTGCAATGTCTTTGCAATCTTAAGAGAAGCAAAAGAAAATCTTGTTAATGATAACTTAATTAATTTGCTTGTCTGTATATATGTATACATATATATGTGTGTGTGTGTATGTGTAATGGTACCAAAGATAAGGTCAAAATATTCATAATTTACACGAACAGATAGACTTTTTCTTTGTCCAGATTTTTGGAGAAAGAAATCGAAAATGGAGAGTTGTGTTGTTTTAGCTACGTTATGGATATGCTGATACCACTATTGTAATTGGGCATGGTTGACTAAGATATTTTTTTCATATGGAAGAAAGATATTAGAAATTGACACTTGTGCTTGAGTTATTTGCATACGAAGCCTAATTGAAACAAAAAAACAGCTTTTTATCATATTTATGATAAACTGCTTAAATATTTTGTTAAAAGTGGTTATTTTACGAATGCTTCGTGTTGCAATTGTTTAATGTTAAAACAGTTTAACACTTTAAAATGACTGGTCCCTCTCATATTTAGGGGAGGTAAGTCCCTTCGTGTCTGACACATATATTTGAATATGCAGATAAGGGTCAACTAATATAGAGGTGGAGCTAAGCTCTTGTCCGAAGATGAAAACAACAGCTAACAGTAAAGGCGTTTTCGGACAATAAAGTCCGTTTCCCCGAAGAATTTTAAGGAAAACAGTTAGCTGTCTTCTGATGAGTTGTTTTTTGGTCAGGAAAGTGTAAAAGAATTAGGTTTCTATGGTTTTCTGTTTTTGATCCGAACTGCCTACAGTTGGTTTTAATTAATATAAAGACATGATGAAAATGATTTTTAAACTGAATAAAAATATACAAACAAAATTTTTTTTACATTTTACGTGTTGTAGGATTTCAAATCTTTCTCCTGGGTCGCATTTCAAGATCATATTACAATACATCTTGAGTTTTCCCTGGATTAGTTACTTCTGGTTTCTTACTGTGTGACTAACAAAAGTAACGACAGCAAACAAATTCACAATTGGAAACTTGCCTTTTTGTTTGTGATTGTGGTTACAGCCATGTCGGGTAAAGATATAGGGTAACAAAACTTAACCTAGTAAATCAGGATGAGTGTTAGCTTGCAATACTTTGATGTCTTGCATCTTTGGGCAATTTGGAAGATATCATGAATTTTTTTATAAGGTTCAAAGTACTTTAAAGTAAATTAGTCACACAAAAGACTGACAAATTGGTAAAAACTGACAAAATTCCTAGCAAACATGGCGTCATCAAACAGTTTGCCTTCTCACATAAAAATTGTCAATGGAAACCAAAATATTTATCCTTGTTAGGTATTAGGTTTGTCCTTACCTAAACTTCTGAACTCACTTTTAAAATCTATCAAAATCATAAAAATGGAAATGTTCGGTGTATTCAAACTGTGCCTGCGTATCTTTAGCCTACACATGCTGGCCTATGGGAATAGGGGGAGGGGTAGTCGTTCGAAAACTTATAGTGTCCAGGTCTCCAAATAAGATGCGTATCTGCGTAAAATATGCACGGGTAATTCATACATATACGCATTAAAAATGAAATCAATGGTGATATATACGCACAACTTTCCCAGAATACGAGTCAGATATTTGTTGTTTTCATGAGTCAAAAAAACTTTTATTTCTACATGTCTGATGGAATATCTCAAATAGTAGCCAACTTGATGCCAACCTGTATAAAAACAAAGATCACCGAGTTTATATTTGATAAATCACTCGTTTATTAACAGCTTAAACGTATGGAAAATATAATCAACGACTAACGTCAAAAAAGATGCTAACTTGGAATGAGGATCTGAAATCAATAAACCTTGAAATACTCCTAGTTTATTTCATGTGGAAATTTTACTCCTCAATTGTTATTTTGAGGAGTGAAATACCCCTGAGTCCAAATAATTATCTGGAGCCCTGAGTGTCACTTATACTAACATGTTTCAACATGGATATTTTTCATTGATATCATCAGTGAAGCTATTAACTTTAACAATGACATGTTTTTTTTATCCCATATACTTGATTTTTATCAGAGGAATGAACATGTATCTCTTAGGTGCGTAGCTTTACCCTACAGCACTGTATATCTGTCAGACTTCATTATGTAGAAATTGTTTATTCAATTATACAATATAATAATCTTTTTTTGCAATTAATTACAACATTTGTTTACCATATAAATGAAGGTGGAAACGAGGTAACTTTCTTCGGAACAGAAATAAAGGTTCCTAGCCTTCAATTTTACAATTCATAATGAGAATTCACATTGAATTTAAAAATTGTTTTGTCACACAATGCCGTCTACAGATAATGCAAGAGACATACATACATATCATGCTGTCCATGAATATCAATATAATATGTTATTATCATGTATAGATTTGAACACTTAAAATATATTTGAATAACCATCAATTGGTTGGATATTCTTAATTAAATGCAGTACTTGACATTCTATTTTTACTTATATTCTTCTACAAAGGAAAGAATAAACTTAGTAGGCTATAACTTATTAGGAAAAACTGGCAGAAAGTATTGACATCTATGTCCATAATCACGCAAGACTTTTATTTCGATATTTTGAATTGATCTGTTAAAATAATACTGTCTGCAATAATAAATGTTTGATAATAGATAGTAATTCACGCTAGAATTTTTTCTGAAAATACATATTTTAAAACTGTACACACAAACAAATTGGCCCTCCCCAATTTGTTGTAATTTTCTTCATGGCCCTTCCCTTTTAATAAAAGCTTTTTTTTATTCATGACCCTCCCCCAAATCATATCTACAAAACTTCTTGAAGTTGGTCTTTTTTCTTGGATTCTTTAGAGATGCCTTCTCCTTTGAAAATAACACTTCACAGAATGTTTAAAAGAAACAAATTTACCCTTCCATTGGTGGGTTTAACATGATGTCTGATAATGGTCTATAGTGTTTTAAATTCAGTTTTATTAGAACTGTTTTTACAGCCAGCATCTTAGAACATTAACTGCATATCAAAATAGTTTGAATACCATGGCTTATTATGCTAAATTTCGATACGATAAACTTTTTCAATGTTTGCAAAACTTTAGTAACATGTGCGCGCATTATTTAGAACACCAACGAAACAAAACTTGGTAGCTTAGCGACGGCCGGAACAAACATACAAGCTTTGAACTGAGACTACTGCTGTGCAATAAATTTACGTACTTCGCCACTGAGACCTGCGGCTATAATTAGTTAGCGAAAGAAAGATTAAGTGTGGTACTCGCATCTTGTAGCAGGACATGCGGGCAAAGCCAATTTCCTCCCGGAATATTCCGGGACCCGCATCTAAAAGGTAAAAACAATAACCCTCCCCAACCTTTCGTATTTTTTTTCATGACCCTCCCCTGTTGGCTGTATATTTTTTTCTGACCCTCCCCTGAAAACCCCCGGCCCACTCCCCCTTATAATAAATTACCAGTCCCTTATCACTAACAAATGTTTTTTAATCAGACCGACATATTCATGTTCTAATAACCAACAATACAAACTCTCCTTATGCCATGTTTCGAATTCTTCAGTTAAAGTAATGATGTATTTCATATACATATAGATATATAATTTTTCTGTTCGATGAAGATAGCTCTGGCATAAATAAACAGTTTTGTTATTTACATATCATGAGCTTCCAAAAGAACTGCCTTATACCTAATGGTTATGTCACATCCTACTCTAAAAAAATCACTAACAATAATAAATCCACGGTGATCATAATATAGCTTCATAATAAAATAATTTATAAATAATGTGGACAGTAGTGAAATTATATTAAATCAAAATATTCTTTAGACTTGTTGGATTTTGTCAGTACAGACAACACAATTAAAGAATATTTAAATACGAGGGTTGACGATCCAAAACTTAAATTTGAAGCTGTCTAAGGACAGCTCCATTTTCCAAAATATGTAGAGGCCCAGCAACATATAAACAAACAAGGCTTTTATTTTACAATAAACAAAATAAACAAATTCAGACTTGGCAGCAACTGTGTAAAATTTGGCCATTGTCCTTGATATCGCTAGTTTGTCAGTTGCTGCCGGTGAGCAGAGGACGAGGTGTGTTCCAAGTTTGAAATGCCCTGCCTCAGAGGTAGAGCCATCCTTCACACATGCTAACTTTCTGCCGGGCAAGAGTTATCGCTTCGTTTCCCTAAGTGGTACAATGTTGTGTACTGTGGGGAATTGGACTCAATCTATACTTGCAAGACTGTGAATGGACTGGCAGGAATCATTGGTAGCCTGGCTTTTGCCGACTGATTGCATGATAAGACTATGTCTACTGTATCAGATAAATTAATTGCTCACAGACATGTTTGGCAGTACAGGATAAATATTTATCATCCAAAACTGTGTTCCACAGGAGACATCGCTTGTGGAAGATCAAGCGATATCTCCTAGGAGATATCTTTTTGGCAGTAGATTTTGAACAATGCCCCTCTGACGTCAAGTATATGACATCACAGTTGTCTAACATCATCAAGTAATGACATCACAATGCTATGACGTCATAAACACTACGACGTCACAATGCTATGACATCACCGCACTTGGAGTCTTAGGGCAGCAGGGTGTTCAGTAATGTTCATTTGTCAATCAAATGTAATGAAAAATGATTTTGGATGATAAATAGAATCTCACCCTCATGTCTTCTGATATCAAATATATCAACACTCGTTGATAAAAGTTAAATATCCTCGGCAAGCCTCGGATATTTGTAACTTTTATCAACTTGTGTTGATATATTTGATATCAGAAGACACTTGGGTGAGATTCTCTATATATCATTAATTACATATAAGATTTTGTTTGGGATAACAAAAATATAAAAGGCATTGTTCTAAACGAAATTGAACATATTATTGGCCAATATGCTGATGATACGGAACTATTCTTAGATGGATCAGAGCTTTCTCTACATGAAGCTATGGTCTGAAAATAAACATGGACAAAAACCAAAGCAGTTTGGCTTGGAGCTATGGCCGGCAGTGACATAATTTTATCCCATGATTTAAATCTTGATAGGCATAAGGAAAATTTAAAAGTCCTGGGAATAAAACTGAACGCAAAGTTGAAAAGCCTCTGGGTGATCAATACCAAAAAAAGACTTGAAAATATAAAAAGAATCCTTACAAATTGGAAGAAACAAAACTTAACTTTAATAGGGAAGATAACTGTTATCAAAACTTTGGCTTTATCCACTATTGTTCATATTCTCATTTCTCTTCCAAATCCTCCTAAAGAGTTCATAGCAAATTTGAACAATATATTTTTCAATTCTATATGGAATGATAAGAGGGACAAAATAAAACGAATACACTTAATGCGAAAGTTTGAAGAAGGTGGACTGAGAATGGTCGATCTCAAAACGTTTATCGATTCATTGAAAATTTCTTGTTTAAAGAGATACGTTTCTAAATCAAACTGCTATAGCCTAGCTGGTTTTCCCATAAAGCATGTTCTCATGTTTGGCGCGAACATCAAAAATAGATACAAACTTGCAAATCCATTTTGGAAGGATTCATTGGACGCTTGGTTTAGATATATTCGAAATTATGATATGAATGACTATAACATAAATGAAATACGTATGCAACCGCTTTGGTTAAATCACCAATGTTTTATTACAGATTTGATAATCAACGACTGGTTCAAAAAAGGAATAATTCATGTCAAAGATATTTGTCAAGGTAATGTATTTTGTACACTTGCAGAACTCCAAGCAAAATCTGATAGTCCTTGATCTAAACCGTGTCATCCTCAATCTGCCCAAAACTTGGAGAGATGTTATTCAAACTCAAGATTTCTCTACCATTAGAAATTTGCCAATACGTTCCCCTTGGAATGATATGATTAAGCCTTTGAAGGGATCAAGATTATTTTACGATAACCTTATTGATGGTGAATGTAATTTTCCAAAAGCATATCTTAAATGGGAAAGCGAACTTAATGACCATGTCAATTGGAAGTCGGTATTTTTGGAATATAGACAATCCACAAAAGACACAAAGCTGTTTTGGAATTCCAATACAAATTTATTCATCTAGTGATCTATACTAAACGAGAATTGTTGAAAATGAAACTTGTTGATAATGATGTATGGGGGGTATGCTCTTGTGGTTGTAACGAGAATATTTTTATAATTCACAAGTAAATTGCGGAGAAATTTATCTGTCATCGCTTCGAATTATCCTGTTTTAACGTCCTTTGGCACTGAGTGACACAGTCCTATCCTAAGATGACACACGTTAGAATGTTAACCGTGGTATTTAGACAGTATTGAATAAAACTCTCAAACACTTTTCGTGTTTGAATTACATGTTGTAACTGAGAATGCAGCGGAAATCAAACAAGGAAGTAAATCACGTTTTATTGTTTGTTGGACAAAATGGCGTCTGCAGTGATGCGCTTAGCAGGGTGAATAAACAATGCTCTGCGATTGGTCAGAAAATATATTTCATTGACAGGTGGCGATAGGTTAATTATAGTGACCTTCACATTATTTTCAATGTCACAGCAAAGCTTAGAAGTTTTCAGCATTGAAACCTGCATGTTAACCATGTCAGCGCTATATCTCATGAATCATTTATAGGATTCTCTTCATAATTTACACAAACTTTCTCATTTGAATGACACAAAGATTAGTAGATTGTGGTGACCTTCAATCAGTGTTTCCGCTTGGATTTTTGAAAGCCGGTCATCATGTCCGACGGCTTTGAAAAATACTGGACATTTACATATTTTTCCGGTCAGATAAATGTAGCTAATAAATGTTTCATTTGCTGATTTTTTGCAAGTAATATTATTACCTGCGTCATCTTCTGATTTTCTCTTTCGTTCATTTAATTGACTGTTTTTGCCACCAAAGTAGGAAGAAAGATTCGTCTGCTTTTTCATTGTCGAAAAAACGTGTTTACATTCGTAAATGATCAGAATAAGTCGATAATTTCCGTATACATTTCATGCATACATTGAAACCGAGGTCAATAAATTAAGCTGCAGTTATTCGAATGATTTTGTCATGCGCACTTCGTTGCGTTCTATTTCAAGCTACAGAAGCGAGTGGGATTTCCAGACAAATACAATCGGGGTATCGCATCACTAGATGTTACGAGTGTTTTTTTCAAATAAAGGTTTATGATATGAGTTTGACAGCTTGTTATTTAATCGTACATCATGTCTGACAGGTTTTTTAAATACCGGACAATCATATTTTTTATCAGACTATGACCGGTATTTACCGGACAACGGAAACACTGAAAATTAGAATTTTTTGCAAAGGAAACCTGCATGTTAAGTTTGTCAGCACCATATTTCCAGAACTGTAGATCCTCCGGCTAATTTGTACAATGCTTCTTATTTGAAAGATGCAGGGCACAGTCGATCTTTGCATTACTTTCCTGAAACATACCTGATTATGAAGTTGTATGACTTGACACTGTTTTCCTGTTCACTGTGAATTTTGAAAATATTATCGAGTTTCAACCACCACAAAACATTATAAGAAACTTAATCTTGCTCATTGATGTTTCTGTTGACATGGACATTTCTCTACTTTCTCTTCAATATTCAAATGATAATTTGCGGCAGGGGATCATGCCATCCTAGTGACAATTGCTTAAGAAATAGAGTAACCTGAACCATCATGTGTCGTGCAAGGAAGTATAGTTTTGCCCTACAGGAGAAGCACAAGCCCGTAGGCTGAGTGGATTAATGCTAACAATAGTTTAGGGAATACAGTACTATATTGCAAAACATATGATGGTTGAGGCTACTCTCTTTCTTTTCTAGAGTGTCGATTTAAATTAGTGTAGTTTATTTTTCAACCTAATAGAAGTACATGTAATGAACTGAAAAGTGACACAGAGTAGGTTTCATGATTCTTAATGTGTCTTTTATGCTATGTGACCTGAGTTAAAATCGCCTCCCTAAACTTGCATTTATCTGAAAATGCCCAAATTCTGATATTATCTTGTTTCAATGATAATCAGAAAACGGACATATAAATGTTAGGAATTGAAATGATGTGTCCAATTAACATGTTTTTTTTAAGTTTATTACTAATCTTTGTCTTTGTGTCCGATGAAAATAAATTTCTGAAATTACGTTTGAGTCTTTGGCGCGTGCCATTTTTCTGGTTTTTGATTACAAATCACGACTTTGACCTGTTTATTGTCATTATATTGAACTGATAGAAATAACATCTTTATGTGAAGTTTGACATATTTGACTCCAACAATATACTCTGTGCCCCTTTAATAGAATATCCTCTACCAGGGCCATAGCTAGTTACATCATAATGCCTTCCATGTTACATTATTGGCCATTTTTCGTGATGTCATTCAAAAACTATACTTTGTTGCGGAATAAATTATGGGCTTTTCCTTTGATCTTAACCAAAACAATGCTAAAAAGTAAAATAGTTGTTAATGTTCTAGTCAGTTAGCCCCTAGCAGATTTTTGTGGCACATAAGGAAAATGTGCAAGTGTTTTGGATATTATTGATTGTTGACACTAATTATTATTATTAACTTTCATATATTGTAGACCTATTACTTCACATGTAAGCTTATATATCATTAAAAGTCTGATGAGCTATAGGGCTCTATTCTCTTTTTGTATTGATTTGTTTAGAAATTTTTATGTGTGAAAGTATATCTACAAAATTAAGAATTTGAGATTAAGTTCAAGCCAGCCTTATTCAAGATCATGAGCTGATCTTAATTCAATGTCAGTTTGTGTAACATCATCAGACTGAATTTAAATGCTGACAGTATTGATATCTCATGAGCCATAATTATAGATCTATAGCATATTTGACCATACAGTCAATATTTGAAACTAAATAGGAACAATAATAGGAATAAGATATAAACAACTTGTGTTAAATTCCATCCTGATGAATAATGTACGTAGTGTCGCTGCACAATCTTCAGCAGCCCACGTATATGAATATGATACTTTAGAAGACATAAGTTATCATTTATTGATAGCACAGAATGGTGCCACTTGCCAGGGAACACGTAGCACCATACTTTGCTCTGCTACTGTGTCTTGGGGACATCTTCCTGCATGTTTTGCTTTAAAACAAGTCTTCAAACATGGAGCCAATTTCCAATACTGACAATTTGGACAAGAAAAGCCCTTTATCAGGTACTTTTACACGTTTCATGACATGACACATTCAAGAAAACTTATTTTCCAAGAAAACATGCTTTTCAAAAGTGCTTAATCTGCAACTTTGCACCATTTCATGGTTTCAAAGTTCTCCTAAAAATGATGATCGTATTAGCTATGACTTGATTACTGGGTGAGTCAACTAAGACATCTGATTGATTTATGTTCTTCTAATGCATCCGTAGTATCAAATTGATATCATTTTTAACATGTTTAAGTAGGAGAAATACTGCCGACAGTACGTTGGGCCCTACTCACTCACTCATTTTGTCTGGTTAACATGTTTAGATAGGATAAATACTGTCGACAGCACGTTGGGCCCTACTCACTCGCTCATTTTGTCTGGTTAACATGTTTAGATAGGAGAAATACTGTCGACAGCACGTTGGGCCCTACTCGCTCATTTTGTCTGGTTAACATGTTTAGATAGGAGAAATACTGTCGACAGCACGTTGGGCCCTACTCACTCGCTCATTTTGTCTGGTTAACATGTTTAAGTAGGAGAAATACTGGACAGCATCTTAAACCTTACTCACTTACTCACTTTGTCTGTTTATATGTCTAAATAGGTGAAATACTGCTGACAGCACTTTAAACTCTACTCACTCACTGATTTTGTCTTAAACCTGTGGCTTATATGTATATGAAAAACAATTTTGCATGGACACATAATTAACTTGGTCTGTCATTTGTTGTCCTTAAATTTTATATTTTTTCAACTCTCCTATACCAGCAAATGCTTCTAAAGGATGAATTTGAGGGCTTTCTGCCATTTTGTTAATATATATATATATATATGAATAACACTGAATATGATTCATGAATTTCATTAACAGTTGCACATCTTATGACACTTTTACGTTGTATGTCTATTCTGGATGGTTGGAGTGCTTTGGCCTTTCAAAGCATTTTTCAAGCTGTTTTTAAGCCATTTTGTGCTTTTTGGTCATTATTTTGATAGAACATGAAAAGTTAGGGCAATTATACAAATGTATATATATGTGTCATTGAACCAAAATATGAGAATCATAGAGATTATTCCTTAAAAGGTATTTTCATTGCAATGGGCTCAA
Source organism: Phorcus lineatus (assembly GCA_921293015.1). Lineage (NCBI taxonomy): Eukaryota > Metazoa > Mollusca > Gastropoda > Trochida > Trochidae > Phorcus > Phorcus lineatus. The sequence continues at coordinate 17,025,530 of OV121095.1, read as the reverse complement.
TTTGTCCGGTTGTTCTTTTGTCTGTTTGTCTGTACGTCAGCAGCATGTGTTCATGTGCCTTTTCGGGTTTTCAACTTCTCAGGATTTATTTTTCAGCTCTTTCGGAAATTAAATTTCATTTCAAGAACTGAATGTAGTCAGTCATGATGCCTATGCATCTTAGGATGTGGAGTAATCTTTTTGTGTAGGTTACATTTATTACAGGTTGAAATATTAGGTTTAATCATAAAGGATGGGTACCGGTGTAGCAGGCCATTTCTTCCCCAGTCTAAACTTTCCCCGGGGAGAAAATAGCCTAGGCCAAACTTTCCCCGGGGAAGGTTTGGCCTAGGGTATTTTCTCCACATGGAAAGTTTAGACTAGGCCAAAGTTTCCCCACCCTTGATTCTACCTTCACCTATTTTGTATTGTCCACATTTATAGCAATTTGGACTCCGCTTAGCTTACACTTCCAAATCCTGTTCTTTTATCGATAATTGGGAGATATTAACTTATTTTGGAAACCTTCTGGTTAAAAAAAACTTGCTTATTTTTATTTTTACAGGGGGGTATTCCCCACCCTTGGTATTTATTCAAATGTTGTAATTCTGGCCTACCTAGGCTGTTTCTTCCCCACCCTTGATATTTATTTACAGTGGGGAGAAATTTTGGCCTAGCTAGGCTATTTCTTCCCCACCCTTGATATTTATTTTCAGGAGGAAATTCTGGGCTAGGTAGGCCTGTTCTTCCCCATGCATGATATCTTTATACAGTGGGGAAATTCTGGCCTAGCTAGGCTATTTCTTCCCCTCTTTGGTATTTATTTACAGTGGGGAATTCTGGCCGAGCTTTGCTATTTCTTCCCCACCCTTGGTACATATTCATAGGGGAAATTCTGGCCTAGCTAGGCTATTTCTTCCCCACCCAAGGTATCTATTTACAGTGGGGGGAAATTCTGGCCTAGGTAGGCTATTTCTTCCCCACCCTTGGTATTTATTTACAGGGTAGGGGGAAATCTGGCCGAGCTAGGCTATATCTTCCCCACCCTTAGTATTTTATTATGGCATTTTTAGCTCATCAGGTCTGAAAGACCCGATGGGCTTATGGCATGGCATGGCGTCCGGCATCCGTCCGTCCGTCCGTCCATCCGTCCGTCCGTCCGTCCATCCGTAAACTTTTCACTTTTTCGACTTCTTCTCCAGAACCAATGACTGTAGAGAGCTGAAATTTTATGTCCATACTCCTTGGCAAATGGGGATTCTAAATTGTAGATTTCGTGACCCCATGACCCCAAATGGGGTCACAAGGGTCAAAACCTTAAAAATCTATTTTAATCTTCTTCTCCAGTTCCAAAAGGTCCAGAGAGTTGAAAAGTTGTGTGTAGACTTCTTGGCCAATGGGGATTCTAAATTGTAGATTTTGTGACCCCATGACCCCAAATGAGGTCAGAGGGGTCAAAACATGAAAAACCTATTTTCATCTTCTTCTCCAGTTCCAAAAGGTCCAGAGAGCTGAATAGTTGTGTCTAGACTCCTCGGGCACTGGAGATTCTAAATTGTAGGTTTGGTGACCCCATGACCCCAAATGGGGTCACAGGGGTCAAAACCTAAAAACCTAATTTCATCTTTTTCCCTAGTTCCAAAAGGTCTAGAGAGCTGAAAAATTGTGTGAAGACTCCTTGGACACTGGGGATTCTAAATTGTAGGTTTGGTGACCACTTGACCCCAAATGGGGTCACAGGGGCAAAACCTTAAAATCCTACTTTCATCTTCTTCTCCAGTTCCAAAAGGTCTTGATAGCTTAATAATAATAGAAAAATTGTGTGTAGACTCCTTGGACAATGGGGATTCTGAATTGTAGGTTTGGTGACCCCATGACCCCAAATGGGGTCACAAGGGTCAAAACCTTAAAAATCTATTTTAATCTTCTTCTCCAGTTCCAAAAGGTCCAGAGAGCTGAAAAGTTGTGTGTAGACTTCTTGGCCAATGGGGATTCTAAATTGTAGATTTTGTGACCCCATGACCCCAAATGAGGTCAGAGGGGTCAAAACATGAAAAACCTATTTTCATCTTCTTCTCCAGTTCCAAAAGGTCCAGAGAGCTGAATAGTTGTGTCTAGACTCCTCGGGCACTGGAGATTCTAAATTGTAGGTTTGGTGACCCCATGACCCCAAATGGGGTCACAGGGGTCAAAACCTGAAAAACCTATTTTCATCTTCTTCTCCAGTTCCAAAAGGTCTAGAGAGCTGAAAAGGTGTGTGTAGACTCCTTGGCCAATGGGGATTCTAAATTGTAGGTTTGGTGACCCCATGACCCCAAACGGGGTCACAGGGGTCAAAACCTAAAAACCTAATTTCATCTTTTTCCCTATTTCCAAAAGGTCTAGAGAGCTGAAAAGGTGTGTGTAGACTCCTTGGCCAATGGGGTTTCTAAATTGTAGGTTTGGTGACCCCATGACCCCAAATGGGGTCACAGGGGTCAAAACCTAAAAACCTAATTTCATCTTTTTCCCTAGTTCCAAAAGGTCTAGAGAGCTGAAAAATTGTGTGAAAACTCCTTGGACACTGGGGATTCTAAATTGTAGGTTTGGTGACCACTTGACCCCAAATGGGGTCACAGGGGTCAAAACCTTAAAGTCCTACTTTCATCTTCTTCTCCAGTTCCAAAAGGTCTTGATAGCTTAATAATAATAGAAAAATTGTGTGTAGACTCCTTGGACAATGGGGATTCTGAATTGTAGGTTCGGTGACCCCTTGACCCCAAATGGGCAATGGGCCTTCTTTATTTGATTGTGAATAACTTTTAACAAAGTTACCCGTCTCGAACGTTGGGACAGGCTATCTTTCCTACACTGCCCATGACCCCATGGTCTAAACCCAAACACCTATTTCTATCAAAAGTCTGATGAGCTACAGAGCCCATGGCTCTATTTTTACTGTTACAAATGTGTTTTTATCACACTGTTTATTAGATTTAGGATCTCTGAGGCGACTTTGATCTAACACAGCGGCTTTCTGTACACTGTCTTGTACTAGACTTTCAGGATAGTTTTGTATCAACAAAAATTCCTTGAGTTCTTCAAACCTACAGATACACATCAATATCTGGACTTTCAATCATGTCATCCAAGTCATACTAAGCGTAACATCCCGTACTGTCTCGCAAGAAGAATTTGTGCTATTGTAACAGATGACTCACAAAAGAGGGAACGTTTAAAAGAGATCCTAAATCTAATAAACAGTGTGATAAAAACATTGTCCCGTTGGTTTCCACCTTTAACCCTAACCATCAGAGCGCTGCTGCAATAATTGACAAAAACTTACCTATTTTACATCAAAGTAAAGAAATGGAAAAAGTTTTGTGTAAATAAAAAATTGTGAACAGTCTTAAACAACCTAAAAATCTTCGTATGTTATTGACTTCATCCAAGTTTGATTCAAGTGAGTTAGAACCAACTGTATCTAAATGCGGTGATTCACGCTGTCTTACATGTAAAAATATCTTAATAGGCTCTTCTGTACATATGAATGAAAGTAAAGTGTTTTCTGTAAGACAAAATCTTAATTGTAACAGTAAAAATGTTGTTTATGTCATCACATGCTCTGGGTGCAATGAAAAATACATTGGAAAAACTGAAATGAAGTTAAGATTACGCATGAATTTACACAGATCTCAGATTAATCATCAAAAAAAACTTACAATTCCTTTGAGTAAACATTTAGCTGAGTGTGGAAAGGGGCATTTTTCAGTTTTCCCAATGTATAAATTAAATTTTGATAACAATAAACTTTTAGAAACAAAAGAAAGCAGATTTATCAAAATGTTTTCACCAAGGTTAAATTCTAGAACTTAATGTTTTGCTGTACATGTATATACTATCGTAACCTATATTGTGACGTATTAATGTAATGACGTCATGTTGTACACGATGACATTGCTTGGCAACGCATTATCCGTTGTATGTATGGCCTGAAGAGGCTCATTGAGCTGAAAGCGCTAGCCATTAAAATGGATTGTTTTTACTTCTAACTTCATATTTTTCTATATCTAATACCTGGGAGCTGAACATCAATTTCAAGATTGTGAACTTTTTTCACATATATATATATATATATATATATATATATATATATATATATATATATATATATATATATATATATATATATATATAGTTATTAGCACTGTCATAGTACTAGTAGCACTGTTGAAAACAATAAAACTATAGTAATTTTGGCATTTAAGAAACAATGATGCAACTTTGGATTTGAACGTAACTCGAAAATGTTTTTTCTCTACTTAAGCTAAATACAAAATTCATGAAACATACTCTGTGTCACTTTAAAGCGTCCATGTTGTCGGCTCTGATTTATGGTTTTCCACATGCTTCACTTGTTTATTTACTTGCAAAGATTGCCAGTACAAGATAATATTATGTAAAATGTCTAAAGCTTATTTCACTCTCTCTCTCTGTGTCATGAAGCGATATCATACATGTTGACACATCCCTCTAAAGTTTGCTACTTGAAGCTTGTTTCTCACAGGTTGCATTGTAAAGGAAGGGTTCTTTCTAATATGGAATGGAGTTTTCAAACCTACCATGCAAAATCTATGTATCTGAACTGGTACACACGCGGTCATGAAGACTTGTCCCGCTGCTTTGACTCTTAAACACCACTGAGCCCCGTTGAATTTGAGATTTGCAGAAACAATCGTTTTCCTTATTAAAGGTTGCCAATTATTTCGGAATACCCTCATGATCATGTGAGTCTATATATATGAGATTCAATACAGATGTGTTCATTGGTTACCAGTATATCCCATTGCAAAATTACAAAGGGGCTAAGTATGATTGGTTGAAAGTCTTTTTGAAAATTCAAAGTGTAAAATAGAGAGAAATTCCAGCTGTTAAGATGATTGGAAGAATTGGCGTCCAACCAATAACAGTGTTTATAGAACAGCAATCAACTGTCTGTCCTTTTGGATAGGGAGGGACATTTTATGACCTTAAACATGTTTACGCTGTTTCAAGTTTGTGTATTGACAATTTACCTATATCTTTCAGTAAAATCAAAGATAATAGATGTGTTTTACTGTAATTTTACACTAAAATTATTGATTTGCAAACTGTCCAATATATTGGTGTTTTCAGCAGTGAGTAACGGTACATATGTTGTTTTTGTATGACAATACTGATCTGCTGATAGTTATAGTGCACATGCTTATTAGTCATAAGCAATGTTTTATACATTTCATATCTTACCTATTGGAAGAAGATATAGATGACCATATTATTTTACTTTTCCTAAGGAAGGGAAATGCACTTAATTCTTAAATTTTGTGTCAACATACCTTTACAAATGCTTCTTGGGTTATACTTATAATTGTATGAGAGTCCCTGTCCTGAGACTATTATCCTTTGGCATCCATCCACAGTTTATCAGTCTGGTCAGTCCACATGCGTCTTGCCCATCATGTAAATGTTGTAAATTTTTCACATATTCAAATTCTCCTCCAGAACAACTACATCCTCGAATTTTAAATTTTGTGAAAAAGTAAACGAGAAGATCCAAGGTTGTACATTTGGAGCTACAAAATTAATGTCTCATTTTTCATATTCAGGCATTGATGTCTTTACACCTTGAAAGCTCAGTTACCTTAAAAATCAGAATTTGTTGATTTCATTTCCGTGTTCTGCAAACTATCAGTATGGCAGGGGATTCCTAATCCCTGAATACATATATGATTGATCACGGAATGATTATGCTACTAGACCAAACATGATGAGTAGAAACGGCACCAAGTGACCTGTAGTCCTTGTCTTCCAGCACACACGTACTATCCAATCCATTCGCTGCAGAAACAGGGCATCTTTCCTAGTGAGCCGCGTATGATGATGTCAGCCTTCAACACATCAACTCGTCGTGAGGACATGTCCCTTAGGCTCCGGGCTCAGTATGTACAACTCTTTATTGTCCTTCATGTTGCAAAACAGAATGAAGCGGCAACAAACAGTGTCATATTTATGTATGGTAAATCTATTATCTCAGAAATCAGCAGAACGCACATAGGACATGCTTTCATATCAACACAAATCAGCAAAACAATAAATGATTTCCCTTTTTAAGTGTTCAGGATATTGATTACTGAAATATATAAGGATGTGATTCAATTGTGTAAGTGAAACTTATGATTAATTGTCATAAAGATAACAATTAACTTAATTTATAAAATATGTGAACATTTATTTATTGCAAATACTTACTTTCACACAAGTAGTATATGTGTATTTACATTTTCAACAAATTGCAGAAGTAATTTTTTGTAAGTATTTCTTTGTATTATTTTGTCTTTTATTTTCTGTTAAGTTTAGAGAATAACTTATACTGCTTGAAATGTTTAGCTATCTGAAGAAAAGAAGAAATTGTCACTAAGAATTATGCAGTGATATTTTTGTCCATCCTGTCTCAGGGTGCTCTCACTCCACTCATATACCCCTCTGATATAACCCCACTAAATCTTACAGGCTGTGATCTGTGACCTATGAACTTTCTAAAAATATCTTCCTTAAGGGGCATTTTAGAAGCTGGATTGATGAAGAAGAACGAATAATTTCTTATGGATAGTCAACTTCTTTATTGCATGAATTGCGACGTTTCGGTGTAGATACTAACACCGTTATCAAGCGAGTCATCACTTGCTTGACAACGGTGTTAGTATCTACACCGAAACGTCATCACTTGCTTGATAACGGTGTTAGTATCTACACCGAAAAATCGCAATTCATGCAATAAAGAAGTTGACTATCCATAAGAAATTATTCGTTTTTCTTTCTAATAATAGTCAAGCAATGGCAGCCCTTGATTTGCGATTTGGCAGTATCAAGATTGCACTGCTTTATTTGTTGATTTCCACCTGTGTTCTTTTTAATGGGTCACTGGGGAACTCCTACAGGTTCTCAAAACAGTTTTTTAAAAAGACTCTGTAGTTGGCTGAAATTTTATCGTCAACCATCACTATAAATCTGTTTGGTTGGCTGGATCATAGGTCACAGCACATAAGTTTTAGTTGGGTATATGAGTAGAGAGAGAGAGCATATATATATGCATTTACCCTGGGACAGGATGATTTTTGTCTAATAGTAATACAGAGCATATGTAATCATAAAATGTGTCTGCTACTCATTGTGCCAGTCCTGTCATATGCTACACTGACATCAAGTCCTGTCACATGTTCCACTGTCACCCATTGTTTCTACATATTACACTGACATCCAGTCCTATCACAGGATAAACTGTTATTCATTCTTGCCACATGTTACACTGTCATTCATACTTGCCACATGTAACACTGTCATCAAGTCCTGTCACAATTTACACTGACATTTATACTGTCACATATTACACTGTCATCCACAGCTGTCACAGGTTAAATTGACATTCAGTCCTGTTACATATATTGCATTGACATTCAGGTCTTCACATATGACACTGTCATCCACTCCTGTCACAGGTTACATTGACATTCAGGCCTGTCACAGGTTACATTGACATTCAGGCCTGTCACAGGTTACATTGACATTCAGGCCTGTCACAGGTTACATTGACATTCACTCCTGTCAAAAGTTACATTGACATCCAGTCCTGTCAAAGGTTACATTGACATTCAGGCCTGTCACAGGTTACATTGACATTCACTCCTGTCACAAGTTACATTGACATCCAGTCCTGTCATAGGTTAAACGGTCATTTATTTTGTCACATGTTTACTTTCATTCATACTTACCACATGTTACACTGACATCAAGTTGGCTAACAGGTTACTCTGTCATTCATTCTTTTCACATTTTATACTGACATCCAGTCCTGTCACATGCTCCACTGTCATTCTTACCATGTGTTATACTGTCATGCATTCTTGCCACATGTAACATTGTCATTCAATCTTGCAACATGTTACACTGTCATTCATTCTTGCCACATGTTACACTGTCATTCATTCGTGCCACATGTTACACTGTCATGCATTCTTACCACATGTTACGCTGTCATGTATTCTTACCACATGTAACATTGTCATTCATTCTCACCACATGGAACATTGTCATTCATTTTTGCCACATGTTACACTGTCATGCATTCTTTCCAAATGTTACATTGTCATTCATTCGTGCCACATGTTACACTGTCATGCATTCTTGCCACATGTTACACTGTCATGCATTCTTGCCACATGTAACATTGTCATACATTCTTGCCACAGGTAACATTGTCATTCATTTTTGCCAAATGTTACACTGTCATACATTCTTGCCACATGTTACATTGTCATACATTCTTGCCACATGTTACATTGTCATGCATTCTTGCCACTAGTTATACTGACTATCTGTTTTTACCAAATGTTATTGTCATTCATTGTTATTCATTCTTTCTGTATGCACTGCTGTCATTGTGACATCCATTGCTTCACAGTGCTATTTACACCCCTGTACTATAGTCTAACATACAGACTGTAGTTAATACTATTTTGACTTCACATAACCTCTTGAAAAGCAAGTCTAGTTTTGAATTCAACTACACTGAATAGCAATTCTCTGAGGCACTTTTACTATTCTTCAGAGTCTGAGTATTAGTCTACCCTGAGTTGTTATACCTCTTGGATATTATTCTTTATGAGAGCACATTTAAAATTTTTTTAAACTTTATTATTGTTATCAAAGCATTTGAGTAATATATACCAATGGCCTAGTGATAAAAATGCTGCATGACATGTGCAGGATGTGTTATCATATCAAGCTACAGAATCCAACGTCTCTAAGGTTTGCTGCTACCATTTACAAAGGGAAAATGTTTACTTTTTACGGTCATTTGAAGTAGATCTTGGGTTGCCAACTTGACTACCTTCATGATACTATCTGACTGCACTGTGTACAGGAACATGCGCAGTGCAAAAGAACAGACAAAGAAGTTGGAGCTGGAGAGTCGCAAGATGGAGGAGAGACTGAAGGAACTCAAGGTGGCCATGAGTCGCGAGAAAGAGGAGCGAGAGTGAGTCTCTTTCTGTACTCTCAGTGATTTCCTGTAAAATATTATTGCTTTGTGTTCCGACATATCAGTGCCAAATAATAGCTCAAAATGCATTTGTCAGAGAATTTTGTGCATTTCCAAAATTTGTCAAGGCATTTTAAATTCTCTTTGAATTGTGTTCAAATGTTTCTGCATGCTTTAAAAAAAGAATTTATTATAAATCAAATGTATTGACAATTTGATGTTAATATTACAATTCTTGCAGCTTACAGTAAAATCGAAGCAAGGCAAGGTGCTTGGGATCATAATAGTTATAAAGGCGATACATAATTCTTAATTATTTTTTTCTTCACTCTTTTAGCTCCTGTAGGCAAAGGTCATATTTTTTCCTTTTACAGTGGAAATATTGATCTTTTCTTTTCCTGAAGCATAATTACTACACCTGTTAACAATTTGTCAGTCAATAATCTTCTTTAATTCATCTCTAATTATCAATTTGTATTGAATTGTATTAAATTTTTCCTTTTGAAATTCAGCATTTGCATCAAATTTTGTATATGATATGTTCATTTTGTAAACTTGTTTTTACACATGAACAAATATTGTTTTATAAAAGTAATGAATATGAAGTTGTCTATTGGGCTGCAAGCTACTACAGTTGTGTGTGTAATGTGGTGCATGTATGATGGCTCTGTTGTGTGCCCAGGAGGAGTGGAGGAGGCTTCTGGAGGACGGGCCAGTCGGGCACTCTTTCCTCCTACGCCACCCACGTCTTAGACAAGCCTACCAAGTCCAGTGCAAAGGTGTGTGTGTGTCCTTGTCTAAACATGACCAATATCTATAAAACTTTCGGAAAATTTGCCCCATTATTTAGAACCAAAAAAAAAAGGACTATCAAATTTTGTTTCGTGTCATCAGGGTATCAAGAACTTGATGGACTTCATACATAATTGATAATTATTTGTATATATGTGCCTTGTTTTGTTGGAACTATGTTTACATGAGTATCTTCAAAGGTGACAGCATCACAGTGATGTCCTCGCTGAAAAATTCACTCACACATAATGGACATTTTTTCATTTTAAACTCTATAAATCATGTAATTGCCTAAGTATATATGCAAATTATATATGGAGTTGAAAGCAATTTATTCTTCTTTCAGAAGATTAAAATATAATGATATACTTTACTGTGTTTAGATATACCAATGAAATGTGGGTGCATGGCTATAGCCAGTGGGACTTTGATTTGCGACATTTATTTCATGATTTCCACATGAGTTTTTTTGCTGCAAATATTGACAAATTATACATGGAAATGAAGATATTTATTTCTTCTTCACAATGATATGAAAATGATAAAAATGTACCACTTGGTTAGGAATGTATAGTGTGTGAAGAGGGTACTCTCAGTTATTTGAAAACAAATTTTGATAATTGTGACATCTCGTAACGCTCCTTTCCTTTATTGTCTTGTTATCATTTGAAAGTTTTATGTAGAATTGAAGACTATTTTATCCTCTTTATTGCAATATCAAAATGTTGATAATGCACTCTGTGGTTAAATAGATATGAAGTGTAAAAGAAAGGTAGATGATAAAATCGTTTCTCAGTTAACAAGATATGAATAGAGAAATTGCCTGATTGTGCGATGGTTGCTGGGTAAATCTACTGATTTTTTTATCCATACAAATTTTTAATGTAAATGTAAACAAAATAAGTACTGACATATAAATACTAAAAGATAAAAGGCTGGAAAATTGGGCATGAAAAATAAATTGGAACACATAAAAAGAGTCATAGTCGGCAGAGATATAAATAATGAAAATTTGTACATGAATGAAAAGTGCATTACTTTCTATAAATTAATACAATAATTGATGACATTTTATAAAAGTATAGTTGATGAGAGGCGGGAAAAAGGAAGCATGCCTGGAAAGTGTGACAAGGTTTATATTTCATCATATGACTTGATTTAGTTTCTCGTCATGTTTCCTATGTAACCAATGCGGAGATGTTGACTGATTCCAGGACACCAAGAAAAAGGCAATCAGAGTTCTGAAGGATGAACCACTGGGTAAGTTAAAAGCTTATGCTAATATAGCTCTTGCTACTTTATAGTGTATAAATATATGTATAGCAAGGCATGTTTAATTGATGATGTATAGAAAGGCATGTTTAACAGTTGAAGTAACCTTGCAGACCTTCCGAGTCGGAGCAGTGAGCCTGGCACAATGAAGTACATTGCTAAGACTTCCCAGATATTGGGCAAAGAGAACCGAGCCAAAGGTCCAAAATGTGGCCAGTGTGAGGACCGTGCTGCCTGTTTGGTCAGTTCTTTTCTTTGCTCTCAATCTCCTCCACTCAATTCAAACTTTACAGTCCAGGGAGAGGTTACTTTACTCCCAATATATAGTCTGGGGTATAAGTAAACAACATACATAACTCAGTTGCTCCCATAAAACCTTAAGACTTTAATTGTATTATTGAATTATTCCCATTATTATCTGTTAGAAGTTAGGATCTTACTATATAAGAATATTGATTTTTAGCTTATCTGTTCTGAATGGCCTGATGGGCATATGGCATGGCATGTTGTCGGGACGTGTTGTCTTGCGTCCGGACGTCTGTAAACAATTTACTATTTTATCTTCTTCTCCAGAACCATTCACTCTGGAATGCTGAAATCTTGTGTACAGACTCCTTGTCTAATGAGGTTTTTGATTTATAGATTTGTGATCCCTTATATGGCCTTATGACCACAGGGACCACCCCCTATAAAACTATTGTCATCTTCTTCTTCAGAAACAAAAGGCCTGGAAAGCTGAAACCTTGTGAACAGACTCCATATCTATTTTATAAGTCTAAGGACCCTATGACCCCTACTAATGGCCACAGGGACCACCCCCTGATAAGCTATTTCCATCTTCTTCTCCAGAAGCAAGAGGCCTAGAAAACTTAAACTTTGTGTACTTGTGTTACTCCTTAGCTGATGAGAATTATAATTTATAGATTTTGTGATCTTGAAGCAAGATGTCTAGAAAGCTGAAACATGTGAACAGACTCCACGGATGATTGGAATTCCAATTTATAGATTTGTTGATCCTGTGTCCCCTACAAGGGTCACAGGATCAATTCCCAAATAATTGTTTTTATCTGATCTCCAGAAGCAGAAGGCCTAAAGCTAATCTTTGTGTACAGACTCCTTAGCTCCTTAGGACATTCTAATTTATAGATTCGGTGACCCTGTAGCTCCTAGCAAGAGCCACAGGGACCATGTCCTAAAACTTAATATCATCTTCTGCTCCAGAAACAAAGGCCTAAAAAGCTAAAATCTTGTGAACAAAGTTCTAGGCTGACTAGGATTATTATTAATTAATTTAGTTATGTATATAAGCCGGGGTATAAAGCTGTCATTAGGTCCGTCTGTCCTTCTTTCCCACCGTCCTTCCGTCTGTCCTTCCGTACAGCCAATTTACTCAAAAACCATTAGGTCTATTTCAACCAAACTTTGCACACTTGTTAACCATAACCTTGTCTATAGTTTGGACCACTCTAGAATTTTATATAGCAGCCATTCTGTCTGTCTGTCTGTCTGTCCGTCCGTCCGGTCAATTTACTAAAAAAACGTTACGTCTAGATCAACCAAACGTTGCACACTTGTTAACCATAACCTTGTTTACAGTTTCCATGGAAACGTCATTTTTTGGACTTAGTAATATGGTGTACAATGGAGACAGATTTTCTCAGAAACTATTACACCTAGAGGAATGAAATTTGGTTATGGTTACACCTGATGATACTCTTGATCGAGTTTGAAAGCCATTTCCAAATTTTTTTGTTTTTTAAAGAATTATGGCCCTTGATATCTCAATTGGACTTGGAGCAATTAACAGATCTGTTGCTTCAATGGGGATATATTTTCTCAGAAACTATTTCACCTAGAGGAGTGACATTTTGGTTTTGGATACACCTGATGATACTCTTGATCGAGTTTGAAAGCCATTTCCGAAATATTATTTTTCACAGAGTTATGGCCCTTGAATGCGCAATTGGACTCGTAGTGATTAACACATTTACTCTTAAACAATTACAGTAACTTTTAGTAAATCAGGTTATCCAGAATCATATTAATTCAGACTAGAGAGAGAAGAAAGCAGACGGGCTGCAGGGGAATGTGAGCCATGCTCACGTTTTTTCTTGTTATCCTGTGGCAGCTGATATGGTGACCCTTTGACCATTTATAAAATGAATTATGAATAACTTGATGAGCTACTACCCCAATTGCTCTTTTTTATTTTATTCAATAGCTTTTTTTAGTACTTAAAAATATAGGCAAATCACTTGCTGTTCATTGAATTGAAAGGGATCATAGTCTAACTTAATCAACTTGTAACCTCACCATTAGGTTTTATTATGTTAAGGCTTCACATGATTATTAGGAAATTGCACTATGGGAGTTGGTTTGAGTTCTGGTGTTATGTTGCAGACGTGTGTACAGTGCTCTGAGCACTACTGTTCCGGTTGTTTTGCTGCCTTCCACCTGCGAGGAGCTCTGAAAAAACACCGAAGTGTCCCCCTTCAGGTGAGGTATGAGGTTGACAAGTGTGTTGACATATAAGGTCAGATGGGATTATTGGATGGCCTGGCTTCCATTTGTATTTGTCAACTTCAGAACAAACCCCCCAACCCTAAACAATGTCCTAAACATATTTAGTGAATAAACTATGAGATAAGAGATGTTTTAGGGTTTCGGCCACTGCAAATGAAACTAGAAAGACAAACTTCTTTAAGTCAATTTTAGCATCTGATCATGAAAGTCTCATCAACTGCATGATTTCAACAGTTTGAATTTTAAGTGATACACATCAGATAGTTATCTATTCACAGTGTGCCTTCTGTGAATCTATGGTAGGGTTGTGCTTGCTAAAGTACAGATGTCGTGTGTTATGTTACAGGCATCTGGTCCAAGACAATGCATGTCTCCAAGACCTACACCTCCTCCTTCCTTCAGGTTTGTAATATAATCATCAGATATTTAATCTGTTCTCAGAATACTGCTTCATATGGGGTGGTGATGTCATTGTCAGATTTACATCTCCCCTTAGTACAATATTACTTCATATGGGGTGGTGATGTCATTGCCAGAGTAACATCTTCCCTCAGTACAATACTGCTTCATATGGGGTGATGTCATTGTCAGATTTATATCTACCCTCAGTACAATACTGCTTCATATGGGGTGATGTCATTGTCAGATTTATATCTTCTCTAACCAGATTTATATCGTTGTCGGATACAACATAATATACTCTTAGGTGGTTACTATGTCATATTTGGTGTTAATCATTGTCAGATACTACATATACTCTCACTTGAGTGATATAATTTTCAGACACTAACACTGAAACTCACAACCTATTCACGTTTCATTTATTATGAACATGGTATTTGTAAATATGAGATATAAACATTGTATTTGTCAAGATAAGAACAAAATTCCTATTTATTTCATGATTTTATCGTTTTATTGGTAAGGAAATTGAAGCGCATTTAAGCTGAGTTGGCTCCTAAAAGAGCCCACCTCAGCAACAACATGACGTCATGAGCATGTCATTCCAATGTCATTTTCACTGATGACTGATAACAGTTTGTTTTCATTGATAGATCCAGGTATTTCACTGACAATCATATCGTAAGACTTCATATTGGGTGTTGATATCATTTTTGGATAGTACATATACTGTCACTAGATTGATATCTTTGTCAGATGCATACTCACACTGAAACTCACAACATAATTATGCTTCATTTGTTATTCATTAAGGTTATTGAAAACAATTCAAGTTTAGCTTTGCAACATTTTTATTAACTTGTCTAGTTGAATATAAAACTTGAATACTGTATATAATAATTAAATGGGTAGAAAAAAATCATCACCAATAATAATAGCAATTGAAGCATTTGGTTAAAAAATATCAGGGCAGTTGAAACATTGATTGTTAAGCTGTCAGACCTTGAGATGGAAGTTGTGCTGCATCACAGTGTAGTTGAGTGAGAGAGTGTGTCCACTTGTGTTACAGGGGGGAGGGGAAGCAGCAGCCACCAGCAGTCGGCGCGGTCTCCAGCAGTATCAGTTACCAGG
The DNA here is from genome assembly GCA_921293015.1 of Phorcus lineatus. NCBI lineage: Eukaryota > Metazoa > Mollusca > Gastropoda > Trochida > Trochidae > Phorcus > Phorcus lineatus. Next base: position 17,010,379 of record OV121095.1, on the reverse strand, counting down.
TCAGTCAGTCACTCACTCACCTGCACTCCTTCATGCTACACCTTCCACAGCGGAACACGCTTAATAAATATCCTCAAAAATTCAAATGCACTCTTAGGGATATCTAAGCTGAGAAATATTTAGCATACAAGGCCAGATTGACTTTAATGGCATGGCTTGTCATCAGTTGTCGATAAATGTTTCACATTATTAACAATTCCTCCAGAATAGCTACACTTATAAAGTCTAAATTTAAAAATGATTAAAATAATAATGATACTTTATTATATTTCGAATGGTGTATTTCGAATGGTGAAATATGCCATTTATCGGTGAAAATAAAACCCGTATTTTCACTGAGTGAAATAAAAATGGTATTCTACTCAGTGAAATGACGCAACAATCAAATGACGTCGTCTGTGACGTCATGAAACAATTGAATTACGTCATGCAACGGCCGCGCTAGCGAAGCGTTTTAGCTTCTCCATTCATACAGTTAACGTCATTTACGGGGTTTTGTGAAACATAATATGTAGAGGATATTTGACATTTCTCATCAAATACCATGGATATCTCATCAAGTAAAGTAGAAATTTATATTTTCACGAGTGGCGTTATTGGTTTTATAACGGGGTTATAAATATCTTCTGTCTGAAGGAAGCTTAACAAACTCCCTGTATAAGACATGATCCGGATCTGAAACAATCTTTAGGGATGATTTCAAAATTCTTTTTTCAAAGAAACTATGGCAATTTTCCAAGCAATTTGAACAACTTTTTCCAACTATCTTGTTAATAATAGATAAGGAGCCATACCAACATTTGAAAGAAAAAGTTTATACGCTCTCAACGAAACAATGATAAAAGAGGGAAAGTACACGTTCATTTACATTAAAAGATTGTAGCTTGCGCATGAAATGTAATCTTTGTTGACACTTTTTGAAAACTGCATTTTGTTTGGATATTCCTTGCAACAAGGTGATAGAAGTTTGTAACTTTGGACTGAGATTTAGATTAAATTGAGTCTGACCTAACATTTGTTTGTCTTTTGTTAGGAAAAAACTAATGCTAGGAATCTCCAATTTCGAGGTAATAAGTGAATAGCTACATTTGATTTTGGGTTCATATTATGTCCTAAGTTTGGTGAGATAATGATTTAAAGAAGTGGAATTAAAAAGCTATTTTGGCCTTCTGTAGTCTGTGCTAATGGGGTTCGCCGTCACACTTATCCGCTTGGGTGCGCGGGTGTACTATCAGTTATTGTCGCGCAAAGTCAACTTCTCCGTGAAAACGAAGTCGAATCGAGAGCGGAAACCTAGCTCGGTTACTACTGACGCGATATGCGACAGTGCAGAAATTGAAGCAAGAGTTGATAAGGAGACAAGCAGCAACTACTGGCAGAAAAAGTGATCTCATTGAAAGGTATATTTATTTTAGTATAAGTAAAACAACAATACAATATTCTTAAATAGTAACTTTCGCTGACGAGGTATCTACTGCAATATAGGGGTGTCACCTGTTTTGAAAGTCTATGACATAATCAATGCATTTCAGTAAATATAGCATTTGTATTTGTGAGTTCCTTCATACAATTGAAAATAGACAATTTATTTGTAAATTTTCACCTAACATTTTCACCATCAAACATTGAAAAAAAAACCAAAATGTGCCTTCTAGAGGTCAGTCATTTATTAGGTATTTGATGGTGAACACGCAGATGGGATTTATTTTGACTTGTTTTCACAAGGAATGTATATATGAAACGTAAAACAAAACAGGGAAAGTTTATTTTCAAAAGTCGATAATAACTGGAAATATCATAGTAAAAAAATTATAACTTCATGATATCCATACTCAGTTTATAAACAATTTTTTTATTGATAACTCGGCACACTGTATCAATGTATGCTGGTGTTAGGAGCTTAGCGGATCCATTAAGCGTGCTGATTGGTCGGTAGTTTGTTTTCCACCAATCATGATGCCCATTACAATCAATAATGGGAAGAAACTGTCACGACTGGACTAGGCTATAATCAGTGATCGAAATCAATACGAGTTTTGATTATTACTGTTGTTAGTGATTGCAATTTCCATTGTAGCATTATGCTATTTTTATAAACCTCGTAAAAAAAATACGAATGTCTAACAACAAAGTAAATAACGAAATTTTGAAATAAATCTAATAAAGAATCGCATGCTGGCGTAATTAAACAAATAGTGTTAAATTAAACACATTATGTACATACCTAATAAAGTCAGCGTGTAATCCTCTGCTGTGAAGTGGGAACGGCAGACAACGTCGGTTTTTCCAGGTCGCCAAATTTGTTTCGTCCTTGGGTCAACTCGTCGAACGGCAACTCGCCACTTCATCCTCAAATCCGAATCAGAAGGGTATCGGTGTCCACCAGAGTTGGTACATCCTGGTACTGAGCAGTACTGCGGCATTTTGCACGGAAATGTACTTAGAAATGTATCTTTGTAAAGTTGGCAATGTCAAACAAGCGTAGCGCTATGAAGTAATCAACTTCCAGTTTCCCGCTTATAACCGATAGTACACAAACGCCATCTAGCGATCAAAAATCGACGGCGAACCCCATTGACATAAAAACAGTTTTAACATTGCTTAAAATAGCCAAAATGTCATTTATGACCATTCCTTGTAATTATTTAAGTTATTTAAGATTAAATACTCGGAAGAAAATATTTGGCATTTTGATAAAAGAAACCTCCAAATGATTTATGTGTTTTGAGATGCGTACACTCAATGTGTGATATGTTCAGTAAACTACCAACATTGTAACACCCTGTCTGAGATGATAACCCACGAGGGGAAGTCAATAAGTTCATAGAAATGGATATAAAACAGAAGCCAATGGTTGTGATATTGATTTTATTTTTCAAAAATATCTCCCTGGACCTCGATGCACTTTGCCTATTTGTCTTAAGATTGGCTATGCCCTTGCGGTAGAAATCTTCTTACTGGTTCCTCAGCCACCTCTCATTAGCTGTCTTGACTTTATATCATTGCCAAATTTTGTACCACGCAAGTGTGATTTCAAATTGTGAAACAGATAAAAGTCGCTTGGGGCAGAACTGGAGTGTGGGGGATGGTTGTTGAAGTGCAGCCTGTGCAATACAACTCTTGTGCACTGGAGCATTGTGATGAAGAAGCTTAACTCCAGCACTCAACAAGCCCTGCCTCTTCTTCTTGATTGCCGCTCTAAATTGTTTCAACAAGTGAGCATAGCAGGCTCCTGTTATTGTAGTTTTAGGTGGTTTATAGTCTATAAATATCACACCCCTTGAATCCAAGAAAACGATCTCCATCATCTTGCCAGCAGAGGGCTTAGTTCTGAGCTTCTTGGGTGCAGGAGAGTGCTTCCATTGCATGAATTGTTGTTTGCTGTCAGGATCCCTGTGATGAATCCATGTTTCAACCCCTGTAATCATGTAGATGTCCAACTGCTCATGACTTGATACAACTCTCTAGTGTCAATCTTGTGCAATGAAGTTGCAGTTAAGATTTTAAAGCCCTTCTGGAATCACAGTTATCAAAATCAACATGGCTAACAAAAAATGAAAAAATGTGTTCAGCAAATAAGGCCTCAAATGATGTTGAAGTTCAAATATTTATAGGGAAAATCTTTCAAAATCAAATGCTCAAACCAGCAACATCTGTAATTTGCATATAACTTCTTTCCGCAAAAGCTTTATGTTCAATATTGCATTGTCATGGATAGGCTGAAGTGTCAGTTTTAGACTAGCCCAATCTCATGTCTGATGCACCATTTATCAGTGAAATACCAGCATGTAAAATACAGTTCAAGTAGGTCTAATATCTGTATTGAATATGTAGCTGTAGATAATGAGAGTTCAGTGCATGAGTGGAAGGTGGGAGAATGATTGTGGGAAGCTAAAATGGTAAACTTAAGTGTTTAATTCTTGAATTATAAAATATCAAACTCTATGATGCTTGTTTGTATCTTAAATTGTTAATTTGTGATAACCGCAAATTAGGATTACGGGCAGCGAGTGGAAGGCTTGATTATTTGGCCACTGAAGCAATAATGGTAAAAATATATTCAGCAACTGGAGGGTTTAATTCATGAATGAAAGAATATTAAACTGGATGTTGCTTCTTTGTATCTCAAATCTTTAACTCATTGAAATAGTATAACATGGCAGGTCCTACTGTGTGTAACTGAGGAACAAAAGTAGCTCTGTACCTGTATATGTTTGTCACAGGAGTGTGAGAGGAACCGCCCTGAGGGTGCAAGTGGATCATACGAGAACACATCTCTTCTGGGTGGTCAGTACAATGAGGCTGAGAGTGCAGCTTCTTTCCAGGCGGCATTGCAGGCATGGAGGAAAGGGGACACTCCAGAATCCAGTCCACGCCTTGCCGCCAATCTTTCTCCCCGGAGCTTTGTGTCAGCCTCCCCAAGCAAACCCATCAGTAAGTGAATAAGCTTTAGGTGAGAGAATAATATACCATATACAGTTAATCCCCCAACTTCTATGAAGTGTATTTACTACATTAAAGGGCCAGGCTTGCTAATGTCCCCAGTATCTGGTGTATGAGTTGTCCGATGTCTGTAATCTATCATCTCTACTGTCCTTCTATCAAGAAGACTCAAATTTGTAAAGCTGGTGTAAATGCTAAATATCTTAGATTTTGAAATTAGCATCTTTGTAGGATGGAGATGTGTAATTTCATTATCCTACCCCCAACAATATAGTTGTGGCTGGGCTGTATATTTATGGTGATTGACAAAAAAAAAAAATTTTGGCTTAGTAAGCACAAAAAACATCTTTGTTAAGTGGGGACTCAAGTTTGTAGATTTGGTCTTGACCCCCTTCATATATGGGCGTGGTAAGGTGTTTACTCTTGAATATTCACTTGTCTTTTGTCCAGAAACCTTAAGTGTTGGGAATCTCAAATTTGGAAAATATAAATTTTTGTTAGATTGAGACCAAGGTATGAAAATTTCATCTTACTATCTCCCAAGATAAGGGGTGCAACTTTAGGGAGGCTAAATTTTCTTAGGGACACTAACCCTTATGGTAATAATTAAATGCTGAATGTAAAAAACAAGCTATCTTCATGAACTATCAAACAAGCCCAATTTCAAAGCTATAGCACCAAAAATAAGAAAGATACAACACTTTCTTCTTCTAAGCATAGTCCTGAGTTGAGCCAATCTCCGAACTGTAGTGTATAGGTGCTCAGCCCAAACCTTTCCATGAAGTGCACAATGCGTATTGGAATGTGTGGGGAGCATACGCATCTGAACTTCTGGCCTTCTAACTGCAGTGACCAGTGACAGGCAGAGGAACTTCACAGGGTAGCTTGTTAGTGGTAGGCAGAATGTAGTTACTCCCTAGTAGCTATATATTTATATAAAATCATTCTCCATTTCGTATTTTGATAAATATAGTCTGATCGATTTTCTTCAAATTTCCTGTTACGTAGTCTTGGACTCATAGATCCAATACAAAGACCGACGAGCTTCAGAGCCCATGGCTCTTTTTTGGGCTTAATTGATTGTAGTTTGTATGGAATTTTTGTTGAATGGAAACTTTGCATTGTAAATATCCTATTTATACTTTAAGCATGGCGGTTAATTAATTAACTTTCTTTTTCCTTAAGTATGGTAACAGCATCACCATTAAAGCTATACATACAACCAGAATGTGTATTCAATCAAAAATCACTTCTGTTTTAAGCTCATATATATTAGTGTTTTATTTTTAGGGGTTAGGCCAGTCCATCTTGAGTCTAGAGAGTATCAAATGTCTTATTATCGTAAATAATTATAGTAATTGTTAATTTGAATATGTGGAATCTTAGAGTTTGATATCTGGTGAATGTTTACCTGCCTTAGGTACGTAGTGTAACTGATTGAGTGACTGTGTTGTCTGGTGTTGTGTTGCAGTGAGTGTTGACAGCAGCACCTGCACCCCCCAGCAGCCGGTGTCCCCAAACATCAAGTTCTCCAACACCATCAGCTATGCCGACCGCCTACTCCTGAAGCAGCACCGCCGCACTGACCCTGGAGGACTGGGGGGAGATGACTACCCTTCCCCCCGCTCTGCTGCTCTCAGCCATACTTCAGGAGCAGTCATCAGCCGTGATAACACATTGGGTCAGTGCAAAGTAGCTGACATTTTGAGGTCTTATACAATTCAACTGAAAAGTTTTTTTGTTTTTTCCCCAGTTACTAGTTATTTTCTAATGTATTTGATCTGTTCTGTACTAGATTTGTCTGAGGACAGCCGGGTGAGGTTCTCTGCCCTGTACCAAGCCTCTCTTACTGATGTGAATGCAGCTAATTCAGAGACGAATCTTCCACCGTCTAGTCTTGCCATTGTTGAGTTCCAGGAGTCCCAGGTGAGCTCACACTGCCCTCTTGTACCAGTAAATACTGAACAGTTTCACGTTAGAGAAAGTGACTAGATAGGATGGAGAGGAAGTTTGAATTCATACCAGCAGGTTCAACAACTGTGTCTGCCAACTCCCTCTGTGTGGAGAATATGATGACCTTGATTCACAAACCAGAGCAATGTTTGCATGTTCCATGTTGAATGCTTAACTTATGTTAGAATGTTGATAATAAGCCAGCAAGTTTCTGAAAATTATTTTGACCAATTTGACCCCTGTGGCTGAAATTCTCGGCACCCAGCTCTCTACCATATTCTGTAATAGGTAGCGCTGCCTGAATTTCCACCACAAAATTAGTACGCAACTAAATAGTTCCTCCTGACATCCATATCAAAAAGTATCACAAGAAAATGATAAGAACGACTTCTAGAACTATCTAGCAATACGGATGTGAAGGTTTTTTTATTCGCCTGTAGTGATACATGTATAGCCCAATAATATTCTGACCCCCACAGTCTAATTAACAGGGCTAGTCCCCCCAGCCAAAGGCACGTACTCAGCATGTGCAGGCAACAGTGAAACCCCATCTTTAAATTTCAGTCTTTATTCCCAACTTTATGAATATTGCAATTTATTATTCTTTACAACCATATATATACAATAAGATCTATTACACTGGGTGTAGAAGGTATAATCTTTGAAAGGTGGGTACCCACAGCTAGTGAAAAATCTTTAATAAATTTCCTTTTCGTGATATTTATCACATCATGTAATCATATAATATAAATGTGATATAAAAATTATCAAATTACAGATGAGAATTATCTTTCTAAAATCAATGATCCAATCCAATGATTTCTTTAATGTTAATGCCATTAATAAACAATTTACTGGCCTGAAAATTGGTCTATGATGTTATTTCGTTCATAAAAGCTGCCATCTTGTTTTTGTAAGCAAATGAGCAAGACATGGAACAAAGGCAACACAAACTGGGCTACTGTCTCTATGTACCGTGTCTTTGTCAACAGTTTGAGCAGAAGCATACCATGCAATTTGTTTTATGTTGTTAAACTTGTTTCTTATTTTGATAATGTTAAGCCTTTGTCCAGACTTACATTGCATGATATTATTTTGACCAGTTTTGCCCCAATGGCTGATTTTTTTTGTTACCGCCATCGCCATGCTGCCATTAATGCAAATTAGCACCAGAATCTGAATTTTCCAATGCAGCGAGACGCAACTGTTTTACCAATATATGGTGTCTTTACATGGATAATTCCTGATGTAAATATTGTTGTATATATAAATTAATTAGCAAATACTGTATTACACATGGATGATACTTACTTGCCACTTTGAATAAAATTTCTATCACCTCTAGAATGGTTTCTATAGCCGAAGTTAAGTGTTTTTAATTCAGGCGCATCATTTTGACATGTTGTGTTAATCTCTTGATGCAATGTGCACATTTTGAATGGAAATGAAGATATTTATCTCTTCTTACAATGATATAAACATAATAAACATAAACATAACATAAACATAATAGAATGTCTATAGTGTCCAAAGAGGGTATCCACATGTATTTGAGAACATTTTGATTATTGCAACATCACGTAACATCACATCACATCGCCCCTTTATTGTATCATTTGTCATTTGAACATTTTATATAGAATCTTTATTGTTATATAAAAATTTTGATTATGTGCTCTGCGATTAAACAGATAGGAAGCGTAGAAGAAAGGCAGATGATAAAAAAGCTTTTCAGTTAACAAGATATGAATAGAGAATTTTTAAATTACCAGTTAGTGCGATGCTTGCTAGGTCTTTACTCATTTTTGTACACATACCAGTTTTTATATATTTTTTAAATGAAGATCAGTCTTTTTTCTTTATTGGGAAATATAACTATTCAAAATGTGCCTAGGAGTTGATGTGATATAAAGTGTGAAAAAAAATGTTAAAAATGGTGTTGAGAAGATATGATCGAAACAAAGTTGCTGTTAGTTCAAATAATTTTGATAGAGGAATAAGCTTTTTGTGGCTTGCTGTGTCTTTATTTATTTTTGAGCATGTATTTTTTCATTTTTCATTGAATTAGAGACCATGTTTTTGTTGTTTCTTGTGATATGAAAATTGTCAAAATATGTTTGGCAACCATATGGTATGCAGAAGTCATAACGTTCTGGCAAGTGTATTAAACAATCAGCAATTCCCATGTTGCGTTAGGTAAGTTCACATCTAGAGAAATGAATTTCAGTAAAAACATTTTTCACCAACTGTTCTTTCTGCTGTTCCACCCAAGGAAATTTCTGTGTCTATTTTTGGCTAAATGGCTAACATCATACGAGATTGCAGCAACATATCCAATTTAAAACAGATCAGTTGTGATGAATACGAGATTGCAGCAACATATATACAATTTAAAACAGATCAGTTGTGATGAATAAATATGTTTATTACCTACAGGGTTTTTTTAGGGTTAATATTTTTCATACAATGCCCTAGTGCATAATACTACTTTTCCCTTGTGACGTCACATCATAAATAATGCTTTGACAAACAGTTTGCTTGTGACAAAGCGTTCAAAATGTGACGACACTCGTGTCTTAATATCAGTATATCTTTTGCTCTGGCTCCAGAATTATTAAATATTTTGGCACTCGCGTCATGATCATAGTATGTCAGTATGGACACTCTTATTATATCCCCTATTTACAATTCTTTGTAGAGAATACAAAATGAGTAAAAATGTCTTTAAAATGACTTGGTCATTCCTCACATATCAATGTATATTGAAATATTTGACAAATTAATGAGATATGGTACACAACCTGGCTTGACATTTACAGTTCATCAAAGGATCAATCCTTTCATGACAAGATGATGAAACATATAGAAAGCATATAAAAAAAGTGAACAGATTTGCCCACTATATTATGGCCATGCACTGTTGAATAAAGTCTAGTTGGGCTTGTGTGTGTTTTAGCAGCGGGTCCCTGGAGATTTGGAGCAGACGGACCGGTATCAAGTGCAGGAGATCGGCAGCTTCGAGGCCTGGCAGCTTCAGTCATACAGGTTAGTCAATTGATCGATCTACTCCTGTCACACCATAGCAGGAAGTAAAGAAACAAGCAATTGTCACAAGGGTGACATGATCCTCTGCAACAAATTATCATTTGAATATTGAAGGAAAAGAAAAAGAGATATTTCCATGTCAAAAGGCAACATAATGAGCAAGATTAAGTTTCTTGTAACATTTTGGTAATGGTGGTTGAAATTCCATGCTATTTTCAGACAAACCTTACATTCAGGCTCCTTTGCTGAAATATCCAACAATATCAATGTCACCAAAAAGATGTTATGAATAGAATGTCCATCAATTGTTTGTTGAGATTTTCCACTGACAACCTTCACATGTAGGTTTCCATAGTGGATAACTCAATGCTTCATTGTGACAATGACATCTCGCTGTCAAGCTTAACATGTAGGTTTCCATAGTGGATAACTCAATGCTTCATTGTGACAATGACATCTCGCTGTCAAGCTTAACATGTAGGTTTCCATAGTGGCTAACTCAATGCTTCATTGTGACAATGACATCTCGCTGTCAAGCTTAATATGGAGGTTTCCATAGTGGATAACTCAATGCTTCATTGTGACAATGACATCTCACTGTCAAGCTTAACATGGAGGTTTCAATGCTGAAAATTTCAAAGCCGCAATGGCCATGACTTTGAAAATAATGTGAACATCACAATAATCAACTGGTCTCAGGGTCTTCCAAAAAAGAAATTATATGTAAATTATGAATTGGTTCTTGAGATATTGTGCTAACATACATCCGAATAATAAACTATATGTTAAAACAAACTTCTATAGGGGTCTTTCTTTCATTGTGATGAACCTACATGCAAAATATACAAATAAAATTGATGACATGACCTTTGCAGCTGTACCACCAAAATTTTGACATCATACCTAACCCTCAAGTTGCTGAATATTATTTTGACCAGTTTTGCCCCCGTGGCTGAATTTTCAAGCACTCGCCTCGCTACCGTTAATGCGTAATTAGCACCAGTGGCTGAATTTTCCAGTGCCGCGAGTCGCGACCGTTTTGCCGATATATGGTTTGTTTACGTGGCGAAATACGGATGTAAATATCGTTGTCTACAAAACTAGTCGGCGAATACCGTATTAAAAATGGATGATACTTACCTGGCACTTTGAATGAAATTTATATCACCCCTAGAACGGTTTCTATAACCGAAGTAAACTTGTTTTTAATTCGAGCGCCGTTACTCTAAAATTGTGAGAGCGCATGCGCGAAATCAAAACGAAACTAAAGGCGAATAGTTCCTCTTGACATCGATATAAAAATTATTACAAAAATATGTCTAGAACGAATTTTACGATTATTCAAAAATTGTCTATATTTCAAACTCTATAAAATCATTTAATCACTGAGTGCACACAGACAAATTATATACGGAAATGAAGCTAATTTATTGCTCTATATTTTACGATAAATTTCATTACGATACGCCATCCTAAACGAAAGATATAAATAACGAAAGCAGGGTAGTGATAAACCCCGATAACGTTCTGACCCCCACAGTAATATTACTAAGCTAGTAGCCCCGGGCAAACGCACGCGCTCAGCGCGTGCAGGCGGGATATCCCCGCTGAAAAATACACTCACACTTAACAGAAATTGTCTTTATTTCCAATTTTATAATTCAAGTTATTCGCTTTGTATACATGCAAATTATATTTGGAATTGAAGGCAATTTGTTCTTCTTTACGGATAAATAAATCATCATAATCTTTTGCTGTGTATTTAGAAGTTATTACCAACGAAATGTGGGTAAAGCTAGTGAATAAAGTCTTTGATAATCGCCTTACCGCGACATTTGTCGCATAATTTCCACACGTTTTATTTTGATGCAAATATGGGCAAATTACACATGAAAATGAAGGTATTTATTTCATCTTTACGTTGATATGAAAATGATAAATATGTACCGCTTGGTTTGGAATATATATAGTTTGCAAAGATTGTCCCCTCAGGTATTTGAGAACAGATTTTGATAATTGCGACATCACTTACCGCTCCTTTATTGTTTCATTGTAATTTGCAAATTTTATATAGAATTGAAGACGATCCTTTTTTCTTTATTGTGATATAAAAATGTTGATAATGCACTCTGCCGTTAAATAGATAGGAAGTGTAAAAAGCAGTTGAAAAAATCGCTTCTCGGTTACCAAGATATGAATAGAGAAATTGCCTGTTTGCGCGATGCTCGTCGGGTCTTTACTGATTTTCGTTTACATACAAATTTTATGTGGAAATATAGATCATCCTTTTCTCTATATTTTGATATATGAAATTTCAAAATGTCCCGAGAAGTTTATGTGATATAAAGTGCGAGAAAATGGTAAATACACAGAGAATAAAGAAAAGTCGCAATTTTGCGGCACTTGCTGTATCTTTATTTTATATACTGCATATAACTTTTTTACATCAAATCGAAGACAATTATTTCTTCTTTATCACGAGGTAATCAATTTCAAAATATGCCTAGCTGTTGAGAAGATATGAACGAAATAAAGGCACATGTCAAAATCGCCGTTCAGTTTACATGATTTGAATAGAGAAATTAGCTTTTTGTGCGGCGCTTGCTGTGTCTTTATTTATTTTTGCGCATGTACAAATTTTACATGGAATGAAAGACAATCTTTCTCTCTATCTTATAATATAAAAATTGTCAAAATAAGTTGAGCACATCATGTGACAATTGGTGTGACAAAATGGTGTAAAACTAAAAATATGTAAAAATCACCTCATTTACGGCACATGCTGTATATTCAGTTCAGGTAGCGCATATTCGTAATTTATATCGAATTAAAGACAATTTTCTCCTCTTTCAAATGATCCCACCTGTATTGAAATCCGCCCAAGGGTTTAGATCATACGGCGTGCGAAAGCAAGGTGTGCTTTTGTTGTGAGTGCGCACGCCTGAGCAAACAATAACGTGCGCAGCTCGATAAGCTCGTGCGCGAGGGGAGCAATAAGCCCCAGGGCTATAGCAAGCCCGGCGGGTAGTGGGGAAAAATTGAGCGTTTGTAATGCATATTTTCGGTACGATAAATGTGACCAATATCTATAAAACTTTCGGAAAATATGCCCCCATTTTTTAGAACAACAACGGGGAAAGAATCGGCAGCTTAGCGAAAGCCGGAACGAAAATACACGCGTTCAACCGACACGACTGCCGTGCAATTTTTTTCCGGGATCCGCTACATGGTACAATTGCGTTAATTAGTAAATGCGTCAGATTATAAGTCCGGCTTCCGGGGTTCGCTAAGGCTAACTGCGGCGTAGTTTAATTTCATCCCGGACCATTCCGTAAACCGCGGCTTGAGGGTTAAGGATTAGAACGTAATGACACAATGTGTAGTAGCATTGCAGATTACTTAAACAGCTATATCTTCAACGTTTGAGTAATGATAAACTTTTGAACTTTATCTGTGCATTCTTGTAGATTCATGCCTTGATTTTAAATGTTCACTTTGTTCAAATTTTCCCCTGATTGACACGCCAGCTTTTTCCCTGACAATCAGGAAATCTCCAGACAGTAGCCGGTCAGCGAGTCAGCTGACCCACACATCAAAGACACACTGTGCCTACCAACAAATGGCCCGAGAGGACAGTTTATCCAGCGTTCAGATCACAGACCTGACAGGCTCATCACTTGACGCCACCTGCATACCGGACACCACCAGCCAGGGCACAGGGAATGAACAGAAGATTGGGCATGTAAAGAACAAAAAACAAAAAGAAGAAATGGAGAGACCAAAATCCCGGCCAGCTTCTAGGAGAGCAAGGCAATCAGCACGTCCAAAGTCAAGTCGACAGTCAAGGCCAAACTCTAGGGCTTTAAGTCGTGCTGGTTCCACATTAAGGTAAGCAATTGTACTGTATTAATGAAACTGTTAATAACAGAATAAATAAATAGCAATTGCTTTGCGTCAATCTGATTCGCTGAACACGGTAATAGAAGTTCAGTTCATACCTCCATAAACTTAATTTTGTGACGTCACATCATTTTAAGCCACGCCCATCGACGGAACTATTTGTAAACAAGTTACGTTTTTCTAAAAATAGCAACACTTTGTGCAATGCCACTTCTTGAAAGTAGGTAAATAAAAAATTAACATAATTCATTATGAAAAAATTATTGTTGTCAAAGGTTCTAAAGGTAGTCCTTTTCATAACAAACAAGAGAGCTCTATCAGAAATTACAACCGATCGTGTTCGACCCCACAGAAGGCAAATGTAATTGTTCAATGCTCTCGCGGCCGTTGCAGGGATGTTGGCAAAGTAATGTCGTTAAGTTCACGAACAGAGATAAGCTTGGCTCCTCAACAAGTTTAAGAACTGTGTGCTGTTTAATCAGATTCCGTTTGATCGAGATCATAACACCACCAGTATATGGCATCTACGAGTTCTACGTTCGCGATTTGTGTTTTGTGAGAACTAGCAATGTCAAGACCATGTGTGACGGACGTCCGATAAGTTCATGGTCACGTGCGTTGTAGATTTTCATTGGCTGATGAACGTTTTGTAGGCGGGGCTAGGGATCCGATGACGTTTTGATTGACATTTTATCTCTTTCATGCTGTTGAGCGTTGAATTCATTTGCGTATATAGTGCAGCTCTATTTGGTGCAAATATGTATATTTAGAGCAATAAAATGTTTTAAAAACAACTAGTATGTATATATTTATTTATAAGAATTGATTTCAACATTTATCAAGTTCATGGAAGTATAAACTTAAAAACTGATGTGCAAACTCGGCGTAAATCCGCTACGCGGATTCACACAGTTTGCACATCGGTTTTTAAGTTTATACCTCCATGAACTTAGTAAATGTTGAAGTCAATTCTTAAATCACTGAGAACTTCAAAGCACTACTTCACAGAGAATAGTTTCCATAAACTATAAGAGTTAAAGACAGAGGCAGTAGTGAAATAGTTTTTGTTTCTTTTACAGATTTACCTTAAATAGAATATTTTATCCTTTGTTCTCAGCTAGGAGATTATGGTTTATTCAAAAACTTCCAACACATTCAAATTTTCAATATTTCAATAATTTGTTTTCAATAATCAGTTTATTTCCATTTTGTGCAAAGCTCAATGTTATGACTTAGACCATCTCAACTTTCTAATTTATCAAAATAATTATTTCAATTCAATTGTAAAGAATCATCAAGGTGTGTTGTGTGACTGCAGTGACGGGTGCACACTGTGTGAGTGTAGTTAGAAGGTGTGTTGTGTGACTGCAGAGACGGGTCCACACTGTGTGAGTGAGTGTAAGTACAAGGTGTGTTGTGTGACTGCAGAGACAGGGTGCACATTGTGAGTGAGTGTAAGTACAAGGTATGTTGTGTGACTGCAGTGACGGGTGCACATTGTGAGTGAGTGTAGGTAGAAGGTGTGTTGTGTGACTGCAGAGACAGGGTGCACACTGTGAGTAAGTGTAAGTACATGGTGTTGTGTGACTGCAGAGACGGGTGCACATTGTGAGTGAGTGTAGGTAGAAGGTGTGTTGTGTGACTGCAGAGACGGGTGCACACTGTGTGAGTGAGTGTAGGTACAAGGTGTGTTGTGTGACTGCAGTGACAGGTGCACACTGTGTGAGTGAGTGTAAGTACAAGGTATGTTGTGTGACTGCAGAGACGGGTGCACACTGTGTGAGTAAGTGTAGGTAGAAGGTGTGTTGTGTGACTGCAGTGACGGGTGCACACTGTGTGAGTGAGTGTAAGTACAAGGTATGTTGTGTGACTGCAGAGACGGGTCCACACTGTGAGTGTAGTTAGAAGGTGTGTTGTGTGACTGCAGAGACGGGTCCACACTGTGTGAGTGAGTGTAAGTACAAGGTGTGATGTGTGACTGCAATGACGGGTGCACATTGTGAGTGAGTGTAGGTAGAAGGTGTGTTGTGTGACTGCAGAGACGGGTGCACAGTGTGTGAGTGAGTGTAAGTACAAGGTATGTTGTGTGACTGCAGAGACAGGTGCACATTGTGTGAGTGTAGGTAGAAGGTGTGTTGTGTGACTGCAGAGACAGGGTGCACACTGTGAGTAAGTGTAAGTACATGGTGTGTTGTGTGACTGCAGAGACGGGTGCACATTGTGAGTGAGTGTAGGTAGAAGGTGTGTTGTGTGACTGCAGAGACGGGTGCACACTGTGTGAGTGAGTGTAGGTACAAGGTGTGTTGTGTAACTGCAGTGACGGGTGCACACTGTGTGAGTGAGTGTAAGTACAAGGTATGTTGTGTGACTGCAGAGACGGGTGCACACTGTGTGAGTGTAGGTAGAAGGTGTGTTGTGTGACTGCAATGACGGGTGCACATTGTGAGTGAGTGTAGGTAGAAGGTGTGTTGTGTGACTGCAGAGACGGGTGCACACTGTGTGAGTGAGTGTAGGTACAAGGTGTGTTGTGTAACTGCAGTGACGGGTGCACACTGTGTGAGTGGGTGTAAGTACAAGGTATGTTGTGTGACTGCAGAGACGGGTGCACACTGTGTGAGTGTAGTTAGAAGGTGTGTTGTGTGACTGCAGAGACGGGTGCACATTGTGAGTGAGTGTAGGTAGAAGGTGTGTTGTGTGACTGCAGAGACGGGTGCACACTGTGTGAGTGAGTGTAGGTAGAAGGTGTGTTGTGTGACTGCAATGACGGGTGCACATTGTGAGTGAGTGTAAGTACAAGGTGTGTTGTGTGACTGCAATGACGGGTGCACATTGTGAGTGAGTGTAGGTAGAAGGTGTGTTGTGTGACTGCAGAGACGGGTGCACATTGTGTGAGTGTAGGTAGAAGGTGTGTTGTGTGACTGCAGAGACGGGTACACACTGTGTGAGTGAGTGTAAGTACAAGGTATGTTGTGTGACTGCAGAGACGGGTGCACATTGTGTGAGTGTAAGTACAAGGTGTGTTGTGTTACTGCAGAGTCAGGGTGCACACTGTGAGTAAGTGTAAGTACAAGGTGTGTTGTGTGACTGCAGAGATGGGTGCACATTGTGAGTGAGTGTAAGTACAAGGTGTGTTGTGTTACTGAAGAGACAGGGTGCACACTGTGAGTAAGTGTAAGTACATGGTGTGTTGTGTGATTGCAGAGACGGGTGCACATTGTGAGTGATCAAAGTAGAAGGTGTGTTGTGTGACTGCAGAGACAGGGTGCACACTGTGAGTAAGTGTAGGTAGAAGGTGTGTTGTGTGACTGCAGAGACAGGGTGCACACTGTGAGTAAGTGTAAGAACATGGTGTTGTGTGACTGCAGAGACGGGTGCACATTGTGAGTGAGTGTAGGTAGAAGGTGTGTTGTGTGACTGCAGAGACAGGGTGCACACTGTGTGAGTGTAAGTACATGGTGTGTTGTGTGAGTGCAGAGACAGGGTGCACACTGTGAGTAAGTGTAAGTACATGGTGTGTTGTGTGACTGCAGAGACGGGTGCACATTGTGAGTGAGTGTAGGTATAGAGTGCGTAGTACACAACACACCTTCTACCTACTCTCACTCACAATGTGCACCCGTCACTGCAGTCACACAACACACCTTCTACCTACACTCACACAATGTGCACCTGTCTCTACAGTCACACAACACACCTTGTACTTACACTCACTCACACACTGTGCACCCGTCTCTGCAGTCACACAACACACCTTCTACCTACACTCACTCACAATGTGCACCCGTCATTGCAGTCTCACAACATACCTTGTACTTACACTCACACACACAATGTGTACCCATCACTGCAGTCACACAACACACCATGTACTTACACTCACTCACAGTGTACACCCTGTCTCTGCAGTCACACAACATACCTTGTACTTACACTCACACACACAGTGTGTACCCATCACTGCAGTCACACAACACACCATGTACTTACACTCACTCACAGTGTACACCCGTCTCTGCAGTCACACAACACACCATGTACTTACACTCACTCACAGTGTACACCCTGTCTCTGCAGTCACACAACATACCATGTACTTACACTCACACACACAGTGTGTACCCATCACTGCAGTCACACAACACACCTTCTACCTACACTCACTCACAATGTGCACCCGTCTCTGCAGTCACACAACACACTATGTACTTACACTCACTCACACAGTGTGTACCCGTCACTGCAGTCACACAACACACCTTCTACTTACACTCACTCACAGTGTACACCCTGTCTCTGCAGTCATTCAACATACCTTCTACTTACACACACACACACAGTATGTACCCGTCACTGCAGTCACACATCACACCTTGTACTTACACTCACTCACAGTGTACACCCTGTCTCTGCAGTCACACAACATACCTTCTACTTACACACACACACACAGTGTGTACCCGTCACTGCAGTCACACAACACACCTTCTACCTACACTCGCTCACAATGTGCACCCGTCTGAGAGATGGGGTGCACACTGAGTGTTGTGTGATTGCAGGGACGGGGTGCACACAGCATGAGTGAGTGTAAGTACAAGGTCTACTGTGTGATTACAGGGAAGGGGTGTTGACCAAAAGTCCCAGCAGTGCGCTGAAGGAGATTGCTAGTCGCCTGCACCAGACAGAGACCCAGGTGTACAGCCCCAGTCTGCAGGACTTCTTCTTAGCAGGAGTGAAGCCTGACCCCCAGGAGCGATCCCTCACCCCCTCCTACCACAGAACCAATGACACCGTCAAAGTCAGCAATAGACGTAAGTCTCATGGAAGCATTCATAGCTGCAAGTAACTTTGAACATTCATCAACTTAAATATATTTGTTGTTATTTACATGAGATACATCCTCAAGTGGATGTTGCCAACATCACTGCTCCTAATACAAAAGCTTGAAAGAAACACTATGTGCCTTAAGAACAATTCTGCTGAAATGTTTTCAAAACATCTCACATATTTATCCTCCAATGACAATATCCAAAAATTGACAATTTATAGTTTTCTGTATGGCCATTAACATGAATAGTTTATATGTATTAACTCTTATGTTGCTGAATATAATTTTGACCAGTTTTGAATTTTCCAGCACTTGCCTTGCTACTGTAAAAGCGTAACTAGCACCTGTGGCTGAATATTCCAGCTGCGCTATATTTTATGATAAATTTCATTACGATATGCCATCCTCAACAAAAGATATAAATTACGAAAGCAGGGTTGTAAAAAATCCCGATACATTCTGAGCCCCACAGTAATATTACTAAGCTAGTAGCCTTGGGCAAACACACAGGTGGCACAGTTACATCCCAGCTGAAAAATTCACATCATCATATACATGCAAATTTTATTTGGAATTGAAAGCAATTTATTCTTCTTTACGAAGAAATAAAACATAACAATCTATTGCATTGTGATTAAAAGTTATTGCTAACGAAATGTGGGTATAGCTAGTGAAAACAGAATTTGATAATCACCTTACCGCAACATTTGTCCTTTCATTTCCACACTTTTTTTATGCACATTGTGCAAATTTTACATGAAAATGAAGACATTTATTTCTTCTTTACGATGGTTTATAAATAATAAAAATGTACCACTTGGTTTGGAATATATATAGTGTGCAAAGATGATACCCTCAGGTTTTGTAATATAAAAATGTGGATAAAGCGCTCTGCTGTTAAATGGATAGGAAGTGTTAAAACAAGTGACAAAATCACTTCTCACTTAAAAATTTATGAAACGAGAAATTGCCTGTTTGTGCAATGCTCGCTGGTTCTTTACTGATTTTTTTATTCATACCAGTTTTATATGGAAATGAAGATCATCCTTTTTTCTATATTTTGATATAAAATTTCCAAATGTACCAAGAAGTTTATGGGTCATTCTAAAAAAATGGAGCAATTATGCTAACAAAGAATTATTTTTACAATTTGATGATTTTTTTACCCCATTTGTTATTTCTCCAGGTGTATCTCTCATGTTTGCAATGAGTAGAACAACAAACTCTTTAATCTCTTCAATATTGGTGTTTTTAAAATCTATAAAAACATGATATCATGCACGTTACATAACTAACAATGGTCAAAGGTCACTATTTACATCTATATATATAATACTCTACATGAAAAAAAGGCAGATGTTATGGGTTAAGTCTGAAAGGATTTACTCATTAATGCAAAAAAAAAGTATTTCATTGATGTTCAGTAGGTTCTTATCAAGATATATGAAAAAGAACACGGTAACACAGATTTGTGTCAGTGATGTTACCATGTACAGTTTTGATGAATCCAAGAGTTGTCTCTCTATGATGAAGAGGAAATAATGATGTCTCCTTTTCAAGCACTTCTTGTGATGCATGTGGACTTAGTTGCGTCAACATGAAATTGAGCTCAGCAGATATATAGAAGGTGAGTACACTTAAGGAGTATGACTTTTTACTGTCAGTGATGTTACCAAGGTTTCTATAATGTATTTCATTCTTTTAACACTTTGGTCAAAGCTGTAAGTTGCCTTCATGAATCTCCAGCACTTGCTTCTCTCTCCTTCTGTTTTGGGAGTAATCATTGTTCATACTGACCCCTTCACTTGAAATTTGTCAGTGATGTTACCGTCAGTGATGTTCCCATTAAAAAAGTAACATCACTGACAAAAAAAAGTAACATCACTGATAACTCATAAATCATGATATAATATGTTTGATTGAAACACATCATTCATCATTATTACTATGTTTTACTCTGTGATATATGTCAAAGTTTGATATACAATACAACAAAGAAGTGTAAGGTAAATCTTAAAAGGTACATAATGTTTTATTATTTATGGTAACATCACTGACATAAAAAAGTAACATCACTGATACATCATAAGTTTTGATACGATATGTTTGATTGAATCACATTATTCATCATATTTATTATGATTTTACACAGTAATTTTCTATTATTTGTGAAATCTATTTAAACAAAGAAGTATCATGTAAATTTTAATAAAGTATATGGCTTTATATTACTTGGGGTAACATCACTGACTTAAATGTCAAATCCCTGATAAATAAAAGACATTAATTTTCAAACTGAACAAACATACTTTGATTTGCAAATGGTAGATGAATATTATTTTTAACTTGTTTGATAGTATTAATATTGGTAATACTTTAATACTCCAGCAAAGAATTTGCAATTGACAAGGATGAGGCAAATTATATCTAATGTAATAACATACACTATGTTAGGTATGTCCAATGTATACAAATTTATTTTTCTCATTAGCAGGGCACTCATTGCAGCAGAAAAACAGGAAAGATGTGGACAACAGAGAGAAAACAACCCCAAGAAGTGCCAAAATTTTCTTTAATGTCATGTTCATGTTAGTCATTTTACCTGTGGTGTCAGTGATGTTACCATTCATTGTTGATGTATGGTATTATTATTTTCAGAGATTCCATCAATTAACACTATTCAATTTGGCATTTACATGGTCTTATAAATGATGACACCAGTGCCTTACCCATAAAATACTACACCTCTGAAAAAAAACATTTATATTATTCATTGTCAGTGATGTTACCTTTTCAGTCAGTGATGTTACCGTTTGTTTGAAAATTTTGATCTGATAAAAAAAATACCCTGTGTAGGTACATTATTTAACAACAGACTATGTCAACTTTACCATTATATAATAAATAGTGAAGCCGGTTATTCATCTTTGACAGAAATACATATTTTTTCTTAGTAATGTCATATCAGTGATTTTGCCTTTCCTGTCAGTGATGTTACCAATAATATTTGATGTATGAAATTATTACCCATAAAAAGTGAATCAACTAACACTAGGCAATTTGGTATTTTAAATAATTAATGAAGAATACATCAGTGCCTATCTTTGACAGTCTTGCACCCTTTAGAAATCTTTTTATGAAATTTCTTGTCAGTGATGTTACCTTTATGTCAGTGCTGTTACCATTTGTAAGATAGAAATTTATTTCCAGCGGAAAAGATCAATTTTTATGAATATTTTAAGTTAAACCTGTCTTGCATTTTACATTAGATAAATAATGAGTTAATGTTTCATCTTTGGCAGTACAGATGACGTTATTAAGCTTTTATTCAACATGATGTCAGTGATGTTACCCTCCTTGTCAGTGATGTTACAACTAACAAAGTCTTTTATTTCCAGAGAAATAATAGCCAGAAACGCAATCCACCTATTACTGTATTACCAGTTAACCTTTCTCAAAATTCTAAAGTTAATTTAGCATTTTTTAATTGCATTTGCACTTTGTACACATATATTTGTATCTCATTACATTGTCATTTTCACATTTCACAAGTAAATTCATGAAAAACTATATTTGATGATAAGTTTTTATATATTTTCTTCAGACAACGTAAAGTATGTCATAGATACTAGGCTCAAGTAGATTTATTAACAAAAATAATTTATTAGTTATCAAGAAAGGCTAAAAAATGTTTTGGTAACATCACTGACATATATCCTCAACTCATCTTGTTAACAAATAAATATTCATATAACCAGACATGTTTAAGATTGCATAATCTGGATTTTTATTTTCAGGGATTACCTTGTTCAAACTGTTCAAATAAATTTGAAATTGAAAAGAATTTGTTTTTTGTTATGGCATCCACCAAATGACTCCATTTTTTGAGAATGACCCTTATATATATACAAATTTTATATCAAGTTGAAGACAATAATTCCCTCTTTATCACAAGGTATCTAGCTATCAATATGCATCTAGCTATTGAGAAGATATGAGCGAAAAGAAAGGCACATGTCAAAATTGCTGTTCAGTTCACATAATTTAAATAGAGGAATTAGCTTTTTGTGAGATGCTTGCTGTGTCTTTATCAATTTTTGCACATGTTAAAATTTTACATAGAATGAAAGACAATCTCATCTCGCATGTCCTCCAGGTGAGATGCGACTACCACACTCAGTTTTTCTCACGCTAGCTAATTATCGCTGCGGTGCCCAGTAGCGAAGGACGGGCAATTGTTGTACGGCAGTAGTGTCAGTTCAACGCTAGTACTTTCCGTCTGTCTGTCGCTTAGCTACCGAATTTTGTTTCGTTGGTGTTCTAAATAATGCGCGTACATGTTCCGAAAATTATGCAAACATTGATAACGTTTATCATACTGAAAATAAGCGTTAAAATCACTAAATTTTCCCCAACTCCCCACCGCACGTGCAAATAGCCTGTGGGCACTTTCTACACTCTCGCACGAGCTTACCGACCCGTGCGTGCTATCGTTTGCTTACAAGCGTGCAGTCACACCAAACGTACAACCTCCTCTCGCACGCCCTATGTTCTGAACCCTTGGGCGTATTTCAATATCGGTTGGATCATTTGAAAGAGCAGTAAATTGTCTTCAATTCGCTATAAAATACATAACTACGCTACCTGAAATGAAGATACAGCATGTGCCACAAAAAAGTTGATTTTTACATATTTTTAGTTTTACACCATTTTGTCACACCAATTTTCTCATGATGTGTTCAAAGAATTTTGACAATGTTTATATCACAAGATAGAGAAAAAGATTGTCTTTCTTTCTATGCAAAATTTGTATCATGTAAACTGAACGGCGATTTTAACATGTGCCTTTCTTTCGCTCATATCTTCTCAACATCTAGGCGTATTTTGAAATTGAATACCTCGTGATAAAGAAGAAATAATTGTCTTCGATTTGATATAGAAAAAGTTATATGCATTAAAAATAAAGATACAGCAAGTGCCCAAAATTGCGACTTTTGTTTATTCGTTATGTTTTTACCATTTTCTCGCATTTTATATCCCATAAACTTCTGGGGACATTTTGAAATTTCAGAAAAGGATGATCTTTATTCCCATATAAAATTTATATTTTAACTAAAATCAGTAAAGACCTGATAAGCATCGCGCAAACAGGCAATTTCTCTATTCATATCTTGTTAACCGAGAAGCGTTTTTTCAACTGATTTTACACTTCCTTTCCATTTTAAGACAGAGCGCATTATCAACATTTTTATATCACAATAAAGAGAAAAGGATCGTCTTCAATTCTATATAAAATTTACAAATTACAATGAGACAGTAAAGGAGTGGTAAGTGATGTAGCAATTATCAAAATCTGTTCTCAAATACCTGTTGGTACCATCTTTGCAAACGATATATAATTCAAATCAAGTGGTACATATTTATCATTTTCATATCAACGTAAAGAAGAAATAAATACCTTCATTTTCATGTGTAACTTGCTCACATTTGCATCAAAATAAAACGTGTGGAAATGATGCGACAAATGTTGCGGTAAGGCGATTATCAAAGACTTTATTCACTAGCTATACCCACGTGACATTGGTAATAACTTCTAATTTCATTCCATATATAATTTGCATGTGTACAAAGCAAATAACTTGATTTATAAAGTTGGAAATAAAGAAAATTTCTATTAAGTGTGAGTGTATTTTTCAGCGGGGATACCCCGCCTGCATGCGCTGAGCGTGTGTGTTTGCTACTAGCTTAGTAATATTACTGTGGGGGTCAGAACGTGGGGTTTATCACTACCCTGCTTTCGTAATTTATATCTTTCGTTTAGGATGGCGTATCGTATTGAAATTTATTGTAAAATATAGAGCAATAAATTAGCTTCATTTCCTTATATAATTTGTCTATGTGCATGCACTCAGTGATTAAATGATTTTATAGAGTTTGAAATATAGAAAAAAAATTTAATAATTGTAAAATTCGTGCTAGACAAATTTTTGTAATAATTTTTATATCGATGTCAAGAGGAACCATTCGTCTTCAGTTTCGTAATGATTTCGCACATGAGCTCTCAGAATTTATGAGCTCTCCATTTGTGACACGGGATTGTATAGTTTTGTATACAGCAAAGGTACATCCGTATTTCGCCATGTAAACACACCATATATTGTGAAAACAGTCACATCTAGCGGCGCTGGAATATTCAGCCATGGGTGCTATTTACGCTTTTACGGTAGCGAGGAGAGTGCTGGAAAAATCAGCAACAGGGGCAAAATAATATTAAGCAACTTGAGAGTTAAGATCGGTTCCCCAAAGTGCATTCATTTTAATGATGCGCTGCAACCATAAAAGGTCCGTTTTTTAATCACATTTCAACTTTAACCCTTCATATTATCATCATGCTTAACCGATAATAATGAAATGATGCTTTTTGATAACAGTAACTACTTTGCAATAAACTAACTAATAAATGTACCTCCAACAACTCAATTACAAATTTGTTGTGTTATTCAATTACAAATTTGTTGTGTTATTCAATTACAAAGATATTGTGTTCTCATATCAACTTGCTGACATCCAACGCATGAGTAGTGAATGAATGTGATGTGTGGTCTTGTGTGCAGTGTACCAGATGGCCCCGAGGTCATGGAGGCCCAACAGCAGTCTAGGAGAGAGTATTCCTGTGCAGGATGAATTTGGGAGTGGGGCGGGGACAGTGAGGGAGACGGTGATATCGTACACATACAGCTCCCAGTTGCAGCAGCCCTCCACCCCAAACAGGTAGCTAGCTTCTTGTCTCTCTTCCCCTTCACTAGATGGCGATCAGTCAACACAAAATAGTTCTTTATATTATACATCTGGGGTTTCATGTCTAAACCTAATATCATTGAATACGTTTCTGAGACTGAGACTTGTTAATTTCATAGTCCTCTACACAAAAATAGGGGCATGGCAGGATTGCAAATAAAAATGCTAACCTTTTTCAAAAGCTTTGTTATCAGATTCAATTTAATCTCAATCTATTGATAATTAGGATTGAAACATCATCACTGGTACCCACTGTGTGAGATGGCTCGTTGCAAACAGCAAGGTGCACTTTGCCTCAGCTGACCTCTTCTGCTGCATGTGTTCTCTAATTGCATTATCAAGATGGTCAGTAGGGTAGTGGTAGAAAAATGTTAATCTGATTTGATATTTCAGATGAACCCTTCGTAATATTTTGAGTGATGATAAAATGTTAAATGTCATCATATTGTTCTGAAAGTCAGAATATGGAAGTAGTAAAAGTATGCTGGGAAGAAATGAAATATTTGCAGATTACAAAATTCATTTAGTACTTACAGAAATTATTTTCGTTTGATATAAGAGAGCAAATATATAAGAGTGTGGAAATTAACCAAATTGTAGTCACCCCTTTACAGCTATATTTTAATAGAATTTGTTATGATATTGCATTATGAATATAAGAAAATAATTAGATTGCTGAAATCTTCTGTTGACCTCCCTTGATCAGCAGATTATGGTGACTATTCTTTATATGTTATAAACCTTCATATGTAAGTCTTCAAACTTTGAAAGTCAATAATGCAATATCTGATGAGCTACGGAGCTAATGGTTCCTTTTTCCTTTCATGAGAGAATGTTCCACAATTTAAAAAACATCAAAATTACTCTTATAAATTTATTCTGTTAATTGTATATTATTATTAGATTATATTACATGACTGGAAATGTTATGGTTTTTCTGTCCTTTTCATGTATTCACATTCATAATATTATACAATAGTTGCATTGTTGTGTATATCAAGGATATTCTTATTCAAGGTATTTAGCTTTCAGGAGATTATCTTAGTCCATATCAGAGGCTTAGTTTTGGATAACCTGTGAAAATCTTTATTGTAATAGGTCAATAGTGAATCAGCTTAGAGTTGCAAGCTGTATGTATGAAAGCATTTGCATTGAGACTGTTGTGTTGATGTGCGTCTGTGTACATGGTACAGGTGCCAGAGTCCAGTGCAGAGCGTGTCCAGTAGTCAGAGATCCAGAAGTCCTGGCCAGACACAATCCACATCAAACAGGCAGTCAGCAGGGCAGGAGTCAGGCCGTGCATCAAGAATAGGTATTTATTACAGGGACACAGGGTGGAATTTTTCCGTTAAGTCACACGGGAGTTACACATTTTCTTCTATACTCTGCACAATCACTATTGATGATGATCTATTTTCCTTCATTAAAAATATGCACGGTATAGATTTTCATGGCTGGCTTAGTGCTGAGATTGTAGTAAGCCAATGTTAATGTATGGTACATACAACTGTCTTAGTGCTAAGAGACCTTTGAAAATCATGTGATGTCACTCTATTGTTCATCCTGGATATTTTCATCTTCATCATCTTGTTACATCTTGTGGTATGATACTACAGAACCCTGTTCTACTGGGTTATGAGCAGACGGTCTTCATTCTGAGCTAAATCATGCAACATAGTGTTTCTTGTTTACCACAATGGCAGTATGATGGCGTGTTCTGAGTGTATGCAAAGTGTGGCTGAAGTGACTTGGTGAGTAACAAGTTGTGGTGAGTCTACTGAAGACCTGTGTGTTTGTGTTGCAGTGATGGACGGGGATGATCTGAGCCGCTATGACGAGGTGTATGTGGACCGCAACGAGGAGGACATGGAGACACTACACCAGCTGGAGTGGGAACTGGCCTCAGAGTCAGGCAGAATCACTGGTCATTGTCTCTCTCTTGCATTGTCTTTCTTTACATGAATAAACAGATGTAACTATCCTTTTTCAGAAGGGAGTCTTATACTTTGGGTTACTGATGAGAATTGAATTATTTAGCTCATCAGGCCTAAAAAGCCAGATGGGCAGATGGCGTATCAAACTTTTTTTTACTTCTCTCCAGAAGCCAGTAGTGCAAGGTAGATCAACTTTTTAGAACATTGGATGGTGACTAAGATTTACCAATTTCATTGTCATACTCTCAAAATGAGGTGTGGCAGGTTTCAGTTTAGAATAGTGATCCCCTTCAACTTAAAGTTTAAAGTGACACAGAGTATGTTTCATAAATTTTGTATGTGGCTTGAGTAGAGTCAAAGTACCATCTGTCCTTAGGCAAGTTCAAATCGCCTTTGTAAGGTTTCATTTTTAACTCTTAACTGTCAATATAATGACATTTTCTTGTATTCAATGATAATCGAAAAAAGGCCTTATAAAGCTTACAGAGTCGAAATTCTGCTTCACATTTACATGTTTATATTTTTTATAACTTACTTAATCCTATCAACCCCTTTTTGTCTCTATATCTTGTCTTGTCATCCTTGAAATTTGCTGAATCTAGTAGAGATCTGTACAAATTTGTGAACAAACTGCGTGGCAAGAGTTGTGATTCTCCCTTACCATCACATGTGGATACATTGGATATTGTAACAGACTTCAACTCCTTCTTTGTTGAGAAAATACACAAAATCCGAAATGATCTTGATTCTGCAACCATTGTTGGGGGAAAGGGTGTGGTATCAACTATTACATCAGTTCAGGGTTCGAAACTCGAATCAATTACTCCTTTTACTGAGGAAGAGATTCTAAAGTTGATTTCAGCAGCTACACCCACATTCTGTATTTTGGATCCTGCACCAACAAGATTTGTCTTGGAATTCATTGATATTCTATTACCAGTGTTTACAAGGATTGTAAACTCAAGTATCAGTACAGGTGTTGGGTCGGACTGTCTTAAAGTAGCAGAAGTGAAACCTCTATTAAAGAAGGCAGGCATGGATCAAGAGGTACTGTCAAGCTACAGGCCAGTATCTAACCTATCATACCTGTCCAAACTGCTGGAACGAGCAACAAAATCCAGACTCCTTAAACATCTTCAAGACCACAACCTGATGGATGTTCACCAGTCAGCTTATCGTGCTGACCACTCCACTGAGACTGCTTTGCTCCACGTCATGAACAATCTGTTGATGGCAGCTGATAGAGGTAAGGTCACAGTCTTGACCTCACTTGATCTATCAGCTGCCTTTGATACGATTGACCACGGGCAGTTGATCAAGTGTCTGAAGATTGATTTATGTGTCTGTGCGAATGCATTGGTTCAAATCGTATCTTAGAGACAGAAAACTATCGGTTCTAATAAAAAATCAACAGTCTTCTCAACAGAGTTTGATATTTGGGGTGCCGCAAGGGTCTGTCCTTGGACCCATTCTTTTTACACTTTATATGAGGAACTTGGGCAGATACAGGTTATTCTGTTGTATACCAGTCGTACGCTGATGACAACCAGCTACTTTAGTCATCTTCACCAAATGCGCTATTTGCAAATATTGTAGACATGTAACAGTGTATTGCTGACACAAAGGCGTGGATGGTAAACGGAAAGCTTAAGTTAAATGATGACAAAACGGAGGAAGTGTTGTCAGGATCAGCGCAGAACTGTGCAAAAGTGGATATATCTTCCATAGCTGTTGGAGGTACAGTTCAGTACTTCAGTCAAAGATTTGCTCTTTGGTCCTCTCACGCTTGGATTATTGCTGCAGTCTCCTGAGCAATATGCGGCAAGATCTTATATGTAGGTTGCAAAGGGTTCAAAACTCGGCTGCTAGACTGATTTGTAGAGCCAAAAAGCGAAGCCATGTGACACGACTGCCAGTAAGTCTTCACTGGCTTCCCATTAAGCAGAGGATAGACTACAAGGTGCTAGCCCTTACGTACAAATGCATCAATGGGAATGCTCCGGAGTACCTCATTAACCTGTTAAGTCAGTATATTCCAGCCCGGTCATTGAGATCTAGTTCAATTCTTTCTTCTATTTGAAAGGATTTAGTATTAATACAGTACTTAGGGGATTACATCGCTCTCAAACGACGATCTTAACAAATTATTGAAGTCTGTTCATCAATATATAATAAAATCTGATCGATTTGACTCCTTTTAAGCACTTGAATATGTAATGACTGCCACGCAAACAACATGATATTCATGTAAAACCACTATCTTTGAAGCTAAGTTGTGAATTGGACATGTGTCACTAATATGAGTTTGTATTTATTTTTATGTAACTGTATCGGAGCGGCCTTGATATAAGCTCTTCGGAGCTTGTTGGCCAATCCATTCATGTATATATATAAAAACATGAATAAATGTGTTTAAATCAGATCTAGTTCACAACAACAACTGTGCATACCAAAAGTGAAACTGAAGTCATTTGGTCACTTTCCTATGTTGCACCTGTCTTGTGGAATTCCTTGTCTCTTTCCATCAAAGAAGCAGAGAGTGTCGCCTAATTTCAGTCCAAACTGAAAACATTTTTATTTAAACAAGCCTATGATATCTAGTTGCAATATTTTACATACTACACACAGTATACCCAGTTTTGTCCAGTGAACATTTGTAGCGCCTAGAGAATTTGCTGGGTGACTTGATTTGTGCGCTTTATAAGAACACTTATCATTATTATTATCTGTCATGAATAAAATTCCAAAATTGTGTTTAAGTCATTGGCGCACGCCATTGTCCGGTTTCCGATCATGAATTACGATTTAAACCTGTCTATTGTCTCTATGGTGAAATGATAAGCACTAAGATTCTTATTTTCAGAAACAACCACTATTACTCTATTGATAACACCATTTATAAAGTTTGACATATTTGACTCCAACAACATACTCTGTGTCCTTTAAGGCTGTAAATAAAATTTTAGGTATTCATATTGGTCTTCTTTCAAGTTTTCAAACAAGGATCTGTAGCACCATTGATGAGGGAAGTACAGAATAAATCTTGCAAAGATGAGGTTCAGAGCCAGCGGGTCTATTTTTTTGTTTTTATGAATATAAATTTTCAGTTTAATGAAATCTGTGTATTGTTTTGTCTGGCTCATAACTTCAATTCTGTAGGCTTAATTTTAAGCATATTTAGCATCTAGCTGCACTTAATACATAAAAGCTGTATAATGGATAGCCAATCAGAAAACATTTCCTCAAGATGTTGGTTTTTATATGTCAACAGTTGAAACTATTGACCTTCTTTGTATTCTATATCAATTTCCAAATGTGTTGTATATAGAGGATACTATACTACTTTATTATTTGAAATATCACATTGCATTGTCACTTTTTCAAGTCGGCTTACATGGAAGCTTATTTCTGCTTTCAGCCTTGACTGTTGATTTCTCATTACCCTAAGTAGTTGCAACACAACAATATCACAATTAAGACAAGAAATTTTCATATATTGTACTATGGAACTTTGATGAATACAAAGGATCTTCAGACTTTATGATTTATTATTGCATATGGTTTGACAACACAAAGATTAGCTGCTGGTGTTTTATATGATCGGTGTAATTTTTGCAGCGGATGGTCAGATGTCCAGACTTAGTGTGATGAACAGCATGTCTGACAGTGGGAGCAGTTCACGCAGCTCAACCCCTTTAATCAAACTCTCCATGGACAAGGGTTTTGACATCAACATCAAACTCAGGTAAACGTTGAGACACTTCAACACACCTCAACAAAGGCACTTCTAAGTCCCCATTTGCTCTTTGGACAATTATGATGACAATGATGAGGTTGGAGATTTTACAAGCACTTCCAGCAAAGCTAATTTTGCACTTGGGTCTGTTAAGACCATTAATAAGGTTCCAAAATGGTAAGAAAGGGTAATTTTAGGAGCCATAAACCTAAATTTTGATTTTGAAATTTGGAATGGCGTATGTAATTAGAGGAGGAGAAGGAAGGGAGAGGGGGAGCTGGAGTTTAATTTGTGGTATGTGGTTTTAGATATTATGTCTTTGACGTGAGATGTTCGTCAAAGATTAGCCTTAGAAATATAGTTTGTTTTTGAAAAACGATTTTATTGGTCTTTAGGTATAAGTCAGGGGAGATAGGGTTCATTTTTTTATGTTTAAATACTACCCCAGTTGTTTTTTCAATGTTTAGTTTAAATCCCAATTTGTCGGCCCATTAGTCAACTTTATTAAGTGCAGACTTGAGTAGTTTTCGTTGAAGTTTAAAGGTTATTACAACAGACCGAGAGATCTGCAGTCTGCAAATTTCGAAGTATTTACTTTATTGGAGGGTCCCTCAAAGAGGTCGTCTACCATAATGTTAAATAGTGTAGGGCTGAGCATGCCTTGCGGGGGGGAAATTTTCTGAAAGTGGGTTCTGGACCAAACAGTCATTTGCCCATGTAATTAATTATATTGCCGCTAAGGCCTTTATTTATAAGTTTATGGATGAGGCTGTTACGCCATACCATATCGAAAGCTTTGGACAAATCCAGGAAGATTGCTAAGGTGTAGTGCTTGTGTAATTGTCCGGTTTTAATTTCTTGCTCGAGGCGATTAAGGTTATTCAGAGTTGATCGACCTGGAGTGAAGCCACTCTGGTCTTCATTTAGTGTATACATAATTTTAAGATGCTGCTGTAAGCAATTTTTTACCATCGCTTCCATTACCTTATATAAGTTTGGGGCCTATAAGAGTTTGGGTCCTAAGGACAATTCTGTGTTTGATAATGTATGAATAGATTTGAGTGTTTAGGCTGTTTTCTATCACACCTTGTGACTGACATGTTTTTGTGTTTGTACAGAGAGGATGAGCTGATTGAAACTGTAGATGAGAACGCCAACCACACTAAGGATGAGCAGGAAGTAAAGGAGCTGCACTAGAAACTGTTACAATCACACTTCACATGAGCAGGAAGTGAAGGAGCTGCACTAGAAACTGTTACAATCACACTACAGATGAGCAGGAAGTGAAGGAGCTGCACTAGAAACTGTTACAATCACACTAAGGATGAGCAGGAAGTGAAGGACTGTTGCGCCTAGGGCTTCTCAGGTTTTTCGAGTACTCGAGCCCAAGTCAGGTCTAGCTGGACTTGAGTCAATTTCTTTTTTATCTGTGGAAGCCCTACTCACTCAACATGTTCTGGTCAGCCCCTGCTTCCCTTGTCACCATCTTTTCATCAAATCAAATAATGTCATTTGATTAAATACAAATTTTGACTGTGTTAAGACGATAAACATGATTTAATCCTCCCTTGAAGTTAGCAGATCATAAACATCTATTTCTTACTTTTTGTATTTATTTTTGCAGCCCAAAAATACCTATTCTGTTAATCATTTACATCTCTTCTAAATGTTATGTGAAGACTTATGTTTGTAATTCTCTTTTGCTTGAATATTTGTAAAGGGTTCTTAGTAAACTTCTCTGCTTTAACTGTTAGAAGTTCTTCTTTATCTCCTATCATGGACCATTCTTGTTTGTCTCGAACCAATTTCACACAAGCTTTAACAAAATCTCTTTTATTGCTCATCAGGTCTGAAAGACCAAATTGGCTTATAGCATGCCATTATGTCAGTCACCCAATTATTCATTAACCTTTTGCTTTTTTGAGTTCTTCTCAACAACTGCAGACCTCAGAGAGTTGAATGTTGTGCACGGGTACCTTAGCCAACCTTGTATTCAGATAAGGGTCATGGGGGCCATGAAAGAAGAGGCTAAGAAATTTGAAATCTTTTGTACACACTGATTGGGAGATTGGGGTTATAAAGTGTAAATTTTGCGACTCTGTGTCCCCTGATAAGGAGCACAGGGGCCACACCCTAAAACCTATTTTCATACTTTTAATCATAATAAAAATGCTGAGAGCTGTAATTTTTTGTACGGAACCGGCAGATGGGGATTCATAATTGTAGATTTTGCAGCTGGCTCCATGTAAGAGTTACAGGGGCCAAACCCTAAAAAGCTATTTCCATCTTCTTACCAGAACAAAAATACCCTGAAAGCTGAAATTTTGTGTACTGACAAATGACAGATGGAAATTTTTAATTGTACATTTTGTAATTCTCTATCCATAATATTTTCTTTTATTTTTCAATAACAAAAAGACATAGAAGGCTGACTTGTTCTGACATCTTTGATTCTGTTAACCTCTGATAATTGGCAGAAAAAATTCTGTTTATTTTTATTTGCATTGTACTATGTATATACAGCCTGATGAGGTACAGATCTATGTTTATTTTTTCTTCTCAAAGTAATGTCATCATGTTCTTCCTTTAAAGAACACATGTTATTAGGATTGATCAACAAGATTATTGTTGGTCAATGATTTTTAAAAAACGCTCTAACAACTCCTTTGAATAGTTAAATTAATCTTGTCCGCTATTTCATGTAAGATTTGAGAATATCATGTCATGGAAGTATTGTGGTACCGGTATGTTGATCACCTACAAGTATCTTGTGTATTTAAATTTCATCTTAGTATGTGAATTTTGTCAGTACTACCTTTGGATGTGAATATTATAATAATGTTGCATACATATAGAAATGAAATAGAAATGTATGCGAGTCATTTATGATATATTTATGTATCTCAAGCATGTGAAAGGTTGTAAGTGCTGTGCTGGTTGTGTGAATCCTCTTAGTGATGGATGGGCTGCACACCCTGTGTAAGACTAGCAGTGTGTGTTTTGCAGTGGCCAAGTGTACGAGTCTCACTAACTATCAGTAGGATGCTGCTTAAACAGTGCATGTATCAAGATTTGTGGTGTGCAGGCATTTTGTCTCAAGAGGAGCTGTTCTTTATGATTCAAGTGGGATCTGCCATGTGCAATTCTGAATTTCTTCCTTACCAAGCTTAAAGAGGAGGCGTAACTCATTATTTTGATTATTGCAAATTATTATCTGTATTCGTTTCACTTATACAAATCAAAAAAGCTTAAAAATGAGAAAATATTCACTTTGACTATTAAGACACTTTTTATACCCTAGTTTAGGATAACCGCCTAATCAGGGAAAGCTTTGACAAGTGTGACTCAAAGCCACGCCCAGTGTGTGACATGTTAGGAGTCAGTGTTAGGAGTCAGCTGAAACTCGAGCTCTTTGTTTTTTCCTTTATTTGTAAGCCTTTTCAACGGCAAAATAGGAGCAATAGCATTATCGGAACAATTCATAAATATGATATTACTGATTCATGATATCGTCATATCCACTTTGATTGGTGTGTGACAATCCCTGATTGACGTTTTCTCGGGTTGATTTATATCAAAAACATTTAGAAATTTGGTGGTGGGGGTCCACCAATGTTACATAACAGGTATTGTAAATATTTGTATCATATTTTGCAGAAAATCTTCTTGTCTTTAGATAAGTCCTATATAATCCTAAAGGATGTTGGTGACCTTTTAAAAACGATCTACTTTTTCAAATGATTGTAATTATCGGTAGAAAAGCATGAGCCCAATCTCCCCTTCATTTATTGGTTGAATACATATTCTTCAAGTTCATTGCTTCATAATGACTGGACGTCATGACAATATACTTGGTAGTCGAATGCTGAGATATACGCCATTTTGAGGCAATTGGAAGGCTTGAAAATTCAATAGGTGTAATTACAGACCATTAAATTAAGTATTGAATTTTAATGTGATCAGATTACATAATATTTGTCATAAAAAATGGGGCGCACTATGTTGTGCATTTATTGATTGATCACTGTTTCATTTGTGCGGAACATTGGACTCTCATTAACACGGACGCACTCACGTGTTGCTGACGATTGATAATTAGTCATGCCCGGTTGGTTGGCTTATGGTGTGGCTACTGTATGAATGGCCTCCTTGACAGTATCAGTAGCTTGGGTCAGGGTTACTGTGTGGTCAGATTTTATCCTTTTAAGTTTCTATGTTTATGAAGGTGACCGTCTTTACCCATTTGTTTCAAATGTCAATTTGACCAGAACGGAAAACGTGACAGCAAATGGTCAGAGATTAACCCCAATATAAGATAAGTGATTTCCTTTTTTTGTTTTCTAATGACTGACTTTTAAACATCTACTTAACGTGAGTAGTATTCATATACTTATCCTGTTCAAAATTCAACTTGCACCTTCACTCCATGATCCTCCAATCATTTTTAGATGAGTTAGAAGTTAGCACTCGTACCTCACTTCATTTCTGATCTGTGTACTGCTCCATAAGGGGCGTGTCAGCTGACTTTATTTGCATGTGACCTTTCACCTTACATAAATTCAAACAATCAGAGGCCTGTTGAAATACTAAATCTACCTTCGTCAATGATTGGCTGGAGTGTATGATCACCACACATGACCCCAATGGACCAGCGCTAAGGTTAGGAATGCAGCAAGGTACCAGTGGTAGGTTAAAGTTATGCACATGTTAATATTTATTCTTTAGCCTTTACATATGGTATATCATTTTTTTTTCATGACGAATGTTTATTAAAAGAGGAATAAACTTTATTATCAAGTTTGTGTTCAGTGTTTATTCAGAGTTATCCAAGGCATAAATTCGCATTGATGAATTACAATGAATCCCTGCAATTGACACAACTATTGAAAGTATATATACAACTTTATGGTAGTGACACATATCAGATTGCAATCATAGCTTCATAGATAGTGGTTATGCATGAATAACATTTCGTTTGTTTGGCAGTCATTATTAAATATCAAATCGATCAGATTTCATTATATAATGATGAATAAAGTTCAATAATCTATTGGAATCACTTAATGAGAGCGATGTACATCCCCGTAGAACCGTTTTGATACTAAATCCTTTCAGATAAAAGAATGATTTCAGTCTTAATTCTATGTACTTATTGCATGTGAAGAAATAGTGGACAGCATTTTTGACTGGGTGACCACAGGAAGAGGCCGGGCTTTCGATGATATGTCTGTTAAACTTATCAGCATTCAAGTCACTACAGTGGAGCTTGAGGCAAGAGTGGATGATCGAAAGTAGTAGTTTTATTGCCAGGTCCTTGAACCGATTTTTTAAAAACTGGATAATGTATCAATACTTTGAGTGAGTGAGTGAGTTGGGGTTTAACGCCGCTTTCAAGATTATTTCACTTATATTGCGGCTGCTAGTATTATTGCAGGGAGAAAGCCCGCAACACCATTGTGGCTATGCATTGCGGTGAAACCTGCGAGCATCGGCTGGAACTAGCGAACCATGGGTGGTACTGCGCTGAATCTCAGTGCAGCATTGCACCCAAACCTGACTGCGTGTAGAACTGTTCTCTACTGCAGACAAAGTTGCCGAGCCCCTGGCGGGATTCGAACCACGGACCTCTTGATCCGAAGCCGAACGCGCTAACCACTGCGCTATCCCGCCCCCTCCATCAATACTTTGAACGTCAGGAGTTAAGGAATTCCATATTTTTATTTTTTCAGGTAAAAATGATCTTGCATATAACGCTGTCCTTCATTTTCCAGTTCAGACGGATGTATTTTCTCTGAGGTTATAGTTATTGTTAGGTGTTGTAGATAGGAGGTTACATAGAGGCGCGATATTATTCTTCATTTTGTCGAACGTTGTCAATTTAAATACATTTCTACGTTCCGATAGTTTTTTTTATATTAGTTTCTTAAAAAATAATGTTATGGCTTGTCCCGCGGACTGCTCCACAGATTGTTCTCAAGGCGTCTAAATTCAGTTTTTCGAGTAAAATGCACCGTTCCAAATGTGGCCGCAATAGTCAAAAGTTGCAAGATGAAAGATTTATAAACAATATTTTAGGCTTCTTAAGCAGTTGATCAAAGGGCTCACTTTATTGATAATTCAGTTTATATGAATATCCCAGTGACAATTATTTTGAAGAGTCAGACCTAAATGCTTATGTTGTTCTACTTCTTGAATTGTGAATCCGTCCATTGTGAGATTCGGTTAATGTTTCGGTTTACCTTTCTACTAAACTCAATTGATTTTGTTTTTTTAGGATTAAATGATTTCTATGAAAATTATCATCATAAGTTCATAGAAACCAAGGGAAAATCAACTGTTCACGGATATTTCATCATTAAGATGTCTTCGTTAAAACAGATATAAAAATATTAACCTTTAGAAATTATACAATATTTAAATACTTTAATTCCAACAATTAAGAAACATTGTATAAGTGTGTTTATTACTCTCCCGTTGAAGATACCGCCGTTTAATAAATCTACAAAGTTATTACACATTGTGTAATAACATCGCGTGTTGATTGACGTCACATGACGTCACAATCGTTAAACATGACGTCACAATGTTAGCGAGGCAACGACAATGGCTATCCTGGCGATCTGTATGATTTTTCTTTGATATAATTCAGCGAGTAATAAATAAAATACTAAACTCAATTACATTTTTATGAAACTCGTGAATGGTATCGGTATCTAACTCGCTTTCGCTTGTTAAATACCAAACCATACACTCGTTTCATAAATATGTTATTAAACGGGACGTCGTTTAGTATTCTCTATTTCTCTCACCTTAAATGTAAGTATTACGCACACATTGAATGTCTTAGTGCTTTCTGACCTCAAATATATCAACAACGACATAAAGAAAAAGGTAGAGGAAATTTTATTAAGTCTTGAAAAATGGTTCAGATTCAGGTTTGTGGGAAATTGCACTGCGATCCAACGTCCTGACTACCAATACACAGGATCACACTTAGGTCAGCTGTGTGAAGAGCAGAGAATAACACTTAGTGCATGGGATTTACAAAGTTTTATCATATACCTGCTTATAAATGATGTTCTATATATACCTTTTACCAAACACCCTCTGTCAGCCCTCGTCTACCCTTGCCATGTCCATATTTGAAGACGAAATCATACAACTTGTTCCATGTAACAAAAATACAAAAATGTCCTGGAAATTTTAGTTCCTCAGCTTATTAGTCCCAAAGAAGAAGTGGTCAAAATAATATATATGATGTCGAACATTTGATCAAGGTCAAGACAATTATCTATATTATCGTATATATTACTTTTCACTCTAGTTGGATGCAGAAATTATTGAGGCAAAGTTGGAAATGTGATAAGCATATGGACTGCAGATGATGACTAATGCCATAGACCCAGCGGGCTACCCAAAACTGTAGGATGTTTACCAAAAATGGTATCGCCCCTTGACAACACTGGACAGTAGAATACATCTGAGATACCAAGAGCGATGTATTTAATACAAAATCATGTTTTCTAGGTTTATAAGAAGGAGAATGGCTCCGTGGTCGACATGTCAATGTCTTTGTTCAAAGAGGATACGGCCTGGGTCCATATTGACAGACGGCTTTCCTTAGTCCATGTACTGTTCCGGTGTGTCCACATCCATAGATCGGTGAGGGTAGACGGAGAGACTGCAGTTTTCTTTACTGTCAAAGCCAACACAACTACCATCGGCATCGCATAACGTCAGACTCTCCATACCGTCCGACATGACACAACTGCCAGCGGTCGTTATTGTGGCCAGAAGCGAGCAGCCTTGTTCGCTCTTCGTGTCCCGGACGTCAGCCGGAGATGCAAGCCGTTTGTCTGACGACTTCACGGCGGAGCTGCTTTTGACAGGCAGTGAGGCACATTTGTCGGCTTTGGATCCTGTGAGGAACCTGGACACGAGTCCTGGCGCCGTCAAGCGGCCGATATCCAGCGTGGTCTCCTGGTCCTCCGCGCCCATCAGTCCTGAGTGAGCTACGGCAACAACACGTCTTAAACAAGCGCGCACACTCGATTGTAGCTCGTCCTGAATTTGAAGGTACAGAAATACACTGGCCACTTTAGAGTTGTTCGGCTTGTTTTCCGGAATATCTTCGTGCTGTCGTTGTATGATGTCTTCAGTGGGAGACTTGCACGCCTCTATGGTCAGATTCTTGTCGCGAACCACTTCAAACACTTGCAGTAATGCGCGGCGTTCAGAGCAAGTGAATCCTAGTTTTTCTATCACCGCATTAAAAACATCATGCGTTTTTTTATCCTCAAGTCCTGACCAAAGTTCCCTTAGACTTGCAACAGAAGCTCCGGCATTCTTAACTTTTCTGAGAACAGAATCAAAGAAGACCAAGACGTAATCAAGCAATATGGCAGATCTGTTGTCCCTTCTCACCAACAGATCGACGATTGTCGCCACTCGTTGCTCTTGTGCTATGCGTGACATGTAGGTCGTCGTGGCTGTCTCCAGGTAGTCTGCCCTGGCGATGAGGGAATCATATTGTTCAGACAGACGTGCTGCTCTCTTCTCCAGACTGTCAAGTTTTCTGTGAAGTTCGTTAGTAGCTAACAACGGTACTTTGTTATCTTCAGACATGTTCATAAAGAGAAACAAAAAATAACCTCTGCTGTAAGATGACGTCATAAGCCGGAAAGGGCAACGTCATAGACACAAATTCATAACAAAGACTATGACGTCATAATTTAAATTACGACGTTCCACGTGAACCGTGCTGATGTACTGATCATGCCTTCACAAGCGATATCAGTGAACGCTTTGAAAGTGGAGGAGGACGGGACAAGCCCACCATGTTTTTATGGATTCCTAAAAATGATAACGTAACCGATCGCGACATGTGCCATATTTGGACCATCATGTCACCATTGTCATGTCACTCCTTTTCTTTCATAGCTGAAATTTGCTCCAGCACTGTCAGCATGTTAGGGAGAGAAAAAGGTTTGAACTTATGGTAGATTTTTGATAATCAAGTGTATTCCTTATCGCAATCAGTCTAAAAATACTTCCATGTCTTCATTTCTTCCAGAAGCATACATGTTGTTGTCTTCTCACAAAGATACTGATTTTTTTACTAGCCGTCGGTTTTAAACTAAATTAGCGGCAGTTGAATAACAATGAATCCCGGAAATTTTACGAACGCAACTATTTATAATTAAAAGAATCTAACAACAGCATCATCCGCATATGACAATGCAAAAAGTGTATTAAATGATATTAAGCGGTTGTGAAAATCGTCAGGTATAACAGGAACCTTCAGCCAGTGCATCTTCAAGATCGTTAAGATACATCGAACTGGAGATAACGTTTCTCCTTGGTGGACACCCGTTTGCATGGGAAGAATATTGGTACATGTTAAAAAATCACCTCAAAGTATTTCCCACATATAGCTAATTATTGTATTAGGAATGGTTATTTTGTAGTAGAAGTAGGAGACCTGATCTCCAAACGTTACTAAATGCTTTATATGAAATCAACAAATGCGCCCAAAAAATGGAACAGTACATGGACTAAGGAAAGCTGTCTGTCAACATGGACCAGCCATTAAAATGGACTGTTAACGTTTTCACTTCTAACTTAATATTTG
Organism: Phorcus lineatus; assembly: GCA_921293015.1. Lineage (NCBI taxonomy): Eukaryota > Metazoa > Mollusca > Gastropoda > Trochida > Trochidae > Phorcus > Phorcus lineatus. The sequence continues at coordinate 16,970,114 of OV121095.1, read as the reverse complement.
TCAGCCATTAAAGTGGATTGTTTTTACTTGAAACAGCCCGGAAGTGGTATTTGTCTTTAATTTTCTGGGCTTTTAGAATAGCCATTATATTTATGAATCGGTTTGATACCTGTAAGCCATGTGGGAAGAAAGCGAAGTACCAAGAACAATATGTTAAACAGTTAAACACATATATATCTAAGATAGAATCAATTGTATTCATTTACAACATTGTTAGTACCAAGACCCTCGTTTATTTTCAAAACACATGAAAAAATCTCATCGTAGTAATTACAGAATCAAGAATAGCACTATTTCTAGTGTCGACATGAGAAATGTTATCATTTACATTGTTTCTTATAAATTTTTATAAGATTATTTTTTGTTCACCAATCGAGACTTACTCTGAAATGTTTTGTCAAACGAGGATTGACGATTTTATCAAGGATTATCGAGCGAATGGATTTTATTCTATTTTATAACTTTGTTCACTTTTGTTATATGTTATATCTTTTAATCACCAAAATCAGTGTTAGAACATTGCTTCTGCTTCCTGGGTAACCGAAGATAACAGTTTTTGATTCGACACGACGTCGTTATGATATTTTGCCATCCTGCTACATCAGCGTATTTGTCTCCGCCCAGCTCCATCATATACCCTGTTATCCTTCGGCCTAAAACGCTCGTATCGCTTACGGTTGGTTACTCATGGATATTTATAGCCTACATTGACATTTGTATGAACTCTCTTCCGGGTGGTGCCGCTATCGCTGAATGCGAGTAATTTCATTGGCTTGCTATATTTAGCGATACGAGCGTTTTTGGTCGAAGGATATCAGGATATATGATGGAGCTGGGCGGAGCTTGGCGGAGACAAATACCCTGATGTAGCTGGATGATATTTCGCAATCATAAAACAAGTGGAGCAGTGTTTCCGCGTTTTCCTAACAGAAGTCGATTTGTCATTGTCTTTATAGCCCATTTTGGTTAATATGGTAGTATTTGTAGGTGGTATAATGTGTATCAAACGATACTGGAATCATAATTGGTTTAGTTTAGTGGCATTTGTTAGAGGATTGGTGTATTGTTTTACATTTGATTTCGTAACCTCTTTGTGTCGTAAAATTCCCTGCACCCAGTTTTATTTCCTGTTTAATTTTCAAGAAAATAAGGTAATATAGGATTGGGGAGCTTACAGCTTATTACAATATTTTGTGATTTTATGTACCGGTAATGTTTTACTGCTGCAATCATACCCGCATATTCAAGAAAATTTGTCTTTACCGTAAACGTTTTTGTTAAAGTATCTCAGCCAAGTTACGCGTCCGGTTCCGAATAATATCAACAGGTGTCGACTTTACGATCGAATCACAAAATATCTTAAAAAAACAATGAGTTTATCTCCTCATTCTATAACATAATTTATTCAATTCGGTTATCATTTCGTCAGGAGTAGCTTATGATGAAAAAAGGTGAGAAACAATGAGAAAGTTTGGGAAGCAATAGACTCTTCAACACGATGTTTCTGCATAGTGATGTTAAATTACGTGCATGCATCAACTTCGTTTAAATTTTGATATTTTTTAGTTAAAATTTGTAGTTTTTTTTATCCCATAAGATTCAAGATCATGACATCTATAGTACAGATACATGCCACGTAGACAGTGAACAACTGTAACAGTATTATATTTGGGATCACACCATCTCCAATAGTACACATTCTGTTACTATTTCGGGTCGAGTCCATTGTGAGATGCCCACCCAAAGTCCAACAAACGGTAGTTATTAGCTGTTGTTAAATTCAATACTCCTCTGATAGACGTAAATCGGCACAGCTTCTTAAACTCAATGTATAAGAGATACATGCCATTTAGATAGAGAGCAACTGTAACATTGTTCTATTTGGGATCACACTGACTGCTATAGTACAATTTCTACTTTTTCTGGTCGAGTCCGTTGTGGGTTCACAGTGAAGCAACATCGCCAGGATTGACCACACCTACAGCTAACAACCCGCCTATTTCGCCTTGACAAACATCAAGTTACATCAAGCAACGGAGACGACTTACAAACACAAAAAATTATGTTAACAAGACTTAATATGCATGGTTAACGTCCTTAGGAATATTTTGCCACAGGCGCCAGACTCTGAATTTACAATATCATGTAAGTATATGCACATGTAGCTATATAACATAAACAAGGTCTGACACTGTCGTGCCTGCAATAGGACCGGAAACTGGGATCTGTCTACGAAGTTTACAGCAACCTGGTTCCCTGGCCTCGTTCCGCTTGCGCTACAGTGAGGCCATGGCACTGGCTGTATAATGGCGCTGCGCAGAGCAGTGATCCAAGATGGAGGACAAGGCAATTTTATGCATAGCGATCACAAATTCACTTCATTCTTGGTCTATAGCCACGACATATTGAAGACAAGCATCTACCTAGAATGCAAATAAAATTAGAACTCGGAATATCGCCACATGTATTTTTTGTTGCAAAGGGATATTCAATTATACAGCCAGTGCCATGGCCTCACTGTAGCGCAAGCGGAACGAGGCCAGGCCCCCTATTCTCGAACCAGGTTGAGTTTACAGAGGGTAACCGAGCCAGGAAACCATTTCCGGTCCTATTGCAGACACGACTCTGTCACTAGTGTCAGACCTTGTTTATGTTATATAGCTACATGTACATATACTTACATGATATTGTAAATTCAGAGTCTGGCGCCTGTGTGTTTTGCAACCCTAAAGTCGCACCCCTGCCCATTCTCTCCCAACAGAGGTAACCCTAGCTCCGTCATAGATTTCTATACAAATTTATGACGGAGCTACCTCTGTTGGAAGAGAATGATCCCTGGTATGCCATGCCCCTTTTTGGGTAGGTTTTTGAGATTCCTAGCATCAATGGTTTCTGGACAAAGAAGAAATGAAGTTTTGAGTGTATACACCGTGCCACGTTCATATTTGAAAGGAGGTTAAAGAGCCACTCCGTGAGTTGTTGGAGTCATATATGCTAAACATAATCAATGGTGTCATTTGATCGCGAAGTATCGACTGTTACCAAAAACACACATTTTAAAGCTTGTTGTTTTTTTACAGTGACAATATGAAGGTAGAACGTCGCAATTATGATCGAAAACCGGACAGTGGCGCGCGTCAAATAGTCAAACGTAATTTTGGAGACTTATCTAAAACAGCCAGGAGTACAGTGAGGAGTTGATAGCGTTTGTTAGGTTATATAACTAGCATCCATGTATATTGGACGTGATATCTACACCTCTGTGGATTTATAAGGCTGTTTTTAGATTTTCATGGAAAACCAGTATTTGTCTTATATATGTCTTTTGGACATGAAAAATTAAGATGTTTTGATTTTATATCACCACATATGACATTTAGGTTCGTATCAAAGGTAAATAATATTTTATGAAAATCACGGAGTGGCTCTTTAAGACCAATTCTACAAATTTGAGTCTCCACTTAGCAAAGATGTTATTTTGTAAATTTTAAGTTCCTATGGCAACTAAATGAAATGTTTACAGATGGCCTGACAGAAGGACAGGGGGACGATAATATCCCATGGTATTACATACAGGTGGAATTACAAATGTTCTCTTGAAAATTTGAGCTTTCCATGCTGAATTACAAACTTCCATGAACCAAAGTTAAGTCATTTTGTAAACTGTGATATTCTTGATGATCAGTAAGCTGCAAGGTGAGGAGGAAATGTGACCCTTTACAGGAGGAAGGTTGATGTCCTAATGAAAGAGATTGCACTGCAGTCTCTCCCTCTGTAAATGTGGGAAATCAACTCGAGAAAAGATCATCAATCATCTTTATTGTATCCATCTTCATACAAAATATACATCACTTCTCTTGGTTCTGGTAATAGGAAATGGTCAACACATTCAATATGTCATGACGTAACATGAATAACAATAGTTGCAAGAGGTGCACCAATAGCTCCGATCTCATTAAAATGAAATCTAAATGCTCCACTACATTATGCGTGTAGATCTCACCAGGCTCCGTTATGTGAGCCGTCAGGTTTGCCTCTGACATAATTCAAATCGGCCAATCAGTGAGTTAGCCCCGTAATCAATGGTGCAAGCTAACTGTATTTTGCTTGTTCACTTTTCAGAAGTCGGAAACCGAAAATTTCTGAATCTTTTCCAAATGTCGAACTGCCTAAATATCTGAATTAATGCATTTAATGTACTTTCAATTTACACTAGCACGGTTTGTTGGACAAAAAAGTCAAATCGAAGCTATGGAGTTATCTTTCGCAAAGTAAACTCTGCATACCTCAACGTATCCCTTAGTAGATGGTACCAATTTAAAATGCTTCTTCTGGAAACATTGAATAAACGTTTCGTCTCTTAGCTGTAGTAATCGTCGAATAATTTTCAATTTTCGTGAAACAAATTAACCATAAACATGTTGATAAAAGGAAAACCACCAAAACGTGTACAAATACCAATAAGAGGTTTCTTAATAATTAAATTAGTCATATACGACGTTCATATGCTAATGAGATTGACTTTAGTTTCATCCAAGGCTGACATGTTATAACTAACTCTGCGGGGTTGTTAATAGATTAAAGTCATAGTCTCATTTTTGCAAGGCAAATTGTAATGCACGCCGGGCAAATAGTTCATTACTCACAGAAATCTTTCCCCTGACGTTTGCAACTATTTTCAGAAATCTGCGTGCATTCTAGCCCTCAATAATGAAGTTCAAACTACCCTACCCTACCCGAATATTATGTTTTTTGCGAGCGTTAGTCCTTACCACGTCATTTCGCAAAGGCCGTGACGAAGAACACATAAAATTTCCCAGCTGAATATGCAATGAAAATAGCTAATAGCTTACGCTTTTTCAAATATAGAAATAACAAAAAGGTGGTAAACTCAGTGAAGAATGCGTCTGTCATAAGTATTGGCGCTGCGATGACTAGATTTCCGGTGTTTCGTACTCGCGATGGGATTGCACTTGATTCGGTACCTCATCGGTCTGAAACGGCATACGCCAATAAGCTGCTTCATCCAAAACTGTAAAACGGGCATAAAAGTGAAAATCTTTGCAAATGCGACAGGAAATATTTGTGTTATCAGATTTTGTTTGTGAAGAATAATTAGTTCAGTTTAGTTGCCTTAAAATGAGACTATGACTTTAAAGGACATATGCAAATAACTTCAACTTAATCTCTCCAAAATCGAAAAATTATAAGATTTTCAACTTCAAAACGGTTTTATTACTTGCTTTCTCATAGATAGGTCGTCAAGAGACGTGCTTTGTGATTGATTGAAGGCATTTGCGGCAAGCCAAAGAGATTTAGAGGTCAAACTGAGGCAAAGGTTAACCTGACAGCTTGAGTAAAGGAGTCTAGTGAGATCTATAATCTGTGTAACATAGTGTAGCAATATTAGATTTTATTTTAATGAGATTGCCAATAGCTCCAACCACACACCAAGTTTCGTAAAAAAAAAAGAATTTATTTTTAGATATGGCCTGGAAACAAAAGCATTTCAAAACTAGACAGTGTTTTTATGCATAAAAACAGATATCTCCACGACATCTCAGAGTTGTTTCAGAATGATGCCCCCAAAACAAAGCCTTTATTCCTAGACTAAGATGATGTTGTTGCTATGTAAAAGACAAAAGTTGAAAAAACTTGCAGACTTGCATGCACAGACTGCACCAGGGGTTCAGTTCACCATGAGTTTCCTCCAACCAGCAGAGAGCTCATAACACATCTTCTGTCCATATCACTCTAACTACCTTCATACAAGTACAATATTTTCCGCATACTGCACACAGAGACACAAACGTGATCTCACATATTGCCTAAAATAAATAAAGCATGAAACAATAAAAAATTTACACAATTAATTGAAAAAACATTGTGACCATTTCTTTGAATAACAAAGACATGTTCAATTATCATTTATTTACAAAGTAACACATGGCAAACATGTTTGGAGTTACAATGCTAGACCTAAAATCTAGACATTATCTCTTTTTGAGTTAATTAAACTATAAAATATGCAATTTGGCCAATAAATGATCCAACATGACCTTTTGAACATTTGTATGAGGTTGTGGTAAATGTAACAACGTGGACTAGAACCTTGTTACCCTGTAACCATTGAATATCCACATTTCAGGCTCATAGCGGTCTGGCAAAATGACTAACACTCTGGTGGACTATCTGAGGCCTGAAGCTAAATCACATTCTTTTTAGGGTCTTCACTCAGGTCAAAGCAGTTCAGTTCCTTCCACCATGAGTTGATGTCTGGACTAACATATCGTCCTACAAGGGCAGAGTCGACTGGATGTTCCTGGGTGGGTGTTGTTAGGTCGTCTTCTGTCCTCCCTTCCGTCACCAGAGGCAATGGCTTTCCTCCTGCAGTAGAGCAGTGATATGATAGATACTCCAATGTCTCCAAGAACTAATTTACATGCACTGACCTCCTGCAGTAGAACAGTTATATGATAGATACTTCATTGTCTCCAAGAACTAATTTACATGCACTTTCCTCCTGCAGTAGAACAGTTATATGATAGATACTCCATTGTCTCCAAAAACTAATTTACATGCACTTACCCCTTGCAATAGAACAGTGATATGATAGATACTCCAATGTCTCCACGAACTAATTTACATGCACTGACCTCCTGCAGTAGAACAGTTATATGATAGATACTCCATTGTCTCCAAGAACTAATTTACATGCACTTTCCTCCTGCAGTAGAACAGTGATATGATAGATACTCCATTGTCTCCAAAAACTAATTTACATGCACTTACCCCTTGCAATAGAACAGTGATATGATAGATACTCCATTGTCTCCAAGAACTAATTTACATGCACTGACCTCCTGCAGTAGAACAGTTATATGATAGATACTCCAATGTCTCCAAGAACTAATTTACATGCACTGACCTCCTGCAGTAGAACAGTTATATGATAGATACTCCATTGTCTCCAAGAACTAATTTACATGCACTTACCCCCTGCAGTAGAACAGTTATATGATAGATACTTCATTGTCTCCAAGAACTAATTTACATGCACTTACCCCCTGCAGTAGAGCAGTTATATGATAGATACTCCATTGTCTCCAAGAACTAATTTACATGCACTTACCCCCTGCAGTAGAACAGTGATATGATAGATACTCCATTGTCTCCAAGAACTAATTTACATGCACTTACCCCCTGCAGTAGAACAGTGATATGATAGATACTCCATTGTCTCCAAGAACTAATTTACATGCACTTACCCCCTGCAGTAGAACAGTGATATGATAGATACTTCATTGTCTCCAAGAACTAATTTACATGCACTTACCCCCTGCAGTAGAACAGTGATATGATAGATACTCCATTGTCTCCAAGAACTAATTTACATGCACTTACCCCCTGCAGTAGAACAGTTATATGATAGATACTCCATTGTCTCCAAGAACTAATTTACATGCACTTACCCCCTGCAGTAGAACAGTGATATGATAGATACTCCATTGTCTCCATGAACTAATTTACATGCACTTACCCCCTGCAGTAGAACAGTTATATGATAGATACTCCATTGTCTCCAAGAACTAATTTACATGCACTTACCCCCTGCAGTAGAACAGTGATATGATAGATACTCCATTGTCTCCAAGAACTAATTTACATGCACTTACCCCCTGCAGTAGAACAGTGATATGATAGATACTCCATTGTCTCCAAGAACTAATTTACATGCACTGACCTCCTGCAGTAGAACAGTTATATGATAGATACTCCATTGTCTCCAAGAACTAATTTACATGCACTTACCCCCTGCAGTAGAACAGTGATATGATAGATACTCCATTGTCTCCAAGAACTAATTTACATGCACTTACCCCCTGCAGTAGAACAGTGATATGATAGATACTCCATTGTCTCCAAGAACTAATTTACATGCACTTACCCCCTGCAGTAGAACAGTTATATGATAGATACTCCATTGTCTCCAAGAACTAATTTACATGCACTGACCTCCTGCAGTAGAACAGTTATATGATAGATACTCCATTGTCTCCAAGAACTAATTTACATGCACTGACCTCCTGCAGTAGAACAGTGATATGATAGATACTCCAATGTCTCCAAGAACTAATTTACATGCACTGACCTCCTGCAGTAGAACAGTTATATGATAGATACTTCATTGTCTCCAAGAACTAATTTACATGCACTTACCCCCTGCAGTAGAACAGTTATATGATAGATACTTCATTGTCTCCAAGAACTAATTTACATGCACTTACCCCCTGCAGTAGAGCAGTTATATGATAGATACTCCATTGTCTCCAAGAACTAATTTACATGCACTGACCTCCTGCAGTAGAACAGTTATATGATAGATACTCCATTGTCTCCAAAAACTAATTTACATGCACTGACCTCCTGCAGTAGAACAGTTATATGATAGATACTTCATTGTCTCCAAGAACTAATTTACATGCACTTACCCCCTGCAGTAGAACAGTGATATGATAGATACTTCATTGTCTCCAAGAACTAATTTACATGCACTGACCTCCTGCAGTAGAACAGTTATATGATAGATACTCCATTGTCTCCAAGAACTAATTTACATGCACTGACCTCCTGCAGTAGAACAGTTATATGATAGATACTCCATTGTCTCCAAGAACTAATTTACATGCACTTTCCTCCTGCAGTAGATCAGTTATATGATAGATACTCCATTGTCTCCAAGAACTAATTTACATGCACTTACCCCCTGCAGTAGAACAGTTATATGATATATACTCCATTGTCTCCAAGAACTAATTTACATGCACTTACCCCCTGCAGTAGAGCAGTTATATGATAGATACTCCATTGTCTCCAAGAACTAATTTACATGCACTTACCCCTTGCAATAGAACAGTTATATGATAGATACTCCATTGTCTCCAAAAACTAATTTACATGCACTGACCTCCTGCAGTAGAACAGTTATATGATAGATACTCCATTGTCTCCAAGAACTAATTTACATGCACTTTCCTCCTGCAGTAGAACAGTTATATGATATATACTCCATTGTCTCCAAGAACTAATTTACATGCACTTTCCTCCTGCAGTAGAACAGTGATATGATAGATACTCCATTGTCTCCAAGAACTAATTTACATGCACTTACCCCCTGCAGTAGAACAGTGATATGATAGATACTCCATTGTCTCCAAGAACTAATTTACATGCACTTACCCCCTGCAGTAGAGCAGTTATATGATAGATACTCCAATGTCTCCAAGAACTAATTTACATGCACTTACCCCCTGCAGTAGAACAGTGATATGATAGATACTCCATTGTCTCCAAGAACTAATTTACATGCACTTACCCCCTGCAGTAGAACAGTTATATGATAGATACTCCATTGTCTCCAAGAACTAATGTACATGCACTTATCTCCTGCAGTAGAACAGTTATATGATAGATACTCCATTGTCTCCAAGAACTAATTTACATGCACTTACCCCCTGCAGTAGAGCAGTTATATGATAGATACTTCATTGTCTCCAAGAACTAATTTACATGCACTTACCCCCTGCAGTAGAACAGTTATATGATAGATACTTCATTGTCTCCAAGAACTAATTTACATGCACTTACCCCCTGCAGTAGAACAGTTATATGATAGATACTTCATTGTCTCCAAGAACTAATTTACATGCACTTACCCCCTGCAGTAGAGCAGTTATATGATAGATACTCCATTGTCTCCAAGAACTAATTTACATGCACTGACCTCCTGCAGTAGAACAGTTATATGATAGATACTCCATTGTCTCCAAGAACTAATTTACATGCACTGACCTCCTGCAGTAGAACAGTGATATGATATATACTCCATTGTCTCCAAGAACTAATTTACATGCACTTACCCCCTGCAGTAGAGCAGTTATATGATAGATACTCCATTGTCTCCAAGAACTAATTTACATGCACTTACCCCCTGCAGTAGAGCAGTTATATGATAGATACTCCATTGTCTCCAAGAACTAATTTACATGCACTGACCTCCTGCAGTAGAACAGTGATATGATATATACTCCATTGTCTCCAAGAACTAATTTACATGCACTTACCCCCTGCAGTAGAGCAGTTATATGATAGATACTCCATTGTCTCCAAGAACTAATTTACATGCACTTACCCCCTGCAGTAGAACAGTTATATGATAGATACTTCATTGTCTCCAAGAACTAATTTACATGCACTTACCCCCTGCAGTAGAGCAGTTATATGATAGATACTTCATTGTCTCCAAGAACTAATTTACATGCACTTACCCCCTGCAGTAGAACAGTTATATGATAGATACTTCATTGTCTCCAAGAACTAATTTACATGCACTTACCCCCTGCAGTAGAACAGTTATATGATAGATACTCCATTGTCTCCAAGAACTAATTTACATGCACTTACCCCCTGCAGTAGAGCAGTTATATGATAGATACTTCATTGTCTCCAAGAACTAATTTACATGCACTTACCCCCTGCAGTAGAACAGTTATATGATAGATACTTCATTGTCTCCAAGAACTAATTTACATGCACTTACCCCCTGCAGTAGAGCAGTTATATGATAGATACTCCATTGTCTCCAAGAACTAATTTACATGCACTTACCCCCTGCAATAGAACAGTTATATGATAGATACTCCATTGTCTCCAAGAACTAATTTACATGCACTTACCCCCTGCAATAGAACAGTTATATGATAGATACTCCATTGTCTCCAAGAACTAATTTACATGCACTTACCCCTTGCAATAGAACAGTTATATGATAGATACTCCATTGTCTCCAAAAACTAATTTACATGCACTGACCTCCTGCAGTAGAACAGTTATATGATAGATACTCCATTGTCTCCAAGAACTAATTTACATGCACTTTCCTCCTGCAGTAGAACAGTTATATGATATATACTCCATTGTCTCCAAGAACTAATTTACATGCACTTACCCCCTGCAGTAGAACAGTGATATGATAGATACTCCATTGTCTCCAAGAACTAATTTACATGCACTTACCCCCTGCAGTAGAACAGTTATATGATAGATACTCCAATGTCTCCAAGAACTAATTTACATGCACTGACCTCCTGCAGTAGAGCAGTTATATGATAGATACTCCAATGTCTCCAAGAACTAATTTACATGCACTGACCTCCTGCAGTAGAGCAGTTATATGATAGATACTCCATTGTCTCCAAGAACTAATTTACATGCACTGACCTCCTGCAGTAGAGCAGTTATATGATAGATACTCCATTGTCTCCAAGAACTAATATACATGCACTAACCCCTTGCAATAGAACAGTGATATGATAGATACTCCATTGTCTCCAAGAACTAATTTACATGCACTGACCTCCTGCAGTAGAACAGTTATATGATAGATACTCCATTGTCTCCAAGAACTAATATACATGCACTTACCCCTTGCAATAGAACAGTGATATGATAGATACTCCATTGTCTCCAAGAACTAATTTACATGCACTTACCCCCTGCAGTAGAACAGTTATATGATAGATACTCCAATGTCTCCAAGAACTAATTTACATGCACTGACCTCCTGCAGTAGAGCAGTTATATGATAGATACTCCAATGTCTCCAAGAACTAATTTACATGCACTGACCTCCTGCAGTAGAGCAGTTATATGATAGATACTCCATTGTCTCCAAGAACTAATATACATGCACTTACCCCTTGCAATAGAACAGTGATATGATAGATACTCCATTGTCTCCAAGAACTAATTTACATGCACTGACCTCCTGCAGTAGAACAGTTATATGATAGATACTTCATTGTCTCCAAGAACTAATGTACATGCACTGACCTCCTGCAGTAGAAAAGTGATATGATAGATACTTCATTGTCTCCAAGAACTAATTTACATGCACTTACCCCCTGCAATAGAACAGTTATATGATAGATACTCCATTGTCTCCAAGAACTAATTTACATGCACTTACCCCCTGCAATAGAACAGTTATATGATAGATACTCCATTGTCTCCAAGAACTAATTTACATGCACTTACCCCTTGCAATAGAACAGTTATATGATAGATACTCCATTGTCTCCAAAAACTAATTTACATGCACTGACCTCCTGCAGTAGAACAGTTATATGATAGATACTCCATTGTCTCCAAGAACTAATTTACATGCACTTTCCTCCTGCAGTAGAACAGTTATATGATATATACTCCATTGTCTCCAAGAACTAATTTACATGCACTTTCCTCCTGCAGTAGAACAGTGATATGATAGATACTCCATTGTCTCCAAGAACTAATTTACATGCACTTACCCCCTGCAGTAGAACAGTGATATGATAGATACTCCATTGTCTCCAAGAACTAATTTACATGCACTTACCCCCTGCAGTAGAGCAGTTATATGATAGATACTCCAATGTCTCCAAGAACTAATTTACATGCACTTACCCCCTGCAGTAGAACAGTGATATGATAGATACTCCATTGTCTCCAAGAACTAATTTACATGCACTTACCCCCTGCAGTAGAACAGTTATATGATAGATACTCCATTGTCTCCAAGAACTAATGTACATGCACTTATCTCCTGCAGTAGAACAGTTATATGATAGATACTCCATTGTCTCCAAGAACTAATTTACATGCACTTACCCCCTGCAGTAGAGCAGTTATATGATAGATACTTCATTGTCTCCAAGAACTAATTTACATGCACTTACCCCCTGCAGTAGAACAGTTATATGATAGATACTTCATTGTCTCCAAGAACTAATTTACATGCACTTACCCCCTGCAGTAGAACAGTTATATGATAGATACTTCATTGTCTCCAAGAACTAATTTACATGCACTTACCCCCTGCAGTAGAGCAGTTATATGATAGATACTCCATTGTCTCCAAGAACTAATTTACATGCACTGACCTCCTGCAGTAGAACAGTTATATGATAGATACTCCATTGTCTCCAAGAACTAATTTACATGCACTTACCCCCTGCAGTAGAGCAGTTATATGATAGATACTTCATTGTCTCCAAGAACTAATTTACATGCACTTACCCCCTGCAGTAGAACAGTTATATGATAGATACTTCATTGTCTCCAAGAACTAATTTACATGCACTTACCCCCTGCAGTAGAGCAGTTATATGATAGATACTTCATTGTCTCCAAGAACTAATTTACATGCACTTACCCCCTGCAGTAGAACAGTTATATGATAGATACTTCATTGTCTCCAAGAACTAATTTACATGCACTTACCCCCTGCAGTAGAACAGTTATATGATAGATACTCCATTGTCTCCAAGAACTAATTTACATGCACTTACCCCCTGCAGTAGAGCAGTTATATGATAGATACTTCATTGTCTCCAAGAACTAATTTACATGCACTTACCCCCTGCAGTAGAACAGTTATATGATAGATACTTCATTGTCTCCAAGAACTAATTTACATGCACTTACCCCCTGCAGTAGAGCAGTTATATGATAGATACTCCATTGTCTCCAAGAACTAATTTACATGCACTTACCCCCTGCAGTAGAGCAGTGATATGATAGATACTCCATTGTCTCCAAGAACTAATTTACATGCACTTACCCCCTGCAGTAGAACAGTTATATGATAGATACTTCATTGTCTCCAAGAACTAATTTACATGCACTTACCCCCTGCAGTAGAGCAGTTATATGATAGATACTCCATTGTCTCCAAGAACTAATTTACATGCACTTACCCCCTGCAGTAGATCAGTTATATGATAGATACTCCATTGTCTCCAAGAACTAATTTACATGCACTTACCCCCTGCAGTAGAACAGTGATATGATATATACTCCATTGTCTCCAAGAACTAATTTACATGCACTGACCTCCTGCAGTAGAGCAGTTATATGATAGATACTCCATTGTCTCCAAGAACTAATTTACATGCACTTACCCCCTGCAGTAGAACAGTGATATGATATATACTCCATTGTCTCCAAGAACTAATTTACATGCACTGACCTCCTGCAGTAGAGCAGTTATATGATAGATACTCCATTGTCTCCAAGAACTAATTTACATGCACTTACCCCCTGCAGTAGATCAGTTATATGATAGATACTCCATTGTCTCCAAGAACTAATTTACATGCACTTATCTCCTGCAGTAGAACAGTGATATGATAGATACTCCATTGTCTCCAAGAACTAATTTACATGCACTTACCCCCTGCAGTAGAACAGTGATATGATAGATACTCCATTGTCTCCAAGAACTAATTTACATGCACTTACCCCCTGCAGTAGAACAGTTATATGATAGATACTCCATTGTCTCCAAGAACTAATTTACATGCACTTACCCCCTGCAGTAGAACAGTGATATGATAGATACTCCATTGTCTCCAAGAACTAATTTACATGCACTTACCCCCTGCAGTAGAACAGTGATATGATATATACTCCATTGTCTCCAAGAACTAATTTACATGCACTGACCTCCTGCAGTAGAACAGTTATATGATAGATACTCCATTGTCTCCAAGAACTAATTTACATGCACTTACCCCCTGCAGTAGAACAGTGATATGATATATACTCCATTGTCTCCAAGAACTAATTTACATGCACTTACCCCCTGCAGTAGAACAGTGATATGATAGATACTCCAATGTCTCCAAGAACTAATTTACATGCACTTACCTCCTGCAGTAGAACAGTTATATGATAGATACTTCATTGTCTCCAAGAACTAATGTACATGCACTTACCCCCTGCAGTAGAACAGTTATATGATAGATACTCCATTGTCTCCAAGAACTAATTTACATGCACTGACCTCCTGCAGTAGAGCAGTTATATGATAGATACTCCAATGTCTCCAAGAACTAATTTACATGCACTGACCTCCTGCAGTAGAGCAGTTATATGATAGATACTCCATTGTCTCCAAGAACTAATATACATGCACTTACCCCTTGCAATAGAACAGTGATATGATAGATACTCCATTGTCTCCAAGAACTAATTTACATGCACTGACCTCCTGCAGTAGAACAGTTATATGATAGATACTTCATTGTCTCCAAGAACTAATGTACATGCACTGACCTCCTGCAGTAGAAAAGTGATATGATAGATACTTCATTGTCTCCAAGAACTAATTTACATGCACTTACCCCCTGCAATAGAACAGTTATATGATAGATACTCCATTGTCTCCAAGAACTAATTTACATGCACTTACCCCCTGCAATAGAACAGTTATATGATAGATACTCCATTGTCTCCAAGAACTAATTTACATGCACTTACCCCTTGCAATAGAACAGTTATATGATAGATACTCCATTGTCTCCAAAAACTAATTTACATGCACTGACCTCCTGCAGTAGAACAGTTATATGATAGATACTCCATTGTCTCCAAGAACTAATTTACATGCACTTTCCTCCTGCAGTAGAACAGTTATATGATATATACTCCATTGTCTCCAAGAACTAATTTACATGCACTTTCCTCCTGCAGTAGAACAGTGATATGATAGATACTCCATTGTCTCCAAGAACTAATTTACATGCACTTACCCCCTGCAGTAGAACAGTGATATGACAGATACTCCATTGTCTCCAAGAACTAATTTACATGCACTTACCCCCTGCAGTAGAGCAGTTATATGATAGATACTCCAATGTCTCCAAGAACTAATTTACATGCACTTACCCCCTGCAGTAGAACAGTGATATGATAGATACTCCATTGTCTCCAAGAACTAATTTACATGCACTTACCCCCTGCAGTAGAACAGTTATATGATAGATACTCCATTGTCTCCAAGAACTAATGTACATGCACTTATCTCCTGCAGTAGAACAGTTATATGATAGATACTCCATTGTCTCCAAGAACTAATTTACATGCACTTACCCCCTGCAGTAGAGCAGTTATATGATAGATACTTCATTGTCTCCAAGAACTAATTTACATGCACTTACCCCCTGCAGTAGAACAGTTATATGATAGATACTTCATTGTCTCCAAGAACTAATTTACATGCACTTACCCCCTGCAGTAGAACAGTTATATGATAGATACTTCATTGTCTCCAAGAACTAATTTACATGCACTTACCCCCTGCAGTAGAGCAGTTATATGATAGATACTCCATTGTCTCCAAGAACTAATTTACATGCACTGACCTCCTGCAGTAGAACAGTTATATGATAGATACTCCATTGTCTCCAAGAACTAATTTACATGCACTTACCCCCTGCAGTAGAGCAGTTATATGATAGATACTTCATTGTCTCCAAGAACTAATTTACATGCACTTACCCCCTGCAGTAGAACAGTTATATGATAGATACTTCATTGTCTCCAAGAACTAATTTACATGCACTTACCCCCTGCAGTAGAGCAGTTATATGATAGATACTTCATTGTCTCCAAGAACTAATTTACATGCACTTACCCCCTGCAGTAGAACAGTTATATGATAGATACTTCATTGTCTCCAAGAACTAATTTACATGCACTTACCCCCTGCAGTAGAACAGTTATATGATAGATACTCCATTGTCTCCAAGAACTAATTTACATGCACTTACCCCCTGCAGTAGAGCAGTTATATGATAGATACTTCATTGTCTCCAAGAACTAATTTACATGCACTTACCCCCTGCAGTAGAACAGTTATATGATAGATACTCCATTGTCTCCAAGAACTAATTTACATGCACTTACCCCCTGCAGTAGAACAGTTATATGATAGATACTTCATTGTCTCCAAGAACTAATTTACATGCACTTACCCCCTGCAGTAGAGCAGTTATATGATAGATACTCCATTGTCTCCAAGAACTAATTTACATGCACTTACCCCCTGCAGTAGAGCAGTGATATGATAGATACTCCATTGTCTCCAAGAACTAATTTACATGCACTTACCCCCTGCAGTAGAACAGTTATATGATAGATACTTCATTGTCTCCAAGAACTAATTTACATGCACTTACCCCCTGCAGTAGAGCAGTTATATGATAGATACTCCATTGTCTCCAAGAACTAATTTACATGCACTTACCCCCTGCAGTAGATCAGTTATATGATAGATACTCCATTGTCTCCAAGAACTAATTTACATGCACTTACCCCCTGCAGTAGAACAGTGATATGATATATACTCCATTGTCTCCAAGAACTAATTTACATGCACTTACCTCCTGCAGTAGAGCAGTTATATGATAGATACTCCATTGTCTCCAAGAACTAATTTACATGCACTTACCCCCTGCAGTAGAACAGTGATATGATATATACTCCATTGTCTCCAAGAACTAATTTACATGCACTGACCTCCTGCAGTAGAGCAGTTATATGATAGATACTCCATTGTCTCCAAGAACTAATTTACATGCACTTACCCCCTGCAGTAGATCAGTTATATGATAGATACTCCATTGTCTCCAAGAACTAATTTACATGCACTTATCTCCTGCAGTAGAACAGTGATATGATAGATACTCCATTGTCTCCAAGAACTAATTTACATGCACTTACCCCCTGCAGTAGAACAGTGATATGATAGATACTCCATTGTCTCCAAGAACTAATTTACATGCACTTACCCCCTGCAGTAGAACAGTGATATGATAGATACTCCATTGTCTCCAAGAACTAATTTACATGCACTTACCCCCTGCAGTAGAACAGTGATATGATAGATACTCCATTGTCTCCAAGAACTAATTTACATGCACTTACCCCCTGCAGTAGAACAGTGATATGATATATACTCCATTGTCTCCAAGAACTAATTTACATGCACTGACCTCCTGCAGTAGAACAGTTATATGATAGATACTCCATTGTCTCCAAGAACTAATTTACATGCACTTACCCCCTGCAGTAGAACAGTGATATGATATATACTCCATTGTCTCCAAGAACTAATTTACATGCACTTACCCCCTGCAGTAGAACAGTGATATGATAGATACTCCAATGTCTCCAAGAACTAATTTACATGCACTTACCTCCTGCAGTAGAACAGTTATATGATAGATACTTCATTGTCTCCAAGAACTAATGTACATGCACTTACCCCCTGCAGTAGAACAGTTATATGATAGATACTCCATTGTCTCCAAGAACTAATTTACATGCACTGACCTCCTGCAGTAGAACAGTTATATGATAGATACTCCATTGTCTCCAAGAACTAATTTACATGCACTTACCCCCTGCAGTAGAACAGTGATATGATATATACTCCATTGTCTCCAAGAACTAATTTACATGCACTTATCTCCTGCAGTAGAACAGTGATATGATAGATACTCCATTGTCTCCAAGAACTAATTTACATGCACTTACCCCCTGCAGTAGAACAGTGATATGATAGATACTCCAATGTCTCCAAGAACTAATTTACATGCACTTACCTCCTGCAGTAGAACAGTTATATGATAGATACTTCATTGTCTCCAAGAACTAATGTACATGCACTTACCCCCTGCAGTAGAACAGTTATATGATAGATACTCCATTGTCTCCAAGAACTAATTTACATGCACTGACCTCCTGCAGTAGAACAGTGATATGATATATACTCCATTGTCTCCAAGAACTAATTTACATGCACTTACCCCCTGCAGTAGAACAGTGATATGATATATACTCCATTGTCTCCAAGAACTAATTTACATGCACTTACCCCCTGCAGTAGAACAGTGATATGATAGAT
Source organism: Phorcus lineatus (assembly GCA_921293015.1). Lineage (NCBI taxonomy): Eukaryota > Metazoa > Mollusca > Gastropoda > Trochida > Trochidae > Phorcus > Phorcus lineatus. The sequence continues at coordinate 16,951,324 of OV121095.1, read as the reverse complement.
ACTCCAATGTCTCCAAGAACTAATTTACATGCACTTACCTCCTGCAGTAGAACAGTTATATGATAGATACTTCATTGTCTCCAAGAACTAATGTACATGCACTTACCCCCTGCAGTAGAACAGTTATATGATAGATACTCCATTGTCTCCAAGAACTAATTTACATGCACTGACCTCCTGCAGTAGAACAGTTATATGATAGATACTCCATTGTCTCCAAGAACTAATTTACATGCACTTACCCCCTGCAGTAGAACAGTGATATGATATATACTCCATTGTCTCCAAGAACTAATTTACATGCACTTATCTCCTGCAGTAGAGCAGTTATATGATAGATACTTCATTGTCTCCAAGAACTAATTTACATGCACTTATCTCCTGCAGTAGAACAGTGATATGATAGATACTTCATTGTCTCCAAGAACTAATTTACATGCACTTACCTCCTGCAGTAGAGCAGTTATATGATATATACTTCATTGTCTCCAAGAACTAATTTACATGCACTTACCCCCTGCAGTAGAACAGTGATATGATAGATACTTCATTGTCTCCAAGAACTAATTTACATGCACTTACCTCCTGCAGTAGAACAGTTATATGATAGATACTTCATTGTCTCCAAGAACTAATGTACATGCACTTACCCCCTGCAGTAGAACAGTTATATGATAGATACTCCATTGTCTCCAAGAACTAATTTACATGCACTTACCCCCTGCAGTAGAACAGTTATATGATAGATACTTCATTGTCTCCAAGAACTAATTTACATGCACTTACCCCCTGCAGTAGAACAGTGATATGATAGATACTCCATTGTCTCCAAGAACTAATTTACATGCACTTACCCCCTGCAGTAGAACAGTGATATGATATATACTCCATTGTCTCCAAGAACTAATTTACATGCACTTACCCCCTGCAGTAGAACAGTGATATGATATATACTCCATTGTCTCCAAGAACTAATTTACATGCACTTACCCCCTGCAGTAGAACAGTGATATGATAGATACTCCATTGTCTCCAAGAACTAATTTACATGCACTTATCTCCTGCAGTAGAGCAGTGATATGATAGATACTCCATTGTCTCCAAGAACTAATTTACATGCACTGACCTCCTGCAGTAGAACAGTTATATGATAGATACTGCATTGTCTCCAAGAACTAATTTACATGCACTTACCCCCTGCAGTAGAACAGTGATATGATAGATACTCCATTGTCTCCAAGAACTAATTTACATGCACTTACCCCCTGCAGTAGAACAGTGATATGATAGATACTCCATTGTCTCCAAGAACTAATTTACATGCACTTACCCCCTGCAGTAGAACAGTGATATGATATATACTCCATTGTCTCCAAGAACTAATTTACATGCACTTACCCCCTGCAGTAGAACAGTGATATGATATATACTCCATTGTCTCCAAGAACTAATTTACATGCACTTACCCCCTGCAGTAGAACAGTGATATGATAGATACTCCATTGTCTCCAAGAACTAATTTACATGCACTTACCCCCTGCAGTAGAACAGTGATATGATATATACTCCATTGTCTCCAAGAACTAATTTACATGCACTTACCCCCTGCAGTAGAACAGTGATATGATATATACTCCATTGTCTCCAAGAACTAATTTACATGCACTTATCTCCTGCAGTAGAACAGTTATATGATAAATACTCCATTGTCTCCAAGAATTATTTACACACACTTTACCAATAGCATTGAATACATGTTTTATATATGAAGTTAAGTACAATGTAATGCACAAAAGAAGTGCCATATTTAATTACTTTCTCTTTACTGAATATGGAAATGACACAAAGTTAAGGCACATGGGTGCTGAGTTTGAGGATTAGATGGGCTGATACTGGTGCGGCTGACCAACTGGCCGCTGACTGACCTGGGTTGATCTTGCAGCTCCTCTTCCTGATGTTGGTCCTCTCCTTTTCAGCCAGTCTGGCTGCTCCATCACTCAGCGTCGGCGTCAGGAACTTTCTCATCGACTGACCCTGTAGCCGTAGATGAAGGGTTAATATATTCAGTTTATGCACCAACATTTTTCTCACATCTCTCAACACATAACTTGGTTATATATAACAGTCTTATATCTAACAATATATTTCTGACATCGTTTGCTGTGTAACCTGGTTTAGCCTCCCACAACAATATTTTCCTAACAACACTCTGCTTTTAGCCTGGTTTAGCCTTCTACACTATCTTTCTGACATCTCTCTGCCTTTAGCCTGGTTTAGCCTTCTACAATATCTTTCTGACATCTCTTTGCCTTTAGCATGGTTTAGCCTTCTACAATATCTTTCTGACATCTCTCTGCCTTTAGCATGGTTTAGCCTTCTACAATATCTTTCTGACATCTCTCTGCCTTTAGCCTGGTTTAACCTTCTACAATATCTTTCTGACATCTCTCTGCCTTTAGCCTGGTTTAACCTTCTACAATATCTTTCTGACATCTCTCTGCCTATAGCCTGGTTTAACCTTCTACACTATCTTTCTGACATCTCTCTGCCTTTAGCCTGGTTTAACCTTCTACAATATCTTTCTGACATCTCTATGCCTATAGCCTGGTTTAGCCTTCTACACTATCTTTCTGACATCTCTCTGCCTTTAGCCTGGTTTAACCTTCTACACTATCTTTCTGACATCTCTCTGCCTTTAGCATGGTTTAGCCTTCTACAATATCTTTCTGACATCTCTCTGCCTTTAGCCTGGTTTAACCTTCTACAATATCTTTCTGACATCTCTCTGCCTTTAGCCTGGTTTAGCCTTCTACAATATCTTTCTGACATCTCTCTGCCTATAGCATGGTTTAACCTTCTACAATATCTTTCTGTCATCTCTCTGCCTATAGCCTGGTTTAACCTTCTACAATATCTTTCTGACATCTCTCTGCCTATAGCCTGGTTTAACCTTCTACAATATCTTTCTGACATCTCTCTGCCTATAGCCTGGTTTAGCCTTCTACAATATCTTTCTGACATCTCTCTGCCTTTAGCATGGTTTAGCCTTCTACAATATCTTTCTGACATCTCTCTGCCTTTAGCCTGGTTTAACCTTCTACAATATCTTTCTGACATCTCTCTGCCTTTAGCCTGGTTTAACCTTCTACAATATCTTTCTGACATCTCTCTGCCTATAGCCTGGTTTAACCTTCTACACTATCTTTCTGACATCTCTCTGCCTTTAGCCTGGTTTAACCTTCTACAATATCTTTCTGACATCTCTATGCCTATAGCCTGGTTTAGCCTTCTACAATATCTTTCTGACATCTCTCTGCCTATAGCCTGGTTTAACCTTCTACACTATCTTTCTGACATCTCTCTGCCTTTAGCATGGTTTAGCCTTCTACAATATCTTTCTGACATCTCTCTGCCTTTAGCCTGGTTTAACCTTCTACAATATCTTTCTGACATCTCTCTGCCTTTAGCCTGGTTTAGCCTTCTACAATATCTTTCTGACATCTCTCTGCCTATAGCATGGTTTAACCTTCTACAATATCTTTCTGTCATCTCTCTGCCTATAGCCTGGTTTAACCTTCTACAATATCTTTCTGACATCTCTCTGCCTATAGCCTGGTTTAACCTTCTACAATATCTTTCTGACATCTCTCTGCCTATAGCCTGGTTTAGCCTTCTACAATATCTTTCTGACATCTCTCTGCCTTTAGCCTGGTTTAACCTTCTACAATATCTTTCTGACATCTCTCTGCCTATAGCCTGGTTTAACCTTCTACACTATCTTTCTGAGATCTCTCTGCCTTTAGCCTAGTTTAGCCTTCTACAATATCTTTCTGACATCTCTATGCCTATAGCCTGGTTTAGCCTTCTACAATATCTTTCTGACATCTCTCTGCCTTTAGCCTGGTTTAGCCTTCTACAATATCTTTCTGACATCTCTCTGCCTATAGCCTGGTTTAGCCTTCTACAATATCTTTCTGACATCTCTCTGCCTATAGCCTGGTTTAGCCTTCTACAATATCTTTCTGACATCTCTCTGCCTATAGCCTTGTTTAGTCTTCTACAACAACTGCTATATGTAACATTCAGCTTTTAGCAAACCAAATAGCTTTTTACCACACAAGGCATATATTTTCACTTTACCCAAAGTAATTTAAACCAGATGATATTACATTTTATTGTCTAGGTTCACTCAATGTACTACAGGATTCCTTAGAAAATGATTATGTCAGTCTCCATTTCTCAGTACCTTGTTGATACTTCCCTCGATAGATTTGCTACATCGTTATAACATAATCCATGCCAAACTATGGTTGAGTGAACTGTTACACTATGACAATGTCACCAAATTGGTCCCCTGCAACATAAACTGGCTGATTCATTGACAAGCTACCTACAGGAGGCAAGTTGGACTCACCTGGAGGGCACTTGGGGGCTGGATAACAGGGTTGCGGAGCTCCACATGGCCCTTCTTGCGAGTTCGGGTGGGCACCGGCCCCTCCTCCTTCTCCTCCTTCTGGTCCACACCGCCCAGAGTCTGCTCAGACACCGTGAACAGAGGCTCGTTGGTCGCCCGCAGGTTGGAGATGATGTTTGAATGCTCCTTCTGTATCAACAGTAATAGCTTATTACATTCAAGATTTCGAATAACAGATACATTTAACCTTCTCCCTGCTGGATTGTTTGCAGGTTTTTACCAAGAGCAAGAGCAAGTGTAAATTTATAATAATTAAGTCACATGGGCATCCCTCATGTAAAGTTGTTCTGTTCTTTATTAATAATTTTTATTTTAAAAAATCAAAAATATTTCTCCGACTGAAATATTATTCTTACTAAATATTGTCATTATTTCTTCTTAATTTTTCTGATATTTTTCAAGTTAAAACTTTGCACTAAATTTTCAACGGATTATTTTGTCAATAATCATTTTTAAAGAAAATTGTTCAGATCATTTTGTTCAGGATTAAATTTTGTACAAAAGTTTTTTAGGCGCATGATTGGGAGTTTGTTTCAGCAAGCAAGGACTTATTTTAAACGATTTTCATTGAAATGACAAAAAATCTACATAATTCGCAGCAATGAATATTTCTTACTGAACGATGCAATTTACTTTCGTGCTGATAATTTCACAAATAGCATACCAATCATTATAAAATTACCACCAAAGTTTTATGTTCCAAATATGAGTACATGACATCACTTATTTCTTATATTTGAACGTCCATCTTTCATTGTAATAGCCAAACAAGTTGAATCAAAAAGTCTTTATATCCTCCTTATAACGTTTTTCAAATCAAGATATTCAGAAATCATTTTCATCTTGTAGGAATTCCATTTAAAATCAAAGTTAGAATACATTTTTGCAACTGAATGTTGAAGGATTTATGTATATTCCATCTGGAAAAGTCCTGAAAAACAATCTCTCATCAGCTACAGAATGCGTTGGGGAAAGTGTCATCAAAGTCATGTGATGTCTGCGCCAATCATCAGACCCTTATTTTGGAGATGTTTGAAATTTAATTGTGTTTTAGTATATATTATAATTTAATAGTGATATAGTACAAATCCTTTACTGAGTGTGTCACAACGTGCCCTCCATTTGCAATCCCTACTGAGAATTGACACTCGCAATTTTGTTTGAAAACAGATAAATTTTCAGTAAAAAACAGAATTGGAAACTTAAAATATTGTACATGAAGACCTCTACAGTTGTACAGTTGTATTCGTACAATGATTTCATATTCACATGATTAATCAATTTGTAATTTACAACTTCGCAAGACAAGACTCAAATGTGCCGCTGTACAAATTCCCATAAAAATATGGATCAATTACAATGTCACGTTATGTTCAACATGGTTCATGCACGGAATTTGAACACAATTATTATTTCATTTCTAGATTTTTTTTAGCAAATGTCTTTTAGTTTCATTGGATATAAAAATTAAATTACAGGGAATTTTATTTGTGATAGAATCCTGCTACATGATTGTTTGTTGACATTATGCAAATAAACCGAGTCCAGGACAGTGAGTGAAACACCACTGTAAAGATAATATTATGACATTTTAATTTTTTTTTATTTAGGGAAAAAAACTTTATTGTTTTAAGTTTCAGTTTGTGAAATTGTATCAGTTTATAAGATTCATTATTTACCTCTACGAACCGCACAAAATATGTATACATATTAACAACACTGACGTCACTGAAATAACATGTTGATAGCATTTGGCGTAAACCGTTCAATGTGAAGAAAAACGTGCCCCTACATGATTTTTAAATCATGTCTTTTTTGTAAAACAAGTCATGAAAGTAATAATATTTTCATCAAGTGAAAGCCCATTGAATAGAGATTCAGAAAATGTTTACAATGGGTCGATAGACATTGATGTGTCAATATGTCAAATACTATCATTTGCTACATCTTAAGATTCTTAACAGGGTTAAGGCAAGATTTTATTCCCCCCTCCCCTCAACTTTTCTAAAAAGCTTCTACAGATACTGTAAAATCATTTATTTTTGCGGGGTGTATAAAAAATTACTGATTCTCGGGGTTTAATTTTCGCGCATATCGACTAAGCAATAGCAAAACTTTGGTGAGCAAAAATACATGCACCGTGCAGAAAAGATTACAGTGATACTAGTAGTAATTACCTGTCTGTTCTCATGTAATTGCTACGTCCATGTTACGTTTTGTTGACAAAAGTCATTGACCAATATGTGACCTCGACATGTGACAAGCTTGGCCTATCAGATGACCAGAAAGCTCTGTGCAATTTTGATGTCTACAAAGCCCATCGAACAGAGAGCATGACTTGTGATGACTGTGTTTGCACAACAAACAACGTGCATATTGGCGTTCGCACTTGTGAGAGCTCTAATTAGTGACTCGTCATTAATGAACGAACCAAACATTCCTGTGAGTAATAAAATGTGTAAACCAATTTATTTGTCTGTTATTGTTTTTCTTCACGATCATAACCATAATATTTCGCGATGTTTTATTTTCCGCGTAATATGGCTTTGCGCAAAAAGCGTGAAAATTAAAGCCCCGTGAAATATAATGATTTTACAGTAGTTCATGAGGTGATACCTGATAATAAACAAATACAACCTACAGATGAAAACAAGGAACTTTCAATGTGACTTAGACTCTACGTATATTTAAAGATATTTTCTTTTTCACAACAAATCACATGTATGAAACTGAGTTTCTACTTGAATGTGATCTCTGACCGTAGCCTGTCTGATTACTGAAACTAATCTATCAAAGTCTTGAGAGAGAGTGATATGATTATCTGACCGCGCGGATCCGCTTGAGGCACTTGTCCAGCCAGTTGCGGATTGTCTGCTTGGCCACCTCCTCCTCGATGGTGTATTCCAGCTCCTCCCGTGCCAGTAACTCCTCAAGCTGCAGTGACTTCCGGATGTCCACAGATCGGTACGACAGCATGCTGTAATACAAACATAGAGCACATTCATACATTGTCATAAATGTTCTTCCATAAGATAAAACAAAGGATCTAAACTGACAATGATTGATGAAGCTTACCTGTTTGGAAAGGGGGCTTATCTGAGCATATCAATGGCTTAAAATAGAGCCATTGGCTCATCAGGCTTTCTTTCTATATATCTCACCACATGAGCTGCCACATGATCACCAAATCCATTCATTATCTTCCTCATCAGCTTAGGATTCTGTACACAGGTTTTTAGGGCGTGGCCCCTGTGGCCCCCTTGTTAGCAGTCACAGGCTCACAAAATTTATTTATCTAAGAATCTCTATCAGCTAGAATCTGATCACAAGGTTTAAGCTCTCTGGGCATTTTTCTTCTAAAAAAGAAGATGAAACTAGTTTTTTAAAATATGGTCCCTGGTACTGATACTTTGACTTTGATTCTATCTCGACCTCAACCGATTGTACAATGACAGATATGCAAACATAAACAACATATAATCTTTCAATTTAAGACTATTGCCATTCCTAGCCAGAACTCGGCTGTGCAAAGAATTCATTGCTTGAGATTTCTGACTCAATGAGCTCATTAGCTTCACTAATTTAACGTTTCCAATCAAATTTCAACGTTACAGTGTCACTTAACTCTTACGTTGCTGAATATCATTTTGACCAGTTTTGCCCCCATAGCTGAATTTGCCAGCACTCACATCGCTACCATAATGATGTAATTAGCCCCCCTGGCTGAATTTTGCAGCGCCGCGAGATGCGATGATTTTTTTACAATAAATGGTGTATTTACAAAGCAAATTTCAGATGTTAATGCCTGGTGTATACACAAATGAATAATGCTTATCCGACACTTTAAAAGATTTTTGTATATCACCTAGAACGATAAGGAAGACAATGATATATGGATGTACAACTTCTTTATTACACCATGGCAACGTTTCGGTATAGATCCTTATACCGTTATCAAGAAAATGGGGAATGATGGATACAGTCATTTATACTGAAATACAAATGGGTAATTTAAGAAAACAAGAAAAAAGTGAGCATGGCTCACATACCCCCGCAGCTCATCTGATTTCTTCTCCCTCTAGTCTGAATTGATATAATTCTGGATAACCTGATTTACTAAAATTTATTGTAATAGTTTAAGAGTAAATGTGTTCACATTGGAGCAACCATCTGTTAATCACTATGAGTCCAATTGCGCAATCAAGGGCCATAAGTCTGTCAAAAATAATATTTCAAGAGCATCAACAGGTGTGTCCAAAACCAAAATTTCATTCACCTAACTGTGATACTGTCTGAGAAAACTTATCTCCATTGGAGCATCAGATCTGTTAATCACTACAAGTCAAATGCGCATTCAAGGGCCATATATTTCAGAAATGGCTTTCGAACTCCATCAAGAGCATCAACAGGTGTGTCCAAAAACAAAATTTCATTCACCTAAGTGTAAAACTGTCTGGGAAAACTTGTCCTCATTGAAGCATCAGATCTTTTAATCACTACAAGTCAAATTTCAGAAGCGAGGGCCATAACTCTTTCTGGGAACTGAGCATATCACTAACTACTGATGAAAAAACAATGGTGTGTGAGGTGACTGATCTGAGCATATCAAGGAAAGAAACTGACTTGAGCATACCACGACTACTGATGAACAAACAATGGTGTGTGAGGTGACTGACCTGAGCACATCATGGAAGGTGACATCACCACCTTGGTGGAGTTTCTCGACCTCGTAACACATGTGTTTGAAGAGGAGCCGATCTTTCTCCAGGTCCACCTCCAGCCGACCCCGCAACAGCCGCAGCAGGAACTTGACTCTCCGCGCTGGGATCATACCCTACACAACAAGAAGAAACATGTACATGGGTTTCTGAGTCTCTTTTTAACTTCTTCATAATATCAATTTATCTTACAAGAATAAATTTAATTGTATTTCAAGTTGCTGAGGCACACTGTGTAATACTATAAATATTACATGAAACTATGCCACTCATTCTGTCTATCACGCACCTTCCTGTTGATGTCCACAAGGTTCCAGGTGTTCTGGAACTGGCGGATGTCATTGTAGCTGAGCAGTGCGTCCTCCTCGTTGGAATAGAACAATGAGAAGTTCTCCATGATGATAGCTGCAACACACACACACACTGCATACTAAGTTTCATCTCATTATTCAGGGGAGCAACACGAAAACCTCCCACTACTAGCTGTGCCTACCAAAGCACAATAGAGGATACTGACCGACGAGCGCAATCGAGGGTACTGACCGACGAGCACAATAGAGGGTACTGACCAACAAGCAGATTGAGGACGATGTAGGTGATGATCACGTAGAAGGAGCAGAAGTAGATGAGGGAGGCGGTGAAGTTGCCGCAGTCGGTCTCCCAGTAGCTGGCCCCACGGGTACAGAATGGAGGGCTGATCTGCAACCGGCAACTCAACCTACATCACCCATTCACTAACTTAATCCTAAATCACTCTATGTAAAAAAAAAACTTGATCGATAATGCTGAGCACCTTTCAGGTCTCATGGGCTAAAAATAGCAGTAAGGGAGTACCTATCTTTTTTATTCATTTACACACTCTTATATATTTGCTCTCTAATATCTTGTGGAAATTCTATACGTTAGCACTAAAAACATTTAAAAACAACTAAACACTAAACTAAAAGAACCTGGAAATTGCACAGATATAAGATTACCACGTGTGTGTCCCTGGTGTGCAGTGTATAAAACATAGCCTGTCTGACCGACTTAGATTTTGGTCAAAGTCGACCTCAGAAAAAGTATATAAAATGTTTGTCTGAACCATTATAAAAAATAACTTTACTCAATGCCTTCATTTATTTCACAATCTAGGTCTTTGCTGAAGGTAAAATAGAAATCCTATCATAATCCTTCCTCATAACCGTTCATAAAACACCTTCTAGTCCTAGCTTCTCATACACAGTCCCCCAAAAAATCTATTTCAAGACCACAAGCTAAGTTCTCAAATATGACAGGTTTGCAGGATTATTCAAATTATGAATTGTTACAAGATATATTATTCAGAGTTTTTGGTGTATTACAATTAACTGTTGTCCAGGTTTGAAATGTCGTAAAAATAAAAAATTGGAAAATATTGAACATAATATTCTCACTGAATGAAAACAAAACACATTGGCAGCTTGCACTTGATTGACCTAATGTGTCTGTTTAGGAAGGAAAGATGTCCACTAGTTTTGGTTTCTTACTGTCATCATTTCCTTCGAGTGAGGGGACATGGTTGTGGAATGTTTAATAATGACTTAAATGACACCATCTTTCATAAATGCAGCAAATAGAATAGATTTAGAAAAAGAAGTGAGTCACATTGTCTGTCACCCCTATGCAACATCATGGGCCTAGCCACCTGCACAGCTTAGAAGGGAGTAATCTATTTATAGTGACATATGTTGTGTGACGTTGTTTGCTCTTCATGGATAGGTATATAAGTTAATAAATAATTAACTTGCTAAACCTGTCATATTACATACAAGCCTAAATTCATTTTAAGGTCCAACATAGCCAGCCCGTTTTAGTCGGGTCTAACAAAGCTGTATCTCATTAACAAGTCGGTTTGTCCCAGCTAAGCTGATACCAAAGTGTCTCTCTGGTCGTTCCAATTCAGCGCTCATATTTTTTTATGCATCTCGCAATGCGACGATTTTTTATGTTTGTTGTTCTAAGCGGATAAACCAAATGGTTGGTAAGTAACAAAACTATTGTTGACAACTATCGCATAACAACTATGGCATAACAAAACCACTGTGGACATAATGTACGTAACCCTACCTATTTTCATATCTACCTTATCCTGTTGCAGATTTCAATATGGAATGGACCATTAGAGAAAGCATAAATTTGTTTTTAATTCTATAGTTAGTATGTATGTATGTATGTATGTATGTATGTATGTATGTATGTATGTATGTATGTATGTATGTATCTATGTATGTATGTATGTATGCATAAATGATCATCATTGTTGTTGCAACTGAGATCTATCCTTTAGAATTGTATGATCAATTTTTTTTTCTGAAATATTATTATCTTTATTTTAGAAACACACCAGTGGCGGATCCAGGATTTTGAATGAAAGCGAAGGTCGACAGGGGGCGAGGGGAGGAAGTCGACAAGGGGGGTAGGGGGTGGGGTAGTGTGTGCACCCTCTGGGGTCATCCATTTTACGGTTGGTAATCCATTGGGTGAATGGTCCACCATTGCACACTTTTCAATATGTAACTGTATGTCATTTATCAAATACATTGCAAATGTTTCTGTTTCTACGGTTGATTTATTTATATGGCCCCATACAGAAAAATACTTACTTTGAAATTTGAAAATAAGAGATAAATTCCTCAAAACTCTTTGACCAAATAATTGTCGACTTTATTTTGAGATAAATGCTTTGTAGACCTATTCAATAATGTGTCGTAGTTTTGTTTTAGTAAATTTCCAATATTTGTGAAAAATGCTATTGGTCGAAGAAAATGCCAAATCAAATGCAAATGCAAATATTGTCACGATAGTAACTCTTCCTCAATATTTTTTTAAGTGTCACAGACAAAGCTAAATTTCCTACCAAACATGAGCGTATTTGTCATGATAGTATACAAACACATGATCAGTTTGCCTTCACCCCAGCTCGGCTCTTCTCAGGTCCATTCAGAATAAGCTTGAATGCCGAGATGCAAAGGTTAGATGTGATGTTTTGAATGTCTTTCCAGCCTCGATGCTCATTGGCTGACACCGTCTGGCGGTCAAGGCCATCTTACACAGCTCCATAAGAGCCATGGCCAGATCAGGAAACGCAGCAAGGTACGAGGGACAACTTACGTTTCGAACTGATTTCAATGAGATTGACCCGGCAACTAGGCTAGATTCGACTTCTTCCTTGTATCCTATAACATGATACCGTCTATTGCTGACGTCACAATAGAACCTAGCTTTATGTCAGACCCCAATTTCTCACTCTAATTCAGTCTGTGTAAATGACAAAGACAAGGAATTTGATGGATTATCAACTTTCAGCCCCAATCAGTACAATAAAGAAGTTGATAATCCATCAAATTCCTTGTCTTTGTCATCTACACTGTCTGAATTAGACAGGGGAAAAGGATTTTGGAAATTCTGGAAATTCAATTATTCTCTTCTAAAGGACAAAGACTATGTCGCTCTCGTAAAAAAACTATTTCGGAAACTATTTCACAATATAAGAATAATAGCCATACGGTGAGAGAATTCACCATAGATGATCAGATGTTTTTTAAAATGTTTTTGCTTTTAAATAAGGGGGAAAACTATAAAAATATTCTTCATTGAAAAAGAGACATAGAGCAAAAGATGAAACTGAACTTGTATCGAAAATAAATACCAATACAAAGTATATGGATAAGACTGATGACAGGAAGATAAAATCTAGAATACTTCAAACAAATTGAGGAGCTCATTTACGACCTCATAGAATATACAGAATCATACCAAAATCCTGGACTCCTCTTGCTTATAGATTTTGAAAAAAGCATTTGATACAGTAGATTGCTCATTCATAGATAAGACACATGCTTTCTTTAATTTTGGAAAATCGATACCTTCGTGGTTCAAAACATTATATCATGGGATAGAATCAAATGTGCTGGTAAATGCATATAACATAATGGTTTGGCTATATTTGAGATACAAAGAGGATGTCAGCAGGGCGATCCACTGTCGCCTTATATATTCATTTTATGTGCTGAAATACTTGCCATTCTGATAAGAAATAATAAGAACATCAAAGTGATAACAAGGTAATATAGAATTCTTGTTGAATCAATTTGCAGATGATACAGCGTGCATCTCAGATGGCTCTGAACGCTGCCTCTTTGCTGTATTTAGTGTACTCAGCTTCTTTGTCAGATTCTCAGGTTTAAAAGTTAACATAAAAAAACACATCTCATATGGATCATATCAAAGAAGCAATCAAAATTAAGTACTGTCAAAAACTTAATCTTAATTGGGACCAAGGCGGCTCTGACCTTCTAGGCATCAGTTTTACTCACGATCTTCAAGATATCTTATAAAGAAACTATTAAGATAAGCTTAGAACATTCGAACGGTTTTAATGTCAATTTGGTCGGCACATTACCTAACGCTGTTTGGAAGAAACACCGTTTTAAGTTATTAATTATTCCAAAATTACACCACATCTTCAGCTCATTACCAGATCCAAATATTAATGTTATCAATGAGTTTTAAAAAACATGTTTTAAATTTATCTGGCGAAATAAACCTGTCAAAATTAAGAGAAGTCGATAAAAAGAACGGAGGATTCAATGTCCCAAATATCAAAGCAACAGTACAGGCGAAAAAGTTATCAATGTTAAGACAGTTTGCCACCTCCAATTCAATATGGTGTTAACTTTTCAACCTCAACCTCCCTAAGTTGGGCTCGGGTAGCTTTTTGGAATATAGGTCTGACTACTTGAGAACAAACTTTTCCACGCATACCTGTCTACTATAAAAATTGGAACCAAAAGGAAGTACGCTTCATTAATTATCTCATCGATACAGAAGGACAATTTTTGACATTTGAACTCTTTACTAAATCTTTCGACATAAAAACAAACAAAAGAAAAAGAAAACAAGTGTTTGCCACTAACATGGCAATGTCCTCCGCCGTTATGAGATATTTGGCATAATTAATATTATCGCGTTAACAATGTATTACAGTGGTCAAAGTGTCATGGTGACCATGAAAATGAGGTCAGGGTCACCAATGTCAACTGGCGTCAGAGTCTTCCGCCATTGAAAGCTGTCGCCAAATATGAACACTCTAGGTCCTAAGCTTTACGAGATACCGCGTTAACAATGTATTACACAGTGGTCAAAGTGTCGTGGTGACCTTGAAAATGAGGTCAAGGTCATCAAAGTCGACTGGCATCTGTGTCTTCCTCCATTGAAAGCTGTCACCAAATATGAACACTCTAGGTGCTAAGCTTCATGAGTTATCGCACTAACAAAAATCCGGACGTACGTGGTGTCGTATTGACCTTGAAAATTACGTCAAGGTCACCAAAGTCGACTGGCTTCTGAGTCTTCCTAAATTGAAAGCTGTCACCAAATAAGAACACTCTAGGTGCTAAGCTTCATGAGTTATCGCGTTAACAAGAACCCGGACGTACGGACGTACAGACGTACTGACAGACGCCGCTGAATTCATAGTCCCCCGTTCCGCGTTGCGGCGGGGGACCAAAAAAGTGAATTTTGACATATTTAGATTGTTCACCCCATAATTCTTTTTACTTGCATAGCGCATTTGACAAATTTTATATCAAGAGGAAAGAGAGAAAAACAGTGTTTGATATGATACATGTATGCATGCCTAGTGTCAGTTTAGAAAAGGGGAAATAAAGACATTCTTTAAAAGCTTGTAGAAATCTAACTAGACGTAATACTGCAATAATTTGTATATCAACGTAAAGAGTAATAATATATCTTCAATTCCATATATGATTTGTATACAGGATTCATGAACTAGTTTTGTATTTATAAAAGGATAATTTTGGTTTCGAAATTCGCCATGTAAACACACCATATACTATAAAAATGTTGTGTCCTGCGGCGCTGGAAAAATCAGCCTCTGGTGCCAATTAGGTATCAATGTATCAAGGCAGTTGCTGGAAAATTCAGCGGAGGGGTCATTATAATATTCTGCAACTTAAGGATTAACTTAATTTAGATTTGCCTAAAAATAGCATATCATATTAATTCATGCTGTTTTTGCAAAAGATTAAATCTAGATTGCAGGTCGAGTTGAGTTTCACGTTTCATGTGTCATTGAATGTTTTTGTAATCAAGTCAAGATACCATGCCAAAATTCATTGTCTAATAATGAACGTACTATAGAACTTGAGGATCATATAAAAATTCAAAAAAACATTTCTTAGTTTGATCTACAAACTTGTTACATAATTCATGTCATATCGCATCACCTTAAAATATGTTTTAAATGACATATTGTTTGATTTGGTATCAATATAAAATTATCTTAAATTCTTTAAACTTTAACTGAAAATTACATTAACTGATAATATGCATGTTGACATTACATCATTCTTAAGCTAAAGGTATGGTAAAAACAAATGGAATATATGTATTTTTATTAAGATAATTTTTGTCACAATTTCTACAATTTCAAAAGAATTAAGAAAAAAGCCACATTTTTAAAAATCAAATATTATCTTTTTCATTTGCTTAAAAAACAACCTAAAATTAAAGTTAAATGCTTTGGTTATAATCATTTTACCGACAAACATCAATATCAGTTTTTTTGGCCTGGTAGTTATTGTTCAAGACTGACCAGATCTTAAAACTATTCTATACACTTGGGTGTGTCAATCTCCTATGTACAAATATTCATCATTTAAGTGCCATATCACCACAAAATTTCAGCTTTGGGGATAAGTGTCATGTGACTGTTATTATTTAAAGTTTCAATGTTTCACTTATTTTCGTCTGTTTGGTAAGAACATCTATGATAAAAATAGTATGAAATGGGTGTTTTATATCAAATCCGCTATAAGCCCTCAACTGTTACATCCCTTGAGCTAAAATATGATGGGATTTCGGGCTGAAAGAGTATGTGATATGAAATCAACACCCTATAATACTATCCAGGAGCAGCTCTTGAAATTAAATGAAAAGCTGTAGATGAGCCAGGTTGCAGTGAGTATCTCACCATACAGTCGTGCATTATCTTGTTCCAGTCTTCACCCGTCACAATCCTGAACAGCAAGATCACTGCATTCGATGCTGTCTCAAAGTTGGCGTGTCTGTGAGCAGTAAACATTAACAGCTATAACGTCATTTACCCCTACTTTTGTGAGAAACTTCATATCCTCAGTTTAGAACTTTCCATGATCACACATTAACTAATTTCCATGGAAATGAAACAAATACAATTTTCAGAAACATAATGTCAAAAGGGACAACTTCAGTAGGTGGGTTAAGCACGTGCAAAGTTTTCAGAAAGATTTAATGACCTGTTTTGGAATACGGTTTCAGAAACAAAGCTATCCCTGAGTCCAAAATCAACACATTTCCATAGATATTTCCAGGATACAGAAAATATCAAAAGGCATCACTCAAGTAGGTTGGTAATACTCATGCAAAGTTTCAGAAATATCTGACAAATTATTTGGTTTTTCTACTTCAGAAATGGAATGATTAAGGACAGAAAGACAGATGGACAACTATAACCCACAGTATTATATACTCGTACCAGTGGGATAAAGAATCCAAAGAGAGTCTGTACACAAGGTTTCTTTTTTTGGACCTCTTAGTGCTGGAGAAGTTGATAAAAGGTTTCAAAGGTTTGCTTCTGTGGCCCTTATTAGGGGTCACACAGTTATAAAATGTCATCATCCCCATTAGCTCTGAGTCAGTTCACAAGCTTTTAGATTATTAGACCTTTTCATTTAAGATGAGAAAATGTTTTATGGTGTGGCCACTGTGGCCCGTATTTGGGGTCACAGGGTTCCCAAATATAAATAAAAACACTCATTTGTTAAGGAGCCCGTAGTCTTCTGGAGAAGATGATGAAATGGTGAAAAGTTTACAGAATGACTAATGTTTTTAAGATTTCAGGTTTGAGTTACGGATGTCATCATGCCATGGCTGTCAGGCAAGAGGAAGTAAAAAATCATACCCCCCCACCCCCCATTAATCCAAGCCCCTATCCCCTCCTCCTTTACATTTGGTTGGCTGACTTCTTCTACCCCAGCAAACCTGAGACATTCCATTTTTCTTATATAGCAAGGGTGGAGCGACTTTACGACCCAATTTGCAAGGCTTGAGTGCCTGACCAATCATACAGGATGATATATTGTCAGCTTTAGCCTTGATACAAAATACTGTTTGAGAAAAGTCGTGTAACTTTATCATTAATTGTGTTTTACATATGAAACAGGATGAGTGGCAAGACACGGTGGTCGCCTTTTATCAAAGCAGTTGAACAATATGTAGGTGAAGCAACAAGACAGGTACTGGTACTGACCGGCCGAGGTTGTAGCCGTACTTGACGGTGCCGAAGAGGATGACACCAGCATATGCGTAGAAGAGCATGAGGAGAAACATGCCCATGATGATGAAGAAACTCTTGAAGACCGACATCACCACCGTCTGCATCAGCATCTTCAACGTGGCCTGTATGAACACAAGCACATCAACTCAACTGACTCTTTTAACTAGTAACTGCCATCTTGCATCTTACCTCTTATATCTGAAGAGTTACAATATTGTATGGATAACGTTTTTTTACCAAATTAATCTAATGTGGAAATATTTTCTGGCTCATGCTGCTTGGCAAAGCTAGCACTGTAAGAGTACATACATGTTTGCCTGCAATAGTGAAGAAACGCAGGACGATGACCACATAACCAACAGTGATGCTGTAGTGATGCTGAAAAAGAGGCAACCCCTTTAACAATTACATGATTAATGAGAAATAGTATCACATTTTTTTTAACTACAAATTTATAAATTGTTGTATAAAAACTGCCACCAGACAAGACAAATCAACTAAACAGTAGATTTTGAATTTACTAAAAATATTTTCAGAAGATTTACTTCGTAGGATTTTAATTATTTCTCTAACCCTACACTTTTATGATTTTTATTAAATGAATTTCCAAACAGACTCACAGCCTGGGGGATAAAGTGCATAACAATCCAGATGACGCCCAGGACGGTGACGAACATGTCGTATCGGTTGCGTCTACTTGTCCAGTAGCCTCCCGGGGTCAACGCTATCATCTTCATGATGACCTGCAGCACACTCACATCTTAGTACACCTTAGTTTATACCCCAATTCCGGTCTCGTTGCTATGGTTTCCTTTGTTCCAACTGTAGGTGTATTGACCGATACACCTATACTTTCTATGTGCTAAGTGTAGGTGTATTGACCGATACACCTCTACTTGTCAAATACACCTACTCTTTTTTGTACATCTAAACTTAGTTAGGTGAAGAGTTCTTCAACTTTGGCAAACAAAGGAACTTGTAAAATTTTGAATTATATATTGTTGAGAATTAAATCCAACGATGTTGGGAATCAAACCTCGGACCTTTGAGTTTCCGGTAAGATAGCTAGCCTATTTCACTGTTCACCATTACTTTATTTGCAACTTATGCACTAAGTTCAAATGGTTTCCATGAAAACCAGAAAAAAAACCTAGATAGTGTCGGCTATGAAGTGTGAAATTCATTGAACAAAGGTGCCTCTACACACTATTATTTACTCCATAATCCAAGTTTCAATGATACTATGATAGATAGATACTACTTAAGGTAGATGTTACACTATGATACTACCTATTGTAGATGTAACACTATGATACCACCTATTGTAGATGTTACACTGTGATACTACTTAAGGTAGATGTTACACTGTGATACTACCTTTTGTAGATGTTTCACTGTGATACTTTTCATGGTAGATGTTACACTATGATACTACCTATTGTAGATGTTACACTGTGATACTACATATTGTAGATGTTACACTGTGATACTACTACCTATTGTAGATGTTACACTGTGATACTACCTATTGTAGATGTTACACTGTGATACTACCTATTGTAGATGTTACACTGTGATACTACCTATTGTAGATGTTACACTGTGATACTACCTATTGTAGATGTTACACTGTGATACTACCTATTGTAGATGTTACACTGTGATACTACCTATTGTAGATGTTACACTGTGATACTACCTATTGTAGATGTTACACTGTGATACTTTTCACGGTAGATGATACACTATGATACTACGTATTGTAGATGTTACACTGTGATACTACTTAAGGTAGATGTTACACTGTGATACTACCTATTGTAGATGTTACATTGTGATACTACCCATTGTAGATGTTACACTGTGATACTACATATTGTAGATGTTACACTGTGATACTACCTATTGTAGATGTTACACTGTGATACTACTACCTTTTGTAGATGTTTCACTGTGATACTTTTCATGGTAGATGATACACTATGATACTACTTATTGTAGATGTTACTGCAATAGTCAAATCATGGTCAATAGCCATCCCCTATTCATTAGAAAAGCAAAATATAGGATAAACTTTAAAAGCAAGTTATAACAAGTTTCATCAGGAGAATTCAGTGGTTATCATAAAGTCTAGCATACAGACAGCATATTAATAGACTTTGAAAAAGCTTTCGACACTGTTTCCAAAGATTTCATCAATGCGGTTCTATTAAAATTTGGTTTCGGTCCAGAGATTATACGCTGGATTAATTTATTAACTTATGACACAACATCATGTGTTATTCAAAATGGACATCTATCAAAATTCTTTTCAAATGAACGAGGCTGCAGACAAGGAGATCCTTTATCACCATACCTGTTTCTATTTGTAGCTGAAATCCTGGGTTGTATGATCAGACAAAATGACAAAATAAAAGGTATTGTAATTGATGAACATGAATATAAACTAGGCCAATATGCTGATGATACTGAATTACTTCTCGATGGATCAGAGGATAGTCTATATGCTGCTATTGATACTATCAATATATTTTACAACATGTCAGGCTTGAAAATAAATATTGACAAGACTAAGGCAATCTGGATTGGCTCAGAGGCAGGTAGTGGAGATGTACTCTGTACAGATTTAGCTATAGAATGGCAAAGGAATGAATTTGAAGTTTTAGGAATTAAATTTACCCCCCATTTGAATGACCTGTGGGTCATCAACACAAGAAAAAGACTTGAAGAAATAAAAAGACTATTGGGATCATGGAGAAAAAGACATTTGACACTGATAGGCAAAATTACGGTTATAAAAACTTTGGCTCTTTCAAAACTGGTGCACATTTTCAATAGTTTACCTAACCCACCTGATGAATTTATTACCTCCCTTGAACGATTATTTTTCAACTTTATTTGGAATGGCAAGATGGACAAAATTAAACGTAGCATTTTGAAAAAAGATTATAAAGAAGGTGGGCTGCGTATGATTGACATCAAAACTTTTATCAATGCCATGAAATTATCTACTCTCAAACGTTATATAGGAAAACCTAATGTAAATAATCCATGTAATTTTCCACTAAAAGATATATTGAAATTTGGGGCAAATATTCAGGAGATTGTTGAAACTGAGAATCCTTTTTGGAGGGATGTTACTAGAGCTTGGAAAATCTACTGTCGAAAATCCATGATTGATGATGACATAAATGAAATCCTATCCCAACCAATATGGCTTAATCACAACTTTTAAAAATCCAAATCACATTATCAGACACTGGGCAAATAAAGGAATTTGGACTATTAAGGACTTATATGATAAACATGGTTTGGTTAGTTTTGAAAATTTGAAAATTAGATATGGGATTAGGGGAACATATATGGATCTTGACTATATTTTATATATCATACCAAATTCATGGAAAAAAACTTTAGAAGATTACAGGCATACAAATGTTAATCATTTCCATGTTAACTCCCTATATAGGGACTTCATGACTCCAAACAAGGGCTCTAGAAAATATTATGACAAACTGCTCTCTGATAGTATTATGCCTCCTATTTGCCTTAAATGGGAAACTTTGTTTCAAGATATTGATTTTAACTGGAGCAGGATTTTTAGTGCCCATAGAAAAAACATAAAGGATATCAAACTGCTTGATTTTCAATTTAAGTTTCTGCATGGAATTATTTATACTAAAAAAGAACTCATGAAAATGAAACTTGTTGACAATATCAGATGTACATTTTGTCATGCTGCTGATGAAAATTTATGTCATGTATATTGGGAGTGCGAGGAAACAAAACAATTTTGGAATGATCTTCAAAATTGGATTAATCAAAACACTTTAGATTTGCAATTGACAAAATTTCTTGTTTGGTTCGGAACTTTAAATACTGACCCTTTATTAAATCACTTAATATTTGCGGCTAAAAGACACATTTATATTTGCAACCTTAAAAAAACCATCCCTAACTTAAAACTTTTTGAAAAGTTTTTTAAAGACATATTCACAGTTGAGAAATCCATATCCATTAGAAATCATAAATTGGATATTTTTACAAAGAAATGGTCTCCTCTACTCCCAATCTTTGATCCAGATGGATGAACCTGTAATCAACTTATTCTGTACATGTTTATGGGATCAATAAAAAAAAAAAAAAAAAAAAAAAAAAAAAAAAAAAAGTCTAGCATACAGGGACTTACCTCAAACACAAAGAGTATTGTGAAAGCAATGGAGAAGCCGGCAAGAGTCAGCCGCCACTCATGGTCCTTCCACTGAAACAAAGATGCACTTTCCTTCAATTTAGAGCCCTCAAAATCACTTCATTTATCTTTTTGTTTATTTTTTATCCTTTAGAACTACACATTATCTATGGTGTCACTTTCTTGAGATAAACTGATCATTTTGATGCTTATTGGTTGAGTAAGGAGACATTATTATAGTAAATTTTTAAAATTTTGTTAGAAAACCATGTTAAATACAGAGGCTGGTGCATGCAAATTTTTCAAATAGGATCTGTGAAACTTAAAGCAACTGAAAGATGAGATTTGACTTAATAGTGTTTGAAGGGTCAAATGACATGTACTCATTAGTTCAGCTGCTGATCTTTTTTACAAATAAAAGTGTTTATCTATTTTCTTTGAAATCTATTAATCTTTTTATCCTTAGCAGCAGGGGATGAATAGCTTCATAAATGCTATCTGGCCATGTATTAAAGCCCGAAAGTTTCATAAAAACATGGCTTGTCAGGATCTAACAGTAAATGAATCAAAAGTGTTAAGACATTGACAATGTTTGTTATTGCTGTTGGTTGTGTGGTGTGTCTTGGAAGAAACTCACAGGGAAGAAGAGCATGCCGCAGTTTGCCAGGACCAAGAGGACCACCACCCGCTTGAAGACAATGTGCTGTGTGATGTCGTACATGTGAGCCCGCAGCTCACTCCGATCTGAAGCAGATACACCTCTCCTTCAGCCATAGCTAATATGATGCACACACATCATTGAACGAGACAAAGAGTTGAACAGTTCTAGGATTAACCAAGGTCCTGTAGTTTAAGGGAACACGTAGTGACAAATCAAAGTTGCCCATTTAAGAGACAAGTCTGCAAGTTGATGTGGTGTCTATCTGTGAGCCAAATCATTAAACATACTCCTTGTTTGCTGATGGACTCACCAAAAAGAGTGCTCTGTAGCTCATCAGGTTTTATATAATCTACGAAGATACCCGAAGGTATTCATTTGAGTCAGAAAATATTTCTTGGCTGCTTACTCTATGATCGAGAACGGTAACTCTTAATACTTAACCAGGACACGGGGTAGTCTAAGAAGTTGAGAATTAATATACTTGATTAACTTTGAAACAAGTGTTAATAAACTGTTTATTGTGAAACAAAAACTCCAAGACCTGTTTGGATCTGAACCAAATATGTGACATGAAGTATCAACATGATTAAGATAATAATTGAACTGCATTTCCTTGCCAATATAAATCTGCTTAGGTTATAAGCTTCCAATTAGATTTTCCTATATGCCAAGTAGTCTTTAACACAAGATTTGAGCTATCTTTGACTTTAAGTTCCAAAGAGATGTATGATCCCTGTTGCTTTTATTATGGTCTCCTTATCCTCGTAAGAAGTTTACACACAATATTTTAGCCTTCTAGCCTATTGCATTCATGAGAAGATGATAGTAGGTTTTTAAGGTGTGGCTTAAGTGGCCCCTATCAGATCCTACAGGGCCACCAAATCTAAAATTTATAATCATTACGAGTCTACATACAATATTTACGCTTTCTAGCCCTTTCATTCATGAGAATAAATGGTATATCCCTGTGTGCCTTATTAGGAATCAGAAAGACATCAAATCTACAATTTATAATCTTTATGAGGCAGGGAGTAAACAGTTACAATTCACAAGAAAGCTAACTTAAACAATTTCTATACAGAGGTATAACAGTGTCCACTGTTTTTTGGAAAAAGAAATAGTTTTTAGGAGGCTCTCTCATTGATTGTGTCCCTTCATATAAATATTTGGGTGTGCAATTTTCCCAATCACTAGCTTGGAATAACTACTTTCTTGATTAAATCTTACAATATAAAAAGGCTTTGTTTAGTATAAAGAGATATCTATCAAAGCTACATCCTTTGCAAGGTTATGTATTTTTCAAAATCTTTGGCTCAAAAGTACCACTCATGATTCTTTATGGAGCTGTAGTCAATCAATTATTGAGAGAGTACAAACTCTTGTGTGTAAACATTTACTTTGTGCTTAATTTCTCTACATCTAACCAGGATGTTTGTTGAGATAAGTGCTATAAGTTTAGGTTGCTGGATGTAAAACTAATTGGAGCTCAAACAACTTGACTTTAAAACTGGCAAAGGTAGCTAACCAGGTTTGAAAAAGAAATAAAAAACTGGTTTCAATTAAGAATACTCTCAGACCAAGCCCCCTCTACTCAAAATTTCACACCTTTAAAAAGCTTTCACTTGTAAAAAAGAAGACAAACTTGGGTTTAGAGGGCATGGCTACTGTTGTTTTTCAGAGGCAAAAGGATAATGTTTTAAACCAATTGTCTAAGGTAGTATCAGAGATAATTTCAGTATTCTACATAGAAACAATGCCATGCCATAAACCCTCGAGGTTTGCATTGGGTGCGTGGATGTCTTATTGCAGAAGGTAAGTGGAAAAACCAACCTGGCCGGGGGGGAATATGAAGAGGCTGGGCCAGCTTGATCCTCCCCTTGAGGTCCATCCATCTCCTCTGGTCAACAGTCAGCAGCGCTGTGCCCTGTACAATAGACAGACTCCATCATTCTATCAACTCTTCATCGTCGTCTCAGGCTTCCCACACAATCACTCTCTTGACCTTGAACTCTAATATTTTACTGCATATTCCTACATTCATTTCTTGTTTAGGAGTTCTGATTTCTTTTAGATAACCACTTTGAAAAAATTTAGCACAATATTGTTATATTTTGGATCACATTCTCTAAAACAGAGCAAATACGGGAAAAGAGCTGCGGGAAATCCCGGTATCATGAGGACAGAGTCAGCCAATGTTGCAAAAGTGTAATATTTATTGAACAATAGTTATGAAGCTATATTCATAGATAAAATCTTCATAACTCATATTTATAGTTGAAATCATCCTTGGCAGATAATTTGTTCACAATTTCATCCTTAAAGATGATAATTGTTTAAGATCCTTTGTGTCATTGTGCTGAATGTAGGGTTGTCTTAAGGTTCAGCATTGTAACTTGTGGATGTGGAAGTCAAAAACCCACAAAGGCCCCAATGCCATGTAAAAAGTTCTGCATTTCAAGTTTCAATGTGCTAGGTGTTTTAATATCTGATGTCTGGCCTGGCAACAAAATTCATTTCGTTTCATTTCAATCAAAACTGCTCAAAATAAATGTAGGAAGAAGTTGTAAAGCCCAAAAGTCACCATTACATATTAAGATTATTCCATTTACCAAGTTTCAATAAGCTGGACTTCATGCTTTCTGACTTCTTGTCCAGAAAAGAACAGCCTCCAGGCACAATATTGAGGTCATTTCTATAAACAGTTCATTTGCATCAAATTAAAAAATACAGGATACTTTGCATATGATGACTGGATGAATGCTGACAGGAATGAGGCTGGTGTATGTACGTACGAATCTGCCAGCCAGGTGTCAAGGACTAACCTTGTTCTCACTGTAGTTAGCTATCACCACGCCCACGAAGAGTGTCAGTCCAATCATGTAGCCCAGGAAGACAAAGAAGTGGATGTAGATAGCTTCAACCTGCAAAACCAATATACTTACACTTTGCTAGTTAGTTAGTACATGACAATATACAGTCTTGTATCTATGTATCTATCTCATATAGCTCCAAGCAAAAGATTAATCTTAAAATTAGTTGCAGGTTATTTTGAACATAATGGTTTTCAAATCTGTTGTGCGTCTGACATAGGATGGACATTCTTTGCATTATCACGCTGCGACGCTGGAGCAGACCACTTTCCAGTAACCATTGTGATGTTGAAAACCGAGGCAAAATATTGACTTCTTGCTCTTCATGATGAATGGTGGAAATAAATTATGAACTTGCTGACAATATAGGCATAGACTCTACTTAGTAGTACCTATAAACATGTTATTATCTGATTTCAAGTTGCAGTTAGTTTCTTTGGCTGGCCTGGGATCTAATTTCTCATTGTCTGATATGGTGCAGGTTGTACTTGGAAAATAGAATTTTCGCTGCTCTTGTAAATAACAGGTTGCACTGATTCAAGGAATGAGATTTCATTCGTATGTGTAGTATGCTGGATTAAAACATTGCACAAAGTGCAATTCTCTCTTGCTGCAACAGGTCAATTTCAATATTTACACATTTACCCACAACAAAATATGGCTTCCTCAAAATCATGTTCAGTTTATGGATTCCTGTTATTTCAGCAAACCAAGATACTTTTAAATATGTTAAGCAAATCATAAAGTATACATCTGCAATGTTGGAGCTAAAAGATATTACAGACTGGAAGCATGCATGGGGTTCATGTAACGTGATTCAATATGTTTTTGGAACCAGTACAGTAGACAAATTAAAAAAATGAATGTCTCAGTAGACTGCAGAGTATATAGGTTGACCTTGTAGGCTAACTGGGTTTTGGCTTTTTCTTATCTTATCAGTGTGTTAATGAATATAGTCTACATTTTTCATAAGTTTATATCAATCATTTATTTCTTACGCTGTAACTAAAGTTGTCTCATTTTGTTCAGAGGTATATTTGGTGCTACAAGTATGAAATTTGGCTCATTTGAAAGTTCATGAATATTGCGTTTTTGATTACATGAAGCATTACCCTTAGCCCCAGGGTTAAATACTCAAAAGTTTAACACCTGCCACATCCTTATTTTTGGGTGTTTGATAATGAAATTTACACAACAGAGTCGTCATTCCACAGAGTTAATTTTTCTCCAATTTTTAGATTCCAGGCTTAACTTGTTTCTGT
Organism: Phorcus lineatus; assembly: GCA_921293015.1. Lineage (NCBI taxonomy): Eukaryota > Metazoa > Mollusca > Gastropoda > Trochida > Trochidae > Phorcus > Phorcus lineatus. The sequence continues at coordinate 16,924,791 of OV121095.1, read as the reverse complement.
CACTCAATGGTTCAAGAGACAAAGTTTGGGAAAAGTTTGGTTGCCTAAACGCCACATAATTCTACTAGGCCTTTCAGGCAAGATGAGCTACAAATTTAAGAGAAAGGCAAAATAACATGTACAAACTGCCCTTGAATGGGTGTTTTTGCTCTGTGTGAGAGTGAACTTGAAGGAGTGGAGGTAATGATACTGACAGGCCCAACACGGCTGATGATGACGTCCCTGATCTCCAGCCAACCCTCTAATGACAGCACCTCAAAAAGGGCCAGCATAGCATTCCCTATGTTGTCAAAGTTGAAGTTCCGCGGATTTGCCCTGAAAACATCACACATATAATGACATCACATAACATATGTACTATTCTTCAAATCCTTCCCTATACATGTATCTTTACAAGTAAGGTGTCAGGAGGAAAAAAAAACGCAATGGGTTCTGTAGCTCATCAGCCTTGTATTGTTTGATGTTAAAGACAATGATAGATTGTGATCTCCAGGTTAAACAAATCACCTATCAACTATTTACAGACGTCTTGCATTGTATTTTGTATCTATTATGTAATATGTATAATTGTGGTTATTGTATAAAAATAGGTAACAAAAGCAGAGCAGCCCTCATAATATGGTCATTTTAAATTGAGTGACAAAATACACGGCGGCTGAGAACTGATATTTAACATTTTATCATCACTTTAAGATATTATCTATGGGTTGATCTAAAATATACATTTTATTAATTCTGACAACAATACCGCTAAAGTAGGGACCATTTGAATGCCAGACAACAGGCCATCCTATGCCATAAGCCAATTGGCCTTTCAGGTCTGATCACCTCAAACTAGTGCCAAGGGCTCTGCAACTCATCATGCTAAAAATATATCACCATTATTATTTATCATCATTATTCATTGTTATGCAGTTTCAGTGAAATCAAATCATTGATTTGCTCTTACTTGTCACTTATTCATGATCTGACGGAGTACAGTAGGTATGAATAGGGGTTCTGGACCAACGGAGGCCAAAACATATTTCCTAATTAACCTTAACACAAAAACTACTTCTCAGTTTTTCTCTGTAATGGTTAATGAAGAAATATGCTTTACTTATCAAGAACCCCTATTAATACCTACTTTATAACAATATTATTAATAGATAACAGTTTCAAACATCTCGTTATTAATATTCAATGGAGCATCCATGATAACATAATTAAATATGTACTGGCCCAGCAGTTTCTGCTTCTTTGGTGATTGCAATTGTCATTCCTTCACTACCATTTTCGATTCTTCGAAGTTTGTCATCATCAGTTGTTCTTAGCTCAAGCCACAAAGCGTACTTGTCAGTTAAAAACTTACCTATACTCATATAAGTTGGACAACAAGAATTTTGAGTAATGATTTAAACCATATTTCTGATTTGGCCGATGCATGGCAAGTACATTTCAATCCTTCAAAAACTGAAACTATTTTGTTCTCTCGTAAAGTTAACCCCACGGTGTCTTCAGAAATGAAAGGATCAACAGTAAATGAAGAAAGCTTCCACAAACAATTAGGTGTTTATCTTCAAAAAGATTGCTTTTGGAAAAGACAAATCGAAGAAATAAAAAAAATGTAAGTCCTAAGGTTAATTGTCTAAGAAGTTTTAAAAATAGATTAACTAGACAAAGACTTGAGTGTATGTATACCTATTACATACTTCCACATTTTGATTATTGCTGTAATTTATGGGATAATTGTACAAAGGAAAAATCAATATTATTTGAAAGTTTACAATTAGATGCCCTAAGAACAATTTATGAAGCAGTGAGAGGAACAAGCCATGATAAAATATTCAAAGAAACTAATTTTATACCATAAGCAAAACGTAGAGAAAATAAAAAATTAACGCTACTCTACAAAATGATAACCAACCTCACTCCAATCTACTATATCAGATCTGATTTCACAAAACGTTATGGATATAAGCTCATACAATCTTAGAAATACTCATAGGGTACGAACAACCCGCTGTCATAAAGAGACATTTGGACGCTTCTTTTTACCAGATACTTTAATTTTTAGGAATAATTTACCAGCCGGAATCATTAAATCACAAACAATCAATTCCTTCAAAACTCAATTACGGACCTAACAAGATAATGTTTTCTTCAACAATAACTTTGGAACCAGATTATGCCAAATTATCCATTCTCGGCTCAGATTGGGTTGTAGTGACTTAAACACCGATATATTTGACAGGCATATTTCAAACAATTCAAATTGTTCATGCTGACATCCATCCGGAGATTCTCTCCACTACTTCCTTGTTTGCCCTAATTTTGATTTAATAAGATCAGATAAATATTTCCACAGACATGGTTTTGATTTTAATACCATTCTACATGGTGATCAATATTCATGTAAATTACTTAAATGAGAATATTCTTGTATCTGTCCATACATTTATACAAGATTCTCAACGTTTCAGGTTATCAAAAAATGCCTTCATTTAAATTACTACAAAACTCAATATATCTTTGATGATTTTCCACCACTTATTACTGTCTGTTTTTTGTTGTTGGCCTATGTGGAAATAGTAACATAATTACTTAGTAAATTTTGATTTGTATTATTGATTGTATTTTGTCATATTTAATGGAGCGGCACTTAAATAAGCTCAAAGCTTAATGTGCCAATCAATATTCATGTAATTAACTTTTTCATGAATAAAAAATGTTCATATCAGTCGGACACAAATCTTTCATCACCATATTTGTTATTGGATGACGTTTTATACTGGGAAGTTTCTTAATTTCATCCCATAAATTACGTTTACACATGTATATGTTGACTGTAAAGTTGATTTGGAATTCCTTCAATACTCATTTGTATAGTTTTGATGTTAGGATTATTTATAAAATGATTCAGTCATTCTGTCAAAACCAAGCGGTAGGGGTTTTGAATAGCATCACAACACCTTTCATCAATTTGCAGGTACAGTCATATTAAAAGTCCACACTGTATCACTTTTATCAACTAGTATCATACGATGCCAAAGTATACGATCATAGTATATAGAAAAGGGACTATTATATAAAGAACGGATTTACCGTGCCAAATCTGGTTCTGTAACTTTGTCAAATTCTAATGCAATATTCTTAATTTCATATTTCATTTCATTAGACCCCATGATAACATGTTTATCTTCATCAAATGTTAGTTCAAATGGAGGAGAAATTGAAAAAGCAAAGATGGGGAAACACAGGACACCATACCATGACATGAGCCAATCAAACCTTTCAGACCTGATGAGCTGATTTATTGTTCCATTAATAATCTCTTTCTGAGAATGTTGATGATTAATTTTTCTTAGAAGCTCCAAAAACACCTTTTGGCACAAAGCAGGAGAGATTACTAGAGGGAAGAACTTACCAGACCCGGGGCACAAGGAATCCAGGAGCATCGTCGTCTTTGTGTCCTATCTTCATCCTCGTCACCAGGACCTTGCTGAAGAACAGCCCTGTACAATTCTCCTGCAGAGAGTAAACACAACTAGGTGTTAACTACAGACTACCACAACAGCACTTTGCTTAACATCCTGGCTGTTCAATGTACCATTTGCTGCTGTGTAGTTTTGGACATATTGACACGTCAATGTCATTTGACCCCTTGACATACAAAAGTAACTCAATGTCATTTGACCCCTTGACATACAAAAGTAACTGATGAAGTTGCATAAATCTTGGAAAAGTAAACATATCCGAATCACTATTCAATGCTTTTTTCAATAATAACAATATTATCAATTTCCAATTTTATTTTATTAAGAAGTCATGAAATAAAAACCTTCAACTAATTGTAATCACATATCTATGCATTCTTCTTCCTAACAGTGATTTCATCTATCTTGTTCAAAGTGATCAAATGCAGTTTCAAGTGTGTAAAAAATACACAATTGTTGCATCCTTTTGTTTTTGTACAAAATATGTAAAACAATCACTGTATTTCACTTACAACTTTTAGAATATAACATTCCTCCAAATTAAAAAAAGCACATAGGATCAAATTGTTTGTCAATTTTAGATGTTACAATAATTCCTAAATGTCATAAAAAATACTGCTACAGTAAGCAATGGTTTCAAACATTCACACTGAACAGTTCACTCCAAATGCTGTGAATATGTTATTTCAGTGACATTTATGTCGCAAATAAGTACCTATATTTTTAACGGTTCGTAGAGGAAACTGATGAGTCCTATACAGTGGTACAAGTTAACATATTGACAACAAATTGTAATGTCGTAATATCATCCTTACATTCACTCCCCTTGACTCGGTTAATTTATAACTAAAATACATAAATAATATAAATAAGATATAAAATTGAATTAAACATAAAATCAGCAAGTTCTTGCATAGCAAAATTCAATCACAAATGAAATCTCAGTGGGAATGTTTGATTTTAATGAATCTAATTTTTTGACTGTCGTTTCATTTTCCCTGTCGTGAAATCCAAAATCCTTTGTCTAACCTTTAAAACATTAGTTGGTTGAATCTCAATGGAATGTTGGATTACAGTTTCAAAGTCGGAAGCAAAAGCAAAGTAGTGAGAGTTGAAAGCTGCCATCAGCAACACAAATATAAACATCATATTGAGCCTGAATACACAAGTTAGTCAATCATAAGACTAATGTTGGAAAGCAACTGCCTGTACAGTCAAAAGGTGATTTCATGTAACTTCTTTTATAATCGTTCCGTCCATTAGTAGGTTCGGTTTTACAGACGGTTTTGCTTTACGCAAGAACTGGATAGATTCTGTTTTGTTTGGGTTAAATGTGACTTGCCATTCACGAGTCCATTGTGAACTTTTATCTAAATCATTGTTAAGTTTATTCCCAGCAATAAGTGGATCTTCATTTTTTACGTATATGTGTCATCCGCAAAGAGACGAATGTTGATTTCAGTCTCAAATTAAAGAAGTATGTTGTAAGGTCTCGCTGTTACGATCGCCACTATTTGGTATTTTCAGTACGATGTTTGTAATGTTAATTATGCCGGGAATTCACATTAGTTAGACCTTATCACACCTCTTACAGAAATAGAAGAGTTGCCAAGTCCTTTGCACAGAAAAATAAGTACGCAAAAACAGAGTTCGCTCTTAAACTTCTAATAACTAACGGTCATGTTACAATATCGATAAATAGTTGCGTTTGTAACGCCGTCAGTTTTAAACTAGATTTGCGGGTGTTGAACAACAATGAATCCCGGAAATTTTACAAACGCAACTATTTATCTTCTAATTGATAACAAGAATAGAAACATGCTCATCTTGTCATTGCAATCATGTGGTGGATGATTTAAAGTCTTATATGTTATATTGTTAATTGTTGCATTTTGAGATAACTAACTATGAACATGCAGTTGGGGGCCCTGCACAAACTTTACAGAGGGAAATTGGTAGACGTTACTTCCGGTTCACATGTATAGTTGTGTACCCCCTGTGCTGTAGGCACACACAAAATGTGGTTATCCTAAACGGTTTCTGAAAAACGCTGTGTGCTTAAACTCAGACTAAGGTATGCATATATGCACCGACAGATGGACAGATAGAGCGCAAAGCTATATCCCCATTCCACCTTGTGGCATGGGATACAAATTACATAATAGTAATAATATAAAATATAATTTCACCTCTCCTTTCTCATTCTAGATTATTTGATGTTAATCAAAGGATATACTATCAGGGAATAAACACTTACCCTTGATCCGACTGAAGGGTCATTGCACCTCGCAAGGCGCCCACCGAGCAGGTGCACTCCATATGTAGCAAACACAAACATCAGAACAATGAGCAGCACTGATACCTGTCAACAAAAACATCAGAACAATGAGCAGCACTGATACCTGTCAACACAAACATCAGAACAATGAGCAGCACTTATACCTGTCAATACAAACATTCGAACAATGAGCAACACTTGTACCTGTCAACACAAACATTAAAACAATTTTATAACAATGAGCTGCACTTGTACCTGTCAATACAAACATTATAACAATGAGCAGCACTTGTACCTGTCAATTCAAACATCATAACAATCAGCAGCACTTGTACCTGTCAATACAAACATTCGAACAATTAGCAGCACTTGTACCTGTCAACACAAACATTATAACAATGAGCAGCACTTGTACTTGTCAACACAAACATTATAACAATGAGCCGCACTTGTACCTGTCAATTCAAACACTATAACAATGAGCAGCACTTGTACCTGTCAATACAAACATTCTAACAATGAGCAGCACTTGTACCCGTCAATACAAACATTTGAACAATTAGCAGCACATGTACCTGTCAACACAAACATTCTAACAATGAGCAGCACTTGTACCTGTAAATACACACATCAGAACAATGAGCAGCACTTGTACCCGTCAATACAAACATTTGAACAATGAGCAGCACATGTACCTGTCAACACAAACATTCTAACAATTAGCAGCACTTGTACCTGTCAACACAAACATTCTAACAATGAGCAGCACTTGTACCTGTCAATACAAACATTCTAACAATGAGCAGCACTTGTACCTGTAAATACCCACATCAGAACAATGAGCAGCACTTGTACTTGTCAATACAAACATTCTAACAATGAGCAGCACTTGTACCTGTCAATACAAACATTCTAACAATGAGCAGCACTTGTACCTGTCAATACAAACATTCGAACAATTGGCAGCACTTGTACCTGTCAACACAAACATCAGAACAATGAGCTGCACTTGTACCCGTTAACACAAACATCAGAACAATGAGCAGCACTTGTACCTGTCAATACAAACATTCTAACAATGAGCAGCACTTGTACCTGTCAATACAAACATTCTAACAATGAGAAGCACTTGTACCTGTCAATACAAACATCAGATACCTGTTGACACCTGCAAACGTAACTTTCCTATTTGAAGGAAACATGCAAACAAAAGAACAAGAAAAGTCTTTTACATGAACACATCCTGACAAATTACAAGCCTACAAATGCAAGGTTTTTCCTACCAGAAGTATTTCCTTAAAGCCGCGCACGAGCTCGAAGACAACCTGCCTCATGTGGGGAACAAGACTGTAGATGCGGAGGGGACGAAGACATCGCAGGATCATGAAGACTTGTGCTCCTGACATGGCCGGCACTGTGTCAGGCATCCAGCACAGGAAGATCACACTCACCTGCGGGTCGATCATGTATCAGTCAGGGAGGGAGACAGATCATTGATGGTAAAGGTACATAGAAGGAAGGGAAGATTATCAATCTTTATATTGCATTACATTCCATGACAATCTCTGTTTAACACAAGTCGTCCTGCAGAGTAGGATAGAAAATCTTATGTAAAGACTACACTGAAACCACATAGACATCTACAAGTTTCATACAAGGGCAAAAGTTGACACTTATTGAAACTCAGGGACTTACCCCATAAATGAACAAGTCAAGGATGCCGCTGAAGTCACGAACAACTGCTTTAGGTGTGAAGAGCAAACCATTTGCCATCAGCTTCAGACTCATCTCTAGGCTCATGCATACCACAAATGCATATTCAGCAATCTGTGTGCCAAACAAAGATGCATACATTTTTTGGTTATCTTATTGCACGATACATTCTTAACCCTCACCGCGCTGGTTCCTCAATATACTGGAATAACTTTACATTTACTTCCCGTGTCTGTGTGTTGTTATTGGTGAAATGCTTGGTGCAAATCGTCTCAAAATATGAAACCAATTGTTCATCTGTAACGCATAAAAAACACGATAACAAACACTTATTCCTCCTGCTGTGCTTTACATGCTCTACAGCTCATGTATGCAACCTGCCTAGCACATGCAGGTATTGGCCCGCACATTTCATTATTTGCCAAAAAGGGTTTCCACATTAAAAACACCCCTTCTTTTGTACGTCATAACGTTTAAACCCTTGGACAGATTTCAATTGTTTTTTTTTAAATATCATTGTCAAGTACATAATATTATTCATTTTGATATGAAATACATGCATTCAAATAAAAGCACTGCAAAGAGGGTAACTTTAGTACTTTATATCCCCCTAACCAAGTGGCGCATTCTAGAAAATTTTATAACATTGTATAAAGTAAGGAATTTTCTTCAATTGATATGCAATATGTATATGTACCAAAAAAATACAGATTCAGCAAACACGGCACAAATGTCATTTTCACTTTTCTAATCTTCTGATTTTGTCATGTACCTTTCTCTCGTAAATCAGATTTTCTTAACTGCTAGGTACATTGGGGTGAACATACAGATTTATTTTCAGAGAATGGAACTGCTCTGTGATACAGGGGTCCTAAGAGTCATTAAAGCTATAAATTATAATCCTCTCTTGCCAAATAGTGTGTACACCATATTTCAGCTTTCTAGAGAAGATGAAATATGGTGCTGCCATAGCTGAGCTTTATCCCCACACCTGACACATTGTTTTTAGGTATAAATGTCATTTGCAATGTCGTAAAGAATAAAATAAAGAAACTGTTCGATCAAAAACTAAATGAATTTTTTGGGCAAAAAAACAACAAAATTTAAAGGATATATTTGGCAGAATCATTTCAGTCTTTTTTGGAAGTAATCAGTTTGGGCCCAAAAATTATTATCTTACATAAGTCAGTCTTTAAGTATTTATGGATCTCTATTATGAATTTGAATTAATGAGAAAACAAAAGAGAATTCTTTTTATCCAGATATGACTTGCAAAAAAAATTTTCGGGTTACATCTCTTTTTCTAAAAAATGTTAACATTTTACAAAAATGTTTTATTTATGAGCCTAACACACTTTGTAGTTGATTGACAGATGGGGGGTACATATTTTAATACCACTTTGTTGTTACAGAGGGACAAAAAGGGGCCACAGTGTCACCCAAACTTTGAAATATAATCCCAACTAGTTGAGGAGTCTGTATACAAGAATTCAGCATTCTTGACCTTTTGCTTCTGTAGAATATGAAAATAGGCTTTCAGGGGGATAGGAAGCCATTTTGGCCCTTAGTAGGGGCAGCAGGACCAAAGCATACTTTTTCAGTATCCATAACACAAAAAAACAAACTGTATCTTTCTCTGTAATGATAAAAAATACACTTCACTCACCGTTGGTCCAGAACTCCCCAATTAAACCTACTGTATTCTCTAAAAACATTATCAACCCATAAGCTGGGGGTCCTGGGATATTCTGGGATGATTTTAGCTCTGCTTGCATGATCTCCTAGCCAGATGCGAGTAGCACACTTAGTGTTCATGTTTTATTTTGATGCAAATAAGTGCAAATTAAACATGGAAATAAAGATATTTATTTCTTCTTTACAATGATATAAAAATAATGAAAATGTACCGCTTGGTTTGGAATATATAAATGTGTGCAAAGATGGTACCCTCATGTATTTGAGAACACATTTTGATAATTGCGACATCACTTAATGCTCCTTTGTTGTCTCATTCCCATTCGCTAATTTTCTATAGAATTAAAAGACTATCCTATCCTCTTTGTTGTAATATAAAAATGTTGATAATGCGGTCTTCGGTTAAATAGATAGAAAGTGTAATATACATGAAGAGAGAAATTGCCTGTTTTTGTGATGCTCACTGGGTCTTTACTGATTTTTTTATACATGCCAATTTTAAATGGAAAATGATGATCATGCTTTTTTCTTTATTCTGATATATATTAAGTTTCAAAGGAGTTTATGTGATATAAAGTGTGAAAAATAGAGCCATGGGCTCTGTAGCTCATCAGACTTTTGATAGAAATAGGTGTTGTGGTTTAGACCATGGGGTCATGGGCAGTGTAGGAAAGATAGCCTGTCCCAACGTCCGAGTTATTCACAATCAAATAAAAAAGGCCCATTGCCCATTTGGGGTCAAGGGGTCACCGAACCTACAATTCAGAATCCCCATTGTCCAAGGAGTCTACACACAACTATTAAGCTATCAAGACCTTTTGGAACTGGAGAAAAAGATGAAAGTAGGATTTTAAGGTTTTGACCCCTGTGACCCCATTTGGGGTCAAGTGGTCACCAAACCTACAATTTAGAATTCCCAGTGTCCAAGGAGTCTTCACACAATTTTTCAGCTCTATAGACCTTTTGGAACTAGGGAAAAAGATTAAATTAGGTTTTTTAGGTTTTGACCCCTGTGACCCCATTTGGGGTCATGGGGTCACCAAACCTACAATTTAGAATCCCCGTTGGCCAAGGAGTCTACACACACCTTTTCAGCTCTCTAGACCTTTTGGAACTGGAGAAAAAGATGAAATTAGGTTTTTCAGGTTTAGACCCCTGTGACCTCATTTGGGGTCATGGGGTCACCAAACCTACAGTTTAGAATCTCCAGTGCCCAAGGAGTCTACAAACAACTATTCAGCTCTCTGGACCTTTTGGAACTAGGGAAAAAGATTAAATTAGGTTTTTTAAGTTTTGACCCCTGTGACCCCATTTGGGGTCATGGGGTCACCAAACCTACAATTTAGAATCTCCAGTGCCCAAGGAGTCTACACACAACTATTCAGCTCTCTGGACCTTTTGGAACTAGGGAAAAAGATTAAATTAGGTTTGTTAGGTTTTGACCCGTGACCCCATTTGGGGTCATGGGGTCACCAAACCTACAATTTAGAATCCCCGTTGGCCAAGGAGTCTACACACACCTTTTCAGCTCTCTAGACCTTTTGGAACTGGAGAAGAAGATGAAATTAGGTTTTTCAGGTATTGACCCCTGTGACCCCATTTGGGGTCATGGGGTCACCAAACCTACAATTTAGAATTTCCAGTGCCCAAGGAGTCTACAAACAACTATTCAGCTCTCTGGACCTTTTGGAACTAGGGAAAAAGATTAAATTAGGTTTGTTAGGTTTTGACCCCTGTGACCCCATTTGGGGTCATGGGGTCACCAAACCTACAATTTAGAATCCCCGTTGGCCAAGGAGTCAACACACACCTTTTCAGCTCTCTAGACCTTTAGGAACTGGAGAAGATGAAATTAGGTTTTTCAGGTTTTGACCCCTGTGACCCCATTTGGGGTCATGGGGTCACCAAACCTACAATTTAGAATCCCCGTTGGCCAAGGAGTCTACACACACCTTTTCAGCTCTCTAGACCTTTTGGAACTGGAGAAGAAGATGAAATTAGGTTTTTCAGGTTTTGACCCCTGTGACCCCATTTGGGGTCATGGGGTCACCAAACCTACAATTTAGAATCTCCAGTGCCCAAGGAGTCTACAAACAACTATTCAGCTCTCTGGACCTTTTGGAACTAGGGAAAAAGATTAAATTAGGTTTTTTAAGTTTTGACCCCTGTGACCCCATTTGGGGTCATGGGGTCACCAAACCTACAATTTAGAATCTCCAGTGCCCAAGGAGTCTACACACAACTATTCAGCTCTCTGGACCTTTTGGAACTAGGGAAAAAGATTAAATTAGGTTTGTTAGGTTTTGACCCGTGACCCCATTTGGGGTCATGGGGTCACCAAACCTACAATTTAGAATCCCCGTTGGCCAAGGAGTCTACACACACCTTTTCAGCTCTCTAGACCTTTTGGAACTGGAGAAGAAGATGAAATTAGGTTTTTCAGGTTTTGACCCCTGTGACCCCATTTGGGGTCATGGGGTCACCAAACCTACAATTTAGAATCCCCGTTGGCCAAGGAGTCTACACACACCTTTTCAGCTCTCTAGACCTTTTGGAACTGGAGAAGAAGATGAAATTAGGTTTTTCAGGTTTTGACCCCTGTGACCCCATTTGGGGTCATGGGGTCACCAAACCTACAATTTAGAATCTCCAGTGCCCAAGGAGTCTACACACAACTATTCAGCTCTCTGGACCTTTTGGAACTGGAGAAGAAGATGAAAATAGGTTTTTCATGTTTTGACCCCTCTGACCTCATTTGGGGTCATGGGGTCACAAAACCTACAATTTAGAATCCCCATTGGCCAAGAAGTCTACACACAACTTTTCAGCTCTCTGGACCTTTTGGAACTGGAGAAGAAGATTAAAATAGATTTTTAAGGTTTTGACCCTTGTGACCCCATTTGGGGTCATGGGGTCACGAAATCTACAATTTAGAATCCCCATTTGCCAAGGAGTATGCACATAAAATTTCAGCTCTCTAGAGTCATTGGTTCTGGAGAAGAAGTCGAAAAAGTGTAAAGTTTACGGATGAACAGACGGACGGATGGCCGGACGCCGGACGCCATGCCATGCCATAAGCCCATCTGGTCTTTCAGACCTGATGAGCTAAAAAACTAAAGAATTAACAGAGGTCACCTTATTGCTGCACTTGCTGTATCTTCATTTTATATAGCACATACACCAATTCTATATCTTTGACACAATGTTATCAATTTCAAAATGCACCTAGCTGTTTAGAAGATATCAGTGAAAGAAAGGTACATAACACAATTTCAGTTCAGTTCACTTTTTGTGCAGCACTTCCTGTGTCTTTGTTTATTTTTGTGCATGTAAACATTGTACATTGAATATTGGACAATGGTTTTTGCTTTCTTCTGATATAAAAATTGTCATAATACGTTGAGCAATTTATGAAAAATGTGATGTGATAAAATTAAAAACATAAATATACATAAAATCACCTTTCTTGAGGCACATGTTGTATCTTCATTTCTGGTAGCGCTGATATGTCCTTTATATCGATTTAAATACAATTTCTTTCAAATGATCCCACCCAAAATGAAATCCGCGAAAAGGTTCAGATCATAAGGCATGCGATAGGAGGGTGTGTGTATGATGTGATTGCACGCGTCTCAGTAAACAACAGCATAGAACGGCTTGATAAGCTTGTGAGGAGGGTCGAAGGAGCCCACATGCCATTTGCAATGGGGAATCTCGGAGAATTGAGTGATTGTTATGCTAAATTTTCGTACGATAGACAATGTCCGCAAAACTTTCGGAACATGTACATGCATTCATTAGAACAACAACGAAACAAAACTTAGTAGCTTAGTGACAACCGGATCGGGAAATACAAGATTTGACCTGACACTACTGCTGTAACCTAAACGTCAAGGGCTGGTCCCTAAGACCGACAGCGCTGATGAGTCAGCATGTAAAAACCTAAGTGTGCTTCTAGGATCTCTCCGTGAGAACATGCAGCCAGAGCTAATTTCATCCCGAAATATTGAGGGGGCCCCCGACTTAAGGGTTACTTTGCAAATGTACTTGGAATATGTGATATTGAATTAGTATTCCTTGTTGTTGTGTAAGTATTCGTATCATTTTGTGTCAACATGTTTATCGTTATTTCTATTATCAAACTTAAAGTGTATACATTAATTGACTATGACCGATTGAAGGAAAAACTTCATTCGTTAATTAATTTTTACTATTACCAAGCTGACGTAGTGCGTAGGAAGGAAACTCATCAACTTGTGATGTTTGTACCATTTCACATACATCAGGTTGTAGTTGAAACATTTATGTACTGATAACATTAACAGGCTTAACAAACAAAGAATTGAATTGCAATAAACAAAATTGAAATGACCACATCTTGAGATGAAACCGCATCAGAATGTAGGGATACACTTTGAAAAGATGTGAAATAGCATCGATCAAGCAATGATCAGCACATAAAAGAAGTGATAACGCAAAATGAAACACTTGATATACAACACTGTTACTGTGCATTCACCAGAATTGCAAGCTCAACGTGATATCTTGTTAATGTGTAAAACTAATAATGAAGTTATCTTTACAGGTTAACTCAGTCTAAGTGCCATATCAAAGCATAGATTGATGATAGAAAATGTGCAGGCAGCGGCTTGGTACCATGCTCATAAACGGTGTTGCATTTTGCCTTTTCGCTTGTTTCAGGTGCTGACCAATGCTTTATTTATGTTATTTTGTTATTTTTCAATGGGTAGTGCTACATTGTGGTGCTGTTTTGTAGCTAGATTTGGTCTCTTCCATGCCTTCTGTTGTGATTTGTGGGTGTACCGACCTTGAGCTTGTCGTCCAGCATGATGCGTCTGCGGGGGGTCTCCAGCATCATGGAGCAGCAGGAGAGGATAGTGACGATGATCATCACCCAGTCCAGGTACGTCACCAGCCCAAGCAATTTGCTGCAACAGTCATTCAGGACTAATCACATACCAAGTTTCATAAAATACTACTACATAGATTTTCAGATAGAGGCCCAAAAAGTGCCTACCCCCCATGGAAATAAGAAAATATATAAAACTCAGAATAACCAAAGTAACAAGGGCACCAATGTGGCATTAGGTCTAACCATGAACCAAGTTTTATAACATATAATAATGAATAGATTTTAAGATAGAGGTCAGTACAGGTTCCTACCCCTCACTTGCACTAAGTTGAAATTGTTATCATGAAAACAAAAACTGTATAAAAAAAATAGATGAGCATTTGCGGTATACTGCAAAAGCAGAGCAGCCCTGAAACTGAATGTTCCGCCTTCTTCACAGCCACAATAAAATGGGCATTTTTGCTACATATACCACAAAAGACAATTTGGCATTAAAGTCAAGAAATTTCACTTACAAATAGCAGCAATTGTATGTCATGACTTCATTTGGGTGATTTCATACAATCTTATTTAGATTGATTTCAGAACTTGGAACATTGACCTTTGACCTTGATTGTGAAGATGTCCAAAGAATTCATTAACTGGTTAATATGATTTATTAAACTTTGATTTAAGGATGAACAGGGCCATGACACATACCTCTTGACCTAAACCTTTTGCATTCAAGTTCATACAATTAAACGATCACTTTCAATTGATTATAATAAGCATGTTATGATTAAAAGTGTTAATATCTTATTTAAAGCATTGTAAAACCATGCATAAGTTGTGACCTCTCTGTGACCTTGACCTTAGACCATCATCAGTAAAGTTGTAGCTAAATGTGTAGTAACGCAAGTGGAAAACGGAAAAAAAATTGATGCTCAGTAGCTCATCAGCCTTTGTATTGTTGATATTCAATGCTAAGACATACACCTGTTAGTTCTCCAAGTGAAATACATCAACAAAATTGTCTAGTGTCAGTGCCTAAATCAAGATATTTTAACTAAAAAAAATTGGAAGAAAATATATGAAACCATATACATGTATGTTTCTTAATTTATGATAAAAATAGAAAACAGATCCCTTGAAATATAACAGTTAGGGAGTAACTTTTTTAAATTTTATTTACACACTTTTATATAGTTGCTATCTTATCTTGAGGAGAAACTCTCTGTAAGCAAATGTAAAAATGACTAAAACATGCTTTAGATGATTAAAATATCTTTCCTCACTAACATCCTACCTCCCTCTTCTGACTCCCCTTTGTTGGCCACCCATCCCAAGTTAACATCAACCAAACCCCTCATACAACCCATGCAGGCACATCTCAAAGATATCTGGTTACGAGCTGCTTGTTCCTGGTTACTGTTAGCTCCATGCACAGTTTGTAAAGTGCAGCCTTATCCAGCTCAGACATACACTACAACATTGCTGATCGTTTGATCCTATGTTTATATTTTGCTTATTAATTGTACTGCAGGCATGAACTTCGGCTCATTTGATTCCTCATTACCACATCAATATGATTACATTTACCATCTTACAATGCTTTAAAAAATGGTTAGCCCCCCTGTCATACCACATGAACCCCTGCCAAACCCTTATTTTTGGGGGTAGCACAATGAAAATGACACATCTTAAATAAGTCTCAAACCTACAAAGATGATATTTTTTAAATTTGAGATTCCAAGCATTATTGGTGTCTGAAAAAAGACAACAGAATATCTTAGGGTGGGTACCCTGCTACACCCCTATTTGAAGGGGAGGGGGTCAAACCCAAATTAACAAATTTGAGATGTTACTCTTGGCCTGAATACATATAGAAATACTCTGAACAATTATCAGGACACAAAGACAGAATCATTTTAAGCATGAGCATATGGGTGTATCATCCAATTCTAAAGTAGTTTAGCTAGCAGTAAGCTGGTTGTACATACTGGAAGCGTTTGTATTTGCTCTTGATCTCCTTGCCGGTGATCGGGTCCCGCGACATGTATTTGTACTTTGCATTGACGACGAGCTGGCAGATCTTGCGCACCTTGCTTTCACGACCCATGAAGAAAAGTGGGTTGTCAAAGTACGGGTGGTTCTCTCTCAGCTCCTCTTCCTGCTGGTTCCTATAGCAACATGCTCAACCTCATACATGGCCTTCAAAACAAGTTTATTTCATTATCAAAAGCATCATAAAATGTTAAAGAAGATATTATTTTCCTCTATTTCATTAGGGTAAATAAAAAATCTTGTAGAGTTACATATATAAAAAGATCAAAGTATCACTTTTTGCATTTTATTTTTTAACATAGTCTCTGCTGACATTTGGACCAGCGATGTTCCAGCTTCATTATGCCATTAATGTAGGACTCTACATCCTAGGTGTCTAGAGATCTCTCCATGGCAGCAGTCAGGCTGTTGTTATCAGCAAAGCACTTCAAGGTAAATGGTTCTTCAGATTGGGGAAGAGAAAGAAGTCTGATGGTGCCAAATCGGGGGAGTAGGGTGGTTATGGAAGAATTTCAAAGCCTCATCCGGTTGTGGCAGTGACAGCAACATGTGCTGTGTGGACGGTAATATTGTTGTAAAGGTGCTGCTAAAACTCCTGCACTTGGCTTCCCTTACTGCTTTGCCATGGTGGCTGCCCTTAATTGCCTCAATTCATTAGTATGCCACGTTGATATTTTGCCACTTCTCTAAGTCATCTATCATGATGATAACCAGGCTATCCCAAAAAACTGAGGCCATTCTTTTCCATCAGATAGAACTTGCTTGAACTTTTTTGGGGTAGGGGAATTGGCATGCTTCCACTGTTTGCTTTGGTTTGTGGTTTCAGGGTAAAAGTGATGTACCAACGTCTCATCCTGGGTCACTAATCATTTCAGGGAATTATCCCCTGTCTCCCCTGAACTGAACCAAAAGTTCCTTTGAAATGTCTAGGCGTGTTTGTTTTTGGTCACCAGTTAACAGTCTTGGCACACATCTTGCAGGGAGCTTGCTCATGTGAAGAACATCAGTCAGTATAGTGTATACCAATCCAAAACTAATCAACTAAGCCAAGTGTCTCAGCTATGTGTTGAATGGTCACACGTCTGTCTGCCAGCAGCATGTTGTGAACAGCATCAACTTGAACATCACTGGTTGAGGTTCTTGACTGACCAGACCTGGCATCACCTTCAATACTCTGCCGACCACATTTAAATTCAGCAACCCACTTGGCAACTGTGGATTATGCAAGGGAGTCATTATCAATTGTATCGACCATGTCTCCATGGATTTCCTGTGCTGACATTCCTTTCCTGAACAAATCTTGATGACTGCACACTTTTCAACATCATTTGATCAACATCCAGTTTCTTCACCCCTAGGCACTTTGGGATGTGACATTTCAAAAACAACTTGACAGATGGTTGCAATATTTTGTCACTTGCTTCTGAAAAGATTGCTTTCCAAGTTTACAGATAATTTGGAAGTAGTGGATTGTTACATTATGCCTATTCTACAAACTGTTTTATTTACCCTTCTAGTCTGTACCATTCAGTTACCTCTTTATCTCTGCCTGCTGCTTCTTCTGCTGCCACACCTTGATGTCAAAGTCATCTGCTCTTCGTCCTGCCAGACTCCCAGCATGCATCATGTTGATGTCCCCATTCTCCCTCAGTGTGCCATGAGGTCGGATGCGCATACTGCTTGGACGCGAACCTCTCATGCTTCTGAATCAAACATAACCAGTCATTCTCTCTAAATGAAGACTGTCAATGTTATCACCTAAATGTCTACTGTTAGTGTTATTCCAGTGACTAACCTGCGCTGGTCCATTCGGACCTGGTGCTGCTGACCTAGTAGAGAGAGAGCCTTGCTGCCAGCTGCAATCAGCTGGGCTGACCCACCACTCTCCACTTTCTGCTGGCTGGAGTCCCTGCAACACAAACTCTTTCCTATCACTCACACTCTTCCAAGGGAGGCAGGATTACTCATCAGACATAAGATAAGATAAGGTACTCATTCACTAGTCATTTGAATAATGATGCCACAATCTGCAGCTTTAGAAGGATTAATTGACATGAGATGTGTACTGCACACACCTAACTATGAAACCAATCCCACTCTTCTTCTCGACGATGCCACCACTGCGAGTCTCGTGAGTTGGCGACTTGATGAGGCGGAGATGTGCAGCCTTGAGACAGGAAGGGGTATTGGTATCGCTGTCTTGAATGTCCATTACCAAGTTTAGACCATTGGTGTTCCCCTGAAACTGACGCATGAAGCTCTCCCTTACGTCTGAGATGTCGAAGTCTCCTGGCATCTTGTGCACTCTCACCATCTGTGGGTGGTCCCTGAAAGCAGAACATACTCATCCCATTGAACATTATCAAGTTTCAACCTCCTAACATTAAATCTCGTAAGAATATCCAGTGATCCACCAAGTCAACAAGCTGATATCTTACATCTTGTCATGTTTATCACAAGAGCAAAACAAAGAGCGTGAGACTACATGATGTTTGCAGCGTTAGGTTGACTATGTGACTGACTCACGGGAACTTTGCGAAGATGCGCAGTCTGAAGGGCAGGAATTCCTGGGTCTCTGCACTCATCTCCCTGGCCTTTAGCTGCATAAAAAAATGCATTTATTACAAATAAAATGAACCAATTAAATACAACAATTTGGGTCCACAACAACCTTTGCTTACAAGCTCAAAAGTTTAATATCACTTTCTTTGAACCAAGTTCAATAGATAGGAATAGTAGAGTGTAAAGCATAGCAATTTAGTTTTTATATTTGTATGAATCTATGTACTGTATTATTTTATGTCAGGTGTTGAATAGCTGTAAGTTTTGTCATTGCAAGCCTGTAATCATGTACCCCAATTTATTATAAAATAAGCAATGAAATACTGGGATTTATCAGTGAAATAAACCTTGTATGAGGTCACAGTAGCGATATAATATATCGTCACTGGTGACAGTAGCGATATAATATATCGTCACTGGTGAACTAGTGTATAGTGAGTGTACAGAATGAGTGTATCAAGTGAGCTAGTGTATAGTGAGTGCACAGAATGAGTTTATCAAGTGAGCTAGTGTATAGTGGGTGTACAGAATGAGTTTATCAAGTGAGCTAGTGTAAAGTGGGTGTACAGAATGAGTTTATCAAGTGAGCTAGTGTATAGTGGGTGTACAGAACGAGTTTATCAAGTGAGCTAGTGTATAGTGAGTGTACAGAATGAGTTTATCAAGTCAGCTAGTGTATAGTGGGTGTACAGAATGAGTTTATCAAGTGAGCTAGTGTATAGTGGGTGTACAGAATGAGTGTATCAAGTGAGCTAGTGTATAGTGGGTGTACAGAATGAGTTTATCAAGTCAGCTAGTGTATAGTGAATGTACAGAACGAGTTTATCAAGTCAGCTAGTGTATAGTGAGTGTACAGAATGAGTTTATCAAGTGAGCTAGTGTATAGTGGGTGTCGAAATGAGTTTATCAAGTCAGCTAGTGTATAGTGGGTGTACAGAATGAGTTTATCAAGTGAGCTAGTGTAAAGTGGGTGTACAGAATGAGTTTATCAAGTGAGCTAGTGTATAGTGGGTGTACAGAACGAGTTTATCAAGTGAGCTAGTGTATAGTGAGTGTACAGAATGAGTTTATCAAGTGAGCTAGTGTATAGTGAGTGTACAGAATGAGTGTATCAAGTGAGCTAGTGTATAGTGAGTGTACAGAATGAGTTTATCAAGTCAGCTAGTGTATAGTGGGTGTACAGAATGAGTTTATCAAGTCAGCTAGTGTATAGTGAGTGTACAGAATGAGTTTATCAAGTCAGCTAGTGTATAGTGAGTGTACAGAATGAGTTTATCAAGTGAGCTAGTGTATAGTGAGTGTACAGAATGAGTGTATCAAGTCAGCTAGTGTATAGTGAGTGTACAGAATGAGTGTATCAAGTGAGCTAGTGTATAGTGAGTGTACAGAATGAGTTTATCAAGTGAGCTAGTGTATAGTGAGTGTACAGAATGAGTGTATCAAGTGAGCTAGTGTATAGTGAGTGTACAGAATGAGTGTATCAAGTGAGCTAGTGTATAGTGAGTGTACAGAATGAGTTTATCAAGTGAGCTAGTGTATAGTGGGTGTACAGAACGAGTTTATCAAGTGAGCTAGTGTATAGTGAGTGTACAGAATGAGTTTATCAAGTGAGCTAGTGTATAGTGAGTGTACAGAATGAGTGTATCAAGTCAGCTAGTGTATAGTGGGTGTACAGAATGAGTTTATCAAGTGAGCTAGTGTATAGTGAGTGTACAGAATGAGTGTATTAAGTGAGCTAGTGTATAGTGAGTGTACAGAATGAGTTTATCAAGTCAGCTAGTGTATAGTGAGTGTACAGAATGAGTTTATCAAGTCAGCTAGTGTATAGTGAGTGTACAGAATGAGTTTATCAAGTCAGCTAGTGTATAGTGAGTGTACAGAATGAGTGTATCAAGTCAGCTAGTGAATAGTGAGTGTACAGAATGAGTGTTTCAAGTGAGCTAGCATACAGAATGTTTCAAACGATCTAATGTACAGAGTGAGTGTTTCAAGTGAGTTAGTGTACAGAGTGTTTCAAGTGAGTTAGTGTACAGAGTGTTTCAAGTGAGTTAGTATGTAGAGTGTATGTTTCAAACGGGCTAATGTACAGAGTGAGTGTTTCAAGTGAGTTAGTGTACAGAGTGTTTCAAGTGAGTTAGTTTCCTAGTGTTTCAAGTGAGCTAGTATGTAGATTGTATGTTTCAAACGGGCTAATGTACAGAGTGAGTGTTTCAAGTGAGTAAGTGTCGTAGTGTTTCAAGTGAGTTAGTGTACAGAGTGTTTCAAGTGAGTTAGTGTACAGAGTGTTTCAAGTGAGTTAGTATATAGAGTGTATGTTTCAAGTGAAGTGTACAGAAAGCTAGTGTTGAGAGTCAGGGTACAGAAAGCTAGAATACAGAGTGAGTGTACAGAAAGCTAGTGAACAGTAAGTGTACAGAAAGCTAGGATACAGAGTGAGTGTACAGAAAGCTAGTGAACAGTAAGTGTACAGAAAGCTAGGATACAGAGTGAGTGTACAGAAAGCTAGTGAACAGTAAGTGTACAGAAAGCTAGGATACAGAGTGAGTGTACAGAAAGCTAGTGAACAGTAAGTGTACAGAAAGCTAGGATACAGAGTGAGTGTACAGAAAGCTAGTGAACAGTAAGTGTACAGAAAGCTAGGATACAGAGTGAGTGTACAAGAATTGAAGCAAGAATCAAGTTTAAAGTCCTCTGCATGGCATACAAATGTCGAAATAATTCTGCACCACTATACCTTTCAAAGATGTTAAATGACTACATCCCTGCAAAAACTCTTTGTTCACAGAATTTGAACTTTCTCAAGATACCAAGCTCTAATCATACCAGTTATGGACAGAAATCATTTAGTTATGCTGCTCCCCGACTTTGGAATCAACTTCCTCATGTCCTCAAGATATCGCCTTCATTGACTGTTTTTAAATCAAAACTCAAAACTTATCTTTTTTCAAGCTATTATTCCTAGATTTTTCCCACTGACGGAATTATCTGACTTTGTGTACTATATTTATTCATATGTTATAACTCATACTTTTCTCTTTGATTTTATTCATGCCAATACTTCACATCATTACCCTTTATTCTAACATGTATATGCGCTTTGAGCATGCACCTTGTGTATGGATATAGCGCTTTATAAATACTCATTATTATTATTATTATTATTACAGAAAGCTAGTGAACAGTAAGTGTACAGAAAGCTAGGATACAGAGTGAGTGTACAGAAAGCTAGTGAACAGTAAGTGTACAGAAAGCTAGGATATAGAGTGAGTGTACAGAAAGCTAGGATATAGAGTGAGTGTACAGAAAGCTAGTGAACAGTAAGTGTACAGAAAGCTAGGATACAGAGTGAGTGTACAGAAAGCTAGTGAACAGTAAGTGTACAGAAAGCTAGGATACAGAGTGAGTGTACAGAAAGCTAGTGAACAGTAAGTGTACAGAAAGCTAGGATACAGAGTGAGTGTACAGAAAGCTAGTGTTCAGTAAGTGTACAGAAAGCTAGGATACAGAGTGAGTGTACAGAAAGCTAGTGAACAGTAAGTGTACAGAAAGCTAGGATACAGAGTGAGTGTACAGAAAGCTAGTGAACAGTAAGTGTACAGAAAGCTAGGATACAGAGTGAGTGTACAGAAAGCTAGTGAACAGTAAGTGTACAGAAAGCTAGGATACAGAGTGAGTGTACAGAAAGCTAGTGAACAGTAAGTGTACAGAAAGCTAGGATACAGAGTGAGTGTACAGAAAGCTAGTGAACAGTAAGTGTACAGAAAGCTAGGATACAGAGTGAGTGTACAGAAAGCTAGTGAACAGTAAGTGTACAGAAAGCTAGGATACAGAGTGAGTGTACAGAAAGCTAGTGAACAGTAAGTGTACAGAAAGCTAGGATACAGAGTGAGTGTACAGAAAGCTAGTGAACAGTAAGTGTACAGAAAGCTAGGATACAGAGTGAGTGTACAGAAAGCTAGTGAACAGTAAGTGTACAGAAAGCTAGGATACAGAGTGAGTGTACAGAAAGCTAGTGAACAGTAAGTGTACAGAAAGCTAGGATACAGAGTGAGTGTACAGAAAGCTAGTGAACAGTAAGTGTACAGGAAGCTAGGATACAGTGAGTGTACAGAAAGCTAGTGAACAGTAAGTGTACAGAAAGCTAGGATACAGAGTGAGTGTACAGAAAACTAGTGTTTATAGAAAGGTAGAGTACAGACCTGTTTGAGCTTTTTGATGTCTTCATCAAGTTCCAGGTTGTCCAGGATGACGGCCACAAACAAGCTGATGACAATCTGCAGCAACACACTCCACATTACATTTCCTTCATCTACTGTGCTTTCAGTATTACAGTAGGCTTTATATTCACTTCATCATTACTCATTCTATACTATATCCTCCATTTTACTCAATTACAAAGGTATCTTTTTATAAATTTGTATTGATGGTTTTGGTTTTGGTATCAAATATACATCTCAAATATACTTTCCCAAACAGTTAGCATTAGTTTCCCACAAAAGGGATGTTGCAGTCTTTGATATGTCATTGTTCTACTAGCCAAGATAAAATAAGGATAACATTTATCTGTTTCTGCTATTATCAAAGTTGCCTCACACAAGGCATACATAATCAGCACAAACACTTAATACTATGAAAAAGGAATCAACATATGACATAATAAAAACATAAGAAAGAAGAGTGAGAAATCTAGTGCAGTGTTAGACATGAAATATCTATTGTCATTCATCATTCTTTATGGCAAGATGTTCAACAGTTCAATAGATTTATATAATGTCTATATCTCAAATCCAAAAGAATTCAAAACAAAAAAAAGTGAAAAATAACATATGAGTTACTAATATTGGTTTTCTTTATCATTTAACATTAACACATTACTGGCCAAAGGTTACAGCTCCAAGCAAAGGCTTGACTTCAAGTCAGTTTCCTCGGGAGTTGATCTAGTCTAAGTGTCCAAGAGTTACAAGTCAAGTGCTACTTTGTTCAGTGACAGCTGCAAAGAAAGGAAACTGAAGAATACAACGATATGTGTACAGCAAATCAAAGATGGCGGCCCATCCCGTCAAGCCCCCCACAGATTGTCTTCTCCACCTTCCTCTCCCCTATCTCTCCTCTTTGTCCCTGTCTATCCACTGACCAATCTGATGCAAGTGTCTTCCCAACTTGAGTTTCTCTCTAGTAGAGACCACAAGGTGGCTGGAGACTTGCATCAGACAGAACGGGACTCTGCATGTGTACAGGGAGCCCCGTCTCCTCACCCAACTCCACCCTGGCTCAGCTCTGGCTCCCAACAACTTGCTCCACTTCAATAATACATCCTGTGCATTCAAACTTGGACTCTCTTAGAAAAATATAAAAGATATGTTCTGTTTGCAGATATATTTAGTTTTAAAAAGAGAGCCATATGGCTTAGCGGCTCAATAGATTTATCATGTCTAAGGTTATGCCTAACAAACGAGTATGACAAAGTATGTCCGATGTGGTCTCTTTTATAGTTCACACAGGTTATCAAATTTACAGCTGGCTGAGGCCTGTCGACAAGAAAGTAACGGATAGGTATTAAAAGGTGTTTTCTCTGTCTCTGTCACCTTCAACTGAATGAACCACCTCTCTAAGTTCATACCAGTTAGTAATATGTTACCCCTAGCCAAAACAATATAGCCCCCCCTTCTCTTACCTGGAATAAGCCACAACTCAACTGACAAAAAGATATTTACAATGAGTAATATATAAACGGCCTGAGCATCAACACATAAGACCAGACTACATCAGCTGTAAACTTGTTCTGTGAACAGCTGGGAAGAAGAGAAAGCTACTGCTTGTTGATTAGAAATGGTATATTTGTACAAACCTTAGTCTCCAACCAACAGAGAACTTATTCTGAAAATTTGAGCTTTTTGGCGGTATGGGTTCGTGAAGAGAAGTAGACTTACATTGGGGAGGTGGACCTCCTGCCACGCCTATATACATTTCTCATTAGTTGTTTGAGGGAGATGTCTTCTAGGCCTATATTTGAGATCCAGTAAACATGTACAAATATCTATTCTCTAGGTGCAAGTAAGATCGGAAAAAAATCTGCTTTGAGACTGAAGCAGTTCTAAGGCAGATGTTGAAAAGTGTTAAGATTAAGAACAACTTGCGCCAACCACGAAGACCCATGCCTTAAGCCCATTAGGCCTTATGATTAACATATTGATACGTAAAACGTTATAACATTGTTTTATGTTCTTCGATCCCTTCATCTTTAGAAAAATGTTTTATCAATCAGATAAACAGTATAAACAACATTCTGACAATAGTTTCAGTGGTGAGCACCTTCATTGTTGAGAACTGACTGCCATACATAGAGTTGAGGTTTGAGACAGGCACACAAAATCAGACAAATATCTGAGGACACATCAAATCTCCCCGTCACAGGCTACAGCTAGTACACACATTGAATACAAAGAGTACACTTAGTGACATACAGGGAGGCAGACCATGGTACAGAGCACTGCAAGTGCAGTCAACATCAAGTGATGCCAGCACACTTAGCACAGGGTGAAGCCAGCACACTCAGCACCAGGTGAAGCCAGCACACTCAGCACTGGGTGAAGCCAGCATACTCAGCACCAGGTGAAGCCAGCACACTCAGCACTGAGTGAAGCCAGTACCCTCAGCACCGGGTGAAGTCAGCACACTCAGCACTGAGTGGAAGCCAGCACACTCAGCACCGGATGAAGCTAGCACACTCAGCACCGGATGAAGCCAGCACACTCAGCACCAAGTGAAGCCAGCACACTCAGCACTGGGTGAAGCCAACACACTCAGCACCGGGTGAAGCCAGCACACTCAGCACCGGGTGAAGCCAGCACACTCAGCACTGGATGAAGCCAGCACACTCAGCACCGGGTGAAGCCAGCACACTCAGCACTGGGTGAAGCCAGCACACTCAGCACTGGGTGAAGCCAGCATTCTCAGCAACAAGTGAAGCCAGCACACTCAGCACTGGGTGAAGCCAGCACACTCAGCACTGGGTGAAGCCAGCACACTCAGCACTGGGTGAAGCCAGCACACTCAGCACCGGGTGAAGCCAGCACACTCAGCACCGGGTGAAGCCAGCACACTCAGCACTGGATGAAGCCAGCACACTCAGCACCGGGTGAAGCCAGCACACTCAGCACCGGGTGAAGCCAGCACACTCAGCACTGGGTGAAGCCAGCATTCTCAGCACTGGATGAAGCCAGCACACTCAGCACCGAGTGAAGCCAGCACACTCAGCACCGAGTGAAGCCAGCACACTCAGCACTGGGTGATGCCAGCACACTCAGCACTGAGTGAAGCCAGCAGTCTCAGCACTGGGTGAAGCCAGCACACTCAGCACTGGATGAAGCCAGCACACTCAGCACCAAGTGAAGCCAGCACACTCAGCACTGGGTGAAGCCAGCATTCTCAGCACCGGGTGAAGCCAGCACACTCAGCACCGGGTGAAGCCAGCACACTCAGCACAGGATGAAGCCAGCACACTCAGCACCGGGTGAAGCCAGCACACTCAGCACTGAGTGGAAGCCAGCACACTCAGCACTGGGTGAAGCCAGCACACTCAGCACTGGGTGAAGCCAGCACACTCAGCACCGGGTGAAGTCAGCACACTCAGCACTGAGTGGAAGCCAGCACACTCAGCACTGGATGAAGCCAGCACACTCAGCACCAAGTGAAGCCAGCACACTCAGCACCAGGTGAAGCCAGCACACTCAGCACCGGGTGAAGCCAGCACACTCAGCACCGAGTGAAGCCAGCACACTCAGCACCGGGTGAAGCCAGCACACTCAGCACCGAGTGAAGCCAGCACACTCAGCACTGGGTGAAGCCAGCACACTCAGCACCGAGTGAAGCCAGCACACTCAGCACCGAGTGAAGCCAGCACACTCAGCACCGAGTGAAGCCAGCACACTCAGCACCGAGTGAAGCCAGCACACTCAGCACCGGGTGAAGCCAGCACACTCAGCACCGAGTGAAGCCAGCACACTCAGCACTGGGTGAAGCCAGCACACTCAGCACCGAGTGAAGCCAGCACACTCAGCACCAAGTGAAGCCAGCACACTCAGCACTGGGTGAAGCCAGCACACTCAGCACCGGGTGAAGCCAGCACCCCTGAGCACTGGGTGAAGCCAGCATTCTCAGCACTGGATGAAGCCAGCACACTCAGCACCGAATGAAGCTAGTATCCTCAGCACCGGGTGAAGCCAGCACACTCAGGACTGGGTGAAGATAGCACCACCAGCACTCTAATCATAAGGTGAAGCCAGTACGCCAGCACCAAGGGAAACCAGACAGCACTATACTCTTCTATTAACCAAACAAATATATATATATGTATATGTATAAGTAAAGTATAACATATTGCAGCCTATATTCAAATATCTTAAAAATTACTCAGTATATTTCCTAATAAGGAATTTAAGAGCAGTTTTGAATGGTTTTTGGATGCAGTTGAGCATGCAGAGGGAATGAGGTAGTTGAATGTAGGCTGACTGAGAATACGTAGGATATTATCTATATAGTAGGTAGGTATTTCTACAGAGTCAGCTCTGTAATGTACAGCATCTTTAGTTTGTAGCAATCATATACACCCACAAACTGAACATGCTATTCTTATTCCTTGCTTTGGTAGATAATATTCCTATGGTCCTAATCTAGTCAACGAGATATTTGTCTGAAGAAGTCAATGATACATGAATGCATTCAGATGATGTGCTCAAATATGTAAATTCTTTCTTGATGTGTTTGAGTTCATCTAATTCAGCGATTGCTGTTATGTATCAGGACCTGACATACACATCAACCTTCCACTTTGGAGTTGACAGCTACTTCTCTTCCCCTCATAAAGTAAGGACATCTTTCTTCTGAATAGTAGTGTTCAATATCTGAGAACACAGTAACTTCCACTCACCTACTGACTCAGGATAATAGTTCTCTAATGCTGCCTCTAATTTTAAATGAAAAATATAAGTAGAGTCCCATCCACTCAAAGAGGGAAGAAGTCAGTTTGCCCAAAGATTACTGTTATTATATCAACAAATAGTTGTGTACGTAAACATTTCAGGACTCACTGTTATTGAACACAACCAAATTAGAATTCTTCATAATTCTCTGTCAGATTTACACAGAATTCTACATCCTCCAAATGTAACTTAAGTACCTTGAATAAAAAAATAATGCAAAGGCCTGGCAATGCTACAGACCAGCTGCCTGTGTCTCTTCAGACACACATTAACACTGAAATACAAACAGACTGCCAGTACCAACACATATTTGAGCAAACAGAATAAATAAAATCATCATAGAAGAAAACAGAGAAGACTGTTCTGTGATAACTTGACAGGCTAGGTTGCCATGGTGACGGGAATTAAAACACGACGATATTGAGGATGCCCAAAGCTGTCAACAAATGCTGACTACATTAAGAGTGACAGGACGACTGGTGTGGGTCACTACTCACCAGTGTGACGAATAGATGGTAGAATATGAAATAGATGGCGACCAGAGGAGCGATTCTCTCCCCAGTCCTCCACATTGTGATATGCATTACGTCAATCCAGCCTTTTTGCGTTTGAATTTGAAACATAGACATGAAGGCCTGTCAGAAAAGAGAAGAAAGAACAATACATATTGGGAGCACACAGCAAGCATTTGCACCAGGGCAATGATTCACATTCATCTGACACACCTCTTGCTTGTATAAGGGCAATGATTCACATTCATCTGACACACCTCTTGCTTGTATAAAGGCAATGATTCACATTCATCTGACACACCTCTTGCTTGTTTCTGGGCAATGATTCACATTCATCTGACACACCTCTTGCTTGTATCTGGGCAATGATTCACATTCATCTGACACACCTCTTGCTTGTATCTGGGCAATGATTCACATTCATCTGACACACCTCAGTAGATGATAAGTACTCACCTCTTGCTTGTATAAGGGCAATGATTCACATTCATATGACACACCTCTTGTTTGTATCAGGGCAATGATTCACATTCATCTGACACACCTCTTGCTTGTATCTGGGCAATGATTCACATTCATCTGACACAATGGCACAATCATGTCCGACACACCTCTCACTTGTACCAGTGATATGATACAATATATCAGACACACCTCACTTGTACCAGGGACATGATACATAACAAATCAGACACACTTCTCAATTGTACCAAAGACATGATACACTCACATCATCAACATCTCTCACTTGAACCAGAGATATGATAAAAATTATCAGACACACCTCTCACTTTACCAGGGACGGTTTGTTAAATTTAAGGACATGGTACACTTACATCAGACACTTTGCTCACTTGTACCTAGGATATGGTACACTTACATCAGACACCTTTCTCACATGTATCAAGGATATGGTATACTTATATCAGACACATCTCTCACATGTATCAAGGATATGGTACACTTTCATCAGATACATCTCTCACATGTATCAAGGATATGGTACACTTACATCAGATACATCTCTCACATGTATCAAGGATATGGTACACTTTCATCAGATACATCTCTCACTTGTATCAAGGATATGGTACACTTTCATCAGATACATCTCTCACATGTATCAAGGATATGGTACACTTTCATCAGATACATCTCTCACTTGTATCAAGGATATGGTACACTTTCATCAGATACATCTCTCACATGTATCAAGGATATGGTACACTTATATCAGACACATCTCTCACATGTATCAAGGATATGGTACACTTTCATCAGATACATCTCTCACATGTATCAAGGATATGGTATACTTACATCAGATACATCTCTCACATGTATCAAGGATATGGTACACTTACATCAGATACATCTCTCACATGTATCAAGGATATGGTACACTTACATCAGATACATCTCTCACTTGTAACAATGATATGGTACACTTTCATCAGATACATCTCTCACATGTATCAAGGATATGGTACACTTTCATCAGATACATCTCTCACTTGTAACAATGATATGGTACACTTTCATCAGATACATCTCTCACTTGTAACAATGATATGGTACACTTTCATCAGATACATCTCTCACATGTATCAAGGATACGGTACACTTTCATCAGATACATCTCTCACATGTATCAAGGATATGGTACACTTTCATCAGATACATCTCTCACTTGTAACAATGATATGGTACACTTTCATCAGATACATCTCTCACTTGTAACAATGATATGGTACACTTTCATCAGATACATCTCTCACTTGTAACAATGATATGGTACACTTTCATCAGATACATCTCTCACTTGTACCTAGGATATGGTACACTTTCATCAGATACATCTCTCACTTGTACCAGTGGTGACCAAACATATAAGTAAATATTGGGTGTATTATATGCATAACATCCGCTGAATGTAAATCTCAGACTCAATCAGGGAAATGAAGACATGCAATCAAACTTGTGAGTAATGCTGGTTATGGTTTGTTACATTTTACAAGTCCTGTGACGATTTGAACATGCAGGTCAGTACGGGGAGATTGAGTATAAAGTTTAATATTGTATGTATTCGGAAAGTTTTGAGAAGGTTAGCAGCAGTACGGAGGGCACTACTCAGTGTTAGTGGAGGTGAGTCAGGTGGACCCCGGTTACTGCCAGCTGTAGATGCAGTCCACCACAAAGATTAACCATGCACAGATGAGACAGACTGCAGACAAGGGTGGCCCATATGCTGCCTCACACAGAGTTAGTTGACTTTGGTTATGTCGATGTGTAGGAGCAGTTCAGATGAGTAGGCAGCTTATAGAGAGGGAAGGGGTTAGTGGGAGGGACAAGGGCCAGTAAGTGGGAGGGGCTACTCACCATGGTAACAAATTGATGAAATAACAAGAAATATATGGCACACAAAGCCTGTAGGAAGCTGCCAGACACATGTTTCAACACGTCGAAAATCTCAATCCAACCCTCTTGTGTGAGGATTTGGAACATGGACTTAAAAGCCTGATATGGAACAAACAATACACCAGCATCATTCAGGGTTAGACCAGACCGTACTCATTTTAGGTAAATCGGTTCCAGTAAGAACATCATAACTAATATTCAAGCCTTTAACCTGCTCCTGAATGGTCCAATGACTAATTTCATTCATATTGTCAAATTTAGGTGAGTATTTTGCACAAAATATCAGCATTTACTATGAGATGGCAACAAGCTTTTAATCTATTTGCTACAAAATCATATCCTAAAAGTACATCTGTACTTGTAGATCTAACTACCTTTGCAATGTTGTAATAATATCATGCTTTACAAAGAGTACTCAAACATAAAAGTCAAACATGGATCAACCAATGATTTAATGTTTTGAATCATTTAAACACAGATAAAATTTACTTCTTTCTAAAATTCCTATTAATGAAAATATACAATTAATGTATCTGGTGTTAAAAAGTTCTAGTGTTAATATTCCATAACTAGAAATATGAGCATGTGATGCACTGGGAAATCCCCCGCCATAACTCTGAATCCAACCTTTCATCATAAACTTATTTATTTGCAACTTATGCACTTAGTTCAAATTGTTTCCATGGAAAACAGAATAATAAAAAGATTAAAAATAACCTCAGTTGCAAATGGCAGCACTCCACATCTAGGTCTAGTCAAAAACTAGACTCATAAAATGTTACAATATTGAATTTCAGATAGAAGAATGAAAAGGTGCCTACCCCTTAAGTGCGCCAAGTTCAAATTGTTTTCATGGAAACCATAAACATAAATAAAAACAAGAGCCCATAACAATATCTGAATTAATAATGATAATGAAACTTATCTCACAGTTGCCTAAATGTGAAAGATAGTGTGTGTGAGAGATCCATGTGTACCTGGGGGAACGTCTCAAACTTGTCAAAGTCCTGGATGAAGCAGAAGAGCTGGAGGGAGATACTGGACGCGATGATCAGCAGACACATGGTGAACAGGATCAGGCTGCCCAGCTTCCGGCCTGGACCGAAGATCTGAAACACCCACCGAAATTAACAGTCTTGGAAGAAAGCTCCTCATAACATCGTAATGTCAACCCAGCTAACGTTGGGCAGGTTTGTCAGGACAGAATTAATCCTCTATGTTCAAAATACCTCAACACAGTTTTCTAGCTTTAGAAGTGCACCTTTTCTTGAGGAAAGTTGACATAACTGCTCTGAGATCACATGATGCATCCCTGCTTCATCTAACAACAACACCCTACTCTGTTCTTTCTCTGGCCTTAGAAGTTCAAAGGCTTGAATGCATCTTTTCCGAAGCAATAATCCACTGCATTGTTTTGTATAAACTGACAGGGATAAAGAGTGAACACCTGGTGGATAAAAATAAAACTGAAACTCCAGTATGGTAAATGCTTTTATCATATGATTAACAAGACAATACTTAATAGGAAAATAAGAAGGCAGGACTTTTAACAATAAATTTGAAAATAACCCTAAAATGAAGGTAGGGTACCACAGATGAAGAAAAACGGCGAGTGCAACAATGTCATATCAACTTTAGCATCAGTCAATGGTACTCAATAGTGTGTATGACCGCATCGATGGTCAATGCACTCATGGAAACGTCATCTCCTTCTGATGACATCATTGGGTATCCTGTCCCACCATTGAACCAAGGTATTTTCAAGTACATTATGATTAGCTGTTGGAAAACAATGCGGTCAAGGTACTCCCAAAGGCATTAAATGGGGTTAAGAGCGTGCTGGCCATGCGAGTACTTGTACATTGCTGTTGTTGGTCTCACAGTGTTTGGTCTGGCGCTACCATTTTGCAGTATGGTTCCCTGCCTTTGATTTCGGATGAATGGCACTACTACAAGTTGAAAAATTGTGCCCCTGTATGCTTTGGCGTTCAGATTTCCATTGAATATCACTAATCTTGTTTGCTGGTTGCCACAAATCCTATCCCAAACCATTACATAACCTTCACTGAAAGCATGGACTTCCTGAATACAGTTAGGGGCCAGGCACTCTCCTTTTGGATGGTAAACTCTTGCACCTGAACAATCCAAACCTGCTTTCAACACCTAAGTTAGAAATTTGAGCCTTCATGTTAGAAAGATGTTACTCTTCAAATTTCAGTCTCATATGTCAAATAGTTCTGAAGAAAACTTTATTTAGATTTTAGGAAAATGTCAGCTTTAGGGATGCAGTGCTTTCTGAGGAGTATGAGGCTACAAATGTCACAAAGATGACGATTATCAAAACCTAATTTCAATTGAAGGTATTCCTCTTTTGCCTTCTCTCAAAACCACTTGGCACTTTTTCATTACTTTTCACATTTGTAAAGATCAAAATATATATATGCCCAGCAAAAAAGTAAGGATGCGACATATGTATAGAATTTCACGTTTTATAATGCTGGAATGTTCGCCCAAATGTGATTGCACCCGCCATGAGAATCAGAAAAGCCAGATCAAAGGCTGTTGCTTAGAAGACTGGCACTTGCGTGCTGCTGCCCAACAGGTAAAACGATACTAATGAGTAAGCTGGGATTTAGTCCTCCAAATAATCCTTCGGAGTCAGAACATTGTCGGGAAACTCCTACCATCTTTCATTGCATATAACTTTTGAACTGGCAGACATATTCTAACATTACTTTCTCATGGTATAATATCTACAATTCCATACATACCAGTAATCATCCGTGTATGCCGCTTAGTATTAGGGATTTTATTCAACTGGAAATAAAGATCTTTAGAAGCTTATAGAAATGGAACTAGAGGTCGTATTGTAATAATTTTTTTATAATCATAAAGAGGAATAATGTATTATAAATTCCTTTTAAGATTTGAGATGCATGATCAGATTTCATTACCTTGAAATGAAGACAATCTTTTGATTGTAATAAAAAGTGTTGGATATCTATCCATTTCCATACAGCATTTATGGACTAGTTTTGTATAAAATGATCAAATACATCTGGAATTTGCCATGTAAACACACCATATATTGTAAAAATGGTCATGTCTCGCAGCACTGGATAATTCAGCCACTGGTACTAATAAGGCATTAACGGTAGCGATGCGGATGCTGGAAAATTAAGCTATGGGGGCAAAACTGGTCAAACTAATAATCAGCAACGTAAGGGTTGTACGAGGGAGAGTCAATAAATTCATAGAAGTGAGTATTGATACACCCCTGAAGACATTATTGAAATAGGCCATCTGATGACAGTTTACAAACATAAACAACCCTTCCCAATCATTTACTTGAGATTTACAGCCTGTTGGTACAGGTACCCTCCTGTAATCATGGAAAGTTCTAAAACTGAGCACATGCGATTATTTAGTTTCTCATGAAAGAAGGGGTGAATGCGACCGACATACATAAAATGTATGACCAATGTGTATGGGAAAGATGCTCCTCAAGATTCTACTGTTGCAAAATGGTCAGCTGAGTCACATCTCCTTGGACGATAATCAAGGTCAGGAAGACCTGTGGAAGCCATTAGGGACTAGGGGTTAATCATGTCTGATTGTAGAGTAAAGTTAGATGAGATATCTTCAGAGTGTGGCATTTCTCATTGAAGTGTTTGCACCATAATTAATTTGCACTTTCACATGTCAAAGGTGACTGCAAGATGGGTGCCACGAAATATAAATGCACCAGATCCACAACAGAGTTGAATCCAGTTGTGAGCTCTTGGATTCAAAGGACAAGATACTTTTAAACTATAAACCACCTAAAACTACAATAACAGGAGCCCACTATGCTGACTTATTGAAGCAATTTAGAGCCGCGTGTTAATTGCTGGAGTTATGCTTCTTCATGACAACACTCCACTGCAAAAGAGTCATATTCAAAGGCTGCTTTTCGACAATGTGGCTTTGAACAACTTTACCATTCCCCTTAAAGTCCAGATCTGGCCCCAAACAACTTCTTTCTGTTTCACAATTTGAAATCCCACTTGCTTGGTACAAGATTTAGCGATGATGAACTCAATGGAGCCACTGAGGCATAGCTGAGGGGCCAGTCAGACTTAAAGACAAATGGGCAAAGTGCATCGAGGTCCAGGGAGATTATATTGAGAAATAAAATCAATATCACAACCAATTGCTTTTTTTTAATATTCACTTCTATGAACTTAATGACATCCACTCGTATATTCAACTTATAGTTGTCTTTGTATTCTGTAATCTTACTTTGAAAGTATCATCAATAATTAAATCGTAGGCCGTCAAAAGTTTAACTTTAATTCTTCTGTTTAAGCAGGCATTTTTAAAAATGACATTTAAGTGTTGTGTAATAAGCGCCTTCTGATAGTTAGCCAAGTTACAGGAGTTAAATTAGATTGCACCTTGATGTTAACCTGTAACATGTTTTTATATAGACTTTGCATTCTGTATTTTTATTGCGTGATGGTAACTTAGTGAAAAACAATCAAAAAACATGAAACCATAACAGCATAATTTTGATTTTGAAAATTCCTAACAGTTTGTTTAAACTGGAATACAATTAAAGGTATGTTACAGTATAATATGGTTGACTGATAAAAGACAGAGGTATAAAACAAGTAAAGAAGTGAGCACAGCTCACATACCCCCGCTTCAAACTATAGTCTGGCTTTCTTTGTTGGTCTTACCCTCAAAAAGCTCACTTAGGGATCATGGTTGATAAGTGTATTAAGTTTGTTGAAGCTAGCATGTATAGTTTAGGAGATATGCTCAGGAAAAAGCACTTTGTCAGATAGTCATTGTTTTAGTAACGTTTCCATGTAAAACGCAAAAAATAAAAATAATTTTTTGGTCTTACCCTCAAGAGACGCACCAATATGGATAAGTGTATGAAGTTTGGTGATGATAGCATGTATGGTTTAGAAGATATACTCCGGACAAAGGACTTCATCATTTTCAATTCACTGTTTTAGTCATGTTTCCATGGAAAGCGCAAAAAAAATAAAAATCATTTGTTGGTCTAACCCTCAAAAGGCACATCATGATCTAAGGATCATGGTTGATAAGTGTATGAAGTTTGGTGAAGCTAGCATGTATAGTTTAGGAGATATGCTCCGGACAAAGATTTGTGACGGACGGACAGACGGACAGACAGACGGACAGACAGACGGACAGACGGACAGACAGAATGAACGCTATATACCCCCGCTTACGCTGTAAGGCGGGGGTATAATAAAGGAAGATCAATGAAGTAGCTATTGAAGCCGAATTGGGCCTTGAAAATAGGAAAAATCATAACAATGAACTCCAATAATAAGAATACGCTGCAGTAACTTTAGAGTTATGCTCCGGAAACTAACCCTTCCCTTCAAAATGATTAAGTCCAAAATGTTGCCATGGAAACAAAAAAATCAATTGAAAAAGAAGTTGAAACACCCAAAAGGCACATCTACATGATATGAATAGGATGTATACAAAATTTGGTGAAGATTGGTCAAGTAATTTCAGAGTTAAGCTCCGGAAACGAATGGGAGTCCTAACACGGACACGGACACAGTCCCAGACGCGGACACGGACGCGGACATGGACGCGGACATGGACGAGGACGCGGACGCAGACAGGGATGGATGGCTGATTCAGACGGTAGGGAACTCAGCCTAAACCAATATTTCTCCCAACCCTTCAGGGGGAGACATGATAACGGAAGTATACCAAAGACTAAACAAACATGCACTCTTTTAGAAACGTTGTCCATAACTTAGCTGAACTTAAACGCCTACTTTTCCTACCACTAATTTCTCCCCCACCAAACTATCTACATAAAGATTAACTAACCAGAATTCCCATGTGTCATGGTGACCTCTCTGTATCTACCTAATATAGTTCTATCAATTATTCCTTCACAAAATCCTAAAAATTACCCAACTATTTCCCCCATCCATCTACTAACTAATACCTACACCTAATGACTATTTCACCTAAGAGAACTAAAGCGCCAGAGGGAATTCCCCCTTAAAGGCAGTGGACTCACTGAGCACGGAACACCGCAGAGTAAGACAATGATAACGGTCGCATCAGGGTCTTATATACCCAGTGTGCTAACCCCTGAAAGGTCGTGTCAAGCCTTGTCATTGGCCAGCAACAATACACAACTTCACTGCGGTACTGCATCCCTACCAGTTTCACCGAAAAACAAACATGGCGGACACTGAAACGATATAGATATAGGAATAGATACCCAGATCAATTACCAAGAAAGGAAACTCCAAAGCAATCTTACTGCCAAAACATGAGTAATAAATGGAATAAATGACTACTAGATAACAACGTCAATTATTGTTGTGAAAACGAGACTAAAATCCACCCTATTTATTCAAATACCTAATGGTTTACTTTAGCGAACACGTATATTGAAAAGCCACCCATAAACATAAACGACCAATAAAATTACTTTATTAGTTTATACCACCAAGCAACCTGTTTATAATGAATTAGTTACCAAGTTTTCTACAGTTGAAAACCATTTGTCAACCCCCTATCATTATTTGTGAAATCACTTTCTTATTCAAGGGAGCACATCATCCTGCAGTTTTAGAAATATCTAAAAGTCTTTGTCACTGAAGATCCAAGTGAAGATGCCCAAAAAGCTCTTTCAATAATGCTTTGCTTTATTTCATTTCTTCAACTATATGAGTAGCGGTACTATACACCTATATGCTGTATGAACTGATTATGATAATTGTGTACCTAGAAGATAAAAAATAGTATGAATTGTTGACTGCAACAGTATCATTAATGCTAATAACTCTAAAAATAGTTTGGTGACAGCCAAATTTTCTTACATTTTTAGATAAAACACACTGTAAACTTGCTACTTAGAAAGAAAAGACTTCCTAAATATTCTATTTGTTTGTCAATTGTCTCCTTAACAAAGGGGATTTTCACCTACCTTGAAACAGAAATCCTCCAGCATAGGACTGGCCTTGATAAGTCTGACTACACGCAGCACCTGTAACCCACCGTACACTCATGGTCAGGGAAGCAGCTTTCATTCAGTATACTAACTATATCAAGCAAATGTTGAAGGTCTAAAACAAATTGGTTTTTTAGAAAAAGAGAGAGAGAGAGAGAGAGAGAGAGAGAGAGAGAGAGAGAGAGAGAGAGAGAGAGAGAGAGAGAGAGAGAGAGAGAGAGAGAGAGAGAGGAGAGAGAGAGAGAGAGAGGAGAGAGAGAGAGAGAGAGAGAGAGAGAGAGAGAGAGAGAGAGAGAGAGAGAGAGAGAGAGAGAGAGAGAGAGAGGAGAGGGGGAGAGAGAGAGGGGGAGAGAGGGGGGTGGGGGGTAGGGGGAGGGAGAGACAGACAGAGACAGAGGGTCAGAGACAGAGAGACAATCTACAATAAGAATACAATAAGAAGATCAACAATTTTTCGGAGATAAAGATTTTAAAGAAAATGCCTGCCACAGCGGGTCAGTCAAAAAGTTACAATTCGAAACTCCTCGATGTGAGATGCCTTCACACAAAGTTTAAGCTTTGCAACTGTTTTGGAGGAGAAGTCAATAATGTTGACAAAGCCAAACGGACGAGGAGAAAAGGTCATGCCATAAACCCATCTGACTTTATAGGTCTGATGAGGTAATCATTACAACAATTCATGAAGTGTTACTATCAAAGATGGACTCATATACTTGATGACCAATTTGTGCATTCAACTATAGTGATTACTATTTAATCACGACAACTTCTATAACCTCGCCTACTTGATGCCAATGGGTGGAATTGAACAATGCTGTGTTTTCTTAAACCCTGTTATACCATGAACATCTAACTGTTGATTGCTTTGGTTGAAATTCCATCTGTTAAAGCAACTTTTAAGTCTTCATGAAAAAAATGAGGCACTGCTTTGTTTTTAGGGCCTTGTCTCTTATTTCAGATTTTCTGAGATCAAAGGTACTAGAGAAGCGAATGAAATAGTGATAATTTTACGGTCAGATAGATGGATGGCCACAGCCATATTACATAAAGAATAATCAACAAGATGCAAGGAATTACAGTTTTCTGTCCCGAGTGGATCGCTAAAGCTCGGAATTTATCACAATAGATTAAGAGGGACAGTTAAACTGTTATTCAAAGCTTTGACTTGGTTATTATTTTTCTTACCCAAGTCAATTTCAAGCATACATTCATGAAGGCAAGTTGCAAGTTAGCTCGGTCATTGCATTCATGTGCGACGAACAACGATTATTTCATATCTTCAATCGCACAGTCAAATGTAGACCCAGCAAATCGTAACGTGTTTATGGATCACATATCAGCAAGACAATCTCACATGAAGGAAACAGTAAACCAAACCACATATAAACATTTTACATTTCATGTTGATCCATACAAAAAGAATAACAAAGTTGTTTAGAAGTATCATTGACACGTAAAAATAAAAATATAGGTCTGTCAGCCAATCAGATCTCAATTTATATTTAGAAAAAACATAATTCGATTGACCATAATGAAAACTTTAATAACCGGCATATTTGTGCCCGCTTCAGTAAGACATGACATACCATAAGCCCAAGGTCTGATAAACTTAAAAAAGTGAATTCTACAAGTAGATTTCCCGTAAAGTATTGCTGTCTGTTGTCTGATTAAGTACCTGGAAGTAGGTGAGTTGAGATCTGTAGCACTCTGGGACGATATGGATGGTTGTTCCAATTGCTAGGAGCAACTCGAACTTATGGAGGGATCGCTTCAAGTAGCCAGTGAAGCCCAGACACCAGATCTTAAACAGGGCCTCAAGGTCAAACAGCAGTGTGAACACCACCTGAAACAAGCAACAAACAACAAGCTGAACACCCATGAAAACTGAAGCTTAAATTTGATAATTATTGTTGCCACAGACATGAACTTGGACATGTTTGATACCACACCAATGTCATTAGATTTAATATTTGATAAGAGTTCTTTAATTGATCCCCACTTTTATTTGCACCCATGACATGCCCATTAGGGGGGAACAACAATGTTATTATTATGAAAATTTGATATTCCTTTGCTAGTTGGTGTCAGAAAAGAAGCTTGTAAAGATAATGCCTCCAACACCCACAGGTTGTAGGATCAGGACTAGTGTGCAAATCCCTCGTTCAAGTTACCTCCCCTTAAAATGGAAGCTTTCTGAGTGAATCAGTCTTGCAGGAGAAGTAAAAAATGTGAAAAGTGATGGACAGAGGAAAACAGCCCATGTCATCTGGCTACTTAGACCTAATGAGTTTTCAGTCTAGATGTAACAGAAATAGAGCTGTGGACTCTGTAGCTTATCAGTCTTTGTATTGTAGATGTTCAAGACCAAGATACATAGTACTCCAGGTGAAATACATCACCAAAATCGTCCAGTGACAGCTCATTTGACAAGATATCTTAACAAAATATTGGAAGAAATTCAATAAATCCATATCATATTCTTCAATACCTATTACATATTATACATTATATTTCTGACAAAAGCTCTGGAATTAAGAATATGTAGAATTTTTTGTGCAAAATTTGCCTAAAGTATGCTAATTAGATCATCAATGATAAATGTTTCAAGAAGAGTAATTGGATCATCAAAAATATTCTAGAATACAGTGTATGCACTAAGTTTGGCAATTACATTGATTAAAACAGTCCGAATGTTGTATACCCCACTTCTTCATATTAATGCTTTTCAAATCCACTAATGACATTATAAAGACAAAAATCACTTTAAATAGGCAGAATGTAATTCTTTACACTCTTTATCTTGTACACTGGTGCTGCTGGTTGTCAGTGCTATTGAATCACTGGAGAACTGGCTCTCACCTCCGCATAGTAGAAGCCATCAAGTTTCTCATCAGGATCCTTGGTCTTGTGGTCAAAGTGGAGACTGGCCTCAGTGATGGCAGAGGCGAGTACCAGCAGCAGGATAAAGGTGTGGAAGAGGTTTGAGCGGATCACTCGCTGGAAGATAGGTGGCGCCAGACCCTGCGACTTGTTTTCGTCTAGGATAACCAGCTTCCACACAGTGCCATCATACATGATCACCTGCAATTTACACAATAGCAGCGGAGGCATAGCTGGTGAAACATGATAGATGAAGTGTTAGTCCCTTCAACTTTGAAGAATTAAGCTTCAAAGGGGTTTTAAAGCCATATGTCTATCTTGCCTTATGGGCCTCGTTGGTAAAGAAAAGAACCATTGACTCTGTTGGCTCATCAGTCTTTTCTGATTTATGATATATGAAGACTCTCTATGAGAGTATGGTATGGTTCGGATGCCCACCTGACACCGTTACAACAGGCAGTAGCAGTATATGTAACATA
Source organism: Phorcus lineatus (assembly GCA_921293015.1). Classification (NCBI taxonomy): domain Eukaryota; kingdom Metazoa; phylum Mollusca; class Gastropoda; order Trochida; family Trochidae; genus Phorcus; species Phorcus lineatus. The sequence goes on along the minus strand of OV121095.1, from coordinate 16,883,875 downwards.
TATACAGATAAATATCAACTTTGTCATTGTCCCAAAATTGAACATAATGATAAAAAGTTATATCACTAACATAAAGCCCCAGTTACATATAATCTATACATCACCAAGGCTTACTCACCTGTGAGGAGTCTGACTCTGCTGCACTGCCCCGTGGACCCCACATCTGTTGGAACTGTACTCTGATCTCTGCAAATGTCTCGATAATCACAGCTATAAACACATTCTGTAAATGAAAAGTTTTGAAAGATTAATGATAAGAAACATATACTCAAATAGTTTAACAAGGAAAAGGATGATCGAGATGAAATAGAGGAAGTTAACTTGACAAACTATAAAGGAGAAAGATTAGGGTTATCAAGTAAAGGAAGTTACCTTGACAAGCCATAGAGGAAAAAGATAAGGGTTATTAAGTAGAGGAACTTATCTTGACAAGTCATACAGGGAAAAAGATGAGGTGGATGAAGTAGAGAAAGGTCCCTTGACAAGCTATGCAAGGAAGATGAGGGGGATGAAGTAGAGGAAGGTCCCTTGACAAGCTATGAAAGGAAGATGGGCGGGATGAAGTAGAGGAAGGTCCCTTGACAAGCAAAGCAAGGAAAATAGGTGGGATGAAGTAGAGAAAGGTCCCTTGACAAGCTATGCAAGGAAGATCAGGGGGATGAAGTAGAGGAAGGTCCCTTGACAAGCTATGAAAGGAAGATGAGGGGGATGAAGTAGAGGAAGGCCCCTTGTCAAGCTATGCAAGGAAGATGGGCGGGATGAAGTAGAGAAAGGTCCCTTGACAAGCTATGCAAGGAAGATGAGGGGGATGAAGTAGAGGAAGGTCCCTTGACAAGCTATGAAAGGAAGATGGGCGGGATGAAGTAGAGGAAGGTCCCTTGACAAGCAAAGCTAGGAAAATGGGCGGGATGAAGTAGAGAAAGGTCCCTTAACAAGCTATGAAAGGAAGATGAGGGGGATGAAGTAGAGGAAGGTCCCTTGACAAGCTATGCAAGGAAGATGGGCGGGATGAAGTAGAGGAAGGTCCCTTGACAAGCTATGCAAGGAAGATGGGCGGGATGAAGTAGAGAAAGGTCCCTTGACAAGCTATGCAAGAAAAATGGGCGGGATGAAGTAGAGAAAGGTCCCTTGACGAGCTATGCAAGGAAGATGAGGGGGATGAAGTAGAGGAAGGTCCCTTGACAAGCTATGCAAGGAAGATCAGGGGGATGAAGTAGAGGAAGGTCCCTTGACAAGCTATGAAAGGAAGATGAGGGGGATGAAGTAGAGGAAGGCCCCTTGTCAAGCTATGCAAGGAAGATGAGGGGGATGAAGTAGAGAAAGGTCCCTTGACAAGCTATGCAAGGAAGATGAGGGGGATGAAGTAGAGGAAGGTCCCTTGACAAGCTATGAAAGGAAGATGGGCGGGATGAAGTAGAGGAAGGTCCCTTGACAAGCAAAGCTAGGAAAATGGGCGGGATGAAGTAGAGAAAGGTCCCTTAACAAGCTATGAAAGGAAGATGAGGGGGATGAAGTAGAGGAAGGTCCCTTGACAAGCTATGCAAGGAAGATGGGCGGGATGAAGTAGAGAAAGGTCCCTTGACAAGCAAAGCAAGGAAAATGGGCGGGATGAAGTAGAGAAAGGTCCCTTAACAAGCTATGCAAGGAAGATGAGGGGGATGAAGTAGAGAAAGGTCCCTTCACAAGCTATGCAAGGAAGATGGGCCGGATGAAGTAGAGGAAGGTCCCTTGACAAGCAAAGCTAGGAAAATGGGCGGGATGAAGTAGAGAAAGGTCCCTTGACAAGCTATGCAAGGAAGATGAGGGGGATGAAGTAGAGGAAGGTCCCTTGACAAGCTATGCAAGGAAGATGGGCGGGATGAAGTAGAGGAAGGTCCCTTGACAAGCAAAGCTAGGAAAATGGGCGGGATGAAGTAGAGAAAGGTCCCTTAACAAGCTATGCAAGGAAGATGAGGGGGATGAAGTAGAGGAAGGTCCCTTCACAAGCTATGCAAGGAAGATGAGGGGGATGAAGTAGAGAAAGGACCCTTGACGAGCTATGCAAGGAAGATGAGGGGGATGAAGTAGAGGAAGGTCCCTTGACAAGCTATGAAAGTAAGATGGGCGGGATGAAGTAGAGGAAGGTCCCTTGACAAGCTATGCAAGGAAGATGGGCGGGATGAAGTAGAGAAAGGTCCCTTGACAAGCTATGCAAGGAAGATGAGGGGGATGAAGTAGAGGAAGGTCCCTTGACAAGCTATGCAAGGAAGATCAGGGGGATGAAGTAGAGGAAGGTCCCTTGACAAGCTATGAAAGGAAGATGGGCGGGATGAAGTAGAGGAAGGTCCCTTGACAAGCAAAGCAAGAAAAATGGGCGGGATGAAGTAGAGAAAGGTCCCTTGACAAGCTATGCAAGGAAGATGAGGGGGATGAAGTAGAGGAAGGTCCCTTGACAAGCTATGCAAGGAAGATCAGGGGGATGAAGTAGAGGAAGGTCCCTTGACAAGCTATGAAAGGAAGATGAGGGGGATGAAGTAGAGGAAGGCCCCTTGTCAAGCTATGCAAGGAAGATGAGGGGGATGAAGTAGAGGAAGGTCCCTTGACAAGCTATGAAAGGAAGATGAGGGGGATGAAGTAGAGGAAGGTCCCTTGACAAGCAAAGCAAGGAAAATGGGCGGGATGAAGTAGAGAAAGGTCCCTTAACAAGCTATGCAAGGAAGATGAGGGGGATGAAGTAGAGAAAGGTCCCTTCACAAGCTATGCAAGGAAGATGGGCGGGATGAAGTAGAGGAAGGTCCCTTGACAAGCTATGCAAGGAAGATGAGGGGGATGAAGTAGAGGAAGGTCCCTTGACAAGCTATGAAAGGAAGATGAGGGGGATGAAGTAGAGAAAGGTCCCTTGACAAGCTATGCAAGGAAGATGAGGGGGACAAAGTAGAGGAAGTTACTTTGACAAGCTATGCAAGGAAGATGAGGAGGATGAAGTAGAGAAAGGTCCCTTTACAAGCAAAGCAAGAAAGATGAGGGGGATGAAGTAGAAGAAGTTATGTTGACAGGCCATGCAAGGATGATGAGGGGGTGAACTAGAGGAAGTTACCTAAACAAGCTATGCAAGGAAGATGAAGGGGATGAAGTAGAGGAAGGTCCCTTGACAAGCTATGCAAGGAAGATGAGGGGGATGAAGTAGAGGAAGGTCCCTTGACAAGCTATGAAAGGAAGATGAGGGGGATGAAGTAGAGAAAGGTCCCTTGACAAGCCATCCAAGGAAGAAGATGAAAGGGGATGAAGTAGAGGAAGTTACCTTGACAAGCTATGCAAGGAAGATGAGGAGGATGAAGTAGAGAAAGGTCCCTTGACAAGCAAAGCAAGGAAGATGAGGGGGATGAAGTAGAAGAAGTTATGTTGACAGGCCATGCAAGGACGATGAGGGAGTGAAATAGAGGAAGTTACCTTGACAAGCCATGCAAGGAAGAAGATAAGGGAGATGAAGTAGAGGAAAGCCTTCCAGGCTGGTAGACTGTCCAAACAGCGGTACATGAGGAAGGCCCAGCCCTCCTGAGATGCAGCCTGATATACTGTAAACACGCTGGTAGCTGCAACACATGTCAAGTTAAAGAATTGTATTGGTATATAAAGCAAACTAAAAAGGAAAAAGCCATGGGCTATGTAGTTCAAGTTCATTGTATTTTAAGTATTGCACTTTCTTATCATTGCTAAGGTTGAAGATTTACATGTAAAAAAGAAGACATGTGGTCTCTATTGTTGTTTGACAGCAACCAAATTGACAACTCATCATTTCCATTGATTGATGTATGTTACAAAATATTTCATTTGGTTAACCTTTAAAATCTGAAAAGGAAGTATTAAACATCTTTTGCTATTTATTTTACCCATTGGCAAAGGTAATTGTACACAAATTCAGCTTTTGGGGGTTGCAGCAATTCTGGGGCAGAAGTCATAAATACATGCAGGACCTTATATCTTATATCAATATATTGACCTTATCAGATAATAACCAAGACAGATTTTATCATATTTCCTGAAGAGATCAAGATGACAACCTACCGAACATGTCAAATCCATTGAATCCCATTACTTCTTTAGGTAAATCTATAACAACACACTTCATGTTTTCTGGGCACTGGTAGCCAGAGTCAAGTTCTGGAGAGCAATGAGTGTCTGGCACTGCCAGGTCAAACTTGGTGATGTTCCTGCAACATTGTCAGTCAAACCATTTGAGAACAATATAAGAGAAACCTGTCGACAGGTCATGATCATTATGTCTGTCAAACAACTAGGGAACCAGACTGTGAGTGAAACTAATCATGACATGCCTAGATGTAGAAAATGGACAGAGAAAAGAACGAGTAAAAGATAGAGCCATTCTCTCTTCATACAATATATTACAGGAGGAGGAACCAGGACACCATTTGTAGGGTCACAGGGTCACAAAGAATGAAAATAAATATAGTCACATGGAGCAGTGAGAGGATTCAGCCCTATGTATGAATCTATGTGCCCCCATGTAGCGCCTTGAGCATGTCTAAAAGACTACCTTTCGATAGGTTCTTGAATCCTATAGACTTGGATATATGTCACAGGAAAACTAGACAGAAATTTGTTCAATGGGTGTGGACCTCCCATGGGATCACAAGAGATATGGATTACATTAGGGCTGGGACAAGTCTAAATTTCCTACCCGGGTACCCGAAAACGTATCACCCAAACTGACATACCTTACCCTTCACAACAGTATTGTGAAGATTATTCATCATGCCAGAAGAATTAAAAGTATCATCTTATTAGATAAAAGTATCATCTAATTAGATTAAAAATATCATCTATTCAGATAAAAGTATCATCTAATTAGATAAAAGTATCATCTAATCAGATTAAAGTATCATCTAATAAGATGTTGAATACCATGATGAAACTAATGTCTAATTAGATAAAACTATGATGTTAATTAGATCAAACTATAATTTAATTAGATGAAACTATAATCTAATTAGATGAAACTATCATCCAGTTAGAATTTTTGTAAATTTTTCTCAATGCTGGCAGCAATGAGCTTCCATAGAGAAAGTTTTTTTCTGTAGTTTCTATCTTTTAAGTGACCAAAGTCGTTTGTAGGTTTCTCACCTTCCTCGTTCCATTGAATTCTATTACGGATTTGTATTCCTTTCATTTCTTCTTCTTTTTTTTTTTCAAGTTCAAGTTTGCTTTTAGACAAATTCGCAAGCAGTGCTTCGTCAACATTTTGAAAATCATTTCTTAATTCATCTTCCAAAATATTTTTGTTTTCTTCCAGTTCTTTACACTTTTTGTGTTTAGTTTTCTTTAGGTATAAGGAATACAAGATATTATTTGCCTCAAACTTTCATCAAGAAAGTTTCTAAGAATAATGTATAACTGATAGTCAGAAGTAAATCGTCATCATTCATAATTATTTTGTCTTAGGCGTAGCTTGGCCCGAATGGAAAGGGGAAATCATCGTTGTAAACATAATCAGGTCAGAGGTCATACATTTTTTGTATGGTTCATATAATTGAAAGGCGCCCAATCACAAGGTCGATCGCATGTTTATATGTGTGTGGCAACCTCTTAAAGCAACATTTTTTAAGAGGATTTAAGATGGTTTTCTATTTGAAACAAAATTCTATAGGTCTGATCTAGTCAGGTGCAGGGTAAATTTGATAGCTTTTAATATTTCATTTATCAAATCAGACAGAAAATTCATTTACATCTCAGATCATTATAGATATGGAAAGCTTGTAAAATAACATAAAGTGAGGTACTCCTACCAAATTAAAAGAGACATTGAAATATAGTCATAGATAGAAGGAAATGTTGGTTGTACATTACTGAGGTTAACAAGTTGTACAGTCCGTACATGAAGTGTAACTATGAGAATATATCGTCCTGTATAAGGCGAGGACAGTGGCTGTGGCTGTCGGCCATGATGCCATGTTATAAAACAATGTGTTATGGTTTGCAATATACCTGCATGGTTTCCTACAGTTGCATGTATTTGGATCAAAACTATTCTTCACACAATACAAACGTTATTAAATTGCAAGGACTACTAGCAAATTTGTTGTGAATGAAAATATAACATACACTGACACTTTAATGGATTCTTCACTTATTTTCGGCCACAGGGTCACAAAATCTAATTATAATCATCGTTAGGCAAGAAGTTTGAACACTAGATGTCAGCTCTCTAAGCATATTGCTTCTGGAGAAGAAAAAAAAAAGTTATTTAAAGAGGCTGGCCTATCTGCTTCTGTCAACCGTGTTGATTTGAGGGAAAATGACATGAAAAAAGACGTTGTACTTTTACTAATTGTACAATATTATAAACATAAACTAGATAGAATATCCACACGTTTAAAAGTAATAAAACTAATACAAAATTCCTTGTTATGCTGTAGCAAGGCTTTTAATGCTCACGTGCATGGAATGGATTCATTTCTCATTCTTGTTTTATTTTAACGATCGTGTGCTCTCAATTATCTAGTTGTAAAATCTACATGAACCAAAAAGTTACCCTCAGTAGAATGTTTCAACTGGGTTACTTTATAATCATGTACTAATAACATACTGGTATAAATAGAGAATCTCACCCAAGTGTCTTCTGATATCAAATATATCAACACGAGTTTATTTTTTTACTTTTATCAACGAGTGTTGATATATTTGATATCAGGAGACACGAGGTTGAGATTCTATTTATCATCCAAAATCATTTTTCATTCCCATTCAGTGAAAACTGTATAATTTTGAACACTGCACTACTCTTAGACTCTCAGTGCGCTGATGTCATAGCACTGTGACGTCATCATGTTTAAGACGTCAAAGCATTGTGATGTCATTACTTGATAATGTAAAACAATTGTGATGTCATGAACTTGACTGTAACAGAGCATTGTTAAAAATCTACTGTCAAAACGATATCTCCTAAGAGATATTGCTTGATCTTCCACAAGCAATATCTCCTGTGGAACACAGTTTTGGATGATAAACGGAAATGTTCCCTTAAATTTTGTTTCCACAAAAAAAACCTCGATAGGGCTTTCCTTTTAAGGCATTAATTTATTTAGCACTTCACCCCTCTTAATAGGTTAGGAAACCTGTACAAAATTTAAAAAAGGATCAAATGAATAGTTTTGCTGAAATAGGTTGGACTATAAATGTCCATGGACAGACGGAATGGTTGGTATTACTATATACTATAAAGTGGGACTGACTGCGGACTGAAGTGCTCGCACAAGGACATGAGACTGACTGGAGACTGATGAATTCTGACTACAGCTTTATCATAGGAAGGCAAAAAGCTGACTGTGGACAAGAGAAGACATACTAACCTGACATCTGTCTCGCTCTTGACACAATGGTGCTTCATGACTCCGAAGAACTGCACGCCGATAATCCCGTAGAGCGACATGAAGAACAGGAAGAAGATGGTCACGTTGTAAATCTGTTGGCTGGACCGTCTGCCTCACAACAAATTCACACGCTTTGTACATACCAACATACATACTGATTTTCTTACAAAGATAACATCATACAAGCAAAATGATCATCCAGACAAAACAATTCAACAATTTTACTTGTAATCATTTCAGTATTTCATACTTTACAATAATGGGTCTGTACTGCATCCGACTCTCTATATGTGTGAGGTAAAGTAATCAAATATTTTCAAGAAAGAGAAAACAAAGCTTTATTGAATCAACAGCTTATATAACACATTGGTGGGGAAACTTCACAAAATCTAAAACAAATAATCACTATGAAACTCATGGTCTAAAAAAAGTAATCACATTTTAGAGGGAAATTAGTAGAATAAACCATTGGGCTCTGCAGCTCATCAGGTGATGCAAAATTTATTATTGCTAAAGACAATGGATTCTTTTAAAAATAGAAGTTAGGGAGTGACTACATTTTGATTCATCTACTCCTTTTTATATACTTGCTCTCTAATATCTAATGAGATAATGTAAGCTCTAAATGCATTTGAAACAACAAAAACATGTCTTCAATCTGCAAAACACAATTTCTTATTGATCAACATCGTTCCTCGATCTTCTGACTCCCCTCTTAGATGTCCTCCCATCCCAAACTGACATCAACCAAATCCTTGACACTACCCATGGAAATTGCAAAGATATTTCAGGTTTCCATCTGCCTGTCCCTGGTCATTGTCCTCATATTCTCAAAATCTGAGAGTCATAGCAAGATTGGTGTCTGAAAAAAAGGCGACACAATACTTGAGGGTGGGTACCCTGCCACACCCATATTTGAAGGAGGTTTAAGGCATAATTTTCAAACTTTCATCTTCATGGAACAAAGATGTTATTCTGAAAGTTGAGCTTCCTACGCCAACAAGTTTTGGGTTTGGTCAATCAACCTAAATATGCACCCCAGCCACACCCATACTGTTGGAAATATGACTATCCTACATCCTACCACGCAAACCTAGATGGTTTCTTGAAAATTGATGAAAGAAGATTCAAGGGATACTCTTTCGCCCTCATATTTGACACGGGTCAACATGGGTCTTCATGTCAGAAATATGTTACTCTTTAAATTTCAGCCTCCCATGCCTATTGGTTCGGGAGAAGAGGATTCTTAAAGATTTTATTTAGGGAAAATGTCCGCCATGCCAACATCTGAGGGGCGGGGGGGGGGGGGGGGGGGGGGTGTCCCAAATGTACAAATTTGAATTATCTTAGGTACATGGTACTTCCAAACAATATTTCAGCTTCTGAGGGGAAAGTGGTACTCTAAGATAAGTCGAAAATATGAAAAGTTTACAGAAGCTTGACGCCGGTAATGCCATAACCCTGACCTTTGTGATAAGCTAAGAATTTTAATAATAATTTAGCTAAATACAAATTCAAAACTAATCTCTGTCTCTTCTTAAACAGTCCAACATATTTTTTTACACTTCAAGAGCATTTTCTAGCATCTTCAACCTCCAGCTTTAACTAAGAACAAGTAATATCCAATTCTATCACCCCTTGGAAATTTATGTCCTTTGGTTTAGTCAATGTTTATATGCCCTAACCACCACCTGCGCAGGCTGGTTATCTTATAACTACCATGGTAGTTTATGAGATGTTCAACCTACGCAAAAAAATTGACTTGTAAAATTGGAAAATTAACAAATTAGAATTATAAAATTTGTAAAAAGCAAAAGTGGGATTCAAGCGTGCATGTATTTTTAATCTTTTATTGGTCAGGTCCAGTCAGGACATATAAACCTTCCTGGCCTGATGAGCGAAAACTTAACAGACGACGCCTGACAGTATACATTGGACAACCGGCCATGCCACAAGCCACCTGGTCTCACAGGCCTGAAGGCTAAAGGAAGATCTTTTTTTTCACCCATCACATGAAGTGCCATGAAGAAAAATATTCAATGTATTCAATTGATCTCTGGCAATGAACCCACTTAAAGATCTGGTTGATTCTGTTTTTAGGAAGGGAGAACTTGAGAAAGACACGGAAGACTCGAATGAGGATAAGTGGACGTGGGGAGCGTAGAATCCGCAGCACAGACGCAGAGTGGTTCAGGGGAATGGATCCTGTCATCTCAAATACCTGAAGCAGTATAACATAGCCTGTCAGAAGGATTAACATAATACATTGATCAACAAAGGCTACCACCTACAATTACAGAGTGTATGTTAATGTACAAACTAGAAAAACTTCTCGAACTTGGTATTTAAACTCGTGAATACATTGTAGCAATTCAGTGTGAGTTCACCTGCAGCACCACAGACATCCAGAGGAAGAGAACCATGATTCCATCAAACTGGCACCAGCGGTCCTTCAGGTAGGGAGCCTCCCCCTGTACACAAAGCACACAGAATACCTGAAGTACATACACACAGACATACCACCAGGTGGGTATCCTTGTAAGCAGGTCTTAATCACATGACAAAGTTAACATATGTCAGAGTTGATTTAGTTAAGTCAAATGCCATTCAAATACATGTAAGACTTGAATCCATGGCAGGCCTCAAATCTGTGGCGGATTTCCAAATCTATGGCAGATTTTCAAATGACAGACATTTGTACATTTTTTTGTATTTTTCTGACTGCAATGATTAACCAAACCTTACGCTAGACAAACTTACGCTAAAATTCGTCGACAGGAATCCAAGGGTTACAAAAGATAGTCTTTCAATATCTTAGGGCTAAAGAAGACAGACTCACCGAGGGCTAAACAGATCCTACAAAATAAACACAATATGATGTGGCATGAAGCCGGAACTATCTTACTTAAGGTATTGTTTAATGTATTTTCGTAATTGGGATATTGACTTATTATTTGGTCAGTATCCGTTTTCAATATCCCTCTATGACTTCCCTAATTTTTTCGCTAGCGACGCAATTAAATGGGCTTTGCGACGGGAACAGTCATGAACGGGAACTATTATGACATCATCGCACAATGACGTCACGTAGCATGACGTCATGAAACAGTCTAACAATCAAACAAGCCACAGATAAGGAAATCCGCCATAGATTAGAGACCCACCACAGATCTGAGTCCTACTGTATACATAATCTACCTTTAATAGAGATAATATTTCTAAATGATTGAGGGTGAAGAAATTCTGTAGGAAAAGTACAACATGTGAAAAGATAACAGACAATGCCCAATGTCATGTCAAAAGCCAATCTGGCCTTATAGCCCTGTTCAGCTAAAGATTAAGTATATCTTTATCAACATTGATATTTATATACATGATTTAACAAAACAAGCCTTGCACAATGCGTATATACCTTCCAGGCTCCGCGGATCTGCATCTTGGCGATCATCTCAGCAGTGAAGAGGAAGGTGATGACCATGTCGATACAAAAGGTCACATACATCAGCTCAGGGAGAGTCTCGAAGGTCTTGGGTGTGTTCATACTGACAGAGATCATGCTTAGCAGGGCACATGCTCGCAGCAGTCTGCGCGTCCATGTCTTATTGACCCACTCAATGTCAGCATTATCATTGAGATTCTCATCTGGGCCGTAATCCGCCATGGACATCCCGTTCTTAAAGCTGGTCTTTCGGTTCACCAGCATTGTGCTTGCTTACCTGCAAAGAGCCCAAAACCATTTGTTATCAATGTTCAACGGCCTCGAAAAACTCAAAGTTTTTCTGTGTAGCTAACATAGTTCCAATGCCGTGTGCATATTCTTTGAGGTGAGGCAATGAAATTACGGGTAACTCATGTAAGTCTCTATCTCACAAAGGTATTTTAAAATTTTGAGATTCCAAGCATTGATGCCAGATGGTCTCTTGAAAATAGATGAAAATGATTTGAGGGTAGAAACCCTGTCTAGGCCATTACTTAATTGGTCAGAACACCCAATTTTTAAATTTAAGTCTCGATGCCAAGGTCTTATTCTAAAAAGTTTGGCTTCCCATGCAAATGGGTTCAGAGAAGAAGAATTTTGTAGATTTTAGGGTAAAGGCCAGCCATGCCCATATTTGAGGGGGGTGGTCAGTCCCACAGTTACAAATTAGGATCCCCTAGGTTCAACATACATCTCCACAAAATTTTAGTTTCTGGGAAGGAGTTTTTTAGGAGAAGTTGAAAATGTTAAAAGTTAAAGGATGTCAGATGCAAGACAACGGGCCATCCCATAAGTCCTTTCTGAACTTCCATGCAGGTCTGATGAGCTTAAAATGCAAGTTGCCTTAAAGGGACCATTCGAGCGGCTTTCATCCGCCATCTTGAAATGTTAGCATTGAGAGAAATCAAATGTGCTCTATTATGCTAATTCGTTGACAAAATTAATAAATAAATTGATAGAAGAGGGGCATATTTACAAGTAATTCATAATAAAGGTTGTCAGTTACGACAATGTTTTGCCGTAGTAATGCATTCAACATTCGTAGCTCCGATGATTGGCTTCATTTCACGAAGTTTTTCTTTTTTGATCGATACACTTTATTTTTTGTCAAATTGTTAAATCTAGAACAACTGAAATGTTAACCTCATGTACATATTTGAAACTAAGTGTGAAAAGAATCATGTAAAAATCATATATATTTGTTAACAGGAAAGTCCTTGTGAATTTCGTTTCCACAAAAAAATCCGTTCAAATATTGCAAAATTAAATTTCAAGTGGGTTGTCAGTGTATGTATCTCCCCTTTGCCCCTGAAGTTTGGTACTATATTAGGCCACATTGGGTGCAACTAAGTTTGAAAATTGGGCAAAGTGCCATGATGACCATTGAACTAAGGTCAAGGTCAAAAAGAGACAAAGTAAAGTGCACATACCCCTGCTAGAAGTTTAATCGCCTTGATTTATTTTTGGAAAAAACATGTGTACCCACCAAAATAAATGATTTATGATCACATTTAAGAAGAACATTTTTTAAAGATACAGTGGTTACATTACACTATTATCCCGATTCTGTACAGTTTATGAAAGAAGAATGCATAGGACATAGAAAGGTATTTTTTAGCCACCATACTGTCTTAAAGATTACGTGAAGGGAAATCACAAAATTTGATAGGGTGTGAAATTGCAGATAAACTATCAGAAATATATATTTTCTTTTTGTCTAATCACTGTTATCTCTGAAATATAATGAATACTTTTTTTCGTTTTTATAGTTATTTGTTTGAAACAAGCGATGCTAACATTACTGGGATGTTGTCTCTTATGGCGATACATCGTGGATCCTCACAATATAGATATACTGATATATTGTCTAAAAGTGTTTTGTATCGATACACTCATATCACGTAGTAGATGAGGCAAACATGGATACTATTGATAAATTGTTACACAACTAACAATAATGTAATCAATGTGGCATTAGACTGAGTTTGAAGTGAAATGTGCACTTTATCCCCCTGACTACTTCAGTAACTGTAAATATTTTGCAAAGGTGCTACACTTACCTAGTCATGTGACTTCCAGGAGATGACAGATGTTTGAAGGTGACTCTCTACATCTCAGTTTGGTTGATGAATCTCATCTGCAACATAACAAGTGGATTACATATGGGCAATGGTCTTCTGATTGAGATGTCAGACTGGTGGATGAGTATCATCTGTAATAAGACAGGAAGATGAAAGATGTGTGGAGGGTTGTCTGTCTGTCAGTATGTCAGTCTGGTGGATGAGTCTCATCTGTAATAAGACAGGAAGATGAAAGATGAATGGAGGGTTGTCTGTCTGTAAGTATGTCTGTCTTATGGATGAGTATCATCTGTAATAAGAGAGGAAGATGAAAGATGTGTGGAGGGTGATCTGTCTGTCAGTATGTCAGTCTGGTGGATGAGTATCATCTGCAATAAGACAGGAAGATGAAAGATGTGTGGAGGGTTGTCTGTCTGTCAGTATGTCAGTCTGGTGGATGAGTCTCATCTGTAATAAGACAGGAAGATGAAAGATGTGTGGAGGGTGGTCTGTCTGTCAATATGTCTGTCTAATGGATGAGTCTCATCTGTAATAAGACAGGAAAATGAAAGATGTGTGGAGGGTTGTCTGTCTGTCAGTATGTCTGTCTTATGGATGAGTATCATCTGTAATAAGACAGGAAAATGAAAGATGTGTGGAGGGTGGTCTGTCTGTCAATATGTCTGTCTAATGGATGAGTCTCATCTGTAATAAGACAGGAAGATGAAAGATGAATGGAGGGTGGTCTGTCTGTCAGTATGTCTGTCTTATGGATGAGTATAATCTGTAATAAGACAGGAAGGTGAAAGATATGTGGAGGGTGGTCTGTCTGTCAGTATGTCTGTCTTATGGATGAGTATAATCTGTAATAAGACAGGAAGATGAAAGATGAATGGAGGGTGGTCTGTCTGTCAGTATGTCTGTCTTATGGATGAGTATCATCTGTAATAAGACAGGAAGATGAAAGATGTGTGGAGGGTGGTCTGTCTGTCAGTATGTCAGTCTTATGGATGAGTATCATCTGTAATAAGACAGGAAGATGAAAGATGAATGGAGGGTGGTCTGTCTGTCAGTATGTCTGTCTTATGGATGAGTATCATCTGTAATAAGACAGGAAGATGAAAGATGTGTGGAGGGTGGTCTGTCTGTCAGTATGTCAGTCTTATGGATGAGTATCATCTGTAATAAGACAGGAAGATGAAAGATGAATGGAGGGTGGTCTGTCTGTCAGTATGTCAGTCTTATGGATGAGTATCATCTGTAATAAGACAGGAAGATGAAAGATGAATGGAGGGTGGTCTGTCTGTCAGTATGTCTGTCTTATGGATGAGTATCATCTGTAATAAGACAGGAAGATGAAAGATGTGTGGAGGGTGGTCTGTCTGTCAGTATGTCTGTCTTATGGATGAGTATCATCTGTAATAAGACAGGAAGATGAAAGATGAATGGAGGGTGGTCTGTCTGTCAGTATGTCTGTCTTATGGATGAGTATCATCTGTAATAAGACAGGAAGATGAAAGATGTGTGGAGGGTGGTCTGTCTGTCAGTATGTCTGTCTTATGGATGAGTATAATCTGTAATAAGACAGGAAGATGAAAGATGAATGGAGGGTGGTCTGTCTGTCAGTATGTCAGTCTTATGGATGAGTATCATCTGTAATAAGACAGGAAGATGAAAGATGTGTGGAGGGTGGTCTGTCTGTCAGTATGTCTGTCTTATGGATGAGTATCATCTGTAATAAGACAGGAAGATGAAAGATGAATGGAGGGTGGTCTGTCTGTCAGTATGTCTGTCTTATGGATGAGTATCATCTGTAATAAGACAGGAAGATGAAAGATGTGTGGAGGGTGGTCTGTCTGTCAGTATGTCTGTCTTATGGATGAGTATAATCTGTAATAAGACAGGAAGATGAAAGATGAATGGAGGGTGGTCTGTCTGTCAGTATGTCAGTCTTATGGATGAGTATCATCTGTAATAAGACAGGAAGATGAAAGATGAATGGAGGGTGGTCTGTCTGTCAGTATGTCTGTCTTATGGATGAGTATCATCTGTAATAAGACAGGAAGATGAAAGATGTGTGGAGGGTGGTCTGTCTGTCAGTATGTCAGTCTTATGGATGAGTATCATCTGTAATAAGACAGGAAGATGAAAGATGAATGGAGGGTGGTCTGTCTGTCAGTATGTCTGTCTTATGGATGAGTATCATCTGTAATAAGACAGGAAGATGAAAGATGTGTGGAGGGTGGTCTGTCTGTCAAAATGTCAGTCTGGTGGGTGATTCTCATCTGCAATGGGACAGAAGGATGAAAGATATGTGCAGGTTGGTCTGTCTGTCAATATGTTAGTCTGGTGTATGAGTATCAACTGCAATAAGATGGGGGGATTAAAGATAAACAAATTGAATACATGAAGTAAAAAAATTCATTTTTTATCACATCTTTCCTCAATGTCAGTCTCAGTAAGATGTTTGAGAAGAGCAGTGGTTGAAAAGTTTTTAGGCTTGTCATCTAGTAAACAGTAATTATATAATTCCAACAGAAATTTTATTTGATTTTGATCAATGCCAAAATTAAAATCAATCAATAAAATAAAATCAATGTTTGAATTAATAGATATATAACCTATCCAACACTTCCAGCCTATAACTTTTTTGCATGCTATGGAAAAGTTTCCAAAATTACTGTATTTCCTCTAATAAGCGCCTGGTCTCCAGTAAGAGCAGAGCCTCTAAGAAACACAGGAGGTCAAGGATAGTCGATAAAATAAGCGCCACTGGCGCCATTATTCTATCATTGTTTTGGTGGCTTGCTGTGGTTGGTGTTTAATAATAAGTAATGCTCTCAAAATTCGGGGCTTGCCTAGTTTGTATGTTGACCTACTACAAGCAGGAAAGAATAAATTCTTTCTTGACTTTCGTTCATTCTTTCTTTAACTGATTTAGGCCTTAAATAAATCTTACGCCATTGCCTATATAGGTAATATTAGCCTTAATATTATTATTTCCAGAGAGGGACCATGACCATAGTATGTTATGGGCACAAATATGATACTCTGTTTATTACCAAAGTTATGTTATCAAAGAAAATAATCAAAATAAACCTCCAAGCACAGGCAGATTACCCGCCGTTTTGGCATTTGGAACACAATATCAAGGTGGAACTGTGAGATCAAGGCATTGATTACAGATGGCATCACATAAAAAGTGATAATTTGTCCTCATAGGTAATGAAATGTATTAATGGAGAAATTATTATATTGATACCAAATTGAATCAAAACCTACGTATTAACTGTATGTTACTTCAAGACTTTGCCCCAGGAGCATGAATCTATCCTGAACATTATATTTTCTGTATGCCCCAGTATTTGCGACTATAAAAGGCCAGAGTTTTAACTACATTTTAACTGGGTGTTAAAAATAAAAATTTAAAATAAATATCAAACAGAGCAACATATGTCAAACTTTCTTCTCCAGTATCTACTATTATTTACCGCCTTCTTTAAAGTCTAGCTTGTGCTTTATCAGGTGTACTGTCTAACTAGCAGAATCAGCTAACTTAATAGAAGAAATAAATTTTAATTCTTGAAGAATACAGATATTCACAGGGACCTTCCATTTCCAAAACAATAAAAATAGTTATGTACAATGTCGACAAGGAGTCTGGCTACAAGTAGAAGGAAACACATCTGATGCCACTGCCCAAGTGCGGCGAGTGATAGGCTGAATGGACTCTCATCGTTTACTGATAGTCAGTTTCTACTACTGAAGACCCGGCCAAAACGTTCTACTCAAATATATTAATAATTTATCTGGTACACAAACTGGAGCAGTTCTACACTGAAAGTGATGAACAACACACAGTGACTGCTACTGTCTTACTGCCCTCGCTGCACCGACCTGCAAACCTCCGTGAATTGTTCCATTGCTGCCTCCATATTCCAAACAAGCTTCACTGCAATGTTCATTAGCTGCCGAGAGCGCTCGGAGATAATTAACATACATTAACATAAGGCGGAAATGAACGAAGCACCAGAGTCTCGATGCCAGCGCCCGGAATGTTATGCACGCGGACATGTATTTAGCAGTGTATTTGAAGTAAGCTCGAAAAGTAACCAGCCCACAAAAGTTACCGGGTTCCGGGCTGGACGGGCCTTGTTCCATGTACACTGTTATAGGTCTACGTTTTAAGAGGCCCGGTGCCTTTTGTGATTTCTCTGTGTTAACTTTTAGTACTCCTCATGATGAAAAACTAATTTATCATAGCTGGTTTTAGGCAATGACTAAGTACTGTTCTTTTGTGAGTATATTCATTTTTAAAAGATGTTAATTGTTTGAAAAATGAATAAACAATCACATTTTTTTTACCTGAAACATTTTTCTGATATATTTCATAGATTAACTGATACCTATGGAAACCTAGGAAAATGTTTTATATTACAGTAGTTAAAGTTTTTCTCTAAATGAATAATCTATTGAGTATGGCATGGTTTTATTGTTGTATTCCTGCAACAAGCAATTGAACATTCCAGACGCTCAATGTCTAGATCTGGGATTGCTGCACGTTCTGCAGATAAGATGCATGATGAATAGAGAATACTAAACGTCCTTCCATTTACTACTATTTTCATTAAACGTTTAGTAGCCACAAGAACACCTGGATGTTACAGATATATGCCGTTTCTTTCTATTTGCATTCAGATCGATACACCCGAGCTTTAGGCGACCATGAATAACTTTGTAAAGTCGAGTACCGAAATTTAAACCAAAGTAACTTAATTGTAGATACAACTGGGCTTATAATCTTTTTAAAATAGGAGTAGAGATGTGGCGTTCGTAACTCCAAGGGATAAGGAAGTCCATGAATCAATAACGCTGGCTAAAAAGGAACCTTTGTGCGGTCTGCAAATGATTGATTGAATGGGTTTACGGTTCCATAGATTTTACTTACTTATTTCAGATAATCTATCAGGAACAAGTTCTTTTAGATAGTCTGTAGCCATACGATGGTACATTCTTAAAAAGCTTAGGCTAGATAATCGTTTAACTGTTTCACGGGCGTCCTCGCATCACTTCGATATGTGCGCGTTACTGCTTTTTATTGCCATTACCTCCCTCGTCACTTTTGAAAAATATATGACCGAGAAACATTTAATTATTTTCATGCAGCCTTATGAGTTTGATGCGATATCTTCGATTTTTAAATGTACTGTAATTATGTTTTCTGTATAAAATTGTCATGGCTTGTGCCTCGAACTGCACCGCATATAATTCTTAAAACATCTGAATGCCGTTTACATTTGCCTGTTCAAACGTACAATTATCCCATACTTGACAGCAGTAAGCAGACAGTGGTAAGATGAAAGAATATTTTACAAAGTGCTCAATGTGTTACGAGTTAGACAACATTTTTTAAACTTCTCAAGTAATTAATCTTTGGACTTATTTCATTGATCAATTTATTTACATGTGCTTTCCAAGAAGAATCGCTTTGAAGTGTTAAACCTAAATGTGTATGGTCTTCAACTTCTGTAATAGGTTAACTGTTCATTGATAAGTTCGGTGGAGGGGAATTACCAATGCTTATTTCAAATTTGAAGGACATTTCTTATAGCAATGAGGTCAAAGGTAGTTTCAAAACTTTATTTCCAATGCCATCAGGGCCAATGGATTAATATGTCACCAATCTCAAATCTTTCAAGGTTTGAAAATGACATCAATAACTCTTGTAAATTTATCTTTTCCCTCGGACAATTACTGAAAGTGTCCGATACGTAATTAAGTTTCAGAAACGACCAAAACTTGATATTTACTGGTCTCAGTTTGTTATGTACCAATCACGCACAAATGTCAACATCCGTCGACTTGAGTTGGCCAAGATCAGGGTGTAACTAGGAAATTTCCAGTTGTAAGCACAACTTAAACATGTGATAAACCAAACTGACTAAAACATCATACAAATCAAATGTTAAGGTACATCAAAGTTACCTATGGTAAGAATAACGCAATGAAAAACTTGTAACTACTTTTAAACATTAATCATTGAAACGTCCAATGATTCGACGAAACAATAGACCAGAACTCTAAGAAATACAAGAATGTTGTCAAAGGAACAAGAACAAGACAATTAAACCGTGAACTTCTTTGAAACATCAGCTGGACCTGAAGAGAAGTGCCACTTTGCGAGTTTTTCTCTCTGCGAAATCATACACTACCTTATCAAAATTGACATCAAAATCTATATGGATATGAAGAAGTGCGAACACATTTAGCCATTCCGTTACCATTGTCGATCAAAGATACGTTTTAACACGTCTCATTGCGCTAATTGAGCGACACTGGCACTGTCGTAAGTGTTCACTACAACATCTACATAATATCAAAGATTCTTAAACATGTTTTGTAAGATTATTACTTGGATGCAAAGCGATTTTTAATATCAACTTGGCAATACGGCGCAGATGTTTGGTCTTAGACACGCGAAAGACGCTAATGCCATACAACTTCATGTAAAAAAATGTTGACACTTCTATAAACAAAACACTAGTCATGAAGTGCGTTTTGACGACTGTCACAAGTAATATTCTAGAGAAACATTTATTCAAGAAATGTAAATGTCAAATACAGTGTACAATCAGACTATATGACGTTTTTACAAAATGCATTTATTTAATTTCAAAGTGTAAGTACTTGCGTTTTGTGCTACAAGGTATAGTTACGCCTCTGAAGATAGAGAGAGGGTACTGACGATCCCTTATTCAGCAAATATGAACTGTTCATGTGTTCATCACAACCACTACCATTTAATAACTGAGTGAGTCAGTTATTGTTCAACGCCGCTTAGACAATATTCCAGCCAGTAGCGGCGAGTATAATCGTTAAAAGATCTATCTAACACTACAAACCAATTTCGTATATGTGTTTGCTGTATATAAGTTTCCTAAATTACGTTTGAATCATTGGCGCGCGATATTATCTGGTGTTGGATCATAAATCAGAACGTGAACCTGTTTAAGCATAAAGATGTTGCTTTTCAGAAAGGAACCCTAGTCCTCGATACAATCAAACCATTTTTCAAGTATGACGTACTTGACTCCAACAAATAGTATGTGCCCTTTTAAGTCCTCACCTATAAGCCTACTGATTTCAAACCATTTGGATGACGGCTAGTGCTGCTTGAACAATAATGGATCAAGGCAAAATAAATAGCTGCTAATCTCTTTCCTTAAAATACGCTTCCAAATTACTTTATCTAATTAGCCAGATATCCTGTCCACTGTAGGATAAAACAATTCGCTTATGTCTATTATGAAAACTTTGTTAATTTCCAACCAAAAAACCTCAATATTAGTCAAGTCTACATCAAAACATCTCAACAACAACACTTGAACACTTGTGACAGAGTTAATCCACTTTACACTGGCAAACCCAATCACTTGCTTTGTTTATTTGTGTTACGTGTTATGTTTTAAAGAGCAACCCCGTGAGTTGTTGGAGTCATAGATGCCAAACTTAATCAATGATGTCATTTGATTGCGAAGTATCGACTGTTACCAAAAAGACACATTTTAAAGTTTATTGGTTTTTAACAGTGACAATATGAAGGTAGAACGCCACAATTATGATCTAAAACCGGACAGTGGCGTGCGTCAAATAGTCAAACGTAATTTTGGGGACTTATATAAAATAGCCAGGAGGGCAGTTACGAGTTGTTACACACCTCGGTGTGATATGTTCCCATTGTTTTAACATTGGTTCATTCTCATATCAACCTCTTATGACGTAATCATCGGTTGTTTCTCCATATCGCCCTAGGGCACTATCACATATCATTCAAATCATATATTATGTCCTTTGTTTTTACGCAGGTGGGTGTTATGAGATGTTCAACCTACACAAACGATTAGCGAAAGTTGGATTCGAACCCGGGACCTCTTTGCTGGCGAGTAATGCCTTTACCATTTGAGCTAACAAGGATCCCTGCCTGTTACTCTTCATTTTGTTGTGTCATGTCTGTACTGTTTTCCCCCTGGCATATATATAAATGTATATGTATATATACATGAAATTATATAGGTGTAAGGTTATGTCAATTACTAATCTTTAGAATCAAATATTTAGCTTTAAAATCTCAAGCAGCCAGATATTGTTAATATCCTACTGGACTCCTTAGGTCAGGACACATAAACACGCAAAGTAAAACGTTTACAAAGTAATTTTATAAAAACTTTTTGGTTTGAAAACTTTGCAGGAATGTTCCGCGGGAGTGTAAGCCAAATAATGACCGGATTGCCTCGCGTTATGGCAAAAAAAATTCAGCTCAGACTAACGCCCTCGCGAGTTTTTTTGCCATAATCGCTCGTTACCCGGTCATTATTTACTACATAAAATAATTTCATTTCTTAACCACGATGTGTAAGTCAAATAGCAACCTCCGCCCTCAGTTGATATAGAAATGAACATGCTCGCTACCGCTCGCGGAGGTTGCTTTTTACTACATAGTGTTTGTTAGGTTATATAACTAGTATCGATGTATAATGGATGTGATATCTTCACCTCTGTGCATTTATAAGGCTGTTTTTAGATTTTCATGGAAATTCTGTATTTGTCATATATATGTCTTCTGTACATGAAAAGTTAAGATGTTTTGGTTTTATATCACCACATATGACATTTTTTTGTTCGTATCTAAGGTAAATAATGTGTTATGAAAATCATGGAGTGGCTCTTTGATTTAACTTTTATTAGCCAATTAAACAGTATTACAGAGTACCGTATTTCTTCGATTACAACCCAGGTCGCGAATACAACCCGGGCCTTGAATATAACCTGGGGGTACAGGGGTGCTGAGTGAAATAGAACCCGGGCCTCGAATATACCCCTGGTCTCGAATATAACCCAGGCCTTACATATCGGTATGACTTGGTCAAACTGTCAGTTCAATGATATTCACACATCTATTGTACAATTGTATCCGAGTTGTTGTGTTGTCAATGTTAAAATAATCTTCGTATGATTTCCAGATCAAAAGTTTTGAGATATAGAAAGCCACTTTCTCATTCTTTCAATATATTTTGTAATGCCATTTCAGTTCTGAAAACAAAAGAACCCGGCCTCAATTACAACCCGGGGGGTACGGGGGTGCTGAGTGAAATAGAACCCTGGGGTTCTATTCGAGGAAATACAGTACCCCGGTAATAGAAAATAAAATGCAGTGTTAAGAAAATACAGTTATGGGAAGCGTTCATCTTTGCGCTCAAATTGGTTATTTTTTTTACATACTTATATCAGGTTTTCAAAACCAGCATTGTCCACACTTCCCCACTATGCGTTCCTCACCATGGATAACACAGATTGAAACGTGACACTATTCCTGGCGTCCAAACCATGTGACAACTGTGATGTCATCATTCCAATTTTTGTTGAGTGAGCGACCCCTCGCTGTTTCTCTGTTTAATGGTAAATATATTTGTTGTAAATTCCTGTCTTGGTATCTTATTTCCCAATCCCGATTTCACTGTTGAATTATTCTTGCTTTTGAAAATGCCTGCCATGCCCATATTCAAGGTGAGTCATTCGCAATAGTACAAGTTCGGATCACCCAGGAGCAAGGTTTCAGCAATGGGAATGTAGCACTGAAACACCCTACTGACAACGGATGCAGGATAATGGTCCATGCCATACGCTCATCTGACCTAAAAATGTTTTTTAAGACGTTGGCTTCTGTGGCCCTTATTAGGGGTCACCAGGTCAATAAATCTATGAATCATAATCCCAATCAGCTAATCATTTATACACAAGGCCTTTTGCTCATGGAGAAGACGAAATGGTTTTACTAGGGTATGGCCCCTGTTGATGGTTAGACACACTGATGAACGGACACCAACAAAAACAGTTGTTTGATTTTCACAGAAAACTTTGAGGTGAGGTGAGTTGGTGTTTAACACCGCTTTCAAGATCATTCCACTTATACCGCGGCTGCTAGTATTATTGCAGGGAGAAAGCCCGCAACACCATTGTGGCTATGCATTGCGGTGAAACATGCCAGCATCGGTTGGACCTAGCGAACCATGGGTGTTACAGCGCTGAATTTTGGTGTAGCATGCACCCAAACCTGACTGCGTGTAGAACAGTTCTCTACTGCAGACAAAATTGCTGGGCCCCTGGCGGGATTCGAACCATGGACCTCCTGATCCGAAGCCGAACACGCTAACCACTGCGCTATCCTGCCCCAGACAACTTTGGAAAGTATCAAACATTATGACAGCAGCTGAAACACAGAACATGACAAAACTGCAGTTTTCAATTAGTTTAATATCTCAGAAAAGGACAAACATGAACAATTTCAAAAACGTTATGAAGAATATAATGTTTTTATGTACCTCTTCAAAGACAATATATCTGCATGCACCTGTATCAGTAATAACAGGCTATAGGACACCTATCTATATACACCTGCAACCATCTTCCCTGGACTTGAACAAACACACTCATACATGGGCAGCTGTAACATCATATATTATTAAGTATTTCAACTGCCTCTTATGTTGACAGTACGGAATGTGAATGGAACAGTGCAATTAACAAACTTACCCTTTATCTAACAAACAATACATGTTTATTCCAAAAGAATTATGTTATAATATCAAAATAAGACATTAAATCTCTGGTTTATCACAGAAACCCCTTGACATCACTTTGCACTAGCCATTCACTCCTAAAGGAAAGAGGACTTAAATCACAAGGTATGTACACACACTTCCTCTTGGACGAAACATCAACTATATACAGTACTAAATAATCTCACGCACAATGTCTTGGCTTGCTTTGTACAGATCAAACATGAATATATGACAAATTAGGCAAGAACTTTTAAATCAGAGGTTCTTAAACCAATTCCAAAAGTGAAATTTGAGTTATCAGTTATTTAAAATGTCATAAACACATAAAACAACATAAAAGAATAAACTCACACAAAAAAGAGAGCCATTGGCTCTGTTGCTCATCAGGCTTAATAATTTTTTATATAAGATAAAGAAATTTTCAATTCTGCCAAGGATATCAGTTTTTTTTGACATGTAGTTTTTAAGAAGTCTAAATTAGGAATGTGACCCCTCTGGCCCTTACTGAGGTCTCAGGGACCCAATACACTATACTAATTAACCTAGAAAACCTTCACTTACATCCGTTGTCCCACAACTTATAATCCTTAAATGTAAGGAGTCTACAAATAATATTTCAGCTTACTAGCTAACTTTTTATTCATGAAAAGAAGATAAGAGCGTTTTCAAGCCTGTAGCTTGTGGCCGTTGGAGCAACGAGTCACAATTCTATAACTTAAATCTATACACAAAATTTCAGCTTTCTAGCAGCCCCTTTCATTCATGAGAAGGGATGAAAGTAGGTTATTAGGATTTGGCCCTTATAAGTCACCAACTCTAGAATTTATAATCCTCATGGTTCATGGAATTTGTATACAAGTTTTCAAATTGCTAGGTCTTTTCAGTCATGAAAACTAGATGACAATCAGTTTTAGGGCATGGTCTCTGAGACCGTCATAAAATGTATATTTTATAATCCCATTTGCCCTAGATACCTATACACAAGACTTCAACTTCTTGAGAGTGAGTGGATCAGGAGAAGAAGTTAAACAATCAGAACGTTTACGGACGAACGGATTCCTGAAGCCATGCCATGAGCTCTTCAGGCCTTTTCAGGCCTGATGAGCTAAAATTGGAAATATAGCGTAACACAATTGCTTCCCTATTACCTCAATCTGTGAAAGGGAGAATGAGAAGTAAAAATAAACTATTGGCAATGTTGTACACCTCCCCAAGGAGGTTGGTACCCTCCCTCCCATCTGCTGCCCTGGAGGAACAGACGAGTATGTACATGACGAGAATAAACATCAGGGCTATAGCTCGGGCCTGCATTGATAGTGCTTTACACAAACATCCTCCATACATCCAATCTTATACTATTAACTTCCAATCATGGATATAGCCAAAAATCCAGACACCCATTCAATGTCACACTATGGACTTCCAGACACCCATCTAGCCATTCTAGAACTAACCACTAAAGATGCCAACCTTCACATACATTCGTTGTCCCACTATCAACTTCCAGGCGCCCACTTACTCATTCTTCCCACAAGATCCCACCTTACTGAGACATCCTATTACATCCATAACTATCTACTCCTGGAAATTCCTCTACCCACTCTCACAAATTCCACTTCAAAACAACAATCAAACCACTCTCCAACTATCCAATTAAAGCCAAACATCCTCTCAGGCCCCTATCTACTAGCATACCTGCTCTGATTCCACTACTAAAGCTCACCTATGCCCACATCAATTCTCCCATAAGTTTGTCACCATATGTGCAATAACGCAAAAAGCATGCCAACGGTACATTCACAAACAGCATTGAAAATGCACTTTAAAAAACCAAGCTGTCAAAAAAAAAAAAATGCAGATTCAATATCAGTAGAAAATGTTACAACCAAAACATAAACTGTTGTTTTGATGCTTCACCTGAACCTGCACCAGGTGCTGATTGTGAGTGAATGGGTGAATGGGTGGGATGAGGGGGACATGAGACAGAGAACAGTATTGGGTACATAGAACTAGGGGGAGCTAGAGTCCCAGGCAGCTAGTACAGGGCCTTTTTCACACTTTCATTACTGAGAAAGGGAAAGGTTCACATGGGCACACATAAGATTTAATGTAGTTACATATATATATCCTTCGAGGCATGCATGCAAGCAGACTCTCACAAGATAACCACATATTTTGAGACCTCATGTCTATAAAAATTGAGTTCTGCACCTAGTTTTGACTATGGACTGTCTCAACAGCATGCAGACCTATCAGTTACCACCTGCCAGGGACAAGGCACCAGCCTTGGCTTGCATAGTTGCTCAACAACATTTATAAAGTAACAGTAGGCCTTGAGAGATAATCACTTCAATATCAGTTGCGTTTTGCAACAAGGGGAAACTAATCAAGTGTTATGTGTTGAGTGCTGCAGTGTACTATTATGTTTAGAGCTTATTTTAGCAGTACAATTGAGAAGCTTTGTACTTTCAACAGTTGTATCAAAGAGATAATGTAAACAGTGCAACTGAGTTTCGTACTTTGAACAGTTGCATCAGAGAGTTAATGTAACCAGTGCAACTGAGTACCTTCCTACTTTAAACAGTTGCATCAGAGATTTAATGTGACCAGTGCAACTGAGTTTCGTACTTTAAACAGTTGCATCATGGAGATAATGTAACCAGTGCAACTGAGTACCTTCCTACTTTAAACAGTTGCATCAGAGATTTAATGTGACCAGTGCAACTGAGTTTCGTGCTTTAAACAGTTGCAACAGAGAGTTAATGTAACCAGCGCAACTGAGTTTCGTGCTTTAAACAGTTGCATCAGAGAGTTAATGTAACCAGTGCAAACGAGTACAGATGCAACAGAAAGCAAATCCGAGAAAGGCAAATGAGTACTTTTATGATTTGAACAGCTTATTGTAGCAGCACAACTGAGTAGTTTTGAACTTTAATCAGTTGCAACAGAGAGCTTATTGTAGCAGCACAACTGAGTGTTTTAGTACTTTAATCAGTTGCAACAGAGAGCTTATTGTAGCAGTACAACTGAGTAGTTTTGTATTTTAATCAGTTGCAACAGAGAGCTTATTGTAGCAGCACAACTGAGTAGTTTTGTACTTTAATCAGTTGCAACAGAGAGCTTATTGTAGCAGCACAACTGAGTGTTTTTGTACTTTAATCAGTTGCAACAGAGAGCTTAATGTAGCAGCACAACTGAGTAGTTTTGTATTTTAATCAGTTGCAACAGAGAGCTTATTGTAGCAGCACAACTGAGTAGTTTTGTACTTTAATCAGTTGCAACAGAGAGCTTATTGTAGCAGCACAACTGAGTAGTTTTGTATTTTAATCAGTTGCAACAGAGAGCTTATTGTAGCAGCACAACTGAGTAGTTTTGTACTTTAATCAGTTGCAACAGAGAGCTTATTGTAGCAGCACAACTGAGTAGTTCACATGCAGCACTTAACACAAACTGGCTCAAAGACTTAACAGTACTAATAGTCTTTTAAGGAGGGTGATCTAATGGTAATTGAAAGTTGGGTAGGTGGGATCCTCAAACTGTGGTAATGACAGTGTCCCTGAAAAGTAAATGAAGCATATTAGTGCGAAGCAAGCAGGTCAATGCAAATAAACATACAAACATATATACATACAATCATACATACATTTATTCCATAAATAATTTTCCATGCACCTGTAAGATCTCAACACATAATATTAAACAGTAATAGTAATATTTAACATCTTTGCAGGAAACCCATGTCACATTTAAAGACAAAGGCACAACTTGCACACTTGAAAGAACCATTTGAACTTTAATTCAGTATTCCAGACACACATTCATCATGCTGACTATCCAGAAATCCTCGTCCAACTTAGTTCTCATTTAACAATGATCAAGACATTGCAAGAGATATTTATGTGGTGAGTGATACAGGGAAGTGAACTAGATGTCACGTGCTACCCACACCACAATGTCGTCGGCAGTGATATTCTTCTCACAGTCCTTGGCCCCCTCTTCCTCCTCCATCAATGGCAGCTTGTGGTCCGATGCCATCAGGGGCTTGGCTGCCACTACGCACCGTTTGATCTTGAAGAGCACCATGATCACCGAACTCCACAGTAGACAAGCACCTGCAACACAGTATCAGCACTGCCTCATTCACATGCAAGGACAAATGTTTATACTTGAGCGTGTATATTTATGGTTGCTTTACAAGTACCTTTTGGATAGGGTGCACACTAGACTTCACAGCACTTCCCACCACTAATGTGCTCTCTTTTGAACAGTGGGACGCATACAATGAAAGGAGGCAGCTATGGTCAAAACATACTGCATTATTTGTTATTGCTTAGGTGGAAACTTACATGTCAAATGATAAGACATTGCCTGTGTGGTCACTATCATGGTTAAGACAGCCACCAAGTTTACAACTTATAATTTGAACTGGTGAAAGTATGTTAAACATTTATTTCTAAGAAAGAATTATCAAATAGATAATAAGGTAGTAACCTCCTTGGCTTCTATTACAGACTTGTATAATTAATCCCATAGGACCGCTTTTAACAAAATCATGGAAACTCTAAATTGCATTAATAGAGCCTGAAATATGCAACAACAATCAAACAACACCCCACTCACCCAGGCCTATGATTACCCACCCATTCATTCACAGCTCTTAGCTTAGTGTGACTGTGCTTCAATATCATAACACAACATAATGCACCTGTGATTCTGGTTATGAATGTGCTAGCCAGCCATTAAAATTTGTTGAAGGGAACCATATGAAGTGCAGAGATTAATACTGATTTAACGGATAATACAAATTATTACTCGCCCGTGTAAGATACCGCAGTGTAATATTTATACGGCGATATTAAACTAGTGTAATACCGCTCCCCGTATGACGTCATAATACTGTGTGGTTGTGACGTCACAATCTTGGCACCGTCGTCTCAATGGCGGCTTAGTCGCGGAAATGCTTCGTTCAGTATACTTTCGGTAAAAATGCTTGATTACTGAGGTCAAGTAATAAACAGAATACTAAACTTCCTTCCATTTAATACTATTTTCATTAAACTCGTTAATGATTAGGTATCAAACTCGCTTTCGCTCGTTTTATACTTAATCATCAACTCGTTTAATAAAAATAGTATTAAATGGAAGGTCGTTTAGTATCCTCTATGTATCTGCTATGGTACAAATTAATGTATACAGTCAAAAGCTTTGTTGAATTGGTTAAGGAATGAAAAATATTTTTAGCTGAGGTGATGTAGACTAGATGTTGCTTTCAGTCTTACGGCATAACTGTGTGCAGAAACTGAGGTGGCTGTTTTTGTCTATCAAATAAAAATGAATTTATGGGATCCTACAGTGACTGGAAGTTATCATAGAAAAAAACAAAAAAACTAAACACTAATTACATTTTAAGTCTAAATTTATCACAACTCAACATTGTTAGATGTCAGCTAGGTTGGCGCATCGTCTTTCAACATGAACAAGCTAGGTTATTGGAAATAGATTAGCACCACGCTGTATCTGTTTATTAGAACACTTTCAAGCAAATCTGATTGGTCAACACATACAACCTATGTTTACAAGATGGTGACGTTTTTTTTAGGGAAAGTGTTGTCAATTTAAGTGATAATTGAAAAAAATTCTTGCAATTCCAATTGGTTAAGAATAATCAGATCAGTTGTGTCACATGGGAAATGACCGTAACCTAAGGAAAATAGTACATACATAGAGCTTATTATATGAGTGCCAATGACATACTATGTTTACGACACAAGTGCTTAATACTAGTATTTCCCAAGCGAGAGCAAGGGAATTACTGATATTAAGGCACAAATGTCGTAAACATAGTATGTCATGGACACGAATATGATATTCTGTTTATTACCGAAGTCGAGAAATCAAAGAAACTAATCAAAATCAACATCCAAGTATAGGCAAAGGCGCATTTGGAACTAAACGTCATAGGCGAACTGTGTTGCAGGTAGAGCCTCCTGACCAAGGTGCACAGCTGTGCAGAAGACTCCTATATTAAGATACTTAAGTAAATATGACAATCATTTAAACAAATTGTTGAAGTCAAAAAAGAATATAGTCATTGGCTCTGTTGCTCATCAGGTTCTATAATTCATCTTAAAAACAGTCACAGGGTCACCATTTCAGGGTCATGGAATTAAAAAATCAATAAATCAGAATCTCCATCAGGTAAGTAGTCTGTTCAGAAGGTTTCACCTTTCTAGGTCTTTTGCTTCTGGAGAATAAGCTGAAAATAGGTTAAGCCATGGTCCCCGTGGCTCTAATTATGAGGCATAGGTTCACCATATTTATAAATCAGAATCCTATCATTTAAAGAGTCTGTTCACACGGTTTCAGGCTTTTAGGCCTCATACATCTGGAGAAAAAGACAAATATATGAGTTTAAGGTTTTGCCCCTGTGGCCCTTTAATAGAGGTCAAAAGGTCACAAATCTTAAAAATGAGATGTCATCCCACAGGGTGACTTTTGCTTGGGTCCAATCATTATTTATAAACTAATTACGTTTGTAGGTAAATACCTGTTCGTATGCCGCCAAACATATTTACATAAACAAAAGTTGGTATCTCGAAAGCTCAGTCAGCTAGAGGGTGTACGACTGTCCATTGGAGAGAACTGACTGGCCAAAACGCACTTGCTAGAGTGCTTGTCGAGTTGTAATGCCTGATGAACTGCTCGGCTGGCTCAGAACGGTTCCTATCCACACCTGGTTGAGCAGGAGATGGCTGCCTAGAAGGGATTCATTCATCAGTACGTGGAAAGCACAAATGGCTGTTGAGTAGCCTCTAACAGTGGATGCAACAAGGCCGTCATCAAACCGAGATAGCAATAAATCAAGCACTGGTACTAAACCTGTAGAAAAAGGGATTGAATAACCCTCGATTTCCACACAGTCAAACATAACAGGCCCATCTATCCTTGTATTGAATGCTTGTTGAATACCTCCCCAAAGACAGTATTGTTTCTGCAACTTGTGCAGGAATACTGCTCTCCTGGAGGTTATTCAGTATAGAGGCTAAGCGACCCACTTGATCCTGGGATCCTGGAGTGGCGTTCAACCCTGAGTGAGTAGGTCCGGTATCACAGGCAATACTACTGAAGGCTGTACTAGAAAACTGAGCAGCGATGGAAACAATCTCTGCCCTGTACACAGTGGTGCCAACAACACCAGAAAATATCGCTTTTGTCTGATCATCAAAGATTTCGGAAAAGTTGGAAGTGAGGGACAAGTTCTGTTTAGATAGCATAAAACATTTACACAATTTTTGTTGTAGTGGAGATCATATCATATTGAGCTGTATGATCAGCTTTTTGTACTAATAATATACTTTCGGAATACTTAAAATGTATTCATATGATACAATGATCATCAAATTTAATTCATTTGGTTTATATTGAGTATATTGATATTTTGATATATACGGTATGATGATTGCTGTGTAAACGTGTACAACTTGTAACATAGGTTATATTAATAGATAAACACCAGTGGCGAATCCAGGAATTTTGAAAGGGAGGTAGGGGAGGGGGGCCATCTATTACAAAGGGTGTGAGGGTCAAGATCAGGGGTTATCCATTTGACGGTCAATATTCGATCCTCTCACGCCATTGACAGATTGATGTGGTGATAATTAAGTTAACTGCCCTTGGCGCTATGGTAACCATCATGGTTTGGAGCCAAGTTTATGTGTTTTCTTGAATATTTTTTTATCAATAGAATAGTCACGACCTGTAAAAAAAAATTTATGCAATAGTACTCCAAAGGGATCCCTTCTGAAAAAGAATTTAAAAAACTCTTTGGTTAAGGAGAGTCTTAAGTTTCAAGATTTCAGATTTACTGGGTCAATGGATCTGAAGTAGACGATGAAATTGTGAAAAGTTTACAGACGCATAAGAAATGCCAAGCCATATGCCCATCAGGCCTTTCAGGCCATATTCGCTAAACATCAACAATGGATCCTTGATAACATTATAAAAGTTTGTTCAACACTATACTTAACATGCATGTGGAGTAGGATTGCTACATACCTGCCAGATAGAAGGCATACTTGAACTCCATCTCTTGTTGAATCAACAAACCTGGTGGACAAAACATTAAGAGGACATTCAATATAGGATTTTCTGTAGATTTAAAGGCACTATAACACGTTTTCTTCACGTTCTATTTGTTCAATTTTCCCAATTATAAATATGTTTAATACATAAATATATTACTTCAGAGGGTGAACAATATCATTACTACACCCAATTATCAGTAGTAGTAGAAAAAGATTACACACGGGAAACATACCTGCAGCAGGACCTCCGGCCAGACAACCAAGAGCTATCATGAAACACAGATAACCATTGCCCATGGCAATGTACTCTGGTCCAAGCAGCTCGCGTGATGCTTGGGAAAGGAAGGTTGTCCAGTAGCCACTGTAGAAGCCAAACAATAGGGTGTAGCCAATTTGGCCGGTGAAATCCTTGAAGAGAAGAGGGCAGATTCCTGTGACCACCACTCCAAGACCAATCGGACACAGTACTGATGTCACATCGTCAAGAGTGCTGTTATGACCCATGAATGCAAAAATCATCCTGCTTGTAAAGCTAGCCATTCCAACACAAGACACAAGAAACGTTGAACTTTCAAAGTCTGTTTCCTTGGATATTGCGTAGGAGGGCAAATACATATAGATTACAGTGGATCCAAAGCTCCAAAAGAGGTTGGCAATGCACATCCCATGGAAGAGAGGGTGGCGGAGGGGAAGGCAGGAGAGCAGCGGCAGAAGGCGCAGCTCCTTCTCTCTGGGCAGGGGTTTGAGCAGCGCGCCACACACACAGAGGTTGAGGGCCACCCCAGCCAGCACCAGCATGGTGCCCCGCCATGCAAACATGTCTAACATGTAGCGGATGATGATGGGGAAGGTGATGATACCAGCTCCCACGCCCCCGACCACAACGCTCAGTGCCTGGAACCGCCCATGGATGAAGTACCGCTCAACTGCTACTATAGATGGTGAACAAGCAAGGCCAAACCCAATTCCTGTATAAAGAAAAGAAAAGAAATTGTACATCATACTGGTTGAAAATTGACAGTTTCCTTATAGAGGCCTCATGCACAGAAGTCTCCACATAAGATTTCAGCTTTGTGAGGTGAGGTGATTTGGGGTTTAACGCTACTTTCAAGAGTATTTTACTTTAAATAACACGGCTGCTAGTATTATTGTAGGAAGAAAGCCAGCAACACCATTGTGGCCATGCATTGTGGTAAAACGTGTGAGCATCGGCTGGTACCACGCTGAAATTCAGTACAGCATTACACCCAAACCTTCCTGCGTGAAGAACAGTTCTCTGCTGCAGACAAAGTTGCCGAGCCCCTGGTGGGATTCAAAACACGGACCCTTGACTCGAAGCCGAACGTGCTGACCACAGTGAGTTATGATAAGCCAAATTAACAATGCCTTGTAATGCCGTAGCAAGGCTTTTCACGTTCATAGAGCTGACCAATGGCTTCATTTTTCATTCTTGTTTTATTTTACCGAGTGTGTGCTCTCATACATCTAGTTGTAAAATCTAATCAACCAAAACGTTATCCTCAGATAACATACCTGTATAAACTAAGTGTCCCCTTGAATTTTGTTTCCAGAAAAAATGACTCTGTAAATGTTGTGCAAGATCAAAATAGAATGGATGAAAACACACTATGCACCATACCTGTTAGAAGGCCAAAAGTGAGGTAAACCTGGTAGAGTTCATTGACAACCATCCCAAGGGAGAGCCCAGCCGCAGCGAGGAGTCCTCCCAGCATTACACTGATCCTGCAGCCCCAGATACTGGCCACAAACCGCAGCATGACACCTGAAAACAGCACCAGAATCATTACCCTACCTTCTGTAAAAATCTAGATGGCTGATTGGTCATGTGACCATATGATAATACCTGGTAACACTCTCTTGAGTGGTGGATAAAGGAATACCCAACCATGAAAAAGGCATGTCATTAGAAAATAGAGCCATTGGCTCATCAGGCTGTCTATAACTTATTCTACAAATGGTCCATGGGTCACCATTTGGGGGCCAAAGAATCACATAACCAATATATAATAATCCGCATGGATTTCTAGGCATCTTGCTTCTGGCAAAGAGAATGAAACAAGTTTTTAGGGAATTGCCCCTAGAGTCTTATTAAGGGTCACTTGGTCTCCAAATCTAAAATTAGAATCCCAATCAACGAAGGAGTCTGTGCACAAAGTTTCAGCTTTCTAGACCTCTTTCTTCTGGATATAAAGATACAAATAGGTTTTTAGGGCTTGGTCATCAAACCTATGAATAATAATCCCAATCAAAATGGGGTCAAAAAGGGGCCACAAAGTCATCAATCCTATAAATTCTAATTCCCATCAAAAAGGAGTCTGTAAACAATCTTACAGTTTTCTAGAACTCTGGCTTCTGAAGACAAAGATAGAAATAGGTTTTGAGGGTGTGATCCCTGTGGGTCATCATATCTATATATTATAATCCCCATCAACATGTAGTCTGTAAACAAAGTTATAGCTTTCTAGGCCTCTTGCTTTTGGAGAAGAAGATGAAAATAGGTCTTTCGGGTATGGCCCCTGTGGCTCTTTTTAAGGGCCAAAGGTTCACAGAATCTACAAATTAGAATCCCTATCAGCTTAGGAGTCTGTATAGGAGTCAGATTTCCTGAGTCAATTGTTCTGGAGAAGAAGATGAAATAGTGTATAGTTTACAGACGGATGTACCAGATGGCCAGATGAGCTAAATATCAACATGGGTCTTACAGTACAGTAAAAGCTATCAAGTAATCAAAAAAAAAAAAAAAAAAGGAAACTTGCTGGCTGCTTATCCCATCTTATCATCAATTAGGACATAATACTGAAGTCAGTTTAATTCCTTGTTTGATTGGATGTTTTAGTTCTACCCTCAGAGTAGTTTTAGAACTACCCTCAAAGTAGTGCATAGTAACTGTTTTGTAACAATACTAGACCAGTTATTGGGAAATATGTAGTAGAAAAAAAAAAAACATTTCGAAAAAAAGCCCCCCCTGTTCCTACGCCCCTGGCTATAATAATACTGAAACTAATATCATCAGGTCTAAAGATTGCTCTAGAATTACAAATAGACTCGATTTTTTTTATTTTGTCCACAAACAAAAAATAAATAGATAAAGTGACTGAGAGTTCTTTCTTTATCAAATCAAAGTCTTCTTATGAACATTGTTAGACTTCCGTGTTATTCTTGGGTCTAGCTGACGGACTACTAATGCTTAGCTAGTACTTATAATATATATAAGTAACCATGATCAGATCATTGAGTGACCTACTTGAGAGTGCAGTGATGTAGAGCAGGATAGAGCCCACCCAGGCTGTGTCAAAGTGATTCTTTTGGAAGGCATCTCGAAATATCACATGGAAGACACCGAGACTGTATGTGATTCCGCACACTATAAACTGGGTGAAGAAGGCGGCCACCACAACAACCCACTTCCGGTAGCCATCCTCCTCATTCATCATCGACTTTCGCTTTACTGTCACGACGATCATCTAGCTTCTGAAACATTCAACACGGGTCATGAGAAAACCAACCTTATCAGGCTTTGTGCCCTGTGAAATTGAAGCCCTGCAGAGATTGTAAAATTTCTTGATAACCTTGAACATAATCTCAATTCTGGTCACTGAAATTTGTCAAACAAACATGATGGTCATCCTGCTATGACAATCAAGACAATAATTCAACTTCAACTGTGTAAAAAGAAAGTCATGGGTTCTGTAGCTCATCAGACTATTAAATTTATCATCATTATGTTTTGGTTTAATATCATACTCTAACTTCGCTAAATATAACTTGATTATGAAAAACCAGAGAAAGCTGAAATCTCACAACAAACAGAAAAAGATGAAAAATCTATAAGTTATAATCCAATTTTACACAGGGAAACTGTACACAACATTTCAGCTTTCCAGGATGTTTGAAGAAGATAAAAATAGGCTTTTAGGGTGTTGTCTCTGTGACCCTTAACAGGGTTCACAAAGTCACCAAGTCTATAAATTAGAATCCCCATAAGGAGTCTGTAGGTTTCAGTTGACTAGGCTTTTTGCTTCTGGAGGCGAAGCTTTTTCCCCTGAATGGCTTTAATTGCACCAGTCTCTATCACTAGCTTTTAAAACCTTGCTGCCAAAATTTTTGTTTTGAGTGTAGCGCCCTATTCAGTGAAAAGTTGCAATTCTCATATGATTTTTCATTGAACTTTCGCGATCCATCGCAACAGCCTTGGCAACAATCACAGAAAACTACAAGAAATGCCGCAAGGCCTTTCTCAGCAAGTCGTCTGGGCTGGTGTAAGGATTGGCCATGTGTGGGAAGATGGAGAGGAAGATGAAATAGGTTTTTAGGGTGTGGTCCCTGTTTAGGGGTCACCAAAATACACAAGGTTTGAGCTTTCCATGCCTTTTGTATCAAGAGAAGTAGGTGAAAATATGCTTTCAAGGTGTGGGCCCTGTGGCCCTTTTTAGGTGTCAAATGGTAACAAAATTTATAAATTAGAATCCCCAACAGCTTTGAGTCTACCTGGCAGGCATCTCCTCACGAGCAGCCATTTAAACCTTATAATATGGCTTGTGGAAAAGTTGAAGCTAAGAGCATAGGCTCAAAGATAATGTTTTGCATAAAACATAATGACAAAATAAAGCTTACACAACCTGAGTGATCTTCAAGTCTTGATGTCAATATTACGTCCTGTCAATGTTGGTACAACGTCAGATTACCTGCTGGGTTTACACCATTTGTACACTTGGCCTGAGTCCACATAGTCTAATTGGCATTTGACTAAAGGTTATGATAAAGTTCTGTTTCTTACTTTAGATGTATTTGATCAATTCAAAACAACAAAACAAAATGATATCACATGACTTTAGCCAAATTACTTTTGCTTACATGTTAGGTTTGTTTGGTTTCACTAATGTAGTCCGCAGCATGTGACCAAAGCCAAGAAGTAAAGGTGGCCATGACTTACAGGACTCGTCCATCGTTCGTTCTCCATGATCTGCAGTTACTCACTTGACCTAATTTACTTAGCTACAGAGAAGCAGAGAGGGAGAGACCAATCTTTCCTTTGGTACAATTAATATATAATCTTCTGGCCACCCTCTAATATTTCGTATATCTATTTCAGTTTAGAACAAATTTACAAAATCACAGAAATCAAAGCAGAGATAAACTAGCCCTTGTGCTAAGTTAATTTAGTAGGCCTTATATACTTTAAAAACATAATGAACCTTCAGTTAGCTCTAGAATATAACAACTCACTGGATTAAGGGTCTATAGATAGGTACGTATGGTCTTCCTTTGAATGATAAACGTGATTTGATCGTGGTTAACGCTAGTAGCCTTTTTAGCAGTAATGCTAACCTTCGGTTTGCTGTTGTCTTTGTTTTGAATGAAAGAGGACCAAGACAGCGAACTTAATGTGAACGTCTACACGAACCTTTGGGCAGTGGAGTGACTATCTCAAATACTCATCACAGCTTGAATGGATCAACGCAGGAGACGGACGAGGACGACACAGTCACAGAGCAGTAGTTCACAAGCCTGCTGAATCTCTAAATTATAGCCTATAATAACCTCTTCCTCTTCGCTTTACAGCTGACATCAGTGTTTATGTTCTGGGCCTTAAGGGTCAAAGGTCGCACAAGTACCACGTGACTCGAATCAAAATAAATTCCTCTTTAATGAATTTCGAAATGGAGTTGACAATAAACTTAAAAGTTTTACAAGAACCACTCACTAACATAAATAAAACAACACAACTAAAATTATCGCAACACGCTTCCCAATCATTCCGAACGTAAACCGAAACAAACTAAATATAGCAATGATGTCATCTCTTTTCATGTGAAGGGACGTAACTCTGTCATTCCAGAAATGAAACTGATCTTGACTATACAGAAGTCTTCTGAAATCGGAGGAGGGGGTCTCAGTGTTTGTAGATTGTGACAATTAATCATTGGCGACCTGAAGAGAGGGTATTATATGAGTGCTTATGTAATAGGCTTACTATGTTTATGGTGTGCGTATTTGTACTTCCCAAAGAATAAACCAATGTAGATATAGAGCCATATGGGCTCTGCAGCTCGTCAGGTAGTGCACAGTAGGTTCTTATGTTCAAATGTTCAACTTCATAAATGGTGTTATTTTATCGAGAAGAAATGATTAATTTTGAAACTCATTATCTTAGTGCTTAACATTTCAGTAACAATGACAACGAGGTGATGATGATGACACGGATGTAATATAAGACGTTAATTATTTGTTATCGAAAAACAGACAATAGCGCGCGCCAATGACTCAAACGTGAATTTGGAAACTAAGTTACAGCAGAAACACAGACAAATATTGATTGGTAGTGTTTAAAGGGCTACAGACTTTATATTGCTCAACATACAACATTCATGAAACTAAATTCGTACATATAGTGGCGCGTTGATCACCAGTGAGGACTGGCGTCCAACTACGTGCATGCTAAACGGTGCACGAGGGTCATGAGTATTTTGCAACCATTTCCTGTCACAAACAAAGAATCGCGTATGGCGAATCTAGTTGAAACTATAGAATGAAATCGCTAGGTAAGCATCACGGTTAATCTCTTGAAAAAGCAAAATGGTTATTTTACTTGAGTTTTTCTCTCCATTAATGATGTAGAGATTTTTTATAGTTGATTGCTACATTTTCTTAAGTGCCATTGTTCCATTCGTTCTTAACATTTTCAATTTGAAAAGAAACAGTACTAGGTCTAATTTCCGCCTAAATAAACATTTCTTTCGTAAACATTTTTCAAATACGTCACCTACGAAATGACAATGGGAGTTCTTCAATCAGAAAGGGGTCAAATCTCTGAATGGAACTTTTCACTCAGACAATATCATTATTATTGATTATGATAAGCATATATTTAGAATTTGAATAAGATCGGTGAAGACAACTTTTTACAAGAAATACTTAGCTTATGTGTTTTGATATATTTTTTTTCGAAAATCTTTATTTCTTTACTGATTTCGTCCAAGTTTTAAGTCAAGTCAGCGGCCCATATGATGGATATAATTTACAGATAATACGTACATAACATACATAAGCGTCTAATATGATCTCTTAACATATGGGGCTTGAAATAATACATGAGTATTATTAAGTAAGTTGATTCTGTCTTATATCAAAACTCAGACGTAAACATTATAATATACACAGATTGTTTAGTACATCCTCAGAAGTAGAAGATATTAATTGACGATTCATAGATTGATAGATTTTCATGGTACAATTTTGGTACATAATGGATGCTCAAATACAAGTTATCATAATATTCACAAATAATTATAGAATGAGACTCTTCCTGAATTCCTTTTAACCCATAGGACATACACGTTTTTGACACAGGGCATACACGTTGATTGTAATTGATTTCTTGCCATCGTACCTCATTCACCCTTGCTTTTACAATACCTGCTCTAATCCTTATGAAAAATGTTCAATTAGTTAACAATGTAAGATATTTCTCTGGTACAAGGCTTTTATACAAATATTGTCTATCCAGCTTATATCTTGAACTTTCCAGAATTTTACTTTTCAATCTCCGTATATGCATATCAATTGCAACTCTCTTAAACATATCAAGAAATAAATGTATGTGTGTCTAAACATTCAAAAACAATATAAGTACAAACGCCCAAATGTATATGTTTGTGTCGTTAGCGCGTTAGGCTTCGGATCAAGAGATCCGTGGTTCGAATCATGCCAGGGCCTCGGCAACTTTGTCTTCAGTAGAGAACTGTTCTACACGCAGTAAGGTTTGGGTGCATTGTCACACTGAATTTCAGCGCAGTACCACCCATGGTTCGCTAGTTCCAGCCGTGCTCGCAGGTTTCACCGCAATGCATAGCCAAATGGTGTTGCGGGCTTTCTCCCTAAAACAATACTGGCAGCCGCGATGTAAGTGAAATAGTTTTCGAGATGTGAATTGTGATTGGTGGAAATAAACTGCTCCAATCGAATAATGAGGTCAAACCCAAATCATAGGTGAACCTGACGCCTTTGAGTATTATGGGGTCTTGTAATATCTATACTCTGTTTAACGTACATGTAGTAAAGCAAAATTATGAACTTATTTTAATGAGATTGCAAATACAATGCATTGCTTGATGGTGAAAGTTTAGTTCATAGCGCGTAATGTTTGAACAAGTTTTATAGCCTATATATAAGAAATGTTTTGAAAGCATAGCCCAAGTTATGAACGCAGGGTAACACACGTAGGGGACCAGAAAGGCTGTGAAGGGAGATATTGGAAAAGCATCAAGTAGGGACAGTCTAATTAACAAAGACACGCTCATGGCTTAAGTTTACATTATCATTTCTAATAACTGAACTTCAACTAGTCGCGAAACTGGTGTCAAAGTTCAGCGCCTCAGTTAACAGCGCATCGTTACACCGTACCCAGTTACGAGGGTTCTCCCAAAAGTTTCCGGCCTGAATATGAAAACATGCCTGAAACGCAACCATACTGTGCGTGCATGAAGAACGTTCATTGACGTTTAAATGGCATGGAAATCACGAGATGCAAAATGCATTAAGCCTGTCATTCAAAGGTACTCTCACATCTTTTACCGAAATGGAGAAGTGAATGTAGGGCTGTTATAAAATATCTGAGTCCTGGTCGTACATCTGATGTCACCACAGGTGAAAACATTGAGGCTGTTCTTGACACAATAATGCAAGAGAGGCGAGTGACTATCAGATACTTAGCTGATACTCACCACATCAGTAAAACATCAGCTGAACGAATTATACATGAAAAGTGACGTATGAATAAGGTATCAGCACGCTCGGTCCCCAGAATGTTATCTGAGGACCAAAAGCGAAAACGTGTCATGGTCATTCAGCAACTTCTTGACGAGTATCGCGCAGACCCAGAATCATTTTTCGCTCATGTCGGTACTCAAGATGAAACCAAACCTGGATTCATCAATTCGATCCTTAGACAAAAAGCCAAAGCATGCAATGGAAACACAGCACATCACCCACCCCAAAAAAGTTCAAATCTTGTTCCTCCAGTCGGAAGGTTATGGCATCCGTTTTCTGGGACTCTCAGGGTGTAATAATAATTGATTATTTAAAGAAAGGTTCTACAAACAATGGCACTTATTACGCACATGAACTATGACAATTACGAGAAAAAATCAAAGAGAAACGAAGGGGTAAACTGCGCAAAGGTGTGTGGCTGTTGCAGGACAATGCTCCCGTTCACACCGCCCAAATTAGTAGTCAGTGCAGCACAGGATTGTGGGTTCAGGATTCTCCCCCACCCTGCCTATTCTCCAGACCTAGACCCCTCAGACTTCTTCCTCTTCCTTCGACTGAAAACACAGCTCCGTGGCCTAAGCTTTGAGACTGACAATTATACGTCATTGCTGCAGTAGAGGAGTTTTTGGGGTCTCGTTATAAGAAATGGTTTTCAGATGGGTTGCAGATGTTACAAAAAGGCTGGAGCAAATGCATTGAGGTAAAGGGCGATTATGTCGAAAAATAGGTCATAAAAATTTAAATGTTTCTTTGATTTTGATGGTCAGGCCGAAAATTTTTGGGACGCCCTTCGTCATGCGTATATTCCGTGATATATACGCATGATTGGATTATCTTCGTGAAGCCCATAACAGAGTATTAGGGTCTCGCCTATTGTGTCGCCCATTTCAACTCAAACTAGAATCGCTCGTATTTTTCTAAACTCCCAAAATTGTTACATATATACACCCGACGACCACTCCTTTATCTTTAAATGTCAATTATATCATTTTACGCTCTATTGTATGACATAAACTTGAGTCGTTTTGAAGAAAAGGAGACTAAAGCCACGGCTTTCGACGACTGAGCAGAGGTCCATCAACTGAAAAATCGAGATATTTTATAAAATGGTTTGTAATATACAACTCATTTAATAAAATATTAGCCAATTTTCTTTGACGTAAGCATTGCGCGCCGACATTGCACTAGTGCACGCTTTTCCGGTTCAAATTAGCTATTTAAAGATATATGAGGACATAGGCATCCATTTGGGTTGGGTTATCACTGATTACCTGCTTACACTAGAACATGCCTGTGATGAGGTGGTCGCGTGACCCCCATTTGCCGTTTTTCTTTTCCTTTTACATTATATTGTCATTTCGTAAAGGAGCTTCAACACAGCACCGCTTATGTGAAGAATTAGTCCTGCTCTGTGAGTGTGTATAAAGTTGGACCCCTTAGCAGTGTAGGTCCTTAGTAACAAGTCTGGACTATAGCAATATGAAACCACAGTACCAGGAAATGAATATCAAAACGCGTATTGCATTTTTATTTTAAAAATTCATACACGAAAAGTCAGTCTAGTGATGAGCATGATCACTGAGAGAACTCCCTACATGCCTACTTGATGACCAGTTTCCTTATCATGTATATAAACTTGTATTGTATTCACTCGACATTAATGGGAAGTGGACTTAGCCCGGCACCCTGAGAGAAGGAAGTGCTAAAGTGGTCAGGGTTGTATGTGGGTCACAGCAAGGATGCCCGAAACTGTGTGTCATTACACTAGGCTATTACCTGGTCTTAACAATTTATTCACAGAAATACCCAGATATAAGAATGCCAAAATAAGAAGAAACCGTAAACGGAACAACCTATGATCGCTAGATCCATGTTACAGAATAGAAACCAGATACAGAAAACTGTAATGTATTTACAATCTGCCAATCTTGCAGGGACAAACTAACGAAGGCTGCCAAGCCTAAGAGACCACCGTTGACGAGACTGTTACTTCAGAATTCACGGCGATTTCGCAAACAAAATAAAAAAATAAAGGGGTCAGGTGTGTGCAGTCAACCGTAGATGTTGATGTTTTAACCGTTCTGCGTTTCGCAGTTCTGCATTTGGGACGATACCAAAATAACCACGCCCCTATAGGGAATTCGCATCTTACATATATAAAAGTTTCCCCTTAACTTCCAAAGGAATGTACGAAGCTCCAGAAGGGACATGGTAAAAAAATTTTTTTTTACGTACGTACGTGATAATATTACGTACGTACGTGGTAAAATACCACGTACGTACGTAATGTTATTACGTACGTACGTAATAACTAAATTTGAATGTTGTAAGCTTAGGAGCTGTCGATAGAAAGCGCTAGTAAGCAGAAACTTATCTGAGTCAACTCAGTTCTGTCATGGATTCAGAAAATGTTTATTTTGATTGATAATTGAGAGGTCAGATAAGAAATAACATATGATATTATAAGCAGTCACCACACAGCGTGTGTAGCAAGTGACAAACACAAACCACGTCGTAGGTAAATGTTGAACACAGCCTCACTAAGCTGCTATGAACATTTAATTTCTTATCTTGCAATCTCATTAGAAGGCGATTGAGTAGCAGTGGTCTTTTTGCAAAACCTATAAGTACTCTATCTATCAATAATCTTGGATATATATACAAGAAATAGAGTATGGCTCGGTTTAACTTTTTTTGGAGTTATCTCCCGTTGTATGGTTATTGCACTTCAAGACGTAAAGAATGTTCATGAGACAGACTTCGGACATAAACAAAGGCATCTTATTTTCTTCAGCAAACAGTATACAACAAGAGTCTTTAGTGAAAGTCATTCAAACTCAAGCTAGTAACTAGCCTTCTAAGCGGTCATGGGCAAGAATTGATGTGTCGACAATTCTTGAATTGCCGGCTACATTAACAAAATGTCGCCTAAAATAAATTATGTCTAATCAGCTATGTAATCACTTGTTGATTTCTCTTTCTTTAAAATACTTCTGACCTAAAAGAATATTTGAAAAAAGACGTTTTATAACAAAATAACAATATCTATTGAAACACTCACTTTGTTAAATGTCCAATAGGAAAATAACATGTACCGTAGATCCTTGAATAATTATCAAGCGCTTATTAATTTCAACCACCGATTTGACTTTTAAGAGGCAGGCAAAATAATTAAACAAAAACATCATCATCATCGCGAATTTTATATTGAAACATTAAAATAGACTCTCTTACTGTTCTCAAAATATGCATATATTATAAAAAGCCAGAAAACATAGAAAAAGGTGATATTCAAAATGTTTTTCACAATGCTCAAGCAAACCAAGCAAGGCAAGGCAGGCGATTATTCATTTTAACGAGATCTTAGACCCGGCCTATACTGAAAGCAGGCGATTATTAACGACAGGCGATTATTCAAGGATTTACGGTATGTCGTAATTGAAGAACCGGCTAGGTTGATTGATCGCCGTCTATAATAAGTGTTTGCATTTGTCGGTAACTTGCTAAAGATTACATTACTCTAATTGAAGAAAGAAGAAATTGAATTAAATTAGATATATTTTCCCAAGATTATGCTCCTTATCATATCACCTAACAAGCATTTGCAACAGCATTTGTTAAAATATGGCCTCTAAATAACGCAAAGGATTGTGTAAGCATCACCTTGATTAAACCTTCACTTTTCATCACCATATCATATTTTTTATCGAGGCATTGCATTTTTCTATTGATTTTAGCAGAGATATATAGAACAAAATGAAGGGCACATAAATATTATAAGCTTTCAGTAAAAACTAGAATTTGTATAGATAAGTATATTTTGATTTGTTCGAAAATGACCCATTTAAAGTAACTTCACGTTGTGAAATCATATTCACATTCGAGCAACAGTAGTCAATCACACTGTCACATCCAAGGAAGGAAACTCTTCATTTAAAAGATACTATATTTTTATTTCGTAGTGTGTCTTCAAGGATGATAAGTAAAAAAACGGGTTTATCTTTTAAAAATAACATCATTTAGACAGATATAATACAGTCAAATATTTGTTGTTACAACAAATATTGTAAATTTATTTGTTTGCATCACACTATAAGTGAAAATTTAAGTTTCACTATTAGTTTACTTATTATGTAATGATTGTTGCTGAAAAATTAGCTAATTTAAGAGCACATGTAGTCACATAAGCTTCGTATTCTTGCAGAAAAATATTTATCATTCTTTTCAGTTGACTCGCAAATTATGATTTGACTAAAGCAACTATTCTAAACATTATTAAACGTTATTATTCGACATCTGTTTCTACGAAAAAAAAGGAAAGTGTCAAATCCACATATATTACGACTAAATTTGTAATGGTGGTGATTTCATACCAACA
Source organism: Phorcus lineatus (assembly GCA_921293015.1). Classification (NCBI taxonomy): domain Eukaryota; kingdom Metazoa; phylum Mollusca; class Gastropoda; order Trochida; family Trochidae; genus Phorcus; species Phorcus lineatus. Next base: position 16,839,099 of record OV121095.1, on the reverse strand, counting down.
TTGACTATTTTTAAATCCTTGTGTCAAAACTTTTATACGAGAAAAGATTAGTTCATTGTATAATATATTGACATCAATAAACAATTTACAAATTAAATTGGATTTCACTCAAACTAAATGAACAAAGTATTAATCATGTGGAGAAATGAGAAAGCTTTTCGACTGTTGAATTAAATCGTCAAGGACATTTTGTTGAGATTATTATCTTCACTTTCCATATCACAATTTACGCATTTTCAAGTCGTATTACAATTACAACTCAAAAGATTCGACAAAGCATCTTTCCAGGGTCCCAGAACAGTTTGTCCATCACTAGACATACGCCCATCACTAGACATACGCCCATCACTCAATTTATCTTCAATCGGGATCTTCTCATTTCTGCTATGAGTTACATAAACTCTCTCGATACTACTCTATCAAAAATCTCTAGGTTCAGCTGAAGGGTTTTTTCGATTTGTGCAATAGCATTTCTGTCATCTGAATGCTTACGTCGATACAGACGTAGTCCTTTCAAAATGCGTTTCAGATGTCTATTGCTTACTACTATCCGGTCTTTTGCAGCTAGGAAATAAAGCATTTCAGTCTTGTTAAAACCCAGATCGAAGTAGAGTCGAACAATTATGTCCCTCTCCATGTTTAGATCTACTTCCTCCTTAAATCCTAAAGTATCACGTACGTATATACGTGTTATTACTACGTACGTACGTGTTATTATCACGTACGTACGTATTAGCTTACTACGTACGTACGTGTTCTTTATTACGTACGTACGTGATGATAGCACGTACGTACGTAATAATAACACGTACGTACGTAAACAATTTTTTTTTTACCATGTCCCTTCTGGAGCTTCGTAGGAATGCAAGTAAAGTAATGATTTAAAATGAGAAATTAGTCAAAAGCTCTTCCTTACACACTTGGCCGAGTTCCAACTTATTACATACAATGGCTAGTTACAGCAAAGTAAAATGTTTTCTTAACAAAGACAATATTGGGACAACGTTCCATTTATTTATTTATTCTTACACACTTGGCCGAGTTCCAACTTATTACATACAATGGCTAGTTACAGCAAAGTAAAATGTTTTCTTAACAAAGACAATATTGGGACAACGTTCCATTTATTTATTTATTCTTACCACATAGAACGTTTTAACTGGGGAAGGATATGTTTAGATTTTGTATTTCCATTCAGGACCCGTCGGTGAAGATTGGCTTAGAATGTTTCATTTCTGTCAATATTTCATGTTCTTTTTTAAAAAATTAAAAAGAATGTTCATAGTCTCGCGAATATTTGGAATAGCATCACAAGTTCAATAACACGTAATTGTTTCGGAAAAGAATGCGACAGGTAACCCAACCAGATGTGATCATCCATTATTTCATTGGTAAGAGCCACTCCGTGAGTTGTTGGATATGGAAGGGGATGTGTGCCAAAAATGAAATCATGTAAACTCGTAATTCGCAAGTTGTAACATGTTGTTCTCAACCATGCACTTCTCGAAAAGACAAGTCCAAGTCTGCAAACCTAACATTTCATTCCTGTAAAACTCAACTTTCTGTTCTCAACTTTACAAAGTTTAAATGTAATTTTAGAAATGTTAAAGTCGAAACTCATTTTTGTATTTCAAATACGAGGGATATACACATTTAGCAATGCTACAAATTACGTTTTACAATTGGTGGATGAAAAATGAAGAGTTGTAAAATCACCCTTTGGAAACAGACTTTTGCATCTGGAGTTTTACATGAGTTGCATGGTTATGATTGCAATGTTCCGAAGTACATCTGTACACGATTTCGCATTGACCATATTTGGAAGTTTAACGAAGTCTGCCGATGATTTCCGAAGATGATCGGTATTTGACAACAACGAGACCTCCCTGATCCAAGCTCCATGCAACGCTGTGCAAGCTTTCCGGATAGTGTTGAGTTGAGTCCACCTCAATGCGCGGAGCTTGGGCATGCCGTCACCTTTTGTAAAAGTTCTCAGTAACTCGCGTACGGTGTTTTTGGACCCTTAAGGCAAATAGCAACAATTGTAATAGAACAAATATCATTTGCAAATTAGGGATTTAAATTGCTATGTTTATTTAAGAAAAACTCCCGCTTACAACGTCGTAGAGACCAAATACAGGCAGTTAATGTTCACGTCACTCACTAAGCCATTAGTGCCTTTTGTCAGATGGCGCATGAAACTTATGATATTCTATTTTTCACACAAACATTGAAATAAAGAGCAAAAAAGTTTTTTTTACCCTACGGGCCTGAAACACACTGGATAAAATTCAAGATATACACTACGTGAATCGATAATTAACTATAAATTACGATACAATAGTCGTGTTTTTGTTGCTGTGCCACTTGTCTTGATGCGAGAAATCTAAGTTGTACACCCCTAAGTTATACGTATGGAAATGTATAATCTTGTAACATCTTGATGATAACAAAGGTATTTTGATTTAAATTGTATCTGATATCTGAATTTGCAAGAGCTTTTCGACTTAAAAATGGGCAAAATAGCCTATGTATCGAACAATGACCTGATGTTCTCTGGCGGCCTGCCAGACCAGGCAAAAATTGATAGACCGTTCGCTTATAAGAAGACCCTATAATAACTGTTGATCGGGCGGAGAGTTAAAATTAACATGTCACATGAAATGTCAGTCATTTGATTTTGACATGTTCTTCAATTAAATTTGTTCAAACTGTTAAAAAAACGTCTGGTTTAGAACGTTCATAGCTTTAAAACATGACTTTAAACGGTATTAAATAAATGTTTCTTTTAACGAAATAATATTCATTGGTTAAACGACCGAATGAAAGACTAACAAAAGAAAAAAATATTCTTTTCAATGATTTTGGAACTTTTCCCTTACTTTACGTTGCGTAGTTATTTTTCTAACTATTAATTTGAAAGAATAACATGCCCGTGTTTTAAGGGTAACGTGGGTGTACAATATAGATATATTTTTTCTACCGCTATTTGTCTCCGAGACAAGTATGCCGTTGTTTCATTATTCTAAATCCAGTCTCGTAATTTGGTGAGTTTTTTTAAACCCAACCTAAATATCTAAAACGATATTTTTTTATAGTGAATCATCTCGATGCAGTAAGTTGTGCAGAGATTTAGTGTCCAGTAAAGTCTAACCCAGAATTAAAGTTCATAATATTCTTTCGTGAGATAAACCTCGTGTTACCCTTACGAAAACAGTAGAAACAAATTATCTAGATCAATAATTGACTAAGAACTTTGACAAAAGGTGAAGGTCGCATGCCCAAGCTCCGCGCATTGTGGCGGACTCAGCTCAACACTATCCGGAAAGCTTGCACAGCGTTGCATGGAGCTTGGATCAGGGAGGTCTCGTTGTTGTCAAATACCGATCATCTTCGGAAATCATCGGCAGACTTCGTTAAACTTCCAAATATGGTCAATGCGAAATCGTGTACAGATGTACTTCGGAACATTGCAATCATAACCATGCAACTCATGTAAAACTCCAGATGCAAAAGTCTGTTTCCAAAGGGTGATTTTACAACTCTTCATTTTTCATTCACCAATTGTAAAACGTAATTTGTAGCATTGCTAAATGTGTATATCCCTCGTATTTGAAATACAAAAATGAATATCGACTTAACATTTCTAGAATTACATTTGAACTTTGTAAAGTTGAGAACAGAAAGTTGAGTTTTACAGGAATGAAATGTTAGGTTTGCAGACTTGGACTTGTCTTTTCGAGAAGTGCATGGTTGAGAACAACATGTTACAACTTGCGAATTACGAGTTTACATGATTTCATTTTTGGCACACATCCCCTTCCATAGTTGGAGTCATATATGCCAAAATTAATCAATGGTGTCATTTGATCGCGAAGTATCGACTGTTACCAAAAAGACACATTTTAAAGCTTATCGAAAACCGGACAGTGGCGTCAAACGTAATTTTAGAGACATATCTATAACAGCCAGGAGGGCAGTTAGGAGTAGATAGTGTCCTTAGTTTATATAACTAGTATCCATGTATATTCGACGCGATATCTACACCTCTGTGCTGTTTTTCCGTCCGTTAATTTCAGCTCAATTAACGGACGGGCAGTTACGTCATTAGTTAAGTCATTTAACCAGACGTTTCACAATTTACTTACTTTACTTACACTAATTTACCCAACCTTCATGTTAAGAGAAACACAACGTTGAATGGGAGATATGCAGTCGTCATCAAAGGAACCGTTTTTATATTACATGTAATTGCAGGTTGTAAAGCTCAAAATCGTCATTGAAAATAATGGGATTTACCATTTCTAGGCAACAAACTACCTTATTTTGAGAAAAAAATGAGATTAGTTTTATACAATATATATTGGCAACAGTTTGGACAATTAAGGTTGACAAATTAAATTCATACTTACTTGCTGGTGTTTTATGTCTACAAAATGTGCTGAATCTCTATTTCATATCCTATCACTATTACAGGACATGTTACACATTGTGGATATGACAAGAATAATTTTTCCCTTCCTAAAATAACCCTTTAAGATAAGTTATTTAAAAAAAATCTTGATTGGGAAGAAAATGCTACCAATTTTGAAAATAACCCATTATATGTGTTAACAGATCTTATATGTGAATTGAATAAAATGGTGCTTCATGTTATAAAGTTTATTTATATGTTATTATCATCCATCGAGTGAAAAAAACCAACTGTTGTGTCTTAATGGTGTCTTTTGGGAATTGTCTTTATTTATCTGGGCCGTTCCAATATTTCCAAAGGGTAGAGCCCATGTTACACATGATTAGTCAACCATGAAAAGTATTGTTTTAAGCTTTCAGTCTTTTGGGAATTCTGTCTTTTGGTACGATACCATTTAAAGAGCCACTCCGTGATTTTCATAACATATTATTTACCTTTGACACGAACCTAAATGTCATATGTGGTAATATAAAATCAAAACATCTTAACTTTTCATGTCAAAAAGACATATATTTGACAAATACTGGTTTTCCATGAAAATCTAAAAACAGCCTTACAAAATGCACAGATGTGTAGATAACATGTCCAATATACATGAATACTAGTTATATAACCTAACCAACACTATCAATTCCTAACTGCCCTCCTAGCTGTTTTATATACGTCTCGAAAATTACGTTTGACTATTTGACGCGCGCCACTGTCCGGTTTTCGATCATAATTGCGACGGTCTACCATCATATTGTCACTGTAAAAAACCCAACAAGCTTTAAAATGTTTCTTTTTGGTAACAGTCGATACTTCGCGATCAAATGACAAGTCTGGCATATTTGACTCACGGAGTGGCTCTTTAATTCCAAATTTTTACCACCCATTATATAAAAAGTAACATAGCGACATCACCAATAGGTGGAAGCAGACGTTAAACCCCAACTCAGCAACGGCAGGTTAGTTATTTTCATGTTCAGACTAATGGTTACGCATGGTTAGGATCATTTTGACCAAGTTGTAATGCCAGAATTGCAAAGTCGTACAAAGTCGTGTGATGGAATCTATTTTTGTTTGGTGTAGTGTCATTTGTGGTTTTGTATCAATGTTTTTGGTGAAGGCTATTTCACCCATTACTAACAACCACGCAATCCGTAAATGACGAATCCCCTAAACCAACTCATCGTGTTGTTTAATGTTGTTTTGAAAATTGTAATGTTGTTTTTTGTAGTGTCGTATGGTGTTGCGTGTTGTGTAGTGTTGTGTCGTGTCCGGTTGTATTGTGTTTTAAGTGCTTTAAGAGTTATGCGTTGTCTTGTTGACATAATGTTGCTTCTGGTGGAGTCGTCTGTGTTTTCTTGTATCGCGGTTAATGTTTTAATGTCATTATGTGTGCAATGCTATCGTATCATTTGATGTTGTATTCTGCTGTTGTGTCGTTATGTGTGCAATGGTATCGTATCATTTGATGTTGTACACAGTTGTTGTGTCGCTGTGTGTGCTATAGTATCGTATCATTTGACGTTATATTGTTGCTTTGTCGTTATGTGTGCTATGGTATCGTATCACTTGATGTTGTATTCTGTTGTTGTGTCGCTGTGTGGAATGATGCATGTGAGTACATATGCGATTTGTGTGGCGTCGTGTTGTGTGTTGAAGTGTTTTGTGTGGCGTCGTGTTGTTTGTTGAAGTATTTTGTGTGGCGTCGTGTTGTGTGTTGAAGTGTTTTGTGTGGCGTCGTGTTGTTTGTTGAAGTGTTTTGTGTGACGTCGTGTTGTGTGTTGAAGTGTTTTGTGTGGCGTCGTGTTGTGTGTTGAAGTGTTTTGTGTGGCGTCGTGTTGTGTGTTGAAGTGTTTTGTGTGGCGTCGTGTTGTGTGTTGAAGTGTTTTGGGTGACGTCGTGTTGTGTGTTGAAGTGTTTTGTGTGACGTCGTGTTGTGTGTTGAAGTGTTTTGTGTGACGTCGTGTTGTGTGTTGAAGTGTTTTGTGTGGCGTCGTGTTGTGTGTTGAAGTGTTTTGTGTGACGTTGTGTTGTGTGTTGAAGTGTTTTGTGTGACGTCGTGTTGTGTGTTGAAGTGTTTTGTGTGACGTTGTGTTGTGTGTTGAAGTGTTTTGTGTGACGTCGTGTTGAAGTGTTTTGTGTGGCGTCGTGTTGTGTGTTGAAGTGTTTTGTGTGGCGTCGTGTTGTGAGGATAAGAGGGTTTGTTAATTATTATGTTGAGTTACCTACCTCGATTGGTAGTTAAGTGTCTTGTTTGGTGTAATGTTATGCCATGTAGTGTATGGATGCGCTATTTGGTGAGGTGGCGTCATGTAGATGTGTGTTGTGTGTATTGTGGTAATATGTTTTGTTTGTATAAAGTATAGTTTTCTGTAGTATGCTGTCGTGTTCGGTAGCGTCATGTTGCATGGGTGTGGTGTGGTGTTGTTTGACATAGTATCCTAAATTGCGCGTTGCATGATGTCACGTAATTATGCATTGTGCACGTGGGAGCGTTGCTAATAACTTCACATGTACCTGATCACTGCATGAAGCATCAGATCGCCATATTTCCCCTCGGCAGACAGACAGACACGCAGAGAGAAAAAGACACAGACGGTACTTGAAGTAGAGGAGAGAGAGCTAGAGAAACCAACAGCAGGCAGTGAGTGAGCTGGGTACTATCTTAATAGGACACTCAACTCTGACCTCACCGCGCTGTAATGCTCAAATCAATATCGAAGTCACGTTTAGCCTTATCTTTATGCACCAGGTACTCCACTTGAAACAATAGTCGTATCTGTATGAGAACATACATGTTCACTATTGTTATTGATACATGGTTAACCTACAGTTGTTACATCGAACAAGGGAGGTAATATTGTTTGAATCATAATGTTATCATTGCATTAAACCTACTTCGACTCTTTTCCGTCAAATATACTGTAAATATTAAATCCTTTTCAAAAGTTTATCAGCTCAGATCTATTGCTAAACATTTTAAGATATCAGTCATCAGTCACAGTTCCCTAGAACGATCAAGCGAGCCTTAACCTTTGACCTTTGATAGTGTCATCAAGAAGAAAACGATACAAATGCAGCCGTTTTAATGTTTCTTTTTTTCTCAAATATCTTTAGACATTCATGATGAGGAACGTCGTTCGGTTATATTCCAGTATCACGACCCCAATTTTGTTCGACCTGTCACATGGGTACCATCAAAAACGTCTTAGGAATGATTAGGAAACAAAATATGAGATAAGAAGTACACTGGAATACACGTTTGACGTTGATGAACACGCGATATAAAACTACATGCATCTAGTAACTCTTCTGCCCTATATATTTACCACTTCTGCTTCTTTGCTTGACATCCCATACCATGTTAAGACCAAAAGGACTTCACGTATTATATTATTTTCATATTCTGAAAAGGGAAGCCACAGGTTGAGACTCAATACTGATGGTATCACAGGTTTCAGTTCTCAACATATCATGCATTATGGAAGCATGAATGTCTTAACACATCGATTTTGTAAGACTAAACGGATGTAGCCTTCAAAACAAACCCACTCAAAATCCGGATTAAGCAATCTAAATGTAACTTGAAACATTCCATACTATTGCGAATCTCTTGGGCGTATCATCATCATACGCGAGGTCAAACGGGAAAGATAATTATGGTCTTATGCTTCTTTTTACAGATATTAGAGTCCAACGTTTGATGACTACTCTATCCATGACCATATTAAAATGATGTGCAAAACATTAGTTTTGACTTTGCTAATGAGTCCTTTAAAAGATATAAAAACTGTTCAAACCAGTGCCAGTCTCTATACTTACATCCATCATAAAGAGCTACAGCTCACTCCTGTGCTCTGTGCAGTCTCTACTTACATCCCTCATAGAGAGCTACAGCTCACTCCTGTGCTCTGTGCAGTCTCTACTTACATCCCTCATAGAGAGCTACAGCTCACTCCTGTGCTCTGTGCAGTCTCTACTTACATCCCTCATAGAGAACTACAGCTCACTCCTGTGCTCTGTGCAGTCTCTACTTACATCCCTCATAGAGAGCTACAGCTCACTCCTGTGCTCTGTGCAGTTTACTTACATCCCTCATAGAGAGCTACAGCTCACTCCTGTGCTCTGTGCAGTCTCTACTTACATCCCTCATAGAGAGCTACAGCTCACTCCTGTGCTCTGTGCAGTTTACTTACATCCCTCATAGAGAGCTACAGCTCACTCCTGTGCTCTGGGCAGTCTCTACTTACATCCCTCATAGAGAGCTACAGCTCACTCCTGTGCTCTGTGCAGTTTACTTTCATCCCTCATAGAGAGCTACAGCTCACTCCTGTGCTCTGTGCAGTTTACTTACATCCCTCATAGAGAGCTACAGCTCACTCCTGTGCTCTGGGCAGTCTCTACTTACATCCCTCATAGAGAGCTACAGCTCACTCCTGTGCTCTGGGCAGTCTCTACTTACATCCCTCATAGAGAGCTACAGCTCACTCCTGTGCTCTGGGCAGTCTCTACTTACATCCCTCATAGAGAGCTACAGCTCACTCCTGTGCTCTGGGCAGTCTCTACTTACATCCCTCATAGAGAGCTACAGCTCACTCCTGTGCTCTGGGCAGTCTCTACTTACATCCCTCATAGAGAGCTACAGCTCACTCCTGTCCCTAACGGCTACAACAGAACTGCAAGGGTGATAATGGCATGCCCAAAGTATTATCAAGAGATGTGCATTTCCTTTTATCGTCATCTATTCATATATACAAAATACTAGTATGCGACAGTGCGTTTAATTTGGTCTGTAATATAAGCTTTCTCCATGGGACAAACTCATCGGGACAGGCTAATAGCCGGAAACCGCTTTGAGCATTGGAACATCGCCAATACAAACTGAACAGAGCCACGATCTAAGTTAACAGAAGATATGTTAATAAACTCCATAAACTTGAAAAATTAAATCCCGAATACCAAATCACGGTTAGCATATAATAAATACGGTAGATTAACCATTATGGTGATTGAAAAAAACCCACCAAACACACATGTTTCTCTGTGTCTGTTGTCTTGAAGAACTCATACATTATGTAACCCAATGTCTGCTGTCTTGAAGAATTCATACATTAATTTATATAAATCAATGTCTGCTGTCTGGAAGAATTCATACAATATGTAACCCAATGTCTACTGTCTTGAAGAATCCATACATCAATTTATATAGATCAATGTCTGCTGTCTGGAAGAATTCATACAATATGTAACCCAATGTCTACTGTCTTGAAGAATTCATACATTAATTTATATAGATTAATGTCTGCTGTCTGGAAGAATTCATATAATTTAGAACCCAATGTCAGCTGTCTTGACGAACTCTGACCTCACCGCGCTGTAATACTCAAATCAATATCGAAGTCACGTTCAGCCCTATCTTTATGCACCAGGTACTCCACTTGAAACAATAGTCGTATCTGTATGAGAACATAAATGTTCACTATTGTTATTGATACATGCTTCACCTACAGTTGTTATATCGAACAAAGGAGGTAATATTGTTTGGATCATAATGTTATCATTGCATTAAATCGACTACGACTCTTTTCCGTCAAATATACTGTAAATATTAAATCCTTTTCAAAAGTTTATCAGCCCAGATCTATTGCTACTGCTCAGACATTATATAACTCAATATCTCCTATTTAAAGAACTCATGCTTTATGGAACCAAATGGGTCCTGTCTTGAATAACTAAAACAATATAGAACCCAATGTCTATACTGTCTTGAAGCACTCATATATTTGAGAACCAAAAGGGCCCTTCCTTCGAAGAAATCATACATTACAGAACCGAATGTCTGCTGTCTTGAAGAACTCATACATTATAGAACCCAATGTCTGCTGTTTTGAAGAACTCATACATTATAGAACCCAATGTCTGCTGTTTTGAAGAACTCATACATTATAAAACCCAATGTCTGCTGTTTTGAAGAACTCATACATTATAGAACCCAATGTCTGCTGTTTTGAAGAACTCATACATTATAGAACCCAATGCCTGCTGTCTTGAAGAACTCATACATTATAGAACCCAATGCCTGCTGTCTTGAAGAACTCATACATTATAGAAACCCAATGCCTGCCGTCTTGAAGAACTCATACATTATAGAACCCAATGTCTGCTGTCTTGAAGAACTCATACATTATAGAACCCAATGTCTGCTGTTTTGAAGAACTCATACATTATAGAACCCAATGCCTGCTGTCTTGAAGAACTCATACATTATAGAACCCAATGCCTGCTGTCTTGAAGAACTCATACATTATAGAAACCCAATGCCTGCCGTCTTGAAGAACTCATACATTATAGAACCCAATGTCTGCTGTCTTGAAGAACTCATACATTATAGAACCCAATGCCTGCTGTCTTGGAAGAACTCATACATTATAGAACCCAATGTCTGCTGTCTTGGAAGAACTCATACATTACAGAACCCAATGCCTGCTGTCTTGAAGAACTCATACATTATAGAACCCAATGCCTGCTGTCTTGAAGAACTCATACATTATAGAACCCAATGTCTGCTGTCTTGAAGAACTCATACATTATAGAACCCAATGTCTGCTGTCTTGAAGAACTCATACATTATAGAACCCAATGGTTACTGTCTTGAAGAACTCATACATTATAGAACCCAATGTCTGCTGTCTTGAAGAACTCATACATTATAGAACCCAATGTCTGCTGTCTTGAAGAACTCATACATTATAGAACCCAATGCCTGCTGTCTTGGAAGAACTCATACATTATAGAACCGAATGCCTGCTGTCTTGAAGAACTCATACATTATAGAACCCAATGTCTGCTGTCTTGAAGAACTCATACATTATAGAACCCAATGCCTGCTGTCTTGGAAGAACTCATACATTATAGTACCCAATGCCTGCTGTTTTGAAGAACTCATACATTATAGAACCCAATGTCTGCTGTCTTGAAGAACTCATACATTACAGAACCGAATGCCTGCTGTCTTGAAGAACTCATACATTATAGAACCCAATGCCTGCTGTCTTGAAGAACTCATACATTATAGTACCCAATGCCTGCTGTTTTGAAGAACTCATACATTATAGAACCCAATGTCTGCTGTCTTGAAGAACTCATACATTACAGAACCGAATGCCTGCTGTCTTGAAGAACTCATACATTATAGAACCCAATGTCTGCTGTCTTGAAGAACTCATACATTATAGAACCCAATGTCTGCTGTTTTGAAGAACTCATACATTATAGAACCCAATGCCTGCTGTCTTGAAGAACTCATACATTACAGAACCGAATGCCTGCTGTCTTGAAGAACTCATACATTATAGAACCCAATGCCTGCTGTCTTGAAGAACTCATACATTATAGTACCCAATGCCTGCTGTTTTGAAGAACTCATACATTATAGAACCCAATGTCTGCTGTCTTGAAGAACTCATACATTACAGAACCGAATGCCTGCTGTCTTGAAGAACTCATACATTATAGAACCCAATGTCTGCTGTCTTGAAGAACTCATACATTATAGAACCCAATGTCTGCTGTTTTGAAGAACTCATACATTATAGAACCCAATGCCTGCTGTTTTGAAGAACTCATACATTATAGAACCCAATGCCTGCTGTCTTGAAGAACTCATACATTATAGAACCCAATGCCTGCTGTCTTGAAGAACTCATACATTATAGAACCCAATGCCTGCTGTCTTGGAAGAACTCATACATTATAGAACCCAATGTCTGCTGTCTTGGAAGAACTCATACATTATAGAACCGAATGCCTGCTGTCTTGAAGAACTCATACATTATAGAACCCAATGCCTGCTGTCTTGAAGAACTCATACATTATAGAACCCAATGCCTGCTGTCTTGGAAGAACTCATGCATTATAGAACCTAATGTCAGCTTTCCTGAAGAACTCATGCATTGTAGAACCCAATGGTTACTGTCTTGAAGAAATCATTCATTACATAACTTATGTCTACCGTCTTGAACATGTTACTGAAGAAAAAACCGTCTATAGCTACAGATGATTAGAAGATGCATTCCGTGATCGTAAATAAGCATGGTTAGAATATAAGCTTATCGAATGTGGGTAATTAGCCTATGTATTCAACAAATGCGACTGAAAGAATAACAACGTCAGTAATGATCATATGCATGTAATCCGTAGGTCTATAAGTCTATAATCAGCTGAACAACATGTGTGTGTGTGTGTGTGTGGGTGTGTATGTGTGCGTGTGTGTGTGTATTATGTACGTATGTAAAAACCGCTCGACCACGCGCACTGTCCGCATAAAGCTGTCCATGTGAGGTTTGTCCGAGCACAGTCAATATTTACAATATCACACAACACATGTAACACACCAGCTGGCTCGTCGCTAACCACAAGATAACCTTCAATTACCAACCGCATCAAATTGGACATGAGTTAAAGTATCAAAATTATCTATATTACCATCTTCAGGCAATGTTGTTGTCTGGATACACCTGGCATTGAATTCAATTATTGATTTGCGGTGAAGGACAGCGCCTACACGACATAAACAAAGCCGAATTGAGGGGGCGTACGGCAATTCATGGGCTTCTTGCTCGGTTACTTACAGTGTAGACAGCACCCTCACCAGTTCCTATAACGTGTCTTTGGGCTTTGGTCAAGAGACTGGATAGACTGCCAGCCACAGGGTCCTCGCTTGTAACAGCGTTTTCAGGGATGTTATTCATAGAACATCATGGCGTGGAGCTCATGAATACTAAGTATCAGGTCCGCAGCTGATGTGGGTCACAGTGAAACACAGCGGCACGAGACCGCAGATGGTTAAAGAGTTACTTCCCTTTACACTCCTTTAGACTCGTTTCATACACCAATCCAATACAAACAGGCAACATAGGATTTGGTTGATTTGGAAAAAAAATAAAAATAAAAGTTTCGTCAAACAATAAATTTCGTCATGCATCTTCTCTTATAATTGCTTAAAAACACTTATAATTCAAACTGTCACAATTGCTGCTTTTGTCTCAGACGTCAAATAACTGGTTCCATAAAGACCAGGTTCAATTATATGTACTTCTCAGATAAGACCGATCAAATGCAAGGACCCCAACTGTAACAATAAACACCTACCCTTGGACACTTGTAACTGGTGGTTTGGGCATTTGTAACATATAGAACGTGTAAACATAAAGCAGCATGCATATTTGAAAGGTAGACAGCAACGCTTAGGGAAGAGTATTTATAATTCTAAACATATTTGGTCTGAACTTACAAGCTTAGGCGACCGTCGTAATACAAATGACATCAAAATAAAAGATTGGCATGATTACTTGAAAGATTTATTCTCCTCTACTTCCGGGTAGGAATGATACTTTAATTGTCTTAGAATTTCTTGAAAGCTAGACTCCATGACAAACATATCCAAAATAAGCAGTACGTGTGTCAATGAGATTTTTCAGGAGAGAAAACATTTCAAATAGTTTGTTGTAAAGATTCAGTCTTTGAAAAACGGATTTTTAATATTCATTAATATTTAATTTCTTTATCAACAGTTTTAACCGTTTGTTTAATATGGAAAACAAACAAACAACTACACGTTAATAGGAGAACAAATCCGCTTATCGAAACACCAAATAAATCGTTTTCAAGCAAACCTGTTGATAAAGAAGTTAAATATCCATAAAATCTTGTACTTCATTATTGCTACATTGTTACACAATGTTACACATGTAAACAATCCCATTCTCATAACACATATACACACACATACATATATTCACGAACGCACACAAGTTTATGGAAGGTTAATGTTGAAGGTATATTGAGGCTAAAACTGTGCGATAACAGCCTGTGTATACATCAACAATTTGTGTTTGCATACATACATACACACACATACACACACCTACATACACATACATACATACATACATACACACACATACATACATACACATACATACATACATACATACACACACATACACACACACATACACACACACACACACACACATACACACATACATACATACATACATACATACATACATACATACATACATACATACATACATGCATGCATGCATGCATACATACATACATGTATATACATACATACACACACATACATACACATACATACATACATACACACACATACACACACCTACATACATACATACATACACACACATACATACATACATACACACACATACATACACACACACACATACATACATACATACATACAGACAGACAGACAGACAGACAGACAGACAGACAGACAGACATATTTACACGAATGCACGCAAGTTGATGGAAGGGTAATGTTGAAGGTATATTGAGGCTAAAACTGTGCGATGAGACAATGCCTGTGTATACATCAACAATTTGTGTTTGTTATTTGCCTCTGTAAAATTTTACACGTAGTGTAGGTACAAATGAGTATAATGAGACTTTACCATCCCAGATAAACGCTTGTCACCATATTTACTTCTTGCCAGAGAGAGACATAATTGATATGAATGCACATAATGATCGTCGTTTGTTGGGAGATCTTTTAATCAGTGCTAGTTTGTGTGTTGTAATTGGGCGTATAGGTATGAGTGATTAATCTGAAGAGGCTAAACTTTTGCCTCTGTAACTATGAATCAATATTTCTCTTTACAGATTTCAGTGTGATGTGTCACACTCGTAGTGTGAACCAATGTGTACTTGTTTGGAATATGTCCCTTAACTCATATACTTCAGAAAAATACTTGATATGGATGTGAACCCGACATACTGTAGGGAATTTGACACAAGGCATATCCCAAGTTGTTTTCTTAACATCACAGTATGTCAGGACAAATTGTGTGAATCATCAATAGCCCCCAACAAAAACAGTGCGACTTGGATAAGGCTCTCATGTGTTCCAGAGATACAGTTTTAGATGAGATGCAGTGGCATTTGCCTAGTAAGAAGAAAGTTCTATCTTCTAATGAAAGTAATAAGAAGAGGAAGATAAAGTGTGAATGGCGGACCCCCACATTGTCTTATGCAGAGTGGAGCTGGTGTAGAATTCGTTGCCCTTAGAAAATAACTCTGAAAGCTGCATATACCACGAGAAGGGCTTTAAGATATAGTGGTTACGGCTGCTAAGATATTTCTTATTCAAGAAACTCTGCAAGTCTGGTGAAGTTCGGAAGAAAATGGTAAAATTTGTGGTTGGCATGAACAGAAGTCAGGTCGATGAAGGCACTATTTCAAGAGACAGGGAAGTTCTTCTTCACACATCGAAATATGCTGACGAGTTTCTGATAAATTGCAAAGGTGAACATTTATAAAGGGTTGTGATTTCGATAAAGACAGTTCTTATCTTAATAGTGATATAACATTACAAGAAGTACGTCACTCTGTCATACTTACACTCTTAAAGAGGAGACGTAACGCATAATTTTGATTATTACAAATTATTATCTGTATTATAAGAATCAAAAGAGCCAAAAAATGAGAAAATATACGCTTTAATTCGACTTCTAGGAGACCTTTTATACCCCTGTTTTGGATAACCGCTTAATGAGACTGGCGAACGCTTAGTCAAAATCATCGAAGCATTAATCGAAGCCACGCCCAATGTGTGACGTGCTAGTCGTCAGCTGAAAGTCCAGGCCTTTGATTTTCTTTGTATTTTTAAGCTAATTCAACAGCAAAATAAAGGCAACAGCGTGACCGAAAGAATTCCTAAAAACGATAAGTAACTGCTTCATGATATCAACTTTCCTTCTCAGTCATCAATTACATTTTGATTGGACTGTGACAATCATTGGACGCGGTTTTCGTTGGTGGGTTTATATCAAAAAGGTTTAGAACTTGGTCGGTGAGAGATCCACCACTATAGGTTAACTCGTAGTGTTATATCGTCTATTTATCGATATGAAGTTCTAAATTGTTTAGAAAAAATGGAAGTTTTTGTAATAAACGGGAGACAATGCAAAATGAATTGTTTAATGTTTACTGTAGAAAAAATATTTTCTTTCACTTCACTTTCATGACAACTTAGTACTTAGTGGATGATTAGTTTGTTTTCAACAAACATATATCATATTGTTATCTAGTATAACATCTCACCCCGTTTGGCAATATCTTTGTCTTTGAAGTTAACAATCAATGACATGAAAACATACCTGGCTCAAGCGTTAGAAACATTCTATGTAATCCCAAAGAATGTTGGTACCCGTTATTACCGATCTACTTTTTAAAATGAGTGTCATCGTTGGTAGAAGTGCATGAGCCAAATCTCCTTCAATTTATTGGTTGAATATATCTGCTACAAGATCATTGGTTCATAATGACTGGACGGCGTGACAACAAACTAAGTAGCAGTCGAATGCCAAGAGTTACGCCAGTATGACAGGACTTATATTCCGCTTGGCGGGTCCAAGGCGTGAAAATTCAAAAGGTATAATTAGAGACCATTAAATCAAGAATCGAAATTGAATACGATACGATTACACAACGGCCACCTGTGTGTCATAAAAGAAGAAGAAGAAGAAGAAAAATATTTTATTCACGTGTCACACGCTATTCATATAATCAAAGACCTAGAAATACAGTAAACATCCTTGATATAATATTGCCACATAAAAAAACGGTAAAACATAGCATCCAGCCATAAGGCTTACGAGACACGAAGTACATAAAATGCATAACAAATTTATAATAAATATCGCACATCACATTAACTGTCACCAGCTATACATTCATGCAAAAACATTTATACAACATGTTTTTAAAACTAGTAATGATAAAAGTGTGATAAAATACCAAACATTAATGTAGTTATTTCATGATTAGAATAAAATGTTAAAGCCTTTTCCTAAGACGGGCTTGGTACATTTTACTTACTGTTGCGGCTAGAGATTTAGAAAGCCTATCATTTTGCAATAAATATAGGAATTTATCAGTGGATTTTAACAAGAGAAATTCAGAGTTCAAGTCTGCAGCTTGCTTCCATAATCCTGAACGAATATCTGTATATAGATGACAGTCTACCAGAAAATGAATTTCGTTTTCCACAACACTTGAATCACAGAGTTTACACAAACGATCTTGTAACGGGGTAAAAGAATAAAATTAGTTAAACCAGTCTGAATGTTGTGACAACATTTGGCAGACGTCGTAGTTGATGTTCCCATGGGATAGTGCGCATAACATCGTCTTTCGCTTGGAACAATACAAATAATCAAAGATATATTAAACATAAATTCATCAGAGTTTGGAGTTGTTTGCATGACTTTGAATATGTTTAAACAGTTGTTATGACTGTGAGATTTCCTGTTGTTCTTTCATTAAGGAGGTTATACTTCCGCCGACTAGCACGTCACGCGACAGGACACGCTTCAGTGAACATTTCAGTTCTGTTCACTGGTGCTAATTAGCTGGTGATTTGATAAGCCGTATCAAAGTTGTTTATCGGCCGATTAAGAAAATTTAAATTCAAGTTACTGGCGAATTTGACTACATATTTTATGAATCACGAAAGTTGCCATTATCATTTCAGTCGATCTTTAAGCTAAAGTGGGACAGGCTCCAGGGTATGGTGGGGTTGCAGTTGAAGTTTTAAAAAATGAAGCATGTGTTTCAATTTCTTACACAGTCATTTTAATTCATGTTTTAGAAAAGGAAAAATTCCAAACAAGTGGTCGAGGGGCATTATTTATCCTATGCCAAAGGTGGGAACCGAATATCCGCGTAATCCTCTATCTGGCATCATATTTACTAAGACATCAACGACGGAGCATATGTCGACACTGACATCACTATATAGTGGAAACAAGGAGGAGTGTGGAGAGACAGACGGTTGCTGCCTTTATAGACGTTAGAAATGCTGATGATTGTATTGACAGGGGGATCATGTGGACCAAATTGATGGATGTTGGTAATACAGGCAACATATATAATGCTTTTACCTCAATTCATCATGCTGTCGTGTGTCAGGTTTATAGGTCCATACACGTAAATTTGTTACGTCAAGTGTGGATTACGTCAAGGCTGTCTGCTTTCGACAATGCTTTTTAACTTGCTGAAGGCTAAGGATGTCAGCGTTATTTTTAGGGATAAATGTATCAGTATCTTGGCCTATGCAGACGAAATTGTCCTTCTTGCAGAAATTGATAAAGATTTATAAATCCCGAATACCTGGCGTATTTCAACAAGATGACTGTTAATCCCGGCAAATAAAAAATCTTGCATTTTAGTAGGAAAATTGTTGCGAAAACTAAAGATGTTTTTTACTGTCAAGACGTCAGCCGTGATGTTGTAGAAAACTACTGTTTGGTACTGTTGCTAACGGAACATTTGGATTATGTGCGGATGGGAAAGTGAGTTGTGAGTTCAGCAAGTAGGGCCCTTTGGGCTTGTTGTTTGAAAATATAAAGTTATCGGTGGTATGAGTTTATGATGTTTGGGTCGACATAGACAATGGAGCTGCAATATGGGGAACCTGGAACATCCCTGAATCTGTCAGCGAAATTGCAGGGGATGATGGGATGGGTGCCACCGTAAATCCGACAATGGATGACAGTTTTTCGTTTTCATAACAACTAAAGCGATAAATGCCAATATATACTATTTTCAATTGTGTTAAAGTGGACCAACACGGTAATTGATATTATCGTATTCATAGGAAATATAGAGCTCCGAAGTTGGAATATTTCATACCTTCAAATAACACCTTTTTTTGTTAAATTCATTATCTCTGAAGTGACGTCTAAAATAGCAATAAGTTTTGATAAAGTAGGGAAGCTGAATTAAAGAACCAAAACAAGAGCGGACAAGATGGGGAAAACGTTACGACCATATCGTTATTTGAGGAGTAATTACGGTTCAGAAGCGTATGTACAGAGTTTTCTCCCATTCACATATCGATCAGCGCTGACGCAGTTCCAATCTCACTGAAATCAGTTCGAAACTTGTCCCTCGTACCTCGCTGCGTTTCTGACCATGACGGTGTCAGCCAATGAGCACCGAGGCTGGAAAGACATTGGCTACTTTTGAAATGACATTCAAGAATCAAATCTAACCTTTGCATCTCGCGATTGGAGCTTATTCTGAATGGACCCGAGAAGAGCCTAGCTGGGATGAACGCAAAATGATCTTGTGTTTGTATACTATCACGACGAATACACTCGTGTATGGTAAGAAATTTAGGTATTTCTGCGACACTGAGGAAGATAGTGAGGAAGATTTATTATCGTGACAATATTTGCATTTGCGTTTAATTTGGCATTTTTCTCGTCCAATTGCATTTTCCAGAACTTTGGTAGTTACAGTGAAGAAATTTACCAAAACAAAACTACGACACATTCGTGAATAGGTCTACAAAACATTTATCTCAAAATAAGGTCGACAATTATTTGGTCAAAGGTTTTCGAGGAATTCATTTCTATTTTTAAATTCAAAGTATTTTTGTGTGTGAGGGCATATAAATAAATCAACTGTAGAAACAGAAACATTTGCAATTTATTTGACAAATGACATACAGTTACATATTTAGGACTCAAAAAGTGTGCAATGGTGGACCATTCAACCGATCCCCCGCCCCCAAACCCCGTGGATTACCAACCGTAAAATGGATGACCCCCGAGGTTGCCCCTCCGCCCCCCTTCTCGACCTTCGCTTTCATTCAAAATCCTTAATCCGCCACTGGTGTCTAACCAAAATGGTACAATAATATTTTCAGTAAAAAAAATGATCATACAATTCAAGATAGATCTCAGTTGCAACAACAATTTTAAGCTACTAAAGGGATATGTACACGGACATGTGATTGGTTAGAATAATTGAAGGTGAAAGGTCACGGTCAAGGCTGTCTGACACGGCTTGTATGGAGCCGTGGTCAGATAAAGAAACGCAGCGATTTTTTGAATTTGTAAAATATAGATACATAGGTGAGATAACCAGATTAGTTTACTACCTTAAGGAGCGCATTGAAACCTTCCAAATTCCATTAATCCTTCCTTTTAATCGATTTTGAAAAAGCATTCGACTCTATCGATAGAGAGTAGTTTCTATGCAGTTTCCTTAAATTCTTCAATTTTGGCAAAAACTTTATCAACTGGATTGCTACCTTCTATAATGACATCGAATCACGCGTTAAATAGAAAGCGATTGTCGTCAAGGCGATCCGGTAGCGCCATATGTTTTTATTCTCTCGGTCGAAATTTTAGTTTCTTATTAGAAACAGCGCGAATATAAAAGGGATAAACATTGGATGTTTATACTTCCTTAAAGAGTCACTCCGTGAGTTGTTGGATTCATATATGCCAAACTTAATCAATGGTGTCATTTGATCGCGAAGTATCGACTGTCACTAAAAAGACACATTTCAAAGCTTGAAGGTAGAACGTCGCAATTATGGTCGAAAACCGGACAGTGGCGCGCGTCACATAGTCAAACATATTTTTGGTGACTTATCTAAAACAACCAGGAGAGCAGTTAGGAGTTGATAGTGTTTGTTAGGTTATATAACTAGTATCCATGTATATTGGACGTGATATCTACACCTCTCTGCATTTATAAGGCTGTTTTTAGATTTTCATGGAAAACCTGTATTTGTCATACATATGTCTTTTGGACATGAAAAGTTAAGATGTCTTGATTTTATATCACCACATATGACATTTAGGTTCGTATCTAAGGTAAATAATGTGTTATCAAAATCACGGAGTGGCACTTTAACACTTTAAATGCTTTCTTGTAAACTCTACAATTATTTGCACGTTTTTCTGGTTTAAAGGTTAATGTAGAGAAAACTAGACTGTTATGCATATGTTCCAAAAAAAGATCCCATATCAAATTATGTAAAGATTGGAACTTGGATCGGTCACAGGCAGATTATAAACTCCTAGGGATAAACTTTTCCATTAATATGGATCGCATGAGCCAAATTAATTGCGAAGAAAAGTTTTTACAAATAAAAAATTTAATGAACATTCGGCTTGCCAGATATCTTACAACCTACGGAAGAAACCGTACCCCGCCCACCTGAATCTGTTATTGACAAACTCCAAAAGCAATACCTTCAAGTTATATGGAGAAATAAACCAGACAAAGTTAAAAGAGATACCATTATTCTTAATCCGGAACATGGGGGTCTTAAAGTTTCATTTATCAAAATGGGTTCTGAGTTCAACTTATTGGAAAGATCCGCTCATTCATCAAACTCATTAAAATAAAATCTAATATCGCTACACTACGTTACGCAGATTATTGATCTCACTAGGCCCCTTTTATCAAGCCGTCAGGTTAACGTTTGCCTCAGTTTGACCTCTAAATCTCATTGGCTTGCCGCAACTACCTTCAAGCAATCACCAAGCACGTCTCCTGACGGCCTATCTTTGAGATAACAAGTAATATACCGTAATGAAGTTGAAACTCTTATAATTTTTCGGTTTTGCAGAGAACCAAGTTGAACTAATTTGCATATTTACAAGTTGCCAAAAGGCAAGTCAAACTATAAATTCCATACGCTCACTGGGTTTTAACAATACTGATTTACATCAAATTACATGTGTAAATATATGGAAAAGAACAGTTCTACCTACACGCTTTTATGGTTGAAAACACGCTTTAATGGTTGAAAACACGCTTTTATGGTTGAAAACACGCTTTTATGGTTGGGAATATTGCCTACCCTATAAGGTAAAAGACATTTATTTAGTAGAGAATACCTTACGGCATTTTTCTTGCTGTATTTATCAAGGTTTTAACCGACTTATGTCCACAGAAACTGTCTGTGCTAATCTCGGTCTTTGGACAATGGTCGCGTATGTTGATAAGTGTAAATGATCATTCCTTTGAAGACTATGTGACAGTGGTTGTAATTCATAAGCGAAAACGCTACTCTGTGCATTCATATCCCTCAATGTTCATTTAAGCACCAAGTCACGCACTATTTTCAATAAAAAAAATTATCTTCTAAAATATGTAGAACATTGAAGACGGTAATAGGAAAATAGTTTAAAATCTATCCTTTTCTTTGATGAAACTCAGTGGATTTTGTCCAAATCGACCCTACAGAGGCTTCGCCTTGACCTTCAAACATAAACAACGCAGACTGAGGTGGACGTGACAAGTTCGAACCTGGCAACGTCGAAATTGGCAACGCGTGCTGTTTACAAATGAGAGTCGGTTCAACATTTTTCACAATGACGGCAGAGAACGAGTATACCGCCGTAGAGGGGAGAGAATCGCACCAGCATGCATTAGAGTACGAAGGCGATTTGAATGATAACTTTTGAAACGGCATCGCTGATTGCACAACTAACTGTGATTGCATCCAATCAGCGTTCTATTTTTCGTGCACAATAAACCTTCGAATTTAGACAGAGGTTGTATAGGGATTTATGACGGAGCTCCCTCTGTTGGGAGAGAATAAGGAGCAATAAGCCGTAACCAAAAGACACACGTGGTTTTAAAGCAGAAACTATGAGCAATAAGACTTAACCAAGAGACACAAATGGTTTTGACGCTCAGACTAGAAGCAATAGTACTTCACCAAGAGACACACATGGTTTTGACGCATAAACTAGGAGCAATAAGACGTAATCAAGAGACACACGTTGTATTAGAGCAGAAACTAGGAGCAATAAGACTTAACCAAGAGACACACATGGTTTTGACGCAAAGACTAGAAGCAATAATACTTAACCAAGAGACACACATGGTTTTGACACATAAACTAGGAGCAATAAGACGTAACCAAGAGACACACGTTGTATTAAAGCAGAAACTAGGAGCAATAAGACCTAACCAAGAGACACACATGGTTTTAACGCAATAGCTAGAAGCAAAAAGACCTAACCAAGAGACACACATGGTTTTAACGCAAAAACTAGGAGCATTGAGATTGAAACAACGTTTAACGGAGAAACTAGGACTTATAAGACTTAACACACATGGTTTAACGCAGAAATTTTAAACAAAAAGACGTAACCTAGAGACACACATGGATTTAATGCAGAAACTAGGAGCAATAAGATTTACCTAGGAGACCAACATGGTTTTGACGCAGAAACTAGAAGCAATAATACTTAAGCAGGAGACACACGTGGTATTAAAGCAGAGACTAGAAGCAATAATACTTAAGCAAGAGACACACGTGGTATTAAAGCAAAAACTAGGAGCAATAAGACCTAACCAAGAGACACACATGGTTTTAACGCAGAGACTAGAAGCAATAATACTTAAGCAGGAGACACACGTGGTATTAAAGCAGAGACTAGAAGCAATAATACTTAAGCAGGAGACACACGTGGTATTAAAGCAGAGACTAGAAGCAATAATACTTAAGCAAGAGACACACGTGGTATTAAAGCAGAAACTAGGACCAATAAGACCTAACCAAGAGACACACATGGTTTTAAAGCGGAATCTAAGAGCATTGAGATTAAAACAACATTTAACGCAGAAACTAGGAGTAATTAGACTTAACAATGAGACACACATGGTTTAACGCAGAAATTTTGAACAAAAACACGTAACCTAGAAACACACATGGATTTAATGCAGAAACTAGGAGCAATAATATTTACCTAGGATAGCAACATGGTTTTGACGCAGAAACTAGGGACAATAAGATTTATCTAGGAGACAGACATGGTTTTAACGACGAAACTAGGGGCAATAAGATTTACCTAGGATACCAACATGGTTTTGACGCAGAAACTAGGGGCAATAAGTTTTACCTAGGCGACCGACATGGTTTTGACGCAGAAACTAGAAGCAATAAGATTTACCTATGAGACCGACATGGTTTTAACTCAGAAATTAGAAGCAATAAGATTTACCTAGGAGACCGACATGGTTTTGACACAGAAACTAGAAGCAATCAGATTTACCTAGGAGACCGACATGGTTTTAACGCAGAAACTAGGGGGAAATAAGATTTAACTAGGAGACCAACATGGTTTTAACGCAGAAACTAGGGGCAATAAGATTTACCTAGGAGAAACTAGAAGCAATAAGTTTTACCTAGGAGACCAACATGGTTTTAACGACGAAACTAGGGGCAATAAGATTTACCTAGGAGACCGACATGGTTTTAACGCAGAAACTAGAAGCAATAAGATTTACCTAGGAGACCATCATGGTTTTGACGCAGAAACTAGAAGCAATAAGATTTACCTAGGCGACCGACATGGTTTTAACGCAGAGACTAGGGGGAAATAAGATTTACCTAGGAGACCAACATGGTTTTAACGCAGAAACTAGGGGCAATAAGATTTACCTAGGAGACCGACATGGTTTTGACGCAGAAACTAGGGACAATAAGATTTACCTAGGATACCAACATGGTTTTGACGCAGAAACTAGGGGCAATTAGTTTTACCTAGGAGACCAACATGGTTTTAACGCAGAAACTAGGGACAATAAGATTTACCTAGGAGACCGACATGGGTTTGACGCAGAAACTAGAAGCAATAAGATTTACCTAGGAGACCAACATGGTTTTAACGCAGAAACTAGGGGCAATAAGATTTACCTAGGAGACCAACATGGTTTTAACGCAGAAACTAGGGGCAATAAGATTTAACTAGGAGACCAACATGGTTTTAACGCAGAAACAAGGGGCAATAAGATTTACCTAGGAGACACACATGGTTTTAACGCAGAAACTAGGGGCAATACGATTTACCTAGGAGACCAAGATGGTTTTAACGCAGAAACTAGGGGCAATAATATTTACCTAGGAGACACACATGGTTTTAACGCAGAAACTAGGGGCAATACGATTTACCTAGGAGACCAACATGGTTTTAACGCAGAAACTAGGGGCAATAATATTTACCTAGGAGACCAACATGGTTTTAACGCAGAAACTAGGGGCAATAAGATTTAACTAGGAGACCAACATGGTTTTAACGCAGAAACAAGGGGCAATAAGATTTACCTAGGAGACACACATGGTTTTAACGCAGAAACTAGGGGCAATACGATTTACCTAGGAGACCAACATGGTTTTAACGCAGAAACTAGGGGCAATAATATTTACCTAGGAGACACACATGGTTTTAACGCAGAAACTAGGGGCAATACGATTTACCTAGGAGACCAACATGGTTTTAACGCAGAAACTAGGGGCAATAAGATTTACCTAGGAGACACACATGGTTTTAACGCAGAAACTAGAAGCAATAAGATTTACCTAGGAGACACACATGGTTTTAACGCAGAAACTAGAAGCAATAAGATTTACCTAGGAGACACACATGGTTTTAACGCAGAAACTAGAAGCAATAAGATTTACCTAGGAGACACACATGGTTTTAACGCAGAAACTAGAAGCAATAAGATTTACCTAGGAGACACACATGGTTTTAACGCAGAAACTAGAAGCAATAAGATTTACCTAGGAGACACACATGGTTTTAACGCAGAAACTAGAAGCAATAAGATTTACCTAGGAGACACACATGGTTTTAACGCAGAAACTAGAAGCAATAAGATTTACCTAGGAGACACACATGGTTTTAACGCAGAAACTAGAAGCAATAAGATTTACCTAGGAGACACACATGGTTTTAACGCAGAAACTAGAAGCAATAAGATTTACCTAGGAGACACACATGGTTTTAACGCAGAAACTAGAAGCAATAAGATTTACCTAGGAGACACACATGGTTTTAACGCAGAAACTAGAAGCAATAAGATTTACCTAGGAGACACACATGGTTTTAACGCAGAAACTAGGGGCAATAAGATTTACCTAGGAGACACACATGGTTTTAACGCAGAAACTAGAAGCAATAAGATTTACCTAGGAGACACACATGGTTTTAACGCAGAAACTAGAAGCAATAAGATTTACCTAGGAGACACACATGGTTTTAACGCAGAAACTAGAAGCAATAAGATTTACCTAGGAGACACACATGGTTTTAACGCAGAAACTAGAAGCAATAAGATTTACCTAGGAGACACACATGGTTTTAACGCAGAAACTAGAAGCAATAAGATTTACCTAGGAGACACACATGGTTTTAACGCAGAAACTAGGGGCAATAAGATTTACCTAGGATACCAACATGGTTTTAACGCAGAAACTAGAAGCAATAAGATTTACCTAGGAGACACACATGGTTTTAACGCAGAAACTAGGGGCAATAAGATTTACCTAGGAGACACACATGGTTTTAACGCAGAAACTAGAAGCAATAAGATTTACCTAGGAGACACACATGGTTTTAACGCAGAAACTAGAAGCAATAAGATTTACCTAGGAGACACACATGGTTTTAACGCAGAAACTAGAAGCAATAAGATTTACCTAGGAGACACACATGGTTTTAACGCAGAAACTAGAAGCAATAAGATTTACCTAGGAGACACACATGGTTTTAACGCAGAAACTAGGGGCAATAAGATTTACCTAGGAGACACACATGGTTTTAACGCAGAAACTAGGGGCAATAAGATTTACCTAGGAGACACACATGGTTTTAACGCAGAAACTAGGGGCAATAAGATTTACCTAGGAGACACACATGGTTTTAACGCAGAAACTAGAAGCAATAAGATTTACCTAGGAGACACACATGGTTTTAACGCAGAAACTAGGGGCAATAAGATTTACCTAGGAGACCAACATGGGTTTAACGCAGAAACTAGGGGCAATAAGATTTACCTAGGAGACACACATGGTTTTAACGCAGAAACTAGGGGCAATAAGATTTACCTAGGAGACACACATGGTTTTAACGCAGAAACTAGAAGCAATAAGATTTACCTAGGAGACACACATGGTTTTAACGCAGAAACTAGAAGCAATAAGATTTACCTAGGAGACACACATGGTTTTAACGCAGAAACTAGAAGCAATAAGATTTACCTAGGAGACACACATGGTTTTAACGCAGAAACTAGAAGCAATAAGATTTACCTAGGAGACACACATGGTTTTAACGCAGAAACTAGGGGCAATAAGATTTACCTAGGAGACACACATGGTTTTAACGCAGAAACTAGGGGCAATAAGATTTACCTAGGAGACACACATGGTTTTAACGCAGAAACTAGGGGCAATAAGATTTACCTAGGAGACACACATGGTTTTAACGCAGAAACTAGAAGCAATAAGATTTACCTAGGAGACACACATGGTTTTAACGCAGAAACTAGGGGCAATAAGATTTACCTAGGAGACCAACATGGGTTTAACGCAGAAACTAGGGGCAATAAGATTTACCTAGGAGACACACATGGTTTTAACGCAGAAACTAGGGGCAATAAGATTTACCTAGGAGACACACATGGTTTTAACGCAGAAACTAGGGGCAATAAGATTTACCTAGGAGACACACATGGTTTTAACGCAGAAACAAGGGGCAATAAGATTTACCTAGGAGACACACATGGTTTTAACTCAGAAACTAGGGGCAATAAGATTTACCTAGGAGACACACATGGTTTTAACGCAGAAACTAGGGGCAATAAGATTTACCTAGGAGACACACATGGTTTTAACGCAGAAACAAGGGGCAATAAGATTTACCTAGGAGACACACATGGTTTTAACTCAGAAACTAGGGGCAATAAGATTTACCTAGGAGACACACATGGTTTTAACGCAGAAACTAGGGGCAATAAGATTTACCTAGGAGACACACATGGTATTTACTCAGAGGAGGGTCATGACTCTCTAGTTTGACAATCTTTGCTTGTCACTGTAAAATCAATGGCGCCAGATTAACGACGTTAGCGTCTGGAGACTTACGAAGTGCGTTATCTGTGTGGGAATTCTCTTCCTTGGTCTGTCTGTATTTTGTTATGCAATCCATCTCATCTGCAGACGTAGCTAACCTTCGCCATGTCAAAACCATTGATAAGTCTGTCTGTGAAAACAATGGGACGGAATACCTTCCACAAAATCAGACACTGAAATGGGGGAAATTATTCTCATTCCAGTTTCTGTAAAGGTTGTTCATTCTTTCTTACATCTGTAAAAGTAATACAACCAGTATTAAGTTTGCTGTATCAGGCATACGCCGTGGCGTCCATTTGAAGGAGTTTTATCAACACGTATTCGGTAAAAGTGTGTCTACTTAAAGTCACAGTTCTAAGATAAACTCAAACTGAATCTCTTTGAAACATGTTGGTGTTGTTGTTCGTTAATTCTGTTTAGGTTCGTCTCTTAACGAATATTTCTCACAACATGCATATTACATATATTACACAACATATATCACAGAGAAAAGAGTAGTTTCTGTAAAGCGCCTCTTTTGCACAAAGAAACGAGTAAGTTGTTGTAAAGCTCTCTTGGGAAAAGAGGAACGAGCGCACTACCCTTGTTACAACATGCTTATTGCAGACAGTCATATCACAACATGTGTCATACCGGTATTCATACCAAACAAGTGGCTGGCGTGTCATGCAATACCTAACCTGTTGCAAAACTAAGGTTTCACAATGAACATGTAACAGATCAATTAAAGGTCTCGTGATACGAATGTAATCGGAAAGTAGTATCACGCCAAGCATGTAAGAGGACAATAGTCTCATACCGAGCATGAAACAGTACAGTAGTTCCATACCAAGCATGTAACATAACAAGAGTCAAAATCCCAAGCATGTTACAGGACAGTAGTCTCATACCAAGCATGTAAGAGGACAGTACTCTAATACAAAGCATGTAATAGGACAGTAGTCCCATACCAAGCATGTAAGAGGACAGTAGTCTCATACCAAGCATGTAACAGTACAGTAGTCTCATACCAAGCATGTAACAGTACAGTAGTCTCATACCAAGCATGTAAGAGGACAGTAGTCTCATACCAAGCATGTAACAGTACAGTAGTCTCATACCAAGCATGTAAGAGGACAGTAGTCTCATACCAAGCATGTAACAGTACAGTAGTCTCATACCAAGCATGTAAGAGGACAGTAGTCTCATACCAAGCATGTAAGAGGACAGTAGTCTCATACCAAGCATGTAACAGTACAGTAGTCTCATACCAAGCATGTAACAGTACAGTAGTCTCATACCAAGCATGTAAGTGGACTGTAGTCTCATACCAAGCATGTAAGAGGACAGTAAAAGATGGATGTCCCCGTATCTTCATAGAACCATAATCTTGGTATCTAAATGTATGTTTAGAAGGTCACTGAATCCTTTCAAAAAGCTACCATCAGTCACTTGTACGACATTTTAAGTCAATGAGTCCTGCTTCAGGTAGGTTAGGATATTTGAAAACCACACCCATCCGTAATCTTGCCAAGCATCCTTATACCGAGCATGTACACGACAGGAGTTCCATAACAAGCATGTAAGAGAAAGTAGTTTCATTACAAGCATGTAGGAGATAGTAATTCCATAAAAACATGTACGAGACAGTAGTTCAATAACAAACATGTACGAGACAGTAGTTCCATAACAAGCATGTACACGACAGTAGTTCAATAACAAGCATGTACATGAAAGTAATTCCATAACAAGCATGTACACGACAGTAGTTCCATAACAAGCATGTAGGAGACAGTAATTCCATAACAAGCATGTACATGACAGTAATTCCATAACAAGCATGTAGGAGACAGTAGTTCCATAACAAGCATGTACATGAAAGTAATTCCATAACAAGCATGTACACGACAGTAGTTCCATAACAAGCATGTACACGACAGTAGTTCCATAACAAGCATGTACACGACAGTAGATCCATAACAAACTTGTAGGAGACAGTAGTTCCATAACAAGCATGTACATGACAGTAATTCCATAACAAGCATGTAGGAGACAGTAATTCCATAACAAGCATGTACATGACAGTAATTCCATAACAAGCATGTACACGACAGTAGTTCCATAACAAGCATGTACACGACAATAGTTCCATAACAAACTTGTAGGAGACAGTAGTTCCATAACAAGCATGTACATGACAGTAATTCCATAACAAGCATGTACACGACAGTAGTTCCATAACAAGCATGTACATGACAGTAATTCCATAACAAGCATGTAGGAGACAGTAATTCCATAACAAGCATGTACACGACAGTAGTTCCATAACAAGCATGTACACGACAGTAGTTCCATAACAAGCATGTACACGACAGTAGTTCCATAACAAACTTGTAGGAGACAGTAGTTCCATAACAAGCATGTACATGACAGTAATTCCATAACAAGCATGTAGGAGACAGTAATTCCATAACAAGCATGTACATGACAGTAATTCCATAACAAGCATGTACACGACAGTAGTTCCATAACAAACTTGTAGGAGACAGTAATTCCATAACAAGCATGTACACGACAGTAGTTCCATAACAAACTTGTAGGAGACAGTAGTTCCATAACAAGCATGTACACGACAGTAGTTCCATAACAAGCATGTACACGACAGTAGTTCCATAACAAACTTGTAGGAGACAGTAGTTCCATAACAAGCATGTACATGACAGTAATTCCATAACAAGCATGTAGGAGACAGTAATTCCATAACAAGCATGTACATGACAGTAATTCCATAACAAGCATGTACACGACAGTAGTTCCATAACAAACTTGTAGGAGACAGTAGTTCCATAACAAGCATGTACACGACAGTAGTTCCATAACAAACTTGTAGGAGACAGTAGTTCCATAACAAGCATGTACACGACAGTAGTTCCATAACAAACTTGTAGGAGACAGTAGTTCCATAACAAGCATGTACACGACAGTAGTTCCATAACAAACTTGTAGGAGACAGTAGTTCCATAACAAGCATGTACACGACAGTAGTTCCATAACAAGCATGTACACGACAGTAGTTCCATAACAAACTTGTAGGAGACAGTAGTTCCATAACAAGCATGTACATGACAGTAATTCCATAACAAGCATGTAGGAGACAGTAATTCCATAACAAGCATGTACATGACAGTAATTCCATAACAAGCATGTACACGACAGTAGTTCCATAACAAACTTGTAGGAGACAGTAGTTCCATAACAAGCATGTACACGACAGTAGTTCCATAACAAACTTGTAGGAGACAGTAGTTCCATAACAAGCATGTACATGACAGTAATTCCATAACAAGCATGTAGGAGACAGTAATTCCATAACAAGCATGTACATGACAGTAATTCCATAACAAGCATGTACACGACAGTAGTTCCATAACAAGCATGTACACGACAGTAGTTCCATAACAAACTTGTAGGAGACAGTAGTTCCATAACAAGCATGTACATGACAGTAATTCCATAACAAGCATGTAGGAGACAGTAATTCCATAACAAGCATGTACATGACAGTAATTCCATAACAAGCATGTAGGAGACAGTAGTTCCATAACAAACTTGTAGGAGACAGTAGCTCCATAACAAGCATGTAGGAGACAGTAATTCCATAACAAGCATGTACATGACAGTAATTCCATAACAAGCATGTACACGACAGTAGTTCCATAACAAACTTGTAGGAGACAGTAGTTCCATAACAAGCATGTACATGACAGTAATTCCATAACAAGCATGTAGGAGACAGTAATTCCATAACAAGCATGTACATGACAGTAATTCCATAACAAGCATGTACACGACAGTAGTTCCATAACAAACTTGTAGGAGACAGTAATTCCATAACAAGCATGTACACGACAGTAGTTCCATAACAAACTTGTAGGAGACAGTAGTTCCATAACAAGCATGTACACGACAGTAGTTCCATAACAAGCATGTACACGACAGTAGTTCCATAACAAACTTGTAGGAGACAGTAGTTCCATAACAAGCATGTACATGACAGTAATTCCATAACAAGCATGTAGGAGACAGTAATTCCATAACAAGCATGTACATGACAGTAATTCCATAACAAGCATGTACACGACAGTAGTTCCATAACAAACTTGTAGGAGACAGTAGTTCCATAACAAGCATGTACACGACAGTAGTTCCATAACAAACTTGTAGGAGACAGTAGTTCCATAACAAGCATGTACACGACAGTAGTTCCATAACAAACTTGTAGGAGACAGTAGTTCCATAACAAGCATGTACACGACAGTAGTTCCATAACAAACTTGTAGGAGACAGTAGTTCCATAACAAGCATGTACACGACAGTAGTTCCATAACAAGCATGTACACGACAGTAGTTCCATAACAAACTTGTAGGAGACAGTAGTTCCATAACAAGCATGTACATGATAGTAATTCCATAACAAGCATGTAGGAGACAGTAATT
Source organism: Phorcus lineatus (assembly GCA_921293015.1). Lineage (NCBI taxonomy): Eukaryota > Metazoa > Mollusca > Gastropoda > Trochida > Trochidae > Phorcus > Phorcus lineatus. Next base: position 16,806,391 of record OV121095.1, on the reverse strand, counting down.
CCATAACAAGCATGTACATGACAGTAATTCCATAACAAGCATGTACACGACAGTAGTTCCATAACAAACTTGTAGGAGACAGTAGTTCCATAACAAGCATGTACACGACAGTAGTTCCATAACAAACTTGTAGGAGACAGTAGTTCCATAACAAGCATGTACATGACAGTAATTCCATAACAAGCATGTAGGAGACAGTAATTCCATAACAAGCATGTACATGACAGTAATTCCATAACAAGCATGTACACGACAGTAGTTCCATAACAAGCATGTACACGACAGTAGTTCCATAACAAACTTGTAGGAGACAGTAGTTCCATAACAAGCATGTACATGACAGTAATTCCATAACAAGCATGTAGGAGACAGTAATTCCATAACAAGCATGTACATGACAGTAATTCCATAACAAGCATGTAGGAGACAGTAGTTCCATAACAAACTTGTAGGAGACAGTAGTTCCATAACAAACTTGTAGGAGACAGTAGTTCCATAACAAGCATGTACACGACAGTAGTTCCATAACAAACTTGTAGGAGACAGTAGTTCCATAACAAGCATGTACATGACAGTAATTCCATAACAAGCATGTAGGAGACAGTAATTCCATAACAAGCATGTACATGACAGTAATTCCATAACAAGCATGTACGAGACAGTAGTTCCATAACAAACTTGTAGGAGACAGTAGATCCATAACAAGCATGTACACGACAGTAGCTCCATAACAAGCATGTACATGACAGTAATTCCATAACAAGCATGTAGGAGACAGTAATTCCATAACAAGCATGTACATGACAGTAATTCCATAACAAGCATGTAGAAGACAGTAATTCCATAACAAGCATGTAGGAGACAGTAGTTCCATAACAAGCATGTACATGACAGTAATTCCATAACAAGCATGTACATGAAAGTAATTCCATAACAAGCATGTAGGAGAAAGTAATTCCATAACAAGCATGTAGGAGAAAGTAGTTCCATAACAAGCATGTAGGAGAAAGTAGTTTCATTACAAGCATGTAGGAGACAGTAATTCCATAACAAGCATGTACATGAAAGTAATTCCATAACAAGCATGTAGGAGAAAGTAGTTCCATAACAAGCATGTAGGAGAAAGTAGTTCCATAACAAGCATGTACATGACAGTAATTCCATAACAAGCATGTAGGAGACAGTAATTCCATAACAAGCATGTACATGACAGTAATTCCATAACGAGCATGTACATGACAGTAATTCCATAACAAGCATGTAGGAGAAAGTAGTTCCATAACAAGCATGTACATGACAGTAATTCCATAACAAGCATGTAGGAGACAGTAATTCCATAACAAGCATGTAGGAGAAAGTAGTTCCATAACAAGCATGTACACGACAGTAATTCCATAACAAGCATGTAGGAGAAAGTAGTTCCATAACAAGCATGTACATGACAGTAATTCCATAACAAGCATGTAGGCGACAGTAATTCCATAACAAGCATGTACATGACAGTAATTCCATAACGAGCATGTACATGACAGTAATTCCATAACAAGCATGTAGGAGAAAGTAGTTCCATAACAAGCATGTACATGACAGTAATTCCATAACAAGCATGTAGGAGACAGTAGTTCCATAACAAACATGTAGGAGACAGTAGTTCCATAACAAGCATGTACACGACAGTAGTTCCATAACAAACATGTAGGAGACAGTAGTTCCATAACAAGCATGTAGGAGACAGTAGTTCCATAACAAGCATGTAGGAGACAGTAGTTCCATAACAAGCATGTAGGAGACAGTAGTTCCATAACAAACTTGTAGGAGACAGTAGTTCCATAACAAGCATGTACACGACAGTAGTTCTATTACAAGCATGTAGGAGATAGTAGTTCCATAACAAGCATGTAGGAGACAGTAGATCCATACCAAGCATGTAGGAGACAGTAGTTCCATACCAAGCATGTAGGAGACAGTAGTTCCATAACAAGCATGTACACGACAGTAGTTCCATAACAAACATGTACGAGACAGTAGCTCCATAACAAGCATGTACACGACAGTAGTTCCATAACAAGCATGTACACGACAGTAGTTCCATACCAAGCATGTAGGAGACAGTAGTTCCATAACAAGCATGTAGGAGACAGTAGTTCCATAACAAGCATGTAGGAGACAGTAGTTCCATAAACTCTTAATTGTATTACAAACAAATGTTTCTTTCAAACCCTTCGTTCTGAGATTCAGTAACAAATTACACAAACGCGATATTTCAAATAGGGTTTTACACCCTGAACCACTGAAATGATGAATCAATGAGTGACATACAAAACAAACACTTCGACCGTACAGTCGGTGAATAACAAACAAAACAAGCACTTAGACCTAGGAGTCAGCGAGTCAAATAGAAGACCAACACGGGTCTAGGGATCAGTGATCGACATACAAAACAAACACCTAGATCCAGCAGTTAGTGACTCACATAAAATACGAATTCAATACCGAAACAGGCTTAGGAGAAAGTGATTTACTAACGAAAAGAACATATTGGCCTTGAAGTAAATGATTAACATCCATCACAAACCCCTTGGAGTCAATTATTCATTTATAACACCAACTCTTCTCCCTTTAGCCTTTATTCATGTTCAAGTATAGAAACTAGAAACCATGGTGTACATGATTAACATTTATATATACACCATGGATACACGAGAACCGAGAACGTCCTCTCCCTAGAACACGATGTCCAGTATTTACAGGCAAGATTGTACTCACCCTAGAACACGATGTCAAGTATTTACAGGCAAGATTGGACTCACCCTAGAACACGATGTCCAGTATTTACATGCAAGATTGGATTCACCCTAGAACACGATGTCCAGTATTTACATGCAAGATTGGACTCACCCTAGAACACGATGTCCAGTATTCACGGGCAAGATTGGACTCACCCTAGAACACGATGTCCAGTATTCACGGGCAAGATTGGACTCAACCTAGAACACGATGTCCAGTATTGACAGGCAAGATTGGACTAAACCTAGAACACGACGTCCAGGATTTACAGGCAAGATTGGACTCAACCTAGAACACGATGTTCAGTATTCACAGGGAAGATTGGACTCAACCTAGAACACGATGTCCGGGATTCACAGGCAAGATTGGACTCAACCTAGAACGCGATGTCCAGGATTAACAGGCAAGATTGGACTCACCCTAGAACACGATGTCCAGGATTTACAGGCAAGATTGGACTCAACCTAGAACACGATGTCCAGTATTGACAGGCAAGATTGGACTAAACCTAGAACACGACGTCCAGGATTTACAGGCAAGATTGGACTCAACCTAGAACACGATGTTCAGTATTCACAGGCAAGATTGGACTCAACCTAGAACACGATGTCCGGGATTCACAGGCAAGATTGGACTCAACCTAGAACGCGATGTCCAGGATTAACAGGCAAGATTGGACTCACCCTAGAACACGATGTCCAGTATTTACAGGCAAGATTGGACTCACCCTAGAACACGATGTCCAGTATTTACAGGCAAGATTGGACTCAACCTAGAACACGATGTCCAGTATTCACAGGGAAGATTGGACTCAACCTAGAACACGATGTCCAGTATTCACAGGCAAGATTGGCCTCAACCTAAAACACGATGTCCAGTATTTACCGGACAGATTGGACTTAACCTAGAACACGATGTCCAGTATTTACATGCAAGATTGGACTCAACCTAGAACACGATGTCCAGTATTTACATGCAAGATTGGACTCAACCTAGAACACAATGTCCAGTATTTACATACAAGATTGGACTCAACCTAGAACACAATGTCCAGTATTTACATACAAGATTGGACTCACCCTAGAACACGATGTCCAGTATTTACATGCAAGATTGGCCTCAACCTAGAACACGATGTCCAGTATTCACAGGGAAGATTGGACTCAACCTAGAACACGATGTCCAGTATTCACAGGCAAGATTGGACTCAACCTAGAACACGATGTCCAGGATTTACAGGCAAGATTGGCCTCAACCTAAAACACGATGTCCAGGATTTACAGGCAAGATTGGCCTCAACCTAAAACACGATGTCCAGTATTTACATGCGAGATTGGACTCAACCTAAAACACGATGTCCAGTATTTACATACAAGATTGGACTCACCCTAGAACACGATGTCCAGTATTTACATGCAAGATTGGACTCAACCTAGAACACGATGTCCAGTATTTACATGCAAGATTGGCCTCAACCTAGAACACGATGTCCAGGATTTACAGGCAAGATTGGACTCAACCTAGAAAACGATGTCCAGTATTTACATGCAAGATTGGACTCACCCTAGAACACGATGTCCAGTATTTACAGGCAAGATTGGACTCACCCTAGAACACGATGTCCAGTATTTACAGGCAAGATTGGACTCAACCTAGAACATAATGTCCAGTATTTACTGGCAAGATTGGCCTCAACCTAGAACACGATGTCCAGTATTCACAGGCAAGATTGGACTCACCCTAGAACACGATGTCCAGTATTTACAGGCAAGATTGGACTCAACCTAGAACATAATGTCCAGAATTCACATGAAAGATTGGCCTCAACCTAGAATGTCCACGATTCACATACAAAATGTATCTCCACCTAGAACACATTGTTAATGTTTCTTATGCAAGTTTGACCAAAACATACAATACGGTGTCTATGATTCAACCTTAAATCAGAGTTCTTTTTTCACATGTATGATTGAGATCAAACTAGAACGCCGTGTCCATGATTCATATGCAAGAGAACACGGTGTTCACGATTCACATGCAAGATAGATATATCACACTAGAACACGCAATCCATGATTGACGTGCAAGGTCGACTTCATGCTTTGGCATGGTGTCCGTGATTCACATGCAAGATGGATGACAAACTAGAACAAGGTGTCCATGATTAATATGCAAGTTTGACCTCAACCTAGAACACGGTGTCAATGGTTCACATGCAAGCTTCATCTCAAAATAAAACATGGTGTCAATGTCACATAGTGTATTGTTTTGTTTCTATTTGACCAATAGCTACCCGACATGAGGTGAGTGTTCATTCATACGAGAGTGTGGAGTTTCGACGCGGACCAGAGGAAGGAAGGGGTTAGATTACAAGTGACCTGATGAACCATCAGAAGTTGCGCCACTGAATGGGAAAGTGACTACATTGTCACATCATTCGTCCGGACACCCCCCCCCCCCCCCCCCCCCCCCCCCCCAACGCCCTTGGGGGTTGGCGGTTGATTACGTGCTTTACCACGAGGCATCTGATGGAGTCCTTTTGTACGGGAGTCGAGGCTGCAGGCCACATCAATGCCATCTCCGTTTTAGGCTACTCGGAAGTGGACACTTACTTCCCTATACTATTGACTGCCTTGCTATATCCGTTAACACCAACGTGTTTTATATACGCATGCGTACCGGTTCATTTAAATCAGAGAAAAGTCACAGCATAGACATGCACTGTCCAAGGAATATCGTAATCCTGTTATGGTTAGCAGTACACATCCATCATGTCCAATCAAGTAAGTCTTTCTATTTGTCCTCTACAGCTGAGAAAATATTCGGATGCTAACAAACATCATGTATACTAACCAAGCTTTAAATGATAACGTGATACACTTCTCGTGCAAAAGTAAGCATTTTAGTTAAATTGTTGACACTTATAATGCTCTATTTGAATATTTGAAGAAACATGTTAGTCTACGAAAACATTTATTACAAATAGCAAACAGACTGTTAATTAAGTTCAGTGCAATGAGCGCTTGCTAACGTTCGGTTTGGAGCATGCAGGAAACTCCACTTAGCAGTGTTCACAGTGCGACCAGGACTGCCCTAACTCAGCAACAACAAACACACATCACCCAGCACACATACAGCACACATACTTTCCAACCTTCGTAAAAACATTCAATTATTTATAGTTATTTTTATTTTTTTTTACCAATCATAGGGAAGAGTTTTTAGCACATAATTTCACGCTGAAATTCAAAGGCATGTAAAACACTCGCTTTGGCTTTCTATCAATACAATGAATGAATCCGAAGTTGGCTACGAGATATAAAGAATCTACGGTCAGCTTTGCACAAAATTGAAAAAAATATAGACTGAAAACAGCTGAACTAGAAATGTGTGCTGTTTCAGAATTTATCTTTATCTCTGAACAGAGAATAAAGGATGAAAGGCACCACTGTAGCTTAACAGACTGAAAATAATAGTAAAACCAGTTTTATTTCCTGCCGTGTGTGATTTTCTGGCTGCGAATAAAAGTTTAAACATTTCCAATACTATTGTTCATTTGGATTTAATGAAACGTTGCATCAAATCTTTCCGGTATTTTAGAATTTACCTTATAACCCGAAGATGTACATATTTGCCTAAAAACTTATAATGTGGATTACCTTAGTGATGATCGTTAGCAATGTCGTCAGATATGCATTTAAATTTTCGCCGCATTAGTTCTATTTGCGAAATAATTGGTGTGCGGTAGTTGCCTTGATGTCGTATGATATGCAACAACAATGATGTGTCAACATCAAGCATATATCTTTGATAAGATAGACACATATTCAATCTAGGGTCCTTTTGACAATCTTACTCATCCACGACTTCCTACAGGTTTTATATTGTGTATGCAAGGGACATTTAGTTTGTTATTATGTAATTAAATCCACACAGGATAGGTGTTGAGTGATTTATGAACCAGATTGTCTGTTTCTCTGACGGCAACATTTACCATAGATGCGTCGTTGAAACAAGCCGTTGTTCTCAGCTTTGGCGTTCTGTCCGGAAATGAGGTCAAGTCCTCCTTCCGTCCTGGCATTTGACCATTCACACGGAACTTCCTCACATCACATGTTTACTGGCCCTTCACTTCAAAAATAGCTTGTGTAATATTAACTCAGTCTATAAGTATGAGTTGTGTAATCCGCACAATGCAGTCGTCTTGTTGTCTTCATTTTTCTGTAATCTTTATTCCACTTATCCCTTGTGTAATCTCTACCATATTCAAACATCGTGTAATGGTATAAACGTATTTCATAACAAAAAAGGGATTGGCAAAGCCACTAGTTAACACATGAAGATGATCACATTTGACCATCAAATTGATTAAATTGGATCCCGGCAAGTAATTTTGAATGTTGATCTGTATCCGCCTTTCCATTGTACTGAATAATTTCTTAGCGAAATAAAAGAAAAGAAATTCCGATTCCGCATGCTTCTTTTGTGGATTTATTGTTTAAGATAACCCTTTGCTGGAGCACATACATAAAAGTTACGATGGGTTTATCATTTATAGCTTAACCCCTAAGTTAAGAGGTTGTATGGAATTAACGCAGGGTTTATCATTTATTGTTTAAGATATCCCTATGTTGCACACTTTACATAGGAGTTATGTTAGGTTTATCATTTATTGCTTACGATAACCCTATGTTGTAGAAGATATAGAGAAATTACGCAGGGTTTATCATTTATTGCTTACGATAACCCTATGTCGTAGAAGTTATATAGAAGTTACGCAGGGTTTATCTTTTATTGTTTAAGATAACCCTATGTCGTAGAAGTTATAGAGAAATTACGCAGGGTTTATCTTTTATTGTTTAAGATAACCCTATGTTGTAGACCTTACATAGGATTTATATTGTGTTTATCATTTATTGATCAAGATAACCCTCTGCTGTAGCACTTTTATAGAAATTACCCAGGGTTTATCCTTTAAAGCTTAAGATAACCCTATGTCGTAGAAGTTATATAGAGCCTTATGTAACATTATATAGATGTTGTGTAGGGTTTTACTATTTATTTGTAAGATAACCCTATGTTGTAGTATTTATATAGAAGTTACGTAGGTTTAATTATTTTTTGAGGACGAAAATTCGCAAATATGTGCGCAAGGTAACTTAAGTTAAATTTTTAACATTACTATACAAGGAATAGTGTTCACCATGTAAGTATTAGTGTTAATACTACAAAAAATAGTCGATCTCTTTGATTATCATCTTAAAATTTCCAGCAAGGAATATTTCAAAGATTTACTTCTATCAATTCTCTTTTCTTCAAGTTTGGTTTTACAATTTTAAAAATCCCCATTACATAATTGTTTTTCTATTATGTTGTGGTCGTAAACATAACGTGAAAATTGTAATTTAAACTAAGGAAGCATTGAACACTGAGTAGATCTTCCCTGAATCGAATTCCATTCTTACTACGTCATTAGTCCAACATAAACATTCTTGCAGAATGGTTTTCTCAACGTCGATATATCCACCCAAATTTTCCATCTTCTATGGTGTAACAATCATCTAAGCCTGTGTGCCGATGAAGCGATAAATGATACTTACTTCCTTATGGGATATTGCGTAAATACGACACAAAGTATAATGACCAGTTTTGATAACCACAAAGCAGCTGCATCCTGCTATCATGGATATTAATGTTTATAATTATCTTTATTTAAGAATCAATTATTTTTACTATATAAGGGAAATTTACTGGAACGACAGCTCCCGATTACACTTTTTTAATATAAAAAACTCACTATACCGCCTCTTTAAAGATGATATTTCAGGGTCCGGGCTGAGCTTTGTAAATGGCTTAACTGCCTGGTTTGCGCAATATTTCTCAGACAGCGTGGACCTTAAAGGTACCAGTTCGATATTTTTCAACGGATAGGTCAATTTGACGAGACAGAGTTGAAATTAACATTATTTGTTATTTGAAAGGACTATATGACAATAATTTTTACACAATGCTTGTGTTGAATCCTTTTTTTTTTGGCGCAGCAGTTTGACGGCCTACTTCATGAACTATTTAAGAATGTGTAGTCGGCAATACAGTTACCTGTGGGCTGTTAAACGTGCGCGAAGGTTCCTTATCCTCCCACAAACGTAGTAAGCGGTGATGTTGAAACGAACTCCTTCCGTCCGTTCGGGGCAGAACTCAAATACTGTGTGACCTATGCTGATTAAATTCACAGTTTTGAAATATGGATGATTTAAGACTGGTTTGAAAATAAAGTAAAACATTGTCACAATTCTTTCGACTGTTTTATCGACTCTGTCTGCTTGTCTAACTTGAAGCAAAGGTCTGCTGTTAAATACCGCATTAGATGAAATAAGTCAGCCGGTCAAACTTCATCTTCCGAAACTTACACAATGGTTTGAGGTCAAACATATTTATCGATGTTAGCTATTCTTAGAAATGTATGAAGAAAAGATTAACTTGTCAGATATGTCATGTTTGTGTCAGATATAAATTAACGCGTTCAGAATGTTTTTATGATAAAACTGTTTTAATCAAAACACAAAAATGAAATCAAAACATTTTATACTTTTTGGCATAATTGGGATAAACTACAAAATATCTCCCTCCCCGCACAAAACTAACACAGGTTTTACCGCATCAGAAATCTGCATTCGGTAAAATTTAATACGGTAATTTTATTTTCAGCTTAAAATTGCAGAAATACCACAATTTCACAGCAATGTTTATACCGACATTTTACCGCAATATGAATACCTCGCACGACTTCCTGTTTTGAGTTTAAATTTACAAAGTAACCGTTTAATGGTTAGCAATGTTCTAATTATCTAAGTTCCAAAGATTCTATGCAAGGGAGACTATAAAAATCATAACCAACTTGGGATTGTTTAATTCAATATCCTGACTATCGTTATGAAATGTATTTCAACTTTGTCGCAAGAAGAAAATTATCTAAGTGGTAGTTTACAAGTATTCCATTTAAAAACAACACACGTCAGTAACAACATTGATGAATAATATAATCTGAAGTCTGAAAGGAATCTTCGGAAAAAAGTATCATGAAAACTGTCCAGTTCCGTATGCCTCATCTCCACTGTCACTTTGCCGTAGACAGGAAGTGGTCTCAACAGTAACCAACAGAAGTACTATTTCTTTGAGACTCATTTTACTATTAAGTTCGTCCTCATACTGAAAAGGTTTGAACTTTGAAAATATCATTTTTTGACCTTCCCTTTAAAAGCGAACTTTGAACCCGGTCTCAATTTTGTCTCCAAGTTAGAATTTCAGCATCACCTGAAAGATAAGGCTTTTTAAACTACGAAGATGCTTTACTGTTTTTAGAAGTTTGCATGAGCACAAGACTAAGTTAAAATCCGCAAGTTTTCTGCAATGAGGTGTTTTGAACTCTGATAACTTTACAACAGTTTTACAGTATGAAGACAAGACCAAGGTAAAACCGCAAGTTTACCAATGAGGTGTCTTCTAACATGACACAAAAACTAGAATGAAAATACTGCAGTCTGATTGGTTCCTTCTAAAATTTGATATTTTGCTTATAATTACCTCTAAATGTTTACGTCCGATTCACATCCCTCCGCGCACGTATACAACCGCACTCGGTGAACTTACTGTTTAGGGACCGGTCATTGAGGGGGGAGGTTTCTGTTGGGATTGTATGTAAAAATGTGGCCCTCCCCAACTGTTTTTCATGACCCTCACCCCAATCATATCTACGAAATTTCTTGAAATTGGTCTTTTGAAGATTTCTGTTCCGTTCTACATTCAACATTTTTTCTTTGATATTTTCAAAGGAGAAACTTTTTCAAAGTAACACTTAAAAGAATGTTGAAAAGAAACAAAGTTACTTTTCCATTGATGGGTTTAACATGATGTCTGATAATGGTCTATAGTGTATTAAATTTAGTTTCATTAGAATTTTCTTTTACAGCAAGCATCTTAGAACATCAACTGCATATCAAAGTAGTTTTTGAATACCATTGCACATGATGAATAGATATGCTTAACACAGTGTAAATTTTATCTTTTGAAGTTGAATGAATGCATTCTAACTTTACTTTTAAAGGCTCATTCTTTCTTCATTCTAAAAAATCAAGTCACAATCTCTTTTTATCTTTAGATAACACAATAGATGAGCACTGCTCACACGAATATATCCCCACTTTCAACAGTGATAAAAAAAGCTTAAGATATTCCGCTTTGGCTAGTTTAAAATTCCATCAAAATACATATGTCTTGCCCACATCGTTCCACTGAAAACTTGAAACAATGAAGTCACTAATTGATAAAATCATTGAAGGACCATGGTTTATATGTGTTTCACTTTTGGATGCTAGCATCTATAGGTTGGGAGATGGACAAAATGATTTTTTCAAAGCACAAAATAAGTTTAAAATCTACAAATACTTTGAGAGTAATGGACCGAACAATGTGAAAGACAAATCTTCACATCATAAGGATTTAATTATCAAATTTCATAACATTTCAATTATTAGTGTTGGGGTTTTATTCAATTTTTTTAAAACGTCTTCATCAAGTCTGTAGCACAAGAAATCTATAGAATTTTGTAATACATAACATAAGTATAATAAGGGCACATCTGGGAATCATAGATATTACATATTTGTTACATGTTAAGTATTATCTAAACAATTAGTGTTTGAGCTATGAGAGTGGAAAAAAGTATAAAATCTGAGGTATGAAAAAAGCAAATGTTCCCATTTCTTAAAATATCAACATTGGAATCTATTTATCTAAATATGCATTGAGATTTTTTGAAAATAAAGATTTGTCGAATGAACAGATTTTCTCCAATTTAGCAAAAATGCTTCCCCCCTCTGATTCATAGGTGACCACATTTGCTGGCAGTGTCCTGAACCATTACAAAATATATAACTTTCTTGTCCGTTCTCTCGAACAGTTCTCTTGTAGTGTGAGGAGATTGTACTTGTAGTGAACAACTACTTTTATAGTTACGTCCCTTGACTGGGTCAGCCCTTGTAGGTCTTGTAGGTGTAATAGGTCGATCTATGTATTTAAGTGAAAATCGTAATTCTGACGATATAGAAAATCTGCCTTGTGTTGATATCGTCCTCAATGGAAAAAACAAGAGTGGTATTTAAAATAATTTCGGTGTATGTTTTGATATTTTTCTTTATTGAAGTGTGTTCTTTGAAGTACCGTATTTTGGAAAAAATGCACTTCATCAACCCCGAGATTAAATACAGAATGACGACAATGTGACGCGGAAAATGCGGTATTAGAGGAGTATCCCCGCAGAGTTTCCGCATGTTCCACAGAATCGCTTGTTTACCGTTCATTGCGGTCATCTCATGTGAACTGAATGGCAAACCAATTCCAGTTGCCCTTGATCATTTTGAGGTTTGGTTTCGCAAGCTGTCATATGCATGAGAGCTAAGGGAAACAACTCTCGTCCCTTCGTAGGAGAGACTCGATTACATGAAGACAATCGAAATTGTCATCGCGACGTTAACATTTTGCTCATTACAAATTGTTGTATTTTTATAAAAGTTAAATGACATCGGTTATATCATGAAATTAACTAGAGACAGACAAAAAAGTAAAGCACCCTAAATTCAGCACCGTATATATCTTGAATAGTTCGTATAATGAATACTAGACAAAGCTGTAATTGACACGTTAATCATATCAACCTCGGTTTTCCAAGATGCCTCCTTTGGTATGAACTGTTTAACCGTCAGTCTTGATGAGAAAAAGTAATGCAACGTTGCACTGAATCCGCATAAACTACGATATCCCTTACAGCATGGAAAGCAAAAACGCCAGTAGCTTTGGTTAATCACTTTTTTCAGTCATTGATACATATCCAAATTGTGCACTTTATTAACTGACACCAGCCACCTTTCATTGTCCAATTGTCGATAAAAAGTCAACACACAGACTAGTTTATTATCTCTATATCTACTAAATTACTCAGCATTAAAGGGAGAGTAGGTCTGGTGGTTGCGCTGCGCAGTAAGCGACACGCATTCAGGCAGCTTTGTGCAATTCTTCTGTTTTGGCATTGTCAAGATTTTCAAAGTACATATATTACAAATATAAAGACTGTGAAATGTAATGGAAACGTCATACATAAATTTTTCATATTCCAAATAGTATTTGACTTTTAAATAGCAACTGTGATAAAAGTTCTCATATACTATACGTTCATATCTTTTTAGAACTTATCATATACATTTTAGATGGGATTATCCCTTTTTATGTTATATTTGCGTTTTGTTCTTAGTGAGTGGTTAAAATTTCATACCTTTATATCTCAGTGAATGTTCAGTGAGTGAAGAGAAAACCCCTTCGGGTAATGAAGTATTGTCTTATCTTATTTGTTAGAAGAATGTGTATGTTTTGTAAAAAGAGTTGGGATAACTTGTTATTTTATCTTGTTTTAAGTATGAGTATGTTTCAAAGTTTCCTTTTCAAAACTTAAAGAGCCACTCCGTGATTTTTATTTTTTAATTTTTTATTTTTGACAACATAAATCACATATTCAGTTCAATACACAACAATACTTTAACACAGTGTTTGATTTACAAGCAGTTGTTTGGAAAGATAGGTACATTCTAAACAGAAGTGTACAAAAAGAATATCAAAAAGGGTCATGACATACCGACCAGAACTTGATGAAGTTTTCATTTTACAGTTTCACTAGGCATTAAAGCGGTCAACATAGTACATTGTCTTAATGTCTATTTTTACGTATTTAATGTTTGGTAATTTTTCCTGTTGTTTCATTTTGTATATATTGTATTTTACGACAATCATTATCAAATTAAGGACATAGTTTCTATTTTCGCAATAACCTAAAATTACGTTTTTCCTTGTAAAAGTTATATGAGTTCCTGTTTTTTTCAAAAATCCATTCTCCAAGTTTTTCCCAAATATTTTTGATGACCTTACATTCATTCAATAAATGTAAAATTGATTCTATCTTGGATTTGCAGAAAGTGCATTCATTAGATTCTTTGTTTTTCATTTTAAATAGCAGATCATTTGTTGGCAGAAACCTATGCAGTATACTGTATTGGAACCAAGAATGTTTTACACTGTTGTACGACTTAAACGTCAATTTTTCTATCGTTTCCCATGCTTTATCATCAATAGGTTCGATTAATTCCTTTTGCCATTTTTCTCTGTATTTGAAAGTTTTTTTTCTAGTTATGAGTAAATCGTAAATGTCTCTACAACCCTTTTGTTCTCCAATAATGTTTTGTAACATAAAGGGTAAAATTGGGAGCTGGATTTTCTTTTCAATATGGACATTTATAGTTTTGCAGTAGTATTTGATCGCTTCAATTATTCCCTGACATTCTAGAAAGTTAGTTTTGCATCCAAATAATGTTTTTATTTGTTTAGCGTCTAGAAATTTCCCACAGCAATCAAACATATCGTTGATGTAAGTTATTCCTTTACATGAATAGTGTTTATAATATATTGGTTTTCCATCTATTTTAATATTGTCATTTAACCATAAAGGTTGTGCTAGAACATCTGTTGCATTTTTTGCATTTTCTGCTTTTTTCGTTATGAATTTTCCCCATGCCTTTAAGGTGTCTTTCCAGAAATGGTTTGTTTGTGGAGTTATCACAGTTTTAAGTATGTGTTGTTCGCATGTCTGTATAAAGGCATCAATGTCGTGTTTCATATTTATTTGTGCTAATTTCCTTATTTTTGAATCAGAGCTGTTAATTCTTTTCATCCATGATATTTTTTGTGATTGAATAATACTTGTTATATCTGGGGCTCTTATGTCCCCTTGTTCATAATCTTTAGTAATATAGTGTTTTGACTAACTTTGTCAGGTTTGTTTCTCCATATAAACTTAAAGCAGAGTTGCTCTATTTCTTTTATCATTTGTTCATTCGGGTTTGGTAAAGCTGCAAATAAGTGATTAAGTTGTGGTAAAAGTAAGCTTATTAACATAGTATTTCTACCTAAAGGAGTGAGATTTCTGGCCAACCACTGGTTCATAGATATTTTTAGAGTCTTAAGTTTATCTTTATAGTTGTGTACTACAATTTCTGCGAGAAAAGGGTAAATTTATCATTCTTCCAATCAAGATTCCAATTTATGCAAAGTTTTCTATCCGAATTTTTTTCTGAGCCTATCCATAACACCTGCGTTTTGTTAACATTTATATTTAAGCCTAAAACGATGCATATTGACAAAGAGTTTCTAATGTCGCTTGTTAGCATTTTTCTGTTCCATCTAATATAAGCGAGGTGTCATCAGCATATTGAGAAATAAGTTATTCTGTATTACCGATTTGTATACCTTTTATTTTATTATTGTTTCTAATCACTATTGCCAGGATTTCTGCGCATAATAGAAATATCAGGGGAGATGGGATCACCTTCTCTACATCCTCTTGAGATATCAAAATAATTTGAGAGGAAACCATTTACTACTACACAAGATTGAATGTTGTTATAGAAAGTCTTTATCCATCTAGTGATTGATGGTCCAAAGTTAAAGAAATTCAAAACTTCTTGAATAAAATTCCAGTCAACAGAATCAAATGCTTTTTCGAAATCAATAAGAAGTAAAACCCCGGGTATTTTCATGTATTCAGTGTAGTCAATAATGTCGTAAATCAATCGAGTTACATTCGCCAATATATCTTTTAGACATGAATCCTTTTTGATCTTCATTTATTATAAAGGGCAAGACAGTTTTCATTCTGTTTGCAATAGCTGATGAACTGATCTTATTTGTTACATTTAGAAGAGAAATTGGTCTCCAATTTTGGAGCAAATGTTTTGGTTTACCTTTTTTGGGAAAACAGGTTATAACTCCTTGCTTTTGAGTCAGGGATAATTCTCCTTTCTCATAAGCCAGATTTAAAGATCTTATAAGATATACATTAATATTTGACCAAAAAAACTTGTAAAACTCAATAGTAAAACCGGACAAGCCCGGACTTTTTTCGTTTTTTAATTTTCTTAAGAGTATTCAATACTTCTTTATAATGAAGTTTCCCTTCAAGATTACTTTGTTGCACATCTGATAGTTTTTGAACATCAATATCTTTGAATAGTTCCGTTAAGTTTACTTTTTCACATTGCTTTGTTTGGTATACATTTTGATAAAAGGATCTAGTTTCGGTAATGAGATCTTCCTTTTTGGTAAGCGTTTCTTTCTGTTTGTTTTCTATTCTATATATTGCCTTATTCAAAAAGTTTTGTTTTTTCTAATGACAAAAAATATTGCGTTGGTTTTTCTCCTTCTTCTTTCCATTTAGCTTTAGATCTTAATAATAAGCCATCTATTCTATTTTTATGTATCGTTTCTAAATCCTTATTTGCATCATTTATTTGGTTTAATAATGACATTTTTAAGTCTTTGTCATTTGATGTATCTATTTGTACTTCAAGGTCTTCTATTCTGTTTTCAAGCGTATGTTTAGCCTTCAAAGTTTCTTTTTTCTTATATGACGCATACTTAATTGTATGTCCTCTTATCATTAGCAAAAGGGTTTCAAAGAACAACTGATCATTTATTTTGAAGATATATTCCCCTGTTTCATCTACATATGACTTATATTGTTCTTTTGTTTCATTGATCAACAATTTGATTTCATCTACATATGTTTTATCACAAAATAAAGAATTATTGAATTTCCAGTAGCTTTTTCCTCTTTCGATTTCGCTCAGCTTTATTTCAATCCAAATAATAGAGTGATCTGATCTATATGCTGCATCAATACCAGTATCATGAATTGAGCTTTCGAGATTTTTTGAAATGAAAAAATAGTCAAGTCTTGCTTGTTTAACTGGATTTTTCTGACGCCATGTATATCGTTGACTTTCTAGATTTTGTTCTCTCCACGGGTCTAATATATCGTTTTCCTCAATAAAAAAACTCCCTGATTTTTATAAGATATTATTTACCTTTGACAGAACCTAAATGTCATATGTGGTGATATAAAATCAAAACATTTTAACTTTTCATGTCCAAAAGACATACAGCTGCATGCCAAAACTTTTCACATACCTGAATATACTAGTGCAAATATCATGTAATTTGAGATACCTTTGAGGTATCGTTGCGTTGCGAAAAGAAACGAGGTGTAGATATCACATCCATTATACATGGATACTAGTTATATAACCTAACAAACACTATCAACTCCTAACTGCCCTCCTGGCTGTTTTAGATAAGTCTCCAAAATTACGTTTGACTATTTTGACGCGCGCCGCTGTCCGGTTTTCGATCATAATTCCGACGTTCTACCTTCATACTATCACTGTACAAAACAAATAAGCTTTAAAATGTTTCTTTTTGGTAACAGTCGATATTTCGCGATCAAATGTCACCATTGATTAAGTTTGGCATATAGGACTCCAACAACACACGAATTGTTTGAGAGGTTTTCCAATTTCTGATAGATAGGTGGCATACTCTGTGTGCATTGTCAGTCTATCCCATGGCCCTTCGAAAAGTGTCATTGCCAAAAAGATGCCTCTTGTTTTTAACATTTTGTGATGTGGTAGAGTTAAGCAGTTGCATTTATCTGAAAATATTGCTGATTCTTCCTGATGTTTCAGTCCGCCATGGGCAGAACCTGATCTGGGCGCAGGTGCCCTCCTTGAAGAACTCTGTGACGCGCCTTGTGGGTATCGAGGGTGACCCGGACGAATGGATCCCGACAGCTAAGGTGAAAATCCGCCACATCAGCGCCCCGCAGTTCGGCTGGGAGTTCAGTGGCCTTGCTTTCGACTACCGCACCCAGACACTGCTATGGAGCGAGGCTATGAATAAGCGTATCCAGAGTCTAGTTCTGAACGGTAGCACAGACACCACAGACGTATTCACGGGTACTTCACCGAAAGTGTATGGGCTGGCGGTGGACTGGCAATCTGGCAACCTGTACTGGACCGACGGGTTGTACAACTGGATCGTCATGGCGCCAGTTCATTCTAGCGACGCAGCACGCGCATACAAAATCATTGTACAGACAGATCTTGATGCACCACATGGTATAGCAGTCCATACTGGCAAGGGGTGAGACAGATAAATTGTTCATAATTGACTTGTGTGGTCTAAGCGTATTAAAGAAGGGGATCCTCCTTGGGTTTACTTATTGAGCTTAAATACCTTTTAAATTTTGAATCATGACAGCTTGTAACTATCCATGTCTCCTAGTGGTTCAATGCAAACAGGTGGCAGGTAGCTCTAAACTCACAACTTATCGCTCTGTAAGTTCTACTGTGAAGACGTTTGTTTTCTCTGTGACTAGAAGTGTGTTAGCTTTCTTAGAAGAAAGGGGAGACAGGGAACCTGTATGAGTGCGAACTCCCGATATTTTTAAACTCATGAACATTTACAAGTGTTTATTTTTTAATGATAATTTTAATTGTTTCTTTAACAGAACATGACTCTTGTCAGGTGCCTCTTGGTGCCAGCAATACCTTGCTTCCAGTATTCTTAAAGTACATACACTGAAGATCAAATGAAACTTGTCACCTTTTTTGATTGACTCTAAAATAAAAATGAAAACTCATACTAGTTTCATATTATGAAATATGTTTAATGCATTCATATATGGTAAATCATGACAAAAATCCAATTTCTGACAGTGGAATTCAGCGAGTACAGTCTCTGAAGACAACCAGGGGTCCAAAAAGTAATTTTCCCCCCATCTGTGGGAGACAGATCAGGTGAACGTGCTGGCCAGGGCAATGCGTTGACGTTGGCGTTGTTTAGGTAGTCCTGAGTGATCCTGGCTGTATGGGGAGGCGCATTGTCCTTACAATTTTTCAATTTCTATTCTTTAATTCGGGAGAAGTCCTTAGACCTACGTACAAAATGTGTATACAAGACAAAACTACACTTGAAAGAAGAGAGTGAGTGAGTGAGTGAGTTATTGTTTAACGCCGCTTGGGCATGAAAGAAGAGAGCATATGAGCATAAAACAAACTCATCTCTTACGAAACATGAGTAAGATTACATAGTTTCAAAGTTATGACATTGTAAAATATTTTGTAACTAAGATATCTTAAAGTTGTCCTTTGGAAACAGCACATTATGCATAGTTATCCTTTGAAGCTCATCTGGCCTGAAAGCCACATGTTACCTTTCAATTTATGATAGGAAAATGTGTTTAGTCTAACCATAAAAATATTACAAACAATTGAATATAATGAAAAGAAACTTTTTACAATAGGCTTCAAACATATTCACCAAAGTTCTTGGACAAACATCAGTTGATACGATGAGTCTTAGCCGCGAGTGATCTCAAAGTCAAATGTAGGAAACCAGATAGACTCAATGTGACATATAAAGATCCTCTCGGTTCCATATCTTTCTACATCAAGAAGGATCTCAAAGCAGTCAAGAAATTCATGGAAAGAAAGGAATTTTCCAGATATGGAACATTCTAGTTTTTGTTTGTTTGTGACTCATTGAACAGTGGAACAATGTTACACAATTTTAAACGTGTAACCATCACACTCTCACAACAAAAATGAATTGGTTATGTCATAGCATGACACCAGCCGTCCATCTTTAGGACATTCGAACCACTGGCCTTTGATAAATGAAATTATTATGAAATCATATAATTTTAGGATTAAAACGTTATAAACTTGTAATTAAAAACCGTTCATTCATTAAAACATTTGGACATTAAGAGTCAGTATAACCCATTAACTACATTTGTTGCAGGCTGCTTATCTGGTCTGACTACGGCGTGTGGCCTCGTATTGAGATCTCTGGTCTGCTGGGGGAGCGGCGGCGTCTGCTGGTGGAGCGGAGCCTAGAGCAACCCAGGGGCATCAGCCTGGACGGGGACACCCTCTACTGGGTGGACAGTCTCAAGGACACCGTCGAGGCGGTCAACATTGACGGGTCCGGTCGCCGAATTGTCGTTGTGCAGACCGGCACAAACCTCTTCGGCCTCGCCACATACGGGGTGGGTACTCAGCTACATAATGCTCCGTCTTTAGATATCGTTAAAGATGCTTTAAATATATTTGTCATTTTGTAGCCTACCGTAACATTTTAAATATAGACATTCAATCATACATAAAATAGTATCTATATAATTCCTTATTGAAAAATCATTCCCAATGTTATAGAATTAAATAAATGATTATATATGTGTTATACCTTAAAACTAGTTCAAGTTCATTTTTCTTTTGAAAAACTGTTTCGTATACTATCACGTTACTGTCAGTGCATTGATATTGATGTTTTATTCTTGTAGAAAGGGTAAGAAATTATCATTCAAAGTATGTAATTAGATAAAAGCAAACAAAGGAATCGAACCTCTTACATAATGATTTTTTTTCTTTTCGTTTGTTTCCTTTTTCAAAATTTTGTGCGACACTATATGGATGTATATATATGGTATATTGTTGATGGTATTATAGTAATATATTCGAAAGGCCTCTGTTAAATATCTATTGTATACCTATTCTTTAACTGCTGTATACCTAGAGTACAGCTGCATGCCAAAAGTTTGTTCACATACCTGAATATACCACTGCACATATCATGAGATGCCTTTGAGGTATCGTAGCGTTGATAAAAAGAAACGTATAATATTGAATTTTCAATACACATATGCAGATCCATTCTTCTTTAAGGGAAATGTTAATCGTACCTCACAATTACCAGTAACAGTTTTGGCAGGTAATTGAAGAGACCAGGGGTCAAAATTCCGAAAACACTATTTTTTATTTTTTCTCAATAAAATCCTTTATTATTAGTTATTAGTTATATTCTTTTTAAAGAATTAGTCACCTTCGTTCCTTAGCAAAGTCAATGTGATTATGTTGGTTTAAATCTCACAAAGTCGATATGGAACAATTGAAATTTCGAAAAATGTGACCCCTTCTGTCTATATCAGTATGCCAAAATTCGAATTTTTGCACGATGGACCAGATGGTCCAAAAATGAGTTCAAGAATGGCTATTTAACAGATGGACAGTGTGTGATCCATTGTCAGTTTTGCTGAAGTTATTCTATTGACGTTGAAACGAAACCAAAATTACATGATATTAGCACTACGATTCAGTAGTAAGTGAACAAACTTTCGGTATGCAGCTGTATACTAGTATCTGTTGTATTCCTGGTCTATATCATTTGTATACCAGTCAGACAATGTGGAAACATTACTGCTCATAATCTTCCCAAACCCCCGACCGGCCCCACCAGGACCCCTTCCCCCTTGAGTCAAATAAACGTAAAAGCATGCTTCAGCGGTGTCACATTGGCTCAGTAGTCAAAGCGTCGGGTTCAGCGGCCTGGAGTGTGAATCATACGGGATCGGGACGGCATATCGCCAAATACATTTGCAGATGGGGATATTTAAATAGTGTTATTTTTCAACAGTAATAGTAAGTCTAGACTTTGACTTTAACAGAAAAATCAATTATATCAATGAAAAATAAAAGAGAATTTCCCGTGACAGAGGGCATTATCGAGATAATTGCCCGGGGCATAGGCCATTATCAAGATAATTGCCCGGGTTAGCGTGATTGAATCAGGTTTGAGGGAAATTATGTAAAATAGTGTCCCGCAAGAACAATGGAGTAACTGGAGGTTTATAAAAGTTACATATTATCAACACGTAAGCCATCCTCCCTCAGGAAATGTCTGTGGGCCTTCGACCCGTGGGTATTTCACGTTAGCATCCTTTACACACGCTTACCTATGCTCGCAGAAGTACCTGTTCCTGACGGAGCAGAGCAAGGGCCAGCTGAAGATCGTGGACAAGAACAATGGGAGTCTTTACATCAGCTACACGCTCGGACACATTCCCTTCGACATCGTCATGTACACTGACTATACATCGGGCTCCAACAGTAGGTCATCGATAGCATAGTCTTGCATCAGCAACATTATCTCTTATCTGTCTCTCCTTTTCAGTCTGAATATGGCTTTACCCTTACAGACCAGTAGTTGTTTGTATGCATGTTAAAGTGGTCAGCCACTCCACGTCCGTTCATCAAATTTATCAGTATCAGGTGAGCGAGGCTCGAGTTGAAATATCCACTGAGTTGCACTTAACTATAGTTAGAAAAACTTAAATGTCTTCACATTGTGGTAATAAGTTTCACCTAGCTACCTGAAGTTTATGTCGATACTGAAGCTGACGTCGATGTTGCTGCTACTGAAGATATCGACGCTCATTCTATAGAGGATGATGCTGAAGCTGACGTCGATGTTGCTGCTACTGAAGATATCGACGCTCATTCTATAGAGGATGATGCTGAAGCTGACGTCGATGTTGCTGCTACTGAAGATATCGACGCTCATTCTATAGAGGATGATGCTGAAGCTGACTCTTATTCTGCCACTGACACTGATTTTGCCGCTGAGACTAATTCTTAAGGAAATGATGATCTAGCTACTGAAGTTGTTAATTATGCTTCCAAAAGTGGCGTAGGAACGTTTAATAACAGGATCTTGTATGAAAATTGTACAACGAAATAAAATAAAAATGCTAATCAACCCGAAGTAATTCTTTAGTTGAAGCCTTTTCTATGCAAATCAGCTTTAAGGTTCTAAAGTTATTGCCAAGGAAAAAAGAAAAGGAAACTTGTGTTTTCATTGAAAGACCTCAGACTAACATTAATAAGAAGTTGATAACCCCAAAGGGCGCCGCAAACTGCAGGATAGGTGGGCGACGCAAACTCGGAATGTGTTTGCGAAATATCACAGGATTGGTGTGTGACATCAACCTAGGGTTGGTGCACCACATCAACACAGGGTAGTTTGGGGACATCAACATCAGGATGGGTGTGCGAGAACAACACATCATGGGTGCGCCACATCAACTAACGATTGAAGTCCGATATCAACGTTGGATGGTTGTGCTACATCAACACAGAATTGTGCCCCACGTCACCACTGTATGTGTTGGGATATATAAACACAAGATGGGTGTGCGACATTTACACCGGATTAAAAAAATGGGGGATATTGAAATGCAAGTACCTATGCTGGATGATAAATAGTCGTGGACACTTGACATGCTTTGAGAGTATGTTCACGGATGAAGAACTTATCGCCCCAACAGAACCACTGAGCTACACTTGCGACGCCCAATAGCACCATGTACGTGGGATGGGTTTCTTGTCAAATTTGCCACTTTAAGGAAGGGTTGATGAAAACGGCAGCGTGCTGGTTTATCCTATCCACATTTACTTTTCTATCGGTTCTTGTATACGAATTACTAATTAGCGTATCTTTGCTTAACTAGAGTGTTCATATAATTTGCAATGAGACGGCTTCAACATGATGAACGTCTGCGTGCTATTGGAATGCTTCAAAGGGGTTCTACATAACGAGCAGTTGCCAACATGCTTAATGTGTAACTGTCTGTGATGAGCAGACTGTGGAACCGGTACCAACAAACACACAATGTTGATTATAGACCTCGTTGGAGCCGCTACACAAGTCAATTTTCGATACATTCCAACATACGGCCAATCGGCTCTCTGTAGACTTGTACCACGTTACAGGAATTCGAGTTACACCCCAAACGATTAGGTATTGGCTACATGCAGCCCATTTGCATGGGTGACGACCGCGTGTTGTGCCTCCACTAACTTGCAAGCACTTGGCAAACAGGCGTCAATGGTGTAGAAATTAGGGAAATCGTCGATGGGCTCGTGTAATGTCCTCAGATTCACTCCAGATTTACTCGGGATTTCACTGATAGGCGTGTTCGCGTTTGGAGGCGTGTAAGTGAGCGTCAAGCTAACGTTAACGTCAGACAGCATGACAGATTCAGGCATTGGTCTGTTAAGGTGTGGGGAGGAATCACCATGGCTGGCAAAACAGATTTGCATAATGTTCAAGGGCCACTGGTGTGTACTGCCGTGACCACATCCTGGCACCGATAGTTCTGTCTAGATCCTTTGCTCAAAGTGCAGGTCGACGTTTCATCTTTCAAGATGATAAATCCCGTGCCCATCGCGCTCGTGTCGTGAATGACTACCTCCAACGTCACCATATTGTCCATATGTCTCGGCCAGCCATGAGTCGTCACCTTTTCCCTATAGAGCATGTCTGGGACATGATCGGGAGACGTGTTCATCGACCTCAACGTCAACCGACCTCAGTGAAAGAATTGACCGTAGCGTTGCGAGAGGAGTGGGACAGATTGCCCTAAATCGTGATTGAACGGTTGTTGTGTTGTGTTTCAGTGACGGAGGTTTTTGTGCAGCCTTCCCACATCTACGACGTCCATGACTCCATCTGTCACTATCTACTATCTGCTCTATACTTAATCACTCTACACTAACACATCTTTTCCACATTTAATCTCTCTTCACTAACACAACTGCTCAACACTTAATCACTATACACTAACACATCTGATAAACACATAAGCACTCTACACTTTCACATCTGCTCAGCACTTAATCACTCTACACATTGGTTGATAGTGTTAAGTAGGTCATTTAACTAATGTACACGTTAATTGGACGCATAATTTCGAATTCGTAACATTAATAGGTCCCTTTTCCAATTATCAGTGAAAACACGAAAATATCATTATTTTGGCATTTTAGAGATAAAGATGCAAGTTAAGGGGTCGAATTTAACTTAACTCAGGTCATAAGGTATGTTTATGAGCATTTTCTCAAACAGTAACTTGTCTCTTTGTTCAATCTGGATCATGAAAAAACCCATTGTATTGTGATTGGTAACTGGCTAGGGATTAGAATTGCAGCGGACCATACGTTTGTTTTGTGGGGGAAACGGGGTGAAGGGGTTTAGGGAGACTTCTATGCATATACCATATGTCGTCACACAAATGTGTCACCTCTTAAATTTTTGGGGTTGTATTGATAATTCTTCGAAGGTATATACAGCTGCATCCCGAAAAGCTGTTCTTAGAGCTGTCTCTTAGTGCAAATATCACATAAATATCAAATATGAGCTGAACTCCCGAACTTTATGAACGTCAGTTGCACCATTACATTTGCAGTTACAATGACCATCTTGTGTTCCTGTTATGCTCACACCCATCATTCTTCCACACCTTGAGTATTTCATGACTTGGAGGATGGACCATTAACCATTACTGTGCCATCACTATTTTCTCTTTTCTTTTTCCGATGCAGTTTCTCGTTTTCTTTGACACCATGCTTTCGGTCACAGCAACCATTGTTTTTGACAGTTTTATTACCAATTCGCATTTTTTTTTTTTTACAGATTATAACTATATATGGCGGAATTAATCAAGGCCTACCTGCTATTTATATATTAAGTCACTCTTTAGAAAGGTTTAATATGTCACGTGAATGAAAGCTTAGGCCTGTGTACATTTAATTCCCTTTTAAATACTCGTAGCAAGAAATTGTAATTAAAGATCAGTACTAAGAGAACACCACACACATTATTCATTGTATATGGTTTTCATTTTGTACTACAATGGTTATTGAATTCCCATTTGTGTACTATCTTATCAAGATCAGCAAGATTTTCTGGATTACAACTTCTTTAGTGTGTAAGCACAACGTTTTTCTGAATGTGGATGTGTGTTGACGAAGCTGATGTGTTACAGAAGGTTGCGAGGCCCTGCAGTGTGAGCAGATCTGTGTGCAGCCCCCCGACACCGGCCCCGTCTGTTACTGTGGAGAGGGCTTCAACATAACCGAAGACGGGCGCACCTGTATGCGTGAGTACCGAAAACCTCCCACCCTGGGGTATTAAGACCACGGACCGAACTAAAAGTAGTGTGTAGAGCTATTTCTTCTCAAGAAAACAAAGTGTTCTCTTACCTCCTGACGTCTCTTGTGTTTCAGTGACAGAGGTTTTTGTGCAGCCTTCCCACATCTACGCCGTCCATGACTCCATCTGTCACTATCCAGCCAACGTGGCTGACATGTCGTTACAGAACGTGACCCTTGACAAGCAGTGCTTTCTAGGCAAGGGTCATGGCTATCTGGCTATCACTTACGACGCACGGGAAAACTTTCTGTACTACTCGGAAAACAACACGAGGACAATCAGCAGGGTGAACCTGGAGGTTGGAGCCACGGCCGAGACTATAGCAGGGGGCACTGGCGTCGTGCCTGGTGGGTTTGCCTTACACCTGCTGCTTAACTAGCAACAGCACTACATGATGTCAATTTGAGGTGTTGAATATTGGGATATAATACTGATATTGTGAGAAGTTGAGCTCTGACATGCAATTTAAAATGTAAAAAGGTCTTTATAACAGTGATGTCTTTTTCAGGCCTGTGCTTGGACTGGGTGACGGGCAACTTGTTTTGGACCGACTCGACGAACCAGTTGATCAAGGTGGCCAACAAGCACGGAACCTTTCAGCGCGTCCTCATCAGCACCAACCTCGACAACCCTCTCGGCATCGCCGTCCATCCGGCCCGTGGGTACGTTCACCTTAAGCCACACGTACATGACATAAAACTATTAGCGTGTGCTCTACTGTAGTACTTTATGTTATTGGGTAGTCAACGTGCCATTGAAATGTTCTGAAAGTTTGAAATCGAATTAGTGTTTATTGGCGTTGTTGTAGTTTTAGATAGTTTAGGTTCCGAGACGTTTTTAAAAGCGAGGGTTCTTTTGACTTCTGGTCAATTAAATTGTTCTTGTCGCAGTAGCATTTCGTAAAACAACCTGGTTTACTGTTACTAATTTTATAACCAAATAAAAATGAAATTTTGTGATTAAACATGGAAAAATACCTTTCATCTGCCATAGCGGCTATGAATGGTTTTATTTCTCCTAAATATTTTCTTTAAAGTAATGCCCGATATACTTTTTTCAAATTTTCAAATTTAAAGCAACTATGATAATACCTTTAAAATATACTCAAGGGTATTGTGAAATTAATAACATATAAACTGACATGAATGCTTGAGTATACGGACACAGCATACAATTTGTTAAATGACCAAACAGTTAATCCAACGAAATCTATAAAATACACCTCTGTCAAAAACTGGAAACATAACAACACTAATAAGCAAAATAGAAGTAAACTTTTCTTACAAAGTAAAAGTAAAACAACTTTTCTAGATCCCTGCCGTGTACTATGTGTTCCACACAATTGTCTGTCACGTATGGCATGTTTCAAGTCTTCTAAGGACAATCTAACAATAAGTAGATGTTAACAATAAATGTCTGTTTTTTATACCCCAGTCGACTGTACTTCACGGACCCTGGTATCAAGCCTAAGGTGGAAACGTGCTACACTGACGGGTCAGACAGACGCACAATCATTTCAGACAACCTGGGCTCCCCAAACCACATTTACATCGATTATACCACAGATAAGTAAGTGCATCTTAATGTAAAATATATATCTTGAGTTCTTGGATGGTGAGTGTCCTTGCAATAGTGTACCCAAAGGGAAGTGATGTGTTTGTCGCAGGAGAGTTTTTAGTTGTTAGTGTACCCAAAGGGAAGTGATGCGTTTGTCGTAGGAGAGTTTTTAGTTGTTAGTGTAGCCAAAGGGAAGTGATGTGTTTGTCGCAGGAGAGTTTTTAGTCGTTAGTGTACCCAAAGGGAAGTGATGTGTTTGTCGCAGGAGAGTTTTTAGTTGTTAGTGTACCCAAATTAAAGGGAAGTGATGTGTTTGTCGCAGGAGAGGTGTTAGTTGTTTGGATGCCCACAGAATAGTGATATACCTGTCGCAGAAGAATTGTTTCTTGTAAGAATGCCACCAGGGAAGAGATGTTAATGTCGCAAGGGAGATGTTTGGTGTAAGGATGCCCTTTTTGAAGTGATGTGTGCTGTAGGATAGATTTTGTTATTGTAAACCTGTTCTCACTGGCAAATGATGATTTATTGATGAGGGTTTTGGATGTTGATTGATTTCTTCTCAGGTTATATTGGG
Source organism: Phorcus lineatus (assembly GCA_921293015.1). NCBI lineage: Eukaryota > Metazoa > Mollusca > Gastropoda > Trochida > Trochidae > Phorcus > Phorcus lineatus. The sequence goes on along the minus strand of OV121095.1, from coordinate 16,778,706 downwards.
CCGACTCTACGCTGAGTCATGTCAGATGCTATGACCTTGACTCTGAGCAGATCACTGTTATCTTCAGCCAGGACAACACCGGCTTCTTTGGGATCAGCATATTTAAGGTAAGCTTTGCTTCTTCAAGGGATATAACCACTTGTTTCAGTTACTTTGAATTCAATAACATGCACTAAAGATTGATAAATGAAGTAGAACTAGGCTTCTACATATTTGAATTTAACGGGATGTTATCTGTGAAGGACATGATCCTGTGGACGGACCGCGAGGAGATGAACGGAATCCACATGGCCCGACTAGACAAAGAGGAGAAGGTTCGTGGTATCATCCATCCAAGCTACGGAATCGCTCATGACCTCATCACGTTTGACCTTCACAACCAACCTCACTATAACAGTAAGGTCTTTTGACACAATATACAAATACAAAGTAGTAGCTGAGTGATTACTTATGGCTAGGAAGTTTTTGAATTTGAAATATCCGTCGCAACTTAACAGTACTCAGTGGACCTTAGAGGGGGGGGGGGGGGGGGGGGGGTGCACTCTTTTTATGGGCGAATTGAAAAACCCCTGGATCCGCCACTTAATCTTCTCCTTCAGTGCTGTTCTTGCTTGTTGCGTTCTCCGTTAGGGTAAGAGTTCTGCCTTATACCTTTTCAAAAACAGCGATAACAATCAGCCCATCTGATAAATTGGTCCTTTAACATCGAGATAACGAAGTATAACGTAAAAATGATTTTACTCAGCAAACTTAATACAGGATTCACACGTGAGACTTGTCAAAAGGAAACCAAGACCGCCAAGTTTGTTTAGACATGTCGTTAACATAAACATATCGCTAATATCTCCTTGTCAAAATGTATATTGTCCTCTACATGTAAGATTGCGACGACTTCTTAAACAATGAACTGTCTCAAAATATCCCTTTCTCATTCAACATTTTTGTTTATCAAACTATATAGTTGGATACACAACTTTTAAAAATACTTAAATTTCGTTTATTTGTGGTAGTTTCAGCCTAATGAGCTTGAATATAGTCACAATGCAAACCTTTCGTCCTAACAGTGATGATAACTTTGAGTGGTACCTTACTATAAAGACACAGTGCAGGAATAGTACTGTACAGTTAATTCATTGGGCATTTTTTCATTGCAAAATAAGTGTCTGAAATAGTGGACCATTGTAAACATTTTGGGGCTGTTTGAAGTAGTTATATCTTTATTGCCGTTATTTATATATATTTTATTAATTTGGGGGAATACATGATTTTTGGTGTCAAGGCAAGACAAGACAAGACAAAACAAAACAAGACAAGACAACGTTAATTGTATTCTAGGCCTCCGGCCCATATATAGAGTTACATTTTTATGTTATTTATACTAGTATTAATTACATAATATGCAATATGTGAAGTGAACTTCATCCTCAATTGCAGAGCTACACCGTTGGCATATAACGCTCTGGTTGCAGTAAAGTCTTGAATTATTTATACAGGTCATAACGAGAAATTGTTTCTAGTGTTGAATACCATTCTTTGTAAAACATATTTACAGACCGTTCACGGAATTCCTTTAAAAACATTTTAATATCACCGACACCCTGGTTTAACCAAACAAATCCATAACCATGAGAACATAAGCGATTTCTAATATTTGATGCCCAAGATAACTTACCCATATTGTCGAGATGGACCATGATATCATATGCAACTTTAGGAAGGCGTCTTTCGTGCATTTTGAGTATTTCAAGCTAGTACTTTAAACATCTATTTTGTGAATTTAGAGGGAATATCTCCTACATTCGCCATACACCATACAATTTGGCGTAGTTGTTGTCACACCAAAGAACTTTTTACCAAGCCATCAAATGAAGTCTCTTCAGACAGTCAAACCGTTGAAAACCCCACACCTCTGATCCATATTGCAAAATTGGCTGTATTTAGGCATCAAAAAGTTTTTAAAATATACCAGGAGATAAGACCCCACTATGATGTGAAATAGATAAAACCGAAATCAGTTTCTGCAGCATCACAGATTGGTCTCAAGAAGTCTATAATAGGGGCATCCTCAACCAGTCCCTACCACATTCCGTCATTCAAATAAGATCTCCCGAAAGTGGTATCTATACAGTGTCACAGCCATACTGTAAACAAAACTGGCCCGGGAGATGCAATGTACTTTGCACAATAAAACGACCGTTGAACAATCTCGCACGAATCAAATCAGAAATCGAGGACATACATGTATACATTAAAAAAAATTCTTATCTACGATAGTATTGCCAGGTAATGTTAATAATGTGTTAACGGGCTCGCAAAGTTGAAATCGCGAATCGTGTTAAGTTATTATGCTCCGGTCAGATTTGACTGTGACACATGCTAGTGTCGAATCGTTTTATCATTGGCTGCTTTCTTTTGAATTACCGCAGGTGACATAATATAAACGACATGTAGATTTAATATCAACTACAGAAACGCGTAAAGGCATTTCGTTTTTCGCTTCAGTTCAAAAGCCAAAAACACCTGAAGCGATGCTATCATGAATACAGTTGATAATATTTAATTTCTTCTTTTCATTTTATTGAATAAAATAGGACAAACATGTTAAGTCAGATTTCACATTAATTCTTTGCTTGATTCGATGTAGGAACCGAGAAAGTAGTTCCGGTGCACGTTCACACGACCTTGGTAAAAATGAACCTCTGAAATGCTCTGAACCAATCAACGTTAAAGATCATGTTAATCTTCAAGGTGCGAAATTATGAGTGAATGAACTTGATGTCAAGGAATTGCTTGATGACGCAAGGGCATTGTTCAAGAAATACCACCAAAAACTATATCTAATGGGAAATTTCACAAGCATTATCATCTTTAGAACATTGTTCTGGATGGTTAATCAGATGTCATGCTACGTCTATCGACAGGTTCTTGTGCGGAGACGGACAACCCCTGCCAGCAGCTGTGTCTGGTTGAAGCTGACGACACCCCCGTGTGTAGCTGTGGACTTGGTTACACCCTCTCCAACAACTTCAAATCATGCAGCTCCGGTATACACAAACATAAAGAAACAACTACACTCACAATCAGTGTGGATAACTTTAAGTGTAAAAAAGGGAGTTTATTTTATAAAATTTAGTACGGGAGTCTTTAGGAAAAGGGATATTCAGTTAAACTAACTCTAAAACTTATTTTGAACATCTAACTGAACTCATTGGCTTGCCACAAATACCTTCAAGCAATCACGTAGCGCGTCTCTAGATAGGCTATCTATGAGATAGCAAGTACTTACCCGTTATTGAATTTAACCCTTTTATTGAAAAGTCTTTAAATTTTTCGATTTTGCAGAAAACGATTTTACATAAGTTGCAAAATACTTATATTCGAAATTTAAGCCAGCAGAGTTAGTTATAACATGTCAGTCTTTGACGAAACTAGGGTCAATCTCATTAGCATATGAAAGTCGCATTTGACTTATATATAATTATCAAGAAACCTCTTATTTGTATTTGCACATGTTTTGATGGTTTTTGTTTCTCAACATGTTTATGGTTAATTTGTTTTACGAAATTGAAAATTATTCGACGATTACTACAGCTTTAAGACGAAACGTTCATTTAGCGTATCTGTTTCCAGAAGAAGCATTTTGGATTCGTACCGTCTACTTAAGGATAACGTTGAGGTATGAAGAGTTTGCTTTGCGAAAGATACCTGCATAGCTTCGATTTGACTTTTTTGTCCAACAAACCGAGCTAGGGTAAATTGAAAGTACATGAAATACATTACTAATAATTCAGATATTTAGACAGTTCGACATTCGGAAAAGAGTCGGACTAGCAGAACTATAGTTTACTTTGTCTACGTTCTTTAGTGTTGGTGGTATAAATAATAGGTAACATAACTATTATTTAGGTTATGCCACATGTTGTAGAGGTGGTAGACAACAACTTCCTTTTGGTGACGGACGCCTACCAGCGACAAGTGTTCCAGATCAAGTCCAGTAACGGCGTGGTGAACGCTGTATACCACGGTACACGACACTCTCCCATCGCCCTCGGGTTCCATCCCTTTAAGATGCGCGTCTTCTGGTCAGATAACACCGCTCATGTCATTAAAGCGTCCACTCTTTCCGGGGACAATTCACAGGTCATCCTCGGCATGGAAGGAGGTAGGGTACACACTGATAAGAATGTAAATAATACACTGATAATTTAATGAAAGAGACGGTTAAAGGGCATATTGTTATTGTAGCTTTTCATTATATCAGAATGCAGATAATAGCGATAGACAGGATAAGTGTATCATTTGCAGGTGCAGTGGTGGACGGACTTGCAGTTGACCACATCAACGACCTCCTGTACTATACTGACGCCGGCCACGACCTTATTGGAGTTCTATCCCTCAACAATTACACTATGCAAAAGGCTGTCTTCACAGAAAATCTGGCTGAACCCAGAGGGATAGCTCTTCTACCTTTAGAAGGGTAAGTACAATTATCCATCTTCCTGCTTTTAAATCTATAACTGTGTTTGAAAGGCTACACTGATGGGCTTCAGTTACATGAACAACGGAACGGCTCTAGTATCTTGTGGTAGGCAAACATGAAAAGGAAACCCTGATAGGAGATGAAATGCATTTACTTAGGCGTATTTTGTACTTGACAGAGTTCTCTACTGGACCGACTGGGGAACACAACCAAGGATCGAGAGCGCGTCTATGGATGGGTCAGATCGCACAGTGTTTCTGAGTTTGGAGAAGAACTCTTGGCCAAACGGTTTAACAGTAGACGTCAAGAGTATGTATTCTTTCTGATTATATTATTACTAACTGACAAATGAGTACTTCTGTAGAAACAGGTCGTGCGGATATAAAAATGTGAATGACAATTAAACAAGCACAGGGTTCTTTACGTTCTTTGTTACTGGCAGGTCGGCGCCTCTTCTGGGTAGATGCACAATTGAATACGGTGTCGATGATCTACCTGAACGGTACCGGTAGACGCGTCATGCTCAAGGAGGACGTGGCCCACTACTTCGGCATCACGTTGATGGGAGACTACCTCTACATCACCGACTGGAAAAGGACGTGAGTTACGTTTAATTCTTGTCTGTGTTTTGGTAATTTTGTTTTCGCTACGACAAGTTAATCTACGTTAACACTGTATGGCGTGGAAGCTAATTCAACGTAAGATTTGAATTCATGGGCAATAACTAAAGACACTTCCACTCTGAAAGTCACTTTAATGTATAAAAGATTTTCAACTTCGTCATAAACATGTGTCGGAGAGAATTAATTACCGAACCAAATGTCAGTATTTCTCCAAGTACAAAAGCGCTAGTACCAATTAGCTACTGAACAAAGTTTGTTAATCTGTTCGTTAGTCATTTTTGTAAATTATGAAGTTGTCACCAATCCTTACAGACGATACTTCTGGATAAATATGTTAAGGTTTCATATACGCACTTCCTATCATTCCAGATTTTCATATTTCTACAATAAAATATGGATTAAAAACTTTTGCGGGGCCAAATTTCGAAAAATATAGTATATAACGACTTACCTAGTGTTATGGTTCTGTATATGCTTAAAAAACCCATGAGATTTTGCAGAAAGATGATTGAATAAGTATATAAATAATTGCAAATAATGTAAACAAATTTGATCAGCAGTAGTAATAGTCACTTGCATTTCTATGGTATCTGTAGGTATGTCAGTAACATAATATTTTATACTGGTATCTGTAGGTATGTCAGCAACATATACTGGTATCTATAGGTATGTTAACAACATATACTGGTATCTGTAGGTATGTCAGCTACATGTACTGGTATCTATATGTATGTCAGATACATGTACTGGAATCTTTAGGTGTGTCGGTAACAAATACTGGTATCTAAAGGTATGTCAGCTGCATGTACTGGTATCTGTAGGTATGTCAGTAACATGTACTGGTATCTATAGGTATGTCAGCTACATGTAGTGGTATTTGTAGGTATGTTAGCAACATATACTAGTGTCTATAGGTATGTTAGCAACATATACTGGTATCTGTAGTTATGTCAGCTACATGTACTGGTATCTATATGTATGTCACCTACATGTACTGGTATCTGTAGGTATGTCAGCTACATGTACTGGTATCTATATGTATGTCACCTATATGTACTGGTATCTGTAGGTATGTCAGCTACATGTACTGGTATCTATATGTATGTCACCTATATGTACTGGTATCTATATGTATGTCAGCTACATGTACTTGTATCTATATGTAAGTCACCTACATGTACTGGTATCTGTAGGTATGTCAGCTACATGTACTGGTATCTATTGGTATGTCAGCTACATGTACTGGTATCTATAGATATGTCAGCTACATATACTGGTATCTATAGGTATGTCAACACATGTATTGATATCTGTAGGTGTGTCAGTAACATGTACTGGTATCTATAGGTATGTCAGCTACATGTACTTGTATCTATAGGTATGTCAGCTACATATACTGGTATCTATAGGTATGTCAGCTACATGTACTTGTATCTATAGGTATGTCAGCTACATATACTGGTATCCACAGGGGCGTGTATCGCTTAGAAATAGCTTTAGAAAGACATATATACCCATAGACCCTACCCTACTACTATATAAAAGGAAAGGGATGTAACGACCAAACCACCCCATGCTCGAACAAAGTCAGTTTTCGCATCCAAAATAATTTTTCTGGACAAATTGTTCACTACGATTCGAAAGCTAAATGATTTCCCTACAAAACGAGCTATGGATCGTCAAAATCGGGTAATTATTTCAAAAGTTACATGCAACGACGTCCCGAAAATCGCTACCGCCAGATTTTCAGGCCAAAATCCCCACTCACGGAAAACAGCAAAAACTCACTGTTTAACATCGTTTATTGATTCCAGCAATGTTGACAACACCAATGGAGAGCTCGATTCGATCGGCGACATCGAACTACATGTTCACAATATGAGAACAGCACCTAATTATTGTTTCTACGAGTGCTAGCATACATTTTATCAAAAATCATCTGCTTTGCGGTTGTCTTGTCCACCATAACAGTGGCCTTGACATTCATTTGACCTCGTAGCCGCAGCAAATAAGTAAGTGAGCGAACTCCGAACTCTGATCGAACTCCTCACAGTCCTTTCAATACCATGTTTGTAAACAACACAACGTGGTCGAAAAACGTTTAGGATTTTTAGACGTGTCCACCTTACCACAAACAACTGGAGCTGTTGTTTTTTGGAAATTAGTCACATATAGTAATTTAAGAGAGCCTTTTGTAAGAGTTTAAAATATTTATGTCTGAATCGGCAAAAGAAAAAACGATTCTCCAACTCCAGGCGCTTCGAATCACTTCTCTCCGCTGCTGGCAGTGCTGGGAATAATTAATGGACCGATGCCTTCAATTTGCGAAGCCTCCATCAGGTAAGCATCGGCGTATACGATGTTTTCACTGATAATCATATTTTTTTCTTTAATTGCCATCAATCTATCATTTTAACATAAATTTATTATTTTACTTTAGTGATTGTTTAAACATCTCTAAAAAGTTATTTATAAATGTAATTACTTTGCCAATATTCCGTAAAAAAAACACCCAATAAGACAGGCTTAATTGGTTATTGATTTTAGATGAAAGTGCCATGTTTTTAACATTTGACAATAATACCAACTTTATCGATTAGGTATGCATGCCTTTTGAAAATTTGAAGGTGCTATATCTGTATATGATTATAAAATATATATGTGAAACTAGAATAGGTAAATGATAAGTTAAATTAAGTTTGAAACCATTTTAACAAAAGTCTAAGTCATGATTTTTATTTTGGATTTCAGATGAAGGCATGCATGTCACAGACATAAACAGTAAGTATTTGATTAAGAATTATGTCATTTTAATGATCTGGTTATCAATTTGATATAACACCATCAAATGTATTTACTAGCACTTCTATTTCTAAGCTGCTCAATATTTGATTTTTATTCAAGACTGTTAGAATACCTGAATTATTTCCATTTTGTAATATCATTTTTATACATGTAGATAATTTAAAGATTGAGCCTTCCATATAACACTTACAAACTGATGGTGACAGCTGGTTAATAGCCTTCTGGCTTTTTGTAATAAATATCAAATATATGATCATGTACATATCTATTCATTTGGGTAAAAGTTTCTAAAGAGAGTAGCAGAGCAAATATGGTTTTAATTTGACAAGCACAAATACATGATGTAGCCTAGAATTATCCAAAAAAAAATTAATTTAAGAAATAAAGCGATGAAATGTACATTGTTTAAAATATAGAAGTGTTTTTTCAAAAATGATTATCTCTTTGCAGGCATATGTCTCAATTCAGGAGGAGAGAGTGGAGTCACTTTTCCATCATTATTTGAAAGTTTCAGGTGTGCACAACAGCCACAATCTAAAGATAATTTTGAATCATTGCATGATATACTTTTTTAAATTTTCTGTTAATGTATTTCAGCAGATAATGTAGAGTTTTAGATATATGCCACTGAGACATGATCCATTTGACATATGTTTCTCAAGGTAATTTTTTAGATATATTACTTCACCATGAGTGAGAAAAGGGAAGACAATTGTCACAACAGGTTTAATGGGAGGAGAGGTATTGGAAGGGCCTAACCATGGGGGGGCGGGGGGGGGGGGGGGGGGGGGGGGAGAGATAAGGAGATAACAAGGGGTTAGGTACCATGTCTCAAGCTGTTGTTAATGCTGTATGAAACCTTTTTGGTGAAAAGTGTCACTTTGTTTCTAGAGTTTGATTGAGCAATTCTGTAAAAGAGGCAAAAGAAATCCAACTTAAATTTAAAACCTATTTGTTTCAGCTATCTTAAAAGCAAAATGTTGTAATCATAGATGTTTATACAACACACCTTTACCAATGTAGATTATGATTAACCAAATATTAAGTTCCATGATTGTTTGAATTATGAGAGCAACCACTTTGACTATACTTTGTTATTTAAAATGTTAGTTTGTAACATTAAATACAATTAATATTGCAGTACTTGAGGAGCTATAATGACAATGGAACAATCTTTTTATGCCTCATATTTAATTTGGTTCCAATTTATATTTTTCAGTTACAAGATTTGATTGCAAGAGGGGACAGTTTAATCTGGAGAATATCTTTGCTGCATACATGGAAAAGAATCTCTAATACATGGACACTCTTGAAAATTTTCTGCTATTGTAATTCAATAAAATCTTCAAATAAAATAAATAAATTGACTATCAATGAATTTATTTGTGAGGATTCTTTAATATGTTTTTGTATATATACAGACATACAAGTGAGTCCCCAATTAAGAAAACAATACATTTACCCTCATGAAATTTCATCCAATTATATTGATTGTATTGAATTCAATTGATTCTTATTATTTGATATGTGATCATAATAGGTGCCATTAACCTTCAAAGAACTCAATATGTGTTTTGGGGAGTATAAAATAGTTATTTCATGTGTTTAATACATGAATTTCTAGCCACCTATGGATAACACCCCCCTTTTCAAAGTTTTAGTTTAATACCATTAACCATGAGTAATTGTTAAGACTTTGCATAACTTAGATGATCAGTAGGTTGTACTTCATAAAAGCCTTTCATGATGTTTTCATGAATATTTAAAAGGTTGAGTTGGTAAATTTTAAAGGATGTTCAATACTGAATACAAATACTTTTATGACTATAATATACACAATAATAGGCAAGGAAAGTTTATTTTGGCACCACTTGTAATGAGTGCTTAACAGTAGGTGAAATATGGGCTACAAATAAAATCTGTCTGTTTCGTGCTGGATATATAACAGATGATGTACAAAGAATGTGTTTTTAGATTTTCAATTATAATTTCTACATCAAATATTCAATGCCAATTGAATTAAACTGCAAGCATATAAGTGATTCAATTTCACTTTTCACCTCATCTAGCCTGACATGGGACAATGTCCTAATATAATTTAGAGTACCAATTCCTTGACTACTAAGGATCTAAATTTATTAATTTGGTGACCTAAGAAAGGCCTCCTCAAACCTATTTTCATTTTTTTCTCCTGAAAATACAGTGAAGAAACTTGAATTTGTTTGTACATTCTAATGAGGATTCTAACTAAATATTATATATCTTGTTTGTCACACAGGTCATGGCCTTATAAATATCTTCTTCTTAAATAATCGTAATAAAGCTAAGAAAAATGGAATATTTCTATGCACCATAAGCGATTGGTATTATAATACTATGGTCTAGTGATAATAGATTTTAAAGCCTGATGAGCTCCAGGGTCATGACTCTATTCTTTTAAAACTGAGAAAACTATTACAGAACTGATGAGCCTGTGAACCTTGTAAAAAGGTTGAGTGTGTATCACTGTTAAGGTTTGTGTTATTCTATCACGATCAACTCAAATTAATTTCATTGAGCATAATTAATTTCTTTGAAGTGTAAAAAAGGTAGAGCCATCATTTGATTACCATTACCATTACAGACATGTTTATGAAACTAAAGAGTTTATTGCTTGCAAGGCAAACAAATTCGGGACATTTTGGGGAAAATGCCCCCATACGCAAATGTTCTAAAAAATATAACTAAATCAGATTTATTGCATTTGAAACAGCAATTAAAGATACAAGTACTGTGCCAGTCTGGAGATCTGTCACTTCAGACATGCTTTTTTTGACCTTATACATAAAAAATATACTGATTACTTTCAGAATGAAATTTATTCTCTTATTTATTGGACACACTGTTAATGTTTGTTCCTTTATCGGGAGGATACAGGCCTTGTTTTAGTAAAAAGATACCTATCATTGAATTCTCTCTGCCAACAGGACTATTTGCTCTCAACTTAATCAATTTACCTTTTAATGAGGCATAAATATCTACCTTTCAACTGAAGTTATAAGAAAAGTTATTTTTTTCAACATGATTATACATAACTGTTAATAAGTTTTAATGCAGCATGTTGTAACTTAATTTGTTTTTGTTATTTTAATTTTTTAACTATGAAAATCAAAATTGCTTCCAATAAAGAAAACTAAGGTAACCTTCCAAGCGAGGCATTGCATTTATGCCCCTAACCACTAGGGTGGTTGAACAGTATGAATTACAAAATACAAGTCATTATCAATGATTGCTTTCCACATCTTTTATGATTTACATGATCTCACTCCTGAGCCAAGCCAATATTGATAAAAATATATAATTCTGTCTGACCTCTGAAAAATAAATATCCCCTTTTTTGTCGAACACAGTTTTGATAATTTTAATCATATCACTGTTGTTTGAAGAAATGAAATTAAATCACCTATCTAATTGTAACAGAGGTACTCTATAGTCTATATGGTATAATGGTTAACTTATTTTATTAAATAATGTATCTGAACTGCACTGCACATCAAATATTCAACATGTAAGTAGTTTATCTAGAATTAGGAGTTGCTTTCATATTTGCCTTTGAGATTCAAACCTCTTAACAAATTCTTTTAATTTTTTAATATTTTCTTTTCCAATTATAAAACATAACTGTGTTTTAAAAATATATGCTTTAATTAAGAAGGATAGCGAAATCTATCAAGTTAATGTTGGTAACAGGTTAATATTATATATGCCATCACTTTTTGGAGAAAAAGATCAAAACAATATTTTTAGGTAAACCGAGTAAAAGTTGTTTATATATTCTTTAATAAAACATGAAAAATCATACTAATAAGTATATTGTTCTACATAAATTAAAAAAAAGTTTTTTTGTCAATTAAAGTTTATGTTGCGATTTTCTAACGATTCGTTTGAAATTTTGACATTTGCCAGTCGAATAATTTCATATTTCTGGAACGTTTAAAAAAAATTATGATTTGACCAATAGTTATAAAAAACGAGTTTATTTAATATTTTGGGCTCATTAAAACACACACGACTGCAGAAGGGAATTTAATAGAAAATACTCAATGTTAATTTCTACCAAATCCTATAATTTTTAAATTTGCTGCGGCTACGAGGTCAAATGAATGTCAAGGCCACTGTTATGGCAGGCAAGACAACAGCAAAGCAGATGATTTTTGATAAAATGTATGCTAGCACTCGTAGAAATAATAATTAGGTGCTGTTCTCATATTGTGAACATGTAGTTCGATGTCGCCGATCGAATCGAGCTCTCCATTGGTGTTGTCAACATTGCTGGAATCAATAAACGATGTTAAACGGTGAGTTTTTGCTGTTTTCCGTGAGTGGGGATTTTGGCCTGAAAATCTGGCGGTAGCGATTTTCGGGACGTCGTTGCATGTAACTTTTGAAATAATTACCCGATTTTGACGATCCATAGTTCGTTTTGTAGGGAAATCATTTAGCTTTCGAATGGTAGTGAACAATTTGTCCAGAAAAATTATTTTGGATGCGAAAACTGACTTTGTTCGAGCATGGGGTGGTTTGGTCGTTACATCCCTTTCCTTTTATATAGTAGTAGGGTAGGGTCTATGGGTATATATGTCTTTCTAAAGCTATTTCTAAGCGATACACGCCCCTGTGCTGGTATCTATAGGTATGTCAGCTACATGTAGTGGTATCTGCAGGTATGTCAGCTACATGTACTGGTAACTGTATGAAACTTTTACAACTGTAAGTAAATGTCAGCATCATGTCCATATATCTGTAGATATTCAACACGTATTTCAGCATCATGTCCACATATTTGTAGGTACACATAACGCGTATTTCAGCATCATGTCTATATATTTGTCGGTACACAGCGGGTATCTCAGCATCATGTCCATATATTTGTAGGTACACAACGCGTATTTCAGCACCATGTCCATATATTTGTAGGTACACTACGCATATTTCAGCATCATGTCCATATATTTGTAGATACACAACGCGTATATCAGCATCATGTCCATATATTTGTAGGTACATAACGCGTATGCACAAGGACGGCGGGGCTCTCGAAGAATTCGGAACCGAGTCATTCACCAAGCTGTATGGAATCTACGGATACAACAGAACCGAAATCTTGAGAGGTTTGTTACGAACATATAAAGGTGTATGTCTTTTGTCTCTTTGTCGAAATATCTGTTCCATGTGAATTACGCATTACAGGTACATATTCAGGTATTGTACTTAGTTTCACTTAATGCATCGAGCGTAGTATTATGTTACACATAGTCGTCTTTGCATCGTTTGGACATTATCATAATATCATTTTTGAAACTGTTCAATGAACAGAAATGCTGTTAAACTAGTTGATTCTTTAAAACAAGTTGTCCCGATTCAAATGTAAATTTTTACATTAATCTTACCATAACACTCTTTCCCAAAAAAGGGAAAATACTTAGGTGTGTGCCTTCACCAAACAGAAATGTTCCATGTGACGTATCTTATGGTTACCTTCAAAAGATGTGTTGCAGGCAGTTGCTGTACCATGTTGGTTAGTTTGTGACCACTTGTTTCAGATAGTTTTGGTGTCATATTAATTTATTTTCAATCTTATTGCATATTGTTGATTAAACATTGGCTTATCATGAACACTTGTCTTGCTGTTCAACGTTGACACTTTACCGCCAAGCCAACCAGACGGTCTGGGCCTTCGAGAAACTAAAAACATTGTTACTGTGTTTTCCATGGAGAATACCTTCATTACGAAATTTTTAAAAGACCAATATATGAATAAATGAATAATCCGATTTTTGAGATGTGGATTTTTTGTCCCCCGCCTCAACGCGGAGCGGGGGACTATTAATTCAGCGGCGTCTGTACGTCCGTCCGTACGTTCGTCCGTACGTCCGTACATACGTACGTAAGGATTCTTGTTAACGCGATACCTCATGAAGCTTAGCACCTAGAATGTTCATATTTGATGACAGCCTTAAATGGCGGAAGACTCAGACGCAAGTCGACATTGGTGACCTTGACGTCAATTTCAAGGTCACCACGACACTTTGACCACTTTGTAATACATTGTTAACGCGTTATCTCGTAAAGCTTAGCACCTTAATATCTCATAACGGCGGGGGATATTGCCATGTTAGTGGCAAACACTTGTTATTTTCAATTTGCAAATTGTTAAATGTAGTTGCTGAGGGTCAGTGACAAATCTGACTGCATATCGCACACTAGATCTCGATATGAATAACAATGAGGAAAAATGAATAAAATTCCTGCCTACTTTAAGTTATTTCTTGCGGAAATTGCTAATTAGGAAAGATAACTCTTCCGTGTAAAACTCATTTCTAGTGATCTTTTTGTGTCTATCTAAGATTGAAAACTATAAAGCAAATATTTCTTTTCATAAAAAATTTCAGTTCATGATATCATCATCTTTCTTCCTTGAATTACAACTGCGTTGTTCGACACACTTTTGTTGAGAGCTGAAAAAAGGCTATGCAAGACACATTTTGTCAATACTGATGTTAGTAGTTTGAGGCGCCAAACGAGATTGGTAAATTCGAAATTATTTCTTTGAGATACGGAAGACCAACGAGACGACCATGTAAATTTATCATGTGAATTTCTGTAAACGGTAGTGATGTACCGTGGGTATTTAGTTTGTGACTGTGCGTTACAGCGGTTGCTGTGTAAAGTTAGAGGAAATTGTTGCATTATTTGGCAATGTACATGTGTTACAGGAAGATGATATACAGTGGGGATTTAGTTTGTGACTGTGCGTTACAGCGGTTGCTGTGTAATGTTAGTGAGAGGAAATTGTTGTATGATGTTACAATGATTCACAGCTAGCCGCTGTACCGTGTTGGTTTATTTATGTCATCATGATTTAGTTTGTGAGTATTTGTTACAGGCAGGCGTTGTACTGTGTTAGTTAAGTTTTGGGTTATGTGTTACATGCGGGTGCTGTACAGTCTTGTTTACGTTTGTGACAATATTCCATATAAGGTTGGCGTAAGGTGTTGGTTACGTTTGGGAGAAAGTAAAAAAAGGCAGGTAGCGTACCTTGTTGGTTACCTATTTGATTATATGTTAAAGATAGGTGTTGTACCATACTGGTTAAGTTTGTGAATATGAAATAAAGGTAGGTGTTGTGTTGGTTAGGTTTATGACTTAATTTGACAGATAGGTCTTGTAACGTGTTGATGAAATTTGTGACTTTATGTTATAGCTAGGTATTGTATCATGCTGATCAAGTGCGTACAGGAAGGTGTTGTTTTGTGTTGGTTAAGTTTGTTACTATTTTAACAGGAAGGTGTTGTACCATGTTGGTTCAGTGTGTGAATATGTAATACAGGTAGGTAACGTGTTTGTTAAGTGTTTGAGTATGTGATACAAGCAGGTATTGTATCATGCTGATCAAGGGTGTATGTGGTACAGAAGGTGTTGAACCGTGTTGTTATATGTGTGACTATGTGTTACAGGTACGTATTGTACCGTGTGGGTTATAAGTGTGAGTATGTATTACAGGAATGTATTGTACCATGTTGGTTATATGTGTGAGTATGTATTACAGGTATATATACTACTATGTTGGTTATGTGTGTGAGTATGTATTACAGGTACGTATTGTACCGTGTTGGTTATATGTGTGAGTATGTATTACAGGTATGTATTGTATCATGTTAGTTATGTGTGTGAGTATGTATTACAGGTATGTATTGTACCATGTTGGTTATATGTGTGAGTATGTATTACAGGTATGTATTGTATCATGTTGGTTATGTGTGTTAGTATGTGTTACAGGTATGTATTGTACCATGTTGGTTATATGTGTGAGTGTGTATTACAGGTATGTTTTGTACCATGTTGATTATGTGTGTTAGTATGTGTTACAGGTATGTTTTGTACCATGTTGGTTAAGTGTGTGGTGTTGTTCAGTGTTTGTTTAGAGTATGAGTATTTTTTACAGGTAGAAGTTGTACCTTGTTGTATTTTGTTTTTAATTCTCAGTGTGCAGTGATCAATGACACAAGATATTACGGTACATTTGAAATGAAACCTAAAGAATTCATAATAATGCTACTTATGTTTCAAGTAGAAAACGATTCTATGGATAACAAAGATAGTTTGCTTTGGCCCGTTGACGTTCCAGCTGAGCATTGACAGCTCCACGTCACTGTCAGTTTCGATGTAGCTCTCATGGTGTTGACAGGCCGAGCCGTAATCCGATTGGTGCTGCCCAAGGTCTAAATTGACATACGCTCCCGCATTTTCTGTTCCATGCTGGTTAAGTTCGTGAATATCTGTTACAGGTAACAGCATGTGCCAACTTCGCCAGTGCCACCACCTGTGTCTCCCTCGCCCTCATAACTTGGCCACGTGCCATTGCATGCATGGCTATCATTTAACATCAGACAGACGGACCTGTGAACCAGGTAAATCAGTCATGGCACTTGATTTTAAAATGAGTTTTTAAGAAACATATTACACTGACGGCAATTGATCTGACATATACTTCAAGGTCATATTTACCTTTCATAAGTTTGGTGAATTGGTGTTTTTTTTTCCAGATTCAAACCCATCGTTAACAGCAAATGCTTCTTCAACGGTTCCGTCAAAACAATCAACTTTATCAGTGTCACAAACTACAACAATCACTGCTGTTTCTACTGGGAAAAGTACATTTACAGTAACACCATCACTAACCTCAGCATCATTGCGTTACTCCTCTTTACCCCCTTCGTCAGCTGCAGTTTCAACAAGTTCTACAATGCAAACCAACATACCTAGGACATATTTCCCTAGTACAGGTCAGTATCAAGTATATCCTCCCTTCCCAAGGTCAGAGTTTAGTGTCGTCCAAGTACACATCAGTGTCTAATCTCCTCCCAGTAGAGGTCAGTGTCTAATATCCTCCCAAAACAGGTCAGTGTGTAATCTCCTCCCAGCACAGGTCAGTGTGTAATCTCCCCCTGTACAGGTCAGTGTCTCATCTCCTCCCAGTACAGGTCAGTGTCTAATCTCCTCCCAGAACAGGTCAGTGTCTAATCTCCTCCCAATACAGGTCAGTGTCTAATCTCCTCCCAGTACAGGTCAGTGTCTAATCTCCTCCCAGTACAGGCCAGTGTATAATCTCCTCCCTGTACAGGTCAGTGTCTAATCTCCTCCCAATACAGGTCAGTGTCTAATCTCCTCCCAGTACAGGTCAGTGTATAGTCTCTTCCTAGAACAGGTCAGTGTCTAATCTCCTCCCAGAACAGGTCAGTGTATAATCTCCTCCCTCCTGTACAGGTCAGTGTATAATCTCCTCCCTGTACAGGTCAGTGTCTAATCTCCTCCAAGAACAGGTCAGTGTATAATCTCCTCCAAGAACAGGTCAGTGTCTAATCTCCTCCCAGAATAGATCAGTGTCTAATCTCCTACCAGAACAGGTCAATGTATAATCTCCTCCAAGGACAGGTCAGTGTATAATCTCCTCCAAGGACAGGTCAGTGTATAATCTCCTCCCAGAACAGGTCAGTGTATAATCTCCTCCAAGAACAGGTCAGTGTATAATCTCCTCCCAGAACAGGCCAGTGTATAATCTCCTCCCAGAACAGGTCAGTGTCTTATCTCCTCCCAGAACAGGTCAGTGTATAATCTCCTCCCAGAACAGGTCAGTGTATAATCTCCTCCCAGAACAGGTCAGTGTATAATCTCCTCCCAGAAAAGGTCAGTGTATAATCTCCTCCCAGTTCAGGCCAGTGTATAATCTCCTCTCAGTTCAGGCCAGTGTATAATCTCCTCCCAGTGCAGGCCAGTGTATGATGCCATTCCTGTACAGGATGGTACTGAAATGTATCAAATTTCACCAAAATTCCTACCTCCCTGTCCACTACTACTAATCACTGTTCTGTCTTACACACAACGGGTCACTGTGGTCCCTCCAAATTACAGATCACTAAGATTTTTCTTGCAGGAATTAACCTTCGAATGAATCTCGTGTTTAAATTCCAGTACGATACTGTTCAGACTTTTGCATATATTTTTCAAAGCTCTTGCAAGTCATAATGTCAGGTCATATTTTAATGGATAATTACCAATGTTCCATTTAGTCGAGGATAATATCAAAGAAATATTATCAAAAGTATTACTTAAGGTATCTATTTTGTCATTGCAAATAACATGATTATCAGTGTCATGTCATTTCATTTGCTCAGATTTTTCATACCCATCATCATCAACAGACAAGAACAACTATTCCTGGCCTCCAATGAGAAGTGAGTTGCTGTTTTATGAGTGATATTGAAAAGGGTCATCTTATTTCCTCAAACTATATCATGACGTACGTTTCCCAATAAAAAACTAGAATTTATCACAAACGAGACAATGTCAAATAATGGACAAACATATAAGAATGTGCACACAGTAATGAGCTTTTCGTGTATCATTCAATTGTTAATATCCTTAGGAAAAAGATACTCAATACCGATATGAATGAACCTTGTCCAATCTGATTAAAATCAGATGGAATTCCGCTTGTTTAATTTCGTTTCGTTTTAATTCCGTTTCGTTTCGTTTCAGTTTAACAAGCTATATTCCATCAGACACTGCCACGTTAAGTTGAATGTCCCCAACCTGGTTCCCTGGCCTCGTTCCGCTTGCGCTACAGTGAGGCCATGGCACTGGCTGTATAATGGCGCTGCGCAGAGCAGTGATCCAAGATGGAGGACAAGGCAATTTTATGCATAGCGATCACAAATTCACTTCATTCTTGGTCTATAGCCACGACATATTGAAGACAAGCATCTACCTAGAATGCAAATAAAATTAGAACTCGGAATATCGCCACATGTATTTTTTGTTGCAAAGGGATATTGCTAAACATGATAATGTTTGCAGCAGAATGATAGCCCCGCCCACCTGGAAATATAAACAATATAGTGGAAGGCTTCGTGCACTGTTTTAAACTATGTCAGGTCGAAAATTGAAGAAATTGTTGTTTACTTGGTGTGGTGACAACTTGTTTCAAATACTGGTATTGAAGGAGTAAGGCGATTTTGCGACATTTCCCCAAATCGACCCTATTAAAACCTGTCAACTACGACGCTCAGTACCACCGAGTCACAACAACGACCAACTAAATTCCAGCAATCATTTGCTAGTCGAATGTTACAATTTCCGATATTCGACATTTTTAAACTTGCATTTTACATCTTCAGTAGAACCGTGATGAAGATCACGAAGAACAGTAATTGTAGGGTTAAAACATCTGCCCTAACTTCTGAACTTGTAACTCTTTAATGACATTAAGAAGCACAATGAAAAAATGAATGCTTTTTCTTGTGTGTGTGTTAGGAATGAAGAATTTGCAAAATTTCATAAATTGTAGACTTTCCATAACTGTTGGCAATATAGCAAGGACATCTCCCACTATAACACACGTTAGAGATTCGTCTTGAAGAAGCGTGATATATTTGTATTATTTAAACAGTTGTATTCAGCTAATAGAGATGATGATAACAGCTCCTGAAAATGAAAGATGTAAGTCATAACTCACATCATAAGACACATTTGAGCAACTGATTTTGAATTTATTTCTACATTAATATATCCCTGCATTCTGACATTCCAATAGTCAAATGGAATTTAATGCTAAAAAACGGCAGAAAATATGTTTTCTTTCAAAATGAATCATGCTTTTACTATGTGGCGGTTATGAAAAATATTGCTCATAAAAATTCTAGAAGTGAAGGCAAAGGGCCCTAGTAATATGGTATACGGAGAATGCGGAAGATTACCGATTCACATTTTTGCTGAAGCAAGAATAATAACATTTTGGATGAGCATTTTACAAATGCCCTCTTATAGATATCCAAGGCAATGTTACGATATGATTAATTCGTGTGATAAGAGCCGGAGGAAAGACGGATTGGGTATCAAACATTCCGGTGTTATTAGATACGATTCGATATAGGGATATATATATATGGGGATGGTAAAGTCAAAATGTTAATTTTCATTCAAATCTTTTTAATAATTTTACGCAGAGACTGAAAGATGTTTCCACGCAAAAATGGGCTACGTCCCTATAGCTTTCAAACAATTGCTTATACTACTATACCTAATTTATTAAATATAAGGAAATCCCGGATTGCATTTGCACGCTTCAGGGGCTCATCGCACGATTTAACAATAGATACTGGAAGATAGAGCAACAGAAAACAGAATTTGTTGGTTCAGTAATTTTAATTGTTTGGAAGTCGGAATAAAAACTTTTTTTTAAGTCATCCTGAGAAAAAGCTATCGTGTCCCTCTATACACCAAAATAGGTTCAAATTCTCTCTCCTGCTGAATCCTACTACTAATTAATAGTCTTATTCTCAAATTACAACTTTTATGTATTCTATAAATAAAAATGTGACTTCTAAAAAAGGTCAAAAATAAGAAATTGGAACATACGACTAGCAATTGATTGCTGTAATTTAGTTGGTCGTTGTTGTGTCTCGGTGGTACTGAGCGTCATAGTTGACAGGTTTTGATTGTGTCGATTTGGGGAAATGTCGCAAAATCGCTTTACACCTTCATTAACAGTATTTGAAACAAGTTGTCACCACACCAAGTAAACAACAATTTCTTCAATTTTCGACCTGACATAGTTTAAAACAGTGCACGAAGCCTTCCACTATATTGTTTATATTTCCAGGTGGGCGGGGCTATCGCTCCGCTGCAAACATTATCATGTTTAGCAATATCCCTTTGCAACAAAAAAAAATATGTGGCGATATTCCGAGTTCTAATTTTATCTGCATTCTAGGTAGATGCTTGTCTTCAATATGTCGTGGCTATAGAGCGAGAATGAAGTGAATTTGTGATCGCTATGCATAAAATTGCCTTGTCCTCCATCTTGGATCACTGCTCTGCGCAGCGCCATTATACAGCCAGTGCCATGGCCTCACTGTAGCGCAAGCGGAACGAGGCCAGGGAACCAGGTTGATTAATGCCATCAGTCTGGACTCCAAACAGCGTATTTTCGGTGTTGCGCGGAGTTAGGCATGGCGGAAACAGCCGATCTGTTCCAAGTGCTTAGTTCGGTGTATTCCGCGGTGGTTTTCCCTCGCATATGCGCTGCGACACAAAGATCATTGAATATTTTCATTTCATGTACTGTAAATATAAATATTTGAAAAATGTAGATATTGACAACATGCGCCATGTCATCCTGTCTTACACCCAAACGGGTGTGTTGTAAGACGAACATTTGCGTGATATGTGGTTTCTCTTTTGTGCAAAAGGAAATTTCAGAAACGGGTGCCGAAATTGTAAGAAATTATTTCAAAGAAAAACAGCGTTTGAGTGAAGAGAGAGTAAATCCCATAAAGAAGGCCATTGATGTCGATGTTACCCCCTTTGCTTGAAACCGGAAGGCGTTTAGACGGTTCTTTAGAGTGGAATAGAAAGTGAGGAAGCTTGTACTTGCAATTCTGCTAATACTTGTGTGAATATTGAATTTAATCATGCTTTTGCAGGCTATAATGTGTAAAAGTTAGGAAAGGGGCCCTGTGTTCGGACGGGGTAGCGACCAAAGTGCGGCATCGTTTCCACACATACATTTTGTCAATAGTTGGCCGAAAGGTTGGTTTACCTGTAGATTCCTTCGTCGTCATGCGCCAATGTTAAATTAAAGCGTATAACAGAAAAAAACACTTTTGACCGTGTTTTAGACGGTTTAATTATTCGGATCGGGGTGTTGGTTCCCAAACGGGAACTAGTATCCGATCGAGGGGTGTGCAGAACCTGACAACGATCCGAGGCGAAGCGTGTTTGTTTCTTGCTTTTACCACCTTACAGTACGTGTGTGAGGGTAGTGATTTACAATAACCAGTGGACAGAATTGCCATACAATCTTTACGGTCCAGTAAACTATTCTATTTGAGTTCGGAATTTCCAAATTCTTCAGCTATTTCGCAAAACAAAACAATTTAGTAGACACGAAATCCGGTGAACTCGTAGACAAATCCAATCTAGTTAAAACTAGATGTATTGATCCGTCAATACATCTAGAGAATTACTAATTGAATTGTCCTGAACATTTTTGCGAATTTTGCGTTAACATTCATCTAGCAAAAATTACCAATTGCAAAATTTGAAGTATGAAAAGATGAACAAGCGCAGTAACCTCATAAAATTCCTTTTAGTATTCAAACATCAATCAGAAGGACGAAACAGACACAAGCGACATCAATTAATCTGGTTCCGTTTATCTTTTTATAAACATCACTACTGCAGTAAATGTCAATAGTCACTGAGCAATGTGAATGAATTACAAAAACGCTCGACATGTACCTTACAGACAGTCTAGAAGTGCGGAAACTCTCCAGCCACGCTTGATTCCTTGTTCTTCTTCGTGAATGGGCTTTCTAACATTAATTCTTTAGTCCACCAGCTTATTTGTACCGTCTTTCGTGTCTGCCATGATATATCTGTATAGTTACGAACTGATGACTGACAGTGCCACTCGTGATTTTCATAACATATTATTTACCTTTGATTCGAACCTTAATGTCATATGTGGTGATATAAAATCAAAACATCTGAACTTTTCATGTCCTAAAGACATGTATATGACAATACTGGTTTTCCATGAAAAACTTTAAACAGCCTTATAAATGCACAGAGGTGTAGATATCACGTCCAATATACATGGATACTAGTTATATAACCTAACAAACAATATCAACTCCTAACTGCCCTCCAAGCTGTTATAGATAAGTCTCCGAAGTTACGTTTGACTATTTGACGCGCGCCACTGTCCGGTTTTCGATCATAATTGCGACGTTCTACCTTCATATTGTCACAGTAAAAAACCAATAAGCTTTAAAATGTGTCTTTTTGGTAACAGTCGAAACTTTGTGATCAAATAACACCATTGATTAAGTTTGGCATATATGACTCCAACAACTCACGGAGTGGCTCTTTGATATTAGATTCCCCTACAGTCAAAACATCTTGACACTGAGTTACAAATATCACTTGAGTCAACAACGTTTCAATCGACTGACATATGCTTCTAATGTTTCCCTTTAATCTGACCAGTTGTGTTTGATATTGGAGGTCGTGTTACTTTTTGTGAATTAGATCTGCTCTCTCAAAAATGACACGTCGCAAAATTGGCTTGGGCGAGCAATTCGCAATATTTTCGCTGCGCAAAAATTAGTCGTTTTACAGTGTTAAACATCTTAGGAATTGGTTAAATTCTGGTACTGACCTTGTAAATGAGGTCAAAGTCACCGACTGGTGTATATGTTCTCCTCAATTGACGTCGTTTTCTGTTTGTCTAATCACTGTTAATCTTACTAAAATTGAGAATAAAAACTTAACGTTGTATGCTTATAAAGTTGTTTGTTTCAAACAAATTTTGTAAATAATATCAGGATATATTGTTGTTACTCGCGATACGTTGATGTATCATTGAACATAGCGATACAAATACCCTGTAATATTGTCTAAATGTGTTATGTATCGATGCAGTCGTATCGCGTAGTTGATGATGCTAACATCGATACTATCGATGAATCGTTGCACCACTACTCCCTACCTTCTGTCTGCCTCCCTTCTACTATCTTGTGCCTTCCGTCTACCTCCCTCCTACTCTCCACTGCTTTCCTTTTGCCTTCCGTCTACCTCCTTTCTACTCTCCGCTGCTTTCCTTTTGCCTTCCGTCTACCTCCCTTCTACTCTCCACTGCTTTCCTTTTGCCTTCCTTCTACCTCCTTTCTACCACTGCTTTCCTTTTGCCTTCCGTCTACCTCCTTTCTACTCTCCACTGCTTTCCTTTTGCCTTCCGTCTACCTCCTTTCTACTCTCCACTGCTTTCCTTTTGCCTTCCGTCTACCTCCTTTCTGGTCTCCACTGCTTTCATTGTGGCTTCCGTTTAACCCTTTCTACTCTTCACTGCTTTCCTTTTGCCTTCCGTCTACCTCTCTTCTACCACTGCTTTCCTTTTGCCTTCCGTCTACCTCCTTTCTGGTCTCCACTGCTTTCATTGTGGCTTCCGTTTAACCCTTTCTACTCTCCACTGCTTTCCTTTTGCCTTCCGTCTACCTCCTTTCTACTCTCCACTGCTTTCCTTTTGCCTTCCGTCTACCTCCTTTCTACTCTCCACTGCTTTCCTTTTGCCTTCCGTCTACCTCCTTTCTACCACTGCTTTCCTTTTGCCTTCCGTCTACCTCCTTTCTACTCTCCACTGCTTTCATTTTGCCTTCCGTCTACCTCCTTTCTACTCTCGCTGCTTTCCTTTTGCCTTCGGTCTACCTCCTTTCTACTCTCCACTGCTTTCCTTTTGCCTTCCGTCTACCTCCTTTCTACTCTCCGCTGCTTTCCTTTTGCCTTCCGTCTACCTCCCTTCTACTTTCCACTGCTTTCCTTTTGCCTTCCGTCTACCTCCTTTCTACCTCTGCTTTCCTTTTGCCTTCCGTCTACCTACCTTCTTCTCTCCACTGCTTTCCTTTTGCCTTCTGTCTACCTCCGTTCTTCTCTCCACTGCTTTCCCTTTGCCTTCCGTCTACCTCCCTTCTACTCTCCACTGCTTTCCTTTTGCCTTCCGTCTACCTCCTTTCTACTCTCCACTGCTTTCCTTTTGCCTTCCGTCTACCTCCTTTCCACTCTCCACTGCTTTCCTTTTGCCTTCCGTCTACCTCCTTTCTACTCTCCACTGCTTTCCTTTTGCCTTCCGTCTACCTCCTTTCCACTCTCCACTGCTTTCCTTTTGCCTTCCGTCTACCTCCTTTCTACTCTCCACTGCTTTCCTTTTGCCTTCCGTCTACTTCCTTTCCACTCTCCACTGCGTTCCTTTTGCTTTCCGTCTACCTCCTTTCTTCTCTCCACTGCTTTCGTTTTGCTTTCCGTCTACCTCCGTTCTTCTCTTCACTGCTTTCCTTTTGCCTTCCGTCTACCTCCGTTCTACTCTCCACTGCTTTCCTTTTGCCTTCCGTCAACCTCCGTTCTTCTCTCCACTGCTTTCCTTTTGCCTTCCGTCTACCTCCGTTCTACTCTCCACTGCTTTCCTTTTGCCTTCCGTCAACCTCCGTTCTTCTCTCCACTGCTTTCCTTTTGCCTTCCGTCTACCTCCGTTCTACTCTCCACTGCTTTCCTTTTGCCTTCCGTCAACCTCCGTTCTTCTCTCCACTGCTTTCCTTTTGCCTTCCGTCTACGTCCCTTTTACTCTCCACTGCTTTCCTTTTGCCTTCCGTCAACCTCCGTTCTACTCTCCACTGCTTTCCTTTTGCCTTCCGTCTACCTCCCTTTTACTCTCCACTGCTTTCCTTTTGCCTTCCGTCAACCTCCGTTCTTCTCTCCACTGCTTTCCTTTTGCCTTCCGTCAACCTCCGTTCTTCTCTCCACTGCTTTCCTTTTGCCTTCCGTCTACCTCCCTTTTACTCTCCACTGCTTTCCCTTTGCCTTCCGTCTACCTTCTTTCTTCTCTCCACTGCTTTCCTTTTGCCTTCCGTCTACCTCCCTTTTACTCTCCACTGCTTTCCCTTTGCCTTCCGTCTACCTTCTTTCTTCTCTCCACTGCTTTCCTTTTGCCTTCCGTCTACCTCCCTTCTACTCTCCACTGCTTTCCTTTTGCCTTCCGTCTACCTCCTTTCCACTCTCCACTGCTTTCCTTTTGCCTTCCGTCTACCTCCTTTCTACTCTCCACTGCTTTCCTTTTGCCTTCCGTCTACCTCCTTTCCACTCTCCACTGCTTTCCTTTTGCCTTCCGTCTACCTCCGTTCTACTCTCCACTGCTTTCCTCTTGCCTTCCGTCTACCTCCTTTCCACTCTCCACTGCGTTCCTTTTGCTTTCCGTCTACCTCCGTTCTTCTCTTCACTGCTTTCCTTTTGCCTTCCGTCTACCTCCGTTCTACTCTCCACTGCTTTCCTTTTGCCTTCCGTCAATCTCCGTTCTTCTCTCCACTGCTTTCCTTTTGCCTTCCGTCTACCTCCGTTCTACTCTCCACTGCTTTCCTTTTGCCTTCCGTCAACCTCCGTTCTTCTCTCCACTGCTTTCCTTTTGCCTTCCGTCTACCTCCGTTCTACTCTCCACTGCTTTCCTTTTGCCTTCCGTCAACCTCCGTTCTTCTCTCCACTGCTTTCCTTTTGCCTTCCGTCTACCTCCCTTTTACTCTCCACTGCTTTCCTTTTGCCTTCCGTCAGCCTCCGTTCTTCTCTCCACTGCTTTCCTTTTGCCTTCCGTCAACCTCCGTTCTTCTCTCCACTGCTTTCCTTTTGCCTTCCGTCAACCTCCGTTCTTCTCTCCACTGCTTTCCTTTTGCCTTCCGTCTACCTCCGTTCTACTCTCCACTGCTTTCCTTTTGCCTTCCGTCAACCTCCGTTCTTCTCTCCACTGCTTTCCTTTTGCCTTCCGTCAACCTCCGTTCTACTCTCCACTGCTTTCCTTTTGCCTTCCGTCTACCTCCCTTTTACTCTCCACTGCTTTCCCTTTGCCTTCCGTCTACCTTCTTTCTTCTCTCCACTGCTTTCCTTTTGCCTTCCGTCTACCTCCCTTTTACTCTCCACTGCTTTCCCTTTGCCTTCCGTCTACCTCCGTTCTTCTCTCCACTGCTTTCCTTTTGCCTTCCGTCTACCTCCCTTCTACTCTCCACTGCTTTCCTTTTGCCTTCCGTCTACCTCCCTTTTACTCTCCACTGTTTTCCTTTTGCCTTCCGTCTACCTCCCTTCTACTCTCCACTGCTTTCCTTTTGCCTTCCGTCTACCTCCCTTCTACTCTCCACTGCTTTCCCTTTGCCTTCCGTCTACCTTCTTTCTTCTCCCTACTTCTTTCCTTATGACAGTCATCTTTCCCTGTTTTGCCTTCCTGTACTGTCAATATTGCTTCATCCTGCTGTCTGTGTGCAGAGACAGGCGGAACACAGTAGAACGTAGTGGGGAGGAGAAGGCTTAGGGGGCAGACGGAAGGTAGTAGGGAAGCAATAAGGAGTAGAAAATAGATTACTGTTGAAAAGGCGAGCTTAGTCTGAAATTGCATTAAATAAGCCTCTACGTTGAAAAATCCCGGGTCTCCTTTGACAAACCCAAAGGTGATTTTAAGTCACTACGGTATTCTATTGAAATGTTAAACAATGGAGATACACGACTATGTACACACTGTATTCACTGGGATGTTCCTGTTCAGATACTTGTAGTTACGAACTCATAAGCAAATATCGAAATGTAGCTCTTCGCAAGGAGCGGTTCCAAATAATACAATATTTGTTTGCATATTCAAACAATCTTTGCGTGAAATAAACAAGAATACTACGTCTCAAATCAATAAAAACCGGAATCAATGATATAAGGAGCCTTTACAGCTAGCTTATAACCTGGTGTTTTATAACAGTAACACTTCGTAACTTTTGGAGTTTTTTGTTGTTGTTGACGAATTGTTTGATTTCTGACGCCCTTAAACTAAAATATACGTTTTCGAAAGATTTGATATCCGATCTCTATGAAAATCAACAAAGATCCATTACGATTATGACGATTCGGTTCTTGCACTTTCTTACAACCCTTGACTTTCATAAAAATCAGCTCCTTTGCTTAAGGAGAGTTTGTACCTAGAAACCGGCCGCGCTTACGGTTACATTAGGCGACAATGTTCTATTGTCTTAAATGTCTATTGTCTTAGGTTGTTAAACTAAGAGCCACTGGTGCATGAAGATGTTTTGATAAGAATGTAGGCATTCTTCCATGTAGGCACTAGTGAACGCCACCGTCTTAAATATGTCTAAAGGTAAATGAATTTGTTGGAGTATAAGCTCATCCGTACACTGACGCAAATCACAAATGTATTTCGAATTTTAATTTTACGACATGCCGTATGACGGGAACGTCACCTATATTCTTGGTAAATGTTATCATAGTTGTTTTTTTATATTGCATACACATCTTAAGTAAATGACGCGTTAAAATTACCCACATTCACCTACTATAGCTGTTCCTCCATTCTGCAGTCTTAATTTGTTAGTGGTGTTATCAATAATTACATGTTAAGCCGTAAAATGGTTAACTTTAATTGTTCGAAACTGCCGTGAGGTTTGTTTTTTCGTTTTATGAATACTTTTAGAAATATCGTTACATCGTTAGAATAGATTTGTGAGCCCCTCATATCATTCCTGCATTCAAATTTCAATTGAAAGCTTGGTGAACATGCCAACAGAGGTTATGAATTGAATATGCCTTTCTATGAGTACACGTATCTGCCGACTGCAACAACATTATTAATGCTAATAATTCCTTAAATCGTTTTGTTTCCAAGAGTTTTATTACTTTTTTAAAGATAAAATGAACCGTAAACTTGAATTTTTGTTGGTCCAATCTCTCCGTAAGCGAGTCATTGCTCTGTGATGGACATGGACATGTGCAAATTACTTCAATTTGAAAACTCATTTATCACTGATGTTTACAACTCGGAGACGTTGGTAATTATCGGTCGAAGTAATCTGCTTCATGCAAGTCAGATTTAAAAGTCATACTCAAAGCAAGGGAGAGTTTCCCAGCGTAGTGAGATCTATACTTTGTTAACGTAGATTGCTTTTGTGATGGGAGTGATGGACTTTGACCTAGAGCTGTCTTGTCATATCAACTTCTCCAACACTTTTTGATTAATCTTTCTGAAACTTGTCAGTGATGCTGATGTACCCTTTTGCTTTGACAAATTTTAATAAGCCTTTTGACTTCGAGCATTCGACTTCGGCCACATTTTTTTATATATCAATATTTCTGAATTTATATCTGGATATATGTCAGTAATTTGCATTGAGGGTGATTGCCATGATTTTCTCCTTACTTGTGGAACTAAATACGATGGGGATAAGGGCAGTGTTTTGCGTTTTCAGAGTGAGTGTACATGTCTTGCGAACTCATCTACTCCCACAGTTGTTGCTCAAATCCTTTTGGCATGGAGCATGCATCAGTGATGCGCATATCAAACGGGTGGCTGAAATGAATTTGTTCAGTCTTAGGCTGTTTTGGATTCGTTATTCAGTTCAGGTGTTAGGTTTTATAAAACATGTACATGTATATAATGAATTCACCAAAAGGATATACTTGAACCCCTAGCTACGTATGTACGCTTTAGGGTTGTCATCATTTGAACTTTCAAAAGCTAAATTCGCAATATGTTTGCATTATTTAGCAATTTTACAGTGTTTAATAATTGGACGCTTACCTAATGCGTGAAACGGTGCACAATTCTATGAAATCGGTTACGTGAGGATTTCATGGTCTACATTTTGATATATATTTCAAGAGCCATGTTTGAAATCAAACTTTGGGCTCGAAAGAAAACCAGAATAGGTCACAGGCTATCAACCTCATCAATCCAGCTTATATTTTAAATCCGTTGTACTAAAGGTAAATAAATGTATTGACAGAAACAATACAAAATCGCAATGCCGGTTATGACTACATTTCATGGAAACAGAGAAAGAAAAACTGAATGAGATTGTCGTATTAAAATCAGTTTTTGTGTTCCCAGAGAGCCAAAGGATGTCGCGCGGAGTGACGGTTGCTATTGCGGTGGTAGTGCTGGTCGCCATTGTCCTTGTCCTCATCGTCGCCCTTGTCCTGTACAGGAAGTAAGTTAACGAACGTTAACCATTGACATACCCCATCATCACAGACAGGAGTGCACACACTATGTAGTTCCTACATTGCAGATATAAGAACACACAATACATATGAATCCATACAGCTTGTAATGTTTCTTACACAAGAACACACATTATATATGAGTTAATACAACTTGTAATGTTTTAGACACAAGAACACACAATATATATGAGTTCATACAAGTTGTAATGTTTCTTACACAAGAACACACAATATATATAAGTTCATACAACTTGTAATCTTTCTTACACAAGAACACACATTATATATGAGTTCATACAAGGTGTAATGTTTCTCACACAAGAACACACATTATATATGAGTTCATACAAGGTGTAATGTTTCTCACACAAGAACACACATTATATATGAGTTCATACACATTGTAATGTTTTAGACACTTGAACACACAATACATATGAGTTCCTACGCCTTGTAATGTTTCTCACACAAGAACACACATTATATATGAGTTAATACAAGGTGTAATGTTTCTTACACAAGAACACACAATATATATAAGTTCATACAAGGTGTAATGTTTCTGACACAAGAATCCACAATATAGTTAGGTCTTGTTGAGACACATTCCCGCGGAATGCAATGCAATGTTTTGTTGCATTTTGGTACACTCACTATGTACTAATGCAGACAAAAGGGTACACAACGCACGTATGTTACAGACACAAAGGGTACAAGATCCCGCACGGCAAGCTCCTGGAAGATGACAATCAGCATGTGGACACTTTCTACCGCATTACTTTTCCGGATAACAACAAGGACGAGCCGGTGATGTCGGACAACGGAATTGAGAATCCGGCCTACGACTGTGTATCTGGGGTTTCAACAGGATTCAACACACACTGACACACCCCACACTCAATTGAAAAGTATTTGTTCGACTGGGTACATCTAGTCAAACCTAGCTGTTTGTAGCACCAACCTGCTGGTGGCGAGTTGAGCTTGTTCCACTACTAAAAGGAGAGAAGAGTGAGTGTTAGTGTGTGAAGGCATAACTGCTGTTCTATTGACCATATGTTACAACAGGGCGAAAGAAACATTCACTTTTATGTTTATGAAAAATTGATAATGATTTGACATGATTGTTTTCTTTAGAAACTTACAAAAAATTAATCACGTTAACCTGCTCCTTCTGCAAAGATAAGAAACAAAGAGTTAAAAAATTGCTGCTTATTAACTATGTCGTTTATCACCTTAACTTCCTAAACCGTAAATTGTCACAGCAGGAACAAACACCTTTACCTTTGAAAATTACAAAAACTGGCCAACCCCGACAACGCTATCTCTAAGTGACGAAATGGTCAGTGAGGGCCATGGAATAGCGTGTCGTTATGCACAAGTAATGCCAGTGTTATTATGCTGAATGCTTCAATATTGATCACGAAACTAAGACATATTGCTAAAGCAAAAAGGTGGTGACAACTTTCGATTTGCATAAAACATTTAGACGTTCTAGTGTCGAGCACGACAAGATAAATGTTGATGACCAGCTTCCTTGTTTTCACAATAGCGTTTCTCCCACAGCGTCGTAGTGTATGTTAAGACCGCAAGGTGGCCAGCTCAAGCATCAACAGGTTTCAAATAGACTCAAAAAGTTAACTGAGGTGCCGTCAGGGGACGACAAAAGAAGTTAATAATTTTCACTCATAAAGTGAACTGAGGTGTTGACACACGAGTCGAATATGTTCGGTACTTATTTTACAAATTGAAAAATTTAGATTGCTAAAATAATTAAAATAAACGTAAGTTATCGAAAGTAGATATTGCAATGAAATGCAGTGTTATAAAACAATCAAAATGTGTTAGACACTAACTTACCCTCAATACAAACGCATATGTTATAAGTGCACAGACTACACACGTACACAATCACTTTTAATGACAGTAATACCGACACGTATTCACTTTAATGACATTAAGATCGTAGCGTAAAGAATAAAAATAGTTCAATGTAAATAATGTATTTTCCATGTCATATGATTGTATTGAATAAATGAGTGCATTGGTGACGTTGTAAATAAACTGTATCCTATATTTTGCTCGGTGTTATTTATTTAGTGCATGTTGCTATCAGGACGAGATTACATATGACGGTTCAGTTCTTGATGCAACATTGATCTCTTTTCATCTTGTTACTATTTCAGAGTTATGTAACACACACACACACCCACACCCACCCACGCACACACACACACACACACACGCACACCGACACACCCCCACACACATATATATACTTTTAAAAAAGCTTCTTAAAACTTAAAAACTTAATAAGCAGTGCCATGCCAAATATGAAAATATAAGCGAAAGTTAGATTGGAATTTCAATGGATTTTAATTCTGCAATTTGAGATGGACATGCAAGTTTAGCGAGATAATTTGAACTTAACGCAAGGCATATGGTATATGGCAAATTATATGAAACAGATGATGTGTAGCTGTAGTTGACCTATTTGATATAGTCTCTCTCTCTCTCTCTCTCTCTCTCTCTCTCTCTCTCTCTCTCTCTCTCTCTCTCTCTCTCTCTCTCTCTCTCTCTCTCTCTCTCTCTCTCTCTCTCTCTCTCTCTCTCTCTCTCTCTCTCTCTCTCTCTCTCTCTCTCTCTGTCTCTCTCTCTCTCCCTCCCTCCCTCCCTCCCTCTCTCTCTGTGTGTGACACAAATACCGGTTACCTGAGCTTGCTGCAGATGTGGTCTACGTTTAGCGTAATTAACGACCGGGCCGCTGTAATAGGAGAGCCGAGCGATGCCCACACCATAACAAAGCAAATCAGTTGATGACGCAGAAACAACTGCTTGGTCAAGTCTCAATTCTTACATCTGATTCTTGTTTATCTTTTTATGGCTTTGAGTATTATTAGTATCATTATTATTAGTGTGGATAAGATGGGTGACATGTCAGTATTTGGTCATCATAGGCATTTGTTAAATTGAGGTTTGGTCATCACGATAATTAGTTATATTATTGTGTGATTATCACAGATATTGGTTAAATATAGTTTGGCCATCACATAGAATAAAATGAGATAAGGTTAACGTGTGGATTGAATAATTTGAAAATTGTTCATCTCTTGAAGGGGTCAAAATAAGGTTTCTTCACCAAGGATAATCGCTTGAAAGGGTCAAAGTAAGATTTCTTCACCAAGGATAATCGCTTGAAGGGGTCAAAGTAAGGTTTCTCCACCAAGGATAATCGCTTGAAGGGGTCAAAGTAAGGTTTCTTCACCAAGGATAATCGCTTGAAGGGGTCAAAGTAAGGTTTCTTCACCAAGGATAATCGCTTGAAGGGGTCAAAGTAAGGTTTCTTCACCAAGGATAATCGCTTGAAGAGGTCAAGGTAAGGTTTCTTCACCAAGGATAATCGCTTGAAGGGGTCAAGGTAAGGTTTCTTCACCAAGGATGATTTGGTTAAATTTCATTTTGGTCGTTTGGCTAAATTGTTGTTTGGTCAACATTGGGATTGGTTACATGGGTTGAGGTAAGATGGAGAAGAAGTCACTGACTGACTGAAGAGGGATCAACATTGGTGTGTGTAGAATGGAAGATGGATCAAAATTGGTGTGTAAGGTGGAGGATGGATAAACATTGTTGTTTGTAAGATGGAAATGAATCAATATGGTGGTGTGCGAAGTGGAAGATGAATCAATTGTTGATGGAGAATTGAATAGAATTAATCGGTGTAAGATGAAAGATGGATCAAAATTGTACTTAAGATGCAGGATGAATCAATAGCTGATGCGTGTAAGATGGAGAATAGATCAACATTGGTGTGTGAAAGATGGCGGGTGGATCAACATAGGTTTGTGCAAATAGGATCTTGGATTAACATTGGTGTGTGCAAAATGGAGGATGGATCAACGTTATTGTGTGCAAAATGGAAGATGGATAATCCAAGGTGCGGATAAGATGGAGGATGGGTCGTATTCAATTGTTTAGGCGACCTTTCTCAATCGGAGTCCAACAACTTGTGTACATCCGTAGGTTAACACTGTATAGAAAGTAACGTTATTTACAGTTTCGAAATCCCAAAAACAAGAAATGGAGCATACGTGATATTTTATAACGTGTGGGAGTTATCTTGTATACTGCATGTGTATGGCGTTTTGACCCACAATCATGTCCCGCCCCCCGTGTCCCTTTCTTGGCTCAAACTAACTGAAGGAGTGGACGCGTAATGCCCGGTGTCGTGTAGCATCCTGTTATCTCTACCACTAATGGTAGCAGCGTTCGACACTGCAAACCTGATTTAGCTACAAACCAACCAATGACAACTGTTTCCTTAAAGCTATCTTTGGATCCAACAACACATATTAAAACAACCAGAAGTTTCTCAGTTTACAAGCATTTGGTAAACACCACCTGGTACAGTTCAATCTCTCAAAGTTATTTTATAAATTTAAGTTCTATTTATAATTAAAGAAACGACAGAAGACTTTTATTCCCCAAACTTGATAATCAATGTGGAATAAATAAGGTTCTCTTTAAAGCAAAAGATAGTTCTTGGGATCATTCAAGACATTGAAGGACAGCGAACATTTTGGAGGACATATAAAGATTTGAGCTTACTGCCCACTGCTGATCGTAAGCTTGGTCTCAAAGATTCCATATGGCGATCCCGCTCAGGTAGGCGATTTATATCGCATTTGTGTGTCTCAGTTGTCTGCTGTTTAAACGTTCGATCTTTACCTTTCACTTGTCTGTCTGATTCGTCCCTCTGTCTGCTGTTTAAAGGTTCGATCTTTACCTTTCACTTGTCTGTCTGATTCGTCCCTCTGTCTGCTGTTTAAAGGTTCGATCTTTAACTCTTGTGTGTCTAACGGTATCCTTTGTCTGCTGTGAAAAGGTTCGATCTCTACCTTTCATGTGTCTGTCTGACGGTCATCTCTCTATCTTCTATTTAAAGGTTTGATTTTTACCTTCCAGTTGTCTGTCTGACGGTCCCCTCTGTCTGCTGGTAAAAGGTTCAACCTTTACCTTGAACTGATTAACATATACAAGTACTCTATCCTCTGTCTTCAGATTTCGACCTCCACTTGTGTCACTGTCCATTCCTTCTGTCTGTTGTCTCAAGGTAGGCACTCCATTTTTCATTTGTGTCTCTGCCCATCCCTTCTGTCTGTTGTCTCCATGTAGACGCTCCACCTTTCACTTGTGTCACTGTCCATCCCTACTGTCTGTTGTCTCAAGGTAGGCGCTCCATCTTTCATTTGTGTCTCTGCCCATCCCTTCTGTCTGTTGCTCCATGTAGACGCTCCACCTTTCACTGGTGTCACTGTCCATCCCTTCTGTCTGTTGTCTCAAGGTAGGCGCTCCACCTTTCATTTGTGTCTCTGCCCATCCCTTCTGTCTGTTGTCTTCAGGTAGGCGCTCCAACTTTCATTTGTGTCTCTGCCCATCCCTACTATCTGTTGTCTTCAGGAAGGCGCTCCAACTTTCATTTGTGTCTCTGGCCATCCCTTCTGTCTGTTGTCTCCATGTAGACGCTCCACCTTTCACCTTTGTTTTTCTGTCCATCCCATCTGTCAGACTCTGTTGTCTCCAGCTAGGCGCTCCATCTTTCACTTGTGTCACTGTCCATCCCTTCTGTCTGTTGTCTCCAGGTAGGCGCTCCACCTTTCATCTGTGTCTCTGGCCATCCCTTCTATATTATGTATTCAGTTATTTCTTAGTGCATTTAACCATTTACCTTTACGTCAGTTTTAATCAACAGCGTGTCGGCAAACACAAAATAACTAGTAATGACTAGTAGAAAAAGGTTATAGTATTATGTTTGTGTAAATTGCTTCTAGGTTTAAGATGAATTTTCCAATTAAGAGTAATCTCCCAATATAATCAGATTTTAAAGAACTATTGGTTTTTAGCTTCAAATAAATCAGAAAGTAGGTCCGTGGCATTGATGTTTTCTTTCTTATTATTCTTCAGCAATACGTTTTCTGTATGTTACTCATGTTTGAATAACTTTTATTTATCTTTCTTATATGAAGTTGACTCTCAAAGGTTTGTCTGAGGAAAGCATTGTTGATATTTAAATTGTACCATAGAAGATTTGATTTTGAAAGGTAAGGACTAACTATAGACATTTAAGTATCATTTCTTTAATGGATAAATTTAATTTAGCCCTGAATAAGATTTCCTTTTGGGAAAAAGCAAATATTCACAATTTGCCCCTTCCCTCCTAAGAAACCGGACAGGACTTTATTTTGCAGGAAAGAAAGTCCGTGACATTAACGTTGTCATTTTGATTTATTTTATTTAATTCATATACAGCTTTCCACATGCTAATTTTCAACGTTTCAATTATCTAATATCTTTGGTTCAAAACTCTACAGTTTTTAAAAAAAATATTCGATAAACAAAGTTCATTTTGTTGGTAATCAGAGGGATGACATATAGTTTATTGTTCACAATGTGGTAGGTGACGAAAAAAGAACGTTTAGATACTTCCATTGGTAAGCCAGGGCGTGCTGTCATGGGGAAACGTATGTTAACGATTGCAACAGATTGCAACAGACCTCCGTTTTAATTGCAGACTAACAAGCTGGGCTCTAATAACAGATAGGATTCCCGAGGCTAAAGCTGGGGTTAGACACATAATTATTCTACCACTGATCACATAATTACTTTTTATGTTGCGATTGAGAAATAGTAAAACCCATTTGATATTGTAGATCGTTTAAAACTTTGGGAAGATGTTTCACATTTTTAAATCTATTCTGTTTATTATGTATTCATCTGTCAAATCTTGTGAATATAGTGAGCATGATGTTACTGTTTCTATTCTCCATCTGGGTTTTTAAGGATGCATATTGAGTCCTTTGTTATTCTCCTTTTTCATTGGTGAACTCTTATATGATATTATAAATAAACATGGTTTACAGATGTAATCCGCCTTCATTTAAATCCTCTTTCTTCGTTTTGCAGATGATATTATTTTACTGTCATTGCCTCATGAAATAAGTTGAACATAACATAGATATACTGAAACTTTTTAGTAAATTTAGATGAGACATAAATTGTAATATTTAGGAAGGGTAGTCGTTTGAATCTCAAAGAAAAATTAAATGAAAAATGCAATGAAAATGGAATTAATAATAATAATAATAATAATAATAATAATAATACTTTATTACCCCAAGGAATTAAGTTTGTATCATAACAGAGCTTGAACATACAGGAAAGGCAACACAGGTTACATGATAGATAGATATTCTTTATTTCCTCCAGTGAATGAAGATACAATGTGATATGGTATATTTACATGAGGCACAGATTTATAAAGATAGTTACAAACAATTTGCAAAATATAGTTTCCAGTGCTTAACAGTTGCACATACATTTTTCATACAGGAAAGCCATATATCATGGTCCAGGGATAAACAATAATCTGTTGGCGATCCACCAAGTAAAAAAACACAAAATAAGTTTTTCATCATTACTCCAAAGGCTGGAAAAAGTATTCACATCTAACAAATCAATTATTGAGTTGATCAGCAGATCTCTTTCGAGGCGTGTCTTTTCGCAGTACATAAAAACATGTTTTACAATATCATAAACAAATGTGCCACATATACACTCTTTTGATTGAATACGTAATGTGCTGATTTGTACCAAGTTGGCAATGGAATGAAATAGATCAGGATTTAGAAGAGACATTTGCCAGAGTCTATGTACATTTTGATTCCGTACTGAAAGATATCTATGATGGTTTTCTCTTGCAGTTAAATAGTTGTATGCAAGTAC
Source organism: Phorcus lineatus (assembly GCA_921293015.1). Taxonomy (NCBI): domain Eukaryota; kingdom Metazoa; phylum Mollusca; class Gastropoda; order Trochida; family Trochidae; genus Phorcus; species Phorcus lineatus. The sequence continues at coordinate 16,741,389 of OV121095.1, read as the reverse complement.
ATTTTCAGCATCATTTATGGTTTTTGTCACATGGGAATTCCACTTTAATTTTTGAAGGAAGCTTAACAAACTCACCGTATAAGACATGATCTGGATCTGACAAAATCTTTAGGGATAATCTCAAAAATCTTTTTTCATAAAGGTATGATACATTTGTAAAAGAAACTCCGGCAATTTTCCCAGCAATTTGAACAACTTTTTCCAACCGAGACTTGTTAATGATAGATAAGGAACAATACCAAATATGGAAAGAAAAAGTAAATTCACAATCTCAACGTTGGAACTATTTATACAGACAGGGCTTGTAATGCGTTGGTTGTTCCTGAAATTTATGATGAAATGAGGAAATTATTCTCACACCAGGTTACAAAATGGAATCTCTAAATGCTTATACATGCTATTCAGAATACAGAGTAAAGCATCTTCTACACCCCTTCTTTCTCTATACGCAAACTGGTAGGGATCAAGCAAGTGCCTAACATCACGCAATAGGAAGTTTAAAATGATGCGCTCAAAACATTTCATTGCAATGGATGTAAGAACGACTGGTCTAAAATCGTTCGTTTCGGTAGATTTGTCTTCTTTGGTACTGGAACAATCTTTGCTCTTTTCCACATTTCCGGAATTACATTACATTCGATGGAGAGTTGGTAAAGTCGGCAAAATACATGGCAAAACTGTTCACAACAACGTTTTAGAACGATCCCGCATAAATCAGGCCCCGGCGCTTTCCTCCTATTGAGTTTTGAAAACTTCAAATTAACTGTGTCTGATGTTACAACAAGTTTTCTGCAACTTTATTGTTAAGATTATTAAGCACAGCTTCCCGTTCACTGCTGAAGTTACTGTAGAAGTTGTTAAAGTCCTTGGCATGTTTCGTTTGTTGTGTTGATTGATCTTTGAACAGCCGATCATGTCATTGCTTGTCGGCTGTTGTTGATTGTCAATTGGGCTTCAACTTTCTCTTTATAATAGTTTATCTGAAGATTAATTTCTTTCGTTTTTTCTTTTAGTTGTAATATCTCTTCAGCAGAGAACAATAATTTATTTTCATTGAGAAGTAGTTTAAGTTCTTTTGGTACCCAAGGTTTGTTGTTCGGGAAAATCTTAATTACCTTAACATATTATTTACCTTTGATACGAACCTAAATGTCATATGTGGTGATACAAAATCAAAACATCTTAACTTTTCATGTCCAAAAGACATGTATATGACAAATACTGGTTTCCAATGTAAATCTAAAAACAACCTTTTAAATGCACAGAGGTGTAGATATCACGTCCAATATACATGGATACTAGTTATATAACCTAACAAATAATATCAACTCCTAACTGCCCTCCTGGCTGTTTTAGATAAGTCTCCAAAATTACGTTTGACTATTTGACGCGCGCCACTGTCCGGTTTTCGATCATAATTGCGATGTTCTACCTTTTCTCTTTGTATCTTCCACATTCTTCATGGATCATACAATTTGGAGTAGATATTCCAACACACAAGAACTTTTTACATGCTAATATGTGAATTCTTTCCAAACATTCATATCTTTGGTAACCCCACACTTCAGATCCATATAAAAGAATTGGTTGTATCTGTGTATCAAATAACTTTAAAAATACATTTGGTGTCGGGACCCCCAGTTTATGAGAGATAGACATGATATTAAGTAATACTCGCTTGCCACGCAGTGCCAAGTCTAATACACAATTGTCCATATTCAAAGTTGATTTGAACATTACACCAAGATATTCATAACCGTTAACTACATTAATTCCATTTCCATTGAAATACCATTTCGCTTTTAAACTTAAAGGATCACCCTTTCTAAACACTATGATTTCTGTCTTATCCAAATTCACTGATAATTTCCTTTCTGTCAATTCTGTCCATAATGCCGCAATTGAAGATGAAATACATTTACCATGTGCATGTCCATTTTACACTGAAACAAGGAAAACAATGATACCAGAACATTTTCTATCGAAGACGAATGTAACAGGATTTATATATATTTTTGCTCCAAAGGATGAAGATGTTATGCGCATATTATATATGTATACACACACACCAGCTTTTCCGTGGGAGTATCCTATTTGAAGCTCAGGCCTCATTTACTGAGTACGTTTACCGAAGTTGACTATATTGAATACTTGGTTAAAGTAATCGGATTCATACGTTAATGTTACGTAATATCGATAACACGACGACGAGACATGAGAACACAAGCACAACGAGTCGGACGCATGTTAATATTAAGCTCCGATGAATTTGATACAAACTGTCAAGTGAATTTCTTGTTCTGAAGCATAACAAGCATAGTTCACTGTGATAATGCATAATTCATATGGTTTCAGTGAATTCAAATGTGATTTTACATCTGAAAGTTCTTATTATTGGAGGATTTAAGTTGGTATGATTTCTAACACGCACCATCATATTTGTCAAGTTACCGGTAAGAGTATTACTCTGTTACCATATTGAACCTACATCTGCAGGGGCGCATACAGGATTTTGTTTGGTTGGGTCCCCCTTTGGTGCCACACGTAAGAATTTAGTTAATTCTTATGCAGATTCTTTTGCTTTTTGTGTAAATCTCAACTTGTGAATCTCAACATTAACTTTGTTTGGAACTCACGACACCCGGAAGTAAAATTCTTACAGCAGTGGCAAGTTAGCAGAATTCAAAATTACGCTTTGTTTAAGATCACTAAGATAAATTGCCAAAGGGCTAGGATCGAATGAAAAATTAAATTTCTAAATGTAGTACAGCAAAGATTATTGTTTTACTTGCAAGGTAAGTTTTCTCGTATTACTCGCTATTACCACGTTACCTTTAACGTCATTTTGCACTGTTGTAATAATAAGCCAATGTTAAAATATGCAAAAATAAGAGGATTCGGGATTATATGAGCCCATGTGGTCGTTTTAGTGCGAATTTAGCATTATCCTGAGGGAATAATACGCTGTGGCTACGTTTTCCGATCACTGCAGTCGTTCGTTTGCAAAAAGTTTTTTAAAAATCAAGATGGCCCCCAAACCAAGTGACCTACGTGAACCTCGTTATGTTCACTTTTCAACATGTTTTCTTATTGCGCATCTTTGAAAACAAGTCGCAGGTCTCAGTGCATTTTGGAAAAAAAACATGTTAATTTTCCAAAGTTTTGGTCGTTCTGTACCTTAAATGAATCACATAATTGGTACCCTCATGCAGATTGTTTGTATTAAAGACAGCCGTTTTGGCTTAATTTAGTGCTAAAGTTTCGTGAAGGAAAAATGATAAACACGCCAAAGAAAATAAGGGTTCAGTGTGATCATACATCAACAATAATGTTTACATTACCCCAGAAAAGCAGGAATTATTTTCATCATATATCCTCAGTTGTAGCAGGAAAATGATACTTATTTAGCCACCTCTCGGTGAAACTGTAGGTCGTTTTAACGTGTCCACTCAAGTTATCGTGGGGTCATTGACTACAGGCCTCAATGTAAACAAACAGGAATCTCAATTTAAAACTTTGACTTAAATTATTTCCTTTGATATAAAATATATAATTTTGGTAGTTTCTAATAAAGTCTAACCCAGTCATTTTTGATTGAAAAAAATATATAAATTCTAATATTCTTAATGTCCTTCAGTCATTCATTAGATTCTCTATCTTTTTTTACCTTAATGGTTGTTTGTATAACATGTAGTACTCAAATATAGTGCTATATTTTCAAATAAAGAAGATGACAGCATTGATTTGCACAAGAAATAGATAATACATATACAACAAATAAAAGCACATACGCGTATATATATAGTTTACAAATTATTGTTGTGAGGAAAGTTTGTTATTCATTCGGCAAATACATTCACTTTGATATTGCTCTTAATTAATATATCCTTTGTATCAGTACCCCCTTGATACGTTTATAAAATTCAATGGCGCCCCTTTGTCAAATATTTTATCAGTAGCTGAAGCAGCTGTGTTCACAAGGTTGCAGGCATCTTGTTCAAGCGATCCCGTTCTTACTTGGTTGCTTAAAGATGCTTCATCAGGTCCTTTTTAGATAATGCCTATCCTACTTCACAGTTTAGAAGCAAATCATTCAACAATATTTTGACATCAAAATCCGATTTTTTGTTCAACGCCAGAATACCTTATTCTGATTTCGAAGTGTTCCAGCCTCTAAAACTTGCCTTAGCTAAAACCGACCCCACAATCCATTACATGTACGTCACTTATATTTGTGTACATGGATTCCCCTCACGTTCTTGTAAATCACCACGCTGTCCGATGAAAGCGTTGGGTATCGCAATGAACGGTTTTGTTAGTCAAATTCAGAAAAAGAAAGAGAATTAAATCTTGAGCGAGTTAGCAGAGTTCAGGTACGTTTAAGAGATATGATTGGGAAAGGAAAGTATGCAGTCTTTGAAGCTATTATTTGTTGCTAATTTTCCTATAATTTCGTTTCCTTTACAGTCCTTTGTATTCGTTAATAGTTACTATCCTTGCGTGTTCATTCACGAACAATGATTGTCCATTGCGCGATTGCTATGGCAACGCACGTGCAAATGCATCTTCCCGTCGAAACAGTGATACGCAGCTCAATTTTGATTGAAGTGAAGGTTGGATCATGTTTTTATATGTGTTTACGTCCTTTGCGAGGCCCTGCAAATAATATGCTCCTTTCTAATCATAGCAGTAAAGTGATATGGGGAAGTTTTTTCATTAATCATATTTCCTATTATGTTTTATGGTAGCAAATGTTTTCTAAACAAACAAAGAATGCATAATAATACTTTTACACGTTTTACACTATGATCATGTATTTTGAATGACTGTCTCTCATCCATTGTTTCTGCTACTTGTTGTTTCATCATAATCGAAATAATGTGGATATTTATAAGGTGCACATTCCATCCACTAATGCATGCTCAAGGCACTACCAGCATTATTACCTTTGTCTAACCAATGCTGACATATTTGTCACCATCAACACGCTGCTTTACCAGGTACCCATTCCTGCTGGGTGAACAGAGGCACATTTTGAACTAAGTCTCTTGCCCAAGTAGACACCACAAGTCTCTGAACTCGTGTCTCACTGTGGGGCAGGGAATCAACCCTTCAAACTCTCAGCTTGTCTAGCAATAACGGTTTAATCAACTACTCCCTTGGAGCTGTAGTCTTTCTATAGTGTCTCAAGGAAGCTGTTGTGAGCTCACATCTCTTGATCCTTGTGACTTTCGGAACCTTAGACCTATATCCAAACTATTCAAAGTCATGGAGAAATCAATGATAACTCAGCTTCATTTTCTTATGCAGGATTACAGACTGTCAGAACCATATCAATCAGCCCGCACACGATCTCACGGCACGGAGACCGCTTTAAAAAGCGTCAAGAATGGCATTATATAACATCCGTGGACATACAGGAGGTAGTCCCACTTGTGCTCCTTTGTGTATTTTCTCGAACTTTCCTAGCTCTAGGATATCCAAACTTAGATCTTTAGGTCTCGAGTAAAATCCTATAATTTTCTCGAAAATCATCCAAGCTGGGATCGGGGTCGCGAGTTCAGAAAAGTTTAGGATCGTTCCAGAATGGGTCTTATCCTAATTATAAGGTTGATATATCCTAAAATCTGTCCTGAATAGCTAGGATATAGCTATAGGTAGGATTCCTTGGTAGAATAATTGCGAGAAAATGCACTCTGGATCTTTCTGCAGCTTTTTATTCCATCAGTCATAACATCCTACTACTAGTATCGAGACCACAGGGCATCTTTGGAAAAAGCGTGTCAATGTTGATGGCTATGGCTAACAGATCTTAAAGATAATATATCCACAGAGGGGGTACGATTAGCGGAAATAATTCATAACACAGTTAAGAATGGATATCAACAACTATTTAGGTTCACAACCTGAAAATAGCAGAAAAAACATGTTTTATAAACACTTCCGGAAAACAGACGCCAAACGTGTTATTAGCCAATCAGGTGCTAGGGGGTTGTGACGACATAGTCAGGACTCGCTTACGAATGGCTGATCTGTGTCATTGTTTATATTATAGATTCCAGCGGTCGTGAACGTATATATTTTCACTGATTGTACTTATAAAAAAGCCCCTAAGTCACCAAAGCTATTAAAATCAATACATCGACATATTCTGTTTGACATTAATTAACTGTTGTTGTTATTTGTTCGGGTTGTTAATCTCCGATAATGCCGATCGAGTGAACCCAAGCTGATATCTGCCGCCATTTGTGACTGTTTTTTGTTTGAACACCTAAACAAATCGACTATCCCCCTGTGTAGCTGATTGACCATTGTATATGTAGAACACGTTTTACTACTTTATGCCATTTTAAAGTGTCATCTCAATATCGTAACTCTGTGTTTCTGCTTTGCATAACTGTAACAATGAGATCTCGCTTTCGATGGACTGCTCTCTCGGCAACTTCCGGATCTGGTCATTGGGATACGACGGTTCCGCGCAGCTGTTTTTGGCCTTATTAACCAGTTATGAGTGATAATGAAGATCAAATCTTTGATGTGTTTAGTAAATGTACCTAGCTTTTTGATTCGCGATTGCCACCTCAGTCATAAAAACTTTGAGTTACGTACTAGTGTATTTTGCATAGTAAGGATACAGATTATTGTGGGTTTTTTTGTGAGTTAATGGTCAGTGTGTTTGAGATAAAGAGTGTGGTACCAATTTAGAGTGACCTAGGCCAATATTGTCAATAATAACACAACATTTTAAAAATTATGTTTAACAAAATATATTTTCAATAACTGACAGTCTGCTGACAATTTCACTGCATGTATAGATTGTAATTGTTATCATGCAGACTGTAGTAGTGCTGTCAATGATTGAAATTGGACTTTCTAACATGCACCAAATAAACTGATGTTTGGATATATAATGGAATGAAGAATATGAATACTAATTAAGATAAATAAGATGACTTTACAGGAGAGAAAACCGTACACCTTGAAAATCTTCAATCAAAATGTACCTTTCTGATGAAAGCTTTATAAAAATGAATTTTTTATCTCACCGCAGATATATATATATATATATATATATATATATATATATATATATATATATATATATATATATATATATATATATATATATATTTCAATTAATAAAGGATTTTTATTTTACATTCTGCTATATCAAGTCTCGCAATTATTTAAGATTGTATAGACAATTTTTCAATGTTATTTATGTGTTCATTCATAACTTTTATTGTCAATTTCAGTCACTATGGCAACACACATGCATTTGCAATTTCCTGTTTCAATATTGTTGCGTGCTTCGATTGTTGTTTATTGTTGATTGTGTTGTAAGTTAAAGCCTGCTTGGATATGTATTGCAAATATGAATTTTTTTTCAGTTTTTACTATTTCAACCAAATGAAAATATTAACGCTGAAAAGCATATTATTTCCATTTCCTTCAGTACTTTAGTACCGGTATGTTACCAGAGAGAGGTTTTCAGTTACCTAACACTTCTTTTTCACACCAGACATTATAGTCATAAAGTTATTACCTAACAGTCTACAACATAGTGCCACACACCTGTACATTATGGCAATTAAGCAATAAAGCAATAAAGAATTGAAGTCGGATAAAACACTAGGATATTTTATCTTTAAGCAAGGTGTTCCAGAGGGGTTCCTGATAGAGTCAGCCCCCTGGTAACCTTATTGAAAAGCATAGTCTGGATTTCCATGGCTATGCTGACGACCAGCAATTGTATATCGCAGTAAAACCATCTCAGATTGAAAACGGTATCCAGAATGTATGCAGCTGAATGGCTGCTAAATATTTGAATCTTAGTGGTGCTATAATTGAATTTATGGTGATTAGCACTCACACTCAAAAGCAGCTCTAGAAGATTAATGATGTTAGACTTACAATTGACAAAGTTTGTGTCACCCCATCCACTGATATCAGTAATCTCGGTCTAATTAACAGAACAATGTCATGTACACTTTATCTCCACTTCTCGAGCAACTGCACTGGCTTCCCGTCAAAGATCACCTTTAAAAGTCTACTTCTCCCGACTTTTCCAATGATATTGAGAAGATGTTTACATCTTTGTCGCCATCTGATGACTTAATAATAACAACAGAAAATAATATTTTGATGTCATTTAAACAACTCAAAGTTAATAAAGCCTACGGTACTGATAGACAGCTAAGTATTGTTTTGAAAGAATGTGGAAAGCAACTTTGTGCTATTTTTCACGAAAAATGTCAAGGTCAAAGCTCAGCTGTATAGTACTCTATTGAAAACACTCACCCTCCTGCAAAATATTCACTCTCACCTAGAAACATGTCATACCTATTTCAGAATTCGTTTTTTGTTCCCTTCAGCGTTCAATACAATTCAAACTTGATGAAGGATCTATCAAATCTAAGTGTTAACTCCAATATTATCAGATGAGTGAAAGAAATCATCATGTTCATGTTTTTGTCCAATGAATATCAATCTTCTATTAGGTCAACCTCTACTGGAGCTCCACAAGGCTGCCTTCTCTCTCTTTTACTTTTCATAGTGTACACCAATGATTGCAAGGTGTCATTGAATAATGTGTTTACGTAAATTCGAAGATGCCGCTACTCTTTCTGGCCTCATTTCTGATTCAGAAAATAACAAGATATCGAGTCGGCTTTATCCCCTTAAAAGTGGCAAAAGTGTTTAATATATTAAACAATGGTTTTGAAGTCGTATTCTTTCATTAACCCTCAAATACTCCTATTCCTAGTTGAAAACATTCCTCAGCAGCTCATTGATAATACATTTATCCTTCAGATGATGATCCTTAGCGTAAAGGTGTGAAGATTTGAAGATTGTGTCTTGTGTTTCACTGGAAACAGGCCAAATAAAATCCAGGAGTCAAAACCTAAAAGAAATTTTAAATAATGATTCCATGGAAACGGCCGAAAATAAAATAAAAATGAAAAGTTACAATGAGCTAGGTCTTATAGTTTATATACTCTGACCCGCAAAATAAGTTTTAAGTTGAGTTTCCATGGAAGTGACAAAACATTAATGTTGGAGGAAATGAAACCCCAAAAGTCACCACCATACACATTCAATATACAATGTTTAAATGAGCTGGGCCTTATGCTTTTTCGGTTCTGGTCCGGGAACAGAATTCTAAGTTACGTTTCAATTGAAACGGAAGGCATAAATGTAGAAAGTAACTGAAAACCCTAAAGGCACTTATTCACTTGATGATTGTTCCACATACCAAATTTCAATAAGCTAGGCCTTATGGTTATGAGTTCGGGACCGGAGTTTGAACGGAGTCAGTGAAAGTGGGTGGGCATTTCTATATCCCCAGAAAACTTCGCTTGGAGAGGGATAATTAACGACAAGACAATGAAGTTTTCCAGTCCTGATGCAAAGATAAGTTTATTTCTGAATGTTTTGAATACTTAGGAGCAACTTAACCTTATTAAAATCAATACTGAAGAAATTGAACGAGTTGATCGTACAAATATCTGGGCGTCATTTTACTTTAAAATATCTTTTCAAATCATGTTGATGACAAAAAAAGGCCAACAGCAGCTCTCTTCATTTTCTTTGCGCATTAAACCTTTGCATTTGATATGTCCATAATGGCATTTTTTTACCAAACTTTATACAAAGTGTGCTTAGCTATTACTTTTTAGATTTTGAGGTATATCTGCTCGCAAGAAAAACAAAGTTTTCAAAATTGTGCCTCAGTGGAGCCCCCATGGAAAATATTTCATTGTCTATGCGCGCCAGATTGTAAAGACAGCTACTAAAAAAAGAACGTATAGTTCCCATATCGACGAATGGACCAGCGTCTCGCGCCAAACTGTATTAGAGAGGTTCCCCCGTTTGGAGGCGGAGGCATCTTGGTGTGGGGAGGGCTTTGTTGCTAAATAACGCCGCCGCTGGTTGTTCTGCGTGGGAATCTGACTGGCCAGCGATACATTGACGATATACTGAGACCTATCGGCGTTCCTCTCATCCAACAACAGCCAAGAAGATTGATATTGCATTGTGAATTGTTTAGAGATCGCCAACGTTACGGTTTTGCAGTGGCCAGCCAACTCACCAGATATGAACCCCATTGAACACCTTGAGGATCACAATGACCGCCTTTTGAGACAGCTGGCGCCACCTCCAAACAACCAGCAGGAACTTGAGCAAGCTCTGTTAAACATATGGAACAGGATACCTGTTGACGTCATCCGACGCCTGTACACTTCAATGGGGAGGCTAGTACTTGCTTGCATTGGTGCCCAGGGTAGTCACACTCGCTACTGATGACAGATTCCGTGATTCCCGTGACTAGTGATGAATTAACGTTTCGTCCCCTGTAACCAGACGGACAAGAAAGTCATCAGGATCAGCATTGAAGATGTCCAAGAGCTCTCGACTGGATTCAACTCTTTGGTGTCGTTCTTGTGCATTTAAGTTTCGTGGCACCCATCTTGCAGACACCTTGAATATGTACAAGTGCTCATGAATTATGGTTCAAACAATTCAACACTCTTGATATATCTCGTCCACCTTCATTATACGGTCAGCAAAATTAAGCCCTGGATCCGTGCAGCCATATAATATGTAATGCCTTCAACAGGCCTCCCTGACCGTGGGTCTTCGTCCAAGGAGCTGCGACCCCGCTTAAGCTTAGCTGACCATTTTGAAACAGCAAAATATTGAGGGGCTTCTTTCCCATACACATTGGTCATACCTTTGCTTGATAACCGCACGATGGTCAGTTTAAAAACTTTCGATGATTACAGGAGGGTACCTGTGTTCAACAGGTTGTATATCTCAAGTAAATGAGCGGGATTATTTGTTAATTTCTTTAAACTGTCGTAATTTGACCATATCTATTAAATGTGAAGACAAATGATGCGCAACCTGTAAAATTTTGATTGAGGGTAATATGAATCACAATGAGACATCATTAATACCAGTTTTAAAAACAGTAACTGATACATGTGTAACTGATGTCCGATGTGTCTACTGTGTTTTGCAGGCTGATCGGCACGGTGGCAAGATGTTCAGCTTTGGTGTTGATGTTGATGCTGGTGTTAATGTTGGGAGCACGACTGGCGGATGCTCGTTGCGAGAAGTTAACAGACACCACACTGCTGCATGTTGACGGGTACAGGACGCGGGCTATCATCACCAACACCTGCAAAGAGACCACAAGTGCAGTGATAATGCCAAATCTAATGACAGGAAGATCGGGAACCAAACCCTTCCTGAAGCGTTTCCAAGACTCTTGCTGTTGTGTTGTAACGAGCAGCACACTAGACCAGGTATAAATGTAGTCGCTCTCACAACCTATGTTATCACCAACACTAAAACAGATCAGGTACTGTAATCACTCTGACATCTCATATTGTGCCGAGCAGCATACTAGATCTGGTACTGTAGTCGCTCTGACAACCAATAATATGACCAGCAGCATACTAGATCTGGTACTGTATCCATGAAAAAGCCTATCTTAAGTGGCAAATGTTATCGAGAATGAGGGTATCACCAATGTTGTCCCGAGATGCACACTAGATCTGGTACTGTAGTAGCTATGACAACCCATGCTGTGAGCAGCATCATACTAGATCTGGTACTTAAATCACAAAGACAACCTACATGTACATGTATGTTGTGCCGGGCAGCACACTAGATCAGGTACTGTAGCCAGTGAGATAGGAAAAGTTCATAATGGAATAACAAATGCTGTTAAGATGGAGAGCATATTACGTACACAAATAACACAACGTATTAATAACTTGCACTAAACCATGATTTCTGCTGAAGAGGTCAAGTTTTGCATTACAATGGGTCAATGCTAGCTTTCATTTAAATATTTGAAGCAGAAATTAATTATGTCCGAGCCATTGACAGTTGGTTTGGGTGAGAGTAGTTTTTAACAGAACGTTTCGATCGTAGTCACTTTAACTGGCTATATAGGCTGAACTTAACAGGCAATTAATTTAAAAAATCGTTTCGTGAAGGTTTGTTTCTCGTCTTCAGGAGCTGTTGGAACCAGACGTGTCGAATGTTGGGCGGAGTCCGGCACTAGTGCAGTACCGGCGTATTGAGTCGTGCGGCTGTGTCAGATGTAGCCTTGTCAACTCGCTCATAGACGCCCTGGAGGTCGAATACTCTGACAACATGCTCAGGCGTTGAACACAGCAACTACTTTCTAGGACGAGGTTCCCAGTCGTTTTTCCTATCAACAAACACGAAATAAATTGACACAAGCTTAGAGCTGTCTGGAAGAAGAATAACAATGAATAACAACGTACGTTCAGCAAAAAGTGGGAAACCTGAAGATCGGGTTACCTATTTCAGACTCAATTCCAAATAACTCATGGGAAAACCCATCAACCCAACAACCTTAATATTGATATGTTAAGGCGCTAGTCCCATCTCCACGCCTATTTGAATGTTATATTAAGTGTTTGAACATTTACGGCCATATGATCGTACCTATGCCAAATTAGACTACGTTTTGGACAAAGGAAAAAGGTATGATGAAGACCAAGTTTTCGTGAATCAGGATCATAAACCATGTTCATGTATTTATCCATGTATTCTAATTGACTTTTCTATTTTATCTTGTCAAAATCTGGCTTTTATAATGTTTTTTCTTAAAAGGTTTGAAGTGGGTGCTAGAGTGAGCGTTCGAAATAAGGAATATCCTAAATTTGATCCCTCTCTAAATGAAAAAGGCCTAGACTAGACTAGACTATTAATTTTGCATTTTGTTGGAAATTTAGTGACGGTTATCTCAATAATTCAAAAGGTTTAGGCATCTGCCATCTTCAAACAACTGTCCATGGCATTATGCATCTAAAAAAAGTTTTTTCAAGGTTTGTATTGGCTAAAATTTGGGTACTCTATGTATATTCAACAAATCATGCATGTTTGTTTGATCAGTTGTTATGGACTTACTGTTTACATCACAATTATTCTAAGACAATAGGGTTAGGAACAACTTATACAACTTAGAACAACCTCTCCAAAGTATACATAAATTTACTTTAATATGAGTTACACTATTCATACAGTTTGGACATACGAAAGCCGAAAGATGAGGAAAATGGGTACATTTACAAAATTGCTCTCTTTGAGTGACTAATGAACGTTTGAACATATTTAAATATCTTCTTATCATGGCACAGCAATAGTCATACATAGTATATATATATATATATATATATATATATAGTATATGCTCATATCGGCAAAACCCGTGATGAACACGCCATAACAATTCATTATACATTTTGTAATTGAAATTAGGATACATAATTAAAAGAACTTTCACGATCATTTCCGCAAGAAAAACTCTGGTTACCACCTTTAACGACATGGAATAGAAAAACATCAAATGGAGTTGAATTTTGTACGGATGATAATTGTGTTTACTTGTGTAACTGTCATCCGTTTGATCGTTTTCGTTCATTCAAAAAACTCTACACAAGAATTTTCATAACCGAGTATTTTATGATATCTTTTGTATCTACTATTCACTATCCTAAAAGTCAAATTCTAGATTATCAAACCATTGCCGTGGAAATAAGGACAGCTATCACTGAAACTGAACCATACAGTAATGAACGCGACAATCAACATTATAGTTATCAGCCACTTATGATCACTATGGCTATATTTTAACTGCTAATGTTTGGAATAGATAATCATTACTTTTGCTCGGGAAGAGATAACGTCACAAATGATTTGACGTTTCTAATGTTTGTGTTAACATTAATATGTTAATATTAACATAAAGATGAAAGTGATTTCAAAAGACAAAGTTTAAGAAAAACATTTCTTTCAAGAGATCTTGGTGCGGAAAGATTCATGGATTAGTTTTGAACGTCCATCACCAATCACCAATACCTATTCTCAATGAATGTCAATCTATCTTTCCTAGAAAATAATGGCATACACATGTGCCTTTTATTCAACTTTATATTAACTGTATCAAATAAATATAACAATACTTCAAACAGCAGTTCTTGAAACGTTAGAGAAAGAAGCCGGAAATCGGTAAGCGGTATACTAGTACCCTAAATAATGGCGTCCACTACCTATCGAGGTAGTTATTCAGAACCATTGCCAGAACAAAACATTTTACCACCAAAATCAGAATCAGCACCATTCTCCCATTCACCAGCAAAACCCCCATCGTTTTAGACGTTTCTGTGAACAACGCACAAAATGTAGTAACAACTACTTTATCACTCGTCCCTCATATGAAACTAAGTGAGAGCCAACGGAAGAGAAACACCCCCAACTCACTCCCCACTTCCTCTACAAAAGAAAAAGTGGTTTACAGCGTTGAATGTGGTAGTGCATAGGCTAAACCTCTCTGTTCCGGTGTCGCCCCAACAGTCCAACTCTATAGTAGTCTCCCAAAACCCCACAACCCAGTCAGAACAAATCTATGGCCCTTTGTACTTCAAATCCCTTGCCTGTTTAAAATACAATGTAACAGCAAAGATTGGTCACAGAAACAAACTGATAGGGGAAATCTTAATGAACATATACAGTTGAGACAATACAGGGATATATTTCATTTTTACGTTTGTTAATGTATATTCATTTTCTTATTATCAGTTTTGAAATATGTTCTTCACATGTTACATCAAATTTCATTCTTTGATTTTACATTAAATATTAAATAATATTTACATGCATACATACATTTTCATTCTTTCGTTGAAACTTTTTTCACATTTTCATTATTTCACATTTGATTTTCATTCTTGAAACAATCACACAGTCTGAGGCGACTTAAGAATTTATATAATTAAAAATACATAAATGGATTTGCCAATTAGGTCGGAAGAGCTCATTTTAAGGCCGTTCCAAAACAATTACACATGATTTGATTAGCACAATTTATTATAGTTACTGATGCATGTCCGATTCAAAATTATACTTCGAAGACATATACACGTATATAGTGGTAATGCATGGAATACCATGCACTATAAATCGATAATTACTTGTTCGAACAAATTGTACAGGGCTGTTACCTATTAGACAATGGAACAGTCCAGTTTTTAGAAGCAAATTACCCAATCTAGTTAAAACTAGCTGTAATATAATACGTCCCGAAGTCCGTTAATACATCTAGCGAATTACAGGTCTATTCCGTGTCGAGCAGGCGCGAGCACCAGCCAATCAAAAGAGTGCTGGCCCAGCTCTTCGATTCGCGGGTCAATGCGATTGTTTCGCTGTTCTTAAGCACCTCGATTACAAAATTCGAATGTTACCAATGTTTCGCAGTGAATTGCGTAGAAAATAGGATGACAGCATAAATTTTGTGCTGATAATGTTGAAGGAATATTTTTGGGGTGTTTATTTGGTATACTATATAATTTGTGCAAGAGAAAATCATCACATTAGGTCAATCAATGACAAATAAGTTTTAAAGGATAAACAGAGACAAACGTAGGGTAAACGTCAGCATGTGACATTAACCAAGATGCAAAGGAAACCCGTCTTTGATTGGTTGAAAGCTGTCTTCCTGCCCTCATTTAATTGGTCGGTTCAAAATTCAAAGGTCAGCTGAACATGACCTCAATTAGTAATTCTCTAGATGTATTGACGGATCAATACATCTAGTTCTAACTAGATTGCAAGTTACCGAACTAGTCAGAAAAAATTAATTTGACATTCAGCAGTACATACATTTATTACATATATACTGAAAAATTTAAACGCTAAAATTTTATCGCTTACCACTAGAGCAACATATCGTATAATTTAAGGGGTACGAAGGTGAAAATTCACATGCCATTAGACAAAAAGCCAGAACGACTGCTACTTTAATTGTTTCGCCTTTCTTTTCAATAGTCTTAAAGGTGGCGTCAAAGTCAGTAGTTTGTTTGGGTACCATTTCCTACAATACTTTCTTTGTATTCCTGCCGCAATGACTTGGTAAGTAGAAGAAAACACTTTCCTGCAATGTGATGGCAATTCATAGACGAGCCTTAAACCTTGACGTCGAGATTTTGCCGTTAGTTTAAAAAAAAAAATTAAAATAGATTTTCATTCTGCAGGGGCGGATTCAGGATTTTCGTGTGAGTGGGATGCGCCTTTGGGTGTCACAAGTTACAGTTAATTAACTATTGAGCCGATTTAAAAAAAGTATTTATGTGAATGATTACTGAATTTATGCTCCCTGCCCTACACTTTCCTTGTAAACTTTTAACATACATGAGAAAGACGACTCTTAATATTTTCTATATTTGGAACTCTATAGGGTGTCCAAGGTCTAGCCATCTTGGCTTTTCGCACTTTGTGAGGCATACATTTTGGTCTCTCTTCGGCGGAAATTGTCTGCAGGAACCAACCCAAAGGCAAAATATTGTGGTCTGATGAGTAATCAAACGTCGGCAACTTTATTTTTCGAATCGACAATTTCAATCTGAACTACTGGGACGTTTTAAACTCTTCTCAAACAAAGAGGAAATATAGAATTGTATTATTTTCGTCCTTGAACTGGAAAAATTAGCAAACATTGACTATTTAGAAAGTAATATTTTAGTTTTATTGTTTTTTTTTTTGCTTAGCTGCTGGTCAAACTCTCAAAATGGCTTTTGCGGTTTTTTTAAGAGTGTACATACATTTCGTACATGATTGTACATGATAATTTAAAACACATTATATGTGCATATGTTGTTGCATTTTAGATGTTAATAAAATCCATGTAATGTATACCTTTGTAACGCTTTGGCCCGAGCTGGAGGTGTATAACACCAGGTCTCCCGTCGTGACGTTGCAATGAATAACCCTAAGAGTGTTACACAGTCTGAAACTGGCAGTTGAACTACTGTGAAAGAACCACCACAATAAAAGATTTTAATGGTTAATGGTGACTTCTAACATCCTCGTTACAATGGGAAACGCGGTCGGAAATACGAATCTGCGATATAAGGAGGCAACAAACAGTTTCAGAGTTTAAGCAACAACGGTCAGTACGTGAAAACCTGTAAATTCTTATACTGTATATTTCCAGTTAACATATTAGTTACAAAGCCTAAAAACCAACCTACAAGTAGTGAAATTTATTCATTTCCTGGAGTTAACAATACTACTCTACACCACTATTTGTGGTTACCTAAACGAACTACTACTACTACTACTACTACTACTACTACTACTACTACTACTACTACTACTACTACTACTACTACTACTACTACTACTAATAATAATAATAATAATATATCGCCAGAGCCTATGTAATAATGACTTCTAAACGTTAATTCTATATCACACGCCTTTCCCCGAAGGCTGGATTACGTCAAGCAGACAGGGGACAAGTCGTCCTCTCCCCATCCCTCAGACACACCTCATGGTAGTGCAAAGCTCAGTCCTCCTGAACCCAACCAGAGCCGATGTACAGTTGTAACATGTCCCAGTAACCAAAACAGTATTAAAAGAACATCACTACACAATTTCGCCATAGTCCATAGTTTCCTCATACAACCAGTGTGTCCTACATGTATGACGACTGCATGAATCGCGTCTATAATATTTTAGGGAATGCCAATGCTGAATGGTTACATTTACATACATAATAATAAACACACGTGACATTTCACAATCAGAGGAAGATAATCAAGCTTTCACACGACGGATCCATGGTAGTTAGGTGTGGTGGTAGGTCTGTGTCTGGTGTTGAGTCCGATGGAAGTTATGATTGATGGATTTTCAAGGTTGATCTTCAGCAGCTCATCTTGAAAGTTGACAGGTATCGGTTTAGTCGCTCTTCTCGGTCACGCTGATGACGTTCAGTTTTGTTGTGGCTGGCGGGGATGATTGCGAACTGTCGAAGTTGTAACAAAATCATCAACTGTTGTTGAAAACAACTCTCATGCACTGCTATACGTTTTTTTTTCGCGATATCAATTAAATCACGCTAGAAGAATCGTACTTCGGTGATCATACCGCGGCGCTTCTGTTTAATGGCATCTCGTAACTTGCTCAGCAGGTTGCAGTAATAAGTTCCAGTAATGGTCTGACCCTTAGCTAGGTAATCCGTCAAGATGACTCCACGACAATCCCAAAAAGCAGACACCATGACCTTTCCTGCAGACTTTTGCACCTTGGCCTTTTTGGGAGGTGGTGACGTAGCATGCTTCCACTCTTTGCTCATCTCTTTTGTCTCAGGATCATATTGATAGACCCAGCATTCATCCATGGTAACAAGACATTAGAAGAAATCCTCTTCGTCTTGTTCCAGAAGCTCCAACGCCTACCGTGACATGTCCCTTCGATTCTGTTTTTCTATGGAGTAAGTAAGCGAGGAACCCAGCGTGCTGAAACTTTGGATATATGCAACTGTTCCATGCACTGTCGTGCATTATCATTTGTAGAGTTACGCGGCGATCTTCTTGAACCAGCGTCTCAACCTTCTTGATAACGTCCATATCATTAGTAAGTGAGGGGCGTCCACTTCTTGGCTCATCCGCGAAAGACCTGTGGCCTGTTTGGAAGTTCCTTTTCAATCTCACAACAGTGTCATAGGATGGGCTGTCATTGTCATAAACAGATTTCATCTCATCCTGTATTTGACATGCAGTATAGCCCTTCAAATGTAAACACTTAATTATACTGCGCGCCTCAATTTTCTTCATAATAGGGGGTACTGTGCTATTTGGTCAACAGACGTAAAACTGGCTGTCGCGAAAAAGATTATTGTTGACCCAAGAACTAGACATGGATCACTTATGCTACAGTGACCATTTGGTCCGTATTCACCAGTACATTCTTTGTGATAATTGAAACTTTTTGATATCCCCTCGTACTCGTAAAATTCTAAGTTTGAGTTTAAACTGCGCTTTGCCTGGTTTAGTGTGATATCATCAAGATTAAATGCAGTTAATAAATTTTCTTTTCCATATGCTTGTTAAATCGAAAGTGCTGATGTTGACCGTAATAAATGAACGAAAAATATGCATACTCGTGATCTAGTTTTGACTGCATGATGCCTTCGATCCACTAGCTTTATTCTGAGTAATTATTTTGCAAATATTGGGAGAGTAATAAATAAAATACTAAACTCAGTTGCGCGTGTAATAACATATTTATGAAACTCGTTTAATAAATATGTTATTAAACGGAACATCGTTTAGTATTTTCTACATACGATTACACTTACGGATAGTTTTGCTTTAACATTTTGTTCACTGGATAAAAGATCTGTATGATATTTTGAAAAAAAAAGAGGAATGCTCGTTATATTTTTTATGATATTTTTATTTTCTTCATGTTAAAGATAACACAACATCATTGTTTTCAAAGTTTTATTACTGAATGTTTGATTTAACATTTAAATAGTTATTTGATTATTCGCTGTAGATAAGTTCCCGAAATTATGTTTGAGTCATTGTCAAGTTTTCGATCACATATCACAACTTTCAGCCTTTTTTCTCATTACACTGAACTGATAAGCATTAAATTGGCAATTTCCAGATACAACCAGTAGTTTTCGACATAATAACGCCATTTTTAAAGTTTGACATATTTGACCCCAACAACACCCTCTGTGGCCCGTTAATCAAGGCAATATTATCACATATTGAAGCGCCCATCGGATTTGTACATTTTAACCGTAAATAATGAAATATTGTTTCTATAATCAATAGGAAAGAATGTCTATTTCGTCAAATATGTCATAATGAAGATAATAATCGCATATTGATCTGCTAATATATTTCATCTTCCTAACATGGGGATGTTTTCATATATCGTAAAGAAATGGTTAATTAAATGTAATATAAAATGTTACATAAATGAATGAATATATTTAGAATGAATAAAAAAGTTTGCTTAGATTGTTGCAATTTCATGTTAGTTGCAATGAGATGATATCCCAACCTGGTTCCCTGGCCTCGTTCCGCTTGCGCTACAGTGAGGCCATGGCACTGGCTGTATAATGGCGCTGCGCAGAGCAGTGATCCAAGATGGAGGACAAGGCAATTTTATGCATAGCGATCACAAATTCACTTCATTCTTGGTCTATAGCCACGACATATTGAAGACAAGCATCTACCTAGAATGCAAATAAAATTAGAACTCGGAATATCGCCACATGTATTTTTTGTTGCAAAGGGATATTGCTAAACATGATAATGTTTGCAGCAGAATGATAGCCCCGCCCACCTGGAAATATAAACAATATAGTGGAAGGCTTCGTGCACTGTTTTAAACTATGACAGGTCGAAAATTGAAGAAATTGTTGTTTACTTGGTGTGGTGACAACTTGTTTCAAATACTGGTAATGAAGGAGTAAGGCGATTTTGCGAAATTTCCCCAAATCGACCCTATTAAAACCTGTCAACTACGACGCTCAGTACCACCGAGTCACAACAACGACCAACTAAATTACAGCAATCATTTGCTAGTCGAATGTTACAATTTCCGATATTCGACATTTTTAAACTTGCATTTTACATCTTCAGTAGAACCGTGATGAAGATCACGAAGAACAGTAATTGTAGGGTTAAAACATCTGCCCTAACTTCTGAACTTGTAACTCTTTAATGACATTAAGAAGCACAATGAAAAAATGAATGCTTTTTCTTGTGTGTGTGTTAGGAATGAAGAATTTGCAAAATTTCATAAATTGTAGACTTTCCATAACTGTTGGCAATATAGCAAGGACATCTCCCACTATAACACACGTTAGAGATTCGTCTTGAAGAAGCGTGATATATTTGTATTATTTAAACAGTTGTATTCAGCTAATAGAGATGATGATAACAGCTCCTGAAAATGAAAGATGTAAGTCATAACTCACATCATAAGACACATTTGAGCAACTGATTTTGAATTTATTTCTACATTAATATATCCCTGCATTCTGACATTCCAATAGTCAAATGGAATTTAATGCTAAAAAACGGCAGAAAATATGTTTTCTTTCAAAATGAATCATGCTTTTACTATGTGGCGGTTATGAAAAATATTGCTCATAAACATTCTAGAAGTGAAGGCAAAGGGCCCTAGTAATATGGTATACGGAGAATGCGGAAGATTACCGATTCACATTTTTGCTGAAGCAAGAATAATAACATTTTGGATGAGCATTTTACAAATGCCCTCTTATAGATATCCAAGGCAATGTTACGATATGATTAATTCGTGTGATAAGAGCCGGAGGAAAGACGGATTGGGTATCAAACATTCCGGTGTTATTAAATACGATTCGATATAGGGATATATATATATGGGGATGGTAAAGTCAAAATGTTAATTTTCATTCAAATCTTTTTAATAATTTTACGCAGAGACTGAAAGATGTTTCCACGCAAAAATGGGCTACGTCCCTATAGCTTTCAAACAATTGCTTATACTACTATACCTAATTTATTAAATATAAGGAAATCCCGGATTGCATTTGCACGCTTCAGGGGCTCATCGCACGATTTAACAATAGATACTGGAAGATAGAGCAACAGAAAACAGAATTTGTTGGTTCAGTAATTTTAATTGTTTGGAAGTCGGAAAAAAAACTTTTTTTTAAGTCATCCTGAGAAAAAGCTATCGTGTCCCTCTATACACCAAAATAGGTTCAAATTCTCTCTCCTGCTGAATCCTACTACTAATTAATAGTCTTATTCTCAAATTACAACTTTTATGTATTCTATAAATAAAAATGTGACTTCTAAAAAAGGTCAAAAATAAGAAATTGGAACATACGACTAGCAATTGATTGCTGTAATTTAGTTGGTCGTTGTTGTGTCTCGGTGGTACTGAGCGTCATAGTTGACAGGTTTTGATTGTGTCGATTTGGGGAAATGTCGCAAAATCGCTTTACACCTTCATTAACAGTATTTGAAACAAGTTGTCACCACACCAAGTAAACAACAATTTCTTCAATTTTCGACCTGACATAGTTTAAAACAGTGCACGAAGCCTTCCACTATATTGTTTATATTTCCAGGTGGGCGGGGCTATCGCTCCGCTGCAAACATTATCATGTTTAGCAATATCCCTTTGCAACAAAAAAAAAATATGTGGCGATATTCCGAGTTCTAATTTTATCTGCATTCTGGGTAGATGCTTGTCTTCAATATGTCGTGGCTATAGAGCGAGAATGAAGTGAATTTGTGATCGCTATGCATAAAATTGCCTTGTCCTCCATCTTGGATCACTGCTCTGCGCAGCGCCATTATACAGCCAGTGCCATGGCCTCACTGTAGCGCAAGCGGAACGAGGCCAGGGAACCAGGTTGATGATATTCTTAACCAAACAGGGTAATAAAATTGGGGTTTTTTTCGCTTAGATTTTTTAGATAGTTTTTGTTTTAAGGGTTATGTTCTCTAACATAACGTTCTCCTTTTTGCAACATTGTATGCACTTAATGGTTCAATCGGCCAACGATACCTGTTCAGATACGCCATCAGTTTTGCACGAGCTTTTGTTCAACACCACTTTTCTTGGGATTCAGGCGGTTGCGTTCGAGCGCATTCAATCTGACGGGAACAGTTTCTGATCGTATTTCCTAAACTATTGGGGACTTTATGTAAATTAGTCAACTATTGGAGACATGCGTCACCAAAATACGAAAACAAAACTATCCTCATGTTTACGTAACTTGGTTTTTAATAAATATATCGTAATTCCAATTCCATATTACGGAGGTATACATGCTTATATATAATACTGTTTGTACTAAACTTAGAGAAATCATATATATAATAACCCGCAAATTGAATGATGCAGTTAATCCATCGAGACGGAATCTTAATGCAAATCGACTGTTATGCGCAGGTACGCAGGCTGTTCTTAAAATGTGAATGTGAAAACAGGACATTAGTCAATTTCTAGTGTACTGTTCTACATGCAGTAAGGAAGCTTTGGGTGCAATGCTACACTAAATATCAGCGCAATAACACCCGTGGTTCGCTAGTTAGAGCCAATGCTCGCAGGTTTCAACGCAATGCGTAACAAACAATTGTGTTGCGGGCTTTTCCCCTGCAATAATACTAGCAGTCGTAATATACGTAAAATACTCTTGAAAGCGGAGTTAAACCCCAAAACACCTCAGTCTCATCTATAATCCTGTCAGTTGGAAAATTTTGAATAAAATAGATCTTTGACAAAGATTACGCCTTATTTATGACTTACTAATAAAATTACTCCACACGAGATAAATGTTTTACATTGTTTTTCAATTGAACTGCCTAAAATAGAAATCGCATGAAGTTGAAAACTAATAGGATCATCTAAACATGTTGGCCGATTTACATTCCAAGTTCTGTTGAGCTAAGTCTTACAGTTTTTTAGTTGAACTACGGAAATGGGAATCTAATTTTTGTTTTTATAGAAACAGCCAAACATGATAATGCCAATAAGATGATAAACCCAAAAGACAAATCTACACATCCTGGCTGATAAAATACCAAATTTTGTTGAGCCAGGTCTTAAAATTATTAAACGATGTTAAATTTTGATTCTAATTCACGTTTCCACGGAAACCACCAAAAAGGAAACTCACAAAAAGTGTGAAACCTACGACTTTGTCACGATTAACTTGAAGATTTTTATTGCGCATCTTTTAAAAAACGTTTCACGTCGCTACGTGCATTTTGAAAAAAAAGTTTATTTCAAAATTTTGCGTCAAATTTGGCCTTTAATGCAATAACCGATTCGCCTTTCCCTAACAGCACAAAAAGTATAGCTATAAAAGCATCAGCCGTTTTTTGCTAAAAATGCTCCACAAAATCGGTGGAATATTTAAAAACACACCAATAACAATAAAGATTCAATGAAGAAAATACACATTTACCCATTCTGAATGATCCACATACCAAATTTCGTTGAGCCAGGTCTTAGAATTATTTAGTTTTTCTGGACACGATGTTTTGATGATTCTAATTTGCGATTCATTGGAAACCACAAAAAATAAAAATACCAAGAATAAAACCCTAAAAGGCACAAAGGATGACAGATCCATATAACTAGTTTCGTTGACCTACATGTAGGTCATAGGTCATATAATTTTTCGTTCTTCTCCGAAACGATATAGAGAGGGATGGGCGAACGGAGGAACGGGGAAGATTAACCTTTAGCTTGCTCGAATGGTTGAGGCTAACTCCCGCTGTCATCTGGATTAACTTCAGCCGAAGCGTCGTAAAATCAACAACATGACGGGTATTGAAATCTCTTAAAAACTATAAGAAAATTCCTAACAGAACTACACACACTTTTCGAGAAATCATTAGGCTATGTGATCATATAATGTTCATGATTCTGCACCCCAAAATAATAAAGTAACAATTAGTGGAAGTGAAAGATACTTTTTTTCATAAAAAATAGCAATATATGAAATCGAAATTGGTCCATTAAAAACGTTGAAACGAAATAATTCAATTACAAATTCTACATAAAAAGGCATTTTACGAATGCAGGGATGTCAATGAAAAAGCTTTACTTCAACTTGACTGCTCTTATAATCACAGCGGTAAATTATTTAGCATCGTTGGAACTCAGACGTTAATATAATAAGCAATATTTAGATAGAATAAAGTGCTTTTTATCGTTCCGCTTCGAGTGCGATTTTTCTTAAGAACCACACTACAAAACCTCTGATAATTTATGCTTTGAATCAAAATTATTCTTTACGACCCTGTTCATGTTTTGGGGCTAAAAAATTTATTGTTTTCAAATACGAAGGCATTTTAGAGCAGATGTCAAGAATTTTTTATAATTCAAAACAAAATGGCGGACTACACTTAACTGTAGGAATGTGAGAATGTCTTTGAAGTTAATGCTTCAAATGGTGACAAAGGTACATGTGGCAGATAGTAAGAAAGTCAAATTTTATGTGATAAAACGCAAATAATTGCATTAACGATTTTGTTCATATAAAATTTTGATTTAATGATAGATATGATAAGGCATGGATACTGAAATTTAAAAAAAGGTTCAGAACATGAACCAAAAAAGAAAAAAAAAGAGAACTAAAAAAATCAATATTGTAATTGAATCATTATGACATTTGGATTTATTGGCGAGGAACTCCTAATGATCGAAGCAGAACATAATTGTCATTTAAATGGATCTTTGATCGCAAAGGAAGACTACGTCGACAAGGGACGATGAAGGCAACGACAGTGTGACGTTGAAATGACGACTTGACAGGCTTTGGTGATGGTCGACCATTTTCTTTATTGGCGTGTGTGGTTACATGAAGAACTCGAGCCGGAGAACATGCACAAGTCAGTGTACACGTCAGGGCAACCCCATACCTGTCGTGTTACCAAGTTGAGTCCGACTCGAGTGGTGTACTATAGAAACTACATGATGTTGAGAGTGGACAGTCGGACAGCCGGCGAGTCCGTCTCCGGCCGTTGCCAAAGCTAATCTCTTGCAGCAGTGGACTGCACGAGACTTTATTAGCGTGCAGCACATGCGTGTACAATTTGGTTATGAAAGACGGGAACCTACGTGGAAGTTTAGAAGGAGAGGTTAAGCGGTCGAACGTGTAATTAGATAATTATTAGTTTTAAGTGAATCGAATGTTCTCGCCATCTGTGCCCGTGTACATGTGGCCTGACTGGCGAGTGCTTATAATAGAGAGAGGAATAATTTGAAGATAATTGTACATAGATTTCAAATGAATAATTTGGAATATAATTTCGTTAATATTTTACCAACAGATACACGATGACAGATCTATGGAAACATCATGGGTTTCTCAATATGAAATAGCATGCAGGTGGATGAATACAAAATACTTGATATGTTGGTGTTTCTTAATCATTGTATTTGCTTTACTCAAACTTAAGGAAACCTACTAAAAATTTCCATTAGAATTTTAAATTTTACAGTTGACAATAAAATACAATTGAAAATTGAAATAACAAAATGAATTTTTAAACACAACTGTGAGATTACAAGTGATCATGAATTGAACATCATATTTACTTTTGAATTTTCCAAATACTATACATTGTTTAAAATCACGCCATTTTCATCATTAAAAATGTAATTTTACGTTTGGCTTCAAGCTATCTAAAATTGTCTATTTTTAAAATTTAACTTTCAGACTCAGGTAACACCACCAGCACTGACAACTCCAACTTACCTACTCGACCAACATTTTGATATATTTATTTTAGAATATAATAATATGTAAATGACCTTTATAAAATTGAAATATGTATCCTCACTTGATGAAGTACAATGTAATTATCTGTAAGAAGGATGTTAATTATTTTAGCTGAAATAAAGATTTCATATTATCAAACATCAAACATTTTAATGAAAAACCCATGTTAATATTTTTAATCATGCTGACCTGAAATTGAAAGTTATTAATTGAAATCCATGAAAATATATTTTTTCTTGAATAAAACAGTAAAATTATTTGATTTGTTTAAGAAATTAAAATTCATTTATCAATCTTATTACAAGTGCGAGGGAAGTCATCTTGTACACCTGACTGCTAATCAGTGTTCCTACTCATGGAGGTCGGCTGAACACTTCACCTCATAGTTGATAAGGGTGTGATACGTCTCGAAACCTATGCACTAGACAGAGTGGTTTCGCAGTTCTTGCAGAGGAAGGCAGTCGTGTGGCGCTTGGCATGTCTGTCTGGACAAACAATACACTCAGAATATGCAAACCTCCCAGTGTTGGTCTTCTTTGCCTTCCCTAGTAAGTGGCACTCTGTCAGTCGTTCTCCACCCGGACTCTAACTGAGCCAAACAGTAGTCCTGTTGCAAGGTTGAGCCTGAATCTTTCTGCGTTGAACTTCTGTCTGCATGTCTCACCTTGAAGATGATTACAGCGTTGCTGAAACAGATCTCCAGCAGATATAAAATCACTTTTTTCCACCACTTACAGCATCTGTGAAGGATCTGGTAGGACTGGAGCTGCTTGTCGGCTCGGTTAAATCCACCCATGTGCTGTATCAGTGGATGGCCTTTGGTTTGCTGAGCGGTAAGGTAGTGTCTGGGTTAGAACCTCCTTCCTGAAACAAGTCCCATTGTGTACTGTCGTTAACAAGTTTACCTTCCTTCTGTGAGTCCAGGTGATGTAGAGGAGGCTTTCACGGTCCTGGGAGTGGTCGTCTCCAGCTCGAGGCTTGGCATCCTTCACTGCCTGAGGGATTACTTGTCAGTTTGATACCACATGCCCCTGTTTCGTTTTCAGCTAGCTTCTGAAACAGCTTGTGCGACGAGAAGAAGTTGTCAATATACACATGGAGGGGAAGGGTCAGGCCAATCTGAGACACTTTGATCCCCATAGTGCAATGCACCTCACCGCAAAATTGCAGGCCTGGGAGTACAGCAGTGCTGATAAAGAAGTCAAAAGTAAATAGTTTATGGCCGCTGCCGTCCCATAACGTTCCCTATCTAAATTAACCTTATTATTGTTACTGTTATTGAACTTTTCTTTTTAATGCCCCTCAAATTATATAAAACGGTTTTTCCTCCGCAAAATTGTGGGGGGGAGGGGGGGGGGGGGGGGGGTGGGGCATGTACATGTACAGCCCTTAGTTTGGGAAGTGAGAGTCCCCTGTTCATACGCCTATTTTATATCATGAATCAGACGATTGTACGTATTAATTGACCTAAATGTAGATTATCATGACAGCTAGTGCATACCAGAGAATAAACCTATTCACTTTAACCCTTTAAATTTAGTTTCAAATATACATCACCATTTTGATCGTGGAAAACATTTGATGCTATCAATTAGATAAAATTTACAAGGGATCTATAGAGGCCTCTATCCATTGTTGCATTACTCTGTAATCTTTTGAAGTTTTATATATTTGCATTATATATGACGTCGGCATAACTATAAGATTCGTCTTTAAAAGCGGCTTGAAACGTCAAATATTTGTTATATACGTGGCTATGGCATTTAGTCCTTTTTATTTGAAGGTAATGTTTGTTAGAAACAGCAGTCTCAATGTTTACTGTATTTGGTCAGATATAAAGTCAGGGTTATGTTTAACAATTAGTTACCAGCACAAGGGAGCGATGCTTCCTAAAATAATAATAAGAAACATAAATAAGGAAATTAAAGAATTTGTAATATCAATGATAAATACTGACCCTCCCCAAACGGGGACCAAACGGAGAGCATCTGTCAGGTCTCTAACCCTTGCCTCATTGACTGGTTTGAGTTTCCTAATGATGTTGTAATCCCTTTATTACAGTACTTATAAGGTCTTCAAAATGCTGTATTAATGAAAGTCTAAATTGTGACCTATATTTGGTCGTTCAAGAAGATAGTAAATCTAAAGGCTGCTCGAACTCCCTGATCAATGTTTGTCAAATGAATGTCTATCCATCATGTAAGAAACAAAATCTCAAGTATCATAAATTGGAACAGTTTCTTCTTCTTTTCTTTCTCTCTGAGCAATTCAAAAACAACATTTCTAAAGGCAAAGCCAAACGTATTTGGTAATCTATACATATTAGGAAGAGCCTTTTCGACAGTCGAAATTTTGGTATCAATTTACCAAGTCTGAAATTGAACCTTTATTTGTATTATTCACGAGCCAACCTCGATAATATAAAACTGGTGTGTATCTTAAATCTTGGCCTGCTTTTCAAGAGGAAAATTGATATTGTGTGCAACAGTCTTTGGGATAGTGTGCCAGTGCTGAAAGGAGGCAATCTCTAGATCTACCTGTCGACAGACTCGATATTCACACCTGGTATTACTAATTAAGTGATCTTTTGCTTTTCCATAGTGTTTCACAATTTCTAATTTTTGGATGATCAACCTCTTGGGTTGATATTCATAGCGTTTTTTATATGTACTTCAATTAAGCTTTTCCTATTCAATCTCTTTCCTACATTATGTCTAAAAAGATTTGACCAAATAACAATTATGTATCCATATAGCGCTTATATCTGCTGTTTTACAAAGTCATAGCGTTTTGTTCCAATTTTTGACAATTCATAAAACTAACAAAACATTTTCTTGATGGAATTTTAGTCGGTCCCAATACTAAGTAGCGCTGTAAAAGAGCTAGATAAAAGTTAAATCTCTGAAACAAATTATGATTTTAAATCAATTTTCAATATTTTGTGTGAAACGATTTGAAAACTGAATTTCTTTTCAGAGTAAGGCAACCAGACTTGCCAATATTTTCTAAACTTAAGACGGCTCCTTTAATGTATTGCCATTGGGTCTGGATGACAGACAATAGAGAGCGATAAGTACTGCTCCCTGACAGTGAAATATTGGAGGCTTCAATACAGTCTAGGTCTTCATTTAGCAAGTCTAGTTTTGAAAGTTTATAGTATGGCTTCCATATATCTTAACAAATATGAGAAATTTAGCCCAGAGTGTTGTTTGATTAGGAATTTTGTATATATATATATATATGTGATATGTTGTTGTAAGTCAAATGATCATATCAATTCAACCAGGCTATATTTAAAAAGTTTCTTCTTTGACAATAACATTTTCGTATTGTTTATAGCCAAATACTTAAAATCATTGTTAAAATTTGGCTTCATTCAAATTTGAGGTTAGCACCTAGTCTACAACTTTTACTAACCCGAAGAAGCTTGTTAAAAAACGTTTTGTTAATCTATTCACTTTATTTAAAAGACTGAATAGCTCACTCGGATGAATATGTTTAAAAAAGAGTTCATGTATTGCATCTGCCTCGTCTGGGCGTTATATGTGAAATACATTTTTGGAAACGTTAAGTGAACGCAACAAATTACAATCCTAGTCCTGCATCAGTTAAAACGAGACGATATTTTGTAAAGAAATCTGTATCAACATCAATATTAAGAATTATGTAAACCTTGAAGTTTTAAAAAACTATTAAGCATATAAGCACATCAGAGCATGAATTTACACTAGTTTGTACAATAAAAAGGATTCATTAACGTAGATATAAAGGGTCACTGCGAATCATATCTGTCTAAGTAAATGCGATGGTTAGTACCGAGCAAGAACATGTGGTCGTAATCAGTATGTTAGCATTTTAAATTGCCACCCACAGTTGCCCCCTACTGACAACTGCTTTGAATAGTTTGCTCCACGGAACAGCAGGATATCAAATTACGAGATAGAGCAATATAGCAAATGCTTAAACCGGATATGATGCAATAACATTCTCAAACTAATGTTATCGTTAAGGCTCTATTGTTGCAAATATGCGAAAGTGCACCCAATGAGTATTTCTTCACAGCGCTTAAGTTTTATCTTTTGAATATAAAACTTTTAATACCCGCTTAATACAATTTGATGCTTGCTCATGCTTATTGATTTCGATAGAATCTTAGTATGCTTGTGATATATGTGATGGTCATCTTTGTGATTGTAAATCTTTGGTGTAAAATATAAACCTTTTTGGTTCATATCATGCTTGTTTCTAGCACACAGATTTACCATGATAAACAAATTGCCCCACATTTTTCACTTTTTATATATCATAAAAACAGTGAAACAAAAGATGAATTGTTGAAACACACCAAAATATTTTCGATAAAAAACCCAAACATTATTTTAGAAATTGTTAAATTTGTTTTTTGAAAATTTACGCCTACAGAATTAAGTTTTGTAACGTCATAATGATAATATTTTCATGAGTATCTTTTTTTCGTTTTCAAAATATATTCAATAAACGTTCATTTATGTTAAACAAGTATTGTATTTTCCCAAAAATACGAATTTCTATATGTAGGACCAAGCGACATCAACCAAAAGCACTAAACTTCACTGTCGTGTACACGGTAAGGAGGGGACGTTCCAAGATGGCGACCAAAACAGTACGACAGAGATAGGTGTCTGATTCCATTGCTCGTTCCTCCTAATTGTCAAGGATTAAATGGTTAGATTTAACTGCAAATAGTCAGGATATGATTAAGGAATATTTTGGTGCAGCGTTTGGTTGCACAAACTTCAAGAAAAAAGCGTAATTGCCATATAAAGTTTATCGCACTTATATTTTCGAAGCGGGGATTACTACTCTAAAAGTGTTATTTCCTACCCTTAAGGATCTTGAATGTCATAGATATCGTCACACACAGTTGTTCTCGGTCGTAATAAAGATTTCTGTGCAATTGAAAGTGATTTGTTTGAGTAATTAATTAGTTATTGCCAAATTTAAAAAAATCAACAAGGCAGCGGAGGGACCCGGATTTAAATCGGCGGAGGGGACCCAGAGATAAAGGCTGATAGGGGACCTTTTTGGATGGGGAGTGGACATAATAGAGTATGGAGGGAACTCAATTTCAGATTTAAGAAGAAATAACAAGATTTTATGTAACTGTTACTGCATTCAATCATATTTGAATCTCTATGCATATTCTACGTATACGTTTATTTTATGGTCCTAGATGGGAATTACATAGCATTATCTATGCATTAATTGGCCAGAATTGACGCTTTTTGTCATTTTGAAGATATTATATCACTGCCATGTTTCCATTCCTGGTGTCTGACGGATATGAATTCCATGTTGCCTGTTAGCTTACTTCATTTCATCACCATTTTGCGTTTCAATAAGAATATCTAAAGGTATCATAACATAGCCGAAAAAAACTTCCCTGGCATTGTTAATAACTGGGAGGGGACCTTTTTGGATGGGGAGTGGACATAATAGAGTATGGAGGGAACTCAATTTCAGATTTAAGAAGAAATAACAAGATTTTATGTAACTGTTACTGCATTCAATCATATTTGAATCTCTATGCATATTCTACGTATACGTTTATTTTATGGTCCTAGATGGGAATTACATAGCATTTTAATGAATAAAAATACCGGTTATTCCGATAGCTCAAACAGCCTTTTTGGCGTATTACGTGCTTTCTATGTGGAATACCCCACTCGTTCAGAAACTACTTTATTTAGTAGGGATACATGAAGATATGGGTTCTGGACCAACGAAGACCAAACCGTATTTCCTCATTAACCTTAACACAAAAACTATTCCGCAGTTTTTCTCTGTAATGGTTAATGAAGAAATACTGTTACTACAGAACCCCCATTTATACCTACGGTATGTCAATATTATTAATAGATAACAGATTTAACCCTCCCGTTATCAATATCCAGTTAAGATGGGGTCCTCACTAGTTATAACATCGAGCTACTGGCAGTCCAGTAATGGCTAGGTTACTGCGACCGTATACCCACGCACTGAGCAGGGCACCGACAGCTGGAGGGAATCCTTACTCATTTCTACTTAATATTACACTAATTAGCGTAAACTGAGTATAGATTTTCAATCTGTCGAGTATATATCATAATTATAAATTAAGTGTATCAAAATTAAGAACATTAGTATACTTATATACAAGAGTATAAATTTCACCAGTCGTATCGATAGTTTTCATTGCCATGTGGATTAAGCGGCAGATTCTTGTTCCGAGCAGCGCGGATTCGAATCCGTTTTGACAAAGTTTGTTTTTTGAGAAATATTATTAATTTTCACTTAATTTAACGCTAATTAGGGTAAAATAAAGTAGAGATTTTCAATCTATTAAGTACATCTATCAATCCCTTCAAGCCTCCCCCCAGCCTCTAGAACGGCCTACCATAGCCTGCAAGTGTAAACTCCAATATAACTCCTGTGAACGGAAAAAAAGCTTGGTGGAATGTAATGTGTCGGGTAAGAGCTACTACATTGGCACATGAGAGCACTATGATGTTCCAGACGTTAAATCATACAGCTGTGATGGTACAACCCCTGCCCTCTACTCCCTGGGGAAATGGTTGCACAACTTCGTTACTCCCCATGGGAGGACTGACTGAAAAGCCAGGATGGGAGGTTTTGCTAAAATGCATAGCGAAAAATCAATAAATTTTATAAGCTGTTGGGTGATCTGTAAAAAGTACTAATTTTGAGTATTTGTTTTGGTTCATCTGTGTTCTGACATGGTCTCTCTCTGCTTTAGTTTCAATGACATAATCCTCACGTAAACAATCATCAAACGTATCTTTGTCCTTACACTTAAATAATTAAATCCACCTTGCTCTCTAAAGTTTTTGAGTATAGAGTTAGATCTATATGTCTGTGAAAGAATCCACATACTATGGCCCGTATGCCACCCATAGGAAGCTAGTTTCGGCAACTCATCCTTCTTTTTTGTGAGGTCTTTCTCTACACTCCAATCATCAATAAGGAATAAGGTGCAAAAATGTCAAACCTTCATTCAACGATCCCTAAGAATTGTACATGCTTTTGGATCTGCATTTATCCACAATCTAGATTTATATGTTTCATTATCTTTATGGTTGGACATAATATTACTGTGTTCAAATTTTTCATAGTAATAGCTCTCGATTAAATCCAATATAAATCTTGTATTACCGCAACCGGTCTGTACACAAATTTTAGGACAATGCGGATCTAATAACACCATCCTTTATTATTTAAGATTAAACCTTTATATATAAAAATGTTGGATATTTCATTAATGATTATTAGTGATTTTAGGTGTCCGCTTTGTACTCCTCAGTGTATTTATGTTCTTGCTATTTCTTGCTTTAAACACAAGAGCTCTTTTTTAAAACTTGGATATCAACGAAGTTTGAGGTGAAATTGACAAATACCCTGCTCATTTCGAACAATTTCATTGTGAAAGTCTTCACCCTGAGCTAGTTAAGTTAAGAGAGCTGATAGGAGCTTATCTAGGTGGAGGGAAATATGTTGATAATAAAATTTCTACAGGGAGAATGACAGATGAAGAAGTATTAATAGAATACGACAAATATGAACGTAGGTTAGGTGCTAATATGGTTAAGACATTAGAAAAATCTTTGCTACTTTTAAAAGCTACTGCTGTAAGCTACTTCTTAGATATCCCTTTCGAAAGTAAAAGACAGCTAATTGATAATCTTAATGAAGAACCTTTTATTGATAATGCTATAAACAAAACGGGTACGGGATGTTCCTAGCACCGCTTAAAACTTTTATAACAACTGCTAAGTATTGTAATTTTAAAGGTAAAAGTTAAGATAATAAAGATGTCGGAATCAGAGAAAATCCCTCCATTGGAACCATTACAAACACTGGAACCCAGTCAAGAAAAGCCTCCAAAACATAGTTACAAAAATCCTAAAAAGGTAGCTGCTGGTACGACTACTTGAACAACTTAATTCACAGCTGAGTGCACAACCGTATGTACAGTTGAATGCGTCACAAAAAACTCAATCAACCATTTCATGAGACATGGACCTAGAGTTCTGAGTTTTTATTGTTACACTGAACATGGCAGCCATACCAAATACCGGATGGATCGTTGGCTTCTCCTGCAGCACACTCGATGAAATCTCCAAGATGCATGATGTTTTGGTATTGTATGACGAGGATTCTTCATGATGACATTCCTTGATGGTAGGTTGGCAGTTTCTCAATGATCTTCAGCATCCGCAATTGGCTATCCACTTCAGAAATCATATTCATGGCTAACAATGTATCATCATCATCAACATCATCAGAATACATTGGCAGTAACTTACAAACTAGCGTTATCAAGGAGTACAGCCAAATTCGAATGAGTGTTGGGTTTAATATGAAATTAAAGACTTGTTTTTTTAGATGTTGCTGCCCCCTACATGTTTAACTTTTGGATTGTAATTGAAGGAGAGACAATCAACCACAAACCCTATTTTACGTATTATTCTTACTAAATGTTTATCGGTTATTACATCTTCAGACTCTCCTGGTTTGGATAAGTTTTCAGTTTGAATATTTAAGCGCTACAGCAGACCGATTTTCGATCACAGTCACGACTTCATTCATCGACAATTTAATGGGTTGATTAGCATTTTCTAAATTAAACCATTTCAATTGAGGGTTTTATGTGTACAAAACTACACAACGTGTATCTACTTGATTACAGTGAGTTTATTTATGCCGGACTTGGGGTTCTAAATTTGAAAAAACAAGGTCATATGACCGCCAGGATTACTTTATCAATTTATCATTGCGCATTAATGAAACTACCATTGCATGCAGTTTTCACAAATAAGTTTTTAAAGGTGCTTAGATAAGACTTAATATTCATAATTGAGTTTAATGTTTGATTTGAACAGTATATTGAAAACATGATTTGAATACTTTTCAAAACGTTTCTGAGAATTTCTTTTTGTTAGTGATCTTACATGAGTGCAGCTGCATTTACACATTTATTTAGAGCCTGTTTCATAGAAGGCAAATAAATTGTGTTGCGGTAATTTGTTTCAATTAAGTTAGGAAATTAAGAAATAGATTTTATAATGTGCACGAGCATTGGTCACTGTTCTAATTGTTGTTTTTTAGTCAAGAGAGCATGGAGAAACTAAAAAGTACCACTATATTGCAATACGCTTTTCTGTATGTTTCCTGGAAATAATGAGCGATATCCATCCTTGATGATTACTAAATATTCGTATTAAACAGCTCTGGTTAACTCATCAATGTTTTCATCCAGATTTGAGAATCAACAAACCGTTCAAACAAGGAATTATTCATGTTTAAAGATATCTGCCAAGGTAATGAATTCGTACACTTACAGAACTCAATGCAAAAAACAATGTTAAAGGCACAGTACTTGAGAACGGGGATCATTCAAATTCCAGAGTACTCAACCTTTAGAAATTCGCCAATATGTTCCACTTAGAATGATATAATTAAGCCTTAGAAGGATCAAGATTGTTTTACGATAATCATATCGATGTTGCAAGAAGTTTCCCAAAGGCAAGTCTTAATTCGAATAGTGAACTTAATGACCATATCAATTAGAAGACGGTATTTTAGGAATATAGACAATCCACAAAAGACACAAAGCTGATGGAATTCCAATACGAATTTATTCATATAGTGATCTATGCTAGACGAGAATTGTTGAAAATTAAACTAGTTGATAATGATGTATGCTCATCTTGTGGTTCAAGTGAGAATATTTACCATGTATATATTGAATGACCAACCGTTAGTGTTCTGGAACGAATTTAGAGACTTTATTAAGATTGTCCTTGATAAAACTCCTGATCTCTCAAGCTAACATACATTTTTCTGTACCGCAAATAACCACTTGTTTAATCATATAATATTGTTAGCTTCGTTAAATCTTTGTTTTGAACATTAAACGTGTACAAATTGTATCAAAATATTCAAAGATATTATGAAAGATGTTTTTCACATTGAAAGATAAATCGCTAGAAAAAATCAACATTAGTTATTTTGAGAAGAAGTGGAAGATTCTTAAGACTAATATGTAAATACTGTTTCCGATTGAACTGTCTATAGCAATATTACCTATATAACTATTATATAGTTTTATATGTGTCACTATGTTGATTGCAAATCATGCCACACCAGAGGTACTTGTCCTGTTATGTACAAAACATAGGTGATTGTATCCAAATGAAGTGAATAAACAAAATCAATCTCAAACCAAGTATAGTAACCAGCACATTTTTATAAGCAGAAAGTCAAGGAATCAGAGGTGGGACAGCCGTGACCGTGGAACAGCATTCATTTATGCCTATCAGGCAGCGCAGAAAATCAGCATGATTGTCAAGCACCAATGTGTTAATGCAAACATGTAGGTCACAACGAGAGAGAAACGTCATTCTTTTAACGTCACACCCAATCAGCGCCTTTGGCGCTTGCTAAAATTTAAGGCAGAAAAAGGGCACAGTTCAAAGGTTGGAATGCTTTCTTTGTAGGCCTATCTTCATTTAGCTTCTGACAGTTTGACAGTCTTCCAAACCCCATTTGTGATTTTCGGCAACCCATCATATCTCAGTTTATTTCTAGAAAAACTTTCATTCCCTTGACCATTATGAAACTTTCAATACCCGACCTATAAACCTTTAGTGACGTCACTCTATTGTTCTGTGAGGCCAATATACAGTTTAATTTCCTTCCCCTCACATAACAAGGGTATTGCTTACGTCATGCACTTCAATTTCAGGTCATTATCAACATTTGATTTTTCAATAAATTCTTATTAAATGAAGAAATTCTAGGTTAAAGTCAAAGTATTAACTAACCTTACTTCGCTTGTGAAAACTATCAAACATAGAACATGGAGAACATCAACCATGGACCCTGATTTCTGTTTGTTGGACATTCTGTACTTATTCTGCCTTCCCGTTATCAGTCGAATCAATGTATGCTCAGAAGCTGAGGCAAAATATTTGTCCTGTAGTGAGATAACCGTTGATTGCCGTAATGATTAAAAGTAGGTTGGGAGTGTTTTCATTAATCTCTCTTTTTAATATAGCAAAAGTAAGACATTTTATTTTTTCAGTCTATCTATATGGATGAATAATTAATTAAAATCATTTCTTTTAAAAGCAGGGAATTACAAAAACATAAACATGTCAATGGATTGTACTAATATACTGATAGCACTTATTAGTTATTGATACTTCAAACATGGCATACATGTATAGTAACTTAACTAAAACAATTGAACATCCCAAATGATAGGTATATGGAGATATAATTCTTATTTATGAAGTGTACCTCGACGAGTCTATAAATGGAACAAGACCAAGAATTGATTTATTTCACATTTTATTTATTTATCGCTGTTTGTGTGCACAATTTCCGATATTTCGAAACGATGGTTTGCAAGAAATATCTTCATTGAATTCGAATTAAAGATGATTGCTTTATAAAGTATTCCCTTTCTCCCTATTGGGGTAGGTCTTCTCATGGCCTGTTAACAAAGCCCACAAGACAGCGCACGGAGATAGCACTTCAATGTATTTCTATTTCGTTTTTGTTATTAGTTAATGAGTGAAAAGCATTGAACAAAAGGAAAGTCACATGTTGTGAAGCAAGTATATCTATCAAATTCTATTTAAAATTCATCAACTTTTAAATTATACCACATTAAGTTGTTTGAAATAATCTTTGCATAACAATGTCTCTGATTTGAAAACAATTGCTTCTTCCATTTACTTAGATTGATGGTTATCATGCTAGGAACACATTTCTAATGTACATGGCCAGCACATGAATAAAGGATAATACATAGTGTATCCAGAAAAATCTTTAACATTGATACTATTTTGATTGCTTTTTAAAAAAAATTGACTCTCCGTTTAAAAATAGCAAACATCTGCTTTCGCGTGTGCTTTGCACCCTTGAAATGCATTCTTGAATGATTACCTTCAGGACATTTCTTTGGCACACATGAAAATTTGATGAACACATGTTGAAATCTACTAAAACAAAGAACATGTTGTGTTAGAAGGTTTTGATATTGATTTGATACATGAATCAGCTGATACAAATCCTAAACAAGAATTGCGATTCATTACGTCAGTCGTAAAAAATTTGTGTACATATCAATTAGCATGCGTAGTTTATTTTTTAAACATGTTTGTAAATATCGACAATTTGTTAGATTAATTGAACGCACAACATATGCCATTACGTTTGTAATTGAATTGTTTTAGGAACTGTTGCTCATAATGTCCAAATTTCAAAACTTATTCCTATCAGAAGGTCAAATTCATTAAAAACATGTTAATGTACGACAGATGTCGTTAACACATCATTTAAGCAGTGGTGCACTTGTTGACACTTGAGTGATTCCGTGAAGGAATTGGCCTGCATTGCACCCGTGGGGGGTCACTAACCGAGGAGAAGCTGTGTGGCAGCTAGGTTTTATGTAACAGGGTGTTCGCGCGAGTATAAGTTTGTGCAGGTGTTGGGGAGGGGAGCTGGCGAGTGTTCAACCTTTACCTGAATGTAAGAGACGCGAAGACGTACAGAGGTGTGCCTCACACGGTTTGGCTTCCATAGTGTACACTCCTAGCTCTCTCCGTGAGCTCTTTGACTGATAGTTTTACGTATGTGCCAACCTATTGCAGTTGCCCCCCTTTTAATGTAAATACATACACGTGACAGAAACATTTAAAGCATTTGATGTACTCCCTTTTGGAGTTATCAGAGCCTGCTTTCCTTGATACTGTTCAGTCTTGATGGGTCCGGCCTGTTTCACACATTCACTTAACATTCACCGCCAACAACAATCCATCGCAGTTGAACTCGTCACTTAATCGAAATGCGCAGAAGAAGGTAAGATTTAATTCAGCTTTCCTTCGCATTTATTTTTGTATGTGAAAGACCCTTTTTGCTCTACGGTCCTCACGGCAAAACATGTGTTCATGTGTGTGACTTTACTAGTGCATCTGCTATGTGTCTGTTGCTTCAACATGGTCAATGGGAATGCTTGTAAATAGACTCGCTGAATTGTATTTTAAAAAGTCAATTTTGCAAAAGGTTTTTATCAGAAATGTAGTGTTCTTGATAAAAGTATCGTTACGAAATGTTAACAAATGTTTTTTTCGGATATGTATGGAATTCATCTAGATCAACACCACCAGGTTATCATCCCCCTAGAGACCGCCTTGCTTCTAGTAATCACCCCCCCCCCCCCCCCCCCCCCCCCCCCCTCCTTTCGATCCTGTCCAGTAATAGTGCACCAAAAGACTGCAAGACGGACATCCATGTGTGCGATCCGACCGGGAGGAGGGAGAGAGGGGTGATGATTGCATCCTCCCGCTCTACTCCCACACTCCACCCAACACTCACGGCGTCATGTGGAGGAGCGCTCGTCACACCCAACGCTTGCCACACATGAAAGTGCGGGAATTTGTCTTGTAGTAACCTTCAAGGGATGTTTCATAGACTAAATTTATGGCAGGCTACCTTACCTCATCTTGACCAAATCAATCGCTTTGAAATTACGCAGACAAATAAAGGATGAAGAAGCACCAATGACGGACAGTTGTTGAATGAAAGGCATTGAAGGAAGATGAGTTCTTTATGACTGCAGAATCATTCGGTGTGTTTTATAGAGTTTATCAAGCTTTTGTTTGAACATTCCTTGAACAATTATAGAAAACATAACTTAATAATAATTACTAAATACAGGAAAGCAAAGCATCCTACTTATTTTATCCGGTCTAGGGTAAGGATGACTAAGAACACTGGCCGTTGGTCAGCAACCTTAAACTATCAATTATTTACTGGTTTCCGAGGCTATACGTAAGGTTTAATCGCCTTATGTGTTCACATGAGGGTGGATGATGCTATGTGTAGTAAAACATGAACCAGCTTTGTTTGTTTCGTGTACTTTTTGTTGTTGACAAGGATTACTCTTGGGCCAATCACCTGGGTATGTAGGGCTATATGAATGTTTGGTCTCGGAAGTGTGTACATGAACAGAGTTGGCATGGTCCTGCTGGTCCGTGCATCCTTCTGCACTGCGCAACTTTACGTGGAGCGCTCGGTGCACACTGCTCTCAGAAACTCTTTCAGTTCATTACAAAAAACAGAGATACAACTTTGAAAACATTATGCATTATATCTGGTTTCAAAACAACTAAATATCAGGAAAATAAGGTCAAGCCTGGATTAGGTTGCAGGTAAACATTGGCATGAGGGGAGTGGAAGGAATGTGAGAGTGGGCAGAACGCCGAGTAGGTCTGTAGGACTGCACTTGGAATCAGCTGCGCTCCCAACCCTCATACTCTGACGCACTCATGTACTTGTGTAACATAGACAGTAGTTCATTATAATATTCAGTTTTACTTCACCCGAGCTCGAGCCATGAAAAGCAAATTTAGATTTGCGCCTTCAGACTCTTATTTAATTCCTTAAATAATAGATTATTTTTTAAAGAATAGATAAGTATGAGATCTGAAAGGTCAGATATATTTATGTCACTACCCTTTGTCTGTCGTACTCTCTTTGTAAACTTTTCACATTTTCGAATTCTACTCCAAAACTGCTGCACCGAATAACCTGACATTTCCTGGGGATGTATCTTGTTCTTAGCTGATCTGATCTGATTTGGGCGTGGCAGGGTGTCCGTCCTCAAATTTTCTTTCCCCTACTTGCATGAGACCATTTATGCTTTTATTCTCAGATTTTGAAACTACTTTCTTAAATTTAGGACTGAGACAAAATAGACAAAAAATAGGTAAAGTAGAGACCTGGCAGGGGTGCAACCTAAGGATGGTTAACCAAACCAAACTAGTTGGAAAAGGAAGCTAAATTTTCAGAATAACTTCTTTTTTTACATATTAGGCAACCTTTCACAAAGCACTAAGGCGATCGTAAGTCACTAAAGTAACCTAAGTGCAATGGTAGAGAATGGGAGATAAGGTCAACCTTAGTAAAGGTTGCTTTTTGAAAGGGACCCTCGGTCTTGATCTCCCTCAAATAATTTTTAATATTGGCGGGGCAGGATGTACATACTCAAATTTCTTTCGTCTTTTCTAAAACAAATAATTAATATTAGGGTTTTAAGATTTGAAACAAAATATAATCTTCATAGGGCGGGGACCATCAGCTATGATAGTTCCATTGTCTTATTCTCAAAAATAAGGGCGTCGGAGAGGTGTAACTTTAGTCTGGTTAGCTTTGTTTTGGACCCGGTGAGCGGTTTGTTTGAGCGGTAGTGTTGAGCTCTTAAAATGTTGAATAAACTATGTTGTAGGTGATTAATTTTCAAAACATATGAGGCTGGAACTAGGAGAGCGTAACCTGTGTGGTGGCTGATGTTTGTTTTAATTTTTTTAAACAATGAATTTAGACATACAAAAAGTATTTCGATTGTTTTCATCTCTTGTTTTTGGCATTATTCATTTAATGTTTTAAATTGTGGCCCTCGAGCAGTGGACTTTTCAATTTGATATTGACATTCTGTCTTACGAAATCAACTCCCTATAGTTTTTGTTCCTTATTCATGACTTTGTATACAAAGTAATGAAAATTAGATAATTAGAGTGATGGTTATGAATGATTTTTTAAGAGTCTTTGCCATACAACATATGTACAGCATATCAACTAATAATTCCTTAACGTTTAAATAACCAGTTTAAACCTATAGCCTTTGCTTAAATTGTCTCCTTTAAAGTAACAGGTCAAGATCAAAGTCACATGCAATTCTGTTATCACCCTTCGACTTATTTTGTCATCGTTTTAAAGCTTCAGCTATGCAACTGTCAAATGAGGTATCACTTTATTGACCTTGCTTTCGAAAAGAAGATGGTTCTCTTAAAAGGTCAATGTACACGTGGTAGCCATGCATTGTTGCCTATTTTTGTTTGTTGTGATGACTGCTTTTGGATATTTGATTATATTGATACACAAAAGTATATGATAGCTCACTGGCAACCTTAAAATGTTTCCTTAAATTTGTATCTTAATTTCAAAAAATTGAAATGAATGATTCTCTATTTCAAAACAAGTATTTCGTTAATTAAACCATCTAGGCATAATAATACGTAAGGATTATCTATCCGATGAATGATATGGAAGTTGCTTATGAGAGACATGACCTTTTAACATCAAGCCGAAAGATAACTGTTATTGTAAAAACAAACAAACGAATTTTGTCTTCTGTTCCATAAGCAAGAAGAACCGATAACGGACTTGGGGAGGAATTATATTACAGCAAGCTAGTTGTAACTAGACTGCCTTGTGAACAGACTCATGTTTCAAGTCTTTTATGCAGGTGTATGTTGGCCATCGGCCCATAATACAGTGGGATCATACAGTCATCAAGCGGCTATTACGCAGTTTAGTTGCATAATAAACATACATAGCCAGGTTTCTTAATACAGAAACATTTTCTACAGACATCAAGGTATTAAACTTATGCAAAGAATAGTTGTAATAGTTAACAGGTATATATGACGTGCGAAGATGATCGTAGGTAGGGCAAAGCAAAACAAAATGATATTCATCCTCAATATTAGTATCAGTACACATTTGATCTAACCTTGGCTTATTGGCTCTACCAGTTTCAATTTTTATTTGATGCGAGTTGCATCGAAACTTTGCAAGAGCAACACGGATTTTTTTTACATCAATATAACTCATATACTTTTCCAATTTACCTATTTATATAGCGAATATGTATGCGTTTTTGAGCTAACAGTTAATGATTCATGCCAGCCTTGGACATACCCTGTGCCCTAGCCATAAATTCAGAAATGAAAGCGTCAAAATGAGTTGTGTACTATCTCTCCTATACGTAACCGATTCCCATACAATTACAGACTCCTTATGGACGATTGTATGGTGATTGTAATTTGTAGATTTAAGACCCTGTAACCCCTAGCAAAGACCATAGGACATGCCTTAAAAACCCTTTTTTAAATTTTCGTCTCCGGAAACAGGAGGCCAAGAAAGCTGAGATTTTGTGTACAGACTCCTTAGCTTGTTAGGGAATTTAATTTTGGATTTTGTTAACCAGTGACACCTAATTAGGGGCACAGTGGCCTCGCCAAAAAATAACTATTTTCATATTCTTGTCAAGAGGTAAAAGACTTTGGAAAAATGAAACCTTGTGTGCAGACTCCTTAGCTGGTTCGGATTCTAATTTATAGATTTGGTGACCTTGTGACCCCTAACAATGGCCACAGAGGCCAGGTCCGAACGAAAGGACAGGCGGAAGGCAATAAAGCTCCCACTACGTCCTAGTGGGGGTAGAGGTATCTTTGAAGGTTATATTCATTACCATGATTTGCTTAGAGCAGTTTTGAAACAAAAATGGGAGCTAGCTTCATAATTATTGTTTATTTTTCACATGGGGCCGGGGTTACTTGTGAA
Organism: Phorcus lineatus; assembly: GCA_921293015.1. Taxonomy (NCBI): domain Eukaryota; kingdom Metazoa; phylum Mollusca; class Gastropoda; order Trochida; family Trochidae; genus Phorcus; species Phorcus lineatus. The sequence continues at coordinate 16,697,792 of OV121095.1, read as the reverse complement.
TCTGTCTTGCTTGTTTGTTCTTTTCACAATATATAGCCTTGTATTGTTACATGGAGAATACTTAACGAACGGTAATGTGATCACATTTTTTTGCAACGAGTGAATAGAATTGGGCATCATATTGATACCCAATTCCATTCACGAGTTGCATTAAAATGTTATCACAATATCATGAGTTTAGTATTTTATTTATCAACCCCAATATATCAATATATTTTCTTAAATAAATCGCCAAAACAACAGTCAGCTGATCGCGAGACCTGCGTATGAATATCAATCAGTCAAACAAAACACAGAACAAAATAATACAAAATCTACATAAGTGACTCACCTAAAAACATATTAAAAAAATCATTTTGGTGAAAAAGTATTTCATTTTTAGAATCATCCTTGATATAACAAACGCTAACAAGCAACGAAAAATGTCAACACATTGTGCACTCGATACGTGACGTCATCGGAATGTGACTTCTTTCAAGACAACGCTTGTTATCTAATGAGTGATTTCATGAGTAATAAATTATAATACTGTAAGTGTAGTTGTGTGACCTTGTGACCTTAATATATACATAAGTATTCCATGGCATAAAAAACATTATATATGTTGGTCTTTTTGTTGTTTTATTTGCTTTGTTACACAAATTTAATTCATTACTTCTCTTTTGGTTGAATGAATTGACAAAATGCCATTGAATTATAGGGTTTGAACACTGTTTTAATGTTTCCAAAATTTACCATCAGATAATAAAATACCAAATAAGTTCAAATAGAAACTTGTAACAGGTTAACATTAGGGTACAAACCAGTTAATTTAAGTTAATGTGTCGACTATTAGGGCGCCTTTACCTCATATATAGGTATTTCACAATTAATTTCGAGTATGTCACTGAGTGTAACATTTTGGTTCTTAATATACCACTGTCTGACAAAGAACAAGCGCGCATTTGATGAAAAAAACAACATCCAAGATAAAGCTGTTCATCAGTGCGATGAGTGTGGGGAGTGTTGCAAGGGCGTCACAAATTACTGTCGAAATTAGCCTCTTCATTGATTATTTGTGATTTAGATATTAATCAATCGATGAATGTAGTTATCTCTACATGTATTTTGTTGCGAATTGATAGAGCCGAGTTTATTGTTCGTCATGGCACAGACCAAGATGGCAGATCGAAAGCCGATAGTAGTTGCTCTCCGATAAACATAACCTCATGAGGTCTTCAGCCATTAAAATTAAAGGCCAATTTCCCAGAGGCTTCCTTCTTATTCTAAAATGAAAGTATCGTATTGAGAATCTATTTTCAGAGCCTGAGTGTTTGTCTATTTATATGTTGCAGCTTCTGCTGGATTGTGCTGCTAGGACTCCTCAACACCCTGCTACACGGCAACGGTAGGTTTCTCTCTAACCTTACAACACTAATGTCACAAAAGGAAGATATCAATCAACAATCATGACGTAATTTCAAACAAAGACATTCAATAGGTTACTAACTACCTTAGTTCTGAGTTGTAAAGGAAACTATGGTAATAATTGACTTTCTTCTAACATTGCCTAAGTTAGGTTAACCACACACTTAAAATCTTTTAATGATGATAATTGATATTACCTTGCTTGGGCCCCCTGACTAATGCATGCAAGAAGTGTGTATCATCACAAGATGTGTACTACCTCGGGATATAGAAAATATTACCCCGTTCTGTAAAAAATAAACAATAGGACGGACAAGCGCCGTTTTGTCAAAGTGACTCGAAATCACGACCAAGCTTCATTCGTGGCATGCATTGGTACATCTCAAAACCTACACAATGTCATCTGTAATTACTTCCCGCGGATTCTTCATTAAGTTTCATACTTAGCCTAGATCGGTAACCATTCTAGTTCATGAGCTTACTTTTGCAAAAATTCTCGACGAAACATCGGTTTGACATGAATATTTGATAATTATATCGCATGACAGCTACGCTAGACGTGACGTCAACTGAAATTGAAATTGCAAATCACTATGCGAATTGATTCTATTTATAAAGGTCAGAATTAATAGCGACAAACTGTTCATCAGGTAAGTATGATGATTTATCATTATTTTTTCATCTTCTATATTCGATGGTCTCACTGTGAACAACGTCTGTTACGTATAAATTTGGACTTAAACTTGTACATCTTGTTTCATAAGATAAATTGTGTGGTTTCTAATGTCTTGACACTCCCATATCGTAATTTTTTTTTCCAACATAGTCTCCACTGACATCGATACATTTGGACCCGCGATGTTCCAGTTTCCCTTGGCCATTCTCGTAGATTTCCGCATCCTGGGTCTCTCCAGGGCAACAATCAAGCTGTTGTTATCTGGATCGAGCAAAAAGTTCCTTTGCAATGACCAGGCCTTTCTGTTTCTGAACACCAGTTCACATTTTTGCACCAATCTTGCCGACAGGCTGCGAAGAATATCTGCCAATACTGTGCATTCCGACCCAAAATAATACTAAGTGTCTCAGCAATGTGTTAAATGGTCACACATCTGTATGCAAGCAACATGTCTTGAAAAACATCAACTCGAACATCACAGGTTTAGGTGCTTGGCCGACCAGACCTGGCATTATCTTCAACACTGTGCCGGCCAAGTTTAAATTCAGCAATATATTTGGCAACTGTTGGGAATGCAAGGGAGTCTTCGCCAAATGTATCGACCATGTCTTCTTCGATTTAAAGTGCAGAGATCACTTTCCTGAACAAATACTTGATGACTGCACGCTTTCCAATATAATTTTCCCCAGTTTCTTCACCCCTATACACTTTGTAATGTGATATCTCGAAAACTACTCTACGGATGGATGCAATATTTTGTAACTAGCTTCTGAAAAGATTGCTTTCCATGTTGATATATGTAGAAGTTGATTGTTACATCATGCTTATTATACGAACTTATTAAGTTTTACCTTGAATTATTTAAATGTGTTTACACTAATATGGCCGCATGCTTAATTCTCTAGGAACGAGAAACTTTATTCTACGACTACGAATCTTATAGGAATTTGGTTTTAGTTATATTGATAAACTTGCAAAACTGCATCTTCAAAAACAGAATTTTTTAATTAGTACATATACATATTCTCAAGATGCGTCTGAAAAGGACAACCTCCAAAACAGGACATATACGGAATATAAATACTTTATCAATCTAACATTGCACAGTCTAGTACAATGCTATCACACCATTAATTCTTCCATATCTTGCATAGTGTCAGATGAGACATTATTTGTTTTGTTCAAAATTCATTTGAACCATGAGTAGAAACTTGAATTATATTATTGATCAAGTGCATTTCGTTTGTCATGTCAGAAAGGTTAGAACTAGTATTGCCAGACAGATAAGAGACACTGGGTTTTTTATTTCATTGTACATGAAATGAAGACCTATTTACGAAAGTATGTTTATCACTTTACATTTGGGGTCATGCTGTCTAAAAGTTTGTTGCTGATTCTAAGATTCACACTGATCCGAATTTGGTTGCTGAGATTCTAATGTGCTGGGATAACCAGTGGTAGTTAGGTGGCTCACTGACTTGTCGGTATGATATATGCGTCAGCGCTTCTTTATTAACTTTTCATTGCAGTTGAGCTACCATTAGTTATATGATCCATATGGAATTGATCGTGAAAAAGAGAATGCTAATGTAATCGAAACAAAACTTATATTTTCATGAAATGCACGAGCCAGTTATGATGAAATAGCCTGTATTGTAATTTCAATACACGAGTAAGAAAAACTATTTGATGATTTGATAAAGAGAATAATATATCTATTACACTACAGATTCTTGACTAAGTGTTACTGAAATTAAACTACAAGTTAATCTAGATGAGCGTATCGTCTTGAGTTTTAATGGTTAATTAATATCCGGACAAAAGTTAAGCTGTTGAATGCTCGTTTCAAACTGATACAGGAGATGGAGACTTTTGTAAAACCTGTCATTTCTTTATAGTGCAGACCTGTCATAACAAAAAAATGTAAACTATAAGGTATTGATATTGTTTTAACCTTCATTTATGATACGAAACGATTTGTAAAATAAGGGTATTTTGTGATAAAGTTTTCTTTTGTAACTTGACTGCTTACTTTTCCTTTTCCTGTTTAGTTTCTGTCATCTTTATTTTGTACATTCCAATCAGAATACAAACTTGTTGCGCCTAAAACGATGTTTTTGTGAATATACTATGATTAAACCCAATGATATAATATGAAATAGCTCCAAATATTATCGCTTTCGTATTTTTTTACTATTTAACAGTACTTATTATTTGTGATTTGAAATTATACATGTTGATTAAAGAGTCATTTTTCATATAATTAGTAACTATTAGTTATTGCATTCATGGTATTAATGATAAAATCCGTGGTATTGCATGTAAATGACACCGAGTACAAAAAGGCCTACTAAAAGAACTAGTGAAACTTTAATGTCTAATGTTTTTAATGTCTAATGTTTCCAAGCTCCTAGGTAATCAGTAACCCGTGAAATAGCTCTATAGAGTTGCAAGAAGTTGATAGGTTTTTTAAAATTTTACATGCTTACTTGCTTTAGAAAACGATGTCGTACTGATTTACAGAACGATAAAGATGCTTTTAAATACAATGCACAACTCAAGAGAGGAATTAAACATTATTGAAAAGACTTGTATCTTATAAACATGAAATGTTTATCGAAGAACCTCTGAGGTTTGCTGACTGCTTCCTGTATGCGTGCGTGTAAACCCGGCCTACGCCGCTTACGTGTGCGTTGTATACAACGCATAAATAATTCAAGTATAGCCAAATTCGCAATTAATCCATTTCGGTTTGAAATTTTTTCAGTTTATTAATGTTCTTGTCTTTGGTAAATTTAATTGTAATAAAAAGCAATGGTGTATGACGAAAGGTTCACTTGTGTATGGCGAAATAACGGTGTTTGTTAAGTAATCACTGATATATGTTGAAGGGATGGGTTTTAGCTGATGTTTCGTTAAAATGATTGCTGATGGTTATTGTAATAGAGGTGTAAGGTGAAGTAATAGCGTGTGATGACGTAATGGTGTGTGGTAAGGTGATCACTTGTGTATGCTGAAGTGATGGTGCATGGTAAAAGAATAGGTAGTTGATAAAGTGATTAATCTTTTTCATTTATCGTCTGTGATTATTGTTCATGAATTGGGATTGTTCAGAGGAAGTGAAGTGATAGTAAAATGGTATTCCTGAATTAACGAGGACCATTGATTGGAATTACCATGTAAATGGGTGGTCCTTTGTGATAATTTTTCATGAATTATGACTGTTCAGAGGAAGTGAAGTGATAGTCAAATGGCATTCCTGAATTAACGAGCACCATTGATGGGAATTACCATGTAGATGGGTGGACGTTATCTTATGATTTGAAATGTCAAAGTCATTGGAAATGATCGTTGATGAAGTGAGGATGGTTTATGGTAAATTGATGTTGTTCATGGTTTATATGGACTGTCTGCAGTGTTGAGAACATATCATTTAGGTGTAGCAGATGTTACAGTACCATCTGGTGATGTTGGAGATGTTGACTTATGAGGCGTCCTCTTCCACACTGCTGCAGTGTTGAGTACCTACCTTGAAGGTGGAGATGATGTTACAGTAACATCTGGTAGTGATGAATTTTGCAGACGGGATACATGGATTCGGAGTGCTGCCAAAGTGAGCGTCCCACAATACCTTCCTGATCGACGATATGTCATGGTATCGAGAACAATGAGGCGTGGTCAATTCTTACAGTGATATCGCAGGGGACTTCCAGTATGATATATGTTGTTTTGTCTAGTTTGTGGTTCAAGGAAAGAACAGTCTTTTTAACCTAATTCAAAAGATGTTTTCAAATATGTCCATGTATCAGATCTCGCGATTATTTGGGTTAAAGAGTCTTGATATCTTGATAGCATAGAGACACGTTTATGACTTGTGTCCAAGAACAACGAGGTCAAAATGAGATGTGAGGCGGCACATCCCAAATTTGTTATCTGATAGGTATTATCAATAGATATTTGTTCATTTTGTTATCTATTAATTTTCTTATTCATATAAGATGATGTGGGCACGGTACTGCAGGCGCTGTACCAAGACTTCTACTCGTGGCGCCTGGAGGACTCACCCGAGTTTGCTACCTATGTGGGAACGTACCGCTACAACGACCGATTGCAGTCCTTCAACCTGACCAGGGCAGAACACAGATTTGTAGGTAGCAGTCTCACATCTGAGCATGTTTGTGCAGTTTGAAGTATTCTCTTCCGCCACATTCGATTCCAGGTCGATTTCCACCTTGCAATCTTGGAAGAAATGTATCTAAAGTTATGTCCTATACAATCTTGGAATATTGATATAAATTCATGTATATGGTATAAACAATTTTAGGATTAGTAATGACATCTAACCGAAACATATAATTTTAAATATTCCAAGATGGTATAAAACAAAACTTGAAATACTTTTCCTTCTAAGATTATACATAACAGTGACACTAAAAATATCCTTATCTTCATTATTTAGCAGTAGGATGCTATACAAATAGTTAATTAACACGTATGCCTGAAGAAAATTTGAAACCAGAGAAAAAGAAACAATGCGTTTTTCGCCCAGTTACTGCTGATACTAACTACTGATATTGCTACTGCATTATCGATTTCCCCGTTTACGGAGCGCGATCTGTCCACCTGTCTAGCCCTTGTAGATCATCCTTTATAATTATACATTTTTTCAGAAAATGTTGTTATTTGCATATGATCAAGTATTAATCTTGACAATTAGAATTTAAGTCTTTAAGTGCTTTCTTTTTTTCAAATTTTGTGAATATATTACTAAGAGTCAATAGGTCATGAAGGTTAAATTTCACGTCCACATATTTTGAAGAACCATATTATCAATGTCATTAGATAATCCTGCATGTGATTGTTGACCCCTTAGTTATAGATATACATCCGGGTGTGTGTGTATATATGTTTATGTATAAATATATATGCAAATGTCCAACAGTATGTCTGTTACGAAACGATGGTTACATTTCAAGCGGTTGAATAGAATATGCATATTAGATTGATTAACTTTATTTGGACATGACAGCAACGTTAACATAACGTTCGGCGAAATTACATTAAGAATTTTTTATCTGAGCGTTTTGGCTCTTCACAGCTTGACAGGCACCTTGTCCAGTGGAGATTATCAAATGCAAATTTGATTTCGCTTTGATGTCTTCTAGTGACAACCGAAAAGGCGATTTTTTAAACTTCCCATGAACAAAAATAAATGAAGGCCTCTTTAGCTCATTAGGTTTTGAATCGTTAGATTTTGAAATGGTACAAAAACCACGCAAGTATGTTACAAAATTCAGTTCGCTGACCTCGCAGACCGTTAGTCAAATGTCATAAACTATTTCCAAAGTAAATCACACGGATCTCCAAACATTGCAAAACCACTGTTGTTGACCTTGCATGTAGATGTGGATGTGGTGTTGGACGAGAGATACTAGAGTTGAGAAAGTGCCACAAATATGACAATGGAAAATAAAATGGTTCTTTGTTGTCCCTTATTAGCGATCATTTAGTCTGCTTAAGATTTTAAAAGCAATTGTTTACCTTTCAAGGGCAACCTATCCGAAAAGAAATTAATTGATTTTAGTGTTTGTCATTATCAATTCGGTGTTGATGTATATCCTACATAGGGATACTTGTTCAATATCCTTTCAACGCACTATTGTAGGATTTTTATAACAAAAGGTCAGGGAAGTGAATACATTATTTCCATGGCAAATGTGGATTATGAATTGTATGACAGGGAATAATGTAGGTACATATACAAAAGCCACAGAGACCTCATCGTATATATATATCTATATATATATATATATATATATATATATAGAAAAACACATTTGTTGAAGAAAACCAAGATGATTTATTCACAAGTACTTTCGACCATAAGGTCTCATCAGGTGAATGACGTTGAGTCGGTTATGACGTCATGATTAACAATTATGACGTCACAATACATTGCATAGATACATATGTTGCGTAGATACATTACATACATATAGACTGCATGCTACATATGTAGCGCATTACAAAACATACTTGCAAATGGACATTGAATTGAAGAATATTAGATTAAAGTTTTGAATTAAGCTTTGGCTTAAGTTTATTAATGAATAATAATTCCTTTTCCGCCAAGCAATTAGATTCAGTGGAATCAACTTTGTATATCGGGAAAACAGAATACATATTTTTTCCACATGTTTCTAGATGCGCACTTAGAGGGATTGTGCGATTATGCTTTTGTTTAATTTGTGAACGATGAAGATTCATTCTTCTTTTTAACTTTAGCTCTGTTTTCCCGATATATATTTCCTGACATCCATGACATGAAATCATGTAAATAACATTTTTTGAGTCGCAAGTCATACTTCTTTTTACAGAAAACGTTTTATTTCGTGAGAATCTAACTGAACTACCTTCAATCAAAATTTTACAGGTTGCGCATCTTTTGTCGCCACATTTTCGGACCTCTGGTTTATCCGTATTAGAATCATATTTAGAATTTGTCAATATTTTCCTTAGATTTCGGGGCTGTCTTCGACTATTAACAATATGATAATTTCTCAATATCCGTTTCATCCTTTGACTTTGATGTAAAACAGGTAAATGTTGATTTACCAAGCTTAGGGCATTATTATGATTTGGATTAAACGTAGTAATTAATGGGAGGCAACTCTTATCTGCATGTTCAATTTGACTGGTTCCTGAGATGGAAGCGTTTGCGTTCATGCCGGTTTGGGAATAGGATTTACTGTTATGGGCTGATTCCCTGAGTTTCTTTTGATCCAAGCTAACGGCCCTCGTTATACCATCATTAATTAACTCTACAGGATAGTTTTGATTAAGTAAAAAATGTTTTAATTCATAAAGACGTTGTTCTTTAATGTCTTTTTCCGACACAATAGTGCAAATTCGTCTAGCTAAAGAGTATGGGATATTGCGCTTAGTGTGTCTGGGATGACATGACCTAAAATCCAAATATTGGTGGGTATCAGTACTCTTGTAAAATATATCCGTGTGTATATTGCCTTCAGAATTCAGTTTGACTTTTACATCCAGGAAATTTAGTTCACATTTACTTTTTTCCATGGTAAATGAAAGAGAAGGGTCTAGAGAATTTAGAATGCTGTGAATTTCTTGCAGATTTTCATCCGATACCTTTAATATGGCGAAACAATCATCAAGAAATCTTTTCCACATGTTTTCTACGTGTAGCTTTGTCTCTTGTCCAAGTTTATTTCCCAATTTTTCATAAAATTGCCTTTCTAAATATCCAAGAACTAAGGTTGCGTAGGTTGGAGCAACTTTAGTGCCCATAGCTACGCCTTTCTCTTGTGAGTAATAGCAACCATCAAAATAGAAAATGTTATTGGTCAGTATGCATCTATTATAAAGCTTTCATAAATCTATCATGAATCTCACTTCTGTATTCTTTTAGCCAGTATGTTATAGCTTTAATGCCAAGTGTTGTGTCGATATTGCTATATAAGCTGACTACATCAAAACTTACTAGGGTAGAATTTTTTTTTTCAACATGAGTGGGCAAATTACATAAAAAATCTATGTCATCTCTGAGATAACTTTTGACATGTTTACACAATGGTTTTAATATTATGTCTAGATAATTGCTAAGACGTTGTGTACAACTTTCAGGTCCACCAACTATGGGTCTAAAGGGTAAATCTTCGGGATCTAAAACACTTACAACTTCTTTATTATCACACATTACTTTTTTCTGAATGAGCGTACTTTTGTGTACCTTTGGAAGGCCATAGAAATTAGCCGTTTTAGATTCAAAGTTAGTCATATAATCTTTCTCTTTATCCAGGATTTCATTTGAGTACTTCTCAATTAATTTCTTAACTTTGTTACCAACAGCCTTTTCTTTAGATGCAGTTGATTTTTGATAATACTCTGTATCATTCAAAATAGACATGACTTTATCACAATAAAAAGACTTGTTCATAATAACAATAGCACCTCCTTTATCTGCTTCTTTAATTATGATTTCTTTATTATTAGAAAGGTCTTGGAGAGCTTTCAACTCCCCTTTTGTTAGGTTAGATGTGCTTTTGTTAATATATAATATATATATATATATATTCCTCTTCTTACTGTCATAAACTCGGCACTGTCAGCAGCATAAACTTTCAACAAATAGAATGACACATCAAGACAAGGAGAAAGCCATGTGTGAATTTTCTCTGTTTAAACCCTTTTGCTTCTTTCATAATTGGACTTTTGAACCATAATTACTCTTCCTAACAATTTGATACTTACGTTTTTCAACATCACCAGATAATATATAACTTATACTGCAATAACCGACACCTTAGTTGTACTATATACAGTTTGCCCAACATCTAATACTTTTTAGAGCCTTGTGTACGAAAAACAATAAACTACTTTCAGTGTTTATCAATATTGTCCATATGGTTTAACTATAGCTAAGTATTCTGGAAAACAAAGTTAACCTACCCGCCCTAACAAAACAAATCTGTAGTAAGAATGAAAATAAATACAATCATTTTAAGAATAGGTAAAGAATATCTTATATATATATATATATATATATATATATATATATATATATATATATATATATATATATATATATATATATATAAAAGATTTTATCTTTTACTTGAAGATATATGCTATGTACCATTTTTCCAAAGTTCATTTTAAAAGCGTGCAATCATCACATCTTATCAGGCTATAAATAGTTTTAAAATAGATTATGTATTTATGAGGACTTTGTCTTCTTATATATCAATGATGTATGTATAAGCGTTTTATCGTTATTTTCATGTTGCAGTATCAAGCTGACACGTTCTTGTCAGCCCTGAGCGAACTAAACACGTCGTCACTCTCTCAGCAGGACCGTCTAAACTACAGGATCCTCTACGATATGCTGTACACCTTTACAGAGGGCTACAAGTGGAGTCTGTACGTACATTCTGCCTCCTCATCATTAAATCACACAGTCACAGTCATACTGTAATTTTGCTATAAGTAAAACAGCCAAAATCTCACGTTTTCACTCGGTTATACGAGATTCTGTCACACTGTTTCAATGTTTCAAATGACACAGTCGCTCTGTCAAAAAACCGCCCTGTCACAAGTCACAATTGTCACTCTGTCAGACACTTGCACTGCCATGCTTCTACAGTTTCATTGAGTCAAAGTTAGTGTCTTGTCGTTACGCAGTTACATTGTGTCATACTGTTTCCTTGATGTGGTACCATTGATTATAAGGTTTGGATCGATTAACCCAATGAACTTCCTGGAAGGAAACCAGTTGGACCCAGTTCATCAAGTCGAAGCTACACCTTTCTTCACGCGAGGAGATTACGAGAACTACATCGCTAGACTGAGGGATACTCCGACTCAGGTAGGTGATGTGATTTAAAATGTATCTCCTACTAAAAGAAACCAAGAATAACGTATGTGAATGGCTTGAAACAACAGCCTCACTAAGAGAAACCCCGAGTAAGGGAGGTGACATGACTTGGAAGAAACCGCCAGGCAATATATCCAGGATTAAGGGAACCAAGATTAATTGATTCAGCAATCTTAAGAAATTAAGCTACCTTGTGCTTAAGGCCATGTAGATCGCTTGGAAATATAGATATTTCCCGATTTCTTAAGGAATTTCACCTTGACTGCGTAGGTATATTTCCCAATTTAAACTATTATGAGTTCACAATTTGTACTGTAGCAGCTGTTGCAGTTCAGCGTAGCGATGGGACAAGATGTAGACTGCTTAATCAAAGCAAACTTAACTTTCTTTTTCAGTTTTCCGAGTATGCAGAATTGTTCACAGTTGCTGTGGACTTAAACAGAACCTCACATAATGTGTCAGTGGTGAGTTCTTTTACATATTTAGTTAAAATAACAGCATAGTGTTTCAATTTCAATATTCATGTTAATAAGCAGCCCCGACTATCAGTTTTTCCCGGTTTCCACCGCACCAACCGCAACCGCACATTGTGTCTGGCTACAATTTATTCCAAATTAAATTTACAGTACTCTTATACATAGTTTTTTACTTATACCCGGAGGGACATGTTTTGACACATTAAACGTCATAGGTCAATGTCACAAGTAAAGAAATCTTTTTAAAAAAATACTTCTTAATACGATGACCTGAAAAGTTTTGGTGCTAAGGGCTCTAATTTGGTATATCAACTATGGAGAACTACAAAGATTTAAAAGGGTTTTCGCCACAATTAGTCGAAGGTCAATAGCACAAAGAGATCATGACTTAAGAATGGTTTTCCGAAAATACTTTATGTAACTTTCAAAACCAACTTGCCAACTCAAATGTTGAAATCAGAAATAGCTTTTTTTTTCTTAGATTAATCATTTGTTCATTATACCCCAGGGGAATTCTTTCGACATGTTCACATTCAAGGTCAGAGCTCAAAGTAACATGTTTTGAAATCAGTAAATATTTATTCGAATTTTTTAATTACTTGGAATTTTATTTTCAAGTCAGTAAGTTCATATATGCAATTTTAGATTTGTAGTGTCTTTTCTTTCTTCTTACACAGTTTATATATATTCTTTTACATTTCAAAACATTGGTCAACTGATGAGGACTGGGTGATTGTTTTAAGCACTTCCGCTGAAGTTTGAACATCTTTCTCAGTCAGGAGCACTCTTCGTCGAACCATACAGCTTTGTCTGCAATTTCAGTTATTTTCTCAGTAAACATACACATTTCTTAAACCCCACTTTCCTTGATTCCAACTGTCACCAATATATTGGCAACAGATTTTAGTACATCAAGTTCTTTTTACAAGTACATGCTAAAATGTCTGTTTGTCACCATCGTTCAACTTAACTTTTGAACTTGTATGACATTTTGATCAGTACATTATTTTATTTAGATTAACAGTGTTCTCTTTCTTCAAAAGAAATGCTTATGATGATATCGAAAAGTTAAGTAAAGTTTATCTATTATCCAGATAAATTTCAAAGTTAAATATTAAAAATGTAAAGTTCATATTAACACATATCAACTTTAAAAAAACAAGAAATAAACCAATGGACTGACTGACTCTATTTGTTATAATTATGTATAAATTTGCTTATGCATATGAATATATAAAGATATGGGTAGGGGTTAGCTCTGATAGCTCTTGTTACTTGTTTAAAACATTCAACATACCATTTATCATTGAAGGGCACATAAAAAGAATTTTGTAACGGTTATATCGTAATGATATGCTGTGATATTATTGGTTTAAAAAATAGACGACATTGTGTTTAATGTATTATCAAATTAACAATACCCAAATCTAAAATATTCTTTATCGATACATCCTTCTTCCTTCGACGCCTTGGAATTCATATGTAATAGTGACTGGTGCCGCTTGAGCTGCAGTGAAACATCCAGGCCCCGTCTGTGCTGCTGGTGCTTGGTGACAGATATACAACATCTTTACCGTGCTTTCTTTTGTCACAGGCACAACAAGCGTTTTTAAGACAAGCATTCATAATTGTGTGAATTTAAAACAAAAAGACAAGTATCCCTTATTCTGTGAATGTAAGGCAATAAGACACTTTTCCCTGTTCCGTGAATGTAAGACAATAAGGTTTATCCTACCTCATGTAAGAATGCCGATCTCTGATTGGTCCACGAGACCCTAAACAAATATCCATATACACCGTCACCTAGGGATGATAAAGCGTGCTTCTACGTCAATCAGTCAAAGTCACGTGATCAGGTCATAGTTGTTGTTCATTTCTGTTTGTTGTCACGGTGTAACGATATCTAAACTCAGGTGAGACCCATTATCCGACAGAAAGATAAGAAAATAAAATAATCAAGCCAATAAATAACTAGAGAGAAGCCAATCCGTGAATCAAGTGATTTATTTGCAGTCTAAACAAGACGATAACCGGGTACAGCAACAAGCTACCCGTAATCCACTCAACAGGGGTTAACAACTAATTAAGGAAGTCAACAACCCATGAATAAACAAATAGACAAACTGTAGGGAATCACTCTAGCATACCCCCAGACGTTGTAACAACAAGATAAGCTAATGGCCGTCTTAACGAGATAGCATACATAAGACAAAGCCACACTTTGGCGAATATACAAATGAAGGAACGGGGCACGGGTGACTAGCCGGACTAACAATAGGGATGAATAAAACAACAAGCTCACAGTACTTTAGATTATCCCTAATCACTACTTGAGTGAGTAAATGAATAAGAACACTAGTTTAGGTATAGTAGAACTTATCAAATAATGGGAGGGAAGGTAAGGTTAAATCTGTAAGTTCGTAAAGGAAGTGATCACATACTCCATAAAGGTACAGAGAAAAATAAAGGAATATCAACCTCACCAATTCACCTCCAGAGTCCCAGGTCCACCCCTGACCTCTCCCAGCAAGGGTCAAGTCAAGACTACTGGTACCAGAGCTTAGCTCGCTATTTATTGGCTCCGTGCGGACGGCAATGAAGACCAGGCCTATCTCCAACAGGAGAATGTTAGCCTATCGTAAGGATATCGTGAATCTGTGTTTCTTTGCGAAACTAAATTATCCCTAGCTCCATAAATATTTAAGTTATGGAGCCCTACAGGAAGATATAAATATATGTACCATGAGCATTGGCATATTAATGCTACATGTAAAAAGGCTGATAAATGGAGCATGAAAATGACATTTGAACATATAAAAATAGCCACAGTCGGCGAATACAGACATGAATGATAAAAATAGATACATGAATGTAAAGTACATAATATGTACTTTCGATATATACAATAATTGGTGATATTTTATGAAAGTACATTAGAGGAGAGGCGGGAAAAAGGTCGCACGCTCGAACTGCGTGACACCTCCCCCCTTAAATAAGAAGAGATTTGCACATTAAAACATGTGAAAATATCTAATAAATGGACATGTACATATAGACAATAATACAGGATTTATCCACAAGGCAGTGTTCCGAGAATGCACGGTAATCTCCCACGTGACCCTTCCGCCGGGTATGAATCATCTGTAGCGCCGCGAAGTCCAAGTGGACTTGTGTTGTGTGTATTCGGGCCTCAGAAGTCGTCCCTGGCGGAGCAGAAGAAAGTCATCTATGGGAAGAAGAAAGAAGAAAGAAGAAGAAGAAATGTATTTTATTAAAGTGTCACACTGCATACAGGCAACATACAATCATATATATATATCACAACAAGTAAAATGTATGCTGTCTGGCCAGTAATGGCCTATGAGACACTAATTCTCTAAAAACGCTTACGCGTTAATATATATATTAAAATAAGTTAAGATATGTGGTAAGATATGGGTATTGGTCCGTACAAGTCTCGGTCAGGAATTGCGTAATCCCCTCACGCCTCGTGGTCCTGCCTCATAAAGAGTCCGTCGTGGCGGCTGGGTGACTCCACTGGAACAACCGAAGGGCTTTGATGGCGCCGGCTTGGCGCCAGGTGCGCTGTCTCACGCGGTAGCGATCGGGGCCATCTGGTCGTCTCGTCGTGACTCCCTCTTTGAAGTAGGCCGACAGGGTTCCGTGATGGTCTCGTCATCGGCGCTCTGTCGGTCCTTTTCTTCACGTGGGTTCAGTCTGGCCGTCTCGGTTGGGTGGGTGCGGGAAGTCGCTGATCTCGAACATGAGGACGGCTGTACGGAGGACGACGATGTCGAGGTGTCCGTCGTCTCCATGAAAGCCTCGGAACACTGGCGTTGGTTCCGGGACGGGAGCTCTCTAGGCTCCTCTCTGCGGGAATGGACGCTGGTCCATTTGGCAAGTCCCGCAGCTGAATCTGGTTGGCGTAGTGTGGGTGCGGGTTGGCGAGTGGAACAGTAGGTCTCGCCGGGAACGCTTTCAGTTGACTGGCGAAACAAAACCTAGATTTTCTCTTTCGATCTGGAGTACTGATCACGTATTTATCTTCACTAACCCTACGCCTAACCGTATATGGGCCATACTTGACCTTAAGAGAGGACTTGGGGACGGGGAGGTATAAAATAACCTGATCGCCTGCCTTGAAATGTCCTAACCGTGCGCTCCCTTCAAAACGATCATTAGCCGTCGTCTGAGTGAGAGACACTGAGTGACGAGAACGAGGCTGATGGTGAACGGACGTGTTTTTGAATGCTCTGACTGAATTTTAACATTTGTCTTAGTCTAATATACGCCAACAGTACGAACATCTTTTATAACTGCAAAGTGTTGCACCCGCCAGATCGCCGATTGAGATGGATTTTATATCGTCACAGGAGTTTGTTGAAAATGTCATGCCGGGGCCCGGCTCGGTCACCGAACATCGTCCCTCAGATTGCCGAGATACACGCAAGAGACACCACACAGAAGCAGAACTACAACCGGATTCATCTGTTAAGAAGCAGAAAAATGAGGTTTGTGAAAAAACTTTGCCGATTGCAAGGGATTGTGATGTAAATAATGGCGTTCCCGCCACTTGCACGAAAACTGTGTCCGATGTTTTAATGGCGATCGAGAGACAAACACAACATTTTGAAAAGAGATTCGATGCAATGGAATGCAAACTGCTTGATAGAATGCAATCGATGTTGGACAGTGATATCAACAAGGTGAGAGGTGAAATAGACTCTGGTTTGAAACATGTGAGTGATGAAATGTGTGGACTCCGTGAAGATCATGCTCGTATGATTCAGGACGTTCAGAAGGAAGTTTCCGATTTAAAACAGAAGTCACGGACATATTCACAAGTTGTTAGCTCGTCGCCGGAGACCAAACTTTTAAACATCGTCATTAAGAATATCCCGGAGTCACGAGGTGAGGACGTTTGTGTGAAAGTTAACAGTCTCATTAGGGAGGGCCTCAAACTGAGAGACGTTGTGATCGACTCTGCTGAGAGGAGGGAATCAAGAAACCAGAGGTTTGCTGGAGTTATCATTGCGAAATGTAAAAGTTCCGATGACAAGCAAGCTATACTTTCAGCAAAACGTGTACTAAAGGACAGCAGAAACTACCGCGATGTGTACCTGTCCAGTGACAAGCCACTTCAACAACGTCAGCTGGAGGCCAATATGAAGACCTTGGTGGAGACGATGGGCGACGGGAAGCTGAAACTATCGGGCGGCAGAATCGTCAGAGTAGGTAACAGCGATCGACGTTACAACTACAGTAATCAACGCTACAACAACACCAACAGCGATGATACCCCACAACCACGTGGTGATATTTACAAACAATCGTCACGTGACAGGGAGAGGACGTCCAATCACAATCGAGGATCCAGCGACAACATGAACAGAGAGAGCCCACGTGCAGCATCTGACAGGCGTGACACCCGAGGAAATACACGTCGGTACTAGGTTTCATGCGGGTTTTGGAACATTGCTGGATGGTCTACTGACACACATTCTGAAAACCACGTGATTCGTGAATCATGTTTACATTCAGTAGACCTTGACATCGTTGGATTGGCTGAGACACATCTTAAGACTAACTCGGTTTTATATCTAGAAAACTATTCTTGGATTGGCCACAACAGAACGCTATTACATGCTAAGGCTAAATGTGGATCGGGTGGTGTAGGATTTTTTTATTAAAAAGACTCTTCTTAATGATTTTAACTTAGAAGTTTTAGACAATTCTTTTGAAGGTATATTGTGGATAAAACTTACTCACAAGACTGTAACTAATTGTTGTATTATATCATGTGTGTGCTATTTACCCCCTGAGAACTCATCACGCCAGGCAGATGCATCTGCCTTCTATGACACTCTTCTATCGCAGATACATCAGTACTACCAGCCCGGTATTACCTACATCTGCGGGGACTTCAATAGTAGATGCGGGAATCTACTCGATTTCGTGGAAGGAGTCGATGTGATACCAAAGAGACTTGTTTTAGACAATGTTTTAAATGCTCATGGTTATAGTTTTATTGATTTACTTATTAATGCTAATTTATGTATGCTAAATGGTAGATATGGAGTGAATGATTATACTTATGTTTCTCCCAGAGGTTTATCTGTAGTTGATTATTGTGTGTGCCCCTACGAGCAGTTACATAACTTCAAGGACTTCAGGGTGATTCGTCCCAACTGTCTAGTGGACTCTGCTGACTGTTTAGGTATGACTGGCTCCCGGGCAGTGCTCAAGCTTGACCACTCTATACTTACCTGGAAAATAGACTTACCCCTAGAGTCAGTCGAGGATACTCCATGTTCTAGTAGTGTTATCAATGATCCTACCTATATGCCTAGATGTGATACTACTAACGTACCCAGTGAGTTTTTAAACTCTGATCAGTGTTATGCGACGCTGCAAGAAGCTGTGACCAGACTGGATTTCAGGCCCCCCTAAGTAATTGAAGGAAATGCATCAAATTTGAAGGAAAACAGTGCCTATTGAAGGAAAAGCTTCTCGATGCGAATAACACCGTAACTACTCAATTTCATAACAAAACTCTACAACCCCATCGTTTCCTTGTTCAATTACGCTTTCAATGCAAGCATTAACAACTAAATACAATTAGAAATCGCACAGTAAAACATATAAAACAACACTCACCGAAGCTGGAGACTGCTCAATCCAAACTATTTTTAGATGCGTTTGCTTCCGCTGTTGACCGAGAATTCACGGATATTACCGATGTTCCTTCCGAAGTCTACCGATTTCCTTCAAAAGTGGGACGAGGTTGCTTCCGATAACGACTAAAAATCTCTGTTATTACCGTTTTTCACCGATGTGGACGTGTTTGTTTCGCGATTAAGCTGATTTCCTTCCATTATGGAAGCTTTTCCTTCTATTAGGCACTGTTTTCCTTCAAATTTGATGCATTTCCTTCAATTACTTAGGGGGGCCTGGATTTTTCGAGGAAGGAACAGTGTGATTTAGATGAAGCATATGATGTTTTTACTAACACAGTGAGGACAGAAATGGAGAGGGTATTGCCTACTAAACGTGTTGTAACGAACATATCTCTGAGAAGCAATAAACGTAAACGGACTTAGAAGGAATGGTGGTGTGACAGGTTAGCTCTCCTATGGAATAAATTATGCAGTGCAGAGAAGCAGTGGTGTAAGTGTAAGGGACCTCGAAAGAACCTAGAACTGTGTAGCTCAAATAGCGGGGAGTTTTGGAAGAAAATAGGACGGGTTGGAGTCGGTAATGAAAGAAGAAGGAAGATTCCGATGGAAGTGACGCGGGAAGACGGCAGCGTTAGTAATGGCGTCACAGTTGTGTTAGAGACTTGGCGTAAGGCATACAGCGACCTATTGAACTGTAACTCTACTAACACTAATGAACAGGTGGGCAATGAGGATGCAACAGAAAACACCTTTAATACCACTATAACTGTCAGCGAAGTGAGGAGGGTTATCAAACAAGCGAAAGCAGGAAAGTCCCCCGGGTTTGACAATATCCCAGTTGATGTATTGAAGAACGAGACGAGCATATTATATCTACATAAACTGTTTTCCAGCTGCTTTGAAACTGGCTGTGTCCCGTCAAGTTGGTCTAAGGGAGTGATTACACCTATCCCAAAGTCGGGTACTCAGGACCCCCGAGACCCCCACTCCTATCGTGGTATCACCTTAGCTAGTGCCTCGTACAAACTCTACTGTGGTGTTTTAAACAACAGACTCGGTGAATATGTTGGAGACAAGGAACTCATACATGATCATCAGAATGGTTTCAGAAAGAGTCGCTCAACCATGGAACACATCTCAAGCCTAACGTCTATCATAGAAACTCGAAAATCACTAAGGAAATCAACCTTTACAGCTTTTATTGATTTTAAGAAAGCATATGACTCCATTGATAGGTCCATACTTTGGGAGAAACTAAAATCTATTGGTGTGAATGGAAACATGTATAAAGCTATTTTATCACTTTATAAGAATGTTAAATGCACTGTGCGTATTAATGGGCAATTTACACCCTGGTTTGATGTTCAGTGTGGCTTAAAGCAAGGTTGTTTATTATCACCCCTTATGTTTAATCTGTATGTTAACGATCTTATTCACTGTATTGAAGGTCTATCTTTGGGTGTTAAAGTGGATGGTATCAACATCGGGGTCTTAGCCTATGCTGACGACATTGTTTTAGTTGATGAGAATGAGAATGATTTAAATGTTATGTTGGACTGTTTGCATAATTGGTGTGTATCCAATAAGATGACTGTTAATAATGTAAAATCAAAGGTTGTACATTTAAGAGGGCCGTCAGTTTCAAGAAGTACTGTTATATTTATGTGTGGTGATACAGAACTGGAAGTAACCGACTGTTATAATTATCTAGGTTTACTTTTGACGGAGCATTTAGATTATTTACGTATGGCAAAATCTGTAGCTAGTTCAGCTAGTCGTGCCCTTGGGTTGTTAATTACTAAGTATAGATTACTAGGTGGTATGCCTTATCATACTTATTCAAAATTATTTTATTCTATGGTTTGGTCTACTATTAGCTATGGTGTATCAATATGGGGCACTTTTAAATTCTCATGTATTGAAGCTGTACAGAACCGTGCAATGAGATTTTTTCTTGGTTTACGTAAATATGCACCAAATAATGCTGTTAGTGGTGATATGGGTTGGTGTCCACACTTTGTTAACCAGTGGCGAGAAGTTGCTAGATCTTTTAGACGTTTTTGTAACTTAGATCCGTTCCGTATTACAAGTAAAGTTTTTGTTTGGAGTGATAAATATGCTGTTTTAAAGAAACGGAATTGGAATTTCAGAGTTCACGTCAAATTTTCTGATATTGGGCTTCAACATTTTAATAACATAAAGGTTAATTATCACATACCCTTTGTTGTTTCTGAAGTAACCAGTAATTTATTTGATCGTTTTATCTTTATTTGGAAAGAATCTATTTCT
The DNA here is from genome assembly GCA_921293015.1 of Phorcus lineatus. Classification (NCBI taxonomy): domain Eukaryota; kingdom Metazoa; phylum Mollusca; class Gastropoda; order Trochida; family Trochidae; genus Phorcus; species Phorcus lineatus. Next base: position 16,676,867 of record OV121095.1, on the reverse strand, counting down.
AATGTAAATGCCCAAACTTGTAAAGGAGGTAATAAGTTAAGAACTTATGCTACTTTTAAAGATGAATATCGCCCGGAATTTTATGTACTATGTCAAATGCCTCGCGCTTATAGACGTGCCTTAGCACTTTTTAGATGTGGTGTTGCTCCTCTAAGAGTTGAAACTGGAAGATATAATTGTACTACTTTACAGGAAAGAACATGTTTTCATTGTGAGGCTTTTATTGAAGATGAGCGCCATGTTTTATTGCACTGTCCTCTTTATTCTATTGAAAGAGATGTCCTTTTTAGAAAATGTCAAGAATTTAATGCTACGTTTATGTCTTTTAACGAATTTGATAAGGTAATATGTTTACTGTCCAACCCACAAGTGTCTTTTAATACAGCCAAAACCTGCTATCTTATTTTAAAGCGGCGACAGGCCCTTTTATATGGTTAACTTATATTGTAAATAGTTGTATTATTTACCCTGTATTCCTTTTTCTTATTTTATACGTTTATTAGTCTCTCATAAATCTGTAAAGATTGGCTCAACATTTTAATTCGATTTTTTTTTTTTTTTTTTTGTAATGCATATATTACATTGTACTTTACCTGTATTTATTATGTTGAGGTGAGACTCAAATAAATCATCTGTCTATCTGTCTGTCTGTCTGGAGTAATTACCTGTCTGAGCTTATATTTGCCTAAGCTACAATCCACAGGACAACAACTAGAAGCCAAATCATTACCAAGCAACACATCAACTCCTGTGATTGGCAAATCATCAACAACACCAACAATAACTTCACCTGAGATAAACTCGCTATTGAGCCATACCTTATGTAAGGAAACAGACAAAGCCTTCTCACCTATCCAACTAACAACTACATAATCACCAGTAGCCGACTTAATTGGATTAGTCAGAACCGAAGACACGGCAAGCGTCTGGAAAGAACCTGTATCCCTATAAACTGACACCGGGATAGACGGGCCATGCTTGCTTACAGAAACTGAACCAAAATGTATATATTTGTCAGGAACTGAGGAAGACCGAGATACCTTAACAAGACCTATAGCTGAAGCACTATCCTTCTTGCGCTGAAAGCAAGTCTCAACTGTGTGATTCGTCATGGAATAATAACTACACCTAGGCCTACCCTGACCAACTTGGCTAGAACTTGAACTAACCTTTCCACTAGGGTTACCATGACTACCAGCCTGAACACTAGACTTGGAATAAGAACTCTTGAACTGAGCAGTATCCTTGTGAGCCAGAACATAGTTGTCTGCAACCTCACCTGCTGTAGCCAAACTGCGAACTCTCTGCTCTGACAACAATAATCTTAGACCAGGAGACATATGATTCTTCACCTCCTCTAACAACATCAACTCTCTAAGTTCAGACAACTCCTTGACAGACTCGGACCTTAACCACTTGTCAAAAAATAACACCTTTCTTAGAGATAAACTCAGCATAAGTTTCAGACTCTAGTTTTTTAACCAAACGAAACTGCTGACGATACGCCTCACTGGTTATTTCATAGGCACGAAGAATAGAAGCTTTAACCTGCTGAAAATCCTTAGCCTGTTCGTCACTCAGGGCATTGAATGCTACCGTAGTCTTGCCTCGGAACTTGGACTGAACTAAAATATGCCAAAACTCTCTAGGCTATTCCAGCTCTAAAGCTATCCTTTCAAACTGCTTAAAGAAACCTTCTACATCAACCTCATAAAAATTTGGAAGCGACCTGTAACACTCGTTAATCTTAAACGAAGAAGTAGCTGGAGCGCTAGCCTGTCGTAACTCAAGCTCTCGGAGACGGAACTCGTGCTTCTGAGCCTGCCTTCTTTCCTCAGACTCTAACCTTTTAGCCTCCTGTTCTGCCGCTAAGCGTCTAGCTTCCTGTTCTGCCTCCAACCTTCTAATCTCTTGCCTTTCCTGCATCTCCATCTCCATCTCCATCCTCTTAGCCTCTAACTCTAGCTTCCTTAACTCTACCCTCTCTGAGTAAGAAACAACCTCTGAGCTATCACTACCGGCATTATCCTCCATTACAGAAATCTTGTTGTCCCTAATCTGCCGAACTCCTAAACCTTCTTCTAAAGATATCCCATACTCATCTGATAGCTTAAACAACTGATCCTTTGACATACGCTTAATCTGCGCTACAGATGGCTTTCCTGAATCAGCCATGATGCAAAAACTAATCACCTCACTACAACTGGACAACTCTCTAAACAATGGCTAAAATTAAAACCCAGGCGGTCAAAGAACAATAAGACCAAATCTATCAACTAGAACAGAATAATCCCGGACGCGAGCCCCCAATTTCTTTATATTAACTACTGTCACGGTGTAACGATATCTAAACTCAGGTGAGACCCGTTATCCGACAGAAAGATAAGAAAATATAATAATCAAGCCAATAAATAACTAGAGAGAAGCCAATCCGTGAATCAAGTGATTTATTTGCAGTCTAAACAAGACGATAACCGGGTACAGCAACAAGCTACCCGTAATCCACTCAACAGGGGTTAACAACTAATTAAGGAAGTCAACAACCCATGAATAAACAAATAGACAAACTGTAGGGAATCACTCTAGCATACCCCCAGACGTTGTAACAACAAGATAAGCTAATGGCCGTCTTAACGAGATAGCATACATAAGACAAAGCCACACTTTGGCGAATATACAAATGAAGGAACGGGGCACGGGTGACTAGCCGGACTAACAATAAGGATGAATAAAACAACAAGCTCACAGTACTTTAGATTATCCCTAATCACTACTTGAGTGAGTAAATGAATAAGAACACTAGTTTAGGTATAGTAGAACTTATCAAATAATGGGAGGGAAGGTAAGGTTAAATCTGTAAGTTCGTAAAGGAAGTGATCACATACTCCATAAAGGTACAGAGAAAAATAAAGGAATATCAACCTCACCAATTCACCTCCAGAGTCCCAGGTCCACCCCTGACCTCTCCCAGCAAGGGTCAAGTCAAGACTACTGGTACCAGAGCTTAGCTCGCTATTTATTGGCTCCGTGCGGACGGCAATGAAGACCAGGCCTATCTCCAACAGAAGAATGTTTGCCTATCGTAAGGATATCGTGAATCTGTGTTTCTTTGCGAAACTAAATTATCCCTAACTCCATAAATATTTAAGTTATGGCTTATTGTAAAGGGCGCAAACTCCTCTACAAGAAGATATACATATATGTAACATGAGCATTGGCATATTAATGCTACATGTAAAAAGGCTGATAAATGGAGCATGAAAATGACATTTGAACATATAAAAATAGCCACAGTCGGCGAATACAGACATGAATGATAAAAATAGATACATGAATGTAAAGTACATAATATGTACTTTCGATATATACAATAATTGGTGATATTTTATGAAAGTACATTAGAGGAGAGGCGGGAAAAAGGTCGCACGCTCGAACTGCGTGACATGGTCTTTTCAATAATACATTAAGACAATCGGTAAGATAAATTCGTTATAATTCCGTCAAGGGTGACATGGGGATATATTATTCCCGCGAAAGGTTTTATGCAACGAGCTACGTAAAGTATTCCTGATTGAGGGAATGTAAGACAATCAAGTCTCCCATACTCATGGAATAAAGGACAATCAAGGAATGTAAAAGAGTGAGACACTTCTCCGTGAATTTTATAATAAAATCTTTCAGCGAGAAATATGGTATTCTAACAATTCAGATAAAAGTTTTGAACAGTTAGTTGAATGGTTTCAGAACCGGGTACCTGACCAGATCGGGAAGCTATTGACGATAGCCGAGGACACGGCGTTCTTCCAGCCATTCCGCGCTTCTCTGCACCGACTTCCTATAGACGATGCCGAAAAGTGAGTTGCCTTCCCATCCAAATCTAAACATTGTCATACTTTGCAATACTTAGGGAAATAACCATGGTCTGAGTATAGAGAATATCTGATAAATCTTGTCCTCGAACTTTCGTAAAGGATATGGTCATTATTTGGCTAACTCTTATGAAAGCAAACTTTCTTTAATTTGTAAAACTTGTATGATAAAATTTCATACCAGATACGTTTACTATATGTCCCATAACAAAAAGGGCATAAAGCACCCACTGAGGTGTTCGAAAGTAAATTCTTGATTCCACTTAATACATTGATACAAACAATACAAAATAGATATCGGAAAACATCAAGACAGTGAAACATTTAGAACAATTGCATGAATCCCAAGAACCTTGAGCAATAGCAAATATGAGTGTCTGCGTAATTTCAACATTCACTAGGAATTAAATGCAACTTTCTTGTTTTTATTAGTCGATTGGTTTTCGTATATGGTACGTACCTAAAGAAATAGGTTCCCACGTGATATTATCTAAATGACATGTATATGCCTTGATGTTTTCCTAACTTGAACCCGGTAGAGTCATCATAGTATTTCCTGGACAATGTGTACTCATTTCATATAAGAGGTATTTGTTTTCGGCATTACCAAGGTCAGCGACGGCCTCATTCGGAAACGTTTCACACTCCAAAAGTGATAAAGAGTTTGCGCATACTCTATGGTTGATCAACAGGATACATTCTTAAACTAGCATCATGTCTTAAGTGATTATTTACTTCCAATGTCCAAATTGACATACAGACAGGATTTGAGAAAACGAGGGAAAAGGGCAATTGAAGAGGTTCTTGATGGCTTCAGAAGGATGAAGAAATTCCTTGAGATGGTGAGTGTCAGCTGGTTGATATCCTCAAGCAGCGCTGAATATGTCATAGAGTCGAATGCATCGTTAAAGGTGATTTAAAAAACCACTTCTTGATTTTCATGACGTTTTGCTTAGTTTTGATACTAGCTGAATACCATATATTCGGATATGAATTGAAAATATCCCGCGGAGTCATCTTTGAACGCCAATTATATGACTAAAAATCAAATAAACTAAGTCACACATCACATGTAGATAATTACTTTTGTTTTCCAATCATTAACGCAAGCCTGCTTTAGGTTAATCGTCAAGTTTTGCTATCACAATCGCGACTCTAAACCGTTATGTCGTCACTGAATTGAGATAATAAGTATCATTGATACTTTTCAGTAACAGGCAACAGTTCTCGATCAAATGACACAAACGATAACATTTGTCATACGTGGCTGGAATAGGTGAGGGGGTGTCTCTTTAATGAACTACGTGTGTTGTGCAGGAATACATCCCATACACACGCGCCGACTGGGGTGTTGGTTCCTTGGAGCACGGCAAGGACTTCTACAGGGCATGTCTCAAGTGGCACCTGTCCACTGATCTCAGTCCTGAAGAGGTACACAACATCGGCCTCCGGGAGGTAGACAGGATCGTCTCTCTCATGCAGAAGGTCAGCCAAATACACGGGACATCTGGCTGGTGCTAGAAATACCTTATTCATAAAGAAATCTGTTATATCCATACCATCAGTAGGTTTGTGCCCCCGACGAAAGTTAGGTGATATTTATAGTCAAAGTAATGATTTATTTTAAATATCTATCCCTTTAGAGAGGTGCAGTACCAAATCTTAAATTGATTCGTGATTGTTTGAACATCTTACAAAAGTCTATGTTTTGTGCTTAGCCATTTCTTAAGGTGGGATTTTGCTCTTCTTTCCTATATATTATTTTTTACAAATTTCTATGTTTTATTTTGTCACCTCGTAAGGTCAAGATTTGTTCGGCCGATTGTAGAAAAACTATTCATCCGACTCATTCTAAATTTTGCACATGCCTCCTATTCTTGGAGAGTTGCAGTGGTACGTGATAAATTGTATTGACTCCTCTTTTTTATTTTTAGGTAGATTTCTTTGTTTTAAACTTTGTCGTTCAATGAAATCTAAATTGATCCATTGGAATGGATTACAGACATCTTGTAGTCTTCTGAGTAAAGGGACGCCAAACGTATTGTGAGTTTCCAATTATTCAATTTGTCAGGGAAACACGGTCCCGGGTATGTTGTGGCGATACATTATCCGTCCATAGTGAAATGTGATGTGTTTATGTTTTGGCTAAAGAAATTACCCGTTAATTGTGAAGTGTGAACAGCTGTGTATGTTGTCGCTGAAGACATTTTCAGTTCATTGGGAAGTGTAATGTGTGTAAATTGTGGCTAAAGAAATAATTCGTCCATTGTTAAGTGCAATGTGTGTATGATGTGGCTAGAGACACAATCCGTTATTTGTTAAGTGCAATGTGTCTATATTGTGGCTAAAGAAATAATTCGTTCATTGTTAAGTGCATTGTGTGTATGATGTGGCTAAAGAAATAATTCGTTCATTGTTAAGTGCAATGTGTCTATATTGTGGCTAAAGAAATAATCCGTTCATTGTTAAGTGCATTGTGTCTATATTGTGGCTAAAGAAATAATTCGTTCATTGTTAAGTGCATTGTGTGTATGATGTGGCTAAAGAAATAATTCGTTCATTGTTAAGTGCAATGTGTCTATATTGTGGCTAAAGAAATAATCCGTTCATTGTTAAGTGCATTGTGTCTATATTTTGGCTAAAGAAATAATTCGGTCATTGTTAAGTGCATTGTGTGTATGATGTGGCTAAAGAAATAATTCGTTCATTGTTAAGTGCAATGTGTCTATATTGTGGCTAAAGAAATAATCCGTTCATTGTTAAGTGCATTGTGTCTATATTGTGGCTAAAGAAATAATTCGTTCATTGTTAAGTGCATTGTGTGTATGATGTGGCTAAAGAAATAATTCGTTCATTGTTAAGTGCAATGTGTCTATATTGTGGCTAAAGAAATAATTCGGTCATTGTTAAGTGCATTGTGTGTATGATGTGGCTAAAAAAATAATTCGTTCATTGTTAAGTGCAATGTGTCTATATTGTGGCTAAAGAAATAATCCGTTCATTGTTAAGTGGATTGTGTCTATATTGTGGCTAAAGAAATAATTCGTTTATTGTTAAGTACATTGTGTGTATGATGTGGCTAAAGAAATAATTCGTTCATTGTTAAGTGGAATGTGTGTATGTTGTGGCTAGAGAAATAATCCGTTCATTATTAAGTGCAATGTGTCTATATTGTGGCTAAAGAAATAATCCGTTCATTGTTAAGTGCAATGTGTCTATATTGTGGCTAAAGAAATAATTCGTTCATTGTTAAGTGCATTGTGTGTATGATGTGGCTAAAGAAATAATTCGTTCATTGTTAAGTGGAATGTGTGTATGTTGTGGCTAGAGAAATAATCCGTTCATTGTTAAGTGCAATGTGTCTATATTGTGGCTAAAGAAATAATTCGTTCATTGTTAAGTGCATTGTGTGTATGATGTGGCTAAAGAAATAATTCGTTCATTGTTAAGTGGAATGTGTGTATGTTGTGGCTAGAGAAATAATCCGTTCATTGTTAAGTGCAATGTGTGTATGTTGTGGCTAGAGAAATAATCCGTTCATTGTTAAGTGCAATGTGTGTTTGTTGTAGCTAGAGCTAGAGACACAATCCGTTCATTGGGAATTTCAATGTGTGTTTATTGTGGCTAGAGACGTTATTAGCTCTTTGTACACTTTGATGTGCGCATGTTGTGACAAGTGCTATTTGTCTTTTGGAATGTTCTGTATGTAGGGATCTGTCTTTGTCTTATTTTGTGTATGTTACAGCTGACGACGTGATCTGCCTATTTTGCAGTGTGTGTATAGTGTAGACGACGACGTAATCTGCTCGTTTTGTGCAGGTGATGAGACGACAGGGTTTCAATGGTTCTGTTGCTGATTATTTCGGTATGTTGAAGAACGACACAACTCTTCACATGGAAACTGAGGTAACATTTGATTTTTGTCTTTATTATAGTTATACCTGTATTCTTGTGTGATTAAAGCTTTAGGTGTAACCCGTTTGGGTGTCCATCCTTTTTTCGTTTGTAAAATTGTATCTCCTAAAAATATTTTGGAAAGTATCGCCAACGTCACCAATAAAACACATTCACTTTTTCTCTTAGATTTAGATATTCTTTTCAACATTCATTTCAGACTCCCACGAGTCAAGAGTAAATGATTCCTGTTAAATGTTGTATATGTAAACTGTCTTCCACGGAAAGCGTAATATATAACACCCAAATTTAAGTTTCACTATTTAAAAGCACGTCTAGGGATTATGGTTTCATATGGAATAAGCTATTTCAGTCACGTTTTCATGGAAACTGCTAAAATAATTGCTTGTAGGTCTCATGCTTTTCCAGGCATCATGGTTGAAGTTCGTTGAAGTTAGCATGTATACTTTAGGAGATGCCCCGAATAAATTACTTGTCATTTAGTCACTATTTAATTAATGTTTCCATGGATACCTAAAAAAGTTCACTCATTTGTAGTTTTAACCCTCAAACGGAACATCGAGTGATCGTGATTGATATGTGTATGGAATTTGGTGAAGCTAGCATGTTTAGTTAAAGAGTCATGCTCCGGACAGAGTACTGGGACTCACGGACAGACAGACAGGCGCTATGTATCTCCGCTTATGTTGTAATGCGGGGATAGAATAAAATGAAAGTGTATCAATAGTGTATATGGACATCAATTTAAGCCATTTTTTGCATATCTAATACGAGGGAAGGTCAATTAGTTCATAGAAGTGGATATAAAACAAAAACCAATGGTTCTGATATTGTTGTTATGTTTCAACAAATCTCCCTGCACCTCGAGTCTTTCCAATTTATCTTTGAGACTGTCAATGCCTTTGCTGTAGAAGTCTTCTGAGTTCATTCTCATTGCCAAATCTTGTACCAAGCAAGTGTGATTTCAAATTGCGAAACAGATCGAAGTCGTTTGGGGCTGAACGATTGAAAATTATCGCAAACAATTTCACATAAATTAATTTCTTACAGAATAGAAAGTTGAAGGCCATTGCAAAATCGAATAGATAATCAAACACTTATTTGCCGAAGGATTGCTTTAAAGGTCTTTTAATCAATGTTGTTCGTCAGTATTAAGTAAAGTTAAACTACTTTTGAATCATAGTGTCATTTTCTAAACATGAGTACAATTGGATGTCAAAACGTTTTGAGCCTAGCATTGAAAACATCAGAATATTGGTATGAAACACATTTAGTTTTCAATGTCCCCCTGTGAGTAAATATATTTATTTCACGCCGCCTCTATATAGATCTCTATATGATCCTGGACAGCAGCCACAATCTCATCATCATTTTAAAATCTTAGACAATGTAAGTGTTTTATTCAAATTTTGGAAGAGGTCCTAATATTGGGATTGGTGAGGTATGATTTCGAGTTCACATTCATGGACATGAGCGGGTGCAGCACGAGAGGTCTGTACTGGAGCATTGTCCTAGTGCTGATGAATACCACGTCTGATCCTAATACCACCTGTCTTAACAAATTAGCGTAATATTACCAAGTGTATTTAGAAGACATCTTTCATACTCCAGAATACTTGCGCCCTTATTTTCTGCACTGATCTGGACGCTTTATACTTCTTGGTTCTTTAAGAATTGGCATGTTTCCAAACATTGGATTTTTGTTTGCTATAATGATCATAGTGATGGATCCAGGTTTCATCACTGATAACTTACTTTAAGTGAAAATCATCCGAACTTTGTTTTTATCCTGTAAGCAATAAAGGGGTACAGAGTATGTTGTTGCAGACAAATATGTCAAACTTAATAATTGGTGTTGTGTTATGGACAGATATTGGGTGTTTCAGAAAATCCGAACCATAATGCTTAACAGTTTAGTATAGTGACAATAAACGGGTGAAAGTCGTTATTTGTGATAGAAAACTTAAACGAATGACTCAAACGTTATTTTGGAAACTTATTATTATTTACAACAGACACAAACACAAACATAGGTTGACAGTGTCAAGTAGATCATTTAACTTATATACTGTTAATTGGACACGGAATTTTGACTTTATAACATTTATGGGGCCTTCATATTATCATTAAAACAAGAAAAAAAACATAATTTGGTAATTCAGAGAAAAATATGCAAGTTTTGGCAGGCGATTTGAACTTGAATTAGATCATACGTTATTTTATTTTGTCTTTTTGTAAAACCACAAGAAAAATCATAAAACATATTCTGTGTCACTTTAAGTTGCCTTATGTTGTTTTGTGATGTGTCTAGAGCAATTGATAGTGTTTAGAGGTTTATTGTAACACTTGAGAAAACATGATATTAAAGGACAGCTATTAGGTTGGTTAAGAAGTTGTATAAGTTGTCAGAGGCAAAGCGTATTTGTCAAAGGGTTAATTTCTTAGCCGTGAACACTCTTGTATTCCACAAGGGTCAGTACTCAGCCTAGTGTTATTAATTCTGCACATCAATAATCTAGCTGATGAGATAGATTGTCTAAAGCGGCCTTTTGCTGATGACTCATCGCTGGGTTATTCGTCAGTAACGAAAAGTGATACATATATAAAATGAAATTTAGGGCAAAGGGTTGTTAATTAGATAATACCTCGAAGAGACTGAAGCTGTGTTTTTCTTGCTTGTAATCATACTGATAAGTAACATCTTTATTTTGATGGACTCTAGACAGGAATGGTTGAGATGCATAAACATCTTGGTGTATCCCTCACAAAATGGGAAATGATCAGGCCATATCGCATGTATCTTTAAAAGAGTTGAAAAGACGGTAACCTGACTTCGAAGTCTATATGTAGATGTATATGTGTTGGGTACAAATACTCCCATTAAGATTATGTCATGTTTTCTAGACCGTATTTTTAATTTCGCATACATTAAATGGGCTAAGACGTTCGTGAAGAATTTCTCGAAACATTCATGTGAAATACCTATGGTCTCCTGTAACGCATGGAGTGTGGTTTGCTGATTATCAATAACAAAAATCTATACACAAGCTCTATGTTGACCATTTCAATACATTGTTGTGGAACGTGGACAGGTGTCATCTCAAAGGCTCTCTCTCTCTCTCTGCAAAGTTTAAATTCATTGACCGAACATTTTATTATAGCAAATAGAGGGGAAGACTCTCCATAAATATCTGACAGCCTTTTGTCAATGTGCAGGGCGGAGTTTCCTTCAAGAACTTATGCGAATGCCCTATGCTAAATTTTTATCCCTTTTCTACTTGGATGAGGGTTTTTATCTTAATTAAGTTTTAATGTCGTACCATTTAATATGGGACCTTGCTATGGAAATTGCACGAGGCCAAAAACATTTTGACATCCCCTCGTGTTTCAATAAATTCGATCTACAATATACTTCATACAGCAAAATATTTTATTTGGATTCACTATATAAGTCGACAAATGGACATCTTGATGTTATTAAAGTAATCAAATCTTGGATTGAAATACTTTTACCAACTGCCATCCGAAAATTGGTTCGTTTTTAAATATTCACATTCAAATATTGTAGTCTCGGTGAACATCAAAGGTGACAAGTGCTTACAATTACGTGTAACGTTTTTCTGTAGGCAGAAGTGCTGAAAGGCTTTCAACAAATCGTCAATGAGCGGGTGAAGCCAAAACTCCATGAAATGTTCAATAACCTCCCGAACCTGCCTGTTAGGTAATCATATATTTCCTTTTTCATTGTAGCCAGGCATGCATGTTACATGTTACAGAGTAAAACTGATAAGTGAAGGTAATTGTTGAATGTTACAGAGTAAAGTTGATGATTGAAAGTGAGTGATGAATATTACAGAGTATAGCCAATGAGTAAAATTGAGTGTTGAATGTTGCAAAGTAAAGCCAATGAGTGAAAGTGAGTTTTGAATTTTAAAGTAAAGCCAATTGCTGTAAATGATTGTTGACTGTAACACCTTAAAGCTGATGAGTGAAATAGCGTAACAAACTAATGCCGATGAGGGAATGTTGAATGTTACAGTGTAAAGCTGATGAAAGAAAGAGCATGCAGAATTTTACAGATTAAGTCGATATGTTACAGTTTGTGTTTCATTTCGCAGAATAGAGCCAATGAGTGAAACTATTTTTGTAATCTGTCAGAGTGCAGCAATCAAGTGGAAGTGTGCATTGAATTTGTGAAAAATGGATGAAGGAGGATGTACATAAGATGCCACAACATTAAACTACTTCATTGCAGTACTTGTTGAATTTTACAGAGTGGAGCCAATGCCCTATGATGGGCCAGGTGGTCAATATATCTCTGGGTCAGAAGATGGGTCAAGACCTGGCATTTTCATGGTTAACCTTTTCCGACCAAAAGAAACGTAAGTCGTTTATCATGCAAGTGTTGAGTTTGATATGCAAACAATATCAATCGTAGCTCATACTAATCCACTTTTATCAGTTTGTTTATTGATTATATACGGTTGTCTACCTCCAGGGGAACCTACGTTATGGTACCGATCACATTGCACGAGTCCATCCCTGGACATCATCTTCAGGTTCGTCCGTAACTTTCACTTATCCATCAACTTTCCTCGATATATTATAGCTGTTAACAGTTTAAACTTAGACTCTCTGATATTCTGAAACAATCATGGTCTGCCAGTATTCATAATCTTTCAGGTTAATTTGCTTATAAACAATAAAAACATTACTACATGTAGGAAGCTATCTAACATTATCAATATCTCCCTATCTAAATCTCTCTTAGCAAAATTTAGGAGTAGCAATTTTGGGCTAGGCATAGTGACAGGACAATACAATAATGTATCAATTCCTGACAGAGTATGTTCTTACTGTAAAATAAACGATATTACCAGCATTGAAGATGATTTGCACAATCTATTTTATTGTAAGTGATTATGCTAGAAATAAGATTATTACTCCATTATTGTACAGTTCTGTTAACAACCACAATTTCATCTACCTCCTTAACAGCAAAGATAGAAATATTATCTTAAATGTATGTATATTCCTTAAATGTATAAATAAAGCTAGAGCTTAAATGGTAAATGCATAAAAACCTGTAACCTTTTATGTGCGCATGTGAAGAATTTGAAATGTAGTTTGTATTATGGGTCCATGGCCTCCATACTGATTAAAATGTCTGTCTGTCCGTCTATTGCTGTTGATATGCATAAATGTACGTGACGTTCAACAATATCGTTTTGGTGTGTCTTTTTCTGTTGCAGGCAAGCTATGCTCTGAAGGCAAACCTACCGAATTTTCGGCGAAATATGGAATTAACTCGATACTACGAGATTCCATACCATTTCCCTGTGTACACAGCCTATGTTGAGGTAAGGAAATCGTATCAGGATGTTTATTGATGCCCTTTTAATACAGTTTTTAAAATGCATATCATCAGCATACCCGTTGCCTTTCAGGGTTGGGCGCTGTATGCCGAGTCACTCGGGGAGGAGCTTGGTCTTTACAGATATGACCACGAACTGTAAGTAAGAAAATTACAACTACATGTCTCTACTACACTTGCACATGCATTATCTCTAAAAAACTTCTATACTCAACATTTCCTAATAAACCCACGCAACTACTGTTCACGTATTCAACTATAATTCAACCACGTCACTATGAGACTACCACACCAGTAGGTCACACCAATGCTAATCTATAGACCCATACAACTACCTTACACAAACGACAATGAATAAATCCACAAGTAAATTCACCCAAACGACCACGTATACCAATGCATGTCAATAAAAAAAAATATATAGATAGCAGCTTTAGCTTTTAGAAATGTTTATACATATGAATATCCCATATGCAATCCAAACCCTTAAACTAACCTGCAGGTCTACTACTCTCAGTCAACGGTACTATCTACAGTCCTATCAACAATAAATCAACATGCACTCTATCAATACACCAAAAACCTCATCTGTCTACCTGCACTCTATCCATACACCCACACCACAACTGTATACCTGCAACGTATCCATACACCCACACCACCACAATCTACCTGCTCTCTATCCATACCCCCAGAACACCATTGTAAACATGCAATCTATCTATACACCCACATCACCACCGTCTACCTGCACTCTGTTCATACACCCACATCACCACTGTCTACCTGCAATATATCTATACACCCATATCACTACTGTCTACCTGCACTCTATCCATAGGCCAATATAACCATCACTATACTCAGGCCTACCAAGGTAACGGATCAAATAACCTCCAAATGGAACAAATAACCGCATGAATGGATTAGATAACCTCAAAAACGGTACTAATAACCTCGTCCGCGGTATTAATAACCTCAAAACGGAGCGAATAACCTCAAAACGGATTCAATAACCTCGATTTGCGCAGCGCATCCCTACGATCTACCCAGTTTGAGTGAAGGAGCCCAGTCTTTTGTTTATGTTTACGCCTGCGGCTCTCATTTTGCCTGATAAAAAAAAACAATTTAAAGGTATTTAGGCCTACTTGAATCCAAAAGTTACGGTAATCTAATGATGATTTGGTCACCGACACAATAATTTTACTAAAATTTGGAAATATGTATTGTGGTTACGAGAATCAAGAACAGGCATATCTATATTTGCAAATGGTGAAATAAATGAATGAACCAGATGTATCTAAAAAGTTTTAAAAAATCGAAATATCAAACTACATTTTCTTCGAAGTTCGCTGGTTTGAAGTCTGCCTAAATTGAAAAAAAAATTTTTTTCTTTATAAAGTATTGCCCGTTTGGCTTGTACTTTTGTTTAAGAACAGCTGGATAGTCAATGATGAGACATGTGACATGGAAAATTCATTAAAGGATTCTATATGTGTTGAATGTAACATTTTACTACAAATATAAGAACTAACTCCAAAAAATAATGTTTACGCAAAATATAAGGAGGATATCAAAAGGTTTAGAATTTTAAAAAAAATCTTGTTTCATCATAAAGATAGAATATAGTTAAGTACAATGTTGACATTGTTCCGATATAACCAAACTTGAATATTATCAAAAGATTTAATATTTTTAAAATACCAATTTCTCTGAATGAATTATTTTTCTTTTTAAATATTGTCATTTTTTCTTTTTTTTCCTGATATTAATCAAATTAAGCTAGTGTCGATGAATGAAATAAAAAATTCACAAGTTAAAAATCTGTACTAAATATTCCAAATCGGAGTAGGCTGTTTGTCAACAATTTTTTTAAAAATATTTTTTACATCATTTTGTTCAGAATGAAATTTTGTACCAGAAAATAATTAAGGTGCATGACTGGGAGTTCGGTCCAGCAAGCAAGGACTGGTTATGCATTGAAAATGAGAGAAAAAAATCAAGGCAATTCGAAGCAATGGAAAATTCGTGCTGATAGTATTTCATACAAATTAACGTATCAATCGTTATAAACTTAACCCGGAAGTGTAGGAAATCTATTCAGCTTTATATGTTCCAAATGCAATATAAGTTTATAACATCGATTATATCTATATCATCTAACGTCCATCTCTCATTGTAATCGCCAAACCAGGAATCATATGTCTAAACGATCCCTGGCCAAACAAACCGGATCAAAAAGTCTGTATCAGTTACACCACACAGAGATCTTCAAATCAAGATATTGAGAAATTATTTTCATATTGTACAAATTCCATTTAAAACTAAAGAGAGAATACATTTTTGCAGCTGAGAGTTGAAGGATTTATTTACGTTTAATCTCGAATAGTCGTGAAATACAATCTACACACTTGTGACATCAGCTACGGAAGGCATCGGGGAAAGTGTCAACAACTCACTTGATGTCTGCGCCGGTCATCATCAGACCCATATTTTGTTTGTTATTTTCGCAGTAATTGAGCACAAACATAATCTTATTTGATGTTTGAAATTTACATATTTTCATGAATGTAAAAAAAAAACCGCGTGATATTTACATAATATAAACAAATTATTTGATATAATCCCCTTAACATGTCCCTTCTCATTTGCAATCATTATTTAGAATTAACACTTGCGATTTTGTTTGAAAACGGATAAACTTCTATGAAGGACAACATTCCAAACTAAAAATAGTGAACAACAAGACCTCTACAATTATAATCGTACAATAGAATTATATTTACACGATAAATAAATTTGTGATCTACGATTTTAGTGCGTGTGTAGCAAAAGTCAAATTCGCCGCAATACAAACTCAACTAAAACTATCGTTCGATTACAGTCTCACGTCATATCCAACACGGTTCATGCATGCGAACACAATTACGATTTAATTTTTTGATTATCTGGTGGTAAATGTCTTCTAGTTTGATTGTAGGGCTATATGAAAATAACATCAACATTTGACAAAATCTACTCACAGGGATTTTATTCGTGACCGAATCCTGTTACGCGATCGCTTGGTCTACATATTATGCAAATTATGACCTCATCGGGTCAAAGACAGTGAATGGAACACCGCGGTTAAGATGAAATTACGACATTATAATGATTTATTTTTTATTTATGGGGGGAAATTTCACTGCTAGCGTAACTTTGTTGACAGCCGCTGGCGTAAACATAAACAAAAGACTGGGCTCCTTCACTCAAACTGGGTAGATCGTAGGGATGCGCTGCGCAAATCGAGGTTATTGAATCCGTTTTGAGGTTATTCGTTCCGTTTTGAGGTTATTAATACCGCTGACGAGGTTATTAGTACCGTTTTTGAGGTTATCTAATCCATTCATGCGGTTATTTGTTCCATTTGGAGGTTATTTGATCCGTTACCTTGGTAGGCCTGATACTGTATACCTACACCCGAACCATACACCAACATTCCTATTGTATACGTGCACCCTAAAAATACATCCACACTACCACTGTCTACCTGCACTGCATTCCAGCCCCTTCACCCACAGAACGACTTTGTACCTGCAACCAAACCATACAACCACAACTTGATGTATCTGTATAACCTATTGACACAGTCACAGACCTACTAAATACCTGCAAACCAACCAGTCACCCCCAGAAAGACAATGTACCTGACCACAACCATACAACGACCACAGTCTCATATGTATAGCTATTAAACATGAGTTTGTTTCGTTACTTTGAATTTAGTGAAAATGCGTTCACTTAAAAACAACTTATTCAAGCATCATTCATACAAACAATCATGTTTTATTTTAAGATGATGATTGATGATATTCCTATTGCAAGATGATATTCATTTTTTACTACAGGAACTCATTTGGTACTGATTTGATGCAAAACTGGAGTTAAATATGAAAATAAAACATTTCTTGATCATCTTTATTTTAATTATCATTTAAAAATATTTGTCTAAAACTACTTTGTTGAAACTATGTTCAAATAATATGTAATTACAGAAAACAGAAAATATCTATTTTCCCGTGAAGCTTTTAAGAAATGCCAATAATTGTCCTGGCATACCACATATCTGTCCCGTGTAATACCTGCACCCTAACCATGCACCAACAGTCCTATTTTATACCTGCACTCTAACCATACACCAACATTCCTACTAAATATCTGTACCCTAACCATACAACAACAGTCTTACTGTATACCTGCACTCTAACCATACATCAACTGTCATATTGTATACCTGCACCCTAACCATACACCGACATTCCTACTTAATATCTGCACCCTCACCATACACCAAAAGCCCTACTGTATACCTGCGCCCTAACCATCCACAAACATTCCTACTTAATATATGTACCCTAACCATACATCAGTTGCCCTACTGTATACCTGCACCCTAACCATACACCATCATTCCTACTGTATACCTGCACCCTAACCACACACCAACATTCCTACTTTATACCTGCACCCTAACCATACACCAACATTCCTACTGTATATCGGCACCCTAACCATACACAGTCAACTATAAACCCGCCCACAAAGAAATTATAATACAGTGATTTATAATTTTCCTTATTCAATTCTAATTTGATTGAAGTCGTGAAGTCACGATCAATAAACACACCCTTTGGTGTCATATTATTAACTTGCACTTAATAACCTTGTCCGGTTTTTATATTAACTAGTTGTTTTCATTTGTGTTCAATGTATTCATAACACGAAATCCTGTTGCTGAACCTCTTATAATAAATATGAATATGTTTCAGAATGGGGCGTTATAGTCTGGAAATGTTCCGTGCCTGTAGACTCGTTGTGGACTCCGGGTTACACTACTATGGGTAGGTCAATCATTGTGGTTATTACATTTTATGTCAATCTTAATCAATACTTCTGTCATTTCTTGCACGACCATAACCTGAGACATGCTGTTGATCTACTACTTAACGTGTTCTGTTGGTCCAGATGGGAGCGGGAGACGGCGATCCAGTACATGCTCAACTACACCTCATTCTCCAGGGCTGAGATGTCAATAGAAGTGGACCGCTACATCACCTGGCCTGGTCAGGCATGTGCCTATAAAATCGGAGAAATCAAAATAAAGGAATTGAGAAAACAAGCCGAAAATGTTCTTGGTAAGTTTTATTTCGAGACAGCAAGGATTGTAACGAACAGTGGCCACGTATATACGAGATGTAAATGCTAAACAGGATGACGGCGGTTTTGAAAGGAAAACCTGCCTGAGTACAGATAATGATGTTCAGCTGCTTAGTTTGTTTCATTCAGTACAAATATCACGTTAAATCGTGTTGCCTGAAGACCGACTTATTCAAGCATCATTCATTCAAAAGTTACGAATTTTGAGAAGATGAAAACAATAACATATTCATATCACATACCAAAAGGTGATACTCGTGGTACTAGAGAAAAACATAAGGTAGGGATTCCGTAGTTGGATCCAAAACCCAAATTTTTTGATAAATTGGCATTTCAAAATATTTGTTTTTAAACTCAAGATGTAACATAATGTTAACCTATATTGTTAACCTACTTCGACAAAACATTGGTCGAACATGTGTTCAAATAATATAAATATTTGGAGAAATACGACAATCTCAATTTACTATTTTTTACTATAAATTGTACCTTGCATACCACCTACCTGTCCATTTTATACTCATAGTGTAAAAATCATCCCTTCACAAAATAATCTACGACTTTTCACTGTATGGTATTTTGCTAAGAAATGGTGCTTAAATCAAATTTTCATTCTTTCACAGTGAAACAAACTTTTGTTAAGCAGCTGTACAATTTCCCCCCCAGGATGATATAATGGAAAGCTTGAGCACATTAAGCTAGTGGTTTACCGAGTATGATAGTAAATAAATGAGGTAAGACATTTGTTAGATAATGAGCACTTGCTTTTTAAAATTACCTGTTTATAAAGATTCATACTCAAACGAATAAAATGATAAGCCTTATTGTTGACTATGCAGGGGATCAGTTCGACATCAAGGCGTTCCACTCAGTGGTGCTGGAGAATGGGCCGATGCCGCTGCATATCTTGGAAGAGGTGGTAGCCGACTGGGTTTCAAACTTTACTCCCGCTCAGCCCGATGAAGAGTGTCACACAGACGGGTCCCCTGCAACTATCCAAAACGACAATCTCTCTCACACACTGCTCTGCTTATGTACCATCTGTTTAGCCGTGTCTGTCAAGTAAATATAATACAATTATTTTGTTTGTCATTGTATTTGTTTAAAGAGTTGGCGTTGATGCACAAAACATTGGTTTTATAAACACATCCACGTATGAAAACTTCTTCCCCAATTATATTTACCAGATAAGCTTCTTTGTTAAATACCATTTAAAGGACCTTACTTATGTTATTGTTTTCACTTTCTGAAACATTATGCAAATGGTTCAGACTTAAAACTGAATGGTCTAACAGGTGTCAGCCCTCAACATATCATAAACAATGCAAGCAGGAATGTATGTACATATTGATTTAATCGAATGTGTCATCCATTACAAAAAATATCAAACCTGTATCAAGTAATCCAAATGTTTGCTTATTGATTGTTACTTGAAATCAATCCATACTTATATGAATATCTTCAAATTGATGTAAGTGAACGGCATACAATTATAAAAGAGGTTCAAAGGGAAAGATTATTATTTTTTCAGCTTAATCTTACAATTATGTGTCAGGATTACTACTCTATCCAAAAGTATATCAACCAGATGTGTAATAATATGGGCTGTGACTTTGCTAATGGGTCTTATGAAAAGCTTTCAAACTTTGAACAAAGAGAACATAGTTAGGCCGACTACTTATGGGATACCACTCGTAAATTCTAAACATTTCACATATTCATCCCAAAAAGAAAATTTTATGATAATTACATCAAGATGCCATATATACATGTATGTGCATAGACTGAATCACACATCCAATTTTCACCAATAGAGGTTGTAGAAACTAAGCGAAAACTATCAACAAATGTCTGCCCTTCTGAATGAAGAGGGTATTAGATAACTTGTCCCGGATCATTTTCCTTGTGAATATACTATGTTTAACTCAAACCAAACCTTTCCTTCTCACTGCTTGAGAAAAGATTTCATTTAGTAAATTGACGCACATCATTGTGGAGTTTTATGTTAGATGATGATTAAACGATAATGATAAAGATGGAATAGTGATTAATAGTCTGAACACTTTTATTGAGCTTCTTCAAGATGAATATTCTGCTCAAGGTGCACAAACTGAGTCAATTATGTCAAGAGAAAAGTCAACAGTCAACAAGTAGCAGGCCTGATAAAGTAGGTTTTCAGGAGGCATTTGAAAGTCTGATTGCCTCTACATGAGGTAATATGAGGCGTTCTATGCATTTGCAACAGCAAAAGAACATGAGCACAGTTAATAAACTGCAAGTTTAATTTGGGTAGGACTCAAAGGTACTGGTCATTTGAGCATAGTAATGCGGTAGATGGATCATGATCTACAGGGGTGAAACAGTTCTGTGAGGTAGCCAGGTGCTGTTTTAGTCTTGCACTGACAGTCGAGACAGATGATCCTTTACTAAACTGGCAGCCAGTGGAGGTCATCAAAGATATAGGAGTTATGCGATGGTGACTTTTAGTGCCAGTTGTGGTAGGCAGTGTTTTGACAAATTGTTGTCAAAATCCATACAGGGCGGGGGAACACGCCCAGAGCAGAATGAAATGAAGTATTTTTGATGCAAAATGCTGATATCCACATGAGCATTGTGGTAACTTTTTCATCTCAAAGTGCTTGTCGCAGATTGTAACCTCACAGACGTTCCACAATGATATGCAGAATTTAAACCAAACTCTCTCAATAATATTACTTCGTTGCAGGTTTGACACAATAAAGAAACAGTCCACTGACGCTGTAAGATAGTTGTAGTTGTAGTTGATGTGTTGACACTTCCGACTCTTTCATTGACGAAAATCGAAAAAATATATCTCAATTTTAAGCTCTTCAGTGTCTAGAATAGTATGAATGTCTGAAACAAATGTTTTCACTCCTATTGACTTAGGATTTCTGAAGCCAAAAAATTTAATCTTACAATGGATTAATGTACTCTCCATTGGCCACAGAAAGGTTTCAAACATTCTTTAGGATGATATAGGATGCGTCTAACGCTTTCGCCAGGTATGTTACTATATATCCTTGATTTATGCATTCAAAGACAGAGACATAGCCACACAGTGTGAGATGAAATACAAGATACTACGATATGTTGGATAACTACAAACGAATCGTCCAGTTTAGTACTAAGTTACCACGAAAGTTACTCGCGTCCAGGGATTGTCACTCTCCAATCAAAATGGATATGACGACTGAGAAGGAAAGTTTATACCATGAGGCAGTAATATATTGTTTTTATGATTTATTTCCTTGATGCTATTACACCTATTTTTATGTTGAATTAGCCAACGAATAGAGAGAGAAACAAGTAGCCTAAGTATCAGCTGAATCTAACACGTCACAAACTGGGCGTGGCTTCGAATCATGCTTTGATGATTATGTCAAAGCCAATAGATTTTGTAGGTATTTCATTGTGCTGTATTTATAATTGTTTATGCAAATTTGCAATCCTGAAACATTGTACAAATTAACAAATTCATTGAATACTAAAATTATATTCAACATAATGTAGATTTCAACTAAAAATGTTGCGCTGGGATCTATGTTCTTAAGTGTATTTTTTTTATAGTTTTCAGCTAGAACTGAACTATTACACGTTCTGAATAAAGGCCCTTACGTATGTCAGTAATTTTGTTCAATAAAATTTCGCTGTGTGAGACACCACCTACCGTCCGTCAGCAGTCAGCCTACAGGTTCGTGAAGTCTGTACCACGTGTGTTGGGTGAGAGTCAACGCGTTGACGCGGCTTCATCTTCAAGTAGGTTTTTGAAAACTTTTTGAGCGAGAGACAATTTAGAAAATATCAACATGTTTGAAACCCCAGACAACTACCATGGATCAGAAAATATGAATTCAGACTTTGAATTAGGATTTCCCAGAGAAAGGTCAGCATGTCTCAGAAGAGAACGAAGTTGATATTCGTCAGCATTTACCAAATCTGAGAAGAAGGTATATGAACATGTTGCTTTGTCTGCAAGTTTTGTTGAGACAATGAGCTATTTAGATGACTAGATTTACTTGAGAAAATCGCCGTAAAAATATTTGAATTGAAAGCTTTGGTTAATGATGCCGCTGATTGTGATGAACTGGACAGATACTATGTTTAAGTTAAGCTTAGACACAAGGATGTGCTGAGAAAAGTTAATATTTGGAAAGAAAATACATTCTGAAAGTGGTGATCATGAAATCAAACCAGAAGATTCAGTGAGTCAGGCAGGATCTAGGCATAGCCCTGCCAGCAAGTAAGTCACAGTTAGCTTCTAAAAAGGCATTAGTGTAGGTTAAGATCAAGGCATTGCAGGAAGGTCAACAACTTAAGAAAATACAAGTAGAATTAGAACAAATGCAAGAGAAATTCTTGAGGCAAAGGAGAAAATGTGTTCTGAAGTTTCAAAATCCTTATTTGGAAAGGGGGATAAGATAAAAAAAAAATTTGAAGACGGAGGCTCTGATAGAGGCGTTCATCGGACTGAGGTCAAGACAGTTCTAACGCAAACTGATAAGCAATCTTTGAATCCCGAAGTTTCTGCATGGTCAAATAATGATGCTTACTGTACTAGTGGTATATTTCAGCGCGCTCCAGAATCCAGACCAATCTAGCAGGAGGATCACACAAGCATGCTGTACCGCTTTCAACATCTGATGATGAAGGTGTGACACACAGGACAAAAAGTAAACGGATTCCTTCCGGATCCCTCCAAATCCCTCCAAACTTGGTATACTGGGATTCGGTGACGGATACCTCAACGGATACCGGATACCTCAACGGATACCGAGTAGTCGAGATTACAGGGATCCGGTGCCTGACACCTTGCCGGATCCCGTCTTATTTCTAGAGTAGTCAAGAATTTAACTATGAAAGGTTTACACCTCTAGTTGAATTTATTTTTCATACTTGTAAAAAGACCTTTTTATCAAACTTTATTCTAATAACACAACTTCATGGTGTGTTGGAGAAGTTATACTGAATTGACGTCACCAATTTGGGTAATAACATTCATGACAAAAATAGAGCCACGGTCTCTGTAGCTTATCAGCTTTTGTATTGTTGATGTTCAAGACTTAGATTTATACCTGTTAGTTCTCAAAGAGAAATACATTTTTAAAAATTGTCCAGTATCAGTGCATTAGACAAGATGCTTTCACATTAAATTGGATGAAAAACAACAAAACTATATATTATTCTTTAAGTCATGATACAAATTAGAAAGCAGATCCTTTTTAATAATTATTCATATTCACATTTTTAGTCATATAAATATGTTAAGTGTCAAGTACAAGTTTTATATATATTTGCCCTCACATATCTTGTGGAAATACTTTCTGTAAGCATTAAAGGCACTTCAAATATAATTTCTAAACTAGAAGCAGTGTTGTTGATTGAGCACCCTTAGTAATTTTTTAGAAGAAAGGTAATCAATGTTCGTGAAACTGAGAATGGGTAATTTTAAAGCTCACCACTAAACGAGCAAATTGTTTTGAACGTTGCTTTTTAAAATTTAATCCATTTTCAACGCCTGAAAGTCATTCATACCGTGTCCAGGCACACACACACACATAGGTTTTATCATTAATGTTAGTTGAAACATATTGATGACATATTTGTGATTATCAATTGACTATCTTTGTGGACTTGCTACAGTTTCAATCTTCTCGGCTACTCTTTAGATGATCAGTGATAAAGGTTGCAATTGAGCAAGTCAGTTGTTGGTTTTGAAATAGTTTTGATAAAGAAATTAAAGGAACTAGCTAGGTAAAAGAAACCAGGATGACTTAATTATACTGTTTATAACAAGGAGACAAATTGAGAAAAACACATGAATGCAAATGCTCAGAATTAAGAAGTCATGTAATAAATATAGTATAAGTTATGAAACATACCAGTATGTTTTTGCCTGAAGTAATTGTTGAAAAAAATACAGAATTATTAATCAGTAGTATTGGAAATCAGTTATCATAATCATTGCAGTTTCTATCAATAATTTAGAACCTACAAGAAATGGAACAGCACTGGATCACAAAATCTGAAAAGGCACAGAAGTCTCAAGTCACTGATTTGAAGTTTACTTTTGACTCACCCACAAAATTGAATAAAGCTCAAATCTTAGTATGACTCATTTCAAAAAAATATTAAGTAAAGTTTGTCTTGAATTTCAAACAGAGCTGTGTGACCCTGATGTATATCACAATCCACAGTGGCAGAAAGTGTAAGTAAAGTTAATCGTAAGTAACTTTTTTCCCCTAAAAAGCTATTGAGATAATTGAGTAGATAATTCTTTACTTACCCTTAGTGTTAATCAATTTTGTGAAACAATTTTGCAAACGATAGGAATACCACTGTATTGGAAAATAAATTGAATTTTAGTTGTAAACCTTTTATCTTGTTGGAATCCGGCCGGATCCTGAATCCGATGAGGTATCCGCCAAGGGATCCCGGTATACCAAAATTGCAGGGATCCGTTAAGGTATCCGGTGGAATCCGGCCGGATCCGTGATCCGTTGAGGTAGACGGATTCCACTACTTTTTGTCCTGTGACAGTTGCCAAAGACTCAGCTGACCAGGTAATCCTTAATTATTTATTCAAAATTGGATGTTAGTGCGCAGTTGTATTAGTGGCGGCAGTGCCAAGTTCAACTAATTGCTTCCAAATGTACAGGAAAGGCCCGATCTGTAATTGAAAACTGTGCTGTCTTGAATCTTTTGGTGGAGCGTTTTAATAATCCACACCAGATAATCTTACAGTTTGTGGAAATACATGGTTAGCTTTCTGATAACCAATTGCGGATGCTGATGATCATGGAGAAACTGCCATCCTACCATCGGGGAATGACGTCATAAAATCTTCGTCGTACAGGATAATACCCAAACATCATCAATCTTGCAAATGTCATCGAGTCTGCTGCAAAGATAGCCAACTACCCGGTATTTGGTATGGGTGCCATGTCCAACGTAACAATAAAACTCAGAAAATCACAGGAATGCTTTGATCATGAAGTTGTTGAAACAGTTATAAACAACATTCATGTAGACTGTTTGAACTCACTTTGTTCAGAAGATTAGGCCATTGACATGATAAATGAACTATTTCAAAATTGGTCTCTAACAGTAGAGATGTTTTGGATTTAATTCCTGCTGG
The DNA here is from genome assembly GCA_921293015.1 of Phorcus lineatus. Taxonomy (NCBI): domain Eukaryota; kingdom Metazoa; phylum Mollusca; class Gastropoda; order Trochida; family Trochidae; genus Phorcus; species Phorcus lineatus. The sequence goes on along the minus strand of OV121095.1, from coordinate 16,651,357 downwards.
GGAGAAGGCAAAGCAATTCAAGGACTTAATTATACAAGACAACTTACTACAAGAGAGATCTTGGCGTCACATGGAATACTGCATCCGACACATTTGGATTAAAGGTTAAGCCTAAGGAACGCCAATTCACTCTCCGATGAGTTCTTAGTTTCACAAGCTGTGTATATGACCCCTTTGGTTTTATGATTCCAGTGGTGTTAAAGGCAAAGTTGATATTCCAATATGAATGTCATTTGAGGAAGGGATTGAATGAAGCAGTGGAGCAGATTAATACCGAGTGATGGATGAACAAACTGGTTGAGCAAATTGTATCATATTGACGATTTGACGATTGATAGATGGTTGATGCCTTTTGACCTCTGTCAGATTGTCACTTGTGAATTGCATAAATTTTCAGACACTATTACTGTTGGATATGGTGCTGTATCGTATCTCAGAATGGTGTACAGCTGCATGCCAAAAGTTTGTTCACATACCTGAATATACTAGTGCAAATATCATGTAATTTGAGATGTCTTTTCGTAGCGTTGCGAAAAAGAAACGTATAATATTGAATTTTCAATACGCATATCCATTCTTCTTGAAGGCAAATGTTTTTCGTCACCCACAATAACCCGTGACAGTTTTGGCAGGTTACTGAAGTGACCAGGGGTCAAAATTTCGAAAACACTAATTTTTATTTGTCTCCATAAAATCCTTTATAAGTTATCAACTTCTTTAAAATTTAGTCACGTTTGTTCCATAGCACAAAGTCAATGTGATTATGTTGGTTTTAATCTGAGAGAGTCGATATGGAACATTTTATTTAACATTTAACGAAATCGAAATTTCGAAAATGTGATCCCTTCTGTGTGTATCAATATGCCAAAATTCAAATTTTTGCACGAAAGACCAGACGATCCCAAAATGAGTTCAAGAATGGCTATTTCACACATGGACAGTGGGTGATCCATTGTCAGTTTGTCAAGTTATTCTATTGACGTTGAACTGAACCCAAATTACATGATATTTGCATTACGATTTAGTGGTAAGTGAACAAACTTTCGGTATGCAGTTGTATGGTACAGGTGTTATTCATTAACTTTTAAGCCATCTGCAGACCAAGTTGAAATCATAAAATCCAAGACTCGCTTTATGTTGTCAGAGGATCAAGATAACCCTACTTCTGTTCTCCTGGAGTATTACTATTGGTAAAAGTTGAAGAAAGCAGTTGGATTCCGAGGTTGAAAACTTTCCTGCTTCATAAACTTACAAAATCTACATCTCAAAGTCTGAGCACTCAATTGATAACCATGGAACTAAAATAATCTGAAAGAGAAGTTGTGAAGTATCTCAAAAGATGTCACTTTCCAGAAGAAATATATGATCTGATACATGACAAGGATAATGCAATGCAATGGGGTTTGCAAAGGGCGATCTATACTGGGTTGGGTGCACATACTTAGATACATTTTAATTAGCGATTGTATACTGGAGTTGATGTAAATTTTTAGAGAGGGAGAATTTAAACTGGGTTTGATGTAAATGCATAGAGGGAGCGAATCTATACTGGGTTTAATGTAAATGCTCAGAGGGGGTGATTCTACACGTAAATGCTCTGAGGGGGAGAATCTATACTGGATTCCATGTAAATGCTCTGAGGGGGCAAATCTATACTGGGTTTGATGTAAATATTTAGAGGCGGTGATTTACCCTAGGTTTGATGCAGATATTTAGAGGAGGAGAATCAATACTGGATTTGATGTAAATGCTTAGAGGTAGCGAATCTATACTGGGTTTGATGTAAATACTAAAAGGGGGCGAATCTTTACTGGGTTTGATGTAATTTCTTAGAGGGGGCGATTCTATCATGGGTTTGAAGTAAATTCTTAGAGGGGGCAATTCTATACTGGGTTTGATGCAAATCCTCAGAGTGGGACTCACTTAATGTCATCAGAGACATGACACGTAGCAATAAACGCACCGGTCAGAGTTCGCTTCGTTAAGTCCGTTTGTGTAGGAAGATCACTGTATTATGCTAAGAACAAGTTTCGTTTGAACCGGAACAAGGGAGATACTACTGGATGCTCTGCGCGTATCGTGACTAGTGGAGACAGACTGCAGTCAGCGACGTTGAAACACAACCATCCTGAACTTGACTTTATCTTCGAAGTTGATGAATTCAAGGCCAAGCTGATCCACCTTGGACTTCAATAACACACATGTCTCTATTTCTGCTCTGCATGTCCGTAACTCCCAACACTACTTTGAATGCCCGGCATTTGAAGCTAATCATTCGCCCGGTGCCGCTGATCGACAGTTTGTGTAAACCCAAGATATAAGTCAACGTTGTAAAAAAAAAAGTCACTGAGGCTATATCGAGGTTCAGAAATATAATTGAAACGGTGTAAATATTTTAGTTTCAGGTCTCACGCGGTAGAATACTATTATTTGTTTTGCTTTTTATATCTATGGGTTGCACAATATTGTGGTAGTCTTTAGAGGACTGTTTTGACAAAAATGTCCTAATTAGTATAAGATGATTTCGGATCATCGTTTCTTAACTTAACTGTGGTTTCAATTCTGCTTTGAATGTCGAAAATTAAATTTTTTAATTATTTCAAGAGAAGGAATTGCTGTTAAAATCGTTGTAGTTTTTTTTTCTAAGTGAAAGTAAAGTTATTCAGATATATAAAGTCCGACATCTCATTGGGTTGTTATGTTTAAAGTGCGTTTTTCGTTTTAGTGAGGATGAATTTCCCTCCTCGTTTGTCTGACCTTGTTAGCCCATCAGGCCTGAAAGAATTTGAAATATTATTAACAGAATCCTTGACGAGCCCGAGGTACATTTAGACATTTTATTACACTGTGGCCCCTTAGTAAAAGCCACCGTGGCCACGCCCTAATAAACTTACTTTCGAGAAGCAAAAAATAATGAAACCTTTTCTACGGACTCCTCCAATTATAGGGTGGGATTGGTGCCTCCGGGGCTCATAAGCCCATAAAGGCGCAAGATAATTTTCTTGTTACGAAAGTATTTGTATAATGATCCCAGTAAGAAATTATGTGTAAAGCACGAACGCTCGAGACCGAGAGCAAAAAGCAAACTGTAATTGTGCTATTTTCGATAAGATTTATAAATTCATTTTAGTAATCAAATTTTTGATGAAAAATTATATTTTCGCAATGCTCATTGTTCGCTTTAGTTATGTATGTAGTTCAAATTAGATATCAAGAAGCAAATCCAAATTCGATTTAGTAAGCTTACTAATTCGTTGAGTAAGCTTACTTATTCCAAAAAATTAAATCATTAATCTAATTGATAAGCTTACTAAATCGAATCAGTAAGCTTACTAAATCGAATTAGGAAGCTTACTTAATCGAATTAGGAAGCTTACTAAATAGCAGCCTGAGTTAGTCGAATTAGTATAATTCGATTTACGATTTAGTAAGCTTACTAATTCGATTTAGTAAGCTTACTAATTCGATTTAGTAAGCTTACTAAATATAGATTAAAGTCTCACTTGGCACCCCATATAAGTACACCTTAGGCAGTTGGGATTATGATACTATGATCCCAGCCTTATAATGATAGATTTTACAGCCTTGTGAGCTTCAGAGCCCATGGCTCTGTTGTTTTAATACAGTACACTTAGACAACGGTTCATACCTGCGTAAATATCATATCGACAATCCTTCAAATTTAAAAATATCTCAGTTATAATCACCCACAAATTAAAAAAACTTGTTTAAATGACTCGTATACTATGTGTAGTGTTTTCTGAATTAGCAACATGGGTAACGCGGCCCCAAATGCACACAGACCTATCACTTATCTAAAGGTGATTTCGACAAAATGTCAACAAAGATTACATTCCATGCGCAAGCTACGATCTTTTAATGTAAATGAACGTGTACTATCCCTCTTTTGTCAATGTTTCGTAAGCATATTAACTTTTTCTTTCCAATGTTAGTATAGTTCCTTATCTATTATCGCTTGGAAAAGGTTGTTCAAATTCCAAGGAAAATTACCGGGGTATCTTTTGTAAATTTATCATATTTTTATGAAAAAGGAGATTTGAAATTATCCCTAAAGATTTTGTCAGATCCTTGTCTTATACGGGGAGTTTGTTACGCTTCCTTCAGGCAGAAGATATCTATTACCCCGTGATAAAACCAGTAGAGGTAAAATACATATATCCCTTTCAGCGTTCGTCTTTGAATTAATAGAGTGTGTTTGTTTATGTATTTCATGTAACCTGTGTTGCCTTTCCTGTATGTCCAAGCTGTGGAACGATACCAAATAAATTCCTTTCGGGGTGATAAAGTATTATTATTATCATTATTATTATTATCCTTGTTAATCCAGTCAAGTGAGCCAGTCATTTATACTTAAGAGCGCCGTGAAGGACCACTACAGCGATATATAGAACACGAGTGTACCAGACAATAAATGTGTAAATCTCTTCAGGACAGATTTACTTGAGATTGGGGAATTGTGTCAGCTATTCAAACTGTGAGTCTTCAGGTGGCCCATACGCGCTTGTCCGGCCGACCCGCAACTGCATATACTGAACGAGCTGCTGAGGCTGTATATCTCGAACCGCCCTCGATTCTGTGTGTCGGTGCGTGTGATCGAGTGAGTGTGGTGGAGTCTTTGCTTTGGTCTTCTCTATAACTTCTCAAGGATGTGGCTACGCGTGGCTCTACAGTTCTCTATCAGTTTCTTCGTCGTGGTGAACTCTGGTTTGTATCTGCATACACGTAGTAAATAACGCTTCACATACCAAAACGGTTCATATTGTTGTATGAAAAGAAACTATATTTATAAGAATGATGGCTTCATCATTTGATGTACTCTATTTATTTGGGAAATGAAGTGCTGCTCTCGGAGTCGGCCTGTGCTAAGAACATGTCGTATGTTGGTGTTAGCAATTGGTTTATATCATTTTGGTCGTCCTATAAAACTATGCCTAACATACTAATAAAAATGTATGCACTATTGAATACAGGACTATATGTAAATGATTACGAGGTTCTGTACACTCACTGTCTACTTTTGTGATGCTGCTCCCCTGATACAGACACAGCTTCAAGAGAACTCTCCAAACTACAGACAGACTTTTTCGCGTGGCAGATGGAGGAGCATCCAAGAAGCGCCACTTACCGAGGAATCCACAAGTATGACGACCAGCTGGAGTCCTTCAACACCACAACCTGGGATCAACGAGTGGTAAGCTTTTGTCCCTGAGTGTCCATGTCTAACATACTGAGTCTGTATTGAGGGTTTTGTTCCTATTCGTCCTAATTAAGAAAACTGATAATTAAGTAATCATTATGTTTAAGTGGTGATATTTTGTCCCTATGTCACCAATCGATGATTGCTAAAATAAGTCTATGAATGATGAATTTTTGTCTATATTTGCTTAACAAAATGATGAGTTCTAAATTCAAATGTGCATTTACATGTATACGTTGTTACGAGATTATAACTAAAAAGTGGTAAGTTTGTGTGCTTTTGTCGCCAAACAAGGCTAACTGATGAATTGTCAGTTTTTAATGTGCCTCTCTGTCCAAATTAAATAGGTTATAAGCTTACGTAAAAGGGCTTGCTTGGTGCATTTTCACAAGAACATAACCATGGAAATGAAATGATTAAGAATAGTGATTGAGTAAAGTAACTGTTGTTGTCAATTACACAGGTTTATTCTAGATGCTGAGTCATATGTCAGAATACAATATGCACAATCATTAACATTTGCAACATGTGACTTATAAATTATGGACAATATTACATAGGGAAAGCCATATTACCTATAATAATAAAGGCCTTTACATGAAATATGGACATCAGCATGTTACACAAATTACACGCCATTAAAGAAAAGGTCCTTGGGAAGCGATAAGCTTAAATATAAATACAACATAATTAAAAGTGATGGCAGAGTAAAGTTATCAGTTAGACAGATGGTTTGCTGGCACCTATTGGTGATATCGCCGCCGGGGGTCCTATGTTAAAGATAGGGATATAAAATTTGAAATGGGTTATGGGCACCCTGAACATGTTATGCCATAGGATAAATAAACAATTTGGAGTTTGAAAAGTGTGGGTAATATTATGAATTATGACGTAAAAGATTTAAATAATAAGAAGAAAATGATAACATCAAATAAAACAAAATATAATCAATTCTGTATTGTGTTGGAATGGGTTTTTTATGTTGTCTAAATTTGTGTATATTGTGCCATACCTGAAATTTTTTTCTTTAAAATCCTTTCAAGGGTATGGACAAATTATTAATGTTAATAGTTTCACATTGATAAAATAAATAGTTGTGGCCAATGGAAAATAAAATTGTAATTTGTGATGGAATTTTTAATTGTGTGTAATTCCATTTCAAATCGACCAAAATCTGAGGATTCCCCCAGTTGATGTCATGGATTTTAGAATTTTTAGTTTTAATAGATGGTACTCTATCTTCATTGAAGGGGAAAGTAGGAATTTTGCTTATACTCAAAATAATTTGTGATTGGCATTGTGTTTTAGGACATAGGGGTCTATCAAATGAGATGGTTTTGAGATAAACCCCTAGTATATTTCGTTGTCTCTTACAATTACAGATTTTGACTTTGAGATTTACAATTTCTGTGTCAAATTGACATTAGAATGACTGATCCAATGATATAATATTTTATTGAAGAAACCTGTATTTATATGGTATAATGACAAGACAAAAAACCTCAAATTTCTTTGCAAAATTTAGAATTTCTGTTGTTTTGGTAATTTTCTCTTTCCTTATTTTCGAAATGTAAGGTTTGTGATGCAACGTTCCTTCTATGATTAGGCTCCCCGGGGTATCAAGAGGTGGATGCTAGAAATTAGCGACAATTTGTGTTGTTGTCTTGTCACAATGGCTTACTTTATGTACCTACTGTTTAGAAAAATGTAAAAAATGCCCCTATTTTAAAGCTGCCTGTAGAAAAAGGCGCACCAGCTAGAGGCTTCATTTTTGGCACATTTGTAGATTATTGTCTATTTTATAAAATATCAAAATTTGGCAGAGGTAAAATTTTCTGTTCATCTTCTGTAGGTGATTAAATAAAGCAACCCTCAGATCATTTTACGGACGCTTCACATTGGTTGCCTTGTCCATGTTTGAGAAATTTTGAATGTTGTTGTGAAGTGATTTCATGATAACTTACTTGATTTAAAATCCAATTGGATATCAACTAACCATATAAAATGTCCTGAAGCAAATTAATTACTTCCGAAATGCTTCGAAGCAAACTCTTTAAATTTTTGGCAAATTGACTTGTGGCTCTCGGGAGAAAGCTTGAAGTATCTCAGGCTGATGTCAACGTCAACTTTGGAGATGACATGATCAAAAGGCAGTGTCACCTTTGTTTTTCGTCTTGGAGTCTTGAACGTTTGGGGCTCGATTCTACTTGGAATCAGAACATCAATGATCATGTCCTCGTTGTCTTCATCTACGGATATGACATTTCCAATTGTCCAATCATGATCGATCACGAGAGCAACGTAAGTTCCTGGTGTTATCTTAGTTTTCCTGACTTCTTTCTTTCTAAACGTTACTAAACGTCAGTGCTCTGTGACACACGTTTAATGGCCAGTTCTGTTGCACCTATCGGAATGAACGCATGGTGGCTTCTTGTCCCTGGAACTGTTGAGCATGATGAAAAGCGCAAGTCTTGGTTTTCAGTTTCTAACTCAATCTCTTCCTTTGAAACGAACAATATTTTTGTAGCAGGAATGGAAATCACTGCCCAATCAAACAGCTGCTGTGGCGTAATTTGGTTTTGGAGAGGTGCTTGAAGACTTGCTTTTGCTGCAAGTCTTTTAATTGTCCCTCCTATTCCGTCACAAGCATTTTTGCCATGGCTTGTTGCAAAAAAATGCCACTCTGCTTTGAGTCCGAAATCTGCTTCATGAAAACAGAGATTGACAAAGTTTTTGTAATTTTTATATTGACTTGCTGCTCCATCACTGAAGTACATGATCTTTCTGATCCCCGGAAGGCAAGTTTTCACGTGATGTAAGACATGTTTCAGAAACACGTGGACCGTCACACAGTCATGCTTCAAATGGTCACTGATGACTGCTACACTCAAATGCTTCAGTTCGTCATTTTGTCTGTGGTATACGACTACTGGGTGAACAGTTGCTTGGGAATTGTCCTAGTGGAAACCCTGGACTGCGTCTTGTACAACAAAAGAATAATTTTCCGCAAAGTCCAGAAGAATTATTGCAGTATCGTCATCCAATTGATCTTTGAGCCTCGCCATGAAGGCTGCCTGAGATTTTGCAGTGAAATGATGAACTGTCAAATCATCAATCTTTCGTAAGAGGACATCAAGGAAATCTTGAGGACTTGAGGATGTTGTAATTAGGTTCGTTCTATCGGTATGTACCCAAACTTTATGGAAGATTTCATCCTCTTCATCTAGACCTCTTTCCTCGAGATGTGACTGGATAACACTTTTCAGTGCATTAATACCAGGACAGTTATCACAACGGTACAACATGCATTCTTGTGCCTGGGTGTTGCATACAACCTTCTGTAGAAGTTCCTGAATATTTAAATTCAACCCTGGCAATGCAGCAAGCATCAGTTTGACATTTTGATGTATCTGACATACACACACTGAATGTGTACCAGGAGCTCCAGAAGAAATACACCATTTCGGTCTCAGTTCACAAAACTTTGAAAATGAAATTTTGTAGAGATTGCTCGTCTCTTCTTTAAAAGAAACATAGAGTTCTTTAAGATTTCCTAAGAGTAATCTTTTCTGTTTGTGAACCTTTTCACCATTAATGCGAACACTAACAAACTGGACACATTCGAGAAATGTTGTCATTTTCAAAATACTGTTGAACTCTCGATAACACGTCTTGAGGAAGAGGGTGGCCAATGTAGGATCTGGGACTTGCCATAAATCCACATTGTTTCCTGAGAGCTCTGCTTTGCTTAACCATATATCTGGTTGTACCAAATTCATTCATAGTTTGTTCTATTGTCCAACATGAAGGAAGCATTGTTAGAATTTGCATTTTGACAGATCGTGAAGATGATTTAAATTTTGTTTTAATTTCTGTTATCAGTTCATTGAAATCTCTGCATTTTGGACATTTGGTTTTTCCGTTTGAGATATGTCTCACGATCTCTTTTACTGATTGCCTGTGGATGAAAAGGGGTCAATCCTTCAGCAGTCAATCCAGGATTGAAGGGTTCCAGTTGCTCACTGAGCTCTGTAACATTCTGCTCAACTTCGTAGTTTGGCTCAAGATCGGTCACCTCTGATTGTTTTCGACCAAGTTCGATATAACACGAGGGACACAACTTCTGGCCAGGTTTAACCCTCTTAGAAGCAAGATCATTAATGGCCGTTGCTTTATCAGGCAAAACAACTTTCAGACCCTTTTTGCGAACGGTGTTCAAATGCTTTTCGAATGGGTCCACACAGGATGTTTGGTAAAGAGAATACTTCTCCAGGAAGTATGTATGATGATGAAAACATACAGTATCTGTGTCAGTGTTGTTCACCATATCTGCACGAGCACACAGTAGACTGCGTTCATTTTCTGTAAGATTACCAATTGTCAATAAACCTGTTCGTTTTGTGTATGCACTTTTATGACAATCTGTTTTGGTTAAGTAACCAATTGAACATCTCTCCAACGCCATATTTTGAAACACAGAAATGTGATACAAAGAAATTATAGTGATAATCAAAGTGATTTGTTAATATTGATTAGTATCCATTGCAACTAAATGATCACAACCATCCCGGCTTAAAAATAAACTTCTTAATCAATGAACTAAAGATTGATACCCAGCATCCGTTTAATCAATTGTCAATTATTAACTAACCTGTCAAACTAACAAGTTAACAAAACAACGAGACACTGGCAACAAGCGACTGAAGTGAATAGGAAGTGATAAAAGAAAGGTATGTTATTCTCCCGATCCGTGTCAGAGTACTAGAAAAGAACCACACCACAGTGCCTCGTATGTCTTTCATTTGTGCAATTTTGTTTTCCGCGAAGCAGGTTACGTTTGGGTACATTTTCTACTTGTCAGTCAGGAAATTGATGATCACCTAACATGACAGAAGCAATGTATTTTGAAATATGTAGTTGACAGAAACATTCACTCGAACGTACCTTCCTTCTCATTAGTTACGAATGGCATGGGTGTTTAGACTGTGGTTTAGATTTCAGAACTTTAAAACCACTGTGTGTTAGGGTACCTTAAGGTACTCATCACCTTGAAATGTTGTGTTTGAAATAAAATAAAAACTTTGAAGCAACATGCTTTAATCACGTTGAAATGCTCATTTTGCAATATGGGATGCCTGTATAATTTCCTCATCGTCCGAGCTTTTGTCTAATTGCCAACGATCATCAATTTCCTGTGACGCTTGAATTAAATATTCATCTGAAGAAGCCGTTTTCTTCTGTGTTACGCAACACGTTGCAAGTCGCACAGTGCAAGTGGTGATGCATCGCACGCACTAATAATGCCTTTGGTACAGGAAAATCGTGCGTTGCTGCGAAAATTCGTTCACACTAACGATTTTTGTTTTATTTTGAACTGGCTCTTCTTAGATAAATTGAACAGGTATAATTTGTTCATTTTGATTCAAATTATCCCTATCATAAATAGAACAGGACAGCCATCAGTCGTTGATTATATAATACCCAGTAATGTGTAAATTCAATGTTACATGCTGTGATGTCACTCTTGACAATTTAAAAATGTCACATCTATAGTTGCTTGTTTTATTTTGAACTTATATTTTCTAAATGAATGAACAGGTATAATTTCTTCATTTCAATTGAAAATGTTCAATAACATAAACAAAAAATCCAAAAAGTTTGCTTTTGTCGTCGTTAACATTATGCCAGACAATGCGTAATTCAAATGTTGGATGTTATTGTGTCACTCGTGAAAACTTAAAACATCTTTTATTCAATGTTACGGCAATTTAACGTTGATTCATTGGACCATGTGGTGTATGTGAGATAATGACCACATCCTCGTGGCTATCGGATATAACCTTCTCGCTGTCGCTTGAAGGTTATATCCGATACCTACTCGGCTTTAGGTCATTATCTCAACCATATGCATTGCTTCATCAACATCTTCAAAAGTTTTAATTGAATGGTTAAGTCTTCTTAATCATTCATTTATGAAATCTAGTCTTTCGGTTCTTTGCTTCCTTCATTCACTCTTGAGTCGCTATTTGTTTCAAAGCTTTGTCATGTCTGTCTGTGTCTTTATTCTTTTCACCCGTAGCCAATAATTATTATTGTGAAAACGGAACAGAACAGAACAGAAGTTTTTGCATTTCGTTGCCAGGGGGCCAAGAGTACAATTACAGTATCCAGTGTATGTAAGACAATAATAAAGTACTAACAACTACATATAAGTAGGTCGCTAATTTTCATTTTGCCATACAAACAACAACAAAAATAAACAAAACAACTACTCGAAGAAACTGTCAATGCATTCACATTCGCGCTACCCACCACCATAGCAATTGCGGAGGCAATTTTTTAAAAAAGGTATCTTATTTAAATGCATTATTTTTTAAATGCTCATAGCATGTTATCAATGGGAACATCTTTTAAAGATAATCTTTTATAAACATTGCCCCATAAATATTACCTTCTCAATAATATTAAAATTGAGGTCCAATCTGGGCTTAATAGCTTTACATACCATTTTACTGAATTTTGCAGTTCAAATGCATGACTATTCCATTTATTAGATAAAACTACGGCGTGTTAGGTATATTTGTAATATTTTTGGGCTTATAGATATCTCCTCTCTCTTTTTCATCTGATGTACTCTTGAAAGGTATATTATTTCGGATGTACTGAGTGGACACATTATTGTGACATATGTCTGGTACCAAAAATTACCAATACCTCTTCCTATATAACATATCAAAATAGGAAGTGATACATTGTCATGAATTATGTGTTTTGTATTGAGAGTAATCTGTTCAATACCTTCAATCTTAAGCACAGATCCCTTCTTAATAGCAGTTACTTTTTTCGGATGTTATTAAATGTTTTCGGACTTTGGAGTCATTAATCATCCAATGGGGTTTATTTTCACTGATTCCGACATCTTTACTATCAAGTCAAAGAGTTTATTGTATTTGATTTTGTGTTATTATGTCCACATAAACTTACTGATGAGTTGTTAGTTTGTGTGTCCATATATATCAATGCTGAAATGTAATTATCTGTTCTTGCGAGTCCATATTTCGTGAAGTGACAAGTTTGAGTTTGTGTTTTCCTCATTGGTCCAGCTGATAAGTGGTACCTTTGTGTGATTTTTAATCCAATCTATATAAGACAAAAATAATTGCCCGATTGCCTGTTTGTTCCCACCAGCATAGTGTTGAGGAGTTCTACAACCGCCTATCCCAAATCAACACGACAAAGCTTGATTGGAAAGGCCTGGTCAACTTCCGTATCCTTGATGACATGATGGCCACCTACTTAAATGGTTACAACTGGAGTCGGTGAGAGATCCGTGTACATTCCGAAACTTCCATGTTTCTAAAGTTCTAATGTATTGTGTGCAATATCCTTTCTGTCAGTGCTTCTAATCCTTACCTGTTAAGTTATTGGGATAATATTCTTGCTTTACACTAAAATGCAATTAGTCTACGGGTGTTTTCATGTTCATATGAATTAATGATTAATAAGCATAGGGGCACAGGTTTGAAGCGGTTAATGAACAGAGTTTTCAAAATAAATCTCTAATTATGTAATTGAAGGTAATGTCAATCGTTGACATCGAAATACAGGAATGTTGAAAATGAATTGCATTTATAACTCATCAGACCTAAAAGATCCGGCGTTTAGCGTCCGTAAACATTTCACGTTTTCGACTTTACCTCAAGAACCGCTGCTTCCCCGAGATCTTAAATTTTGTAGGGCTGTACCTTGCACCTACAGGATCCAAATTTGAAACTTTGGACTGACACCTACCCCTTCTTAAAATATGGCTAGTATTTTCTCTGAAATCCTAAAATATCGTTTTTATTGACTTGCCTCATAGATGTGTATTGCACATATGGATTATGGCATATGGATATGTGTTTTGAGGAGGGGTTGATGTGTAGACTGAATTGAGTGGGGAGTGGGGGTTGATTACAGTTCAGGTTGTTGGTATGGGGGAGGGAAACAGGTGGGGTGATACTATTAGGACTCATTGTTGGCAAGAGCGCCAGGCAAGTGATCCAGCAGGCTTGACGTGCCAGATTACAGCACTTCTGTTCCCGGGTGTAAAAACCTAAAAATCAACTTTGTGCAGACTCTCTCATTGTTTAGGGAGACGACTTCAATCTTGAAATCATGAAACATACTCTTTCACTTTAATCTTGTTGTCAAAGCTTGCGAATACATGTCAAATTGATTTAATTCCGTCGGATATCAACATAACTAACTATTATAAAGGGTTAACACTGCGGTGAGAAGGTTTTACATCGGTGAGAAGGGTTTACAGTATTCATTTCAGTCTGACTTTTTTATGGTTTGTTTTGAGTTATTCGTATTTTACTTTGAGTTTTTCGCGTTTCAATCTAAGAGATCCATGTCTTATTTTCAGTTCATTGTGTTTTGGATTCAAGGTTTTTCGTTTTTTCAAGACAGTTTCGAAAGGTTTCAATTCTGTCTCATTCTATCGATAAAGAAATTAGTAACACTTCATATCGATGAATAAATATTCACCATGAAACAGATGATATTAACATATGTGTTTAATTAGTGGTGGATCTCTCATGATCCTTTAATCGTGCACACTCCCATGTTTCCAGTTTGGCTTTGGACGCTTTGTCAAAGCGTTCCCCGGTATGATTAGGAGATGTCCCAAAACCGGGCTATAAAAGTGGACATAATAGTAATATCAAAGTGTTCCTTTCATGGAACAACCATTTCACACATATGGATTATGGCATATGGATATGTGTTTTGAGGAGGGGTTGATGTGTAGACTGAATTGAGTGGGGAGTGGGGGTTGATTACAGTTCAGGTTGTTGGTATGGGGGAGGGAAACAGGTGGGGTGATACTATTAGGACTCATTGTTGGCAAGAGCGCCAGGCAAGTGATCCAGCAGGCTTGACGTGTCAGATTACAGCACTTCTGTTCCCGGGTGTAAAAACCTAAAAATCAACTTTGTGCAGACTCTCTCATTGTTTAGGGAGACGACTTCAATCTTGAAATCATGAAACATACTCTTTCACTTTAATCTTGTTGTCAAAGCTTGCGAATACATGTCAAATTGATTTAATTCCGTCGGATATCAACATAACTAACTATTATAAAGGGTTAACACTGCGGTGAGAAGGTTTTACATCGGTGAGAAGGGTTTACAGTATTCATTTCAGTCTGACTTTTTTATGGTTTGTTTTGAGTTATTCGTATTTTACTTTGAGTTTTTCGCGTTTCAATCTAAGAGATCCATGTCTTATTTTCAGTTCATTGTGTTTTGGATTCAAGGTTTTTCGTTTTTTCAAGACAGTTTCGAAAGGTTTCAATTCTGTCTCATTCTATCGATAAAGAAATTAGTAACACTTCATATCGATGAATAAATATTCACCATGAAACAGATGATATTAACATATGTGTTTAATTAGTGGTGGATCTCTCATGATCCTTTAATCGTGCACACTCCCATGTTTCCAGTTTGGCTTTGGACGCTTTGTCAAAGCGTTCCCCGGTATGATTAGGAGATGTCCCAAAACCGGGCTATAAAAGTGGACATAATAGTAATATCAAAGTGTTCCTTTCATGGAACAACCATTTCAACCAGGCAGCAACCCAAGCTAAAAAAGTGTTTATTGCTATCTGTAAACAAACCCATATCTTAGGCGATCTCTCTTACCAAACCTTTTTAAAAATCTTTGATAGTAAAATAAAACCAATTATATTGTATGGGTCGGAAATATGGGGTTTACAAATTATAGATGCAATTGAAAAAGTTCATCTATTTGCATGTAAAAAATAATTAGGAGTAAAATTAAGTACACCTAGTGTTATGGTTTATGGAGAACTAGGAAGGTTCCCACTTTATATCTACGCCTCTATAAATGCAGTCAAATATTGGTTGAAACTTTTAGCTATGTCCCATAAAAGAATACCAAAAAAATGTTTTAATATGATGTTATTGTATGACAAGAATGGACAAAAAAATTGGGTATCCCAGGTTAGAAACGTTTTATTTGCTATTGGCTTTGGAAACATTTGAATGGTCAATATGTAGAATGTCAATCACTATTCATTAATTCCCTAACTGTTCGACTTTTATCTTCAAACATGGTGTGATAAAAATCATTTGTCAAGTAAATGTTTTTACTATTCACAATTTAAAAACGACTTATTCAAAGAAACCTACTTGTCATTTGTTGATATAAAAAAGTTTAGGATGCAATGAAGTACAGAACATATGTCATATCACTATAGTGCAAGGTGTTAAGTTATGTAAATCCCGACTACTTCTGTATATGTACTATAGGCCCGAGGCCTCTTCAGTACCGAAATAAAGACATCCAAAGTGTATATTTGCTCAATTGTTTGATCAGTTGATGATATGAATACCGGTGATAATTTTTCATCCTAAATAGTATGTATTACGCCTTCTCTTTAGGGTACGAGGACGAAGTTTTTGTACATTTGCATAAAAATAGAAACGCATCAATTACAATCCCTTGGTCTACAGGCACATGAATTTTCAATAAATTCTTAGAGAAATAGCTTGTGCATATCTACTTTTAAAGAGTGTAGAATTACTGACGCTTAATAGGAATTAAATGGTGAAAACATGCTTGTTCAACCAACTCCACGGTAGACGATAATACGCAGAACAGAGCTCTTTCGGTGACTGATAAGATTAACCAATGAGAAGTTGTCCATTTCTAGATCTCACCTTCATCGGGATGTCCTTCCTCTCAGTCAAAGACGTCATCAAGTATTGGAAATTATCAGTAATGTTTTCGTAAAAACATTCCATTCAGTTAACATTTGTTAACATACATGTATGTATTAGGTTGCAGCAGGACTTAAGACATTGATTTCACGTGAGCATGCAATGAAACCTCGTAGATTTAAACTGAAGATCAAAATAAAGTTATTACAATATTTTAATAATTTAGTCAAATAACAAAAAAACGATACTGATTTGAGACAAAAAAACAACCAACACGATTTCTTCAGTCCAAACATAAAACATACATCGACGTTTCTTCAGTCCAAATGCAAAACATACATCGGCGTTTCTTCAATCCGAATCTAAAACATACATCGACGTTTCTTCAATCTAAATTTTAAACATATATCGGCGTTTCTTCAATCCATATGAAAAACATACAAACAAAATCAGGTGCACATGTGTACAGACTCATGATTAACAATGTAGAGATCCAATGATTTTTTTAAGGTTTTCTTTCTATAGAGGTCATGATCAACATCGATTATCATGGTTAGTAAATATATTGATGAATTCCATCTGACTAAATTCTTGGTTTGGTTTGGTCCACTCAATGAAAACTCTCTACTTCATCACATAATTTTATGTGCCAAAAGACATTTATACATCTGCTCATTGAAAAACAATATTCCAAAACTTAAAGATTTTAAATGACATATTCACAATAGAAAGATTTATATCTAAAAGAAATAATACTTATGACAAAATTTCGTAAAAATTGTTACCTTTATTTCCAGTTTTTTAATTTAATTGATGTGTATGTAATGACTGATTAATTACATTAATGCTCTGTTAACTTATTTAAGACACTTAGTCTAGAAACTCCGTTTGTATGATATTCTGAGGAGATGTGGAATCTTTATGTATCGCTTACAACTTTACTTGGGACTTGGGAACAATAAAAAAACAAACAAAAAACAAAAAAACATGTGATTATCATCATTTATTTAACCTATAAGTCACTACAAGAAGCTAGGCTATGTATTTTCCCTATGTCTACAAAACGTGTGAATATACATTCATCCCACGTTAAGAACATAAAAGCTCGAGTTTGAATTTGAATTTGATATAAATATTTGAATATCTACATTCATGTTACTAGTCTTTCGGAATTCCAGTATAAGTTACAACTTTCAGTTGACATGTAATTCTGCAGCTACCAGCACCTCGGACCCGTCACCTTCTTGGAGGGGCCGCAGACCTTCGTTGAAGCAAGCGTAGAAGGGCTGCCTTTCTTCACACGCGGGGACTTTGAAAATTACATTGTTCGCCTCGACAAGACCCCTAGGCAGGTAAACACACGCGATAGCACTGATAACATCGCAGTATAGTCAATATAGTCAAAAAAGCAATGTATCGTTGTATTCTTAGAATTTAAGAAAATATAAACACTAACCTTAAACTTCATCAGAGAATGAAAAAGAACGTTGTTATGCAACTGCCATTATCTAAAGAAAAAAATCTATGGATCTAGCTTCTTTATTGTAAAGAGATGTAAACTTCAAACTTCAAAAATACCATTATATAGTTTTCTATTGATAAGACAATGGCGGATTTGCTGTAATCATCGTCTAAATGATGAACAATACGATGGTGGCTTTATGTGCTGATTCATCAAAGTTTCTCCTCAGTATAAAGAGTTCAAATGGCTCATGCAGGAGGGGATCCGCCTGAATAGGATGTACCACAACCACTCACTGGTAACTATACGGGATAGCCTTTAGCCTTTCAATGATAGAAATGATCTAGGCCTCAACAGGACCACACACTAGGCCACAACCAATGTGTATTTTTTTATCGGATGGGTGTTGTTTAAGTGTTAAGAAAATGGATATAATGAAATGTAGTCCTTTCCTTTAAACAAAATTAATTCACATTCTTATCACCAATGTAGCATCAACTAGAACTAAGCTGTTCTATCTTCACTTTTGGTGGAATATAGAGCTAATGTTTTCAGTAATAAGTAAAGTAAATTCTATCTCCAACCAAGGTTCGATAGCCCTATCTAGCTTAGAAAGTGTTTTTTTCTAGATATGATAAGGTTATACCTCTTATTTTTGTAAAAGACTTTGGGCTTTGTATCTTTAACCAGCTATGCAGATTCATATGGTCACTAAAGTTGGCATAAAACACTTTTAAACAAATGCTTGGGATTTTTCAGCATTAAAAATCTGATTGTCACTGCGATATCCCTACAAACATTTGTAAGATTCTCTCAAAACTTCAAACATATCGCTTCCTAATGAGATGCCTCCGAGGCTTGTCGACCTCATCCGAAGCCAAATGCGCTGACCACTGCGCTATCCCGCCCTTAAAGCATTATGACTAGCTCAAGACGTGGCCAAACATAAAACAGTATTGACAAAATGGTTTGAGGGTTTTCTCGATGTAGCAATATACTCGATTTTTATAAAGGCATACAGACTTCTGTCTTGGACAACTGCAAATGTATTAATTTTTGCTTATTTGAGATGCGGATTTCTGAGAACTGTGAAGTTTTTAATGTTGAGATATGTCTAATATATTGATCTATTTTTTCACAATTTTTTGACTCCATTAGCTAGTTGCCTGCCAGTAGTGACATTTATTCTATTTAACTAAAATAACTTGCAATTGGCATGTGATTTTATTTCCTAATAAATCAATTAAAATCAATATGTAACTATATTTTTTATATAATTTGAATACTTATTTTGCAATTATTTTAGATAAAAAGTCCTATGGAATTAAACAGAGAAAATTAATACCTGACATATTGCATATATGATTTATTTATTAAAGTTGAAATGACAGAAATGTAACCTAACATTGAGAAAATATATGGCTACTTTAAACTTGTAAATTTACTTTCACATTATTGATTGGCATAAAAAATCATAAATTCAATCCACTCAAAAATAGAATTCGTATGAGTTTGAAATATTATAATCTACAAATTACACACATAGATTGAAAATAGATAATAATTCTTTGTATGTTATTACCTGATATCATTTCATAGATATACATGTCATTACAGGTCTTGGCAGAAGAGTCAATAAAAGACTTGTTTTTTCTCATGAACAGTAAAGAGAATTATGTTCAGTTGAAATACATAAATGTAAATGTTTCTTTTTAGGAGATAAGGTTAAACATTCATGCAGATTTTCATCTCGACAAATAATGAAAATGATAAAATGTCAAAGTTTACATTAGATGTAAACAGTTTCATATAAGACAAACATGTTAGTAAAAACACTTAAGCATTTTTAAAGACTAATAAGCATATAAAATGCAAATATTCTCATTACTCATGAAAAAAGTATTCAAGTATAGAAAAAAACTTTTGCCAACAAGGAAAATGTGTCACTTCCAAACATATTATAATCATGATAGATTATTGTTTGGACTGATTATTAAATTTATAAATGTAACATTTTTGGGTTAGATATTTATCTTTGTAAACACTTTTCACAAAACAATTGCAGTTTGACCAATTTGATTATTAAGGCAAGGATTGCCCAACCTGATATAAAAACATTTCATTTACCGTAGATAAACAAATCGAATATTTTGTTATTTTTAAAAAAAATATTATAGGATCCACTTTCAGTCTCGAAGAATGATAATTACAGGCTTGTAAGAACTATAATTGATAGACCATACTGTCATATACTCTTTATCTGGTTTAATTGTTTGTCTGTAAAACGTGAACGCATAATCAGAGTTACACAGATATGAATATGTTAACCAAATGAGTCACATTATGAAACATGAAATATGTCAGAATTCTTAAAATTCTTGAGCGTTGGAAGGATCTGCACACGAGATCCTGTTATTGATCGACTGTAGATAGATACGTGTTTACATACGGTCGACAAGAAAACCCCAAAATTAAATCATTGCTAGTCACTAGATAACCATCGATTGTTGAAGAAAGATTATGGGCATTTGTAAAAAAAAGAATTACTGTCTCTCATCTGATTTTTCTCATGAATTTTTTAAAATTCAACATATTTGGTCAATAGTCATCTAAGCAAATCGACGTTCCGCGATGTTTTGACTTTTTAGCAAGGTTCGTTATGAATGAAAACTTAATCATTGTTCACAAGTGTAAAATTACGTCCTTGTAAAGACAACAAATGACCTTTGCAAAAACAAAATACGAAAAATAGTGTCCCGCGATAACAATAGAGTGACCTCATTAGAGATCTATAAACTTTTGAAACGTTTATTTTTCTTATAAGAATAAATATAGGTAAATCAGATATTTGTTCTTGAAATAAAGTCATTAACATGTGAAAATAGTGTGTAAAAGAGTACCAAAATGAATACAATTTTTATAGTTGTGCATTTGAGAAAGTTTTCTGTTCTGTAGCTTTATAATATTCTTAATATTTCTCTTTGAAGAAAACTAAAGTTTGGTTTCACCTTTTTAAGTTGATTTTATTGAAATTGTACATGTATCTAACTAATAGAGTGACAGCTTAAAATATTATTTTTTCCTTTCAAACCTAAAATGATATTTTTCATGTGAAAAGTTAATATTTCCTTCCGACAATGTTTCCAGCCAGCTAGCTAATTTCATCCATACATTATCTGAATAAGGACATTCACATAGTAAATGGATGATTGTTTCCGGGTTGGACTCACAGAATGAACATTATGGAGAGTCAATGTATTTAATTAAATGTAACTTGTAAACGGCCATAAGAATATCATGTGTGATTTTAAAATGAAATCAACTTAAATGTACACTTTGAGTGCATCTGCCATCATGTAAACATTTGATCAATCTTCTTTTCTATAGTGTTTCTAAACCAGTCTTTCCATTTTGTCTTACCAGTCGGTCGGGTTTGATTGTTTGGTATAGGTATATTATCAACAGCTTTACTCCTTTAATGCTGTGCACAAATACATGATATATCAAAAGCTAATGATGGATATTGTATATGATAGAAAGTATTGACTACATGTATATCCATAAAATTATGAGACTTACGGTATGCCAAAATTGCAGTTTTTATGCCTTCAAATTTTAAAAAATTCATTTTGTTCATACCATATTTTATGTCCATGTCAACTTTTTTTAAAAACTTACCATTTTGGTCTGCAATGTCGCAAACAAATGATTTAGTTTTGGTAAGAGCAAAATTTAAAAATGACATTTCTATCCATTTGTGTCAAACATCTCAGAGACCAAAAATTATTGTCCTTGTATGTTTTGTTCAACTTGTCTTTACAGTTAATATCTACAACATTATTCATCTCAACATGAAAATCTATTCTCAGTAGGCTAAATCCAAAAAATGTTCAATTCCTTACATATCTTAAGTCTAGATCTTTTTTTATATCCTAGCCATATCGGTCTTGTTTTGTTTCAAAATAAACTATTAACCCTTAACATCTTTCAAAGAAAGCTAAAGTGTTAAAAACGGCATTGCTTCTTTTCCATCTAGTTTTAAATTAGTGTTATCTGCAAATTGGACTAGAAGGCTTCAAATACTTCCAATGTTGATTCCTTTTATCTTTTTGCCTTTCCTTATAGATAAAGCTATCAGTTCTTTACAAAGAATAAAATGGTACGGTGATACTGGATCCCCCTGATTGCAGCCTCTAGTTACTTTATAGAAGTTTGTTGCTGATTCATTTAGCAGTATATTTGATGGGGTATCAATAAAAAAAACCTTGGATACACTTTTTGAGGCTTGGGCACATTTTTCATAAAGTTTCTATCAGCTGAACCAAAGGCTTTTTCAAAGTCGATAAGTAAAAGTAAACCTGGTATCTGATTTTGTATATTCAGTTATGTCATATCTTTGCCTAGTAACTTCCCCGATATATCTTCCCGGAACTAGGCCTTTTTGATCCTCACTAAAAATATTTGGAAGAATACCCTTAATTCTGTTTGCTGTCACTGCCAAAGCTAGTTTATAAGAGGTTTTTAGCAGTTAAATCGGTCTCCAAATTTTTAATATTTTAGTCTTATTTCTCTTTGGCAAATTAACTAACAGGCAAAAGAAAGGTTTCACTCATTTTTCAAGTCTATAGAATAAGAAAAAACGCAGATATGATTTTCCAATATTCGCTTTAAAAAGCATTCGAATATGGGCACTTAATTTGTCCCAATACACAAGGAAAGAAACGGGGGGTGGAGTTAAAAGACAAGTTCACAGAAACTCTTCTTGCGTTGTCGTGTAGCAATATCAATCGTTTTGGCTGTTGTTGGATGAAAGGAACGACGATAGGTCTCATCAATGTATTGCCAGTCAGATTCCCTCGCAGAATAACCAGCGGCGTCGTAATTTGGCCACAGATCCTCCCCATACCACGATGACCCCACCTCCATGCAAACGGGTGAACCTTTCTAATGCAGTTTGGCGCGAGAAACTCGAACCCTGCCATCGTTCCTGAATAGGCAATATCTGCTCGGTTTTCGAGGTGAATCTGCTTGATGTAACGATCTTCGGCCGCAGTTTTTACCCTCGGTCTTCCCGATCTTGGTCTGACCTGTGTCAGGCCTGTCTGCTGGTAGCCTTCTGATAGTGGTTTGGTTAACGGTTCTTGACATTTGACGTTTTGAAGCCCCCATTGTGGACATACCGATCGCTTGGTCTAGCTTCACTTGCATAATTCTTGGCATACTTTTGGAGTTACTGAAAGGCTGCTCTTTCCAACAAGAGTGTATATGCAACATTGTTGCACGTTCATCACAAATCACGTGTTTGTGAATGCACAATTCAAGTCGCTGCGTTCGTGTAGAGGAATCGATGCAAAAATAGTCATTTCCAAATAAAAGTGAAGCCTTTTGCCTGGGAGTTTACATAAGGCCCTGTTTTTTGTGTTATAGGGGTTTATAAACATAATTAACGTTCGAGCTAAACCTGCAATGGTCATGGGAATGAATGTAAGTGTCGTAATGGAAGTTGATGTTGATGTAGTTAAATCTGTTTAGAGTCGATTGGAAGATCAGTTCACCGCTTTACTGGCTGTTCCTGTGAACGAATCTGCTTTCTACCAACCCTTCGTCACCAAGCTTGAACTGACTTCTGTGGAGGAGGAAGACAGGTATTGTAGCTGACAAGCATTTCCATATCTTTATACAAGCGTACACCTCAAGCTTGTCATAACGGAGAGACGTAAAGTCAACTGCGCCATGTATGTGATTTGCTATCTAGCAAAGTAGCATGTTGGCTTGGAATAGTAGCTTGCATTGTTTTGATACTCAGTCCAGACATCCGCTGATATTCCTCTCTTTACAGGAAGTCGCTGCGGGACCGTGGACTGACTGCATCGAGCAACGTTCTTTCAGCCCTACAAGACCTGTGGCACTTCATTCAAAGCGTAAGCAATTAGGAAATGAGTTATTTAGTTAGACAATATTTTAAGTGATGATAATGACACTTTAGCACGTACATGTTCGACTGTGTTCAGATTGGTTATTTTAGGGTTCATTTAGCTACATTTTCTAAATGTGCCGATCATTTTAGAGTGTGTTTTAACAATACGTTATGATGTTCCCCCAAATGGACGGAAATTTTTAACCTGAATGTTTATGGCAATCTACTATTTAGTGACAGAATGTGATTGGCTGATTACAGGTTTGCCAGTTTAAAAAGTGATGTTTGGTTTTTCTTACGCAATTGAGGATTATTCGAGCATATAGTTAAAATAGTGAAGTATCAAAATATGTCTTAACATTCATTTCTGTATCACACGATCGCTTATGTAACAACAAAACCAATCGAGCAGATTACCTCGTACGCCGTACATCTCTAATTTAAACATAAATTCTCTGTGCCAAACTCTATCGAAGGCCTTTGATACATCACAAAATACCATACAATAATATTCTTTGTTATCAAGTGATGTACAGATTTGGTTATAAATTTCTACAAGTTGTTTCTACAGTTGAGTGGCCTCTCCGAAATCCACATTGGTATTTGTATAACAAATTGTTTGACACAATCGAATTATAAATATGTTTAAATACAACTTTCCAACACACCTAATAAGTGAAATCGGACGATAATTTGATACGATAAAATGATCACCTTTCTTAAATAATGGCATAACATTTGCTTACTTCCACTGGCTAGCAAAACACACAAATCTAGCGACCTGTTAAATGATATACACAGGACTGGACTGATAGAGTTAACAGTTTGTCTGAGTAATTGATGACTTAAACTTTTTTAATGATGTCAGAAATCTTCTATAACAATGGTTTCTAATTTGGCATCAGTTCGTCTATCGAACTCTAGTCATGCAGTATCTGCACCATCTCAATTAGATATTGACTCAAAATATTAATAATAATAATAATAATAATAATAATAAATAGTTCTTGTATAGCGCAAAAATCTCCATAATTGGACTCAGTGCGCTTTGAGCTCTGATTGACTAGGTGGTAATCGGTCAGTGAATGCTTGGCTGAAAAGATATGTCTTTAGGCTAGTTTTAAAGTTTTCAAGGGTTGGTGCATCACGCAGGGTTGCTGGAAGGGAGTTCCAGACATAGGGTGCAGAGTACATGAAGGAGCGTTCTCCTGCTGATTTCAAATTGCACTTGGGGGTCTTTAGCAGCTTCTCTTGTGAGGAACGAAGAGTACGCTGAGGTTGATATGTGGCGAGAGTATTTGACAGGTACATGTACACCGGAAGTGTCTGATGGAAGTGATGGTAGGCAAGAGTTGCCACTTTGTACTGGGATCTGAATTTGATAGGCAGCCAATGGAGGTGCTTCAGCAATGGTGTTGCATGGTCGAACTTTCGCTTCCTTAGAATAAGTCGTGCAGCATTGTTCTGGACTCTCTGGAGCCGTGCGATCTGCTCAGCCAAGGAGCAAGGAGCAAGGAATTACAATAGTCCAGACGTGATAATACGGCTGATGAGACAAGCTTGACCATTGCATCCTCCGTCAGATATTGACTTATGGATGCCAGTCTCCTCAGTTCCAGAAAGAATGCTCTACACATGCTGCTGACCTGCTCTTGAAGGTTGAGGGATTTGTCGATTACAACACCCAGGTATTTCACGCTGTCCTTGAACAATATTTCTGTGCCTTCAGTGTTGGCTGATGTGTCATGGATTTGTCTGAGGCGGTAGGGGGCACCAGTAAGCATCAGCTCTGTCTTGTCAGAGTTTAACTTTAGCTTGTTGCTTGTCATCCAGTTAGATACATCATTGATGCAAGTCAAGACACAGCCTTTCGTAGATGGAAAATTTTATGGCGGGGAGCTTTTAGGGAGTTCAGAGTCATCAGCGTACTT
This sequence comes from Phorcus lineatus, assembly GCA_921293015.1. Classification (NCBI taxonomy): domain Eukaryota; kingdom Metazoa; phylum Mollusca; class Gastropoda; order Trochida; family Trochidae; genus Phorcus; species Phorcus lineatus. Next base: position 16,626,102 of record OV121095.1, on the reverse strand, counting down.
CTCGAAATCGCATTGATGTGATGAAATAACTTCAGAGAGTGGCTGGGAGTACATAGTAAAAAGTACAGGCCCTAACACAGATCCTTGTGGCACGCCATAGCGTAGCGAGTTAGGCTGGTTTCCTATGATGACAGATTGGAATCGTCCACTTAGATAGGAGCTGAGCCAGCAAAGTGCTTGGATGCCATAGGTTTCCTCTAATCTTGTTAAAAGAATAGCATGATCCAACGTGTCAAACGCGGCGCTTAGATCCAACAGTGCCATCAAGGAGACATTCCTTTCGTCTGCCTTCGTCAGAAGGTTGTTCATGACACTGAGTACAGCCGTTTCTGTGCTGTGTCCCTTGCGATAGGCAGACTGGTGCATTTCGAGGAGTCCTCCGGTAGACAGATGTTTCAGATTCATTTAAGATGTTAGCCTTATCAACATCTGAAAAAGCTGATGGACATTCTTCATTAACACTTGGTTTCAAAGCGGGAATGGATGAAGCAGAAACTGACGTCTTGATCGAACTACCTAACATTTTCCAGTAAGATGATATTTTCTCCATATAGTTCGAATAGAAATTCGTCAAGATTTGAATAAAAGTTTTTCTTTGCATAACATTTCATTTTTCAGTTTTTCTGAGTCCTCTTTGCCTTTTTCCTTAGTCGATCCCGCTTCCTGCTTTCACGTCGGATGTTTGACATACCATTGTTTGTCATTAGGTCTAATTATCACAGTTCTAGATGGTATACACTGTTTGGTATAATCATTTAAACGTTCATAAAATACACAACGAGCATCTTCAACATTAGAACATGACAACCAATCAGTACTGTATAGAAGTCTATTCAGTTCATCATAATCTCCATCTTTGTAAAAAAAATACCTGTCTGGAATATGCAACCTTAGTTGACATATGCACATCAATGGTGACAAAGGTGCCTTTATGATCACCCATAGAATATATCAAAATCAACAACCCCGCTTTCAACAACATCAACTTCATCACTGACTACAATCGGCTCTAAAAATTTACTGGTTGTCTTGGTAACCCTTGTAGGTTTTTATAACATTATCAGTTTTTCTGAGCAATATATCCGTTAACTTCAGATTGGATAGAGAAAGTAGATTTTCATTCAAATCCCCGACTATAGTAACCTTATTTGATATATATTAAAAGCACCTGCAATAACAGTCAAATCTGCCCCAAAAGTTAGCTGTATTACTTTTTGGCCTATAAACAGTGCAAAATATCAACGGTTTTTGAGGTAGAAATATTTTACCCAAGTAGACTCATCGAATATATTTCAAGATTAAAAAGTCTTTCGAAAGATAACTGTTTAGAGAGGTAAATAATTACTCCTACCCCAAACGCATTTCTGTCTCTACGTATTGGTACATGTACAGGTTAATGTTTCATTCTCTACGCTTTCTAGATGGGTCTCAGTGAAACTTACAACATCATAATCTGATAAAAATTCTGACAAATAGGATTGTTTGTTACGAATAATTCTAGCATTCAGGTGACAAAAGGTTGTCATTCGAAACAATATATAGGCCTGGTTTAGACTCTACGTCACCAGCAAGCTGAAGCAACAATAGAGTAATCAGGATGATACTGACATTAGAAGCTTGTGATTGAAGCAGACATAGAAACATAAACACGCAACAGCAATTAAACTCCAATGATAGTATATAAAGCTTTTGTTTCAGTACATAGAATCTTGAGAAGAACTTTTATGTTACGAAGTAGAAACCTGACTTTAAAACATTTCTTATTGTTGCACTTGAAACAATTGAATAAATTGAATGACCCGATCGCCGCACGATATTGCATTATGTCATTACTCATATGGCTATTATTTCTAGTTGGTAAATGTTACACATGCGGACTCTACATCGGGTTATTTGATGATATAACAGGAAAATCAAAACTACATGATAGGATGGCAATGCGGTGTCTCTCAAACGAGCTGATAAAGAAGACAGAAAACTGGATATGTACAATGACTCAATTTTGGATACATTTGTACATGGACATTTAGAAGAGACTACAAAGGTGAAAGATAGATTATGCTGTTTGTTTATATAGTACATACATTTCATGACATGAAAATAATTAGATACTTACATTTCTGAATATCTATACACATTTAATCCTAACATGAATGTGAAACACATGACAGTCATTAGGAACGGTTATATTTGTTCAGGTCAGATTCCTTGTTAAGGGCACGAATAAGTCCTTCCCATTTTTCGCAAATATACACTCTTCCATCATATGTCCACGTTGAGTAGATCCTACCGTTCTTCTTCAGGTCCCTGGCGAGCTTGAACTAGTGATTTCTGTGCTTTGTAAGATCCTCGTTAATGTACACATTGTCTAATTTCCCTTTTAGTCTGAACTTGTTCTTAATCAATTTTTTTCTGTCCCAATAACATACACACTTCACCAAAATACTTCTAGTTTTGACCTTGCTGTTACTTGCCCACCCGGTGGCACTTGTAGATATCTATAGACGAAATATCCGAGTGAACATCCTTCAGCACATCAAGCACAACTTCGTCAATATCCTCGTCCTCCTCTCCCCACTTGGGTTCCTTGATTCCTGAGATCCTTAAAGTATTTCTCCGACTGTATTGCTCTAATTCAATTATTCAATTAAGTTTATTGCATCCTTGGCCACAGGCCCATATACAAATAAACATAACATACATATATATACAAGTGCATACATTGGTGATGGAAATTTACAAACATTTGATATAGTTTACATTTTTTTTTTCATTGTCTCATTCCTAATTGAAAAAGCGTGTTTACAAAATTTGGTTAGATTTAAAATTGTTTTTGTATTATCATCAGACATAAATTAACAAAACATTTCAAAATGACTGTTCCTAAGATATCTATGTGGTAAATATTGCTTTCGTATTTCATCATATAAAGTACATTTTAGAATAACATGGAATTCATCTTCTTTTACGTTCAATGTGAAAAGTTTACATATTCTTTCATCTTTTGGTATCTTAAATCTACGTCCAATATCTACTTGGAGCTGCGCTCCACCCTTTCTAAACAAAGCTAAGTAACGTCTAAGTTTCGCAAATGTGTTATCTGTTACATATTTCTCGGGGAATAGGTTACCTTTATATAATGAATAGTTATTGTATCTAGTGCTCGTGTTCATATTTGAATGCCACTCTTGTTCAGAGATATCTTTGAGTCTAATCCTAGTTTTTTTCAAAAATATTTGACAATGTCCGACTTCCTGGAATATCCAGGCGTATCCTAGACCAAGCTTAAATAAAGATTGTCTAATATATGAAACCCAACTGACTCTTTCCTGCTTATCTAGACAGAACATCATATTATACGCCTTCTTTGGAAGTCTATCATCTGTCATATGGAGTAAAGATAACCAGTATTTAATGCACCTCGTGAAAGTTTCTACATAGATTGGAAATCTGCCACACTCTACAGTAGCCAATATATTTGGCGTATTACCTGGTACCCCCAAGAACCGGTTACATGTTGTTGTTTGTATCCGTTCTAGGCTTCGTATTTTTGATAACCCCATATTTCCGCCCCGTACATGCAAATAGGTTTTATTTTCATGTCAAATATTTTGAAATATAACTCATAAGACAGATTGCCTAGCAATTTCATGGACCTTAGTAATTCATATAATGCGGCTTTTCCTTTAATACATAAACTTTGTACAGCTTTTTGCAAGCTTAAATTATATGTGAATAAAACACCAAGATACTTATAATGATTAGCTATATCTCAACAACCTCATTTCCAAAATACCATTTTTCATTTTTTCGCAATCCACCATGTTTTCTGAAAACAACTATGTTAGTCTTTTTTATGTTAACTTGTAGTTTCCATTTCAGACAATATGCATACAATGTATCAAGCTGTCTCTTGAGACCAATTACTGTATCCGAAAAAAGTATTATCCCTCTGTATTCACTATTCTCAAGAGTATAGATCAATTCATTGATATATAATGAAAACAGCAAAGAACTTAGTACACATCCCTGGCGTAACCCTGTAAACACATCTGAGAAGGAGTCGTTTGACTTAACTTTATTCTTTACCTTTTCATAAATAGCCCGTAATGCATTTAACATATTCCCTGATACTCCTATCTTATTAAGTAGTCAAATCAAACGTTTTCTATCAATGGAGTCAAAAGCTTTACGGAAATCTATAAATGCCACGTGAACCTACCTTTCCGTTTAGATAAATGTTTTTGAATGAGTGCATCCAATACAAAAATATTGTCGACTGTCGAATAACCTTCACGAAACCCTGCCTGCTCTTCTGAGATTTTAACGAACTGCTTTACCCATAGTGTTAATCTCTGGTTTAGGATTGTTGTATATATTTTCCCAACTACACTCATAAGGGTTATTCCCCTATAGTTGTCGGGATTCATTTTGTCACAAGATTTATAGATAGGTAAAATAATGCCCATTGACCACTGTTGTGGAAATAAACCGTTTTGGAATATGTGATTAAATAATGTAATTAAATATTGAATAACGTGTTGTTTTCCCTCTTTGAAAAATTCTTTTATCATGTCATCTTGCCCGGCAGCCTTGCCTCCCATGAGTCTATCTATAGCCTTGCTTACCTCACGCTCAGTGATAACCACGTTAAAACTTGTTGCAATCTCTCGAGTTTCTTCATTTAACACATTTAGATTATCATCTAAATCTAGTGATTCTCCTTCAACGTATAATGTGGAAAAGTACTCAAACCATTTGCCTGTGTCAATACTACATGTGGTCCGGGGATAACCCCGTAGCTTTTTAAAATTACGCCAAAAGTTGGTGATGTCTTTTTTCAATAAATCATTTAACGTGTGTGAAATCTTAAATCTGTAGTCATTCTGTTTCTTTCTTCTCAGGCATTTATACCTGTTTCTTTACGCTCGGTATAGTCTAAAGTTCTCATTTGATTTATGTTTACGTAGTCTAAATAATGCTCGCCTTTCTTCTCGTCTACCTGTCTACACTCTCTATCAAACCATTTCCCTTTAGTTCGTCTCCCCGTATTATTACTACTTGTTTTAAATCGAAAGCAGCTTGATGCTTTATTTATAGTACTTGTAAACAGATCTATTGAAGCCTTTACGTTTTTAATTATCATTTCTTCTGCATATTTGATTGTACTAGTGCTAAGTCTCTGAAGTTAAATGTGATAAAAATACATCCCTCTTATCATTATCCCAAACATACTTGAAGGATATTGGAGAGTTTACATCATTGTATATACATGCATTGTACTGACATGAAAGGGGCAAATGACAAGATTCAGATCTATTAGCGACATCAAAATCAATTATTCGGTCACTCATACCAAGTGATAACAGACAATAATCAACAAGACTCGCACCCGTATTGCCAAAGAAAGTCATTGATCCTTTTCCAACATCCTTACCGTAACGACCATTCAGAATATGTAATCCAAATACAGAGCAAAGGTCCATTAATGACTAACCAAATGAGTTCAATAAAGTATCCTCAGTATATCTTTTACTAAATGTCTTGACGATATCTAAGCTATTCTTTGAAGTTTCGTCGAAATCAGGAATATTCTCCTTTAAATTCCCCGTTCTTGCGTTAAATTCACCACCTATAAGAATAACTAGATCTGTGGGAAAATGTTCAAGTTGATCAACAATTGATTGTTCTAACTGCACTATGCCATTATTTTCAGAGATACTATCATAATACTTTGAATATTGCGGGGGGATATATACACAGCCATATAAGATATCATTTTCATGATCAAACAGTTCATGATTAAGTTTAAGAAATATACCTATATGTGACATACTTAAGGGTGTTATATACTTATCAATTGAATTTCTAACTAATACTGTAATACCTCCTGCATATCGACCTTTCTGGTTGTCCAACGACAGCTTAATAGCACCTTTACAATAAATCGAGAACTCTGTGAAATATGTTGATATGTCAAAATGGTGAAGCCGTGTTTCTGTCAGTCCTATATGATATCAAAGGATTTCACATATTCAACGAATTCAGAATCCTCAAGTTTATTCACAAGACCTTCAATGTTCTAGAATCCAAATGAGAGATGAGAAATAACATTCTTAATAGCTTTAGATTTGACCCGGCCATTGTCCTATTTGTGTTGTGTGTCTCTACCTGTAGTCTTTCTATCAGTCTCCCGTTCGTGTTTCCTGTGCGCTCTAAGTTTTTGGCGTGTAGGTGGTGAGCCTGTTTCTTACCCTTCTTGTTTTACATGTAGAACACCATTCTTGTAGTATCCCTGTAGACCCTCTTCCCTCAATGATGTTAACTTCTGTCTCTGCCTCTTGGTCAAATCTGCGCTAAACTTGATCCCTTTTCCCCTGAACACGTCCCTGGCCCCTCTTATAAGGATATGATCTTCGGTGTGGAAGAATCTCGCTATTACGGGTCTTTCTTTGCCTGTTTGACGTTTTCCAAGTCGATGAGGCAATAGGCAGTTCATCAAATGAGTTTATATTTTACACCAAGAGGATCCTCGTCTTCTGCCTCTTTAAAGCCATAGAAAATTATATTGTCTCGTCTACTCATTGCTTCGAGCTTATCAAGATCCTCCTCTATCTGAGACGTTGCCTCCATATCCCCCTCGATCTCCTTTACCCTTGTCTCCATATCCACCTGTTTGGCTGATAGAGCGATGATGTCTTCTTTCATGATGTTCTGCTCTTCTGTGAGACTTTTCACATCTGAGTGTATAGACTGCACATCTTTCCTTAAATCAGTTATTTCTCCCATAACACCTTGGACTTCTTTCATGACATCCTCGAGGGTTACAGGTCCAGGGTTGATCTCGACATCGCCGGCTAACAACAACAACTGTTTGTTTATGTTTTCCGCGTTGCTAGGCAACAGGTCACAATGTCGGTCAGTGTTACACCGGCTTCCGTGCCGCATAATGCTTAAGTGTATTTCCTACGCAACTAGCCTCCCAACCTCTATAGACAATATCCATCGAACTGATTTGATTCCACGTGGTTGTACTTACATAGACTGCTTCCAAAAGAACGATTGAAAACACACCACAAATCAGTAGCCTGTAAACAAGGTCCATCGATGGTGTCCACGTCATTTCAACCGTCTCGATCTGTTTGTGCCCTCTTGGCTGCGAAAAACCTATTATTCTACATCTCCAGGTCTCAATGGAACCTCCCATCGTTGTAGTGAAGGTGTATTCTTGATTTTGGGACTGCAGGCTAACAAAAGTTCGATTTATTTCTTCTTCTTTTTTTTGTCCGTCAGCTGAGCATGCACTTCCATCACCGACACATGCGCAGATCATATCTTAGTCTTGAAGTGCAGTTCGTCTCTCAAAACTCGCCATGTGATGTGATGATACAATTTTCTTTGTGAAGTTAGTTATGTCACTATCTGTAACATGACATATTGACACTGAGTATACCAGTGATCTCGTGTATGTTTTCAGGAGTACCTGCCCAACACCCGGCCTGAGATTGGCATTAACTCGTTGGACGGCGGCCTGCAGTTCTATGAGGCATGCATCCACTGGTACCTGTCACTGAACATGACTGCCAAGCAGGTGCACGAGGTCGGACTTGACGAAGTGAAAAGGATTACATCAAGAATGCACCAGGTTAGTAGTCGAGATGCCTTAAACCATTCTTTTGTGTAAACGAAAATCATTCAAACATTCTTAAACATGCCGTTAAACGTTAAAAAACATGTGCCATGTGAAAAGACAAAATTCTCAAATATGCTCCAGGTAAGTAAAGAATATGTTATAAAACATTCCCAAACATGCAACAGATTGAGTAGACAGGAGGCCTTTAAAAACAGGCGCCAGTTGAGTAAACATGTTTTAAAACATTCCCAAACACCCAGCAAGTGAATAAATTATATGCTTTTAAAATCACTTAACAACTGTTTAAATGAGGATGTCCTGAAGCATTCTAACCATTCTCAAATATGTACACGGTGAGTAAACATGACATACCTTAAAACATTCTCAAACATGCGCCCGAGATGTCTTAAATCGTTGTTCGTTATGTACTAGATGAGTACATTTCTTTTAAAGAAACAATGTTTGTACCCGGCAGGTGATGGCAAGGCAAGGTTTCAATGGAAGTATCGGTGACTATTTTCGGGTGTTAAAGAATGACAGCAGTTTCTTCTATTCTACCACTGTGAGTTCTTTTATTAATGCTTAAACTAGTTTGCAACTGCGAGTTCTGATGCTGTTATTTTACTGCTTTTGAAAATAGTACTTCTGTAATTTTTGCTTCTTCTGCGCTTCACAACTTCTACTGCGCGACTACCACATTAATTGGTGTTAATTTTTGCAGTCAACTCTATTTCAATCTTGAATTGATTTTACAATTTTTATGTTGGTATATTATTTTTATGTTGGTCAGTATCAAAATTATTTCCAAATTAAACAGTTTGAACGTGGTAACCATTGAGGTAAAAGAAGCACTTTGATCAAACTTGAGCATAGTTTGACAAATAAGTAAAAAGTGAATGGCATCTTCGTGTCGATGCAAGCAAGGTTTAACTTAAAAATTATATGGTTGTATCTAGTTCCAGTGTTTCTGAATACATTATGCACTTTACATGATGTTCTCTTTGTTAGTTTTTCTTGTTTTCTTAATAAAAAATTTCCCTATCCTTTAAAAGACACATTGGCAAAGTCAAAGCACCTTATTTTACGCATCTGGTTATTATGACCTTTGATAAAGTAGTCATGCAGACATTTGAGTATAATATATGCAACATGCTTAATGCATTATGCATTAATAATACGTTATGCTTAAAACGGTAACTATCTTTCCCTTTCGACCTTTTGTAAAAGGGTATATCTTTCAGTTACGTCAGCTGAAATATCCATAAAAGTATGATATGATTACAATTTCAAAATCAATTATTAACTATTTGCATTGCTTGATTCAGATTTTTATGGGGTTGTTATGGAGGACAAAAACACTTAAGTCAAAGTGTGCGACATTAAAGTGACACAGAGTATGTTTGATAAATTTTATTTGTGGTTCGAATCGAGTTAAAATACCCTTTGCCCTGCGGTAAATTCTACTCACCTTTCTAAAGTTCCAATTTTAACTCTAAACTGTCTATTTTCGAAAACGGCTATATAGATGTTAAGAAGTCGACTTTCTGCGTTCTATTTACATATATAGTTATATGTTTATATGACTTCCTTACTCCTATCAACGCCTTTTTGTCTTGATATCTGCTCTACATGAGTTTCCAAAACTACGTCCGGTTGTCCGGTTTTCGATAATAAATTACGACGTTATCTTGTTTATTGTCACAATGGTGAACTGGTAAGCACTAAAATTCTTATTTTCATAAACAATCACTTTTATGGAATAACACCATTTATTGAGTTTACATATTTGACTCCAACAATATACTCTGTGACCCTTTAATGATTGCATTGTCCATGCCTGACATGTTGAGAACTGACACCTGTGAGACCATTCAGTATGGAGTGCAAACCTTTGGCATCATGTTAAAGAAAGTTAAAAGTATTTCTAAAACAGTCGTTTCTCAAAGAAGCTGTTGTTAATTACAAAGGGGTAGAAGGTGGATGTATTTTTAAATCGTACGCGTGTATCTGTGTGCATTAACGTCCACAATGCGTTCCAGTGAACTTATACCAATCTGATTCACTTTAATAGTTAGTTTTTAAAAATTAAAAACATTAATATATATTTATTACTTATTGGTTTTGGTGTACAAAATATAACAAGTTCAACAAAGTTGGATCGTGATAATAAAATATATAACAAACCTGTAGCCAACAACATCGTTACCATCAGCTGTTCCATGGATGGATAATGAAACTCGAAATTTGATCCGAAAACGTAATCGCAAATTCGCAATTTATCTTTCATTTGGGCTAAATTTAGACTACTGAGAAATAAAACTGTGACATCTGTCAGAACTGCAAAAGAGTCACACACTGAAAAAAATTTTTAAATGAAATGATGAAAAGCATGGTACAAAATCTGGTGACTCCTAAAAAAGAAGAAAAAGGTAAACATTCATTAAAGTTTTCCCCCGTGTTATCCACAACAGCCAACTTTATGATGACAGCACTAAAATTGCAAACATAATGAATAAATATTTCACAGATAAAAAAATATTTTCCAGATAAAAACATCGATTAACTTACACTGATAAATCATTATGTGATGTGTATGTGCACCCAAAGAAGTGTAAGATATTGTCTTGTTTCTAACACTACAAAAGCGATAGGCCCAGATGGAATTAGCAATACTTTTCTGAAAATGAAGGCTCGACAGATGTCTTTAATCAATCCCTGGAAATACTTTCCCCAAATTGTGGAAAGAAGCATTAGTAGCTCATATCCATAAAAAGAGTAGTACCGATGACTGTCCCAACTATAGACCAGTTGCACTGACAAGTTATTTAGCAAAGGTTTTGAAAAGTGCGTTTTCAAACGTGCCGTTAATTACCTAAGATATCGATATGCCCACCAATCTCCAATCCACTTTAAACATGGGGATTCAACTGTTAACCAATTGACGTATCTGTATGACTTCATCGCCGGTGCGGTTGATAAAAAAGGTCAAGAAATTAGAGCAGTATGTTCTGATGCAAGTTAGGCTTTCGACAAGGTTTGACACAAGGGTATTTTATATAAAATTGAATGGTATGGTATAAATGGTAATCTTTTTAAAGTGGTTTGGAAGTTACCTTCAGAACATCCTCCTACGCAAAGCTTAACTATTGCCAGTCTCGAATTGTCCAAGTTAACCCTTGCTGCCGACATAAGACTTTATTGGCTTGATACCAGCGCCCTCTCTGGCGAGTTTGAGTTATCTCCAGTTACCTCCCTTACTATGGCCACAATCGGCGACGCCGTGTAATTTGCGATATAATCAAAATGGCCGCGCCCATTGAAAGTGACCTGTTTGATCATGTTAAAAGAAGTTGGCATTGAAAACCTTTCAAACAAGAAGTTTGTGTTTATAAATGTATTGAGGGACAGGAAAGAAGTTTTTGTTGTTATTAGGACCGGTTTTGGTAAATAAATAACATATGACTGCGCCCCTTATATCTTTCAAAGGGAAGTATGTAGCCCCGTTTATCGTGAGCGTTACCATTATATAATTGTATTTTTTCATCAAATAAGTACAGTGTTGACATTGTTTATTATTTAACGTACTATTACCGTCTCCGACTCACCGTAGCCCCTAATTGCCTATCAATTATCTCTCGACCATATTACACAGAGAAGACGGGAGTTACCTGCCCACCCCCGCGCCACCTATGGTCACGTGACCCAAACCTCATTCGAACTTCCTGTCGCTCAGTGAACGGTCACGTTTCTGAGCTCTCGAAAGTTGCCAAGCTTTTTTCTCTCTCTGAGACCAAATAAATTTGAATTAATTAAATATTAGTAAGGTAGGGTTTTGTTCTTACCTCCTTTGAATCCCTAAGTCGCTACTTGGGAAGAGTTGTTGTTTTACAGCCTGAAGGGTCAGGCAGGCCACTTTGGCAGTTGCTTGCCTCTGTTGGGTCGCGCGGCTCGTGCTGCACGTGCGGGCACGTGACTCTTGGCTTGTAGGTTTCACCCCGCTGGGTGTTTGGCCTACGCTTCCTTCGCTTCGGGCGTGGGACGAGTGCTCCGCTTGTCCGCTCTGCTTGGGTTGGTTCGTCCCTACACGGAGGGTGAGCCTCCGCTTCACCCCGCCTTGCGTTGGGCTAGGCTTCGCTTCGCCTACGCGTCAGGCGTTGTACGGGCGGCGTACCCCCCAGCTGGTGGGTACTAGTGTTGAGTGAAGCCTCCGCTCCGCTTACTCCGCATCGTTTGCCTTGGTCCGCCTACGCGTTCGGCGTAGGACGGAGGACGTGCCCCGCTTCTCTGGGGTTCACCGCTCCGCGGTTACTCCGCCCTCGCTGCGCCTTTGTCCGCCCGTGGGCGCGGGCGTAGACTAAGGGAACTCCTTCTCGTCTTAGTCTACTTCGTATCAACGGAGCAATGTACCCAGCTTTCTGTGGACGTTGTGGACTTAGGAAGTCGGGGATGCATGACCCTCACTCCCTCTGCCGCGTCTGTCGGGTCACCTGCAGGGAGGATGACAGGTGTGAGGAATGTGAGTCCCTCTCGGCAGAGGCCTTTAAGGTCTACACGCAGACCTTGCGGAAAAGCGAAAGGGACGCAATCGGCGCTAAACGAAGGGGTCGGACATCAGGGGGGTCGTCTGCCGCGTCCACCATTACTTCTCCGCCCCCAGCGCTCGTCATTTCGGAGGACGCGAGGGAGTTTGAGTCAGAGGGCACGGGTTCCGACTCAGACAGGGGCTCACGTTCGGTGCTAAAGGGAGGTCGGTCCTCCCCCTCTCGTCGAGCCGCCCCCCGTCGCTCTCCGTCGGTGTCTTCTGCCACCTCGCGTACGTCGCCTCTGCGCTTGCGGAGGAAATCGAAGAAGAAGAAGAAGAAGAGGTCAGCCGACCGACAGGTCTTTGACCAGTCGGCGTTTTCCGCCCAGCTCCTCGCGTCCGTGAAGGACATGGTGACAGGGATGTTGGAGGCTAGGGGGCCCCCGCCTACGCTGAACGTACGGCCGGAGGGTGTCCCCACCGCGGTGGAGGGATTCACCCCCGAGTCACCACCCCCGGCCCGCTCGAACCGCAGGGTCACCCTCCGCGCGCCGGAGGTTTCCCCTGATGAGGGGTCCACTCCCGCCTTGTCACCAGCGGACAGGGAGCGGGTATTTGTGGACCCTACGGACCCTCCCTTCATCCCGATCTCGGAAGGGGGAAGCGAAGGCGGGTTAGGCGCTGACGGATTGGATAAGATGGAGGCAGTAGCGGAGTGGGCGGACCTCTGCCTGCGTGAGGTAGAAGACTCTCCGTCCTCCTCTAAGCGGGCCAGGTTTGAGTCCTTCTGTGAGGAGGAGGCCCAGGTACCTGCGAGGCAGGTGTTCCCTCCCCATCGGTTGTTTGACTTGGCGGGCAAGGATTTTGAAGCCGCGATCAACGCTGCGGCCCCGGGCCGCCTTATCCCCCCGCTGGTCTTGTCGGACCGTCAGCGGGCCACTCTCCCGGTGGCAGAACCCCCCATTCCTCTCAGCCCTCCCGTCTTGGATGAGGACATAAGGCGGGTAGCTCCCCCCTCCTCCGCACACCACGTCTCAGACGCTCACCTTGTGCACCTGGACAAGGAGGCGCGGTCAATTTTGGGGACGGCGAACTCCGTGGCCCACGCATGTAAAGCCATGACAGCCTTCGCCAAGGAGGCGGGAATGGAGAAGGGCGCGGCAGCTCTTTATCGTGCGTTCGGCTCCGTAGCGGGAGGCCTAGCGCAGGTCATGCTGAGCGCGGGGCGGATATCGGCGGGGATCACTAATCTCCGCAGAGATGGGTTCCTTGGACGGACGAATCTCCCTGTCGAGATCCGCAGCAACCTCAGGGTCGCTTCGGGAGCGGCCAGCACACTCTTTGCGGGGGCCATCCCAGCAGCCCTCCGCCAGCGACATGAGGTCCAACAACAGGACTTGACCAATAGGCTGGCGGGGGAGCGTAGGTCGGGCTCGGCTACGCCCAAGAAGAAATCATCTCAGCAATCAAACGCTCCCCGGACGGGAGGCGTGTCCTTTCGATTCGGGGGCCGGGGAGGGAGAGACTCAGGCGCTTTCTCGGGTCCCTCGCCCGGCAAGCGTACCCCTCAGAAGAAGTGGGCTAAGCGGGGGAAGGGACCCCACACCCCGGGGAAGAAGTGACTTGTGGCAACCACCGCAGCTTCCCCCGCCTACGATCGCTCCCTGGGATGGGCCTGTCGGAGGGCGCCTAGGGCAGTTCGCGGCGAACTGGCGACAGCTAGGCTTAGATCCGTTCGTTTGTCAGATTCTGGAGCGGGGATATCAAGTACCAATCTCGTCTCCCCCTCCGCTCACCTGCTGCCCAACGGAGCGACCGCTAGCTGCGGACAGGCTCACTCTGACGTTAGAGCAGGTGGAGATTCTCATCTCCAAGGAGGCAGTGGAGGAAATCCCGCCCCAGAATCTCACTCCGGGGTTCTCCTCCCCGGTGTTCGTCCGACCCAAGAGAGATTCGGAAAAATGGCGACTTATTCACGACATGTCGGTGTTCAACCGATCCTACCTCGTTCGGCCGCCATATTTTCGTCTCTTGACTGTGTCGTCAGTCATGCACTTGCTGGAGCCCTCGGACTGGATGATATCCCTAGACCTGCAGGACGCGTACTTGCACATCCCCATCTTTCGAGATCACCGCAAGTACCTCCGTTTCGTCCTGGGGGGGCGACACTTTCAGTGGAACGTGCTCCCGTTCGGGATATCTTCCGCTCCGTGGTTGTTCACAAGAGTGACTCAGCCAGTGGTGCAATTCCTTCACCAGCACGACGTCCAGTTCGCGATGTACCTGGACGACGGGTTCGGTCACCACCGCTCACCTGCAGTTCTCAGGGAGCAGCGGGATTTCGTGATCGCTCTGTTAGGGAGACTGGGGTGGCTGATAAATCTGTCCAAGTCAGACTTACAGCCAACCACCTCGCTCACCTTCCTGGGCGCTATCCTGGACACCGCTCAGTACAGAGCGTTTGTCCCCCGGGAACGAATGGAGAGGATAAACAACCTCTTGGAGCGAGGGCTCAGGGGTCCGCTACCGCTCCGGCAATGGCAGCGGATAATGGGGTTACTCACCTCAGCTCAGGACCTCACCGCGAGGGGACGGCTGCAGCTGAGGCCACTTCAGGTCTTCCTGAACCCGCACGTGAGAGAAGACGTGTGCAGACACGTTTTTCCGCTTCAGCAGGCCCTCATCCCTCACCTAGCCTGGTGGAGGGTGGAGGCGAATGTTTTCTCAGGCGTTCCGCTCCGGCGGCCCGTGGCGACCGCACATCTCTTCGTGGACGCGTCCACGCAGGGCTGGGGAGCCCATCTGGGGACGGAACAGACAGCGGGTGTCTGGTCTTCGGGTCAGCGCACGCGACACATCAACGAGCTGGAGATGGAAGCCATCAGGCTAGCAATCTGCCACTGGTCCGCTCTGCTGTCGGGTCAAGTGCTTCTCGTGCACACGGACAGCTCGACAGCGGCTTGGGGGATCAACAAGCAAGGTTCGACCAGGGCAGTCGGCATACTCCACTTGGCGTTAGATCTTTTCCGTCTGACAGACAGGCTGAACATGTCAGTGCGAGCGGTGCACATTCCGGGGGCGAGGAACGTCCTAGCAGACGCCCTCTCCAGGCCGGACAAGCCTCCGCCTACGGAGTGGAGACTTCTCCCCCGAGTATTCCAACAGGTTTGCCAGCACTTCGGGAAGCCGCACGTAGACCTCTTTGCGACACGGCTCAACCACCAGCTGCCGGTCTACGTGTCTCCCGTCCCCGATCCAGGGGCTTGGGCCTTAGACGCTCTGTCGTTAGAGTGGGAGGGAATGGACGCCTACGCCTTTCCTCCCCCGGCGATTCTGACTCAGGTGGTGGCCAAGATCCAGGCGACTCGATCGCTCAGGCTAATCTTGATAGCTCCCCTCTGGCCAACGAGGCCATGGTTCGTACCTCTTCGGAGGATGTGCCAGCAGGAGCCAGTCGTCATTCCCCTCAGGTGGAATCTCTTAGTGAGCGAGCCGAGCGGGCGGGTGCACGAGAATCCACAAGCTCTGAATCTTCACGCTTGGCTTGTCTTCAAAAGGGGTTGAAACGGGCGGGCTACTCTAAGCGAGTGGCGGCCGCCGTTTCCACTGGCCAGCGTGTCACCACGCGCAGACTGTACGACGTACAGTGGGGGTCCTTTGTCGCCTTCTGTGTTGACAAGGGCTGGGACGTCCAAGTGGCGACGATCCCCCAAGTGGCGGAGTACTTAGTCTACCTCCGGGAAGAGAGGGAGCTTAAGGCCTCTTCCATTAATACCCACTTGGCAACGATTATGTCCGTTCTGCGCAAGCGGGATCCCTCCGTGGACATCTCGGTCCTCAAGGAGGTGATTAGGACTTACCGGCAGGTAGACGGGCGGCTTAAGCCCAGACCCCCCGAGTGGGATCTGGCGATCGTCCTTGAGCACCTACGCTCGGACTTCTACGAGCCCCTAACGGAGACTATAATTCTCCGCCTGACAGTCAAGACCGCTTTTCTGGTGGCGATGGCTTCGGCCGCCAGGATTTCAGAATTGCACGCCCTGCAAGCCGACTTGCTTCGGTTTGAAGTGAGGGACGGGGGTAGGGCCACGCTCGGACTTGCACCGGACTTCGTGTGTAAGAACCAGGGGTCAGATGAGCGAGGCAGGGTGTTTCACATCCCCGCCCTCGCTGGCTCCACTTCCCCCACGGACGAGGAGAGCAGACTCCTCTGTCCGGTTAGAGCTCTCCGCATTTACTCGGAACGTACGCGTTCCCTCCGCCAGAGTAGGAGGAGGCTTTTCCTGCCTCACTCCCAGCGGAGCACTAAGGAGATCGATAAACGAGCATTGAGCGTCTATCTGCGGTCGGCTATTCTCGAGGCTTACAAAGCGAAGGAGTTAGCACCGCCAGCTCGAACAAACCCTCATGAGATCCGAGCGGTCTCGGCCACTATGGCCTTTCACAGTAACATAGCTGTGGCGGACATCATGTCGGGCTGTTTTTGGAAGTCCGGCATGGTCTTCGCAAACCACTACCTCCGAGACTTGTCCACGGAAGACCTTGCGGGCGTTGCCAGGCTGGGGCCGCAGGTATTCGCACAGCACCGCACAGCGGGCCCTGCTCCCCTCAGAGGGGTGGCAGCTCACCGCTAGGTCACTTTCGCGAATCAGTTGTTTTTGATAGCTCAATAAACTTCGCATCGCATTTCCGTTGTCTTGGTTGTCTTTTCTACTGAGTCGGGGCGGGCTACCACCCTTGTCGGGGGTCCCTGTGCTCCTACCTTTTGTTAGACGGTTGTAGGGTGTACCTGCTCACCTACCGCTTGGCTCTCGCAGCCCGCCACCACTGTGGGAGTCGGGGCTACGGTGAGTCGGAGACGGTAATAGTACGTTAAATAATAGTACGTTTTTGAGTAAACGTCATTATTTGTACTTACCGTCGACGACTCACCAATCTTTAATTCCCTCCCATGCCTCCCCTCCTGCGAGTAGGTTCGCTCAGGCGTCCGTTCGCTCCAGGTAGTTCGGATGAGGTTTGGGTCACGTGACCATAGGTGGCGCGGGGGTGGGCAGGTAACTCCCGTCTTCTCTGTGTAATATGGTCGAGAGATAATTGATAGGCAATTAGGGGCTACGGTGAGTCGTCGACGGTAAGTACAAATAATGACGTTTACTCAAAAACGTACTATTTTTAAATAGCTGCACAATTATCCTGGAAAATATGTGAAAATCAAATTTATTAGGGGAGAATATATTTTTAGACATACAATGAAAAGTATATATTGTCTATGCAATGTATCTTAACAGAAATGTCCCTATTTTCAGGGCAATTATGATTTAATTGATAAATTAATATCTGAAAACGAAACAAAGTAATATCATCATTACAATAAATTTTATTTAATTTTAGTTGACATTAAGATTAGATAAAAGCATTTGCAAAACTACGAAAAATATTCTAATACAATCACTACACAAGTGGACTTAACTTTTCTTAGTTTTACCGGGCACGCCTTTTTAGTTGGTAGGCTTTGACACTATATCAAGAACTTAACAATTGTCTATCTTTATCATGTGCACAAGTCTCATTTTTGATTATCCAACTGTTCATAAACACACGTACAAACCAAACGGGAAATATTTCATGGAGAGAGAATAATTTTTGTATCAAGGTACATACAGTAATATTTTCGAAAATTAAAATGACCTTGTGAAATCAATGAAAATGGAAGAAAATATAACATTTGATTTAATTTTCTTATATTTTTATTGACGATATTTAAATGGTACACATCAAAATACCTGTTTTTTGACTGCAAGAAGTTTGTTGAGAGAAACAGTTACTACCGCGATACAACGAGGTCGCAGGCTACAACATTTCGAGTGTTATGACATCGAGATATGTCCAAATTTTCTCGGCTGACTTATGTAAAATTTATTCAATGTAGTGTAATTTGTAGATTTTGGAGAAGATTTACATCCGTTAAAACTACTTTCGGGGTTCCATCAGTCAAATAACTTTCGAACTAATCTAATAATTTGCCACCAATGCCAAACTATTGTATTTCATATAAAGCCCTTTATAAATAAATTTATGCCATACTTTATCAAAAGCAAAAGATTTACGTATATCACAAAACACTGCCCTGGCTTCTTTACCTCTGTTTAAAGCATTTGCAATGAATTTCTATTAAACTAATCACTGATATGTAGTGAGAGGAATCGCCTGGCATAAATCCTGATTGATAGGTGTCATTATCTCATGATATCGGTGGAGAGTCTGAAGGGGTTTTTTTTCCTTAAAACGTAAAATTTATCAAACGCCATAATGTCTAACTATCACAATTTTAATTTTTCCAATTTTGATAAATATATTTCTTTTGACTTCTTTATACCTGAGACCAATTTGTTTCTTGAACTTCTAAATACTTCCCTATCTGTGGATGAGTTTTTCGCACGTTTATGCTTGCGATTTGTTTTCGTATATCTGCAGTCATACAAGGCTTGTCTCTGTTTCTAATTCTAACAGTCTTATTAGTATGAAGTTATCCAGGTATCTAATAGAAATTCGCTAAAATTATTCACAACAGTATTAGTATCAGTTTTATTCAATATTTCAACCCACAAGAAACCGTGTATCTTACCGGTGTTTGATTATTGTATTCATATTTGGGACACCTGTACTATTCATCAGATGATTTATAAAGAATGAATTCCTCTGAGTTATGATCTTTTTTCGAGGTAGCTTTCAAATCATTGAAGTGATTCGCCAGATATACCATGCGATCTTAGTTTATAGATGATTCCCGTGCCATACTTTATCAGCGACTTTACTTACGTCGCAAAATACTTGTGTTGAATTGTTACATGCATAGATATTTTCTTTCTTAGGAATTGGAATTATTGACAGCATTTTCTAAATATTTGGGAAGATTGACTTAGTCAAGGAAGAATTAAAAAGTTTGGGTAACGGGTCAGCTATTGCCGAAGCACAAAACTTTAACACAAAGTTTCTGGTACCATTCTGGTCCGGTCGCTTTAGATATGTTAACAGAGTGTATAATATCTTAACTTTGTTTACAGTCACAGATATGAAAGACAATACCCTGGAATTTCGAAGCTCTCTTAGTGCTAAGATAGTCGTAAGCCGATGTTAATGTATGGTACTTACGATTATCATAATGTTAAGAGAGCTTCGAAAATCCAGTCCAAGGAGAGTTTTACCAGAAACTTTACAGAAGCTTGATCGCAGAAGTTGTTGTTTATTATCGTAATAATATCTTTCAGGTCCTCATATACTGATTCCTGATAAGTAATTGGTGGAATAACTGTATTATTACCGGTTGATATCAAATAGTTTTTAACTAAGCGCCACCAAAATTTGCTACCGTAAGATTAATTTATCTTATTGTCAATTTTAGATACAAATTGTCTCTTTGCAATGAAAACAGCTAATATCACTTGATTCCGAAATGTTCGAAACATTTCCAAATCCGGAGGTCGGTTTCGTTTTTTAGCTCTTTAGTGAACAGGGTTTTCTTATGAATTTACGCACTTCACCCGATATCCATAGTAAACTTTAGGTCTAGTTAGAGGGTTTAATTTGGGATATGGGTATGGTATATATCTAAATAGGACTTTGAAAACGCTGCAGCTGCTATATCAATTGTTCCAGTCGAGAGAACTTATTTCCAATCGACTGAAAAGTTAAGACGTCGGATGTCGTCATTCTGGATACGTTGCCACTCTTCGTGTAGTGCCATATTAAGCTGTTGTATGGTGACTGGTTGCTGTTTGCGACGTCGTCTTCCCCGTCTATATACTCTCACTCAGCGTCTGTATACTCTCACTCAGCGTCTGTATACTCTCATTCAACGTCTGTATACTTTCACTCAGCGTCTGTATACTCTCACTCAGCGTCTGTATACTCTCACTCAGCGTCTGTATACTCTCACACAACGTCTGTATACTCTCACACAACGTCTGTATACTCTCACTCAGCGTCTGTATACTCTCACTCAACGTCTGTATACTCTCACTCAACGTCTGTATACTCTCACTCAACGTCTGTTTACTCTCACTCAACGTCTGTATACTCTCACTCAGCGTCTGTATACTCTCACTCAGTGTCTGTATACTCTCACTCAGCGTCTGTATACTCTCACTCAGTGTCTGTATACTCTCACTCAGCGTCTGTATACTCTCACACAACGTCTGTATACTCTCACTCAACGTCTGTATACTCTCACTCAGCGTCTGTATACTCTCACTCAACGTCTGTATACTCTCACACAACGTCTGTATACTCTCACTCAGCGTCTGTATACTCTCACTCAACGTCTGTTTACTCTCACTCAGCGTCTGTATACTCTCACTCAGCGTCTGTATACTCTCACTCAGCGTCTGTATACTCTCACTCAGCGTCACTCTTGTCCAGTCACGACGGTGACAGCCCGAAGAATGTTAGTGAAAAATTTTCTCGTTTAAATTTTCATGACAGTGTTCGTGCTGATATGGTGCCCTAACGCCGTCGATGCCGTTGACGTCATGGTAACGAATCTGTTGCGCAGATGTATAGTGTGCAGTTATCGGTCTTTTCCGCAACAAGAGTAGTGAATGATCGAATTCACCGCTTTTTATACTCCTAGCGTGTCCAATTCATGGGCAAATAGAAATTATGATATCTGAAAACTGATATGCCTCAGTTGCGTTTGGGCGATATGTTTTCATTGTTTCCTTTCGTTGCTTTTGGATAAAACATGAAAAAATTACATTTTGTCAAAAATTTATCAGAATACGAAAATCTTTGGGTGTGTACTTTCTATTGTACCTCAGTTTAGTATGCATATTCAGGGTCATAGCTAATTGAGTGATCTAAAAGGTCTCAGTATGCATCAGTTTTGCTAGTGAGGTAAAAAATTTCGAATAAGCAATTCCCATTTTTACGTTTTATATGTAACCATTGCGATTCAAGACCTGATAAGAGAGGATTGACCATATCAATAACGTAGATACTATCTCTGATCCGGTGTAATAGCCTCGGATGACCCTTGCAGAAAATTACTCTCGAGTTACTTCAGGCTGGTCTCAAATAATTCTAGAGTCTCCCTATCTCAACAAGATAAAAGAGAGCCAATATATAAAAGTATGTAAATGAATAAATATATTGTTACTCCCTCACTACTATGTTTCTCTTTATACAAATTAGAATTTATGCTAATTGTAAAAGAATGAAGAGACTTTGTAAATGGAACACGTTATTGTTTTAACAAATTTATTAAATTGCTGGCCAATATTTCATGCAGATACCAGAGGGCGCTATCAAAGTGACACAGAGTATGTTTCATGAATTGTGTATGTGGCTTAAATAGAAACAAAATCATGAACTGGGTTAATCGCCTCTCTGAAATTGTATCATAATCTCTTAAATGGCAAACTTATTACATTTCCTTGTGTTAGTTTGTAAATTACAAACGGTCATATACATGTAAGGAAGTCGAAATTCTGCGTCCAAGTTACAAAAAATTATGTTTATGTCATTCCGGTTTTCGAACATAAATCTCAACTCTTTCCCTGTATAGTGTCACTATGCTAACTGATAAGCACTGATAAGTTGCTTTTCAGAAACAACCACTACATGTGGTTGATATAACACTATTTTTACAGATCATTTGAACTGGGCGTTCACTTGGCTCATATGACTCTGGAGTCAAATATATATATATATATATATATATATATATATATATTTGAAAAGTTCTAATAAGCTAAAAGCTTATTATTATCAAAATTAAGTTATGCATTCGGAAAACTGAAAAATTCCCGTTTCTATACACAGCTATATGTGTTCCTCTTTCACAAGACCAGTCACTTTATTAGAGGGTGTACATCGGTTACGAGTTATGCTGTTCCTCTTTCACAAGATCTGTAACTATATCTTATCCAATGGGCGGCTTATTTTCCTTTGATCATTGCGCAATGGCATCTCAACTATGAATAGAATTGTGTATCTATTAGGTCATGGATTTATCAGGCACACTTATTTTAAGCGTTCTGAAAGGACAATCCTAAAGCAAAGAGGCGGTCCTAGGGCGGAGCTAGGAAAACAAATAGAGGAATAGGTTCCAACGATCACAGGTATTAGGTCACTGCACACAGATCAGAAACACAAACTTTAACTTTTTTAAATCAAGACATTCAAGCATTGTAGCATGCTTGGAAATAAATATCAAATATTTAATTGTTGGTGTGATAATAGACACATATTCACGTACGATGGAATTTCACATGCCATTTGCTTGTTTTCCCTGCCATAACAAGGGCCAGCGCCTTCAAGTTGATATTCGCAAGGGCGCTTGTAAGCGCGGACGGCAGTGCTCCTATGTCCTGTGCGTTCTGTTATCATATGTTCGTCAATTCCTAATAACAAAACAAATGCTTTAGAACGGAACGCAACGATGCTTACAAACGCCACTGTGAAAAATGAATTTATCCTAGAAACTAATAGCTAGTATGAATAAATCTTTACTAAACAGAAATTGAAAAAACCCAGCCTAAATTAAAGAAACGTTTGATCAATTTAAGCTTCTTTGCTGAAAAATGCATTCAAAAATAAAACTTTTTTAAAATGCTGTCATTTGTAAGAACTAATCCAAAGACAATATCGTCACATTGACATTACGCTAGCCAACAAAACCAGATTTCATCGATAGACTTTTCATAATCTAACAATTTCGCCAAATAATTCCCATAAAAAATCTGAACCCTTAGTGAATTGAGTCAAAAGGTCCGAATGAAAAAAGAAAAGTGTTTCGCAATATTTGACAAATGCAAACAATTGTACTAATCAGATCAAACTTTTGATTTTGTCTGGTTGTTATTTTTTTAGCGAAATGATTACATTACATTACATTTTTATTTAAAAAGGGGATTTTAGATATCAAATATTAACCTTTATACTCCATATGTTATCAAAATGTAATATAATTTTTCTTAATCGAAAGCGTCAAAATTTATACGTTTTCACATGAACGTTTTCCCGTCAGTATCACCATATATAAACTGAGACGTCTCACGATTTTCGTCAAATCCACGAGGCCCGAAACACTTGTAGTTGTAGTAAAACACTGTCATAGCTTGGGAGGTAGATGTGCCAAGTCTTTCTCGGCTGTAACTGGGTTAGCCTGTTTTGCTGTTGGGGGCGGGATAGCGCAGTGGTTAGCGCGTTCGGCTTCGGATCAGAAGGTCCGAAGGTTCGAATCCCGCCAGGGGATCGGCAAGTTTGTCTGCAGTAGAAAACTGTTCTACACGCAGTCAGGTTTGGGTGCAATTCTACACTGAAAGTCAGCGCAGTACCACCCATGGTTCGCTAGTTCCAGCCGATGCTCGCAGGTTTCACCGCAATGCATAGCCACAACGGCGTTGCGGGCTTTCTCCCTTCAATAATACTAGCAGCCGCGATATAAGTGAAATAATCTTGAAAGCGGCGTTAAACACCAACTCACCTCACCTCACCTGTTTTGCATTCACGCCGATACCATCATTGGACAGTTGTTTATATGCGCGTCAAGAGTTGTTTTCTGAATTTCAGAAACCTGATATCTTTAGAATCCAGAAAGTCTGTAACATCATTTTCACGCATGTATCGCAGAATGGCACTGCACTGGGTGTAAAGCGTTTTCGGCGGGTAGTTTTTACCGCCAGCACACCGCAGTATTTCTTCTGGAGTTCTTACTCTGATGTTGCTGTTGCAGTCCGATTACTTCTCCAAATCTGGAATTAGACGTACTTTCGTCGATTTTCTCGAAGGTAGTTTCGTACATGAAAGACACAATCCCTTCAATGACACACATTCTGACGCTCGTTTCAAATACTACCGGTTCTGTTTGTCAAAAGCCAGATTTCAAATCCAGTGAAAGTTCGATAGTTTGGATCTCTAAAGCAACATGTCGTCGAAGTCATCGAAATTCTCCATAAATTCTCCAAGATTTGCGCCACCGAACTGACATTAATCATCCGTCTTCGACATGTTTAAATAGCTAGAATATACGCGCTGATAAGCAAGCGCGAAAATAACAGGATGCACATTTCAGAACGTTACCAATTGGATAAAACAGATACATAAAGTCACAAGGGCTGTATACGAAATATCAGCTTGCTGTCACTCACTCGAGGGCTCCTCCCCCTCGTTGGTTGATAGGTGGCCGATATTTCGTATACACCCCTTGTATTATCATGTATCTATTACAGTAAGTGTAAATCTGTTACGAGTTCTGCTGTTCCTCTTTAATAAGATCTGTAACCATATCGGAAAGGGTGTATATCTGTTACGAGTTATGTTGTTTATGTGTACATGTGTCATGATTGTTTCCAGGAGGAGCTACTGGAGGGATATCGAGAACAGATCTTCACTGTTATTGACCCTCAGATGGACAAGTATTTTCTTAATAACCCACGTCTCCCTCTCGAGTATGTAGTTTCATTTCTCTAACGGGTAAAAACACTAGTTCCGAAATCATCATTTGAATTCACAATAACATAAAGCCATTCCAACTACAACAACTGAATAAGCAAGTATATCAATGATATCATTTGTATACGCAAAAATTTCATTTAACTACAGTAGCATGCAAACTCTTCAAAGTGTAACTGATTCGGTCAAGGGTACGACCACAAAGTATGTTTGTTGTACCAGAGTGCGGGCACTGAAGACGGACGGGCCTGGGGGATACTACAGTGTGGGCAGTGCGGATGGTACACGGCCTGGGGTCTTCTGGGTCAACACCTTCCGTCTGACTGACCAGTACGTCATCATTTTAATATTGAAAGCCGAGCCCTTCACTTAGACCACCTTACATAGAGCTGCCACCGTTCTACCACAGATTAGCGGTTCAAAATCGTCAGGACGTAAGACAGTCGCAAAATCCAAGTAAATTCAAAGCCCTAAGCAATCCCGTTCCAGCTTACCTAGCACCACCTGTACACTCTCTAAAACCCTATGTTTTATTTCATACCTCATTTTAATGAATATCTGGCAGATCTAAATTACTATAATCGAGACACCAATATATAGTTCTTCCAAACTCCGTTCCGATCTCTTAGTGACATTTATGGACTAGTTCAACAGTGTCGCCTTTGTACTACTGTAAAACTATCAAAGTAACTTATCTGCATTCTATTATCGTCTTATAGCGACTATGTACCACTGTGAAGCTTATGAAATAACCATTCAGCATTCTATCAGCATCATATTGCGACACTGCAGCACTGTAAACCTACTTAAATAACAATTCAGCATTCTATCGGCATCAATTGGCGACACTGCAGCACTATAAAACTACTTAAATAACCATTCGGCATTCTATCAGCAGCAATTGGTAACACTGCAGCACTATAAAACTACTTAAATAACCATTCAGCATTCTATCAGCATCATATTGCGACACTGCAGCACTATAAACTACTTAAATAACCATTTGGCATTCTAAAAACATCTTATAGCGACATTGCAGCACTATAAAACTACTTAAATAACAATTCGGCAATCTATCAGCATCATATGGCGACACTGCAGCACTATAAAACTACTTAAATAACCATTCGGCATTCTATCAACATCATATAGCGACACTGCAGCACTATAAAACTAATTAAATAACCATTCGGCATTCTAAAAGCATCTTATAGCGACATTGCAGCACTATAAAACTACTTAAATAACCATTCAGCATTCTATCAACATCATATAGCGACACTGCAGCACTATAAAACTACTTAAATAACAATTCAGCATTCTATCAGCATCATATAGCGACACTGCAGCACTATAAAACTACTTAAATAACAATTCAGCATTCTATCAGCATCATATAGCGACACTGCAGCACTGTAAAACTACTTAAATAACCATTCAGCATTCTATCAGCATCATATAGCGACACTGCAGCACTATAAAACTACTTAAATAACCATTCAGCATTCTATCAACATCATATAGCGACACTGCAGCACTATAAAACTACTTAAATAACTATTCAGCATTCTATCAGCATCATATAGCGACACTGCAGCACTGTAAAACTACTAAAATAACAATTCAGCATTCTATCAACATCATATAGCGACACTGCAGCACTGTAAAACTACTTAAATAACAATTGAGCAGTCTATCAGCATCATATAGCGACACTGCAGCACTATAAAACTACTTAAATAACTATTCAGCATTCTATCAGCATCATATAGCGACAGTGCAGCACTGTAAAACTACTAAAATAACAATTCAGCATTCTATCAACATCATATAGTGACACTGCAGCACTATAAAACTACTTAAATAACAATTGATCAGTCTATCAGCATCATATAGTGACACTGCAGAACTATAAAACTACTTAAATAACCATTCAGCATTCTATCAACATATAGCGACACTGCAGCACTATAAAACTACTTAAATAACAATTCAGCATTCTATCAGCATCATATAGCGACACTGCAGCACTATAAAACTACTTAAATAACCATTCAGCATTCTATCAACATATAGCGACACTGCAGCACTATAAAACTACTTAAATAACAATTCAGCATTCTATCAACATCATATAGCGACACTGCAGCACTATAAAACTACTAAAATAACAATTCAGCATTCTATCAGCATGATATAGCGACACTGCAGCACTATAAAACTTCTTAAATAACAATTGAGCAGTCTATCAGCATCATATAGCGACACTGCAGCACTATAAAACTACTTAAATAACTATTCAGCATTCTATCAGCATCATATAGCGACAGTGCAGCACTGTAAAACTACTAAAATAACAATTCAGCATTCTATCAACATCATATAGCGACACTGCAGCACTATAAAACTACTTAAATAACAATTGAGCAGTCTATCAGCATCATATAGTGACACTGTAGCACTATAAAACTACTTAAATAACCATTCAGCATTCTATCAACATATAGCGACACTGCAGCACTATAAAACTACTTAAATAACAATTCAGCATTCTATCAGCATCATATAGCGACACTGCAGCACTATAAAACTACTTAAATAACCATTCAGCATTCTATCAACATATAGCGACACTGCAGCACTATAAAACTACTTAAATAACAATTCAGCATTCTATCAACATCATATAGCGACACTGCAGCACTATAAAACTACTAAAATAACAATTCAGCATTCTATCAGCATCATATAGCGACACTGCAGCACTATAAAACTACTTAAATAACAATTCAGCATTCTATCAGCATCATATAGCGACACTGCAGCACTGTAAAACTACTAAATTACAATTCAGCATTCTATCAGCATCATATAGCGACACTGCAGCACTGTAAAACTACTAAAATAACAATATAGCATTCTATCAGCATCATATAGCGACACTGCAGCACTATAAAACTACTTAAATAACCATTCAGCATTCTATCAACATATAGCGACACTGCAGCACTATAAAACTACTTAAATAACAATTCAGCATTCTATCAGCATCATATAGCGACACTGCAGCACTGTAAAACTACTAAAATAACAATTCAGCATTCTATCAGCATCATATAGCGACACTGCAGCACTGTAAAACTACTAAAATAACAATTCAGCATTCTATCAACATCATATAGCGACACTGCAGCACTATAAAACTACTAAAATAACAATTCAGCATTCTATCAGCATCATATAGCGACACTGCAGCACTGTAAAACTACTAAAATAACAATTCAGCATTCTATCAGCATCATATAGCGACACTGCAGCACTGTAAAACTACTAAAATAACAATTCAGCATTCTATCAACATCATATAGCGACACTGCAGCACTATAAAACTACTAAAATAACAATTCAGCATTCTATCAGCATCATATAGCGACACTGCAGCACTGTAAAACTACTAAAATAACAATTCAGCATTCTATCAACATCATATAGCGACACTGCAGCACTATAAAACTACTAAAATAACCATTCGACATTCTATCAACATCATATAGCGACACTGCAGCACTGTAAATCTACTAAAATAACAATTCAGCATTCTATCAGCATCATATAGCGACACTGCAGCACTGTAAAACTACTAAAATAACAATTCAGCATTCTATCAACATCATATAGCGACACTGCAGCACTATAAAACTACTAAAATAACAATTCAGCATTCTATCAACATCATATAGCGACACTGCAGCACTATAAAACTACTAAAATAACAATTCAGCATTCTATCAACATCATATAGCGACACTGCAGCACTATAAAACTACTAAAATAACAATTCAGCATTCCATCAACATCATATAGCGACACTGCAGCACTATAAAACTACTAAAATAATAATTCAGCATTCTATAGGCATCAAATGGCGATAAACCATATAGATTACACAAGAGAGTTACAAAAGTGGGCCACTTGCAATAGGCTATAACAGGTAAGTTCTATTTTATGTTGGACTCGCCTGCATCTTTAGCCATTAACATCATCTAAACAACTTGCCACGTAAAACTTGTTTTAGTAAAAAACGTTAATAGTAAAGAATAGACAATAATGTGAACAGTATTTTTTTGTATAGATGTAAATGTATAGTTCTGTATTGAAACAATTGAAATGATTTGTAGAACAATTGAAAGATAAAATGAATTGTGAAATTGCAGGATTTTCTGCCATGCAGCAATACTTATACCCGCCACATCGTGCTATCATTTCCTGACCATGGAAACTTTCCTTTGCAGTCCCAATTTTACCATGATGGCTTTAACTGTCCACGAAACGATTCCGGGCCATCACGTGCAGGTGAGCTTTTCCATTCAATGATCTTCATTAGTATAAAAAAACGCAATCCAATGTAAACATGCGTGAGGTGAATAAAAGAACGCATGTTGTTACCTGCAATGTTTGTATAAAAAAGAGTGTGTCATCCTGTTTCATGATCCATGATGGTATTCTTAAAAGAAAAGAGATATTTTCTCGTCTCGATGATTGACATTTAACACAAGATCCCTTTCCACGCAGTCGAGTGTGGAGATCCTTTCCGACACGCCCGACTTCCGACAGAAAAAACTGTCCGGCGCTCTCTATCGTGTCCCCTTCAACTTCCCTCGGTACACCGCCTCCGTAGAGGTAAGAAAACGTACAAACTAGTGTCTAAGTGGCTCAATGAAAGTTGAATAATATTGGAGATAATATAAATAGAAATCTAACATATCTCATAATCTGACTGACCGAGGTTTAGAAGCAATGAAAACAGTATAGGTTTGTTTGGACCCGGAAACGACACTAACAAGTAAGGTGAAGGTAAACTAACCGACGAATGATGTGTTGATCATTGCCCAACTTTTTAACGTGGAATATCGGTAGTTTCCATAAACATGACACTGAATTTTCTCAGGTGAAATCTATGTGTTCTTATTTTTATATTATCTGTTTTTGCAAAAGCTCTATACGAATTCTCGACATTTTGTCAGGTTTTCGAGCATTTAATTGTGTAACAACTAGCTCGCCGCAGTGGCGGTGTGACTGTCCTTATCAAAGAGAATTGGTTAAAGGGTAATCTTATTTCAAGACTTTATGATAGTTTCCAAAATACCGTTGTACTCTTATTCTCAACCGCGTGTTTTCTATGGGGAAAAAGGACACCATCTTAATTTTCACTTCTGTATCACCAGAGGGTTCCCCAGTATGACAATGGTGAGAGTGATGGAATTGAAATTCTTGAATCTTGAATTAATAAAATAGTAGCTGATCACCCAGATAAACAATTATTTCTTACAGGTGACCTTAATGCAAGGAGTGAAGATTTTCTTGATTTCATTCAAAATGATAATATTGACTTCATTGATAAGAATATTGAAGACTACCCGTCTGATCATTTTAAAAAGCCCAGATCTAGTAAGGACAACTGATACCATAACAACTTTGGAAAAATCTGATTGATTTGTGCTACGCATTTTGAATCCATATTTTGAATAGTAGAGTTTTCAAGGATAGGGAAGGGCAGTTTACATGTGTAACACACAATGGTCATAGTTTTGTAGACTATCTTCGTCTCTTTTCCCAAATGTAACTGATTTCCGTGTTGGAACATGTGATGTGTCTTTTCATTTCACTATTTACTGCTCTCTAAACATCCAATTTCCACATACACATTCTGAACAATAGCTTGTAGTGTCACAAGACCATGAAACTAATAATGAAACAATAATAGGTCCGCAACAATTGGGACTAAATATGTGTTGAAATATGTCGAAATTCAAAGAATTAATAAAAGAAATGTCTAAAAAAAGCCTTAAATACAGTTTATCATAAAGTATTTTTGTTGAGTTTAGAAAGGTGGTTTAATGGGCAAATGATAGTACATTCTCTCATGATGTATGGTAGGATATCAGCTTATGTGAAAACATCTGATGGTCTTTCCAGTCACTTGATTGTAGTATAAGTACCAGACAGAATGGGTCCCTAGTCAACAGTTGTTTATTGTTTGTATTGATCAGCCTATGGAAATTATGGTGCAATTTGAAGGTCGTTGTTTTTTATTGATCCTGATGTTTTGAGAAATAGTGGACCAATTAGACACTATGAAAATGCTTTCTTCACGGACGACTGCTAGAGGTGGTTTCTTACTATAGATACTTGGGAATAGTGTTCACTCCTAGATTATTTTGGTCTGAAGCTCAAACTTCTCTTGCTTCTCAAGTTTTGTTTGGATTCCTCAGGATTTTCGAGATATTTTGTTTATTTCTGTCTTTAAACAAAGGATGTCTGATAATCTTTTACAAGTTTGGCATTCATCTTTCCAAATTAAACTATGTGTGCTAGTTATAAACTCTTCAAGTGTATCCTTTATGTTGAAACATATCACAGATAATATATCCCTTCTCATTTTGTTTGTCAAGTTTTAGGTGTGGTAATGAATAAGAAAAATGACGTACATCGATGTGCTTATTACTGACCAGTGTCGCTCACTAGCTTTTTGTCAGAAGTGTTTGAGAAGTGTGTTTTTCAGCATGCACCAACTTTATTTTCAGATAACAGAACAATCACGTCATTGCAATCAGGTTTGGTTGATTATACCATTTAGGGCAAACTGACCGAGGTTCGGATACCACCAGAGGTCGCCCGAACTTCGCACACTTTTGACTAGGAGCTGACACAATAATAAGTGCATTGTCGGAAATATATTTGTTTTTAAATATTAATTTTTATTATGTCAATTTATTCATTTCATTAAATAGACAGTTGATTGTAGGTAATATATCTAATCGATGTTTTGCTATGATGTACAAATAATATATCCATGTAAGGAATTGGCAAATTATTTGTTTCAACGTAAATGTTGACTATCAAGTTAGGAAATATAGGACGCGCCAAAATATTTTAAGTCGTATTCACAAACAAAGAGAATGATCCAAACAGTAAATTCTGCTGAATATTGGTACCTTTAAAGGGGATATTAGAGTAAATGTTGAAATATTGATAATATGTCAAAATGACCTTGCTTCGGACAGTTTTGACCATGGTTCGGACACTTTTTATGTTTTATTTATACTGACCTGTAATGATTTAATTCAAGCTACGAAAGTTCTGGAAACATGCAATAACATACGACTAATATATTTGAATAGGTGATTAATAATGAACACATACGGTTTAGCGAGTACGGCGTATTTGCGTCTAATGCCTAAAAAAGTGATTGTGACGTCATAATTCTGTAACGAAACATGCGGCAGTGATGGGAGAATTTAAAATCGGAAAGCATGCGCTGTACAGGTGACAAATTAATTCATGTTACCGTTATTTTCGGATAATTTACAAACAATTCAGCATTTTAAGATAAAAATCCAAAATAAATATTACTTTTTCATAATTTGGTTTGCTCATATTTACTTTATTCAAATTATCTGCAGATATAAATGCAGAGTTCAAAATATTTGAATAGATACACTGTCCGAACCTCGGTCAGTTTGCCCTATATGAATACGTATCTAAGGCGATGGATAGTGGTATGGAGATTCGTGCTGTAAGTAATAGTTTCTACCAAAGTTTCCGATACAACTCGCATACATAACGCTTATCCGAGTAAAAAAAACGCAAAAATTCTTTGATTTACCATTTTGTGATTTCTACAACCTTTATTGGCCTCCATTCACTTAGTTGTGAATGAAGTGTCAAGTACTACGGATGTTCCGACTGAACGTTTCAGCCAGGAAAACGTATAAATGTTCTTGGCACGTGCATTCCGTGCAGCCCATTCACATCCTGGCACTATGGCATTTCGACATCTTATTTCGTTGCAATGTGACAGTGGAATTTCGAAGTGTGCTTCTAAAGAGGATGAAGTTTGTTCGGCTTTTCAATACCTAGGTATAACCTAAACAGTCTTCAACTTTTTTCAAAAGAATGTGTATCAATGATGATTATGCAAAAATCTCCAATTGTGATTTTACGGATTTTCTAACATTGATTTTCGATGTTTTGTATCAAACCTTTGTAGCAAAAAACGATATATCGTAAGCTATGTTTACTTGTTTATTCTCTTCTTTGGAGCGCAATCTCCGGCTGATTAAATAAGTTAATTAAATGTGGTTTTCCGACAATATTGGTTAATCAATTGATTGAAATTAGCTTTCTTGCTTGATAAGGTTAGTTACTCAAACAATATGCTAAGTGTTGATGTCTTTATATGTGATTTGTCTCCTTTAGGCGTGTTTAGGAGAGGTTTTCAGAAGAGTCCTTACATCCTTTAGGCGTGTTTAGGAGAGGTTTTCAGAAGAGTCCTTACATCCTTTAGGCGTGTTTAGAAGAGGTTTTCAGAAGAGTCCTTACATCCTTTAGGCGTGTTTAGAAGAGGTTTTCAGAAGAGTCCTTACATCCTTTAGGCGTGTTTAGAAGAGGTTTTCAGAAGAGTCCTTACATCCTTTAGGCGTGTTTAGAAGAGGTTTTCAGAAGAGTCCTTACATCCTTTAGGCGTGTTTAGAAGAGGTTTCAGAGGAGTCCTTACATCCTTCAGGCGTGTTTAGAAGAGGTTTTCAGAGGAGTCCTTACATCCTTTAGACGAAAAGAATACTCATATCGTTAATGAAATGACATCTTTATGAATGGTTGCCACGGACTACTGAGTTGAGTTAGTTGAGGATATGTAATCAGAAACATTTCACAGTTATTATACTTACGTTACGTAGCAGGATATATTAAAATGAATTTAATAAATTTTGGCTTTTTTTTACGTTTCCTTAGTATCTTAAGTTGACACAAGTTTTGTAAATGTTAAAAGATTCGGCCAGGTGAAATAAATGATGATGGTTAGTAAGTTGTACCGTCTGTTGGTGGAGAGCCCCGCACAGAAGTACCAGGTAGGTAGTGAAACTCACGCTCTGCTCTAGATATTGCCAGCCATCAGCCTGTTTTTAATGGCTATTTGTTGTTATTAGTTTTTAACTTTAACAGTAGCATTTATATAGATTTGTCAACGTAAAGATATTTCTCAAAGCGGTTCTTTCTTAAATAATTTGAAGTTTACTCCTTGTGAGTTTGCGTTTACTGCTGATCGCTATGTTTGATTGAATTAATCTTTTAGGGTTGTAAACTTGTGAACCCTGAAAGAAATGTTAAAGAGATATCCACATCTGTGTTCACTGAAGATGTGAATTGTCTTAATTTAACTGAAAGGTTAGCTGAGCATGAAAGTGTTGATTGTAAAGTTGAGCAACTAAATGACTGTCTAATATCTGTAATGGACAAGCACGCACCTCAAGTTAAGGCCAAACACCAAATGGATAACAACAGAAGTACACAAAGCTAAACATGCCAGAAGAAAAGCAGAAAAACTCTGGAGGAAACGCAAATTGGAAATAGACAGACAAGTGTACAAAATGGCGAGAAACAAGGGGACACAACTCGTACATTCAGCTGAGTCAGAGTACTACAAGTCACTTAATGCTGAAAATAAGCCCAGTACAAAACGTCTATTTTCAGTAACTAATTCTCTGATAAAACCAAGAGACAAGGTTACCATCCAACCACACAATGTAAATGTAAAAAAAGCAAACAACTTTGCTGCCTTCTTTAAAGGCCGGGATCCAAACCTCCAAAACACCCATGGGTTTCTTATCTTTGTCATCTTTAGTCTGATTGGTTGATTCCATAAACAGAAGATATAATCAGTGTTTGAGTGACAGGGCAGTAACGGGTTTTTTATGCCTGGGAGAGCTCAGCAGGGACAAGGGTCACAAAACTTTACTACATCTTGTGGCTGGTAGTAGACTATTCAGATTCAGTGCATAATACTCAGGAAAAAACCCATAAGTTATAACACATGAAGTTTGATTTTGTGTTGTAAGCTGATGTCATCATCAGTATATTAAGTTTTATATATTTAATGAGATGACCAACACTAATTTAATGAGATCTTTAATTAAAGAATTAACTATAGGCCTAACAAGGAACTGTACTTATGTTATTTTGTTAAAAATTGTTCAAAATAATCATAGTCTTTTAACAATGTTCGGATGTATTTGTAGTGAATATTTCACTATTGTTGACTATAGTTATACAAAATTATCTAAATTCATTTCCTGTCACAAAAATCTTTTCATAACCTTACTCATAAGTCTCTATAGCTTATCCCCACAACCATAGCTAAACATTTGGGAGACATATGGGATGGGGGAGGTTTTGATTTCCCAGTCAGGCTGGGAAGGCAGTGAAATCTGACAAACTGAATCTGAAACTTTTCCTCCACTTGCTGACTTGTTTGGTATGGTAATGATAAGAATCTAGTCACGTGACAGTTACTGATTTAATTCAAATTTGGAAACAATAATGAAGTAAATGCAGTCAAAGTACTCTTTAAGTTTTTAGTTTGGATCAAACATGTTTAGGAATTCCCCTTCTTTGAAGTGTCAAGGATATATTGTGTAAATAATAAAAATACTTTCCGGTAAGACGCTTTTGATTTATTCTACTTTGAACATGGGTACCCTAAATATTTCCCTTCAAGGTGTAGTTTTTTCAGGTCAACTTGGCCACGCCAACACCGTGTATAGTGGCGGATGCCGGCCTTTAAGAAGAAAGTAAAAGACATACGTTCTGCTCGAGCTGCTGGTGACCCAAATGTGACAGCTCTGTAATATGATACGCAGTTCTTGGATGTGACTTGGATGTGTTGCCTACATCTGTCTTGAAGAACTGTAGAGAACCCTTGGTTGGTTCTATAGCTGACATCATAAATTGTTCTTTAGATTCAGGAAATGGTCCTGCATCCTTCAAGAAAGCTCATGTAACTCCTCTCCTTAAAAAAGTAACATTAGATGAAACACAGAACTATCGTCCGGTGTCAAATCTCCCATTTCTAGCTAAAGTTTTGGAGAGAATCGTGTCATTCCGTCTCAAAGAGCATCTTCATCAAACATTGGAGAGGAATTCCAGTCTGCCTACAAAAGGAAATACAGTACCGAGTCAAAAATGACATAATGAACTCACTGGATAATTAAAAAAACAATGCTCTTAGTTCTGCCAGACCTGTCTGCAGCTTTCGATACTGTGGACCATGACATATTGCTTCAGAGATTGCAGGAAACAGTTGGTATCTGCGGCTCTGCATTGGAGTGGTTTAGATCCTATAACTCGAAGATCCCTTCAAATACAAGTCGATGGATCAAAATCACAAGAATGTGCGCTGCACTGCGGTGTCCCACAAGGCTCTGTCCTCAGTCCTTTGCTCTTCAATATCTACATCTTGCCTATAGGAAACATCATTCGACAGCATAACATCAACTTCCAATGCTGTGCAGATGACAACCAGCTGTATGTTCGAACAAAACCTTCACACAGTTGATTCCAAGTTAAATCTGGAACAACGCATCAATGATATACAGCACGAATGACTGCAAATGCTCTCAAGTTCAATAGTTCTAAAACAGAATTTACGACCATCAGTTCTGCAAAATAACGATCCAAAGGCGCGGATGTAACACTTGAGATCAGTGACAGTCAGATCAAACCTAGCAATGACGTGAGGAATCTGGGTGTAAGATTCGACAGTAACATGACCATCAAAAACCATCTCAGGTCGAGATGCATCTCTACCAACCAACTAGAGCATTAAGATCTGCTAACAACAATCTGCTTGAACTGCCTAGAACTAAGACAAAGATGGGTGAAATGGCATTGTGCTTCGCAGGTCCAAAACTGTGGAACTCTCTTCCAATGGATATCAGGAACTGTCCAACTAAAGACTATTTTCTTTGTCATCTCAAGACCTATCTCTTCTCGGTCCACTTAAACAAGCGCCGCTGAACAGTCAATATATAAAGGCGCTATATAAATTAATTATCATTCATTCATTCAGTCATTCATAATTGAAACGAGCCATGATGTCGTGCAACGTGACGGGTTGTAAAAACGTAGGAACGTAGGCCACAGATATCAAGGTCAGATTTTATGAAATATAGCCATGGGTTAAACTTTACTGTTTCTGTTGCATTCAGTGCCATAAAGGAGAACATAACCTTAGATAACTTTCGATTAGAAGAAAAAAACTAGTTTTTGCAGAAAAGATATCATTCTTTTATACATAATAATACACATCAGAATACAGCATAAATGTTTTTAAAAAAATAAAGACCCAAAACGCCATAAAGATATAAACGATGTACTCATAAACAGAAAGTCCTATAATAGTGTAAAACATTCGTGGCTCCAATATAGCATACTGCATAGATTTCTACCAACCAATGAGTTATTAAAGGGGCACAGCGTATGATTTGGGGGTAAAATATGTCAAACTTCATAAATGGTGTTTTTCTTCGAGAAGTAGTGGTTGTTTCTGAAAATTAACGTATCAGTGCTTTTCAGTTGGCATATAGACAATTAACAGGGAAAAAGTCGAGATTTATGATCGAAAACCGGACAATGGCGAGCGCCAATAGCTCAAAAGTAATTTTGGCAACTTATTTGTAGCAGATACCACGGGAAATTTATGTTGGTATTGCTTAGAAGGTCATTTAACTAATACACATGTAAATGGGACGCTGACTTTAATTTTCTTAACAAATATATAGGACCGTTTATGTACAATCGAAAACAAGAAAATGTCATAAATTTGTCATTGAAAAAAATTAAGATTCAACTTTAGAAAGCAATTTGATCTTAATTCAGTTCATATGATTTCATTTTGTCTCTATTCAAGCCACATACAAAATTCATGAAACATACTCTTTGTCACTCTGAGAGAAAAATGAGATACAAGGGTTCTAACACATTCTAGAGTTTCTAAGAGTCAACTTTACAGATGTTTTACAACTGCAAATTTGTTAAATCATCTAAAACAAATTAGAAGAATGGCTTTTTTTAAAAAATCCCAGAAAGTTATATCGTCTTTTTTTAAATGAATATGATTCTAGGATATTTGGAAAAGCGAGACTATGTTCTGAATTCGATAATAATGATTGAGAAATCGACATAAATACATAAGTAAAATAGAAAGTGTTTTTACTCGTTAAAACAGATGTCTCCCCCATACATCATTTCAGCATAATTTTGTTTTTGAAAATTCTTTTCATTTGTTTAATGAAAAAAAGGAAGATTAATGAAGAAGCTATGGGGGGGGGGGGGGGGTTGCAAAGATATGACAGCTGCATAAAGCTCTTGTCGGTTTGTCATAACCTTTTCTGAGACTACTACGAGCTACATCAATCACAAAAAGCTTAGTTCCGTGATTCCTCAATAAGACCTTCAAGCACAGAAAGTTTGGCTGTAATGGCATCAGCCGTTTTGGCTACAAATGCTCCACAAAATCGGTGGAATTAAAACAAAAACAACAACAACACACAAATAACATGATGGCTGATGGCTGAATCAATACATCGTAGAACAAGTGAATTATATAACCTTTGTAATTTTTTCTTTTAAGACGATATTTTAGGCTTCTCAAGCAATTTTTTCATAGGACTCACTTTGGACATTATATTGATCCCTGACATTTGACAAATCCGTTGATTACTGTGAATTGTTTCAAATTGTGAGATAACTTACAAACAAAAATTGTAACATTTAGAAGTGGCTCTGCAAAAAAGACCAAAATCTTCATTTCGTTCGGAGACGAATACAATAATACAGTTGATGATTACACATATAAGGGTATCATGTTTCATAGAAATAAATGACTAGTAAAAGGCATTAAAATATATTAAAGTGCAACTAAAGCTATATTCGCATTACTGAAGAAAGCGCGAATATGTTTAAACCTTAAGATTGTCTTTTATCAGAATTTTATATTATGATTGTTCCTATCAAACTATACGGTTGTGAGGTGTAGGGCCATGAATAGTTGCTGATACTCGAACAAGTTTTCCTTAAGTTGGCTGTCACTACCAAATGTAATATCCGTTGTCTGCTATGGATTAACAGTAATATTTTACGACTTCTATTAATCCTTGGCGTTCAAGGAAATGTATCTTGCAACATAAATTATTTCTAAATCGTTTCACGGTTAAAATGTTCGCCATGTTATCAAGGATGTCGTTTATGTAAGTAGTCCCTTTACTCGAGTGATTTATATGGTTGATAGGTTTTCAATCTATCTTGACATTTTTGTTTTGCCAAAGGGGTTTTGATAAAACATCGTTTGCATTTTAGCGTTTTTGCCTTTTTGGTTATTGATATGCCCCACGATGTCATTTTAAAAGAGTCTTTCAAAAAGTTATTTGTTAGGGTGGTAATAATGGTTTTCTTTATGTGTGTTTCAGATGTTTTTATAAAGCTGTCTGTAACCTTTAATATTTGTTTGTCGTAGTGTCATTATTTTTTATTCAGAGTTTTTATCAATCATATTATCGTGACTGAATAAGCCTTATATTGTGAAAAATAGAAGAGTACCTTGGATATTCATATAGTCACGATAGTCAATGCTATAATATATTAAACTAGTAAATTCACCAATATATATTTGACATGAATCTTTTTTTATCTTCGTTATCATAGAAGGTGGGACAGATTTTATCCTATTCGCTATAGTTGATGATCTAATTTCAAAGGTAACATTAAGCAAGTAAAAAGGTCTCCAATTCTGTAGCAAATGTTTTGGTTTGCCTTTTTAGGAAAACAATTTTTAACCCCTTGTTTTTAAGTCAGTTGCGATTCCACGGGTCTACTAAATTATTTTCTCTTATAAATTCTAGCTAGATTTCTTGCATTGCTTTTTAAGAGCTAAAATAGCAATATTTTGTTCTCCATTCAAACTTTATTTTATTTTCCAATTCCTTTGTAAAATGTGTGTCTTGGATACAATAAAATTTAATATGTGCGTTTTTATGTTTAAGAAACACGTCTGTACGTTTACGTTTGTTGCTCAGGCCTTAGCAATTTGATGTATCATCGGCATTATATTCACCGCCTAATCATGGGATAAATAGAAATACATAAAAGTTAACTTTCTGTCAAATGCCCGCTCTTAAATTAACAAATATGTTGTCAGTAAAAGCAAAAGTGAAATTATATCACCAAAGACATTAGCAAAGTTGTAGTGTGACCTATTACAATACTTATGTCGACGTGTGAATATATAAAAATACATTTACATACATATTAACACACATAAACCAATATACCAATATAATAATACATTAATAAATATACACACACATACACTTATATATACATGCATATATAAACAAGTACATATACTTAGATAATTCATGGTTTTATTGATACAAGTATATGAGAATAACGAGTATGTTGTTCATTGTATTGAATTCTCATTTATGCATATCCCGGGTATGTTTGTTGTTCGTCACATTGAATTCTATACTCATTTAAGCATATCTTGAGTTTGCCTATCATTTATTTATATACTACCAATCCATGCATACAATGGATATTCATGTTATATCATGAAACAGACTGGTGCCAATCCATAAATATTCAATTTAAAACAAACTTGCATAACCACGCCCCTGTGGCAGCCTTGACGTCTTCGTCATCCCGTCGCACGGTTTTCAGTTTTCTGAACATGAAGTAGCCGGTGGGTGCTCGGTCTGGGCTAGACTCGTTAAAGGAAGCATTGTCATGAAAAAGCAGAACACCAAGCATTCCGAAGCGTTTCTGTGTAATTGTTGTTCGCAAGTTTTGCATATGGTAGGCATGATATTGACCATTCATTGTAGTTTTGGATGGCTTTTAATCAGTTATGTATATGACTTTTAATCAATTATGTATATGACTTTTAATCAATTATGTATATGACTTTTAATCAATTATGTATATGACTTTTGCATC
The DNA here is from genome assembly GCA_921293015.1 of Phorcus lineatus. NCBI lineage: Eukaryota > Metazoa > Mollusca > Gastropoda > Trochida > Trochidae > Phorcus > Phorcus lineatus. The sequence goes on along the minus strand of OV121095.1, from coordinate 16,585,663 downwards.
CCAAAAGATCGTGGCCATACCTTTGTCAGCTGAAGAGTGCGAAACTTTAGTGGAGGCGGAGAACTTTGGTACTTCCACAGCCTTTGTTCTAGTTCAGTTTCAGGGTCCCAGTGGTGGATCCAGGTTTCATCATTATTTGAAGAATCCAGGAGCTCCACACAACTTTCAGTTCTTTGATGGCGATCTTATGCTCTGAGGTTTCTGTGAACCCATCTTGCAGATACTTTGAATGATCATGAACGATTTTTTCATCACTTCCAACTGATATCTGGCATTCTAAAGAACTTTCACACGACAGTCAGCTAAAATTCTTCTTTTGATAGGAGCAATAACTTCCGGTTGGGTGACTTCTGAGGGCCTACCTGACCGTGCGTCATCGTCTGAGGACTCCCTGCCCCTTTTAAACTGAGGAGACCTGCGACAAACTGTTGAATAGTTAGGGCCATCCTTATGCATCACATTACACTTGCGATTATGTGTTTCTGTAGTTTTGTATGTCTCCTTGGGAAGGAACTTAATCACAGTGCGATGTTCATGTTTCAGAGAATGATTTAGGAGACCCCTAGGTCAGTGCAGCTATTATATCTAAATAACTGTTGTCTTGAAATTGTTTTGACATGTGTTAATATTATATTTGGACTAACGATACAGCTGTTATTAGCTGACACTGTTTATGTATCCAGGTAAGAGTTAACCAAAAGGTCTACAATGTGATTCTGAAAGGACGTGTGGCTTTATAGAGGTTAATCGGATTAGACGGATGAGGGGACAGAAACTTATTATCACGAATTTGTTAATCATATCAATTTTTCTTGATGTCAGTTAGTTACCATACATGCCATATCGTGTCTATTTAATTAAATAATAATATAAGTTATTCATTTACAGCAGAATCACGTTGTACAAAGATTATTTAGTTCATCGTTATGTTATTTGATGATTACGCTTATCATTTGATGTATTTACAACATATTGGTAATATTATTTATTATGATATTATTATATTTAATACATAGTAAAATCATGTTGTATACTCTTTAAAAAAGTAGAGGATATTAAGAAAAAATTTAAGCAGTGGAAATTCACTGCTGTTTTAGTAGAGGTAACCAGTGTGTGTTAATAACAGGCCAATTGACTACATATGAATATAAACAGTTCATATGGACGGCTTATCTGACGACCCTATTTCACTCGCAAAATGAAAGTTTTTGATTTTAGTCATTATAATGAGTAATTGCTCCACCAATCCTCAGACATTCAGCAATTCGTCGTGGCATGCTCCCAATCAACCGCCCAATCACGATTTGTGGCAATCTGCCCCACTCCTCTTTCAGCGCCACGGCCAATTCTTGCAGTGTTGTCAATTGACATTGACCAACACGTCTCCGGATCATGTCCCAGACATGCTCTATGAATGATGAAACACTGGCCAAGGCATATGGTGACACTAGAGGTAGTCATTCACGACACGAGCTTGGGGGATACGGGCATTATCATCTTGTAAGATGAAGACCTGCCCTTCGAGCAAATGGCAGAACTATCGGTGCCAGAATTTGGTCTCGTTAGCACACCAGTGACCCTTCCTTAACAATATGCAAGTCTGTTCTGCCAGTCATGGTGATTTCTCCCCACACTCTAACAGACCCACGCCCAATCTGTCATGCTGTCTGACGTAAACATTAGCTAGACGCTCATTTAAATGCCTCGAAACGCGAACACCTCTATCAGTGAAATCAAAAGCAAATCTGGACGCATCTGAGAATATTACCTGAGACGATTACCCCATTTCTGCGCCATTGACGCCTGTTCGCCATGTGCTGGCGAGTTAATGGACAGCACGCGGCCGACACAATGCAAATTGTCTTTATGTAGCCAATTTCTAATCGTTTTGGATTTAACTCGAATTCTTGTAACTTGGTACAAGTTTTACAGAAAACTGATTGCGCGTTTGTGCTCGACTTCGCAGAGCCTTTGTATGAATGTATCGGTCCTGGGATCATTAATATTGTGTGTTTGTTGGCACCGGTTCCACAGTCTGCGGATTCGTTGGCTACTGCTCGCTGTGTCGAACCCATTTGAAGCATACCTTTATCACGTTCATCATGTTGAAGACGTCTCATTGTATATTAAGCGTAACACTAAAGCAAAGATACGCTGACAGTAAATCTTATCCAAGAGCCGTTAGTAAAGTAAATATTGACAAGTTTTCAGTTTTCAGTTTTCATCAACCCTTCCTTGAAGTGTCAAATTTGACAATGAACCTCTACCACGTGTATGCATGGCGCTATTGCGTATCGCACGTGCAGCTCAGTTGTTAGATGTATTTACACAACTAGGGATTATATGGTCTATTAACTGGATATTGGTTTATTTTCCATATCAACATCTTGTGATGTCATCAGGGGTTGTTTTTTCATATCGCGATACGGTTCAAAGTAAACGTTTTATTGCCTGCGGAACGACTTCGAGCGGATACTTAAAAACCTCGGCTACGCCTCTTTTTTTGTATCCTCCCTCGGTAATAGGTAAGTCAGGATTCCTTGAAATTAATTAAGGAATCCTGCCGTAAAAATGACTTAAGAACAGACACTGAATGTAAACTTTCTTTCTTGATCACGACATTAATCATACAGTTTGATGCTGAAATGATTCCGCCAGCAACTTCTGCAAAGGACGGGGGTCATCTCTCGTGACAGCTATATCAGTCTTGTCATCCACATCAACTAGTAGAAGTTGATGTTGCACTGACTGGACAACTGTTGATCATGGCACTGACCTTAATCTTTAAACAATTCAAATTCATGAAATTACCATTAAAGATATAACATTCCCCCTTGCCTTTTATGAGGAGTATTTGCAAGGGGACTATCAACGTTACATGATTGAACTTTAAAACTAAATATTTAAACGAGTATATTACGCCAAATATTGAAATTCAAATGTTTACGGGGATGTTTAAACAATATAAGGTGGTCTGTCAATATTGCTTTCCTCGGGTCAATATTGCTTTCCTCGGGTCTATAAAAACAGGTATTGACCTCATCACTAGTCTATAATTGTATATTGCCGTATTAGCGAAATTTCAAGGGAAATCAAATTGTGCTGGAACCTTTGATTGTGCGCCAGAATACACCCGCGGTGTAGACACACTTTAAGTTCTCCACATGTTGCAAGATATGCATGTAAATTTGCTTATCTTGTCGCTGTGAAATATACATTGACCATTCATGCATATTATTGCGTTAGATTAATTACAAAGACATTACAACTAAAGTGAATTTAATTTTGTCAAAATATTTTCATTTCTTAACCGCGGTGTGTAAGTCAAATAGTAACCTATGCCTAGGTTGATACGTGAAATATATATCGTATGAGAAGTCTTATTATTATGTAAGTTTGGTGATTGTTTCCTGTTTCGTCTATCACTTTTCAGTCAGATATGCACATGCCATGTGAGCTCTTATAGTATCTAAGTGTCTCTGGGATTGCTACATGCTTTTTGGGTTTTTTTCTCAAGAACAAAATCGATGCCTTTGATATTTATCCGTACGTGTGTACACTTTGTCTTGTGCCCCATTTCATAGGCCTTTTTATTGAGGAAAGATTTTATTATTTTCATGCAAATTGTGCGCTGATTTCGCTTTGAAATCATCTTCTCGATGATCGGTCATCGATAGAAAAGAAGATTGTTGGGGGTCTTTTGTTGTACATTCTATCATGGCTCAGGCTGTATGTGGACAGCTTTGAAACACGTGTTATCAACTTTGTTAGTGGAGAGTTATAGTGTTCAAATATTCTGTGTTAATGGACTAAATTTTTAAAAAACACCTTACACATAGTGCTGTATGGGTACGTGTGATATCAGTTACTAGCTCACTCCATTCGTCCTTCACCTTCCTTTTTTCTCAGAATTAAATCCGTTAAATATATCCTCTGCATCCACATATGCATCTAGGTCATCCAACATTCTTCAAAATTCATTTTACCGCAAAGAAATGTATTGAAATGCCTTTCATTGTGCCTTTTAGGTGTTTGAGCTTTTTCAATCTTATTTTTTCCGTTTCTATGTCAACAAATTGGACTCAGTGTTTTCGGTAGTGTTTGTTTACGCAGCACAGTTCTTTTACAATTAGACTCATCCAGATTTGGTATACTGCCATTCTGAAAATCTGAAATCTGAGCTTTGTTTGAGGACCATAATTACCTACATGTATTTATATGGCATCAATTTCTTTTCTTGGTTTGGGAGCATCATTCTAATCTACTTTGAAAATGTCTATTGTAGACAAGTTAGTTGATTGCGACCTGTAATGATACTACAATTATATCAATATGTTTTCACTGACATATATTCATATCATAATTGCATGGAATTCCATTATAAACAAAGTTTGATATGATTATTGTTCGATGCTTAATTCAACAGATGATATACCCCAATATGCTAGAATGACTACACTACCCGAGAGCATATCAACCAGATGTGTAAAATTATGTGGTGATAAACTGTTTAAAATGTATCCAAACCTTTCGAGCATTTGACCATCATAGTTGGCGCGATATGTAGTTTGCATCTTATGTAATATGATTCCATTTCTCTTCGAAATATTGTGTTCCGGTAAATGTTTATTGTTCATCTAATATCATCGAGCGTTATTCTCCGGTTTTTCTTTTCTGAAACAAAGCCTGTGGATAAATTATTTTGGTGAGGAGAACAAAAGAAGATCTGTTTAAGTTGGACATTGACAGAGAGTCCATACACGCATTCTTTGTACTTTGTACTCGCTGAAGAACGTAGAGAGAAATATTTTGTTTCGTCTGTTTAAGTTTCGTCTAAACTTTTAGAAGAGAGCCACTGGTTACTGGAATTGTACAGAGCCTTGATTTATTTGCTTTTAAATGCGTGATTGTATGATTGTATTATTTGTCAAAACATCAAAATGTATATGACCTTACTTGAAATTTTGTAAACTTTTAATGTTTTCCAATTAAGTTGAGAAATATTATCCCAAATGTGATATTACTGAGGAAATATTTTTAATCGTTAAACGAATTTCCTACGTAAGACCAAAGCACCCTAATATTGTCTTGTAATCATTGTGACCTTTCAGTGAGAAAAGCTCTGGCCATTCAGTCATATCAAGGTATGCCAAGTCCCTCTAAAGCCACGCTCACTCAGTTCAGGTCAGCTTCTGTCGTTCTCATCTCTCCCAGCAGATACATGAGCGTACAAACTTACATAACTAACGAACAAAAGAGCTGAAGTTCTGATATAATTTCTCTAGAAATGTATATACTTGTGTATCTGTCTGCGCATTTGTACGCACAACATACAAAAGAAGCTGCCCATGTACTAGTCCGATGTCTGATTCTGAGTCCTCACTGTTCCCAAGTACAAACTGTCAGCCTTTGGGAAACGGAGTTTTGCCGCATATGCCCCTGTCCTCTGGAACAATATCCCAATGACTATAAAAGTTGCTGAGAGCATTGACAGTTTTAATACAATGCTCAAAACACATCTCTTTTCAGTGCACTTCGAATAATCTTCTTCCTGTGAGCGCCATGAGCATACTTTAGTGAATATGAGCGCTATATATATACGCACTATTATTATTATTATAACTGCATTTGACTGAATGCACACATCTACATAACTAACGAACGAACGAATCGGGGTTATGTGAAGGCACACATGTCTATACGTCTGTGCAGACGCATTTTCATCTATGTGACTGACTGGGTTTGCACAAATACAACAAATTAATACACAAATTTACGTTACTAACGAACGAATTCGGGTTGAGCGAGTGCATGTGAATTTGTCTGCCATACGACTTAATGAAGTTAAGTGTAAGCATATTTTTACGTGATTTAATGCAAAAGATTTTGCTTGTCTCCCAGTGTAGGTATCCGGTGTGATGATAAAACTTTCTAAATCACTCAACGACATATGCATATGGTATTTTAAAGACAATTAGCCATATTGTATTTTCATCATTTTAGAAGAGAGGAGCACAAGTATCACATGTTTTCGGTGAGAAGTGAAGAACATTAATTTGATCATGTTTGGTAGTGGACGTTTGGACTTATTCTCGATATTGTGTTTGGTTGCCGCCTGACTGTATATGTATGTCTGTGTGTATGTCTGTCCGTATATATCCATAGGGCTGGGCTCTGTACGCAGAATATCTGGGTGAGGAGATGGCACTCTACAGAGATGACTACGAACTGTAAGTAACATTTGAGCATTTGTTATTAATTTAATTTTTGATTTAAATGGTTTCAATATATACATTCTCAGTTAGTGGGATATCACATTATGATAGCACATCGTCTGTGCTATTTCAGTCAATATATTAATCAACTTCACATGCATATAACATTTTTTTCTGAAGAAGCAGAGAAAGCGTGTGCATATACATATTTTAAAAATATAGTTTCAAGAGTGGTCTGAAGCAGGTTTGATATACACGGAAATGGTTGGTAAATAGCAAAGTGCCGTCTCCGATGTGTTCCCAGTACAACAATCGACCCTTCAAACATAATGACTACAGAAGCGCCTGGTGATGGACCAGTCCCAGGGTGTGCAGCCTTTTGTCATACCCAGATGGTGAGCATCAAGGTAACCCAAGGAGGGATGAATGCAGAGACATATGACCGTAACATCATTTAGAACACTCCATGATACATCCACCAGGATTAAAACGCCCGCCTCCATCGTGCTTGGATGGTCACAAACCTCCAGAGACAGCATAAAATTGAATCACAAGGCTAAGAGTCTATCGAGCATGTCTGTGTTGCAATTGGTCGGTGTTTCTAATAGAAATCAGCTCATCACCAATAGTCTAGACTTAGACAGGTCGTTGTAGACATATAGATTATCAACCAATGCAATTTTTACGTAAATATGGGATATCGAAGGGGCGACGTTGTCAAGAACTTCTCCGGGTTCAAGGCGGTTACACGGCCTACTGATGTTAAAGTTACATTTACAGTTTCTGGAGGCAATATGAGTAGATTCCCTTTCTAATACATTTCCATTTCTACATTCTACGCAATAATAACTCAAAATGGACTCGGCATTTCTGTAACTAAATATGTATATTTCTTATACAGCCGCTTTTGTTTATTTGACTCATTATTCGTTCTAATGGAATAAATGTTCATGATTGTCACCAACAAGCTTTGTTTCATCCTTGAAGTTTCTCAAATTATTTAGCATGCATTCGCATATCATTTGACACAACCACACCAAATTGTACCTCTGAAAGTTGTTATTGCTTCAAAGTTTCTTGTTGCTTGTTGCAATCAGTATATTTGCTTTATATCACTTGTCATTTTCATTTTCAATTTATGTTATCTTTTTTAAACCCGTTCACTTACTTGATTTTTTGGTGTCTCAAAAGTAATTATGCCACGTATTTCTCAAAACACAGGATGGGGCGGTACAGCGCCGAGATTTTCCGTGCATGCCGCCTCGTAATTGATACTGGGATTCACGCCTTCAAGTAAGTCCACCCTGCTTGTTTGTCACTTTAACCCTCAGGGTGCTAACTGCCATAGAAGTATCATTATTAATTGGTTTATTTCTAATTAAAGTTCAATGTATTCCTGTAATTGTTTTAAATTATCAAGTTCATCAGATCAGTTGTTAATCGAACGTCTCTACCCATGGATAAAAAGGATATATGGAGGAACTTTTTTAAAATTCATATGCCCTGTGTACCTACATCTTAGAAAAAATGTCTGCCAACATATTATTTATATGTAATATGACGAAATTCTATGCATTACTATCAAATACAAATTTCAATATCCTACGGAAAATTTCTATGTTTATATACTATTCCTTCATATACAGACAGAACATCGCCTAGAAATACGTAGATATTCGGGTATTAATGGATTCATCGATATAAGTATGTGCAATAACAAAAGATTTAGAACATGCCTTTTGCTGTGATATAAAAAGGTGTCATATGATAGGGCATGCTTCCATGTGATTTTGTGTAGCCAGATAATATCTGTGATATAATGCGGGGTGATGGTATTCTAATACATAATATGGAGATATTGTAAATGATATGACTACTTTGTTGTTTGTTTTTAAATTGATACATCCTATTAACCGATGTGTGCGGTATTAGATGTGAACAGATTTGACTAAATGTGATATGATAAGAGGATATGACAAAATTTTAATGTTATATGCACTGTATAAATTTGTGAACATTGTATCTGCCTAATGATGTACAGGCCTGTGTTTGAAAAAACATTGATTGATATGGTGATGTTTTATGATTGTACTACAGGTCAACCAGTATTGTTGATCTTCCTAGGCAATCCATATATGAAAAATGAAATATATTTGAGCTAAATACACTAAACACCCTTTTCTCACACTTGCAAACTTATCCCGGAAGATGTAGCAACGTCATCGGTGATCAGTAGCAAATTCTAGGAAAATATTTACGGGAATATCAAGGCCTGCACAGAAACATTTTGTGAAATGCAGCAAGGATTTAAATAAACCAGTGATGAAGCACACGTACCTGTGTTTCTGGGGGGGGAATTAATTTGACAACAACTTTGAGGTTTTCATATGTTTTTGGAAGAAGATTATTCATTTTAGGGTTCAAACAACACTTTGTAACCTTCGGAATAGATAAGTTCCATTCGTATCTATATCGAAGAAGGTTCAATGTCAGCAATGATCACAAACCCTTGGAAACACTCTTCAGTGAGAAGCAACTGTTTCCGGTCGGATCCAGGGATAGTCGCTAACATTTATAACATATTAAAAAAACTAAAGTAATGGTATTCAGAGAGGCCGGAAAGCTGAGGAAATATGAAAAGTTTTTCTTTAATGGTGGTCAGTTGGATATTGTTAGTTCTTATAAATATCTTGGTGTACACTTTTCCAGTTCAGGTTCATGGTACATATCCCAGAAGATTCTTTCTGAGCAGGCTTTGAAAGTTCTTAGAATTATTCGCTCTAATCTGTATAATTGTATAAATTTTCCATTTAAAGTTTTATTGCATATTTTCGATGTCAAAGTTTTGCCGATTCTTCTGTATGGTACAGAAGTTTGGGGAATTCATCCATCTTCTGATGCTGCCCAAGTCTATGATAATTTTTGTAAAGATGTTTTGCATCTAGGTAGAACAACGCCTAATTTAGTCGCTCGAGGCGAGCTAGGTAGATATTCTCTCCGAGTTCATCAATATGTAAGAATTATCAAATATTGGGTAAGGCCTTGTTTCAGCAGGATAATGTACATGTAATTTTAAAAAAAGTTTATGATTATCAATATAGTTTGGCAGAGGCTGGAAGGAAATGTTGGGCCTTGAATGTTAAACAATTGTTGTTCAGATATGGTTTCGGTTATGTGTGGTTAAATCAAGGTGTTGGACATATTAATGTTTTTATTTCTTTATTTAAGGAAAGGTGTACTGCTATTGATGACCAAATTTTTCTTGAAAGTATTTCAAACTGCTCTAAACTCCAGTTATATAGCACTATCAAAATTGAGGTTAAATGAGAAGATTATATATCGTTGGTTACTATGCCAGTGTATCGTATTGCATTGTGTAAATTTCGATGCTCCAACCATAAATTGTTAATTGAGGAGGGAAGAAAGATCGCAGCCAAAGACGATTTCCATTTTGTATCGTTCAAGTAATTGAATCTGAGTATCATTTTTGTATGGAATGTGACTTTTATGATAATCTTCGTCGGAGCCTGCTCCCTAAATACTACACCTCATTCCCTACTGTTAGTAAATTTCTGCAGTTGATGTCATCACGAAATAACACTATTATTAACAATCTGGCTAAATATGTATTTCTAGCATTCAAGAAACGATCCAGTTTCCTATCATACAACTAGCAATGTATATCATTTTATGGCGCTTCAACTACATTTAATATTATGATGCATGTACATGTATAATGGGCCGGTGGCCCCTTTACGGAAATAAACACAGTTTCAACAAGATTATGCAGGACCTCTCCAGAAAGGTCCTTTTTTCTCGTTACCTATAGCTAAAATTATGAGATGTTCAAATCTGTAATTCATCAAGTTACCATCGATATGCTTGAAAGGACATTTGCAACACATGGATTTCTAGTTGCCATAGTGTTTGATAACGGCTCTGCATTCACAAGCGGTGAATTCAAACAGTATGTTACCACACATGGAATAGAGCAAGTGTTCACATCGCCTTATCACCCAGGCTCCAATGAAAAGGTGGTACGTTGTGTACAAACATACATGAGAAAGATTAATGAATATAAAATATCTGTAGAATCCAAGGTTTCCATGTTCTTATTCCCTTACAGATCAACTCCTCATACTAAATCACCCGCTGAATTCATATTGTCATGGAAAATTAACTGTGTCATCCCGATAAACGGTCACGTGTTAACAAAGCCATGCAGAAACAAAGACTTTACCTTAATCTTCAGTCAAGAGACAAACCTAATTTGTTGATGATACTGTATGCATTACAAACTTTGGTCGAGGTTCGCCTTCGATTCCTGGTCTGTGGTCGTCAAACAATTCATGCGTGAAGTTAGACTTTGAAATGGGCGTTTATTGCAGCGTCAATTGGACTATGTCAAACGTCAATATGCAAAAGAAACTGTTTCTCCAAACGTTAACTTGACAGACTCACCAATCTCCAACAATAGAGTGTCAATCAGTAATGGCAAATATGACATTCCTACATCACTTGGCCCTGAACTGAACTGAACTTAATGATACGAATGATAGGCAAATACATAAAACAAAAATATGCATGATGAGTATGATGGTATTTAAGCTAATAATTCCTAGCGGCTTTTGCTAAAAACACTTGAAATAAAATTACAGAACAGGGCTAGTTTTCTTAATGTACCCACCCTCTTACTATAAGATAATGCCCAAATCGTCTCCCGCTCAGATACCACTGTGGACAAGTCCCAACAATTTTTGAAACGACCATTGCGCGGAGTGAACATATCAGTGGAACAAGACCTGTGAAATTAGAAACTGAACATCTACAGAAGCAAACATTGCTTGGTTTAGTAATGATGTTGCTTGTGTGACAATTTAAGTTCAAAATATTAATTTAAAGGTGAAGCAAGCCTGATAGAGACTCAAGTTTCTTGATACCACATTAACTCTTAAATTAAAGACAGTTTTGAGTAATGTTCAGTTACTAATTTGTGCATTTTCAGTTGATTTCAAGTTTTGATTTTTAGCAACAATATTAAACGAGGAGCAATGTTGTGATTACTGTCAATCACACAACTTATATTAAATCACAGGCTTGTAAACTAATGCTCCCCGGAGCGGAAATAAATAACCGCTCCCTGTCCTAAGGCATCTTGGGATGATTTTTAATGGCCGAAAGGCTTGTTTGTTTATCATGATTCAATATTGGACGTTTGAAACATATTGAAATGTGTTCAAGCCTTAGTTCAACATGTGATATTACATACATTATTCTGCCTTGTTACATTATTTTTTTTTTTTCAAATCTTTTTATTCATTTCATTTCCGTAGGTGTACATGAGTTCATAGAAGATAATACATTGGTAACTATTGTAAGACATTATACAGAGCTCTCCATTTGGCATTGAATGATGGTAAAGTATTATTCTTATTAGCTATAATTTTCTCAACATCGAAAACATCCTTGACAATGCTTATAAAGTGATCAATGGATAACATGTTTTTCTTAATACTTGAAATATGTATATATTTTTTAGCCATTAAAATGATATGTGATGCTAGAAGGCTGACAGAACTATTACATAACAGAATATCTAAGTCAGATATGGCAATATCAATATGTGTAACATGATGATTAATAAAAGTTTCAACTTTTCTCCAAAGTTCATACACAAACTTGCAATTAATAAAAACATGGTACAAATTTTCAGATTCAGATTCACAAAAAGAGCAAATATTTGTATCAATTATTTTCATTTGGGTTAGCTCTTTTCTAGTGTAAATTGCTCTATTAATAAATCTGTACTGAAAATCTAAAAGTTTTACATCTTTAGTACAATTTCTGTACTTTTTAAACACAACATCCCATTGAATATTTAAGTTAAGTTCATTTTGCCATTTCAGACATACCTTAAGGGCAGTATCATCAGCTATTAGTTTATCATAAAAACTTCTACTTCCTTTTTCTTGAGATAGCAGATCATGAAGAATTTGGCATAATGAGAGATTTTGTTTACATGACTGATTTGTTAAGAGAGTGTTTTTCCAACTTTTTGGGATATTCAGAATTATCTTATTGTACTCAAGGATTGTCCCCTTGATACCATAAAGATTTTTAACTTCATTGAAAGGCAAATATTCATTATCACCCCAAATATCTCTTATTGTGTGAATACCTTTGTTAAACCAGTTTTCGATTAAGAGATTACTGTGTCTAAACTGATGATTTAGCCATAAAGGTTCAGCCAGTATTTCTTCTACCTGAGATGTATTTATAAGATGATGTTTTTTATAATATTTACCCCATAAAGTTAAAATTTCTTGCCAAAAAGGGTTATCAATGGGTACATGTCTATCTATATTTGCACCAAGAAGAAATATCTTATTAAATGGGAATGAGCTGGGGTTGTGACTTGAGTTTTTATTAATATACATTGTTACATTATTAAGTGGCAAAAATTCCAAACCATAATTCGATGTACCTGTAAGTGTCGTCAACCTGAATCCTTACAAATCACGGTTTTTGATGTCATAAAACATATATAAGAATTAAGAAGTGTTGTATTGGTGACAGCTGGAGCAGGGAGGAGGCCATAGCATACATGCTGTTGTACACGGCCGAGTCGCCTGAAGCTGCTGCTGTTGAAGTGGACCGCTACATCACTTGGCCTGGCCAGGCGCTCGCCTACAAGATCGGTGAACTCAAGATCAAACAACTCAGGGGCATCGCGGAAACACAACTTGGTAGTAGTGTTGTAATAAGTGGTTAATTTTTATGAGCATTCAACAGACAGGTTGATTCATGACATTTTGCAAGATATTATTTATCAAAAAACATTCGAGATCTGTCTGTTGCACAAATATAGCAATAACAGAAAGATATTTTATTTATTATTTTTTGTAATTTTTTTAAGCTAAATAGTTTTTCATGATCTATAAATCAACGACGCAATGCTGTTTTATTATCAACCAATCAAAATCAACAAACTAAAGACGTATAAAAATTATATTCTACCAATACAATGGAAAATGCGTTTAGCCATCTTTTCTGTATAAGCTAAGATTAAGGTTACATCGTCAAAAAGCAAATCTCATATTGGTAGAAACAACCGATAGCATTTTCGACAGGATGTTGCTAACGGAAGCAAATTGTGCAGTACTTTAATCATTTGCAAACGTTACAGGACAAGCATAGAGTTCAGAATGAATGCCACACTTTTAGGCAATTGCACCACAACTTTTGACCTTTCTGACAAGTTTTTATCCTGCAACATTTACCCCTTCTTTAGATTTTTTTACCACAGACCTGTAAACAAAACAATTAACCTAAGTAGCCTTTAAGAATCTAGGTTTACCCACGTTTGAATTTATGAAAATGTTTTCATTATTTGTCATTGACAACTTTTCTCAAAACGATATTTGTTAATGACAATGTTTGAAATTTTAGATACTTCATTCTAAGTTGGGAGTTTTGTTTGCAGGGGGAAGGTTTGATCTCCGGGCGTTCCACTCATTGCTACTGGAGACGGGCGCTGTCCCACTTACTGTGCTTGAGGAGGTCGTCACTGAGTGGATCAATTCGTTTCCCTTGACAACACCGGACCCTGAAATGACCACTGTGAGGATAACCTGTAGGGGTACATGTCTTGCTACCTCATGGCTTCTCTCCATATTCTGCCTCCTTCCATGCAGCGCCAACCTCTGCCTTCTTTGATCACCACGGCAATGAACAAGTTCTTAACCAGATAACCACATATACGATACTTTACGACCGGAGCCCTGAATGTATTCCTTTTTTCTGTACTCTTTAGGGTTATATTCAAACCACTTGACATGTTAGAACTTAAATTCAATGAATCTACATGTAAAAGACAAATTTCTTATTAAATATTTACGAATTTTGTTTGTCTAACGTGTGTAGGGGACATCCTAAATGTTTACTACCCACTTTGCAAGTCAGTTTGTCTGTATTAATTCGGTTACATGTTATGTCCGTTACTTCTTCAGTCTGATTAAAATCGACCATGTTCCGAAGAATAAAAGTTTCAAAATATTGACTCTACCGAGATTCGAACTCTACATGTGTAGGCTATCTTCTCCACTAGGTCTGACCGCAGCCTACTGTAGCGCACGTTCTTACGTAAACACAGCTAACCAATCATAATGCGTGCGGCAAAAGCATTCGGTATCAGTAGCTAGGGGCAAGTAACTCTCATTCACCATTCGTTAACATTGACTGCTGCTATCCTTATTTTAAACGCGATGATGCGATTGGTTCGCTAATGACTAGGTTTTGTATGCGCTAAACTGGTGTCAGCACGTGCGCTACAGTAGGCTGCGGTCAGACCTAGTGGAGAAGATAGCCTACACATATAGAGTTCGAATCTCGGTAAAGTCAATATTTTGAAACTTTTATTCTTCGGAACATGGTCGATTTTAATCAGAGTGGTTACTTCTTTTACATGTGCACAATTTCTGTGATAAACTTGCCTTGTTAAATACAAGGACAGTATTCAAACTCAAAGAAAAGTCAGATCTGTCATTAAACATGTCTTATTCAATATAAAAGGACCAACCTCGATTCCGGATATCTTCTTGTTTGTATGATAACATAAGCAAGACAATTACATGCTCTAGGTAAGATCTGTTGCAAGCTCCGCTCATCTCAAACATCAACAAGAAAGCAGTTTTGTCTGCCATGAAGTTTGTCTTACATTGTCATCAAGTTCATAAAAGTTCACAGAAAAAATAAATTGTGCTTTCTTTTTAATATTTGTATTTGGGCGTTTAAAATTCGGCCTTTCTAAAAGCTACTAAAAGTAAAATTGAGAGGAAATTCATTTTCTCCTACATGTTTCGATTTACTCTTCAGGGGAAATGACTAAAACTCGATGTCTTCACGTCATTATTACATCCAAATGCTGGACATGTGCAAAGAACTTGTGTAAAGATTAAGCTCTACCTGTTTGAGGATGGACAGTATTTTTTAAATAAAGAATTCTTCCTTTATTTTGCGCATCATAGGATCATCTGTTGACAGTTAATAAAAGGGAAAGATTGTTAATTTGATTGTCTTTCCTTTTACGCATGAGTCTAGGACTTGGTCCCTATGGCTCCTATAAGGGGTCACCAAATCTACATATTCTCATCCGCTAGAAAGACTGAACACAAGGTTTTAGCTTTCTAGGCCTCTTAATTCTGGAAAATAAGAGGGAAATATTTTTTTGGCGTGGTATCCATGGCCACGGGGTCACAGGGTCACCAAATCTATAGATTAGAATCCCCATCAGGTAAGGAGTTCATGCACAAGGCTTAAGATTTCTTGACATTTTACTTCTGGCTCTTATTAGGGGTCACCAACTTTACATATTAGAATTCCCATCCGCTAAGAAGTCTGAACACAATATTTTAGCTTTCTAGGCTTCTTCATTCTGTAGAATAAGAGGAAAATAGTTTTTTGGCGTGGTCTTCATGGTAGCAGGGTCACAGGGTCACCGAATCTACAGATAATAATCCCCATCATTCAAGGAGTTCGTGCACAAAGCTTCAGATCTTGCTTATGGAAAAGAAGATGAACATAAGTTTTTAGGGCATGGTCCTGGTGGCCCTTTTTAGGGTCGTGACCTCGTGACCTCTATGTTTTCTGTGTTACGAATTTTCTATACTTCTCCACAGTTGATAAATACAAAATGAAAGAATTTCCGGGGGTATAATCAATACCTGGTTAATATAACTTCTAAATACCTATTCCTTGTTTCCAAATTTGATTAAAGGTAACCTGGACATAACCCATATGTTGGGACCTTGACCTTTGACATTAAAGGTCACACAATCTATGTCGCTTTTCAAAGACTATAAAAATCATATAATGACTGAAATAGTAAACAGTTAAAATATAATATTTTTGCAAAACCATGCATAAGACTAATCTCGCTGTGACCTTGACCTTCGAGCAATTGTAGCGAATAATTTTGATACTTAACATAAGTTATCTTGTTTGCAAGGACTTTTTTATGGATTTCCTAACTTTTTTACCTTTAACTTTAAATGCGGGCATGTCAAAACATGTCCCTATGGTATACGTAAGAAATTATGTATATGACTTTTTGAAACCTTAGTGAGGAAAAGTTATAGCCAAATACAACCAAGTCGGGGCTGCTAACTATAGTGACAGTTTGATTTTTGACACGTGTGTTAAATTGCAAGTCAAGATCATGTCCCGGTTGCAAATTAGAATTTACTAATAAAATTGTTATACTGGGAATGCAAGGAAAGAACAATAATCCTGTAAATGCAATCATTTTACTAGTCAAAAAGTATATTCATAGATGTAGCATTAATGGTTACAAAACCAAAGTTAGAACATCTTCAAGATGAAATTGTACATTATTATGACGTAACTAGATATATTTTTCTATCAACCGAAACTGAAGCAAAGGTTTTTCAATATTGGTCAAGTTTACACTTATTACTTGGAAAATAATGTTATTTAGATTTCTTTTGTTAAAAAATGTAATAGCCAACTGTGGATTTCTTGTATCTTTATTTATGTGACGATTGTTTGATTAAACATATTACTTATTTTTGCCTGTAACACAAATATGGAAAACAATAAAAAATGTCCCGTTTGCAGGTAAGATTTATTTAGTTCTTCAGTATTTGTTAATATGGTATATATACATTAAGTGATGACAAAACAATGACATATATTGTAACGTTTATTTCTATACGAAATAAGAATGTATCGACCGTTGTTGGAAAGGAATACATAATATAACAACTTTGTGAAGACAGAGCACCCTTGTGAATCACAGTTTTCAAACAATCAATTACAATTACAAATCATATCCAAAGGCTTCAACCTATATCTTTTTGATTAAACAAAGTATATACATATGTTACATAAAGTAGGTTCAAGCTCCTAACTTCTCTCGGGAAATGAGACAATTTACCATACACTTGAATTCTGATGAGAGACCATACGTTCCTATACACTGGACCGTATGAACACACACACAGGCTGCAACTGCAAGGAGAACCACTTGGACAAATCTACTTTTAACTATATTTCATAATATAAAGCGTACAAATTAAATGGGAATGAAGAATGAAATAAAACATTTGAAAGCTTCGTAAGAAAGAGCACCTTGTTAACCACTTAAACAATAATATAGATGAAATAAACTTAAGAAATACCAAGTATGTTCCGAATTTAATTCAATGTGACGGTAAACCTACTGTAATGTCTTCAAGGTAAAGGTTTACCCATTGCTTTGAACATTTTTATTGCTCTGACCCCTCTCAATAGTTTAGTTTTAGCGTTTTCAAACTTCTGCACAACAACGTGGTTTTCAGGATCAATATCCATTTTGCTTGGGTCGGCTACAACTCTGGCTTTGATGAAACCTTTCATAATGGCTTCGTGAACGGCGACCTTCTGGCCCGTCTTGTTGTTGATGTAGACGCCCGTGGTCTTGTCGAGCAAACCAAGCTTGATGGCTTCACTGAAGGACACTTTGTCCTTCCGTACCTGGTCGACAACGCCGCTGACGCTGTACGTCTTGACCACAACGTCAGGTTTACATGCTTCAGTCGAATGTTTCTTGTCGTATTCAACCAACACAAGTCCGCTGGAGATGGCATCCGCCATAGACAGCACCTCGCCACTTTCCGTTTTATACTCAGAGCAGGCGTGATCTAAGATTCCCATTTCTATCGCTTTTTCAAGCGGCAACTTGTTGTCTGTGCCTGGATCGAGAACAGCTTCGATCGTGTACGGACGGGTCTCATGGATCGTTTTAATGGTTATCAGCCCAAACGTCTTTTTTTCTTCACGGATCTTCTCCTTAGCTATTACTTCCATTACAATTTTTCCTTCGTTGATAGCATCATTGACGTCAATGGCCCTACCCGTTTTAGGATTAACATAGAGATTCTTTGCCTGATCGATTATTCCAAGCATAATGGCTTCCTGGAGCGACATTTCCCTGTTGTTATTTGGATCTCTCACACCCTGAAACATACACCGAAGGAATTTGAAAACAAGCAATTGTCACCAGGGTGATATGTTCCCCGCCACAAAATTATCATTATCAAGAGGCACAAAGTAAGTTTGTATTTCTAATATAACAGTTTTACATAAAATTGACATCAATCGGTAGATAAATGTTTCATCTACAACATGAAACAGTATGAATATCACAACAAGACATCTACTCGAACGAGTAGCCATCTGGTGAATTGTTATTGTCATAACGCCGATTTTTCTTTATAATTTTCCTTAATTTTATATTCAATCATAAATGTGTTACGCCGTTCAAGTGTCTTGAAATGTTTCGTTGAGGTGGTTGAAACTCCATGATAATTTCAAAATTCGCTGTGAACGTGAAAACAAAGACAAGTCATAAAAGCTTCACAATCAGGGTCCTACGTAGAGAAAATTAACTATTTCAAGATCACAAATACAAAATATCATCCTGTGTCATCTCTAGAAATTATGATGAAAATTTCAATCAAACGTTTCTTGAGATATTCCACTGACAAGCGTCACCACCATGTTCTTTAAGTGAATAACTCGAAACTTCACAACTGAAAAAATGCAAAGGTCCCCAAATTTGACTTTGTCCTGAATCTTTCAAATCAGAAGCTTTGTGTGAAATATGAAAAGAATCTAAACAACATAACTTGAAATGTGATGCTGACAAATTACCTATATATACCTATTTAAAATGCAACATTTCGCTGTGACTATGAAAAGTAATTTAAAGGTCACAAGAACCAATGAGGCTCTGTATCATCCAAATAAGATGCTGGGTGAAAGATATCAAGAGAATCTAGAGAATTTTCTTTGACATCGTGTTGACAAGCTGAAAATGCAGGTTACAATTTATTTTAATTTACTTGCCTCGCTTGGACCTTGAGAATAATGTGAACATCACCATATTCGTGCTTACGTCCTCTCAATAAGAAGCTACATGTAAATTATGATGAAAATTCTACAAATGGTACAGGGGTACCGACGGACGGACGCTGTTTAATACCCTTAGCGGATAATTCATACCTGAGGGGCATGAGTGAACTGACCTTGACTATGAAAGTGTGACACTCCTCGACCTCCTCTGACACGACCTCCTCCGACGTGGTTTCTTCACGCTCTGTCTCCACCGTGACCTCGCTTGACACCGGGGACAGCGCCTCCTTTGGTGTCTCATAAAGGGTCAGTGACGCCTGCGACTTCTTCATGTCTTCGATCTCAAGATGCGTGTCCCAGAACCTGCAGCAACAAACTCAGCTGTACACGGTGCTTTACATTATCTGTTACCCATTATTCCATGGTGCTCTAGGGCAGAAAGCTACTTTATGTTTTGAGTGTTAAAGCTTCTCGTATAGGCCTATAGATGACGCCACAGTGTGCTGGAACGAGTGGCATATCATAATTTGTCTGCTTGAAGGTTTAAGAAAAAAGTTTACTAACTTTACGAAATGCGCTGTCGTGATGTATCGTAGTTGATCCCACTTGTCGCATACCAGCAGGTACTTTGGCTGCTTCAGGAGCTCTACGATCACGCGGAACGTCTCCCAGTACGTCCAGAAGTCCTATACATATGAGGAAGAAACCTAATTACATGAGACATGATTTTGTAGCAGTGTTGATGTTGTACATAAATTTATAATGATTAAACTCTAATTGAAGGACAGTTCGAGGTATACTGCTCATTGTGTCTTACCAATATGTTAGTTAGTAACTTCAAAATTATTATTTAACTTGCAAGTTTTTCTTTAGTTCATAAACAATCTTCTAGCACCTCACCATATGATAGAAAGAATATCAATACATTTTGATGAAATAACTTTTTTAACACCTTAAATACTTGAAGTCAATGACTGATAACCAATAATATTATGAGTGAGTGAGTTATTGCTTAACGCCGCTTGGGCAATATTTCAGCCATTAGCGGCGATAATAATATTATGAATACAATATAATGTGATTTTGTATCAAAAGGATTCTAAAGTTAGTTTAATAAATTATGCCATATAATATGAAGTAACTTGCAAATGTGAATATATGCTAAAAAAACAAAGGATAAATGAAAAGATAAGACATTGATAGGTTGACAATATTTATTTGTTTTACGGCCAAATTTGACCTGATCAAGATTTCTCAAAATTAAACAAATTACAGATGGGAAGCGACAGCAACAAACTTAAGAGCTAGTAGCACTGTGGCTCTTCAAGTTGTGCATGACTACATGATGGTCAAAATAGGTGAGGGACTTCTTGATGATAATCAGTAGTTCAGGGCGCTTCCTTGTGGCATCTGGTCAGGTCATCATTCTTCAACTAAAAAGAAAAGTGAGAAATGCTACACTAACTGTTCCACTGAATTTAAGTGAAGAACTTCAAATAAGGAATCTCATCAAAGTGTCTTCTGCTATCAAATATAATTATGACATCAGCAGTCGATCAAAACTTTAATTATCTGAAGCTTTTTAAGTAGCTAGTTTGGTAATAACTTTGCCACACAAAAATGGAAGTTTGAATATAATTCAAAAGCTGCATACGATTCAATCAGTATATAAGATTGTTGACAATGCTATGGTTATGACCCCATAAAAATGCAATCAGCAAACGCAACCTTAAAAAAATAATTTTACTTATATAATTACATAAACATTTGAGATCATGTTTGGTAAGGCCTTTTTGCCGATTCTTGGGACTGTCATGGCTAATTTTTTCCTCAGTCAGCATGGTCATTTCTAAATCAGCCTCGATTGTGTCGCATGGTTCATCACGATCTTCATCCTAAAAAAACAAAGTTAACAAAAGGTTCCATGAATTCATATCATTTCGTGCTCTCTTCATAAATTACTCAGCATTATTTCCAAAGACTGACTATACATGCTAAAAGGAATGAACCACTTTGTTTAAGATGGAAGATGTGATCTCAAATAACAAAATTAATTTTTCAAATTGTATGACAACGTTTTTTTGATCCCAAGAAACATTTTTAAATCAACATACAATGTTTGGTTAAGCTATGATAATCCATTTCCATTCATTTCACACAAATGGCCGCAACTGATTATTTCATAATACTTGAATACTTTTCTAGGACTACATATGTTCGAGTTGTGTAACGAGAAGTTTTGACCGTCCGGAGACAATACATTCGGCAAAGACTTAAATTACGCTTCTTTGGAAAAATTGAAGGAAAAATTCTTTTAAAAAACGTGCTGCTTTCCCTTTAGCGTAGCATAGGTAATTTTCATGAAATAAGTTATTGATTGATCAGCATAAAACATTTTAAAAATCTAATTGAAATCATCATAGCTTAAAGTAAACAACTTATAATTAATCATTTGATCAAGTGACGAATTAACAATGTTTACAAGATTTATCTAATCCGTACAACAATTATCAATATAAATATTTTTGTAAGAGAAGCCTGTAATATTCGAATGGTAGTTTTGAACTAGTTTTGTTACATGTATATGTATACATGTATTTGCTTATTATTTAACCTTTATTTTCATTATTATCTGAGTTCGTTATAACATCATAATTTTGTGACGTCGCGGATATTGAACCAAATCTTACCTTGCAAAATGTTGATTCCTTGGTCTGAAAAGTTCATTTGTCGAAGGAATTCAAGCACACCTCTGACCGTTGAATCTTCATTCAAACTTTGAACACTTAAGTTTGGTGATATTGTCCGTTTTCAGTGTAAAAAAAAAAAACGTAATGAACAAAGCAACAACTTCTCGCAATAACTATATAATCAAGGGGCAGGTAACTCTTATTGAACGCTGAATTCCTTTGTTCTGAAACCGCGTGCTTTAGGAGAAAAGTTCGAAACAAAGACAAGCTGAAACTTAACTTTTGTTTCCTATCATTCACATAAGCTTTTTCTTGTTTTTACATACTTATTCAAACTTTTTGAGGGGAAGCTTGGAAACTATTTTGGTAAAAACTGGAGTAACCTGTTTTCATGAATCACCTGTTTTCGTGGTAATTACAATGATGTCTGTTGATCTAACCCCTTACCGCTCCGCTCAGTTAACGCTTATTTTAAGTTATTCTGAAAACCATTGAGATTTCGTGCTTGTTTGGTTAACATTTATTGTTAATATAAAACATATATACATATTTTTGCGAAAATGTTTTCCAGTTAATAACTGCCATTCTTATCCTGAATCACCTGACTTTTGAGTAAAACACTTGTTCAGTTGATAAATATATGAATATATAGAATGGTTAAGTCTTATTCATTTTTTACTATTTTGTAAGACTTTCCGGTGCAAGGAAAATAAGTTTTTTGAACACTTTGCTTTGCTTGTCAACAAAATCTTACAAAAGAATAAAACAACTGTTTATTTATCATGAAATAGTGAAAAGATACACTACACTAATAGAAGTGTAGTTCTTTACATGCTCTCAGGTAACACGAGGTTAATTTATTCTGTTGATTCTTCGGGTGGTAATAACAATGATGAAATTAATAATGATAATAAAATCAATGACAATGATATAATCATCGTCGTCGTCATCAACTTTATTATAAATGTAACTCCTACTGATATATTCACATTGTGTTTTTGTGACATTCAGAAAAAGAATCTACGATATATCAAAGCATACATTATAGCAACATGTATACGCATTCAACATGTTATAACGACTACATGCTTTCTTATACTTAACTTATATGAGAATAATTTGTGCGTAGTACAATGTGTTTATATTTGAAACATGTTTTGATGTGTTTAGCATTTAAACACATTTCACAACATGTTATGTGTGGAACATGTACGTAACATGTTTAAAACCACAACGCCATTTTTAAAGTAAAGTGCAACGTGTTTATATTTCAAACATGTTTTGATTTACAACAAATGATAATTTATGTGTTTAGCATTTAAACATATTCCGCAACATGTTTTGAGTAAAACACGTACGCAACATGTTTAAAATAAAAACGCCATTTTTGCAGTGTAGCGTTTCCAATATAAAATACTTCCTGGTAGTTACTCCCTGTTCACATAACCTGCCGTTATTAGTGAGTTCCATGGTGTTATGTAGCATTGTAATTGTGTATATGCATATGTAAACAAGTCATCCTGTATTAAATACTTCCATTTATGTATACACTAAAGATGTACATAATATCATTATTCATTCATTCATGGCTGTTTATTAATATGTACATCTAATTGAAAACGATTATACTTACAATGCACTAAAATTTATAATGTATTGTTGTAATGAGGCGATGTGATTTAATGATAAGCATACAATAGGTTGTATCTATGTGATCATATTTCTAACTCATGTACATCAGGGTTTTGGACATTACTGTAATGCACTGGTCAAGACTCACAATCCGTGTCTGTGGTTAGTATCCTGATACCGCACACAGTACATTTCTCAAAAACAACCAAATAAGCTAACTATTTGAGTGAAAGTCAAAGAAGTAAGTATCTACTCACACTGTATTTCAAAAGAAGTTCCTCAAGCGTCTTAATCTGAACCACCACTGTCGTCAACAGGCTGTCGTCTGCAGGGATCAGATGCAAACATATTGATTTTACAACATAGTTAAACTTCAGTAAAACATGAGTAAATTTTGGAAGCTCTAAGTTCCATTGTCCAGAATCTTTGTGTTTACCAGACATATTTGATAACGTCCTTATTCATAAACCATGGATCAATTTAAAATCCATTCATTCAAATTATTGAAAGGTAGTGGACGCTTCGTACCTGAGTGACCTCCTTCTGGCGCTTCCTCAAGGATCATGCGCAAGCGAGCGATGCGCTCCTCCAACTCACTGTAGTCGCTGTAGCCACTCCAGTTCTTACCCAAAGTGCTTTCCAGGAAGTGCAGAATGCGCAGTAACTCAAGCTTGTCCGTCTCCTTCATGCACTGCAGGATGGCAACCTGGGAAAAAACATTGTCATTTCAAATTAAACATGGGTTAATCATATATAGGTAGCATACAATCTTTTGCAGAACCCTACTATAGTACAAACAGTTTTTTTATATAAATCAATACATTAATTCAGACATTATAATAAGTTCAAACATTCTGCTTTACTTGATATGGTTTATTTATATCTCAGCATGAAGTTTTATATAGATGATAATGCTATTTTACATACCTGATTACTATGTATGAATAACATTTACCAGACAATGATTTAACAAGAATTCCTAAGTAAAATCATTTTTCGAAAATTTAAATTAGTAACCATTACTTTCCATAATACTTTACACTCGTAATTTTAAGATCATTTTGTGAAGGGATGATATTACACCACAAATAGAAGGGACAGGTATGTTGTATGAACATTTGGGCTTTCCCCAAAAGGGGCAAGGGGTCAAAAATAGAATATTGAGATTTTCTTTTTTTGGCAATCAAATATTATTTGTACATATTTCCGAAATTTTGGGGGTCAAAGCAGACAAGGAGTAAAATTATGACACATCTTGTGTAACTTACAAAAAATTAACTCGAAATGACAATTTTATAAAATATAAATAAATTTGGGTTTGCATGCTGCAAAAAAACTGCCAAATGAGGTCCTTTAGTAGTATCTTTAAGTATGTGATTGGAATAAAAAAATTCATTTTCTTCATCTTCTCCATACTTGAGTCGATTTTTTGCACAGAATTTGAAAGTAGTGAAACATATTTTTGTAAATCAGCTGTACATGTATCTCACTATATATTTCGTAAATATTGTATCTAATATCAATTGATATTGTTGGTATTTTAACGACTGTCTTTAACAATATAGCAGAATTTAATGTTAATACATGTACGAAAACTTGTATGCAAGAATCAGTGTAAACATTTGTAACGTAACTGAATACAGGAATTAAGTGTAATGAAGTCAGGCGACAACAACAACAAAAACACAAAAACGTGTAGACCGTGGGGCAAGGTGGTGATTTGAGGTAGTGACACAAAATGCCTGGGTGTAGGTCGAGGAAGAAGGCGATGATTTGAATTAGTCACACAAGATACAAGGTGTAGGTCGTGGGACAAGGCGATTATTTGGGGTGGCGACACAAGACACAAGGGTGTGGGCCCTTAGACAAGGATAAGATTTCAGGTAGTGACACAAGAAACCTGGGTGTTGGCCGTGGGACAAGACGATTATTTGGGGTGGCGACACAAGATAACAAGGGTGTAGGCCGTTGGACAAGGCGTTGAATCAAGGTAGTATTACAAAATACCTTGGTGTAGGCCGTTGGACAAGGCGATGAATTTCATTAGTCACATATATTACATATATATATAAATGATGTATGCCTTGGGTTGGAGGATTTCATGAATACAAGATATGAATCATGAAGTTGTAACACGCGGGGCAAAGGATGCTGCTGCCAGGGAAATCAATAACAGTTATTCATTGCTAACAAGAAGAGGGTCACCAAATATATAAATTAAAATCCCCATCAGCGAAGGAGGCTGTACACAAAGTGTAACCTTTCTGAAGAAGAAGATGAAAATATGTTTTTAGGGCATGGTCCTTCAGGCCCTTATTAGGGGTCACAAGGTCACCAAACTTATAAATTAGAATACCAATCAGCTAAGGAGTTTTTAAACAAGGTTTCAGCTCTCTACGGCGTTTGTTTCTGTGAAAGAAGCTGAAAATAGCTCATAAAGACCGACCCCTGAGGCCCATTTCTAGGGGTCATAGGGTCATAAAATAAGCTGAGGAGTCTTTTCACAAATTTCATCTTTCGAAACATTTTGCTTCTGGAGAAGAAGATGAAAAAAGGTTTTTAGAGGGTGGCCCCTGTGGTCCTTATTAGGGGTCGCAGCGTGGCTAAATCTATCAATTAAAATCCCAATCAGTTGAGGAGTATGTTCACAAAGTTTCAGCTTTCTAGACCAAATCGTTAAACTAAAAATCTCATTAGTCAAGCAGTCTGTACATAAGATTACAGATTTAATGGTCTATTTAAACGTTTACGAATAGACGTCCTCCAAACAACAGACTATGCCATAAGTCAATCTGGCCTGCGTCATGATCTAAAATCTCACCCTGACCTCCTGCAACAAGGGGGTTTGATTGTGCTGTAATACCGCTTCCTTGAAGTTAAAATCATTGAGGATATCAATTAAACTACATGTGTTTTACTAAAACAATACACACAAAAAGAAACAAGAACGACAACGAAGATGACGAGACAGCATGTTACCTTGTCCTTATTGTTGGCGTTCTGGGTAAAGAAAAATAATGCAAATTCAAGTGATGCAGTTGTCTGCTAACACTTCGTCTTCCAAGCAGCGAACATGTACTTCTATGGATGATCCCAAAATACATTCTACACTGCACAAGGGAACTTACAAATACACAATCTCGTTATCACAAAATACACCCTACACTGCACGGGGAAACTTACAAATACACAATCTCGTTATCACAAAATACACTCTACACTGCACGGGGGAACTTACAAATACACAATCTCGTTATCACAAAATACACTCTACACTGCACGGAGGAACTTACAAATACACAATCTCGTTATCACTCAGTTAGAATTCTCATGATAATTGATAATAAATAAATAAATGATGTTCATACAAGGGTATATAAGTTGACTATTTGATTACTTTCCTTTAGGAATATCTGTGTATATAATTCAGTACTGAATCAATAATATAGTGGTTTCACATCATTAAGAATATATAATGGAATAAGCTATAACACTGTGGAATGAGCGATAGATTTAGGTTGTATGTAATGTGTTATATATTATAAAGCATGTAGCACAGGATATGTTGGGTAGTTGTATGGTGTGATTACAATGTTGCGCGGAATGCAGGAAGTTAAATAGTACTTGTGAAGTGATAAACGGGGTTTGGAAGTGTTCTTGTGCCGTTGTTTATGTTTGAGGTGAAGTTTGTTGCCTTTATGAAGTGATGTGTGATATTGTGTGTTGT
Source organism: Phorcus lineatus (assembly GCA_921293015.1). Taxonomy (NCBI): domain Eukaryota; kingdom Metazoa; phylum Mollusca; class Gastropoda; order Trochida; family Trochidae; genus Phorcus; species Phorcus lineatus. The sequence continues at coordinate 16,558,487 of OV121095.1, read as the reverse complement.
GATCGAGATATGTCTACTGGCCAAACTTGCACAAAGTTACCTTAGATTAAGGTGATTGTAACTCATTGTTATATCTATGGATTGAGGACACCTTTAGCATTAAAGCATCTTCCTAACGTCAAGGCTGAAACGAAAAGATTTCGAACTCTTTCCGCTTCGCCCTTGACATCACGGCCCACATTTTCTGTGCTAAGAGTTTTCCCCACTGCAGGCCCATCTGATAGGGCAATCAGAAGGCGGCTTTCAAAATTAACTTCAAATGTCAACGGCAAAGATAGCGGAAGTGACCTGTCGCGTTTGAGGAGAAGACTATTTAAAATATAATACACGGCAGTAAATGCATAATTCAGTAAAATATATATCGACTGCTGCACTTGCAAAACGGTGAACTTTTTTCATTTCAATGAAAATCCGTTGTGACAAGCTCTCAGTCTTTGAAGCAATTTTATCAGTGCACTAAAATTTCTCTCTTGTAAAGAATCTACTGTTTACATGACGTAAAAATATGCCTTTAAAAAGGATCATTTATAGAAGGAGAAAAAAGCATTAAATAATTGAGGAATTCGGACCGATGTGATTTAATTGTTAAAATTTAATTCTTGGTGTTGTCAGTGAATTCCTGTAAATAATAAAATCAGACTTAAGTATAATATGAAATTTTCGCTTGGATTTTCTTTATCATTAGGTCTCCAGGCTTGGTGTATGTTTCGAATGTAAACGGTGATTTCACTGGATGAAGGTTAGCAGCTCGTAAGGGCGGTAACTCGTAATGACGTTAGGTGTCGCTGCTTCGTATCACAGGTTTTGTAACCGTTGAGGGCAAGGTAGAAAATGGATAGAGTCTATCTCGATACATTTTCACCTTCCCGTGGTAAGATGGCATTAAAGTGACACAAAGTATGTTTATGATTTTGCAAAGTCACCTAAATACGAGCCAAAATACCTTATATCCTGAGTAACTCTCAAATCGCCTCCTCAAACTTACATCTTTATCTCTAAAATGCCCAAGTTATGAAATTTTCTTGTTTTCATTGATAATCGGAAAACGGTCGTTGTAATGTTACCAAGTTGAATTTCTGCGTCCCATTTACATGATGATGATGTAATGTGTGTCGTAGTGTGGCGTGTTGTGGAAAGGTATGGTTTGGTGTGGTGTGATGATATGTGGCGTGGTGCGTTGTATTGTGTTGACGGGTGGTGTGGCAGTGTGTAAGTGGCAAGGTGTATTGTCACGTTCAGTGATGGCGATTTGTGTGGGTATATCTCACCTCATCTTCATCCCAGTCTTTGAAGACAACAACCATGAATGCCAGAAGCTGGTACCCAAGCCGCTTTACGGAGGTTGTCCACAGAGAGAGAAGTTGTAGACGCAGTCTGAAATGAATAATTCATGGATACGGCAGGGGTTAACTCAATTAAATATTTTAATATTTTAATGAATATATGATGGCGTTAACTAGCAACAATAACCAATTAAATCTATGATATAGGTAAACTCATTAGGATGATATGATGGCGGTGAACAAATTCAGCAAAATAAGATTGTTACTTAACCTGTTGCTGAATGAGGATTTGCAGCAATATAGCATATAATTGCCAATGTTGCTGCTTGGAAAAAAACATGATTCGGAAATCATTTCCTGGTGAATGTTATTGGAAGTGCATTGACCTCCTTATTAAAGATTGCATACATTAGTAAGATAAAAGGAACTCAGCAAGGGAATTCCATTTATGCTTGCAGATCACTACTAACAGCTTTTGGGGAGAAACAATGAATGTATTCGCACCAGAATCTTATCTTTCTTATCTATATTCAATACTTAACCCTGAAGTATATGGAATTTTAATAAGGATAGAAAATGTTTCGGAAGCCCGTAAGACTTTAAAATCATAAAGACATTTAAAGACGCTATAATCGGCATCTTAAGAGATCACAATAAATATTCCAAGTTGGCAAAGTAGTATGCAAATATTTTTATGCCGGCTTTCTATTTTTTTAGGAATGATAGAAGATATAGGTTTGTATGAATATGGTCCATATTAGGAGCATGAGAATAAAACTAATTTACAGTTTCTAATAGCCATTTGCAAAACAATACAAGTACAAAGATGTTCAGCTTTCTAAGGCTTTGCGTTCAAAAGGAAGATTACTCATTAGTAAAAATGTGGCCTGTGCATGGCGGCTTGATAGCGACACAACCTATCTTTAATAATGTCAACCTGCCAAAGACTCGGTACACAAAATTTAGCTCGCTATTGATTTATGTTTTCAAGAAAAGGATAGGACCGCTAAAGCCTTTATCAGAACATAAATTGTAGAACCTTAATCTACAAAGCGACAAGGCACAACATTTCATCCCCTTGGATTTTGAAGAGGAAGAAGAAGAATAGGATTATATAGGGCATGGCCCCTGATGCCTTATTAGGGTGACACAGTTAGGAGTTCCACTAAAAATAGATTCCCCATCAGATAAGCAGGTTTCAGCTTTCTAAACATTTTGCTTCTGGAAATGAAGATGAAAATAGCTTTTTAGAGTATGGCCCCTGTGGCCCTAAATAATGGGGATCACAGGATCACCAGATCTAATTCTCATTGGTCAAGGAGTCTGTACAAAAGATTTCAGATTTCCTGATTCCCATGCATGGTTTTGGAGAAGAAGATGATAAAGGTATAAAAGTGTACGTACGGTAGGACGGACGCCGGACGACACGCCATAAGCACATCGGGCCTTTCAGGCCAGATGAGCTAGAAATCATCAAACTTCAAGAAATAATCAAAGTGTTATTGTTAAGTAGAAAAATGAGAATTTGCAAAAATTGTATCCTATTTGTTTTGTTTTGTAGAGAATGCACGTATATGTATGAAATGTTAAAATCACCACCCTCTACGCATACTAATGATACTGTTGGTCCGTCTGTTCGTTCATCCGTTTGTCCGTTCATCTGTCAATCTCGAAATCGTTTGCGGACCAGAACATACAACCTACAAGGCCTAGCTCAATGAGATATGTAATATAGATGAATCGGCTTATGTTGCTGTGGCATTTTCGGGTTTACAACTTCTTGGAATTTCATTTTGATGGTTTCCATAAAAACTTTATTTAGAATATCAAAACATCAAAAAGAGTAAGACCTACCTAAATGAAACTTATATTGATCAATCAGCTTTTGTAGTTAATTAAGCTTTTTGGGTAAAAAGTATGAATTTTTCATAAGAGAAATGCGAGTGGCTTAAAACTAGCTGAAAAATAAGCCTTAATTCAAGTCATTAAATAGGTTTTCACTATTTCTACGTTGGCGGGGAATATAAAGACGACTCTTGTCTGTTTGTATATGCTTTATATTCTTTAAAAGTTTGTCATATTATCTTTACCAATTATCTCCTACTCATGTACGTGTGTATCAGGAGCAAAAGAATAGCGCTATGGGTAGTACATCCCAAAAAGCAATGGATGGTTACATCTAAGACATAACGTTCAATATAGTTCATTATATCATTCTCGTGATTACACAATATCTATTGTCTATAAATTTGAAATACTCAGTCATGCAGCAACACTCACAAATAAAGGCACTCACTTTAGCTTTCTATCGATGCAATGAAATACTTATTCTTTACAATTGACCTTAAATATACGATGAGTTAAAGATGGGCGTGGTCGGCGATATAAACATTTACTGTCAGCTGTGCACGAAAAGGATTAAATTTGGACTGTTAAAACTGGCTGCACTAGTAATGTGTGTAGCTTTTGAATTTACCTAGACGTTTAACTAAGAATAAAGCTTGAATTATTTATCAAAACATCTCGTAAATCAACTGGTTTAAAGAAAATAGTATAAGCATTTTTCTCGGCTGCTGTTTTCACTCTTCGGAGTTAAAGCATTTTTTTATATTTCCCATATCTTAGTTAATGCCAAATTAATTCAATATTGCATTAAATAATTTTGGTCTTTTAGAATCAGTGTTATAACCTGAATACGTTCATATTTGTTAAATAACGAGGTAGATTACCTGAGTGCTGATCGTTAGTAACATAAAGAGATATGCATCATAAGTGTATTCGTTGTGTATACGAAATATTGGTGTGCATTAGTACCTTTAATCAATTTCCGAGCAATGATGTGAAAACTCACTTGAGTGCGGCATCTACAGCTTCGCCTGAGGGTCCTGGGATTACAAGCAGTACTGCAGGCACTTCACCCGACTGGCCACGACTGTTGGTCACCTTCAGATACATGCATGCATGAATACAGTTGAACATGCATTAACATACACCCTTGTTCACAAGCTGAGAACTTCAAACTGTCAGGAACATTCATACATGTACACAGGCTGATGTTATCACTGATGTCAGCAACTTGCATGTTTAGATACTACGATTTCACAATGTCAGCATTCTTCAAATGTACTTCACTCAATCTATTTAGCAAAACTATAAGCAAACAGAGACTGTAAAATATTTCAAATCCAACTCCGTAACTACACGCTACCATAGCCTTGAGTATGTAAATTAAATAAACTCACCCGCCATTTTTTCCTGTTGCTGTTGTCAACCACCGTGACTGTCTCCCCTTCACACAGTTCTATCTGGATACAATAGAAAGTGAAAGTGCTATCTCGACACATTGAAATAAACATACGGAAAACACTTCATTCTACAAAGAATATGTTTAACATTTAACATTTTACTTAGAAGTGACATGATGTATGTGTTTGGAAGTTATGAATAGCAGCCCCGGCTCAACCGACCTGGTCCGAGTTGAAATCAGTAAGGACGAGAGCAGGCCGAGGATCCTGTAACGTCTTGAGGCGCAGAGGGACCGGCACGATGTTGCGGCTCCGCTCGAACAAGTTGTCTACCTTGGTCTGCCACTGCAGATATGCCATCAGCACGTCCTGCTCAACAGTTGGAAGGAGAGTTAGCTTGGGCACGATCAGTGTAAACCAATAACAATCAATTAATTGTAATCATTCAAATATCAATACTATTATTGGATCAAGCTTTTCAATATTTGATACTTACCTTGATTTCTGACAAGATTGCCTTCGCGTCTGCTCTACCTCCGCTGAGCTTTTGCCTGTCGAATGAGAGATGGATCCGGGACAAGGTGGTGTTCATCCAATACTCCGCCTCCTCTACCTCGTGGAAGTACTGAAGCACACAACAAGGCCAACGGGTGTGCAGGATTAGTAGAACAAAACATTTGTTAATTGATAAGGGATACCATGGCAATTTTTTAATGAAAATGTTAAATTAGCAAGGAATGACGATGCTCATTGAGCGGAAAATCTCAACTCTACGAAACAATGATTTCTTTGCTACTATTGCCGAAAAGCTTAAATAAAAAATGTATAGTTATGTTTGCGTCTCTGTCATCAAAATATCGGTTGAGGTTGAGTTAGAATCAAAGTCAAAGCATCATATATTTGTTCGAAGATCATTAAGCTCACGTGACAAAACAAGCCTTCCTTTAGTTAGTAATTGTTTACATTGTGTAGGCCTGTTTGTACCTAACTTTCAACACAAAAATAATGTACCTTTTGTTTTCCTCATTTAAAAATCTTCATAGAAAAAGAGGCATTGTCTCTGTAGTTCATCGGGCTATTTATCATTCATTTTATAAATGCTCACCATATGAGCTGATACAGAACCACCAAATCCATTGATTATAGCTTAGGACTGTGTACACAGTATTTAAAGCTTTTTAGGTATTTTGTAAAATTGAATGAGTTCCATCAAGAGATCTCGAAGTAAAACTCTACCTCCTGATATGCAGCAGCGTTCTTCAGGTGCACCTCTGCACATTGCATCGTTGTTTGAATCCATCTCCAGTTCTTTCGCACAGCCGTGATGCAGTTCTGGAAATACAAATACCGCTTAAAAACACAGCATTATTGTAGTGCAACACGTAAAGGAAAGCTAGGAGGGTTGTTTAACGGAGAGTACATGTATGTACGTGCAGAGCTGATTATATACCTGAGCGGTTCTTGCCAGGCTCTCGTTGGTCTGTTCTGCACTGCCCTTCTGCCTGCTGCTTTCGCCAACCGTCACCAGGTGCACAGATCGAGAGTCGAACTCGATGGACATGTTCTGTAAGGACCAATACATTCCTATTAATATTTGAATATATATGCAAAACAACAAGAACATAAATGCGTTTATCGAAATCGAAGTATCAACTTCAAGCCAATTTTGCCTAACCAAGTTCGCACAGCGCTCATATTATAGTCCTTGCATAACTTCAAAGTGAAAATAAGACCAAGTTTGTGGGGGAATATATATCATTTATCTTACAAGTTTAAAATCTTATGTGAGTAAAAACATAGCTGGTAGACTTTCACAGATAACATACATGAGCACACAAATTGAATTTGAAGCGGTTCATTTATCTATGTCCCCATACTCAAACAAACGTTGAAGAATAATGAATTAGGTAAAGCCTAATAGCAGATATGGCATCAAGTGGTCACACCTGAACGACTTGACACTTTATGTGCTTCAGTTAAAATGTTTGCATCCTGCCGTTGGTCTTGTATTCTCTGCTAACGCCATAAATATTAGGCAAAACTGTAATACGTCTATTCAAAATATAGTCTTTGTAAATCTGTTTTCCCCAGTAACGTTTAAGCATACCTCTCATTTTTGTTAGCGGTACGCACGGTGGTGCGAACTTGTGAGACAAAGGTTCCTTAGTTTAATTTGTGTGAAGCGAAACCAACTCACGATCAAGTACGGGGAAAACAGAAATCAATGGGTAAAAAACAGAACATATTTGTATTTTCCGCTGTAACCATGAACATTTGAAGAACACCATCCTTATTTTCTCGTACGTACAATGTTCTTCTACTAAATGCTATGTTTGAGATTGTAAGTCAAACATTTTGAATACCTTTGTGCTGGAATTATATACATATCTTTGTTGTTTTAAACAGAAAAGCTAACAAGTACTTTCTGGCTGGCTACAAGTGGCTGGCTGGCCTACCTGAACGAGCTCTTCCAGAGACGAGATCTGCGATATCATTTCCAAACACGAGCCGCGTTTCCCAGATAGAGCCTGCAAAACAAAAGTTCATCACTGGCGCTCTTACTGTAGCTGCAGCAGACATACCCCGTATCTGGTTATTGTTTGTATTTTGGACATGTTGACTTTAACACTAGCTGTAACTGTCTCTACATCAGATACTCGAATTAATGATTTCTTTCCGCACAATTTTTCATTTTTGTTTTTAAAGAGAGCTATCTTGACGGTAGCGCACGGCCTCACCTGAACTGCATTGTATTTAGCCAACAGATCTGAGGAGTCATCTTCGGCAACATTCTGTAATGATAATAATAATAATAGTCATAAAGCTGCTAGCAGAATTTGTCGGGCTTTTAGAATTCTCATACACAAGGTTTATAATTTTTCTCCTAAATAAAGACTACCAATGATACGTTAAACCGTTGAAAAAAATGACAAATGTATGTGATAACTTTATTTTATGAATATAAAAGAGTTGGTATAAAAGTTAAAATCAACATTGTGTATATTTACGAATGACGCTTTAAAAACCGCAGGGATACTTTTATGTTGTAATGCACTTCAAAAAGTCTTACATTATACAAAAACCACTCATATGCTGCTTTTAGATAGTCAGTCCCTGATGTTTTATCAAAATCAAATATTCTTCTTTTGTGTAGTTGTTTGTTGTTGGGAATGCAGGTGATACTCCCGACATGTTTCCAGTAGAGGTGCATTTCTCCAATAGGGATATCTCGGTGGGGTAAGGATGAAATCTTTAGCTCGCAGCTACATCTGGTGGCCGGGAATACATCTTGATGTCAAGAAGATGGTGAAGTGTTCTCGGGGCTGTCGATAGACTAAGAAGATGCCGTCGACAGCCCTGTTGCATCCATGGTCATGTCCGACTACTGTCTGGCAACGAAGACAAATAGACTTTGCAGGGCAATTCATGGGTCACATATTTTTCGTTGTAGTTCGAAATGGCCAGAAGTAGTAGTTATGAAATCAACGACAGCTGCGATGACAATCAGAGCTCTCCATGACAAGTTCAGTCAGAATGGTATTCCTGATCAGATCGTTAGCGATAATGGTCCACAATTTGCATAAGAAGAGTCCAGGCAATTCACTAGAATAAATGGTATAAAGCAGACCTTTTCATCACAGAATCATCCTTCTACTAACGGTTTGGCTGAACGGTTTGTTCAATCTTTGAAAAACAGTTTACAAGCTGAAAGAAAACTCATCTCAATTTATCACAAAGTTGCAAGCTTTCTACTTGCATACCGCAATACACCTCATGCTACCACTGGTGAAATGCCTTCAGTTCTGATGCATGATAGAAGATCGAAGACAAGGCTTGATCTCCTGAAACCATGCAGATATTCAACGTCAATTGCAGAACAAACAATCATCCTGGGCCCGGATTTTCGAAGCTCTCTTAGTGCCTAGATAGTCGGAAGTGCCATACATTAGCACTGACTTACGACTATCTTAATTATCACTACGAGAGCTTCGAAAATCTAGGCCCAGGATGCTATGGACCTGGATGCTACGGGGCAATGTTCGTGTTTTTCAACCTGGTCAATATGTTATTCTTCGTTCTTTTAGGGATGGAGAAAAGTGCTTATCAGGAACAGCAAGCTGGGCAAATGTCATTTAAGGTGCAGTGTGATAATGGTTTGATAATGAGGAAGCATATTGAAAACATGTAAGCTTCTTGTAAATGTGCATTCTAGTGATAATGTGCAACCTACTATTTGACGTCGCTCTTTGAAGAAATGTGTCGTTTGCATGAAGATATAAGTTCTGTTTTCGTTTTTGAGATATGGACGTTTTGATATTTTACTAAGAATTTACTACTAGCGTTTCCAACATATATTGACAATATCAATTAATTAAGAAAGAATTTATATATGTTCACCTATAATGTAATGTAAAGAACTATGAAGTTTTCATATCAAAATGTTATAGTTCATGTTCAAACAGTGAATGCAACTCCTATTCTCAAATATAAAATATTTCAAAAGATTAAGTTAAGAGTAAACTCCCTTTGATAATAATTGAAAACGTTGAAAATATGAAATATGAAATAAAATACTTCAGACGACACTTGCTGTAGATATCATTTTAATGATGACTGGATGCGTCGCATTTCGACTTGATAACAAGTCTTTTCAACAGTGTGGAGTTTTCACAACATGGCAAATATATAGGTACACATGCTTAACAATGTAACAGTGTACAATATAGACTTTGATTAATTAGCAAGTGACAAGTGGTTAGCTTGATTAAGAATACACATCTTTCCCCAAGGAACATTTTGCTAGATGACCATTTGGCATGGATGGATTTGATGATTCAGTCACAGGCGCTCGCTTCATTCAGGAGGTTCTTGATCCTGTAATTATTGCTCATTTCGATTACACCATGAGCCGCCGGGTACAAAGAAGGAATCCTCCTCCACAAACTTGAGGATACTGGAGATAGCTCTTCACGAGGAGTGGATGGAACAATCAATGAACTTGGTTAGGGTTAGCGCAAAGTGATAGATGCTATAGTTAATCCAATTACAATGCTAATACTAGGTTAAGGAAATTGGTGAAGAAACAAGATTGCCTTAATGAACAATATTTCGTCGCATGTTCTCTGTTCAGAGTCATGGTAAATTCATTTCTAGTTCAGCAGTCTTAAAGCGTCCATATATTTTTCATATTGTGCACAGCTGACCATAGATGTTTTCGGCTTTAAACCGACATCGGCCGTCTTTAAGTTTGTATTGTTGATTACAGGTCAATTGTAAGAATAATAAGGACTCTATTGCATCTATAGAAAGCGATCTCGCCTTTATCCGAGTATGCTTAAACAATTAGCAAATTTGAACCGAAAATGCGTGCTATAGTACCTTTAACACCAACACAATAAACTCAAATCTGAATGAAGCTCATTAAACATTTCATTTGTCATGACATAATATCAATACTGGTAGTACAGTAGATCACCATTTATACATTCCGTTTGTAGTCTTCAGAGTTAAGGATTGTTATTCATTACCAAAAACATTGTCATCACTATGATGATACCCAATGTTATAAATACTTTAATACACTTTCAAAGAAAAGAGTGCTTCATGATAAAACGATGTGAACAGCCTGTTTAAACAACCAGATGATGTACACATTGATAATACCGACTTCCATGCTGACTTTCTGCGTTTTGACAGGGAATCCTCATGCTAGTTTGGTATGTGCACTGAGGCCGTAGATATAAGTTATGTGCTGATGTTGGTTGGTTTGAGTGTCGTATCATTTTAGGGTTCACTGTCAAAACGCAGAAAGTCAAAACGCAGAATTGCCATAACGCAGAAAAAATACGTTCATTGTCAGGCTGGTCACACCTAATGAAGTAATGGACTGGAGAAAGTCAAAACGCAGAATTGCCATAACGCAGAAACAATTAGTTCATTGTCAGGCTGGTCACATTTAATGAAGTAACGGAATGGAGAAAATCAAAACGCAGAATTGCCATAACGCAGAAACAATTAGTTCATTGTCAGACTGGTCACACCTAATGAAGTCCTGCTAGCACACTTATATCTGTAACTTAGGTCCAACATCTGACCATTGCTTAAGGCCAGTGATTGAAGGGAAGCAACTCTGTAAGGACGATTTCTAACATATTATTTCAAAATATACCATTTTTGTTTTGTCTCGCGAAACTTCAGTTTGCAATACAAACTGCAGCTATTCTATTACAAATTCTATAGTCAAGTATATCTAGTTTGGGAATTGATATTGGATGGGTTTGTAGAACATTTACATTTTCAAGAAATCTGCACTGAAAACGGGAACATCGTCAAAAATGACTTGTTCCATGATCAAATGCACTAGGCAGTAAATGGGTATTGTTATAGCGATGGTCAGGTCAAAATTATGAAAAAAAATCACCACGTAGCCAAGTATTTGAGTTTATAGATTTGATGTTGGATGAGATATTACAGACATTCAAAAAAAGATCCTTCAGTAAATATCATCATGTTACGCGTCATTGATTTCTTAGCCAGCGAAAGGTTATGTCCAAGATTCTTGCACATGTTCACGGGTTTTGTTAAAACGATTCAGCCAAAAACGGCCTCATCCAAACTTAAAACCAAACTTACTATATGATAAGGACATTCGACACAGTTTTCTAGCTAAATCGGAATAAGCGTTAAAGGGACAGAACGACCCAAAATTTTGAAAATTAACATGCATGTACTTTTAAGGAATCACTCCTCGAGAGTAATCACTCTAGAGGAGTCATACTTACCCATTATGAAGCTAAGGCATTAACTTTAATGTTTATCTTGGAATACGCACATTCTTAATACTTTTCAGTGACCAATCAAAGTTTATAAATTTTCCAAAATCGCCAGCTTCGAGGACGATGATTTTCACATGAGATTTAGACACGAATAAGGTCTTTAAGAATCAAGAATAAAATAGCTCCCAAACAATTATTTCTGGTCACAGAGGGAAACCACAAAACACAATATCTAGAAAATACTCTTTCAAGTTTCCATCTGTTTTCTTAAAAGTTAAATATCGGCTTAGAGTGAGACGTATTAGATGTCAAAAAAGTGCGTTAGAGAGACATATATTGCACTTAGTTGAAGGAAAACACATTCTGGTGTGATTAAATGCACACCCCGTCCCCTTCCTTTTAAAAGACGAGTGCAGAAGTATTGAAATGCTGTATGTAGCAAGATTCCTTCAACATGAGGATATGGTCGAATTGTGTGCCATGACCAAATGATCGTAAATGTGCGTGAGAAAACGTGGCACAGCCAGATCACAAAGATCTTGACCGCTTCCTGAGAATGTTCACACCGAACCGAGGGAGCCGTCGAGTAGTAGCTGAAGGCGATGGACATAATGCGGACGTGGCCCTCTACTTCAACGCATTTGCATAGAATCCTAATCACCCTAATCGACCTTTTAACCGTGCATTCCCTCTTATCTGAATACAATAAACGTAAAACGTAACCAACGTTACTGTCTTTAAATACTGTTAAAATCATGAATCCTGTTATTTTCGCTTGCAATTATATTTTTGTATTTACATTTGTCATTTAGCACGATCGGTCATGTTTATTTATTTTTCACTCTTGTTCACATGCAGGCAATGCATTATTTGATTGATGTCACAAAGCTTTTTTAATATTTTGTTAGGGGAGGGGATTTGATATAAGCTGCGGTTGTTGGCCGATCACCTTCAAATATATGGTGTAATAAATTTGTTTAAATCACAAAATCTGGTAATTCAAATTTAACTAGACCAGGTCTACATTTCCGTGTCATATTGTTTCTTTTGTAATTTGTAATGAATCTACAGTTTGGTATACAGAGTCTGATTACGCTACACTGAGAAGAGTCGTATACTGTGTATACTTACTTGGTCCTGGACGAGTTGATCGATGTGACTCTGGAACTGTTTGATCGCAGCAGCATTCGCTCTTTGCTTACTCATTGCTTTAGTCACACCTTCGCCCTGGCCGAAACTTGCGCTCTCCAATTCGCCCTGAAACATGCATGCAGAACTTCAATTATGCTCAACACAGAGGCATTTTGTAACATTTTTTAAACATAATTTGTTGTTTACAACTCATTTTCAAAATATATCTCTTTAAAAACGTCGTATGTTATAACATCTGTAAATGTTGCACATGTTGTATTTTGAATGCACTCAGAAGGCTTGTGAGTTACATTTTTATTAAATCCATATCTTATTCAAAATTAAAATAATTCCCCAATTTTAGAAACTAGGTATCCAACCTAGGATACCCCCTCCTTGATATAATACAATATAATACATATCAACCATAAAAAGATAACAGTATTTTCAATAATATATATTCCAATCTTAAAAAGGATGACAGATATTATACAAGACAAAGCTGATGGGAAATGAATAGCAAAGAATGGACACATGAAATGCGTCCTAAAAATTTCGTTTTATTACATTGATCATTCTCGAATGGATTAACATTTTGACAAAATAACTGGTCTGCACTTCCCTCTAACAAAAGTTTAAGAGTTATTGAAACACATGTAGAGTGACGAAAGCGCTGCAATGATTATTTGATATGAAGATAAGTAAAGACGGTGCAAAATAAAAACACATGCAATCGTATTCGTTAAAATAAACTCGAAGCAGTATTTAAACAGACTCATGCTGGAGTGTAGCTTTCATTCCCATTGAATATTCACACAGTGGAGACTGCATGTTAATCTACCTATATGTATATGCGGCTTGATATTGTTTGTTTTCAAATTTATGAATAGTGATTTTACACATCATCCAACACACCATCCCCATACTTCTTACCTGCTGCACAAATATCATCCATCATTTCATCCCACTACTTCAAAAATGTAACCTGCTGCTCATCCAACACATCATCCCCATACTACTAACCTGCTGCTCAAATATCATCCAACACACCATCCTGATACTAATACCCTGCTGCACAAATATCATCCAACACATCATCCCCATATCACTAACCTGCTGCTCAAATATCATCAAACAAATCATCCCCATATCACTAACCTGCTGCTCAAATATCATTCAACACACCATCCCCATATCACTAACCTGCTGCTCAAATGTCATCAAACAAATCATCCCCTATATCACTAACCTGCTGCGCAAATGTCATGAAACAAATCATCCTTAAATCACTAACCTGCTGCTCAAATATCATCAAACACATCATCCCCTAAATCACTAACCTGCTGCTAAAATATCATCAAACACATCATCCCCCATATCACTAACCTACTGCTCAAATGTCATGAAACAAATCATCCCCCATATCACTAATCTGCTGCTCAAATATCATCAAACACATCATCCCCCATATCACTAACCTGCTGCTCAAATATCATCAAACACATCATCCCCCATATCACTAACCTGCTGCGCAAATGTCATCAAACAAATCATCCCCTATATCACTAACCTGCTGCGCAAATGTCATGAAACAAATCATCCCTAAATCACTAACCTGCTGCTCAAATATCATCAAACACATCATCCCCCATATCACTAACCTGCTGTTCAAATATCATCAAACACATCATCCCCCATATCACTAACCTGCTGCGCAAATGTCATCAAACAAATCATCCCCTATATCACTAACCTGCTGCGCAAATGTCATGAAACAAATCATCCCTAAATCACTAACCTGCTGCTCAAATATCATCGAACACATCATCCCCTAAATCACTAACCTGCTGCGCAAATGTCATCAAACACATCATCCCCCATATCACTAACCTGCTGATCAAATATCATCAAACACATCATCCCCCATATCACTAACCTGCTGCTCAAATATCATCAAACACATCATCCCCCATATCACTAACCTGCTGCTCAAATATCATCAAACACATCATCCCCCTATCACTAACCTGCTGCTCAAATATCATCAAACACATCATCCCCCATATCACTAACCTGCTGCTCAAATGTCATCAAACAAATCATCCCCTATATCACTAACCTGCTGCGCAAATGTCATGAAACAAATCATCCCCTAAATCACTAACCTGCTGCTCAAATATCATCAAACACATCATCCCCATATCACTAACCTGCTGCTCAAATGTCATCAAACAAATCATCCCCTATATCACTAACCTGCTGCGCAAATGTCATGAAACAAATCATCCCCTAAATCACTAACCTGCTGCTCAAATATCATCAAACACATCATCCCCTATATCACTAACCTGCTGCTCAAATATCATCAAACACATCATCCCCCATATCACTAACCTGCTGCGCAAATGTCATCAAACAAATCATCCCCTATATCACTAACCTGCTGCGCAAATGTCATGAAACAAATCATCCCTAAATCACTAACCTGCAGCTCAAATATCATCAAACACATCATCCCCTATATCACTAACCTGCTGCTCAAATATCATCAAACAAATCATCCCCTAAATCACTAACCTGCTGCTCAAATATCATCAAACACATCATCCCCCATATCACTAACCTGCTGCTCAAATGTCATCAAACAAATCATCCCCTATATCACTAACCTGCTGCTCAAATGTCATGAAACAAATCATCCCCATATCACGAACCTGCTGCTCAAATATCATCAAACACACCATCCCCATATCACTAACCTGCTGCTCAAATGTCATCAAACAAATCATCCCCTATATCACTAACCTGCTGCGCAAATGTCATGAAACAAATCATCCCCTAAA
Source organism: Phorcus lineatus (assembly GCA_921293015.1). Taxonomy (NCBI): domain Eukaryota; kingdom Metazoa; phylum Mollusca; class Gastropoda; order Trochida; family Trochidae; genus Phorcus; species Phorcus lineatus. Next base: position 16,543,209 of record OV121095.1, on the reverse strand, counting down.
TCACTAACCTGCTGCTCAAATATCATCAAACACATCATCCCCTAAATCACTAACCTGCTGCTCAAATGTCATCAAACAAATCATCCCCTATATCACTAACCTGCTGCTCAAATATCATCAAACACATCATCCCCCATATCACTAACCTGCTGCGCAAATGTCATCAAACAAATCATCCCCTATATCACTAACCTGCTGCGCAAATGTCATGAAACAAATCATCCCTAAATCACTAACCTGCAGCTCAAATATCATCAAACACATCATCCCCTATATCACTAACCTGCTGCTCAAATATCATCAAACAAATCATCCCCTAAATCACTAACCTGCTGCTCAAATATCATCAAACACATCATCCCCCATATCACTAACCTGCTGCTCAAATGTCATCAAACAAATCATCCCCTATATCACTAACCTGCTGCTCAAATGTCATGAAACAAATCATCCCCATATCACGAACCTGCTGCTCAAATGTCATGAAACAAATCATCCCCATATCACTAACCTGCTGCTCAAATGTCATCAAACAAATCTTCCCTATATCACTAACCTGCTGCGCAAATATCATCAAACAAATCATCCCTAAATCACTAACCTGCTGCTCAAATGTCATCAAACAAATCATCCCCATATCACTAACCTGCTGCTCAAATGTCATGAAACAAATCATCCCCCATATCACTAACCTGCTGCTCAAATATCATCAAACACATCATCCCCATATCACTAACCTGCTGCTCAAATATCATCAAACACATCATCCCCATATCACTAACCTGCTGCTCAAATGTCATCAAACAAATCATCCCCATATCAGTAACCTGCTGCTCAAATGTCATCAAACAAATCATCCCCTATTTCACTAACCTGCTGCTCAAATGTCATCAAACAAATCATCCCCGTATCACTAACCTGCTGCTCAAATGTCATCAAACAAATCATCCCTATATCACTAACCTGCTGCTCAAATATCCAGTCCAAACATTTCTCAACTTCAGATTTGGCCATTTTCCTCTGAAATAGAAAAAAGTCATGTTTAAAACATAATTCGATTAAGCAAAGAGGTAACTAAATTGGCCGTGTGTAATCCATGTGAGCGAATTGATACGCGGCCACAATTTCGCCTCTTTGAGATATGAAATCTTTAGAGGAAGAAGGGTGTACGGATGTATTTAGAGGCCACAATTTCAATTAATCCACCACCTGGTAATGGCACAAGCTAGGTCCCTAGCTTTTGTAAGTTTTATTTCAGGTCAAAGTATTCTTTGAAGTAAGAATCAAGGCGCTGAAAATGATGTTTAGATGAATTGAATACACTTCGTTCACAATTAACAAGATGTTTTTCATGACAGAAAACGCGAAGCTAAAACTCTATTCATGATCTCAAGAAACAGTCTTACTGGTTGTTATGCTTATGTCACACCCGTTGTCAGGTAATAAAACTTATGGGGGGATTATGGTTGTAAGGTAAGTAACCATGACCAACTCAAAGGGGTTGTTCAGATATCGGTGGGCAACAGCTTCCTGCTTGACTGCTTCTGCTTCAATATGTCCGAGTTGTGCAGGATGGAATGTAAGTGTCTTTATCTGCCGTCACGCTCCATTAGGCGGCTGCAGACCGCGGGAAAAGACGGTGTAGCCCTGCTTGTAACTGCTTACTAGTTTATACATAGCATCAGGGATCGTCGATAACACAAACATGAAAGATATATATATCGTTACACTTCCAGTCATTATGAGTTTATGCGATCATCCAAAATAAAATTATCGCCCTCTCGAACCGTCAAAAAACATTATAAGTATACATCGTTAGCTGACGGCTTACAGCAGTGTTTAAACGATCATTTTACAATTAATTTTGTAGAATATAATTATGTTAAGACTAAAATGTACCAAGAATGAACATTTCGTTAATAAAGTTTGACTAGTAATTCTCTAAACGGTATTTGCTAGTTGAAGATAACCCACTTTCAACAAAATAGTATTGATTATAACCCACTTTCAACCAAAAAATATTGATTATACAATTTTGTTGAAAGTGGGTAATCTTCAACTAGCAAATAAACCCTGACCCCAGCAGGCCAACTACAGCGCTCGATCACTTGCTGGTATACATATATGCGTTTGTATAGCAATAGCCTTATCTCGGGGATTTATTGCTGAAATAAATCCTGTCGTATTATTAGTGTTAGACGTTTCGATAATTTATTGTACTGCAATTTTTGGGGACCTTACGTTTCATATGGAATGGTAGAAAGTGAATTGAATAACCTTCAGGTTTATGGCACTGACATAACGAGGATGATTGTTGATCCAAGTGTATAGGTAAGGTTGGTATGAATGTAAGATGTATAATTACCACGGTCATATTGAGGACGCAGAACAGCGCCTGCTGGGCCAGTCACTAACTGCTTCATAACCAGTAAGACGACATTCCTACTTGACACCAACAACTCAACTCGAAACCCCTCATCAAACATCCATATTTGGAGATGACGCACCGTATAAACAACATATTTTACTTCAACATATTCATCGCCTGATAGGGAATCTTTCCACCAAAATCAATCGCGTTAATAAAAATCAAGTTCAGGTTTACATGAATTGGAATTAATTGCCTGTAAGCTTTATCAAGTTGAAGTCTACTGGAATCAAATTCGAAATCATACAACATGTAAGCTACTCTCTCGTGCCAACCCGGCTTGTACGGAAGCATCCTAGTGCCACAGTCAAAAAGATTGTTAGTATTTCCTAATTAGGACTTAATATCTCCTAATTAGGAGATAGTTTCTCCTAATTAGGTGATAGTTATGTCCTAATTAGGCCATGATTTAGTCCTAATTAGATGATGGTATATCGCAATTAGGGGATACAATCTTTTTGACTGTGGCACTAGGATGCTTCCGTACAACATCCGGGTAATCTGTTTATTATCTCTATCCTGTTTTGCGACCCATACGTACAGCAGGGTATGGAGTAAATCCAGGTTAGCTAACACCTTGTGCTATACATGTAGGTGCGGTGCGTAACCCCGCATTACTGTTCAACGATAAATCCCACACAACCCTTTTGTCGATTAAAAGAGCTAATTTTACTCCGGGTTTTACTGATCAGTGACTCAGCTATTCTGGTTTCGTTCAATTATTGACATAGTGTTCACATTTGAATATTCCGGTGCAACGAAATGCAAGCAAGTAGAATAATGCACGTTGATATCAAAGTTGCGCATAGCCTTGACCTGGCGTCAAGTTTGAATTTTATATATTTGAGCCATGATTTCACCCTGAAGGAGGTATATTAAATAGGCCGCACTTTCTGTGAATATCCCGTATTCAGTACGTTGATCCCGATGCGTACCTAAGAGCTTTGAGTGAATGTATGACTGCTCATTAGTCAAACTTTTGTCACCTGGATGTAAGATTGTCAACTATTGTCAATCAACCCTTGTCATCAAATTTAGACACAGCAAAGACTGACGAGTTAAAAGTCACATAAAAACATATAATGCGATCTCTAAAAACATGTAATACAGTGTTGCTCGCAGTTACTTGGTTTTAAGATAGAACTCGTTTAAATGATCAACTTCTCAATTTCGCTACAAATACATATTTATTTTAGTTCTATCAAGTATGCTCCTTGATCCAATCAACTTGAAAATTGGACATCAGCCATTGATAACTCGAACGTTCGGATACTCATTTACTCGCATTATGTACAGAAGGTTAACTCAATAGTCTGCAGAGACTATTGAGACATCAGCTATTGATAACTCGAACGTTCGGATACTCATTTACTCGCATTATGTACAGAAGGTAACTCAATAGTCTGCAGAGACGCCATAGTGCAAGTTACGCCTTCAACGTTTGTGGGTTTCGTTTTGTGACATGCAGAAGCGTTGAGGATTAAAGTTAGTACTCGAAGTACTCTTTCCTTTTACATGTAAGGTAATGCTCAGATAGAGCGAGTGTCCCCTAATGTGATCTATTGTGTCGTTAAAAGTAACGTCATTTCTGGGTCGAGGGACTCATGATCCGTGGACATCATGAAATGTGTGTACAGAGTATGGAGTTGTATGAGTGCAGCCATGTAGGGTTTGTGTGTCAAATATGATGATTTCCATGAACGGTCAGATTGTTAGGGTCTAAAACGCCGGTCCTAATGATTACACCTTCAGTTCCCGGGCGATACTGGGGCAATGGACACGTTTGTCTTTACACAGCTTATTGTACAAATGATTCATTTATATATCTGATAACCCTCAGCTGACACGGCGACTGAGATAAAATGTCATCGTTTTATCTGCTGTCATATACAGGTGATGTTCATGTATGGTTGAACGGGGGAGTATGTGGGTGTGGGGTCAGAAGACTTCAGTTCTGAATATTGTTTGTATTTGGAGCTGCATCGCATCACCAGTATTCGGCGTACATAGAGAGAAAGAGAACGGTGTTTACATATTACAGCATCGCATCACCAGTGTACAGTGTACAAATATTAAAGCATCGCATCATATAAATGCGAATAGGGTGTAGTTATATTAATGCACCGTATCACCAGTGTACGGTGTACTCTTATTACTACACCGCATCACCAAAATGCGTATATAAGTACACCGTTTATACATATTATAACACCGCATCACCAAAATACGTATATAAGTACATCGTTTATACATATTATAACACCGCATCACCAAAATACGTATATAAGTACATCGTTTATACATATTATAACACCGCATCACCAGTATTTGTACATGTATATAAGTAACCGTTTATACATGTTATAACACCGCATCACCAGTATTCGTATAGAGGTACACCGTTAACACATATTATAACACCGCATCACCAGTATTCGTACAAGTATATAAGTAACCGTTTATACTTACACATAAACACGCAAAGTAAAACGTTTACGAATTAATCTTAAAAAACTATTTGGTTTGAAAACTTTGTAGGAATGTACCGCGGGAGTGTAAGCAAAATAATGACCGGATTGCCTCGCGTTATGGCCAAAAAAACTCAGCTCGGGCTAACGCCCTCGCGAGTTTTTGTGCCATAATCGCTCGGCACTCGGTCATTATTTACTACATATTATAACACCTCATCACCAGTATACGTATAGATGTACACCGATAATACATATTATAACGCTCAATTGCCAATATACGGTGTGTGTGTCTGTCTGTGTGTGTGTCGGTGTGTGTGTGTGTTACTGCACACCCCTGCTTACGGTTACAGGTCCCCCTGTCTTTATCCCAGTTATTGGGCCAGAATGAGATCCCCCAAAAGGCCAAGTACGACGGCTACAATAGTATTTGAGTATGTCGGCTCCCTTTCTGTCACAATGAACGATACGTGTGTAAACTTCACTTCGCATAGATGGAAATGAAATTTCAAAACGAAATCAATGACACTTACAATAAGTTCTTGACAAAAGAAGATTATTTCATCTAAATTAAAAATCTACATGACATGTAAACAGTATCAGTTAAAAATAATATATGTTCTATATGGTTGGAGGCACTTACGGCTATGGACGCACTTTGAGCGAGACTCGTAGACCGGTAGGTACTGAATGTAGGGTGTGTGCGGCTGGGTTGGCAGGTAGTGAGGCCGGTTGGCGGAGAGGGAGCAGGTAGCTGCGAGACTGGGTATGTACGCCTCGGTATGTGACACCTGACTGAGAACGAAATCGAGTCTAGCGGCGTGCTGGTCGAGTCAATACGGACACACCCACCCTACCACACACACTCCCGGAGGCCTCATAACCACTAGTCCACGCCCCCGCAAACTACCAACACTGGGTGCTTCAACCAATAATAATTACAACCTGCATGTGAAAAGTTTAAATTTGAATAAAAGGAATTCAGGGATTGCTATCAGTGACATAAAACGTTAACAAGTTGTACTGCGTTATATCGTTTATATCTGTCACAACTTTTGATACTAATTTAAACAGTTCGTGAAGGCTGAAACAAACCACAATATGTATTGCCTTTAATTATTTTTTCTTAATTTTTTAAATTCCTATTTTGATTTAGGGTTGAAAGACAACAATGAAATTTACCATCGTGACATGCATACATTACAATATACTGCTTCACCGAATAGCAATAACACAGCTATATGTCTAATATAATTACGAGGTCGCGGAGAGGGCAAGGAACCGGTGTGACGAGGTTTGTCTCAGATTGAAAATCCATGTTTGGGGAAAAAATTTTCTCTTGAAATCAGTGAGCTTCCACTGAATGGGTAAACTATTGAGAGAGCTATAGCTAGGTCTTTGGTTTTGAGGGTCATGTATCTCATTTGAGAGCTAGGTATGTATCCGATGAAAGAGGTATATTCTTTATAAGTTGCGTGTGTCTCTGATGAGAAAGGTATGACTTTAGGGAGAAAGATTTGTATTTAGTGAGAGACATGTTACTGATGAGAGGGGTATATACTTGATAAGAAAGGAATATACTTGATAAGAGAGGTATATACTTGATAGGAGAGTTATGTACTTGATGAGAGAGGTATATACTTGATAAGAGAGGTATGTGTCTGATGAGAGAGGTATGTCTATGGCAAGAGAGGTATGTCTATGGCAAGAGAGGTATGTATCTGATGATAGAAGTATGTATCTGGATGAGAGAGGTATATATCTGATGAGATAGGAATGTATCTGATGAGAGAGGTATGTAACTGATGAGAGAGGTATGTAACTGATGAGAGAGGTATGTGTCTGATGAGAGAGGTATGTAACTGATGAGAGAGGTATGTAACTGATGAGAGAGGTATGTAACTGATGAGAGAGGTATGTATCTGATGAGAGAGGTATGTTTCTGATGAGATAGGAATGTATCTGATGAGAGAGGTATGTGTCTGATGAGATAGGTATGTAACTGATGAGAGAGGTATGTTTCTGATGAGAGAGGTATGTGTCTGATGAGATAGGTATGTAACTGATGAGAGAGGTATGTTTCTGATGAGAGAGGTATGTTTCTGATGAGAGAGGTATGTAACTGATGAGAGAGGTATGTATCTGATGAGAGAGGTATGTATCTGATGAGAGAGGTATATATCTGATGAGAGAGGTATGTATCTGATGAGAGAGGTATGTAACTGACGAGATAGGTATGTAACTGATGAGAGAGGTATGTTTCTGATGAGAGAGGTATGTAACTGACGAGAGAGGTATGTATTTGATGAGAGAGGTATGTTTCTGATGAGAGAGGTATGTAACTGATGAGAGAGGTATGTAACTGATGAGAGAGGTATGTAACTGATGAGAGAGGTATGTATCTGATGAGAGAGGTATGTTTCTGATGAGAGAGGTATGTAACTGATGAGAGAGGTATGTAACTGATGAGAGAGGTATGTGTCTGATGAGATAGGTATGTAACTGATGAGAGAGGTATGTGTCTGAGGAGATAGGTATGTAACTGATGAGAGAGGTATGTAACTGATGAGAGAGGTATGTAACTGATGAGAGAGGTATGTAACTGATGAGAGAGGTATGTAACTGATGAGAGAGGTATGTAACTGATGAGAGAGATATGTTTCTGATGAGAGAGCTATGTAACTGATGAGATAGGTATGTAACTGATGAGAGAAGTATGTAACTGATGAGATAGGTATGTAACTGATGAGAGAGCTATGTAACTGATGAGAGAGGTATGTAACTGATGAGAGAGGTATGTAACTGATGAGAGAGGTATGTGTCTGATGAGATAGGAATGTATCTGATGAGAGAGGTATGTGTCTGATGAGATAGGTATGTAACTGATGAGAGAGGTATGTGTCTGATGAGAGAGGTATGTAACTGATGAGAGAGGTATGTAACTGATGAGAGAGGTATGTTTCTGATGAGATAGGAATGTATCTGATGAGAGAGGTATGTAACTGATGAGATAGGTATGTAACTGATGAGAGAGGTATGTATCTGATGAGAGAGGTATGTGTCTGATGAGATAGGTATGTAACTGATGAGAGAGGTATGTTTCTGATGAGAGAAGTATGTAACTGATGAGAGAAGTATGTAACTGATGAGAGAGGTATGTAACTGATGAGAGAGGAATGTAACTGATGAGAGCTATGTAACTGATGAGAGAGGTATGTTTCTGATGAGAGAGGTATGTATCTGATGAGAGAGGTATGTGTCTGATGAGATAGGTATGTAACTGATGAGAGAGGTATGTTTCTGATGAGAGAGGTATGTAACTGATGAGAGCTATGTAACTGATGAGAGAGGAATGTAACTGATGAGAGAGCTATGTAACTGATGAGAGGTATGTAACTGATGAGAGAGGTATGTTTCTGATGAGAGGTATGTATCTGATGAGAGAGGTATGTATCTGATTAGAGAGGTATGTGTCTGATGAGAGAGGTATGTATCTGGATGAGAGAGGTATATATCTGATGAGAGAGGTATGTATCTGATGAGAGAGGTATGTGTCTGATGAGAGAGGTATGTGTCTGATGAGAGCTATGTAACTGATGAGAGAGGTATGTTTCTGATGAGAGAAGTATGTATCTGGATGAGAGAGGTATATATATCTGATGAGATAGGAATGTAACTGATGAGAGAGCTATGTAACTGATGAGAGAGCTATGTATCTGATGAGAGAGCTATGTATCTGATGAGAGAGGTATGTAACTGATGAGAGAGGTATGTTTCTGATGAGATAGGAATGTATCTGATGAGAGAGGTATGTATCTGATGAGAGAGGTATGTAACTGATGAGAGAGCTATGTAACTGATGAGAGGTATGTAACTGATGAGAGAGGTATGTTTCTGATGAGAGGTATGTATCTGATGAGAGAGGTATGTATCTGATTAGAGAGGTATGTGTCTGATGAGAGAGGTATGTATCTGGATGAGAGAGGTATATATCTGATGAGAGAGGTATGTATCTGATGAGAGAGGTATGTGTCTGATGAGAGAGGTATGTGTCTGATGAGAGCTATGTAACTGATGAGAGAGGTATGTTTCTGATGAGAGAAGTATGTATCTGGATGAGAGAGGTATATATATCTGATGAGATAGGAATGTAACTGATGAGAGAGCTATGTAACTGATGAGAGAGCTATGTATCTGATGAGAGAGCTATGTATCTGATGAGAGAGGTATGTGTCTGATGAGAGAGGTATGTTTCTGATGAGATAGGAATGTATCTGATGAGAGAGGTATGTATCTGATGAGAGAGGTATGTAACTGATGAGAGAGGTATGTAACTGATGAGAGAGGTATGTAACTGATGAGATAGGTATGTAACTGATGAGAGAGGTATGTAACTGATGAGAGAGGTATGTAACTGATGAGAGAGGTATGTATCTGATGAGAGAAGTATGTAACTGATGAGAGAGGTATGTAACTTATGAGAGTGGAATGTAACTGATGAGAGGGGTATGTAACTGATGAGATAGGTATATGTCTGATGAGAGAGGTATGTAACTGATGAGATAGGTATGTAACTGATGAGATAGGTATATATCTGATGAGATAGGAATGTATCTGATGAGATAGGTATGTAACTGATGAGAGAGGTATGTAACTGATGAGAGAGGTATGTAACTGATGAGATAGGTATGTAACTGATGAGAGAGGTATGTAACTGATGAGAGAGGTATGTAACTGATGAGAGAGGTATGTAACTGATGAGAGAGGTATGTTTCTGATGAGAGAGCTATGTAACTGATGAGATAGGTATGTAACTGATGAGAGAAGTATGTAACTGATGAGATAGGTATGTAACTGATGAGAGAGCTATGTAACTGATGAGAGAGGTATGTAACTGATGAGAGAGGTATGTAACTGATGAGAGAGGTATGTGTCTGATGAGATAGGTATGTAACTGATGAGAGAGGTATGTTTCTGATGAGAGAGGTATGTGTCTGATGAGATATGTATGTAACTGATGAGATAGGTATGTAACTGATGAGAGAGGTATGTAACTGATGAGAGAGGTATGTAACTGATGAGAGAGGTATGTGTCTGATGAGAGAGGTATGTAACTGATGAGAGAGGTATGGATTTGATGAGAGAGGTATGTATCTGATGAGAGAGGTATGTATTTGATGAGAGAGATATGTTTCTGATGAGAGAGCTATGTAACTGATGAGAGAGTTATGTAACTGATGAGAGAGATATGTTTCTGATGAGAGAGGTATGTATTTGATGAGAGAGGTATGTATCCGATTAGAAAAGTTCGTTTCTTGTGTGATGGGTATGGGACTCGTCTCAGTTATAAATTCTCAACATTAAACGATAAATAGAGCGCTTTTCTGCACTAGGTATATGGGTTGATGTAACGTTTTCTAAGGTATTTGTTTTGGAGGTAAATGGAGGGGATTTCATTATGGTTTTCGAACAAATTACGAAGTACCCTTACGAGTAGGTTGAGGTACGGACGGCCAGTATTGACTGTCTTATTCTTTTTGCAGTCGAAACCGAAGCTAAATTCATGACTTTCACTCCTCTGAAAGATGTATGGTGGAGACCTGCTTAAAAGACAGGGAATTGGTTCAGTTGGAGTAGGCAATTGGAATATGGAGAGTGCTCTGTGCACTATAGAAGCACAAGGGGCGGAAACTGGTCGTCACCCGAATGATAGCTAGTGTCATTATCCAATTACACTTCAAACCCTAACCTAAATGTTTGACCTGACTATGACAGACCTTGTTTCGTCAGTAAGTATTAGATTCAATAGTCTGATTCAATATCCCGGCCATCTCTGTGAATGGATATATGTGTATTTAGCTAGGTCATTCTGTTGAGATGCATAGGAAGCATTTCGAGACAGAAACGTAGTATTTGAAAATAAGTATTGGCCATATGGTGAGGCGTAAGAAGTGCCTTATTTTATATATATGCACAGGTGCAAACAACACTCGTTTTTACTCAGTTAATAAAAAAAATACAGTCGTTTTGAAAACTTCCTCGAATAATCTCTACTGACTCCTATGTTTCCTTAAAAGCACTATAGCACACATTCTCGCGCTAAAATTGGTTATTCTAGGCCATATGAGGCCTTATGGACTCTTTAGCTTTAGCTTTAGTGTTCTATTGATGTGAAGTTTCTTATCGGCACCTGTCAATTCAATTCGGTCGAAAAGCAAATCAAGAGAACCCCATCACAGTCGCATCGCGATATACCGAGAATCTAGTTATTGCCTCACCGACACTTCAAATTAAGTTTATCGCATTTTTATGTTCTTCCTATATTGAAGAAGGTAGTAAGAATAAGCTATAGCTTTATTTCATTTTCAGCTGGGAAATTTGAAGTGTTCCACGTCACGGCTTTTGCGAAATGAAGTGGAAAGCTTTGTCGTACGACTAAGAGGAGGGTTACGGTGTTTTTAATTTCAATTTTGTAGCCTAGAATGCGCACAAAGATGTGAAAGTTGTTGCAAACACCAGGCGTGCATTAAGCTTGCAAAAAGGTAAGCCTATAAGGCTGGTTCATTTGTCCCAACATTTACTTGCCGGTTTGCCGGTGTCACGAAATAAAACCGCTCCGGTATAAAATCTCCCCCCCCCCCCCCCCCAGCGATTTAATACCGATATAAAACCCCCCCCCCCCCCCCCCCCCCCCCCAGTATAAAACCGCCCCCTTCTTCTACGAAATAAAATCTCCTTCAGAATAGATTTGCCCCCCTCCATAAATGCTTTATAAATAGTGTTTACATCCAGAAATGCATGAAAACGGAGTTAAACATACGCAATTTTTTGTAAATTTTTTCGGAAATATTTTACAGATTCCAGTAAAGCTAATAATATTGCGTGAAAGGGGAGGTGTGGGGTAAAATCTGTTTATTGGATTACTTAATTAAATACATGTAATCATATTATCGAATTATTTATAAGAAACATAGTGAACCTGTAGTTTCTTACACTTTCCCATTAGCCTGGCTATTATAAGGACTTGATGTCAGATGTTCTAATTCCCAGTCCGCAATAAACTTGTAGAATTCTTCAGAATCAAACCGAGGTCCATTGTCACCTACTATTTGGTCTAGCATTCCGTATTTAGATAAATGTGCTTTCAACTTGTTTTGACTGTACTTGACTTAGTATCTGATAGACAGTCTACTTCCCAGTCTACCTCCAAGAAATTTTTATAGTAATCAATGTGATGGGTTACTCTGTTAAAGCAATTTTTGAAAACAATTTAGATTTTTTTTTATAAACGATGAATAGGTTGGTCATCGTTGAGTTTTCTAAAATTTCATGCAAACTGTGTGCTTTTGGTCTCATACTAAGAGATATTGACATGAGGTTAAAGACCGAAGAGTATCCATTTTAAGCTATGGAGTGAATATGAATATCCCTGACATTTAGTCCAAATGTACTGGTTTCCACCCATGGTTCGCTAGTTCCAGCCGATGCTCGTAGGTTTCACCGCAATGCATAGCCACAATGGTGTTACGGGTTACGGACATAGGCGTAATAAAACTTAACAAAATTCAACTTTAGAGGAAGACATCCTGACAAGCTATCTGAACATAAGAAGTTATCATCATACGTTCATTAAAAAACTTCTAACAGCTTGGTCACTCACTGTAAACGAAAAATTACAGACACCCCACGAATTGTTTGAGTCGCATAAACAAAACTTTATTATGGTGACGTTATATCGACACGTACTGACTGTTGCTAAAAAGTATAATTTTAGCGCTAGTCACTTTAGTAAAGTGTTTCCATAGAGGTGTAAAACCTTAACCTGACAAAGACGCGCGTCAATTAGCCAAACGTAATTTTGACAGACAGACAGACAGTTTATTCAGAAAGGAGACCATCGGCCGATAATACAGGCAATTTCAGTTTACATTTGGGTGCGCACAGTGATACATTGAAGCTTATTTCCTGGAATTGATAAGTTTTTGAACATGAAATAGGTATTTATGAATTACATCATAGTTTTGGTTTTTCAGAAGGTTTACAACAGCGAAATGTAAGTAGGGCACTTTAATGAAATTATAGAGATATTGAGTTCTCAGTTCATCATAGGCTTTACAAACAAATAGTATATGATACTCATTTTCTGTAAATACAATATCATTCAATTTGCAAAAAGGACAAAGTCCTTCATTTTATTCAATGTCATTATACATGCCACTTTCAACAACAATATTAAAGTTACTACATCTAAATCTTGATATGGCAATCCTTAAATGCATAGGAATATTACATTTTCTTTTTTACGCCTGAACTGGAAGAAATGATGTCACCGTTGAAACCAAGCTTAATCACATTTTAGATTAAAAGTATTAACATGTATGAAATTTGTGTTTTTATTTCTCATGATGACTGACAGTATTGAAATTTACATGACATAAGTTGCATGTGTATTTGATTCTGTGGCCGTGCAGTCAGACTCTTGTCTGATGGTCTTAGTATGTAGGGCACGTTGTTCAGTGAGTTGTATTGACTTCGAGACCCATTAAACATATTTCATAACAGCAAACATAAAAAACGTATTAACCGAAAAAAAACTCGTCATGTTTGTTAATAAACCTTCCTCCTTACGGGTTTTAGTAAAATACTATACAATTATATGCTGATGATGAGGTCAATATTGCTTTCCTCGGGTCTATAAAACCAGGTATTGACGAATTCACCTGTCCATAATTGTTTTATTTTGTTTCGGATTATACACGAAAAGAAAGGAAAAAACTGCAGTCATGAACAGCATTTAATTAAGACACTGTGTAGTCTATAGAAAAAAATCTTCGGTTTACATTTGTCTCGACAAAAAGTCCTCTCTCTCTGGGTGGTGATACCCCAATATTCAGACGCCCCAATAGTCAGACGTTTAATTAAGTGTCTGACAAGTGAGGTGTCTGACAAATGGGGGCCCCCTGTCGGTATAAGCCTTCAATTGCAAGTAATCTCATTAGTCCATGTCCCAAGTAATAAATCGACAACAATAATAGAATCAATATATATATATATATATATATATATATATATATATATATATATATATATATATATATATATTAGAATGTACTTTTATGAAATTTCATTAGAGAATCAATCTTTTGTCTTGTGACCTAGAAAATAATTAAGAAGATTAATGCAGTTGAAAATTGAAGATGCACATGTTATACACTGAATAGTTTTAGTCAACCTACATATATATAAACGGAGGCAAACATTAATAATCTCTGAATCTAACAAATACTTTTTGAAGGTTGAGATAACTCCAGAAGAGATCTAGAGAAGGACAAATTATTCCTTTCAATATATTTATATACAATATTATTTTGAAATCAATGTAAAATATTGCATTTGTGAAAAGTCCGTGTTCTACATTTCAGTGCGAGGGTGGGGGTCAATGTGATATGTGCCATTCATGTTCATCAAATAGATTCAATCTTAAGTTATATTCTCTCAATATTCAAAACAATTTAAATTTTAATTAGTTTCTGCAGCATATTATATATATTGACAATTTTGTAACCAGTGATAAATGTTTGTGAAATTAACCATATAGCTAAGAAGTTTTTAGACCTGGTAATGTCCATATAATAATCATAATTACCTTTCTGTTTGCATCAAAAGTTTGATTTCAGGTTCATGTATACAATATCTGAAATGCTGATAATATTTTTGTAACTGCATATTTGTTTTTACTTTACTGAAATAACAGAAATATCCATATCATATCAAGTTTGACTAGTTCTTTGTGTTATCATGGAACAGTATGAAAAATGGATCATCACTATCACTAATCACACAACTGATATGGATACTCTCCGTCAAATAAAATATATGCTAATTTTATTTAAATCTTCAGTATAAATGTAAGCTGATATCAGATGTTTATTTGATAATTGACATGTAGAGAATAAGTTATTCAAGTTTTAAATTATTTGTAATTTTCTTGTTTCGCAAACACACAGTAAAACTAATAATTGATTTTGTAATATTTTTTTAAACATGTATCGCATTCGGAAAAAAATGATATGAAACACTGAATCAAATCAGCTTAATTGAATTAATTTGGCTTGTCTCATCTTAATCGTAATTTCTGAATTATCATTTAAGAAAATAAATATTAATGATTACCCGCAATGTCATTATATCTGTTCCAAATGAGCTTATCCCGTTTTTGGCTGCAGACCCATGCTTAAAAGCTTGTAAAAACTAACCTGTGCGATCCCAGATTGGGTTCGCTGGCGCGAATGTTGGTATAAGAATAAAATGAAATTATCAAACACTCCAATTTTTGGACCCATGAGAATTATATTTCCGAAATCGAGTGATTATTTTAATGTGAATGCCTATAAAAAAAACAATTTACAAGTCTGAAAACTTGTATACTATGTTATTCATTCATTACATGTATAGAAATGTATAGAAAGTCAAATTTTCAGAAAAAAGCATCTTTGTTACAAGGAGAATACAATTTTCAATTTGGTCCTAATTGTCCTTCAAATTTCGGCGTCGCCGGATGCCAACCGTCATACCTGCATTTCACTATATTATCCGGAAACCATTTATGCAGTGAAAATGTCATCTTTGTAGGATGGAGACTTACATATGTCAATATCATTGTCCTACCCTCAAACTAAGGGCATATCAGGAGTGCATTTTTAGGGTGGTACACCCTGTTATGGTATTTTAACCCTATTTTGCACTATGATGATAATACTGATGTAGTTAAAAACGATATTTCAAATGAGTCCAATTTCATGCCTCTCGCACCAAACTGAACAGTTACAGGAATTTCTTGTACTAATACTAAGCATTTAACTTGCTATGTTTATGCTTGAGGCAAACCTCATGTAACATATATATATTGGTCAGCATCAGAGCTGGCTTACGATTTGGCTAGAAAATTGGGTAAGAGCAAGGGGATTGTGTTTTGGTAAATCCTATTACAAACAGCAATCAATGCTATTTTGAGCTTTATTCCTTCCTTAAGTGAGATAATGCATATATGTCGATATTACAATCTGCACTCAGGAAATCTAACTTGTAAGTTATTGAACAAATATGTACATATTCAGGTTATAAAGTTGCTTCTAAAAGACTGGAAGTTATGCAACGTTCCATATATCGGAAACATTCTCCAACTTTCCCACCAAGGATATTATGACCGGTTGGTAATTATGATTGGCTTCTATAACTGCTAGAATGCTAACACCTGTCACACGGTCAACTAAAGTTGAAAACTCAAACAATGTCGGCGGGGAAAAGACCTAATCTCTATTCTTCGCTGACAATTGCACAAACTGTGACAGGTCTTTTATGCTACCTCACAGGACAATTATGTTGCAGATAAAAGTTGACCGACAGAAATTGCCTCGTGTGTCTTCAGCTGTCTTGGGCTTAAGATGCATCCACCTTGCAAAAGTGTCAAATATGTTGAACAATAGTTGTGAAGCTGTATACATTACTAAAACCTTAAAGGGCCACTGTGCTAGTGTTTCTAATACAATTTTTTTCAAATACGCCTAAAATTTATGTCGATTAGTAGATAATTGTTTCAGCTACAACATGATATGTGAGAAATAGCATATATACCACGACATGCAGGTCGTTGTAATTTCAACCGTACGAGTATACGTAGCGCGCTACTGAATTATGATGTCATTACGCGGAATTTCCTTTCCTGTGTACTACGTAAGCTCAGTTTTAGTTATAACAAATAAACAAATACAATTTCTTTTCTTAAAATATTTTAAACACTTGAAATTCGTGAAAAGAAATAACCATAATTTTTTTTACACAGAAAGGTGACTAAGACTTGCAAAACAAAATGTTGTCGTTGTTGTTAATTTAATATCAAACATATTCACAGTACATATGCAAATCAAAATGATCCTTGTTCCGTCGAAGACTGAGAAATTATAATAGATTCAGTTGTCACAAGATGGGTTCATGCAAATTATCTCGCCTTGCACTATGGAAATCAAAAAGTTTATAAGAGTTACTTCGCCATCATCTTGATCGTGATGTATTTTATTGAAAACAACGTACAATGGGCGCGCTCAATGTGAATACTCAAGTAACCTGCCAGTATTAAAACGAATTATACTCAAAGTAAAGCGAGTTTGACTTTCAAATAAATCATATACCGGTATGTGTTTCGCCGTTTTGACTTTCCTTTTGTCGACCAACTTGTCTCCCTTCTGGTCTATCATCGTTTTAACTGTATCCCGCTTCTCTTTTCCGTCCCCACGTGGTTATCTTTGATTAAAGGATGGAAGCCAACTACGACCACAATGTTTTGTGCAATAAAATATTAAAGTCGATCTATTCATACACACGGGAAACACCATTACTAATTAGTTAGATTTCTCGGCTTATTTGGGGTCGAAACAATTTGCGAAAAATTAAGTAAAGATCTTTCAACGAGATGGATTTTTGGCACTATTTTCTAATTTGTACCAACATACTCTGTGGCCCTTTAATAGCTCATATTCTTAGACAACACTATCCAAAGCAATTTGTTTAAGATCCTTATAAGAAACAAGAGATATCCAAGTGTCTATGGACAGAGATCTGATATTCAATGCATGACTCCCCCATCTCCCCTACGCTCACTGAAATAACATTTGAAGCAGTTACACATGTAATCACAGGGTACACTTTATTAGGCAGAGTCATATTGCTGTCTATGCTGTTGGTTAAAGGGGCACAGAGCATGCTGTTTAGGTTAAATATGTCAAATTTCATAAATGGTGTTATTTCATCGACAAGAAGTGAAAATTAACGTATCAGTGCTGATCAATTAGCATAGTGCCGATAAACGGGGTATCAAAAGTCGAGATTTATGATCGAAAACCGGACAATGACGGGCGTCATTGACTCAAACGTACTTTTGGAAACTTATTTATAGCAGACACAACCAGAGATTTAGGTTGGTATTGCTTAGTAGGTCGTTAAACTAATATACAAGTAAATGGAACGCTTTTTTACAATCGAAAACAAGAAAGTGTCATAAGTTTACTATTTAGGAGATTAAGATGCAACTTTAGAAAGCGATTTTAACATAACCCAGTTCAATTGATATTTTGGCTCTTAAAAAATTCGTGAAACATAATCTGTGTCACTTTAAACCTGTTTACAAACAAACCATGCAGTGTGTTGAAAGAGTCACCTCCCCTTACTTGTTATGAATCAGTTGAAACTATTGCAGCATGTCAATGTAAAATATAACATGTATGCGCACATGGAGAATTTACATGTGGTTTTCCTGTGTGTAGGGTGCAGGGATGTGACTTACTAGATTCGAACAGCGCTGAGCAGCGCTGTGTTGTTCTTTGTGTAACTGACACGTCCACTCACCTGGTATTTCAACTCGGCCCAGTCTAACAGGTAGTTTGCAATGTCTCGAAAATAGAACCATAGCAGAGCGGCGGTGAGCATTGTGTATGCAGCGAAGGACAGTTATACGTCTTCGATGCACTCTTGTGTGTCTTGAGTATTAGATCAAGTGGATTTGACCGGTGACGTTACACTTCATGGACGTCTTTATGTTGACAGGTCGCGCGGAAGCCTCTCCCACCTTACAATGTAGACGTTATAAACACCATCTTACTGCTTCGAAACATGCGGATAGGATCACAGGAGAGCCGACGGAGAGAGAGAGAGCTCTAATCAGTTACAACGCATCATAATTCAAGGTGTCAAGTGCACACACACCACACTTAGCTGGCCCATCCAAGGTTTTCACTATAGTCTGTGAGTCCACCGGATCAATATAGTACTCTCGCAGCTCCCTGTTGGCCCAGGTAACCAAGCGTCATGCATCACTTCTTGCCATGTTAACATTAAAATTCGTCCAAAGCCATTTTCCGTCACGGCCCAATTGCGGGACTCTGCGTTGTCATGGAGTGTAAAGGTGGTCACACGACTCGTGTAGGAGTCCTGCGTCCGGTTTGTGAACCTTCACCACACATAACGAACTTTTCCAATACTCGTATGCGTACATGCACAGAGACGCGTGTATCTCACTCAGTGTCGTGTGACGCATGATTACAGCTCGACCAACCAACTTCTCTAACAACGTATATAATGTTCTATATACTACAGCTGATCCTCACTTATTTTCCCCCGCCGGCGAAACTTTGCAGTTCCAGACTGAGTGTCCATGTTTTGTAAAATCAACTCCTCCCGCAGTTTCTGTTCAATGTTTCCAGACCTTTTAACACAGCTTTGATATACATGTATCGCGGTCTAATCAATATCGACCGTGTTAGGAGGAATAAACGTTTGAAAACATTGACTCTACCGGAATACAAACTCGTGTTTTGGGGGATTTCCTCTCGTTGGTCTGATAGCTTCAACAATAGTCGCATGTTGTTTTACCAGATAAGTGCAGATAAAACCTAGTCCTGGATCATGTGGTTAAGATGGCAGAATAATGACGTGTTTGTGTTTGTCTCTTACTTCAGTCGTATTATATTACCATCATTTTGGGCACCAAGCACCGCTTAAAGTTGAATATAGACATTAGAGTATGTCCACCGGCTCCGGGACTGAACTAACAAGGGTACAAACCAAGAAACGGAAAACTAAATCGTTCAGTGAATCAGACGATTCACCAAAGACTACAATGAAAGCAAACTTGGCGTCCACCACTAGCTCAACCCCGAACATTCAAGGTACAGGCACAGCTGTACTTGAGTTCTTTGACACTGTTTACTCCCCATCGACCACATGAATCCTTATGGTTTTACCATATCAACTTGACAATACACTGTGCCGTATTTCCCATGTAATCCATCCCCTACTATTGGTGGAATCAACTCAAGTCAGGATCAGTTAAACAGAATTGAACAAAAAATTTCAAAGTTGTATTTGATAGAATTTAATATCAACAAAATCAAGACAAGAGTTCCTGGTCTAGAATTGAAAGTTTTTAAAAAGCTAAGGCAGCAGGTTGGTGAGCTTGAAAAAGCTACTGAATATCTGGGGGAGACAGTTTTGATTAATTGAAAAACCCTTCATAGCTTTAAATGTCTCTTACGTGGACAGCTCTAGACGTAGAGGCTTACAGCTTTTATATTAGATAGAATTTGGAATGAGTTATCCATAAATATAATTTTCATTTTTTTTAAAATTGTATACATATGGTATAATAGCTTGACAAAAAAGCTTAATTTCATCTGCAAAATTTAGTTTTTTGACCGTTATCTTTTCACTTTTTTTTAAGTCGAAGGAATGAAGTGCACCAAACATGCTTCATGTGTATCCTATGCTGGTTTTCTATCTGATAGTTTTACAATTAGTCAAGGTGTTGGGCAGGGGCGAGTGATTTCAGCCTGGCTATTCAGTCTATACATCAACGATCTGATACAGAGCTGGGATGATACTGGATTAGGTCTTCAGCTTCCATGGGGACACTGTCCAGGCATTCTACTTGCTGACGATACTACTCTAACTGCTAGCAATCCACGTAACTCTCAGGCTCTTGTAAAAGTCGTACACGATTATGGTTTGAAGTGGAAGTTAAAGTTTAACGTCAATAAAAGTGCTTTGCTTGTATTCAATGCAGACAAATCTCTCACAATTGTAAGTCTATATCTTGGTTCAATATCTATTCCACGGAAGGAATATGTTACATACGCTGGAGTTCTCATTGGTACAAGTAATAAGTCTTACGACAGAACAATGACAGCTTGTGAAAAGGCGCGCAAACTTATTAATATATACCATGACCTTGTCTTTGTTATGGTTCACTTAATCCAGTTTGTGCTAATGTCATCTTACCATGTGCTTTATATGGCTGTTCTGTATGGAGTATGCTTACATCAAAATCTGTTGGAATCAACACAGAGATATTTCTACAGAAAGGTACAAGGTCTCCCTAAACGCACTGCCTCTCCTGTGGTTTTAGATACTCTGGGTTTACTGCCAATTCAGGGATATATAGAAAAAAACATGTTTACTTATGTTCGGCAGGCTATGTCGTCTTGACGACTCATATGTTGTAAAGTAATTATTCCTTATTATCTGTATCTGGTTGTACAAAACTCATTGATAGTTTGTTCTATTGTCCAGCATGAAGGAAGCATTGTCAGGATCTGTAATTGTACAGATGGTGAAGATGATTTAAATTTTGTTTTCATTTCTGTGATCAGTTCATTGAAATCTGTGCATTTTTGACATTTGGACGAAGAAGGATACAGTTCTGAAGGGTTCATGTCAAAGGTTTTAGAAACTTTGGTTACAACAGTTACTGCTGATTCTACATGTGCAACTTTCCGTTTAAGATAAGCCTTACGGTCCCTTTTACTGATAGTCTGTGGATGAAAAGCCAGGATTGAAGGGTTCCAGTTGCTCACTGAGCTCTGAAACAGTCTGTTCAATCTAAATGTATCACCAATATCGGCAAATCCCCGTCACCCATTGCATATATGTTTTCACTCTTAAACAAATACAACCTGATTGATGTCGTAAATACATTTATAGCAAAAGGTGTAATATGCAAAATGTAACCAAAATCTGTTATTCTTATGAAAAGTTTTATGTCACCAAATAGCCGTTCGAGAGGATCTCTCCAGATATCATCTTGTTCGGGAGCCTTGCAAAGCAAGCAGATAATGGGAGCTGGCTTTAGTTAACAAGAACAAATTTTTCAATATATCTCATACTATTCATATAGCCTGTAAAAAGATGGAATCCTTGAATGTATATGTGGAAGAGTAGCCTTTGATATTGTTAAACATGTTATTATGTCTTGTTCAGTTCTTAACGATCTGAGAAATGTAACTTTTGAAAGAATTTGTGATGTCATATCAGTATCTGATTTTGTTGATTTTTGGGGAAATGATGAAGATGAAATTATTGCCGATTTACTTTATATTTCTCGATTATATTTCTCTTAGATCCATATATCGTGCAGGTTTGTATTCCGCGAAGCACGGTTCGTTTGGTACATTTCCTTTTTGGCAGTCGGGGAATTGATGAACATTTAGTAAAACAGATGCAGACTATTTTGAAATAGTCAACTGACAGAAACATTCACTCGAACGTACACTCCTTCGCTGAATAAATTTTTTTCTATCTATCCTGCAGATGGTTTTCCCCGCGCAGCACGGTACGTTTTGGTACCTTTCCTAATTGTCAGTCGGGAAAGCAACGAACGCTTAATACAGGACATTGTATATGGAAATGCATACGTGGCAGAAACATTCGTGCGAACGTTAAATACTGCTTCGCGGACATTGTTCCCCATCGTTTCATTTGATACCAACATAGTCAGTTGTATTGTTACAGGACTACTTTTATATATCTGGTCTATATAAGGTCTACAAAATGCAATTATATTATTTCAACTGCGGTTATACAACTTTTGCATCACATGTTCGAAATATTTAATCCTCTCACGGCTTTGGGTATGTATGGCTGTATCAATCTGTGGGAGATGTAACCTCTTTTATTCATGCTTTTAAAAATGTTGCTATAAATATGTTCTTCCAGTCTTGGACCTGTACTCTATCAAATAGTTCCAGATATTGCATTTATCGCGAATACAAAAGTATTTTAGCTCCAGAAAAGTATTTAAATTGTATAACTGATCAGAGATTAAGAAAAATATTTGTCAAGTTTAGAAGTGGATTATTAAGGTTAAAGTACAATGAAGGGAGATGGCTAGGAATAGAAAAAAAACAACGTTTATGTCCATTTTGTAATTTAGGAATAGAAGACGAATATCACTTCTTATTCATATGTCATATGTATACTGATTTACGGGTTTATTTTTTACCAACTGTTTATCATAATAATCCAAATATGTACACATTTAGAGCCATAATGACAACGGAAAATGTTTAAGTGTTGCAAGGGTTAAGTAAATTTGTATGGCATGCATATAAATTGAGAGAGAGAAATACAGGTCTCAATTAGTCTACGCCTATTCGTAAAAATATATAATACTTGTACAGCTTATAATTTATAACACACCAATTGTGTAAACAATAATAACTTAAATATAATGATAAAATTATAATGTATGTACTGCACTGTATATGGGCATGAGGCCTTCGTACTGTAATAAAGACTTGACTTGACTTGATATATCCTTTTTTACGAAGAAACGTTATGTTGGACAGACTACAGTATTCGATTTGAAACATCCTTAAAATCTCTACTTAGGTTTTAATAGGCAATATATAAAAATGTGTATTTCTTGAAAACTAGATTTTTTTTATATGTTAGAGTTCATATAATGAAGAATAAGCTGTTAAAATTTCATTATTGTGTGAGGTGCGCCTTTTTGTATAGAGACTTTTGAATGTGGTAGAATTTCCGTGTTTTTTTGCCGAGGGTAGGTATGTTTAAATTCATTCAAACTAAATACGGATAGGCGAAAGTATGTATGATTGAAGTTCTGGACTGTCCGATTAATTCTTTCATCCTTCATACAAATTATTATCACTCAAGCTAGTCCTCAATCACACAAGGGGGGTTTGAATATGTAAACTGAAGCTATAATAACGTCATAAGAAATATTTATGATAATGTGACAAATTAATCTTAACTTCCTAATCATCCTCTCGGCGACCACTTTGGAACTCTTGCATATAAAGTAGTTTTAGACATATTTGAGATACTAAATGTTTTAGGGGGATTTAAAAACATAAGATGAAGAACTAATAATATTAAGCAGAGTCATTGAAAAGGGAATTTGCCTATGACAAGTTAATCTGAATTTCTAAATCTCATCCTTTCGACGACCACTTTGAAATTCGTGTGTCAAAAGTTTTGTCTGATGTATGTGTTATTAAATGATCGTATTTCCTCAAGCACGAATATTTAAAATGTGTACCTGTGTATAGAAATGATATAAAAGTATTGCCCTATATGTCCAATAAGATTCATCTCAACCTTTCGGCAACCACTGTGAAGCTCATGTACCTAAAGTAGTTTTAGAAATATTTGAGATAGTGTATGTTTTGGGGGCTTAGAGACATAATCTGAAGAACTAACATCGTTAAGCAAAATATTTATTAAAGATAATTGTCTATGACAAGTTGAGATGACCACATTTAATGATATTATAATAATGCGTATTTGTGTACTGTGAAGTATGCTCCGAGCGCTACAGAAATAAGACATATAAAATATAGGAGTGAAACAACTGAAAAATGTAGTTGAATGAACAGGCAGATAGTCTATGAGGAATGATAGTTGTTGAACAATGGCCCATAAATTCGAATTCAACGTGATCTGAAAAACGCTTCGAGTGAGTCAAGTCAATATGATAATTTTGATGCACGAACTTGCAATGAACTTTCTGATTTTGAACCTTTAACCCAACAAGAAGATTATAAGGTCATATAAGAAAACAACTTGTTCCCTGGATTCTATTCCCACAACCATGTTGATAGATTACTTAAATATACATCTTTTCATTACCAACTTTGGGAATTCAAGTATTTCTACAGGAGTTTTTCCAGACTCCCTCAAATCTGCAATTATAAAGCCTCTTCTCAAGAAAAGTGACCTAGATTCTGACAGTCTGAGTAGCTAGAGACCTGTGTCTAATGTTTCATTTATCTCAAAAATCATTGAAAAGGCAGTCAATGCAAGACTCAAAGATAACCTCAAAGAATATGGACTTATGAATGAGTTTCAATGTGCCTACCGTGACAATCACAGTACAGAGACTGCTTTGCTGCGAGTTATGAATGAACTGAGAAGTCAAGTGGATGATGGGAATATTGCTTCGTTAACACTCTTAGATCTTTCAGCAGCATTTGACACAGTGGATCACAATCTGCTACTCTCTAAACTTCAGCTATAGAGATGGGCATTACAGATGTTGCGCTTGACTGGATTGAGTCTTATCTGGAAAATAGATCACAAACCGTGGTTATTAATCAAGTTGAATCTTAACGCTATTCACTATCGTGTGGAGTTCCTCAAGGATCCATCCTTGGCCCTGTGCTGTTTGTGCTTTATACTACTAGTCTTGGTAGAGTGATAGAGAATAATAACATTGAACATCAATATTATGCTGATGACCGTCAAGTGATTGACAGCTTCGAGCCAGAATATGTCCAAATAGCTTTGCAACGTACAACTGATTGCACATTTGATATCAAGTCCTGGATGTCTTTAAATAGATTGAAGCTAAATGATGAGAAAACAGAGGCTTTGTTAATAGGCACTAAACGTAATTTGCGTAACATTCCGATTAGCTCTGTTGAAGTCGGAAGTGCTGCAATTCTTTTTGCTGACCAAGCAAAAAACCTTGGCGTCATCATTGATTCAGAACTGACAATGGACCCACAAACAGATAAACTTTGTAAAACTTGTTATTACCATCTCAGCAGTTGCATCAGTCAAATACGTCATTTTATTATAAGAGATGCTGCTAAAATACTAGTGCAATTGCTTGTTCATTCTAGACTTGATTATAGTAACAGTTTGCTGATAGGAATCAGTAAACGTCAACTATACAAACTTCAGAAGGTTCAGAACACTGCAGCAAGAATAGTGACTAGAACTTCTAAATCATGTCACATAACACCTGTACTTACGGATCTGCGCTGGCTTCCAATTGAAGCAAGAATCAAGTTTAAAGTCCTCTGTATGACATGAAAATGTCAAAATAACTAAAATAAAAATAAGGTGGGCAAGCACTGTTAAACGCTGGCAGCAGAGAAATTGGCGTAGAGTCATGTTCACCAACGAAAGTCGATTCAGAATACACAACGCTGATGGAAGAATTCGGATATACAGACAGCAAGGTGAAAGAGCACGAAGTTGTTGCGTCCAAGAAACGGAACAGTTTGGTGGGGGAGGAGTTATGACCTGGGGAGGAATTTGTGGGGATTTGAAGACTGATCTGGTTGTGGTAAATGGTAATCTCAATGCTCATCGCTATGTCGATGAACACCTGTCGTAGTGTCATTTCTTTCACGTAATGCAGGGACTGTATTTCAACAGGACAATGCCACGCCACATTCTGCACGTCTAACCAGGGATATTCTCAACACCCATAATGTGAACGTTCTCCCATGGTCAGCACGATCACCTGATCTGTCCCCTATAGAACACATGTGGGAATACCTGGGACGCCAAAATTCGTAACCGTCAAGCAGCCTCAACAAACAAGCGGAGTTGATTTCTGTGCTCCAAGGAGAATAAGGCTAAGAGCTCCCGTGCATGTCATACGTCGACTAACTTCGAATTCATCAGCAATGCGTCGTATCCCAATCTAGTTATTTACAGCTAGCTGTAATTTAATAAGTCCCGAGGTCCGTTATTACGGATCATTACATCTAGTTTTAACTAGATTGGTCGTGTCCAAGCCTGCATTCGGGCCTGGAGGAGGACAAATCCGCTATGTCGAAAAAAAACGTGTTTAGACACTTTGATGGGTTTTTTTTATTTTGTGTGTTGGTCGAATACCGGACAGTCTTACACCAGGGAAGTGGATTTCCTGAATTCGATTTAATTATCCATTTTAATACATGCTGAATAATTGATCTTTTTTCCAAATAAAGTAGATCTAATCATTTTTTTTTAATATGTCTTTATTTGTTAGGCTATTGTGAAAATAAATGAGGTGACGTTTCTTTTGTGCTTCAGTTTAGTAGCTACGCTTTTGAGCGCAGGCTGTAGAGCTTCTATTTATAGGCCTATATATCTTGATTGTAGTCTATTAATAAACGCAATTGCACAAACATACCATTCGACAAAACCGACCACAGTAGGTAGTCGACGAGTACGTAAAATCTACCGTCGCTGAAGCGAGCCGCGTAGCAATTAATCTAAATGGGGTGCGCTTTATTCGAAGTAGACGATTTTATAGATATTCAACTTCTTTAACAGATTTGCAACATTTCGGTAAAGCTCCTTATACCGTTTTCAAGAATATGAACTATAAGGAGCTATAGCTATTATTATATTAGCATATTAGCTATATGCTTGAAAACGGTATAAGGAGCTATATAGGCCAACCGAAACGTCGCAAATCTGTTAATAAGTAGATATCCATAAAATCGTGTACTTCATTACTAACCTCGAGTAAACTGTCTCCGTTGTATTCAGAAACACACTTCCATGAGCTTTAGGGGTGATAATGACAAACATCATGAACATCGTCAAGTGATAGAGCACACCTTTTTCCATCACTTAATATTATTTTTAACCTTTTGTGTTCCAATTTAGCTGAATCTGGATTACATTTTCTAAACAGTTTTTAGTTATTTCTTTGGTGTTACTTGTTTTCACGGTATTTGTTATACGTAAAATTTCAACAGTAGTTACCGTACACCACAAGGCACAACGGCATGCAAGTTTTACTGTTTTCTAAACGCAGATTGATGGTGTTGAAGAGCATATAAAGTGATGTTGAGATATGTTCAAAGTATTTACATAGTCATTGAACTAAAACAATAATTTTCATATTTCTGGCAAAGTAATGAAATACGTCGGCTAGAAAGTGTTTATTTAGTATCAAAACACTTTCCAGCAACAAAATAACTTGCGTTTCATGTGGTAAAATATTTAATATGAGCAATCCAAGCAAAGTTTAACTGTTCAAGCAATAACTTTCTTTCTTTGAACTATCTAGTTTCTAGAAAATACGACAAAATAGCGAAAAATATATAATAAATAACCTTTCAATGAATTCGCAGATTTATCAATATTACAGGGAATATTCCTATTAGTTGACTTGTTCAGGTTAAGAATAACATCGCTTAATGAAAAACATTGACGGAAAAAATTGATAGGGACTTTATTTTTTTTAATTCTTCCATAAATGTTTTCCAAAAGAGTAATATGTGAAAAGCATGAAAATTTCCCTCGATTTTCATAACTGAATTTAATTGTTGAAATGGTGAAACAGTTATCATTTCCTGATTGGATCCATGCAGAATATGTACTGATGACTGACCAGGACCAATAACTGAATAAGGGGGTAGAGGCGAAATGGCATCATTGTAAGTGGTCGTCTTTTACTCTGCAATAATTATTAGCTAGGGCTACATTTAATTGCCTTGCGATAACGAGAATATGACTTTAAAAATTGGTAAACGTGACATATGTCCAGGTGGCTTTTGTGGCATCTTTCCTAGTAGAGATAATTAAGACCCCATAAAAATACTGAAGACGGATGTTTTGGGACATCATGCGCATGCGCACATTTATATTCTCGACCAGTGACTTCACAAATCAAACGAACCACGAGTGTTGGCCAGCAACGAGGTAAACAATCGCCTGAGGAAAAAGAGCTGTCATTGGAATAATTTGTAGCGAATACAAATATGCCAGGTTAGTAATGATTTATTTTATTAGATTGTTAGTATATTAAGGCATATGATAAGACATAAATTTGAATGTTTAGAAGCATATTAGCCTATAGTCTTTTCCTCCAGACTACAAACGTAGGCCGTAGATACCCTCGTGTTACCTGTTTCCGTGGTATTAAGAAATACACTTCTATAGGTAACTGCCGACAATAACAAACATCCTGAACATCATAGAGTGATAGAGTACATATTTTCCCACTATTTAATGTTACATAAACAGTTGTTTTACTTTTTTGTTAAACCTTGTTCCCATTTTAAAATCAGGTGACGTTTCACCTGTTTTCAGCGACGTAAGAGCGATATTTGCTGTCACCTATTTTCATGTTTTTTTTTAGGCCTACTGTTTTTTAAACACAGATCGATAGTGTACAGTTGCATTTAAATCGATGTCGACATGTTTAAAATATTTACAGGGTCATTGAATTATTTTAGTTTTAATTTTTTTTAGCATAGGCCTAAAAGAGCGGGTGTGGCAATATACTCGGACATGGGCAGTGCCGGGACACATGTAACTTAATAATGTATAATTGATTAAATAATGCATTTATGGTTATAACGAATAAATAGTTAAAATCCCCATTTATTTCGCAACCAACACACTTGGTAGTCTCAATATAACATTCAAACGTAGACAGGCAGTAATTGAATACCAAACATGAAACCACAATCATCACTTTCTTATATTTCCGTTATATTTCTGTTATTAAGACAATAAGTTTTAAGATAATGTATCTCTCAAAACTCCCTGAAAAGTATTCCGGCCAGAAACTTTCCCATAGTTTGGCTTGAAATTCCAATCATTTATCTGCATTTGAGGGTGTCCGTCTACTACCGCTGAGAAAATATGGGTGAGGGTAGTAACCGGACAGATATCTCTTTTAAAAATAAACATGAGTGAAATTCGAATGAACATATCTATATATATGGTATAAAAGGTATGAGGGAGGTTAAGAAAATGTTAAAGTGAAAACCGATGCATCTGAAATAGTTTCCCCAGAAAATCTTAATTCAGAGATAGATGTTTTCATGTTGTGTTTTTCCGACAACACAGCC
The DNA here is from genome assembly GCA_921293015.1 of Phorcus lineatus. Taxonomy (NCBI): domain Eukaryota; kingdom Metazoa; phylum Mollusca; class Gastropoda; order Trochida; family Trochidae; genus Phorcus; species Phorcus lineatus. The sequence goes on along the minus strand of OV121095.1, from coordinate 16,513,873 downwards.
AGTTACAAATTACTAATACTAAGTCAGCTTAGAAATAACGATGATGATCTACAGCAACAAGAACCTCAGTATGACGCAAGCTGTTTATCAAGAAATTTTATTTCAAGCGAAATACTAAATATTATTCTGACAGTCATATGAACTGATCATTATATGATTTTTTGTCCGTTCATTATTGTCGTTAAGAGAACATATCGACGGCTACAGTTTATTATTCAGAAATTGAAACGAATATAACTATGAATATAGTGAATTTTCAGTCTAAAATTTGCTCTATTGCAATTTAGAGGACATTGAAAATAGCATGTGACTTTCCAGCAGAAATTAACTGCATATGATATATATTTGCTATTCACGTTTAAATCAGTCTGCAAGACCAGCTTACCAGCGGTTGGCTGCGCAAGTATCAGTATGACAAGATTACACACCCACAATAGTCATGCAATTAGTTTTAAAATGATATTTGACCGACACTGGTTGAAGGTTCAATCATTTTATATAACTTCGTGATACACGTACATATCAACATCGGCCATCGGTGGAATGAGAGCGAGGCTCGGTAGTTACTGTAATTGTAACTGGAAGTCGTAATACGGATTCTACATCCTCCCCTTTTACTTATAAACTTAAAGGAATATCTAAGATGTAGATATTGATTTAGAGTCTCTGGAATAATAAAGCAAATTGGTAAATTTGATTAGGGAGTCATGTAATCCGATAGTTTAGAGTCCTTTATAACTTCCATGTCACTTCAATCACTGGTTGTTAAAGTCCATATGGAAATCTGAGCACTCGTTTAATTATGAGAATGATTTAAAACTTTTAACGTTCAACAGATAAACTTTAACACTGATCAATGAACACTGTCTCTGCAGATTGTAACACTGACTCCGCAACTTCGAATTCTGTCCATGCTGCACAGTCTTTAACTAGAACACTGAAATAAACATTGTCTCTGAAATATAAACAGGAACAGTCTCTGAAAATAATAACTTATCACTGTCTCTTTTTAGAGTGCATATCTTGGGTTTGGTTGCACTATTCTTCCACTCCTTGTTTTCAGCGGCGAGCCTCGGGTGAGTGTTGTTGACATGTGCTTAGGGCTTTTGACAGGTGTTGCCTTATCCTGGGACTGCTTACAGGGCAATTTTATAGATGTTCTGTTTTCTGTGTCATGGGTTGTTGTCTGTCCGCTGGGTGACGAGACTGGTGTTGTCCTTGTCCCTAGTTTGGACTGTGAACATTGGTCTTGACTGTTGAGCTGAAGGTCTTGCTTCTTGGGTGATACACATTCTTCTCTCTGAAGTTTGTCGTGGACAAGCAATAGATGCCTCCTATTTCTGCGATACGTGCCTCCTTCAGATTCAATGATATATGATCTGTTCTGTTGAATCCTTTGTCTGTTTGTAATCTGACTTTGTCCCCAGGTATAAGTTGTCCCATTGGTTTCGCAGTTTTGTCGTAATGTTGTTTCTGTTGTTCGGCGATCTCCCAAAGTCTGTTTTGTATTGTCCTTGTATCTTTGAGTGAGGGCTCTAGGAGTTTCGAGGATATTGGAAGTTGGGTTTTTGTGCGTCGAGCCATGAGTCGCTGCGCCGGTGATCCAAGAATCGGATCTCGAGGTGTATTCCTTCTGTTCAGTATGGCAAGATATGGATCTGTCCTGTCCATGTCACACTTTCCCAAGAGATTTTTAGCTGACCTGAATGCTCTCTCGGCTAATCCGTTGCTTTGTGGATAGTTGGGACTACTTGTCTTGTGCTTGAAACCCCAGGTTGTGGCAAATTTCTCAAATTCACTTGAGCTAAATTGTGGCCCATTATCTGAGTAGAGGATGTCTGGTATTCCAAATCGGGCAAAGTGACTCTTCAGTTTCCTGATGACGGTTGCTGATTCTGCACTTTCCAGGGAGTTTAATTCATACCATCCCGAGTACGAATCTACCAGGACGAGGTAGGATTTCCGCTTGAAAGTAAATAGGTCTGTAGCTAAGGCTTGCCATGGTCTCTCTGGAACACTGTGTTGTTTGAGTGGTTCTTTCTGTTGGTGAGGTTTGCATGCATTGCAGGTGTCACACATTGCTACAAACTTTTCCATGTCTTTATTGAGCTCTGGCCAATATAGAAATTCCCTTGCTTGTCTCTTTGATGCTTGAGCTGAGGTGTGTCCTCTGTGGACTTGTTCCATGTATTCCCTCCTGAGACCTGGTGGTACGACAATCTTCTCCCCTTTGTAGATGATTGATGAGTACTGTGCAAGTTCATCTCTTAGAGTGTAGTACTGTTTGACGTCCGGATGAACATCTCTTCTGTACTCGTAGCCATCCATGTTGAATGTAGCGATTCAACTGTTGCATGAGTGGATCTCTCTCCGTTTCCATCTGTAGTTGCTCCATGCGCTGTTCTGACATAGGTAAGACTGTCATCACTTCGAATTCGTCTCCTGGTTCGACTCGTCACTGAGGTAAGCACGAGAGAGGGCGTCCGCGATTATCAGATCTTTTCCCTTCTTATAAACCAAGTCGATCGAGTATTGCTGTAGTTTCAACAGCATACGCAGTAATCTTGCAGGGGCTGCAAACAACGGTTTCTTGCAGATGGTGATGAGTGGCTGATGGTCTGTTTCCACTGTCACTCTTCTTCCATATATGACAATGTAGTCATGGAATTTTTCACATGCGAAAAGTATGGCCAGCAGTTCTTTCTCAATCTGGGCATAATTCATCTGTGACTTTGTCATAGACTTTGATGCATCCGCTATAGGCTGTCCCTCTTGCAAAACTGCTGCGCCAAGTCCACTCTTGGATGCGTCACATGTGAGTGTGATTGGCTTGTTTACGTTGTAAAATTTCAACGTAGCTGCATTGCTGATCTCCTTCTTGATTGCCTCTGTTGACTCTTTACACTTGTGTGACCAAGACCATGCAATTTCTTTCTGTAGTAGATCTCGTAGTGGAGATGCAATTTCACTATGTCGAGGAATGAACTTTGCGAGGTATGTGACCATTCCCAAAAATCTGCGTAGAGCTGGCAGTCCGTCTGGTTCTGGCATGTTCACGATGGCTCTGACCTTCTCAGGGTCAGGTTTGACTCCTTCATCAGTGAGCAAGTGTCCAACATAGCTGACAGCATTCACCTTGAAGTAAAACTTGTTTGGGTTTAGTTTGAGTCCTATCTGTTCCGCTCTGTCAAGCACCTTTATGACATTCCTGTCATGTTGATCTTCTGTCTCTCCCCAGACCAGTAAATGATCCATGATTCCTTCACATGGTAGACCGCTAAACAAACTGTCCATGTGCTTCTGGAATACCTCGCTGGCTGAGGTAATACCAAACGGCATTCTGAGGTACCTGTACGGAGTGTTAAACGTTGTCAACAATGATGTGCTGTGAGAGAGAGGAATCTGCCAAAACCCCTTGGATGCATCAAGTTCAGTGAACCACTTGGCTTCAGGCATCCTTGCTGTTATCTCCTCGACTGTCCTCATGGGGTAGTGCTGTCTCTTGATAGCCTTGTTTAAATCCATCGGGTCTATGCATATTCGTACCTTGTTGGTATCTTTCTTCTTTGCTATGACCATGGATGATGCCCAGTCTGTAGGCTCGGTGACAGGAGTAATGACTCCATCTCGGACCATCTCATCCAATTCCTCTTTAACCTTTTCCTGCATCGCCACTGGTACTCGATGTGGAGCTCTAATCACAGGAAGTATGTCGCTATCTAGCTCTGCATTGTACTCTACTGGTAGGTTTCCAAGTTTTCCATCAAACAAACTGTCATAACGTTTCAAAATCTTTTCCTTGGTCAGAGACACTGGTTTCTTCTCGTCTAGAGAGACTTCATTGATGCTGTATACATCCTCGTCAAACGACAATAGCTTGAGTCGTACACTATCTTTCAATCCAATTATTGGTTTCAAAGATTGTTCAATCACATGGAAAGTGAGGGTTTCCTCTTCATGTTTGTACTTGCACTTCAGCTGAGTTTTGCCTAGTGTTTTTAGAGAACTGCCTCCATAACTGACCAATTTTACAGTGTGCTGTCTGTTTATTTTCTCCCCTTGACTGATTTTCTTGAACGTGGCGAACGGTAAAACGTTGCACTTGGCTCCTGTGTCAACCTTTAGGCGAACTTGATCATCATTAACAATGATACTTGCATAGGCTTCAAGTGGTGAATCCTCAATGTTGTCAATTTCTAAAGAATCTAGGAAGAAAACATTATCCCCTTCATCTTCGTCATAATCTGATTGTTCATCAATCTCATGTACACTGCGTCTCGGTGTATGCTTGGGTTGTCGCCCTTGTCTTTTCTTGTTTTTCTGTTGTGTCTGTGTTTCTTGTCTTGCTTTATATGGATTCTTGCAAGCATTTGCAAAGTGATTAAGCTTTCCACATTTATTGCATTTCTTTTCATATGCTGGGCAACGTCCAGATTGATGTTCATAGGTACAACTTCTACATTTTGGAAAATTTCTTGAATTAGTGATGGAATGTACTTCATTGGATTTGCATAGCTCTTGCATGCCTTTACCAGATATCTCTTCAACTGTACAAGTAGCAACAGCTTTTTGTAAATCAAGATCAGTGGTTTTTAGAAGTGACTTTCGCAAACTGTCAGAATTTACTCCACAAACAATTCTGTCTCTAAGCATTTCATCTTTCAGATTTCCAAAATTACATGAATTTGCTTTGTTGATTATATCTGAATAAAATGTTTGAAACGGTTCACCTTTTTCTTGAACTCTTGAAAAGAATCGAAATCTCTCAAGTGTGATATTCGTTTGAGGTACACACAATTGCCTAAACTTATCCTTGAGCACAGACAATTTCTCACGTGACTCGTCGCCCGTGTATTGAAATGACTTCTCTCTTTCTATCGCCTCCCTTCCCGCAATATTCAAGAAAATGTAAGCTTTCGTCTTCGCATTCTTGTCACTGTGTACTGCCGCAAGGAAAATGTCGAATTCTTGTTCAAATTGTCTCCAGTTCTCAGCAACATCACCTTCAAAAGAGAGAGGTTGCGGTCGATTCAGAGATTCCGCCATTTTAACTATCGTCAGCCGACCAGACGACAAATGTCAAATCACAAAATCACACACTGTCACAAAATCCTCAGCATGACGCTGTTCAAATGTCAGTTATGTAGTCGTTCTTCACTTCTGACACCATGTTAAAATGATATTTGACCGACACTGGTTGAAGGTTCAATCATTTTATATAACTTCGTGATACACGTACATATCAACATTGGCGCGCTCTGGTTGCGGCCATCGGTGGAATGAGGGCGAGGCTCGGTAGTATTTATGACACAAACTGAGAAAACAAATAAAATCAGGTTATGTTTGAAACAAAATATTTGAATGACGGTAATCATTGATTTTATTGTCGTCAAATGTTAAACACAATTTAACAAGAAATTAACATACAACTACATCTGATTGAGTGAAATTCACAGTGAATAATGTTAATGTTAACATTATTGTGAATTACGTAAAGGATTTAATGAAATATTTATGCTTCAAAATTGCCAAATATATTTGAAGGAGTCACGCATATAAGAGAAATACGCTGGTATTACTAGGACCTTACATAACCCCTTGAAAAGCAAATCTCAATTCGGGAAGTACAATTTCCCATTTTTAAAATTTTGTTTTTCAAAGACATAGTCTTAGACCCGAACGTTATGGAAGTTACCAACAATCGGTCTAACTGATGGAAACCTGTGATTGCAGACATCACATGCAAGACTGTATTGTTAATTGCCGCCTCTGAGGATTTTTTAACGTATAATATGCATTTATAAGGTAATATTTTACTGTCCGGCTACTGCCTCCCTGCTGTCCAGATGGTGTCTGAGTACTGCCTCACTGACATCAAGACAAAGAGGGGCTACTTTGAGTGGCATTTTAGAAGTTGGTATGATGAAGAAAATAGGAATTTATGGATTAACAACTTCTTTATTGCAAAGAGATGCGACGTTTCGGTGTAGATACTAACACCGTTATCAAGCAAGCGAGGCAGTGTAAATAAGCTAAACAACCTAGAGAAGAAATACATCCGTTTCTCAACACTTGCTTGATAACAGTGTGAGTATCTACACCGAAACGTCGCATCTCTTTGCAATAAAGAAGTTGTTAATCCATAAATTTCCTATCTTCTTCAAAGAGGGGCTAGTTTATCCAGGCAAATGCACTTATAGCCTCTACATTGATTTGGATTTATAGAGTGGTTGCCTCCCTTTGGTTAATACAAGTTCACTAGAATTCTGTAGGTAAATTTTAGGGATACGTTGTTTTAAACCTTAAGTGTCCGAGTACTACCACACCCGCTCTATGTCTTATTTCTGCTAAAGTAGAGAAAGGCTGCTTAGAGCAGATTTAGTATTCAAAATCTTCTAGTCAATAAATACAAAGCAAATTAAGTTTAACTGTTTGAGCTTAAACTTGCTTTCATTCCACCAGAATCTCATACAAAATAGCCAAGAATATATGAGAATCAACCTTTCTATGATTCCATTTATTTATCGATAGAACAGGTTTTATACTCAAAAGTCAAGTGATTCAGGATTTTTTGATGAAGCCATGCAACAAAAATAACGAATTTTATTACAAGTATTGTTTTTCACTGAAATTGTTTTTCAGTGTAGAATCATTCTGTTTTGTTTATACAGACAATTGGGTGGTTAGATGTCTGTAATTGCCCGTTTTGAAAATAGGTCAAGGGTCACGGCTCTAAGCGCGTGAGATGGCAGCCAATCCTGCCCGCATATGACACGGAGATGTCGTAGATGGCAGTGATTCCTGCCTATAGCGTGGAGAGCATTAAATAACATGGGTTTTTCTGGAAAACATTGTTTGAAAAGTAATGTAGGGATTGTATTTTTAAAAATCAACCATAATGAATGGCCAGGACCAGTAAGGGGGTAGAGGCGAAATGGCATCATATGTAAGTGATCGTTTGATATTATGTGAAAAGCACCAAATTTCATTTGATTATCATCACTGTAATGAATCAATAAATAGATTGATGAAATAGTGGTCATTTTCTTCTTAGATCCATGAAGAATAACTGGTCAATAAAATAAATGCTAACTGGCTAGTTGTAGTAGGAGAGAATAGACATCTTTTGCAAATATCACATGGACACATTATTAGACGTGACATTACTATGTTACATATACGTAATAAGTATGTATAACACAATGTAGTAATGATGTTGAGAATTTATTACCAAAATAAAACCCTTCTCACAACGCCATTTATACGTCATTTGTTAGTTGGTTTGTAGGTTTTTTAACTGATACATGTGAATGGGAACCAGAAAGTCTACTTTTAAACAATTATACGGTGGTTTTCATTTCCAGCTGAAAACAAGAAAATATCAAAATTTTGGCATTCAAGATATAAAGATACAAAAACTCAGGACACGGCATATGAAGATATAGGCACTCACTTTAGCTTTCTATGATGAAGTGAAATACTTATTATTGTTTACAATTGACTTGGCATCAACAATGAATAAGTTAAGACAGCCAAAGTTGGCTTAGATGCTTAGAATGTCACAGAGAGATCCAACCAGCAGGATGATCGACATCATCGTCTCACAGGTTGACACCAGTCTAGACTTAATCCGAGGGAATTAGCTTGATGCTATAGGATCCAACTTTGATGTTCTGGGTAGAGCATCTGATTAAACAGGAGTGAACAGAGACACATACAAGAAGATTATGTCATAGAGATGATGGTTTATTTCATTATGACAACATGAGTATGAAGAAGAAGGTAAGCTGTGAAGTTTGAAGATGGCAAATGGTGGCAAAGTGACTGACCCTTTCCCTTACCTCACTTAGCAGCTGACGCCAAACTCAACTCTCATTCCCAACTCTCTCTTCCAGGGCTTTAGAGGGATTCACATGACTAGAAGCTTTTAAGCCCTCAAGCATGTAAAATGTCACATAGAGCATGAAAGTTCCTAATGTATAAATGTTACAATTGTTTCATTTCCATTGCCTTAAGTGATGGTCAATAAAAATTTGCTAAATACTGAAACAAAAACTATTCATATAGGTAGGTGATTGCCCCGGGTAATTGCATAAGAGAATTGACATATTTCTGTTGTGAATCTACTCAACAACTTGAAAGTATTGGTAAAAACATACATAGGAAAATATGGAGAATATATATCTAGTTATTAGCACTGTCATAGAGATCTTAAAAATCTTAAAAGCTGTACACCAAAAGGATTAAATTGTTGAACAGGGCTGAACTAGTAATGTGTGCATCTTTTGAATTTACATTGACACGGAATTGAGAAGAAAGGAATCTTGTACCTTGACCGATTTAAAAAAATATAGTATTAGCATTATTATTTTATTATTTAAGCGGCTGCTGTTTTCGCTCACGTGGCTGTTAGCAAACTTTGAATATTTCCCGTATCGTAGTTCATTCGGATTTAATACAATGTTGCATTTAATACTTATGTTCTTTTAGGATCAAATTTACAACCTGAATACGTACATATTTGTTAAACATCTTACGAGGTGGATTACCTGAGTGTTGATTGTTTGTAATATCAAAAGATTTGCATTATCTGTGCATTCTTTGTATACACAAAATATTGGTGTGCACTAGTGCCTTTATCAGCCAGGGCTCAGTTTCAAAGAGTCTCCTTTGTGCTAAGGGTACCCTTAACCTGTAGCAATAACATTGAGTTAAGATCACCTTAGTGGGATTTGTGAAATTGAGGCGGGATAGCGCAGTGGTTAGTGTGTATGGTTTTGGATCAGATGTCCGTGGTATCCTGCCAGGGCCTTGGTAGCTTTTTCTGCAGTAGAGAACTGTTCTACACAGAGTAAGGTTTGGGTGCAAAGCTACACGAAAACTTAAGAAGATTAAAAGCCACATTATCATGTTCTCAAGTATGATTTGGGTCTTCCAAATAGGTCCTCCACGGTTACTTGAGTAATTCAAGCCCGGGTCGGGTCCATGGTTCATGGAGTCGAGGATTTAAAAGGGGGGGGGGGGGGGATCAAAGTTACATATTCAAGTAATTTTTGACTGTTTTTCAGAGATGTGTGAAGTTAGATGATCAACATGATCATGTCAAGATATTAAAGCCAAAGTATACTGTATATGACCATGGAGAAGTTGTCACATATGCGTTTAATATCTCGACTGAAATACAACCTCTTGTGTAAAAATGAGAATTTCGAAAAATAGAAAAAAACACAATCAAATCTCACAAAAATGATACATATTCAAAAATACTCACATACCCATACTGACCATACACTTGCATTCACCATATGCTATACCATACCATATATTACAAAATACAACATACAAAACACCATCAAAACATGTGTTTGTAGGGTCAGGTCAGTGGCATCTTTGCCTGTAACAGAAGACACAATCCTTGAATGAAATTTGTTGTTCGCAAGTTTCTTTGGCACATCAGCGCTAAGATGTGACTGGGGCATCACCACAACCTGTTTGGAAGATTACCACAACATGACAGAAGGATCACTTCAAGGATCACCACAATGTGGCTGGAGGATTACCACAGCTTGACAGAAGGATCACCACAAGGATCACCATAATGTGGCTGGAGGATTACCACAGCTTGACAGAAGAATCACCACAAGGATCACCACAATGTGGCTGGAGGATTACCACAGCTTGACAGAAGGATCACTTCAAGGATCACCACAATGTGGCTGGAGGATTACCACAGCTTGACAGAAGGATCACCACAAGGATCACCACAATGTGGCTGGAGGATTACCACAGCTTGACAGGAGCATCACCATAATGTGGCTTTAGGATCCAGACAACGTGGCTTGAGGATTACCACAGCGTGACAGGAGCATCACCATAATGTTGCTTGAGGATCACCACAGTGTGGCAGGAGCATCACCACAATGTGGCTTGAGGATCCAGACAACGTGGCTTGAGGATTACCACAGTGTGACAGGAGCATCACCATAATGTGGCTGGAGGATCCAGACAACGAGGCCGGAGGATTACCACAGCGTGACAGGAGCATCACCACAACGTGGCGTGAGGATACAGACAATGTGGTTGGAGGATTACCAAAGCTTGACAGGAGCATCACCACAATGTGGTTGGAGGATTACCACAGCGTGACAGGAGCATCACCACAATGTGGTTGGAGGATTACCACAGCTTGACAGGAGCATCACCACAATGTGGCTGGAGGATCCAAGTCAACGTTATATATACTCATTCCAGCAAATTTCTCACACCTAAAGCATGCCAATCGCCCAATTCATCAAAGCAGTGGATGTATTCAAGTGTGTCCTCAAGGTTCTGGTTTAGAGCTGACTTGTGACAGTATCAAAACTATAAGAATCAGGCATCTTAATGGCGCCATAAAGAATTAAACAAGCTGACTGGTGTAAATCACTTGAATTGAATCAATTGCAACTCATTTTTGTATCGTAAGTGTCTACTTCAATGTCTTGTGTAGATTTGATTATTTGAAGTTTCAAATGCATTTATGTCCTGTATTAGAGACAATTAGAGTTTATTGATGCTTTTATGTGTTGCAGGGATGACGGTAGTGCGGGCAGGGTCAGGGTACGGGAGTGTGCATGAGGCGGTACGGTGCAGCGATGTACTGCAGCTGGAGACCATGGTAAAGAATGGGGCCAGTGTCAATGAGGTGGAGGAGCGCGACCACTTCACTCCACTCCACACCGCCTGCAATGTGGGTGCCCTGGAGGTATGTGAGTTCTTCCAACTCAAATCTGCCCTTTCACGATTGTGACAGTAACTGAATTTACAGACTACCTAAACACTACATCAAATTAATTAATTTTGATAAAGTGGATAATCTTCTCCAAAAACAATAGGCCTAGAAAACAGAAACTTTGTGTACAGACTCCTTAGCTGATTGGGATTCTGATTTTTCTTATATCTGATAAATCATCTGATTTTTGGAAAATGTAATAATGATAATGTTATACTTTGTATACAATATTTGGTATAGAGATACAATATTCTATGAAAGTGTGTCATGATGAAAAATTTAAAAAATATTTTTGTAAAAAAGATTGTTTTATGGAAAAAGTGGTGAATGTAAAGTGTCCTGTATGGCTCATAACTTCTAAAATAATCATCTTATTTTGATCAAATTTGGTAATGATTAACATAATTACATGAGGATATCATAATTAATAATTTAGAAAGTATTTTTTCAAATTTTGTAGTTTTTGGTGAGAAGTGGTGACTCTGTTAGAAAACAGTTTTGAGTCATGTTTGACTCATAACTTCTACAGTAATTATCTGATTTAAATAACATTTGGTATGAAAATTTATAATGAACATTATATTAAGGTGAGTCATGATAAACAATTTTGACAATATTTTTGTAAAAATGTTCACGATTTTCGTTAAAATATTGTCACTCATCATTTGTTATTCAAATCTTGTATAAAAATTCATAATAACATGAACGTAATTTTTTTGGGGATTTCGCAATACAAATGAATTTGTTAAAATGCGATGTCTCTGTTGCAAAGATGTTTCAAGTCCTGTCTGGTTCACAACTTCTGAACTAATCATCTTGTTAGATCAAATTTTGAATGAAGATGCAGAATACATGAAAGCGTGTCCTTTTTAATAATTTTGAAACATTTAGCAAAATTTTTAGTGTTTGGCAGGAAGTGTTGTATTTGGAAGAAAATTGTAACGAGTCATGTCTATGTCATAATTAGGGCTGCAACGATTCGGTTCAGTGCACCGTTAACCAACACCAGCAGCCCCGATTCTATCTTAGATTTTTGTTGTTCAAATTTAGATTCGGTTCAATGTCAAATTTCTATGTGAATAAAAACAATTTACACCGTACAAGATGATAATTCTTATCTGTCAATTAGGAAAAAAATGAAATGAAAATAACACGATTTGTTTCTACTGTAACTTACTTAGTTTAATTGTCAACGGAATCACGATCTTTCTCAAGTACATAACAATAACGAAACTACATTAGATTTACCTCCCTTTACAAACATTTTACATGCGTGAATGAAAGTTAATTTATTCAAAAACAGTTACATACTGATTGTTCATTATTTATAGGTTAACATCTTCGATAATTGTCGTTAAAATTATAAGCACTCTCATTGTGTAATATTTCCGGTTTTTATCTTCCAGCGTTTCCATTTCTAATGTCTCAATATAAGTACTCATAGCGACGGGAAAGCAACATGGCAGACGACGTATGTTTTAATTATTTTCTGTTCTGACTTTGAAATGTTTTATCAACTTTCATGATGAATTAATTGATGATGGAGTAAATGCATTCAAATTGAGTGTAAAATAAAAGTTGAAGATAATGCATAGTCTTGTTATTTTATCATTTAATGCAGGAAAAGTTGTTGGTTATTAGTTTTGTGAATCGAATAAAAAAGAATCTAATCGAATGTGTAGAATCGATAATCGCAGTGAATCGAGGTAGTGGTGAATCGTTGCAGCCCTAGTCATAATTGTTCTTTTTTTATGGCTCGTTAAAGATCACATTCATCACAGAGATCAAGAAATACATGAATGTTGACATGAAAAAAATGCTATTTAGCCATTGGGATTTGAATATGTATGATGATGACAAAAATGATTTGATTAAACAGTTTCCTTCTTTATTATTTACAACATTGCAAATGGCAAATAATTCAGCAAAATAATAGTGGATAGTTTATTCTAATACAATCATAGCAAAATCTGTTAAGGATAACATACAAGTAACCGTACATTCGTGAAAAAGAATGTACGAGCCGCGAAGCGGCGAGGACATTGTTTTCACGAATGTACGGTTACGAGTATGTTATCTGACTTAAAATACAGCCTAGTTTAAAGTGTTTTTTGTATGACCTGCTTTGGTTTATGATAATAACATTCGTATTTCATTGCATAATTATAACACAAAAAACGTTTTTCAATAAAACAAAATCCTTTAACAAAATTTGAGATGGTCCCAACTGGTTCACCGGTCATTCTTAATGCACGTGCAACGTAACCATCTTGCCGGTACATTCTTAATGCACGTGCAACGTTACCATTTCGCCAGTACATTCTTAATGCACGTGCAATGTATCCATCTACAAGCTAGTACATTCTTAATGCACGTGCAACGTTACCAGCTTAATTCACGTGCAAGACGTTTGAAACCGCAATCAGCTTGGGATTTGGTATAAAAGGAAGGTGGTCTTAATTCAACTTAGACATTATGTATGGCAATTTTGTTGTTGAGTGGGAAGACATGGCCGAGTATCCACACTTCGAAGACATTTCTTCAGAGGATGATGTTGTGTTATCAAATTATGAAACCAATTCCCTTCCGGGGACCATCTCAAAATTATTATTGCTCAATTGTCCACATAGAAGCAGTAGATTCTTGTAGGATAATGTATGATTGAAACAATACAATGACGTCACTGCTGTATTTTAATAAATATTAAAATATATAATTTATTTTTTTTTGCTATTTGCTTTTTGCTATTTGGAGGGGGATTTAGCTCAACCCTGTCAGCTGCTTGTTAATGATTCAAATAAATTTGCCAAAATGGCTGAGCTTTCAAGCACCTGCCTCGCTACTGTGAAAGTGTAATTATCACCAGTGGCTGAATTTTCCAGCACTGTGAGACACAATTTTAACAATATATGGAGTGTTTACTCCGCAAATTTAAGACATAAATTATCGTTGTATACAAAACTTGTTGGCAGATCTGGTATTAACAAATGGATGATACTTATCTGCAAACTGAATGAAATATCTATTACCTGTAGAATTAGGAGATAAACCTATCGTGTTTTTACTTTTTAAAAATTCAAATGTAGATTTGAAACCAGTTGATTTTATTCGGAGCCGAATGCATAGCGCGAGGCTTAGATTTTAAAATGAACAGGTTTCGAATTTACCTTTTGAATCAAAAATTAAAAAACACAATTGGTTTATCTCCATTCTACCATGATGAGTTAATAAACTTTATAATTTCATTTCTTTGATATCGCGAAAGTTCAGACGTGACGCGGTCATAGGCATTTCCATTTAAAATAAGGTATAGTAGGTAACACCTTAACTAATATTGAAGTGAAAAGATAGAGAAATAAAAAAATTTCAAGTTAACACGTCAGAGCATTGAGTTTTTCTTGACACTCAGTGATGCAGATGTATTCAAACGTGGTTATTCGGCTATCTACGTAGATTCGACAATGATATAAACCAATCAAAAACAAGGAATTTTAAATGTCATGGTAAAATGGTTTCTTTAGCTGTAGTAAACTTGATTTCTAATTTTTAGGCTGAAACTCCATAGATACTGATAGCACATGGGCGAAATCAATACAAAATTGAATAGTTCCTCTTGACATTGATATAATAACTATAAAAAATATGCCTGGAACGAAGTTTACAATTATCTAAAAATTGTCTATATTTAATACTTTATAAAATCATTTAAAACCATACTGTCCCAATTTTGACCTGATTTCAATTTAAAGTAAATGCAAATCATAATTAAAACCAAGAAACATTTTTCTCGCCTGCAATGAAATTAGGGAATTATCCGGAATTTCTTCCGTTAACGGTAAGGACTTCCCCGCGCTATTTTTAGATATTTGACACCGTGTCCATATAAGGAAAGCACAAACCGACCTTGACCTTAGAAAAAGTGAATACGGAACCAAGTCTGTAACTTCTGACAGATCACACGACCTCGCGTTTTTTTCTCAATCAAATAAAACAACACGCCGAAACAAAGGTAAGTTAAACATATGCATGTAGAGAGATGTTGTTATAGAGATGGGATAGAGAATTAATGCATACTAACAAATCTGGACCCCGTTTCACAAAAAATCGTAACCTAGTTTACGAGTGTTTTTCACACGTAACGTAGATCTACAATTTGGATGCGTTTCACAAAAAAGTGCAGGTGTAAACTAGTAGCGATATCAGTCGTAAATCTAGGGTGCTCCTTTCCACTCGTAAGTCCTTACGTGTGAAATGTATTGCTAATATTAGGGATTTTCACACACCTGCAACAGGAAGATTTTGTTTTGTTTGGGAGAAAAACTTACGTCCGAGTGACCGGTGAGATGTCAGTTTGTTGCCTGTGACTATTAAAGGACTTTTGCACAAAACTCACATTTTATGTTGTCGAAAATCATATTTGAGATAAAAGAAAGATACAACAAACCAGTAAATAAACTTATTTTTTCGTATCTACACTTAAATTGTCCTTGAATTTGTAGTTAGTAATGAAATAAAAGAGTTGCTTCCCTTGAATTCTAGTGCCGTGCGAAATTGAGACCTTTGAAAATTCATACCCAACGCAGACTAGAGCGAATCGATATTCTTTTTTCAACTAGACCTATACGAAAACATACAATAGTTGTTATCCAAATAAAATAAAATAAATAATAAAATGTTTATGTTAAATAATACCGACAAATTACTGTTCATGAATTATGATAGTGAGATATAATCAAAATAAAAAAAAGTGTGGCTATTCCTTCAAGTGCATCTAACTTATGTAAATTAAATTTATAGATTTAATTATTTATTTTATATTTATGTTATTTTTTTAACCTCTCTCTACTTGTTCACGTTCTGTCTTCAAATATTTAAATAAATTTTGAACATTATTATAGGAGAGTTTTTTTAGTTGATACATGTGTAACCTATTCTTTTCCATGTGAATACTATATGAAAACCCAATTCAAATCAATTGTAAATCAAATTTTAAATATTATCTACAAAAAAACCCCAAAATAATCACAGGGATAAAGACTATGACATCATTGTTGCATGGAATTGAATACATCTGCAACAAAAAATTATCAGTGCTTATTACAGTGACTGAAGCAGGTTGAAAATTCTTTACAACATTGTTTTCATGTTTCTCTTGATCCAAAAATGCTCTTTTGTTCTGGGAATTGTTTATGACTTAACAGATTTCTGCCTATATGGCATTACAAATATGGGTTAACAATAAACATATATATATATATATATAATATCACATAAAAAATAACATGGATGGTTAATTGATTAAATCTATTTTATTTCAAATTCAAATCAGTAAATTTTCTCACTTTATCGATACATATATTCAGCTTTGAAAATATTGTCAATTGACATGAAACTTAAATGTCACATCTCTAGCTTTGGGGGTGCAGTAGTAGGCGACGTGAGGTGATATGGGTTTTTTTTAAGCCGGTTGCAAGAAAACTTCACTTATATATAAAACAACTTCTAGTATCATTGTGGCTATGCATTGCAGTGAAACTTGCGAGCAACCGCTTGAACAAGTGAACCATGAGTGAAACTGCGCTGAGAACCAGTGTAGCATTGCACCCAGACCTGTACTTCAGACAAAGTTTCTGAGTCTGTGGCAGTATTGACACCACAGACCGCTTGTTCTGAAGCCCAACACGCTAACTGCTGCGCTATCCAGCCCCCCAGTTGAGAAGAAAAAAATAAGTTCACTGATAATGGATAATGGGCTATGCCATTAACCCATCTGGCTTCATAGGCCTGACAGTGAATATATTTATTTACTGCTGTAAACATTATTTTACTGATTTAAAAAATAATATACACTTTAATGACATAAGCAGGTTAAGATGACAATGACATGACCATAACAGAGTTGATAAGCTTCGAACCTTGGTCTCCCATAGATTTTCAAATAAACTCTAGGTAAAGTTACTCATCACATTACTATTTAAATGTCACTTGATCAAATTACACATAAAGAAGTTCATTTTGGTCTCCATGATAGTCCCAAAAGCACATGATGGGTCTGCTATAGGATGAAAGAAAATAACAATCTATCTCCTTCTTCAATACATTTATTGATGAAAACTTGTTGCAGAACAGTGGTGATCTGCTACTAAGAGCTTTCTTCAAACTTTCTGAAACAAAAACAAGAAAAGTTAGACACTGACTACCATAAGCATGCTGATTTCAGAATCAGGGCAGAATATGAACAAACTCAATGTAATTTTAATATAAAATCTACCTTTGTCTCAACTTACAAATTGAAGTTAATACCTCATCTTAAACTATTAAAAAACAAGTTTTGATATAAATTCAACACTGAAAAAACACATTTTTTTTCGAAGACTGATTCTACCTAATAAGAAAACTGGCACCCTTGATTTGTATCTTTGATTACAAGCCTATAATATTCAATATATTCAGAATAGAGACTTGAGATTTCATTAAAAGGTGACTTTATCAAAGGTCAATGTTCAAATATATTTAGTCAGTATTAATCATTACAATTTGGGGAGAAATACAGAACTGTCATGGGTGATATGGTACACAAACAAGAAATTATAAGAAATCACACTATTGCTAAAAAAAATATTTTTACCTTTAAAAAGGCCTAGTTGTGAAAAACTTAGTTATTTGAACATCGGTTTTAAATATATAAAAAATGATAAATAAAAAACACCCGCTAAATTCAATTTTATTTTGATTTTCATGAGTTTTATAGTCTTGAGCCTTCATGAGTCATGTTCGGTACTGACAAGATAAAAAGAAACATGCAATGAATAGCCAATGATATTTGTCAAGAATATATGTGTAACTTATATGTTTAGATTACCAAAATCACCTTCAATTTCAGTTTATAATGATACAAATATAAACCACGCAAGAGAATGTAGGTTAATAAAACATGGTTAACTGAATTAAATTTAATTTAATTAATTATTTACCTTGATGATACTATGATTGCCACTTTTCAGGAGGGATAAATGTAAATTAAAACTGCTACACATGATGAACATCTGGAAAATAAATTTAAAAAATTTTAAATTATCAAAACAAAATTACTTTGCTTGACAAATGATTAGAAAGTAGTTACAAATATGACAGAAGACACTTCAATTCTAATTACAACACTTATTTTTGGACTTTTCAATTGGGGGTAAATTTCCCTCAAGACTGTCAATGAACATGATTGAATGCAGTATCAACTTTGACAAATTTTCAAATGCCATTGTCAAGACATGATCCTAATATAAATGAGATGTCATCTCAAAAGTAACTATGCCTGAAAGTACAGTAAATGTTTTGCAATTTCATTAATTGCCAATACAGTCAAAACATTTGAGCATACTCAATGTTCATAAACATAATATGCCTTTAAATTCAATAGTTTACAAAGGCTATTTGAGATTATTTCAATTTCAGTCTTTATTCTTGCAATATGTATTGCACAGTCCAATAATTTACTACACATTTGTACTTGCCAATTGCAAAACTCACCCAAGCTTTGCTTCAGGCCATCCAAAAAGAAGGCCACAGACTCTGAATCCTGGTAGTGTATATGGACATCTGTGGCACTTTCTCTAATTCCGTCACACATCTATTTGCAGAGATTTAATGATTATTATTAATTTGAAATTCTGCTGACTCAAGAGCATACAAAATTAAATCACAATAAATAAATCTACAAGATAAAGACAAGAATGTTTTACATTTATGATTATTCATATTATATTATTTTTATAAAGGCTCACCTCATTAATTTTTATATAATCGAGATAAAGTAAAATCAACACATAACACTGAGAATTATATACACAAAAGCATCATACATTTCGATGAATAATTACAACAAATAGTAATTTATACTTATTTACTAAACAGATTTCTCTTGAAAAATATGTTGCATAAAAATATTCTTACTTTTCTACTAATTTGATACAAATTTAATGAATACTAGATAAATAATTTTATTAGTTTTAATTGAGAAAACTAATGTTAATATTCGGACCTCATTATGTAATGTACACGCACATCTGAAGCAGATAAAAATAATCATTCATCAAGTGTGTTATCATCCCTGAAGCAAGTAGCCCATCTGTCCACGTGGAAGGATTTAGACCTGTAAAAATCAATGATTAAATAATGATTTTGTTATGTAAGTTATGATTAATAAGTGAAATGAAGTGGAGCTTTTTTAACAATTAAGAGTGAAATAGACATGAGATTTGAACAACATCATATGATACTTTTCATAATAGAATCTAATCATAATTTGTCCAATATCTTTAGTTCCTAACACAATATATCCTTTATATAAATGTTGAAATAATTAATTTCATGTACATGAATATTGCATGTGCCTATATATTTGAATTTAAGCACTGTGGTGATGTAACACAACCAAGAAAAGGCAATAAAGTATTTATTAATATTATTATTATTGTATTGGATTATGGATACAGAAAACTATCGAGTTTTTACACGCATATGCCCATGCCGGCACTTGAGGAGAGAAGTACTTGTGAACTATCAGTGTGTAGTCTGTCATTATTATTTGAATAAATCAACTACTTTGAATGAATGATGACCATATGACGACATGGTAAGTTACTCAAACTGACTCGGTCATATTCTAGTGTCAATCGCTATGAAAATTTAAATTTTGCGACAATCACAGCAAGATTATCTTTGGAATTTACCAATTCTTACCAGGCATTTAGCAGTTGTTTCCTCGGCATCTCGTGACTAAAGCCCAGCCGTCCTCCTCGGGAAATTACATCGCTCAAAATTCGCCCGCAGACAAACTCAGCAAGTGCAGCCATGTTGTTTATTCTGTCACTGTGCGCAATGAAACGCGCGAACCAGTTACGTTGGTGATTCCCTTATGTCCGGACATGCGCACTGGGCTTTGACCTAGATTATGTCAACAGCGAATTTCCGCTGGCCACCAGCGGGATTTTTAAATCCGTTGAAATCGCTCTTTCTGTGTACAATCTGTCCGTAAAATTGCGCTAAATATATCGTGCAAAGTCCGCTATTTCGTTTGAAGACATATCATTTTTTGCCCATAGGCGTAATGTTAAAGGGGACATTATGGTTTTAATTACTGAGAAGTTACAACATTTAGGAAAATAATGTAAGGAGATTATGTTTCAAAATAAATTTCAATAGGATACGCCATCCTAAACAAAAAAGATTGGGCGGGTAAGCACAGAGGTTAACATGTTAATCATGTGGTTCGAATCCCGCCAGGGGCTTGGCAACTTGGTCTGCAGTAGAGAACTGTTCTACAAATAGTAAAGTTTGGTTGCAATGCTACACTGAATTTCAGGGCAGTACATCCATGGTCCGCTAGTTCCAGAAGATGCTTGCGGGCTTTCTCCCTGCAATAATACTAGCAGCCGCAATATAAGTGAAATACTCTTGAAAGCAGCCTTAAACCCTAAGTCTCCTCACCTCATCTCCTAAACAAAGGATAAAAATTATTGGGGCATGATGGTGATAAACTCCAATAACATTTCAACCCCAACAATCTTATCACTTAGCAAGTCACTCTGAGCAAACAGACATGCTCAGCCTGTGCAGTCCTCAGAGTGATGTCTCTGCTGAAAAATTCACTCTCACCTTGCTTCCGAACCATCTCCACAAATGCTGATTCCTTGTTGATAAAGATGTTGCGGAAGCACTTCCAGATGGCTAGTATATTTACTTTTGGGATGTGTTTCCGAAACCTTTCCATTGGCAAAGGTGGTCTGAAGTACACGCAGATACATTTGCACAATGCTAAAATCCTTGTTGTGGCTTTTGAAGCATATTTTCTAGGAATTTTTATTGTAGGGGCATGTGGTAATAGTAAAATTCTTGTTGTGACAAAGCTTCCAAAGCTTATGTTCAAGGGATTTCTTTTCAGGGGTAATTAAGAATACAGCTTCATAATCATTTTCAATATGTATCTAACTTTTGAACTAACTTAAAGTATCCCTTTAACATGCAATTACATGTACAAGTTTATTGTTCTGTTTCAGTGTGTACACTGGCTCTTGTGGCATGGAGCTGATGCCACGGTTTCAACACCGCGTGGATGGACACCAGGACACATTGCTGCTATTAGGGGGCAAGATGGATGCCTACAGGTAGCTCTCATAAGCTTGGTGTTGGGGGGAATTAGTGGGTGTACCCCTGTTTTATTACACACATGTTCTGAATATCTTTATGAGATAATTTTGGTTATTTGAAACAAGTGTTGTGTAACCAGTTGAAAGTTATTCAACGAATGTTGTGTAACCAAAACAGGTTATTCAACGATAGTGACGTCATAATGCCGAACTACTTTAACAATCAAGCGAGTACAAGTGATCTTTCCGTTGCCACCTCAATATTTCAGATTAACATCACACCTATATTCAAGCAGTTATCAGCAACAAAACACAACCAAACATCACATTAAATTTGTGAATAACAAAACATTGACGTAGGTTATTTTTTGAAAAAGTACTATTTGTGTTCAAAGTACATTGTGAAGTGTTTATTTCGTCGATGAAGCAGTCGCGGCAGAGTTATCTCCCGTTAGCGCTTTGTTTACATCCTGAACGTAGAATGCATAAACAACTACAGAACGCTGTCGAACCGCCACAATGACTTGAGTCATATTTTAAGTCAGCAATCTATACTTTCCATTCTCTCGCACTTATCGAATCATGTCAAAATGAGAGTAGTCTCCCTTCCAACTCTGTTGTCAACCTCGCTTCCCAGAGCTATCAGACAACCAGTAACAGGAGTACCGAGCTCTTGCATTCCATCTTCTCAGCCCCAATTTTAGTGGTACCCTAAGAAATGATAACTTCTTTGGACCAGAAAACAAGAAAATGAGACTTGATGATCAGTAATTTCTTGTATCTAGTTTGACAGACTCGGTGTTACTTTGTTCAAAGCGAGCTGCCGTTGTTCATCTATCGTTAGCAGTGACACGTCAAATTTTGCGATGACGCGTCAAGTGTTCAGTGACGGAGATCTTGTAATTGCGTTTTGATCTGTCAAGTTGTTTGCCAGTCACTGTTTATCAAATCTTCGTATATTAAACCATTTGAAAAGATATAAACTCATATGTCTGTCACGTGTGGCTCTTTGATTCTTTTACAACTATAACCTTGGCCCATGTTTCAGACAAAAGAGGCAGTGTATTATTGAGCACAATGTATTCATGCGCGCTAACGTTTTTCAGTGAACATTTTGAGGTCTTCCAAGCACACGTTTCCTATTTTCCTGTGTGTAATAAATAGATCACAAAACTCGTGGTTGTTGAATATTGAAAATTTTCCAACTCAATATTTATGAACCACAAGAGTAATTGCATTACGCTACGGCGAAGACCATGGAGAGTCAGAGACACTAGGGGTCAAACACAAAAGTCACACACGCAATATCTGGTCAGCATCGACTACTGCTGTGCATCTAGGCCTCATGGAAGCGAACAGGTTAGCAAGGCAGTGTTGTGGGATGTTGTTCCATATTTTGATAAGCTGTCTTTGGAGTTTCACAAGCTTTGACGGTGCATGGGGAAGCCATCCACTTGTTGTTGCTGCAGATATTGTTGAACAACACGAGCTGCGTGGGGTCGGGCGTTGTCCTGCTGTAGAATGACGCCAGGGCCGTGACGTTGCAGAAACGGGACAACAACAGGTGCAAGCACTTCATCACGATATCTGGCTGTGTTGAGGTTGCCATCAATAATGACCAGCTCAGTTCTGTTACGTGCAGTGATACCACCCCACACCATGAGAGACCCTCCCCCATACCGGTTTTGCTCCACGATACACGGATCTGCTTAACTTTCGTTTCGACGTCTGTACACTCTCTGGCAGCCATCTGATGATGAAAGATGGAAACGACATTCATCTGTGAATAAAACACGTGGCTAACAGTGTAAGGGATGCCTGACGTAACGTCAAATTTGGACGGATTGCAGGTCTTCGAGGACGTAATCCGTATTCTCTCAGTTGGTTGATTACTGTTTGCGGATGTATCTGTCTAAGATAAGGGATGTTCCTGGCTGTCGTCATTGCAGTTTGTTGCCAGTTCCGGAGATGGGCTACGAGGATATACCAGAGCGGGGTCGGTCTCGAACAGCACCATGTTGTGCATGTTGCTGGACTAGCCTGTCTACAGTGTTAGGGTGGCAGTTGAAATGCTGGGCAACCTCTCTGTGTGTCCTGCCAGCTCTAATCATACCCAGGGCAGAGAGATGATGACTATTGGTCAATCTTGGCATACTTGTGTGGAGTCGTTGTAACAGCAGCTCAAGCTTTAATGTGAACAATAGGATGGACTACCTTTATACCCAAGGATTCACACTGCTGCATGAATTTTCAGACTCTCAACGTGTCATTTACCATTAATGCAAGTTTCACAAGGAAAACCGGTTTTTGTGTTCAATATGACTCATTCAGGAACAGGTTTACATTTTGTACACTTACGAAATTATGTTTAAGGAGTTTAATCAATTTCAATAATGCACACTTTCTTTTTTGGTCTAGTATATGTAGAGGGCATGCATTGAACAGAATTATAGGCCGGGTTCCCCGTTATTATGGGACATCCCCATAGATAGGTTTGTCGAACCTACATTCTGGGACGAGATGTTATGTGTTGCAAAATAATAATGATAATTCCACTTATATTGCGCACCCATCACACTAGATTGTATGTCCAGTGCGCAGTCAATGTTAACACTGCTGGAACAGATGGGTTTTTAGTTTCCTTAAGAATGTTGTTCTGGATTGACAGACATTTAGAGTTTCTTGGAGAGAGTTCCATTTTGATGCTGCTGCGAAAGAGAATGTCCTATTTCCAAATGTGGTGGTCTTTACGTTAGGGACTTTGAAGAGGGACTTTGTGTCAGAATAGTAGAGCACGAAGAGGGTGGTATATGCTGAGAGTATCCGACAGGTAGGTGGGTGCGCCTCCGTGATAGCACTTGAAGGCAAGGCTGATGATCTTGTAGTCAATTTTAGCATTGACAGGAAGCCAGTGTAGTGGCTTCAGTGCTCCAGAGACGTGATCATATTTGCGGAGACGTAGTGTTATCCGAGCAGCAGTGTTTTGCACAGCTTGTAGACGCTGTATCTGGCTGTTTAGCAGATTCACAAGGAGACTGTGACAATAGTCTACACGAGATAGCACTAGTGATGACATGAGTTTGGTGATAGCTGCCTGGTTCAATACGAAGCAAGTGATGGTCTCCCTGTCTCAGGATCGTAATGCCAAGGTGCAGAGGGTCACTCTCAGTTTCCTAGAGGCCAATGCTCCCCCAGCACGGGCTTGACTCCAGTTGCTGGGGAATAGGGCTGCAAAGATAGATATTGTGTGGCAAGCTCGTCTGCAGATGAGGCCCATCCAGCAGGCTCTGGCAGGACATTGGTCGCACTCGGAAAGCTACGAAAAAGGTCTCAGAGCACCAGAGTGGTTGACACCCCACCTGTTATGGTGGACAGAGGCCGAGAACTTGTCCAGGCGTTTACCTTTGGACATTCCGGCCCCATCTCTCACAGTCCAGACGGACGCCTCCCTCACAGGTTTGGGGGGAGTGTTGGACAACTTACTACATAGGGTCTTTGGACCGAGCAGGAGTGCAAGCTGCACATCAATGTCCTGGAGTTGAGAGCGGTCAGACGGGTGTTTCAGTACTCTCTGCCTTGGGTCAGGGGTCAGCAGGTCCGTCTCGAAATGGACAACCAGACTGACATGACCTATATTCGGAAGCAGGGAGGCACTGTGCCTCCTTTTCTCCAGCAGGACACATGGCAGTTTCTGCTGTGGTGCGACCTGCACCGAGTGAGAGTGACCCCAGTGTATCTACCAGGGGTAGACAATGTGTGGGCAGATGCTCTGTCTCGGCGGTCGTCTCAGAGTTAGTTTCCAGTAGTTGGCATCCGAATCCCAGGATTCAGTGGGTGGCCTGTCCTCTATCAGGGATCGCCTCCAGATGAGCAGAATTTCAGCAGAAGTTACTGACACAATTCTGGCTTCGAGGAGGGATTCAACAAACCTTCAATATGAGGATTGATATGCCTGTTACAAGCGCTGGTGTGTGGGTAGAGGGGATCTTGATCCCTTTTCGATGTCTGTAGGTACCGTTTTAGACTTCTTACCATCACTAGAGGCTGGCTTGGCTCAACTGTCAGGGGCTATTAGACTGCCGGACTCGTATCGCCCCAAGGTGGATCACAGTTTTTATGTGACACCCCTTACTGAGCTTCCTGATCTCCGTCAGGCCACTTCAACTAGCTACTCGGTTAATACCAAGCCTCATGTCTTTGATGTCCGTAGATCACTTAAAGTGTATCTCAAGCGCACAATGGACATAAGGAAGGGTAAGCAAATTTGTTGTTGCTATGGGGGCGGGAAAACGGGGTTCCAGCCAGTAAACAGACCATTTCCAGATGGCTGGTTTCTGCCATTTTTTTGGGGCTTCTGTACATAAGGGCAAGACTCCCCGAGAGGGTCTGAAGGCCCATTTGATTAAGGCAGTGGCAAGGTCTAAGGCGTATGCTGCAGCCCAGCCCATTGAAGAAATATGCTCGGCGGCAATTTGCAACTGGCCGAGCACGTTCATTAAGCACTAACAATTTGACAAGCACTCTAGGGAGCATGCTCGGGTCGGTCAGTCAGTACTTTCTAGTGGGCACGGTCAACAACCTTAATTGAATGGGGTTTCTCTTGGTTCTTTGACACACTGTTTTAAATTGCACTGAAAGGACTTGGCCTTGGGTTGGCAGGTCTAGTTGCTTTCACCTTCTGCACCTGTATGTACAGCTCACATGTTTATGTAATTCAGAGGTTTTCAGCCGTTTGGGGATATTCTTTACATGAGAATGGGAGATTCTGTTTCCCTTTGTTCCAAATAAAAGGGGGGAGAGATTTCGGGCATCCACATTATGCCGTAATCGCTATTTTTCTAGCTTGGTATCCCACGGTACCCGCTCTCTCGCCTTCGACACGCCTGCTGGCTGTCAAGTTGACGGGGTGAGTGAAGTTTGCTTTGTTTTAGTCAGAATTCCACTCCCATATTTCTATCTATAGGAGTCTGTTTTTTGCGATAAGGTACCCAATGGAAGTTTTACCCTGAAAAAGAATCGCATCAACCTGAAGAGGTTGCTGATTCTTTGAAAGGAAAACTTCCATTGGGTAACCGCCTCCCTCCTCCGCCCTTATTCTGACTAATTACTTTGATTAGTTATGAAAGTGAAGGTTGGGTATTGATTACCCAGTCCTCGCGTGTGCTGTGTTAGGGGCGAGCACAGGCAGGCGGCCGATACAATCGGGTAGGTTTTAAGTTTGTTGTTTTTAGTTTCATTCGTAATATTTTCAATATTTCTACAACTTTTGTGTTAATTTCATCTGAACAATGAATTTCCAATAAGGTACCCAATGAACCCCCTCCCCTGTGGATCCACCACTGTACACTTTATATGTAGCTGTATGTCATTCATTATTTTTGACTGCAAATGTTTCTGTTTATACTAAAGTATTTGACCCAATAAGAGAAATTCTTACTTCAAAATTGAAAAATAGACATGAATTCCAAAAGATCTTTTGACAAAATTATTGTCAACCTAACTTTGATATGAATTCTTTGTAGGCCTTTTCAATAATGTGTCATAGCTTTGTTGTGGTAAATTTCTTTACTATTACTTCCCAAATTACTTAAACTGTTTTTGGACGAAGAAAAAGCCAAATCAAATGCA
Organism: Phorcus lineatus; assembly: GCA_921293015.1. Lineage (NCBI taxonomy): Eukaryota > Metazoa > Mollusca > Gastropoda > Trochida > Trochidae > Phorcus > Phorcus lineatus. The sequence continues at coordinate 16,487,329 of OV121095.1, read as the reverse complement.
AATACTGTCACAATAGTAACTCTTTATCTTCCTCCTCCTCGAGGTTGCAGAGATGGCTAAAAAAAATTTAAAAACGGTTGCATCTCGCGGCGCTGGAAAATTCAGCCACTGGTGCCAACAAGTACAGAAGCTTATTAGGGCCATGTAAAAAAATTAGTTGTGTCTCTAGTAATTGGAATTTTCAGCATACAAACTGGAAGTAACCAGTTATTATTCGGAATTTAACATTTAACGTCTGGAAATAATCAGTAAGTATCTGGAAATAACTACTTTTCATCTGGAAATAACCACTTATCATCTGAAAATGGCCACTTATCATCTGGAAATGACCAGTTACTATCTGAAAAATTCCACTTAGTATCTAGAAATTTCCATTTAGTAACTGGAAACTTCCTATTACTATCCGGAACTAACCATATAGTATTTGGAATATTCCACCTACACGCTTTAAATAGAGCCCATTGAGCAACATCTGGGAGTGCAGAGGTAGCACTTAAGCCTTTCAAGACGTCTACTCTCAAATCATATCTGACCAAGAATACATCAATTGTTCCCCCGCCCCTCTCCTCAGCAATCTGCACAACATAACCCCTTAATATCAAATACATCAATTCATCTAAAAACGTAATTAGTTGAGAACAAGTTCAGTGGATTTACAACTTCTTTATTGCAATAATGCAACGTGTCAGTGTAAATAAACCTATTTCATTCGTGTAACAATAACACATTTTGGGGGCAACAGAGACCATTCAAATGCAAAATAAAACCTATGCAAACTTGAAATTGTGATTGAGGGGCAGTGGATGATTGATGTATTGGTGGTCAAGTAGGATTTGTGAAGTCACAGACTTCTTGAGGAGCCTCAATGCTGCCTCGGCAGTCCAAGTTATCATTGATGTTGCTCAATTGGGCTTTATCTAAAGCATGTAATTGGAATATTCCAATAAATATGTGGTTAGTTCCGGATAGTAATCGGAAGTTTCCAGATACTAACTGGTAATTTCCATAAGCTAAGTGGAATTTTCTAGATACTAATTGGTATTTTCAATATGCTTAGTGGAAATTTTTAGATACTAAATGGTAATTTCCGAATATTAACTGATAATTACCAAACATCAACTGGTTAATTCCATTTGGTAACTGGAAATTTCCAGTTACTGGAGACACAATTTTTTTTTTTTACATGGCCCTTTTAAGCTTCCGTAAAATAAGCCATTAACAGTAGGAAGACAAATGATGGAAAATTCAGTCACGGGAGGGAAAAATCCCTATTTTTTTCAGCAACTTAACTTTCTGCCTGCTGGATTGTTAGCAGGTTTTTACAGAAAGCAGTATGTATACATGCTAGGAGGAATGTGAATTGGTAATAAATATTTAGAGGTAATTATTAGCGAAATAATTAATCCAAAATTGATATGTGGAACCAATCAGAAAGCAGTATTTTCATTTTAGTTTTCGTGTCATGTAAGAATTCCATTTGAAACCAAAGTAAGAATACATTTTTTGCAATCGACTGTTGAAGCATTTACGTGTATTTGAGCTAGAAAATTCGTGAAATACAATCTTAACATTAGCTTCATAACACATAGGGTAAAGTGTCACTTGATATCTGCGCCGATCATCAGACCCTTATTTTGTTTGTTATTTTGTGCAGTAATTTCGGAGGATTGAGCCCAAACAATATCTTTTATGATGTTTGAAATGTAATTCTTTCTAATTCTTTTGTATTTTCATGGATAAAATAACGCATCTTATTTATTTAAGACAAACAAATTGTTTGAGATTGTCCCCTTTACATACTGTGTCATGCGTGCCCATTTGCCGCAGTACAAACTCTACAAAAAGTATCAATCTATTGCAGTGTCATGTCATGTCCAACACAGTTCATGCATGGAAATTTAACACAATTATGATTTAATATCTAGATTATTCCGTAGCAAATGTTTTGTAGTTTAATTTATATTTGTTTAATTGTATATAAAAATTAAACCTATTTTCAGAATTGCTGACAGGGATTTTATTGTCCCCTGCCGCAACACGGAACGGGGGACTATCAATTCAGCAGTGTGTGTCCGTACATCCGGATTCTTGTTAACGCGATAACTCATGAAGCTTAGCACCTAGAGTGTTCATATTTGGTAACAGCTGTCAATGGAGTAAGACTCAGACGCCAGTCGACTTTGATGACCTTGACGTCATTTTCAAGGTCACCACGACACACATCACTTTGTAATACATTGTTAACACGATATCTCGTAAAGCTTAGCACCTAGAGTGTTCATATTCAGTGACAGCATTCAGTGGAGGAAGACTCAGATGCCAGTAGACATTGGTGACCTAGACCTCATTTTCAAGGTCACTGCAACACTTTTCCCACTTTGTAAGACATTGTAAACAAGATATCTCGTAAAACTTAGCACCTAGAGTTTTCGTATTTGACAACAGCCTACAACAACGGATGACTCAGAGACATTGAACATTAGGTCAAGGTCACCCTGACACTTTGACAATTTGTAATATATTATAAACGCAATATCTACTGAAGCTTAGCACCTAGAGTCTTAATTTTTTATGACCCCCTACAATGGAGGATGACGTTGATGTCAGCTACCTTTGATGACCTAGCTTGACCTTATTTTATAGGTCAACACGACACTTTTACCACATAATAAATTTTATATGTGATGTTGTATGAAATGACAAAAAATAAATAAAATTAATTATACCAAATATAACGACGGGGGACATGGTCATTTTAGTGGCAGACACTTGTTAGTGATTCAATCCTGTTACGAGATTGCTTGTTGACATTATGCAAATTAGTGTGGTCCAGGGCAGTGAATGAAACTCAGCTGTGAAGATAATGTTACGACATTATGATTTCTTTTGTATTTTTGGATAAAACTGCTTGTTTTAACGAGCCACTCCGTGATTTTCATAACATATTATTTACCTTTGATACAAACCTAAATGTCATATGTGGTGATGTAAAATCAAAACATCTTAAATTTTCATGGCCAAAAGACATATGTATGACAAATACTGGTTTTCCATGAAAATCTAAAAACAGCCTTATAAATGCACAGAGGTGTAGATATCACGTCCAATATACATGGATACTAGTTATATAACCTAACAAACACTATCAACTCTTAACTGCCCTCCTGGCTGTTTTAGATAAGTCTCCAAAATTACGCTCGACTATTTGACGCGTGCCACTGTCCGGTTTTTGATCATAATTGCGACGTTCTACCTTCCTATTTCCACTTTAAAAAAAAGCAATAAGCTTTAAAATGTGTCTTTTTGGTGACAGTCGATAATTCGCGATCAAATGACACCATTGATTAAAATCCAAAATCCAATGGCTCCTATCTTTAAAAAAAACAAAACCGGGGTTATAGATATGACCCCCGTCCGTCTGTGCTAGCTGTCCTTTTCTGGACTAGAAGGTGATAACATCAGACCTGGCTCGTCGAAAATTAGTATATGGAACAATCTTCATGTGAAGTGGTGCCTTTTGGGGATTTCAAATTCTTCTGACATTTTTTTTTGGCTTGGAAACACAACTTACAATTTTGTTTCCAAACAAGAACTCAGAAACTATAAGATATAGCATATTAAAAGGTGGTATATGCATGGAACAGTCATCATGTGACGTGCTGCCCTTTGGGATTTTTAACTTCTACCGACATTTATTTTTGTTGTTTCCATGGAAACTCAACTAATTATGAGAATTTTGTTTCTAGACCAGAACTCCAAAACTCTTAGGCTTAAAACTTGGTTTATTGAACAATCATCATGTGTAGTTGTGCCTTTTGGGCTCTTCCACTTCTTCCTACTTTTAGTTTTGGCTGCTTCCATGGAAGCATTACTAAGAATTTTGTTTCTAAACCAAATTACAAAGGAAAGGCAAGTAACAATACTGTTTCAAGGGGAGAACTTAAAACAAAAATGCTATTCACAATAAAACTAGGGATTTAACACAATCTTCTTCTGAGGACCAAATTACCGATGATATGATGTAAAGTTAGTTTTCAACTTCAATGAGTTATTATAAGTTAATAATAGAAAATTGTAAAATTTATTTCACACTTTTGCCACTTGGTTGGGGATATAGACGACTCTGTCTGCTAGTTTTTGTTGAAATAATTTTTTTCTGTTCGCCCAGCAAAATATATCACAAATAGTTGAATTAAAACTAGAATTAAAATACTGCATTCTGATTGGTTCCTCATAACAATTTTGCAGTTATAATAGTGGTTATAATTACCTCTGATTATCTTTGACCGATTTGCACTCCTCTGTTCACGTATCCAAACTGCACTCAGTGAACTTTCTGTTAACCCTTAAGATGCGGGTCCCGGGCCTGTCCGGGTTGAAATTTGCTTTGACCGCATGTCCTCTGGGCGAGATGCGACATCCAAACTCTATTTTTCTCACGCTAGCTCATTAACGCCGAGGTTCACAGTAGCGAAGGACGGGCAATTGTTGCACGGCAGTAGTGTCAGTTCAACGCTAGTACTTTCCGTCCGTGTGTCGCTAAGCTACCGAATTTTGTTTCGTTGGTGTTCTAAATAATGCGCGTACATGTTCCGAAAATTATGCAACGATTGATAACGTTTATCGTACCGAAAATAAGCTTTAAAATCACTCAATTTTCCCCCACTCCCCGCCGCACGTGCTAATGGCCTGTGGGCACTTTCTACCCTCTCGCACGAGCTTACCGCCCCGCGCGTGCTATCGTTTGCTTACAAGCCTGCACTCACACCAAACGTACAACCTTATATCGCACGCCCTATGCTCTGAACCCTTGGGCGGATTTCAATACCGGTTGGATCATTTGAAAGAGCAGAAAATTGTCTTCAATTCAATATAAAATACGTAACTACGCTACCTGAATTGAAGATACAGCATGTGCCGCAAAAAAGGTGATTTTTACATATTTTTAGTTTTACACCATTTTGTCACACCAATTTTTACATGATATGCTCAACGTATTTTGACAATTTTTATATCAAAAGACAGAGAGAAAGATTGTCTTTCTTTCCATGTAAAATGTGTACATGCGCGATAATAAATAAAGACACAGCAAGCGCCGCACAAAAAGCTAATTTCTCGATTCAAATCATGTAAACTGAACGGCGATTTTGACATGTGCCTTTCTTTCGCTCATATCTTCTCAACAGCTAGGCGTATTTTGAAATTGATTACATCGTGATAAAGAAGGAATAATTGTCTTCGATTTGATATAAAAAAATTATATACACCATATAGAATAAAGATACAGCAAGTTCCGCAAAATTGTGACTTTTGTTTATTCTTTACGTCTTTACCATTTTCTCGCACTTTATATCACATAAACTTCTCGGTAAATTTTGCAATTTCATATATCAAAATATAGAGAAAAGGATAATCTTTATTGCCATGTAAAATTGGTATGTACAAGAAAATCAGAAAGGACCCGGCGCGCATCGCACAAACAGGCAATTTCTCTATTCATATTTTGTTGACCGAGAAGCGATTTATTTTCAACTGCTTTTTACACTTCCTATCCATTTAACGGCAGAGCGCATTATCGACATTTTTATATCACAATAAAGAGGAAAGGATCGTCTTGAATTCTATATAAAATTTGCAAATTACAATTAGACAATAAAGGAGCGGTTAGTGATGTCGCAATTATCAAAATCTGTTCTAAAATACCCGAGGGTACCATCTTTGCAAACTTTATATATTCCAAACCAAGTGGTACATATTTATTATTTTCATATCATCGTAAAGAAGAAAGAAATACCTTCATTTTCATGTGTAATTTGCCCATATTTGCATCAAAATAAAACGTGTGGAAACGATGCGACATATGTTGCGGTAAGGCGATTATCAAAGACTTTATTACTAGCTATACCCACGTTTCGTTGGTAATAACTTCTAATTACAGTGCAAAAGATTGTTATGATTTATTTCTTCGTAAAGAAGAATAAATTGCCTTCAATTCCATATATAATTTGCATGTATACAAAGCGAATAACATGATTTATAAAGTTGGAAATAAAGACAATTTATATTGTGTGTGAGTGTATGTTTCAACGGGGATACCCCGCCTGCACGCGCTGAGCGCGTGCGTTTGCCCGGGGCTATTAGCTTAGTAATATTACTGTGGGGGTCAGAGCGTTATCGGGATTTATCACTACCCTGTTTTCGTAATTTATATCTTTCGTTTAGGATGGCGTATCGTAATAAAATTTATCGTGAAATATAGAGCAAGAAATTAGCTTCAATTCCGTATATAATTTGCATGTGTGCACTCAGTGATTAAATGATTTTATAATGTTTGAAATGAAGACAATTTTTTAAATTTTGTAAAATTCGTTCTAAACATATTATAAAAATAATTTTTATATCGATGTGAAGAGGAACTATTCATCTTTAGTTTCGTTTTGATTTCGCGCATGCGCTCTTGGAATTTATTGAGTTACGGCGCCCGAATTGAAAACAAGTTTACTTCAGTTGTAGAAACCGTTCCAGGGGTGATAGAAATTTCATTCAAAGTGTCAAGTAAGTATCATCCATTTGTAACACGGGATTCGCCGACTAGCTTTGTATAAAACGACGATAATGTCCGTATTTCGCCATGTAAACACGCCATATGTTGTTTGAAACGGTCGCATCTGGCGGCGCTGGAAAATTCGGCCACAGGGGCTAATTGCGCTATAACGGTAGCGAGGCGAGTGCTGGAAAATTCAGCCACGGGGGCAAAACTGGTCAAAATAATATTCAGCAACTTAAGAGTTAACATTGACTTGCAGACAACAGCAACATAGATCAAAATTTTGAAAATGTTTTACAGAAGTTCTGGATACCTTTAATTTTAATGAAATATGAAAGATGATTCCATTCTGCTTTTTATTTGTGGGTTGTATGTAAGCGACATTATTCTTCAATTTTTAGAGCTCGAGATAGACTGCGTATTTGCGTATGAAACGCAATTTAAAGATGAAATACGCCTAATTTATAAATGCCTGCATTACAAAAATATCTTAAAAGTTTCATATAATCTCGAAACAAAATAACAATGCATATTTATCCGAAATTTGAAAAAGATTCTGCGTATTTGAGATTTAAACATTGAAAGTATACCATCTTATGTATTCTGATCAAACTTGTTTAAAACGTACAGATTCAGTTATGGTTGAAAACCATTTTGTCATCTGATTTTGGGGCTTAAAAAAGCAAAAATAAACTTATAATTGCCATGAATGAATAACTATATACTTTTTATGTAAATATTTTATTGGTGAAAATAATTTGCATGCAAGAATTTTGAATATTTTATTATTTATTTTGACTATGATATCTTTTTAATTTAACTTTCAAAACTACCAACTGATTGATCTATTATAAAGACAACATAGGCTTTTACACTGCATTTACTTGTGAAATACATTTTGCTTGTAAAAACAATACTCAAACTTAAAATATGGTGGGTATTAACAAATGTGAATATGCACTTTCACTTTGAAATGCCAACTGAATAGTTCAAATTCCAATATCATACCCAAACTGGCAAAAAGTTATCTGGAGCGCTGAATTTTGCAAAATGCTTCCATTTCCCCATGCCACTAATTCCCAATTGACCACGTTGTTGCGCAAGGCCAATGAGTTCCTCATTTTTTTTCTTATTAGTTTACTCTTGTGAAGATAAATCCATTCTTTTTTTTATTTTCGGGTTGTCTGTAGTGCATTTTTACCTCTGAATTAACGGTGCAAACACTCGCTTTGAAATTATATAATATAGGGCCAAATGCACTATAATACAACCCCTAAATAAAAAAGAGAATGGATTTATATACTAATTCATTCCATTGCAACTTGCAGTGATATACCGTCCTTGAATCACAGGAGACTGACAATAATCAATATCTTAATTTATATACAATACAGGTGATAGGCTGAACTGACTGATAGCCTATAGGACAGACAAGCGCCATATTGTCAAAACTGGCATGTATACTGATTTACATTTGCATATTCTCACTCCTCGTAACGTCTAGGTTAGCTGTCTTGTCGAGGGTTTTGTCAAAAGTTAGTAAATCAATGAGATTCTTTACCAATCTACAATTAATATATGTAACCTAATAAAGAATAAGTGGTAAGTAATTGCATATGGCATTGTGTAACTGTTGGAGATGAAATTTATGCCACGATTGGAGCCAGGTCTTAATTATTTTCAATTTCCGTTGCTAGAATCAAACACACCCCAAAGTCTTGTAAGTGGGTAGTTATTGTCTTTTATGCCTTTAAGAAAGATTTTCCTCCTTGAATAGGGCGAAAGCATCATCCCCAGGATGAAAAAGGAAAGTCTGTGTCATCATTTTTCAGCGGGTCTGATCGATGTTTCTGGTCTCATCCTTAATGTAATTCTGGAGTTTGTTTCTTCTGCATATATAAGGGCATTAGCCTTGTGGTCCATTCTTTCAACGACAATAGATAAAGAAACTTGTACCTAACATCTACAAGGGAAAGAACCGATGGAGAAGAAACCCTTATAGTTTTGGTATAGGCTGCCACTCCTCGGTAGTTTTCTAGGACAGATGTGCTTTCCATCCAGAGCATCAACAGGATGTGGCATTTTCAGTCTTGAAAGTCCAAACTTATTGCCGTCCAGTCGTCTGTAAGAGGTCATTGAATCACTTCATCCTGGTAGTGGTTGACCATAGCTGGACATTTTTAGGTTAAAAGCTGGCATTTGTATGTCTTGAAACCCTGAAGTTGTGAAACAACTGGTGTCTCCAGAGGCCAATGGACTATTATTTGCAAAGGTCAGTTTGTGACCGAGATGGTATGCTGCAGATGAAAGTCTCTTCCTTGACAGCCTCGAACAAAGAACTGTCAGACATAATATGAGGCGATTATAAACTCTTCAAAAAAAGAAACTTGACACTGACTTTCAAAGTTCAATATAAAGACAGATGCAAGTTAAACATTGAAATGAAAACTAAAATGCTGTTTGAAGATCTCTGTTCAGTAAATTTTATTCAGAATAAGCATGATCTTGAAATGCACAGGTGCACAAGTGTTTCAACATCACAGGGGTGCACAAATGTCACTATCAGGTATGGCCACCATTGGCATTGATTATTTCTTGGCACCGACCACCCATGGATGCAATCAAGTTGTCAATCACAGCCTGTGGAATGTTCTGCCATTCGTGCTGAAGTGCTGCAAGAAGTCCTGGAAGTGTTTGGGGTGGTGGATTACTACTGCGCACGCGTCGATCCAGTTCGTCCCAGAGATGCTCAATTGGTGACAAATCTGGTGACCTTGCTGGCCATGGCAATGTCTGGACATTGTTACGCTGTAAAAAGTCTTGACAACACGTGCAACATGTGGTCGAGCATTGTCCTGCTGAAAGAGACCACCATGGACGTTGACATGAGGAATAACGTAAGGCTGTAGGATCAAGTCCCTATACCTTACTCCTGTGACGTTACCCACAACATGCACAAGGAGTGTCCTCACACCGTGACGAATCCTGGCACACACCATGAGACTCCCACCTCCAAATGGGACAACCTCTTGAACACAGTTGGCAGCATAACGTTCTCCACGACGTTGGTATACACGTGCTCGTCCATCACTTCGTCGAAGCAGAAAACGGGACTCATCAGTGAAGAGAACGGTTCTCCACCTTGCACGTGCCCATCTCATCCTCTGTTGACACCACTGGAGACGTTCCGCCAGATGAGGTTGCGTTAAAACGGGACGTCGAACCGGTCGTCATGGAAAAAGTCCAGCCTTTCTCAGCCTGTTGCGTACCGTTTGGTCGGAAATTCAACGCAGGCCTGGTATCTGCGTTTTTGTTGACGTTGCTGTCCTGGTGTGTTCCCAAAGGTGGAGCAGTAGGATGTAGTGATCTTAGGCCCGAGTAGTCACCCTTGGTCTGCTTGACCTTGGCCTATCATCAATGCTGTTTCGGGTGTTGAAACGGGTCCACAATGAAGAGATGGTCTGTCTGGACACGCCAAAGTGTGTTGCAACATCTCGCTGCTTCGCTCCTGCTTGCAGTCTGCCAATAGCGTTGTTGCGTTGCGCTTTGTTCAGTCTTGGCATTCTTCAGGTCGCTGTACCGATGTTGTGTAGTCTGAATGAACAGAGGCTGATATGGCTTTTTATACCCCTAAAGCAGACGTGTCTGCATGTAAACTTTCATGATCTCATGCTGCACGTGCTTTGGCAGAAAATGCATTGCGACGAATCGTTCGTTTTCATCCCTTAACACAACGTAAACACAACGTAACCATTGTTTTTGGTAAATTTACACTTTTGAGCAAGCCTTTCTTTAAATTACAGGTATGTATCATGAAAAAAATTTACCCGTTTCGAAAAAATCAATTTCGCATGAATGTCAAGTTTCATTTTGTGAAGAGTTTATTTCTCTTTGCTTTAGCCACAACACTTTAAAAATGTCCTTGTTTTCTTCTTGAAATACATTTACATGGATGTTTATAACCTAAGCAGATTTATTATGGCAAGGAAATGCAGTTTGATTATTATCCTAATTGTGTTGATACTTGATGTCACATACTGGGTTCAGATCCAAACGGGTCATGGAGTTTTTGTTTCACAATACACAGTTTATTAACACTTGTTCCAAAGTTAATCAAGTATATTAATTCTCAATTCGTAGACTACCCCGTGTCCTGGTTAAGTATTTCATAGAGTAATCGGCCAATAAATATTTTCTGTCTCTAAAGAATATCTTTGGGTATCTTCGTAAATTTTTAACCAATCAAAATCTTTATCACCTCCCAAGATGAAAATGATGTCTGAAACTTACTTCCTCTTGAAGTGCGCATGCCCAGCATTGTTCTTTGTTCTGCCATTGTTACGTTCGGACTAAATCTTTTTTCCATTCTATGAAGCTTTTTCTCAGTCGACTGGTAATAATCTTGGCAGATTATTCATCGTTCATGTTACCACTGTATTCAGGATGCCTCCCACACGCCGTTCTTGTCGATAGAGCGCCGTGCCATGTCCCATCGTCGATGATTCTCTCTCGTCTGGCGAAGAGCACAATAACAACAATGGCGCTGTTGTCTACGATAGACCATATTCTCAATTCCCTAGGAATTGGTCTATTCCAAAGATAGCAAAGTACATTCATACAATCCTTGAAGTACGCGTGCCTGAGGGAATGACCAGACAGCAATTACAGATTACAAAATCTCAATCTGGCGATCTCCCGATCCAAATCGACTTCAGCCAGGGGACCGGAAGTACCGAGTTCAATCAGCAACAACGAACATTCCACAGACGCTGTTCCATCAACCTCCCAACTGTCCGCGATGGTGGTTAATCTCCAGTCATCGGTGGATTCGCTGAGACACTTGATAAGTGAGCATATCACAACACCGCCAAACCAATGAGGTAGTGCCGTCACGTGTTGTCAACGGATATGGCAAATGGCAGTGCCAATACACTCATGACAGCACAGTCAGGCAGTACACCACCTTTACCCAGAAGTATCGGCTTCGATCATGGAACCATGTCGAGACAGTATCATCCAGCTTGAAAAAGGCCATTTGGGAAGGTAAGAGGTTAACTTAGCGTTACTTCTATGCCCTGATGAGATATCGTCTGGTGCTAGACGAATTCAAATTGACAATATGGAGCTCTTTCTAAAATCTACAAGTGATCGCCACCTGCAGCAGCATCTCACCATTGACGTGTATATTTTGGCCTTCACAAGGTTCAAGGACATCATGCTCATGCGATGGCCACAAAGGAGTCAAGAACTAAGTCGATATCTCAGAAACATTGTCGAAATGCACTCCATGTATCAAGACCAAAGTTTTTACCACTATCACAAATGTTTCTCAGCCAAAGCGGCAGCCATTCAGAATGTCAAAGTTAACTGGGCCAAAATTGATGATTAACTTTACCGGGCCATTTTCACAGGACGTCAGGTTAATGCCTGCCAGCTCTGTCAGGATATTGGCCACACCAGTCAATTTTCCCTCAAGTGGCAAATGCATCCTCGCCAAGCCAAGCCTCTGTCACAACAGGAGGGCCAACGCAACCTCGCCACCTTGCAACAGACAGACATGGGAGACAAGTCCAGTTTCACAAAAGAGTTCCAATCTGCAACAACTTTAATTCAGACAAGTGCATTCACCTAAATTGCAAATTTGAGCATGTGTATAGAATTTGTCGGAAACCCCACTCTGCAAAGAATTGTCGCCTAGGCAACAGCGAGGACGAAACTCCTCAACAGAGTTCTATCCGTTCAAAACATTGACTCGGAGTAGTTCCATCTCTCATCAAAGTTGACCTCCTAGAGAAACAGTTGCAGCATTACCCCGATGAAACATTCACAAGTAATTTGATAAGCGGACTTCGCCATGGTTTCACCACAGGAATTGACAATCCACCAACAACATCTACGGTATGCCCCAATCTTCTGTCTGCCAGACAAAATACGCAAACAGTAGATGAATTATTGGAGAGTGAACTCTCAAAAGGTTACCTAATTTGACTTTTCTCCTTTTCTAGTACATCGCATTAGTCCAATTGGCATTGTTGAGGGGAAGTATTCAAAGAAGAAGAGGCTTATTGTAGACTTGTCCTCACCACACCATGACGAAAACAATCCAAGTTTAAATTCACTGATTGACAAATCGCTTTTCTCCCTTACATATGTGAGAATTGATGACGCCATCAGAATTATCAAAGCTCTTGGTAGCCAAGCCTATATGTATAAAGTAGACATAACAGATGCATTAAGTTGATCCCTACTCATCATACTGTGTGGCATTTACATGGAGTCAGCTGGAAAAAGCAAACTACTACACCAGATTGGTTTTCGGATCGCGGTCCAGTCCCAAAATCTTTGATAATCTTTCTGTGGCCTTATGCTGGATAGCGGAATACGTTTACTCCATACAACATATTCTACATTTGCTAGATGACTTTTTGACCATTGACTCCTCACTACAGAATGGCCACCAGATTATGACTAAGTTGTTGCATCTATTCAAGGAGCTTGGCATTTCTCTGACTGCTAAGAAAACAGTAGGCCCAACATCATGTCTTGAGTATCTAGGAATTATCCTAGACTCTGACGTGATGGAATCTCGCTTGCCACGTGAAAAAGTGCTCTGGATCATTGACTTCATCGGCCAAATTCAGCAAAAGAGAAAGGTGACAAAGCGTACTCTCCTAAGTGTACTGGGTCACCTCAACTTTGCTAATCAAGTCATCAAACCTGGCAGAGCCTTTGTGAGCTACCTACTGAAACTAGCACACTCTGTTCAACATCTGCATCACCACATTACCATGAACAAAGATTGCCAGTTAGACTTTGACATGTGGAAAGACTTTCTAACTACCTGGAATGGGAAGTTTTTCTTTTATGAAGATGAACTTACAGCCCCAGACATGCACCTGTATACAGATGCGGCAGGTTCCACTGGATTCGGAGCTTTCTTTGATGGTCTTTGGTTTGCACAACGCTGGACACCACAGTGGCGGACAGTGGCCGATAAGGACTATTCTATTGCAGCAATGGAATTGTACCCTATAGTGATGGCTGCTGCAGTGTGGGGACACTTGTGGTGTAGAAAGAGTATCCGATTCTTATGTGATAACTGTAGTACAGTGAGTATCTTGAATAAGTGCCGCTCCAGATCGCCTTTCATCATGCGGCTAATACGCAAATTAGTGTTGTTAGCTGCTCAGTACAATTTTACATTCTCAGCATCCGACTTACCTGGACGAGATAACTTTGTAGCTGATGCTTTGTCTCGCTTGCAGATCCAGCGTTTCCGACGACTCATCCCGGCTGCAGATACCAGTCCAACTCGTTGCCTTCTACTAACACAGGTGACTATGTCCCCGGTAGAACTCTCAACAAGCTGTGGGAGCAAGCCCTAGCTTCCTCCGGTCAAGTTATCTACAAGCTTGGGTTACAAGCGTTTCTGATGTTCATGACTATGCGTTGTGTAGTTTGGTGGCCAAATGCGTTACCTAACCTAAGTGAGCAAACTCTGTTACATTTCGTGGACCACTGTCACCATAGGCTCAGATTGAGTGCAACTACCATTAGATCCTATCTGTGCAGAGTGCGTTTTGAGTACCTGAAACATGGAGTAGCAAACCCATGGAGTTCTGGGCAATTACTACGTCTAGAAACCATAATGCGAGGCCTTAAACGAGCACCTACCGGCACTACCCTGACTCGTTTGACTGTCACTGTAAATATCCTTCAAAGCATGTGTGTGCGATTGTGTAGAGGCCTTTTTTCTACATATCTGGATACTTTGTTCAGAAGTGTGTTTTGTTTAGCCTTTTATGCCTTCTTTAGATGTGGAGAGTTTACGTGTGATTCCTACAATGCCAAAAGAAACTTGTCAATTAGTTCGATGTGGTTCTGTGATGATGGTACTAGCCTTAAGTTAAAACTAAAAACATCAAAAGATGATCACTTCCATCAGGGTGTAACTATTCACATGACTTCCATGACTGGTCCTACCTGCCCTGTAGCCGCAATGAAATCTTACTTGCGGTTAAGAAACACTAACAACAGTCCCTCAAGTGCTGCCCTATTTGTGACTGACTCTGGTGTTCTGCTCAATAGACTATATTTTATCAGAAGGATGCGTGAGACTCTATCAGCTATTGATGAGAACCCTAACAATTACAATGGACATTCATTTCGGATCGGGGCAGCTACCTCAGCAGCTATGGCTCGAATCCCTGACCATCTCATTAAGACTATGGGCGGATGGAAGTTGGATTGTTATGTCAGGTATATACATGTGAATGCAGCCTCTATTGCTCATGCGCAACGTAGATTGGCAGATCTCCCTTTTCAATTGTAATTGGTTCGTTTTGGGGTATTCTCATGATATTCACATATAATCACTTACTCATTCATATCATGTCATTGTGGCATTTATTTATCATCATGGATGATAATTCATCCCCTCCACTCACCTTTAGTAAGATGTATCTCTGCTTTATTTATCGTTAACAGTAGCCAAAACTGGACAAATTCTGAGGCTCAGAATTCATGCCAGTTGTGGTCCCAATGCTTGGCTGTGTATTACAGCTTCATTACCACCAATTTGACATCCATATCATTTTCTGTGCCAAATTGGACCCATGCTTGGGCTTGATCGATGTTAAATAAAACTAATAGTGTAAATGTATAAATCATATTTCTTAAGAATTATATGATAATGGGTTAAACTTTCAATAATCAGACCATTAGTGACACGTGTATGAGGATAAACTGAATAATCCGACCATAAGTAGATTTCTTTTTATCATGTTTAAGTTGAAATGAAGGCCTTTTTATCATATTTTAAACCTTTTTACTGGATGTCCTGAATGTCAGATTTGGATGAAATATTGCAGTGTTGCTCATTGATGAAGCTGTATAACAGTCATTATGAAACAGTTGACCAAAACTTCAATACAGGTTTCCAAAGTAAAACAACAATTTTAAGATAATTTTTCCAATAAGTGATTAACTCTTTCTAAAATGGCATCTTTTTGAAAACTGGTAGCAAAAAGATCTTTCAACAAAAGATTTCCAATTCACTTCTGTTGTTTTTTATATCTTTTTTTCGGCAGCCTCGGACATACTGGTAATACAAATACAGTATTATACTTAAGAAATACTGTAGTACCAATCTTTTAGTAGCTAAAACTTTTATCTGATACATTTACTATCTACCTTTCGTCCTTCACAGTGTGGCCTATTTGACCATCTCAAGAAAGCAGCCTGAGAAGCTGCCTAAAAACATAGATAGGTGTTCAGTTACAGAATATCTTACCATTTTAATTTGATTAGTAGTGTTTTTGGATGATATTGGGCTGATTATGGAACAAACCAATTAATATTCTGATTATCTATACATGAAATTTTGACTTGCAGGCTCTTGCAAACAATGGGGTGAGTTTGAGTGGAAAGGATGCCCGTGGGAGCACACCGCTGCATCTGGCTTCAGCCCATGGAAACTCCTTCAGTCTGCATACAATTCTACGCACCGGTGTGGTATGTCAATCCCTTCTTACCTGCCAATTTCATGGCCCTTTGTTCTAGCATGTTGAATTATTGTACAGTCATAGGGATCTTTGCTCTCCAAACTTACAACCTTGTGCGGGATATTCCTCATTCACAAAACATTTTCACAATCATTTTTATAGAGTTTTTGATCAAGTTTCAAAATGGACTCAAATCAATAACAATTACATTACTCAGAATAAATTGATTCATAAATGGAATAAATGAGAATACTTAAAGGATTTTTAAACCCTATTTTATGTTATTTAGTTTTGTTATTGTGCCAGATTTCTAAGGTAAATACAAATGCCAATGTTTTTATGTGAATATTGCGAACCCGCGCTGACACTTATGCGCCGCTCTGCCAATCCGGCTGGTTGTATGCAAAAGGATAGGAAGCTTTCGGCATCTTCTGTTATGTGAAGAACTGTAGTAGGCCGATGTCAAACAGTTCACAAACATGCTTTTGGTTGGTACAACTCGACACTTGAAACATGTTTCCCCCCCACCCCCCCATATTATACGTCGAAGACATTAAATCAATAACGGACAAACTAAACAGATCGTTGAGTTAGTTTTTTGAAAATTATTTTGGACACGAATCGAGAAATGTCTGTCAAATCGACGTTTAAAATATGTTGTGCCTGTAGTCAGTATATTTTGTCATTGGTTTTAGGTTTTTTATTTGAATTAAGTTATATTTTCAATAGATACAAAAAGATTGAAAATAATATTTAATATATAGTTATAAAATTCTAGGGGTTAAAATAATACTTAGTTCAATACTGTATGTAACCTGGAAGTAAGACAATCAGAAGAACTATAGGCACAAATATTTAAGTTTAAAAAATAAATACTTTACTATAACAATGAGAAACTGGAGGTTTATGTAAATAATAAACAGTATTGATCACATGAATTTTAAGAAATAATTAACAAATATAACTAAAATTCTTTTCAAAATATTGAAAGAAATTAATTCCCATTTTGTTTTTTCAAATAACATGATGTAGATCTATATAGCCTATGTCCCTTATGAGAATTTCCCAAATGATAATTGATTGTTGGAAGGTGAATGAAAATGACAAAATGAAATTATTAAATTACAATGATTTTGGTAATACTTAATATTAAAAAAACATGTATGCAACATATTTTAGAATTAAATTCAGGCACTCTTGCTCAAATTAACTTTGTTATTCTGAATTTCTGATACTCACCTGAATTTATTTTTGATATATTTTCCTAAAAAAAACAAACTTAACACTTATACATATTTACATTTCTAGCATATTGTAGGTGTAAATTAGTCAGAAAACATCATTTATAAAATAACTTATCATGCAAGAACTCTCTTGTTTTTAGATTAAATATCATTGATATAAAAACTCTATCTTAATTGAAATGTAAGAAGGGGAATAAGCACCGTTTCCTAATTTGATTGAAATACTGAGGAGGTATCTTTCACAATTCCCTTAAACCGTAAAATCCGGAGTTGCTGCTTTAGACCTAATACACATTTACACAATTACAATTGAATATGTTATAAATCAATAGTGCTTTTAGGTATAACTGTATTTTATGTCCATCTGTACAAAGATAAGAATTAATTTGTACTATAATTTAGTTACAACTCACTCACAATGACATGTACGCAGTGAAAGGTTATTCACATATTTATATGCATTCAATCATTTGAGATATCAACAGAGAGATAATCCATTTACTGTTGATGGTTACTGCGTATTGATAGGAACAAAATAGAAATAACAATCCTTTTCCCCTTACGATTTCATGTAGAAAAATGGATTCAGATGTATAACCGCTTTACTGGTAACGTCTGTGTTTTTAATTTACATTAGAGTATATAGTATGTTTTGTAAGTTTGCAGACACAGAGTATGTTTAATGATTTTTCATATTTCTAATTTAGCTTAAAGACCATGGGTCCTTAGTGAAGTTTGAATCGCCTCCCTGCATCTTTATCTCTAAAATGCCAAAATCACGACATTTTTACCTATTTTCAATGAAAATTCGGAAACAGCCATATGTATGTTTAAAAGTAAAAATTTGGGTCCCAATCACATGTTCATAACTGAAATGACTTATTAAACACTACAAACCTATATTAGTATTAGTAGTTGTGTCTGCTGTAAATAAGTTTCCAAAATAACGTTTTACTCATTGGCGCACGCCATTGTCCGGTTTTTGATAACACATTATGACTGAAATTTTTATATTGTCGCTATACTGAAGTGATAAGCATCTGGATGCTGATTTTCATAAACCACCACTACTTATCGATAAAATAACACAATTTATAAAGTTTGAAATATTTGACTCCAACAACATACCCTGTGCCCCTTTTACCAAAAATGATATCAACTAAGGCATAGCGTCAGTTCGTTTATGTAACTTGTGAGATTGTCCGACTGTGTAAGTTTCATCGAAAAACAAACATATAAACACGTCAAATGCTTAACGGGCTTACTATCTCTTTCACCCTTTCCTTAACATTGCTTCTTTTCCAAATATATCTGTACCTCAGATGTTATGACAATTGTAAAGTCGCCGCTGGAGGATAGATGTTGTTTTGATTTTGGGCCAGCGCTCAGTAGCGGCAGGTCACACTTTTCTCAGCTCCTACTTTTTGCCTTTGTTAACAAAGTCTAATAGTGTTAACATAGTCTTTCTCAAATTTGGACACCAAATTTTGGATTTTTCAATCATGAATGGATTCTTTACACTATGTTTGCAAATTTTGAGATGAAATTGAAAGAAATGTGGATTTCATTGCCATTTCTTTGTCAATTTCTTATTAACTTTTGTTGCTCAACAAGGACTGTTTCAATTAAGCCCGAAGCTGTACCTGTGTTGGGTGGACACCAGCCCCCAATAGGAACAATGGTCCTCAATCAGGGAGGGAGCTACAGCAGAGAACAGCTTCTGTCAATCAGAGACTCAATCAATTTAGACAGTTTCTCTCGTTGTCTTCATTGTCAGCTGATCAACACTCTTGCCAATCACAAGCGGAAGCGTTTTAAGAAACGAGGTCGCCGGGCCGGAAGGAAAGTTCAAAGGTTGCATACAATTTCAATATCATCTTTTTACACAAAAAATATCAATCTCCAAGTAAAATCTACCTCCACTTCTTTGAAAGAAACTGTAAAGGCATGTCTACTAAATGCAAGATCTGTGCGCAATAAGGCAAGTGAAATCAATGACTATTTAACTGAATATGACATTAACATTGCTGTTATAACAGAATCGTGGCTTAAATCTTGTGATAATGTGATTGTTAATAAATTGGTTCCAACTGGATATTCTTATAGCATGTCAGTCAGGTCAAAGAGACAAGGTGGTGGAATTATTGTCATCTACAAGTCTGCCTTTTCGTTTACCCCGACCAATGAATCAATTGGCGTGACATTCTCTAGCCTTGAGTATCTTGACTTGTGGTTTTCTTACCAAGGAACTCTTGTAAGGCTGGTCGCTGTTTATAGGCCACCAATATCACAGAAGAATAACTTCAGCCAAACATTGATACTAAATGAGCTCACTCAACTTTGTGACTTAGGTACTGGTACCACTAACCAACTTATCATACTGGGTGACTTCAAAATACATGTTGACGATTCCAAGAATTCACTCGCTCAACACTTCTCTGACATTCTCTTCACACCAAATCTTGTTCAACATGTGGATGAGACTACTCATCGACGTGGTCACATTCTAGACTTGGTCATAACGAAAACTGACGATTCCATTCTCTCCTCTGTCACTGTTGTAGATCATGGGATATCAGATCACTGTCGTGTGTTCTGTGCTTTAAATGTCAGGAAGCCTGGTCCAATACGAAAGAAAGTGACTTATAGAAAGACATGTGATGTTGACATACCTGCATTTAGGATGTATTTGCATTTGGATGTATGTACCGCACTACATGATTGTCCTTCCCTAAAGACTGGCTCCCCTAATGAGAGTGCTATGTTTTACAATGAGACCTTGTCGAAAGTCTTGGACAAACACGCTCCTTTGAAATCATGTAAGGTAGTTATCAGACCTAATGGTTCCTGGATGACAGCAGAAGTTTTTGAAGCCAAACACGATTGACAACATGCTGAAAAAGTATGGCGCTCTTCAAGACTTGTTGTCCATCGACAGATATACCAAAATTGCAGGAACAAAGTAAACTTTCTAATCAAAGAATGTAAACTGACCCATATCAGGCAACAGATAACTGATAGTAGGAATGACAGTAAAAGACTCTTCACTGTTGTTAAGTCCCTGACTGAATCCAAGTGTAGTGTGACATTCAGCAACTGAGCAGCCACATCTGAGAAGCGAGCAAATGATATTGCCTGCTTTTTCGTGGATAAAGTAGATAAGATTGTCGAAAACATTTCCTCAGTGTCCTCTGGTTGTGACCCCCTTGAATATGATGAAGCATTCAAAGGCCCCCTTTTGTTGAGTTTTGAACCAGTTACTGAACCATCTCTTTTCACACTGTTGCAGGCAGCACCCAATAAGACTTGTTCCAATGATCCTGTCCCTACTTGGTTGCTCAAGATGTGTCTCTCCTCTATTGCTAGACTAACGTATAGTCCCTGAAAAAAAGATTTCACTAAAAATGTATTGTTCAATATTTGGTATGAAATAATATAAAAAAAGGAGTCCTGTACAATACTTAATTTCAGGGACTAACCCAATGTGTAGGGCTAAAGAATGTTGGAATTTTCTTATCTTGTTGCTTGTCAAAGCCAGTCTCTGTTTACATGTCAGCTCTCCTCAGCTGGTCAATTTATGACTTCTGCTGGTCCCAACCAAAATATTCTGGAGGCTAATTCCAACTCACTGTTCAGATGTTCCGTTACGATGTTTTCGAAGAATTGATTCAGGGCTTTTATATCAGCTTCACCATCCCTGATTTTTCCCGCAGATAATTTCCCAATAGCGGATATAAGACTCATCAAGGATTTCAATGCATTCATTTATCTCATTTAGGTAAACTGCTTTTAATCCAAAAGAGGGGAGATACAACATAAAAGAGCCACTCCACTCGTACATGCCAAACTTAATCAATGGTGTCATTTGATCGCGAAGTATCGACTGTTACCAAAAAGACACATTTGAAAGCTTGTTGGTGTTTTACAGTGACAATATGAAGGTAGAACGTCGCAAGTATGATCGAAAACCGGACAGTTGCGTGCGTCAAATAGTCAAACGTAATTTTGGAGACTTATCTAAAACAGCCAGGAGGGCAGTTAGGAGTTGATAATGTTTGTTAATTTTGGTAACTAGTATCCATGCATATTGGACGTGATATCTACACCTCTGTGTATTTATTTTTTAGATTTTCATGGAAAACCAGTATTTGTCATATAAATGTCTTTTGGACATGAAAAGTTAAGATATGTTGATTGTATATCACCAGATATGACATTTAAGTTCGTACCAAAGGTAAATAATATGTTATGAAAATCACGGAGTGGCTCTTTAATAGTAGCTATATTTGTGTTATCTCTTGCCTTGAAAAGGATAGGAGATGTCAATGATTTTTCACTACCTGTAGATGAACACAAGAAAACCTCTTTTACACGCAAGTAGGATCTAATGACTTGATCCTGATGTGGACTAATAGTTTGAATGTTAACCTTTTTCAGGACTAGATTGAGAATATCCTCTATATCCATATTTGTTTTCCAACTTTGAGTGTTGTGGATAAAATGTATAATGCTACTCTGATCGGGTATGGTCTTCTACTTCTAGACTCACTCAAACTCCATCTTGTATATTTTGTACTTTAATGCCTGGAATGTTGAAATGTTGTATCCTCATAAAAAGCAAGTGTATATGTTACCTGACAAGAGGGTCCTAATTATCCAAGACTGTGTGTAATGTTTTAATGAAATAACCCCTATACTAATGATTGAAATAATACAATACAAGGTTTCAGGGACTATATGTCAGTCTATCTCACAGCTGGAAGTCATTAAGTACTGCAGGGGAGAGAGGGTCGGAGCCCAGTTGGGGCCAAGAAGTGGGGGAGGGTCAAGATTCTCATTAGTTTACGTCTCTGGAACAACAGTTGACAGGAGAGATCAAGAGATAAAAATCACCAAGAATCCTGTTGACTGGGACTGCAGATTGGGACAGACCCTATGGCTGAGGCAACTAGACTTGCCAACATTTTCTAGACTTAAGAAGGCTCCTTTAATATTTTGCCATAGGGTCTGGATGACAGACTACTCTATTGCATACATGGCATAATCCAACAGAGGCGATGGGGGTTTTTAGGGACTGAAATGGGGGGTTTTTCCTTCTCAATGGGGGCTTTCATTTTTTTGCAAAACATATGATTTATCGTATTTAAAAATAACAACTCATTGTTTAACAGATAATTTTTCAAGATAATATCTAATTATTTTTAGATATTTCAAACCTCATTGCAGGAATTTTTGTACTAGCTTATTAGGGGTGTCACGATTCGGTTCGGTACATCGAAAATCGAATCGGTAGAGGTACGATTCGATTTCGATTCTGTATAGATTCATTTCGATTCGATTATTCAAGTACCTACTTGAGTAAATCAAGTTATTTTATCTAAAGCACATGAGAAAATAGTGAACATTCGCTGTCGTATCGCGTTTCCTTCATAGATTGACATTGATTCATAAAAGTAAAGACATGCCCCTGCACTATATAACCAACGTCCGTGGATGGATTCGTATCCAAAACGATCTCATCCCTGTTGGATAATTTTTACACAAACACGTTCATAAAGTTCAAAAAGGAATTTGCTGATTGATTGTCTGTCAAATATGACACAATTAAATATTTATAATCTTTAATTATGCATGAAATATAAAATTATTCATTGTAAACCAACAATAAGAGAATCAATTTAATTCTTTATATCATTGCGTTTTCAAAATGTGTATATAACTCTTTTCATGTACGCGTAAGACTTATCCCATTTCATATAAGTTATCATTTTCATATTTTCTATTCATTTATTGGTTTGTCCTAAAATTAATAAATGCTATATGCTTTCACGAAAAATATGAAATACAATTTCAATATTACCGTCAAAATGACCGGATGCGAGTTGCGTTTTGGTGACGAAGTCACTGCAAGATTATTGTTAACTGCCATTTGATTGGACGTTGCACCTCTATCTTAGCCAATCACTATTGATGTTACTAACGAATGCTAGTGGTCTTTGATAAAAAAATGGCGGATCCAACATCGCTTTGCAAAACACATGGGTATAAATTTGCTACAGGGAGAATATATTTTGACATGTGTAAAACCTACTACGCAGATATAAAGTGTAAAACAGGTTATACATAGATTCTTTTCACTCTTAACACGATCTTGATCTCATTCCCAACGACAGCGTTCGTTATCTTGATGTTTGCGAAGTTAAACTGTTTTTCCCCTACACAATTCGACTTTGTTTTTAGTTCAAGTAAATCAAATCGAAAATAATCGAATCGAACACTTTGAATCGATAATCGAATCGAATCGAAGTCAAAGTGAATCGTGACACCCCTATAGCTTATTACAAATATAAACCATAAATTACTATGTTTTATTTGAAAAATAACTTTATGTTGTGACATATAAATCTATAAGAATCCAGATAGTTTTTTCTAACATAAATCATAATACAAGTCTTTTAAACAGGATCCCAATAAGTTTTTATTATCTTTATCAACTTAGATTGAATTATCACTTAAATCTGACATCAAAATAATTTACAGTTAATTGAATTGAGTAAGATCCAATTCTGTGATCGTCACATTGAAATTTAAAAATTACAGATCGTTTGTAATTATTTACGGATCGATGAGAGGACGTTGTTTACAAATGCACTTCTTGCAATAATAGAAGTGTTGATGAACGGCGGTTTATCGACAGTGCTTGAATGAATGACACGTAAATTTAACTGAAATTTCAAATAGTTTAATCGTACCTGCCTCATTAAAACATCGATAATATGTCTTGTTTACAAATATTCTTCCTAAAAACATGAATTAGATTGTGTTTTTAAAACTATGTACAAAAATACGACTCTGGACTGCCGAAGTAAATGTTACAAGTTGGTCGAAACACGTGGTCGTGATAATTTCATAGCAACATGTTATCGATACAACAACAAAATGTAAAATAAATCATAATCTGTTTAACAGTTATTCGTATAATATCAAAATAATGAAAAATACAATAAATACTTTTATTTATTCATATATAACTCGAAGAAAGACAATCGTAAAGAAAATCATGGACATGAAAGCATAATTCCAATGTTATTTGTCGTTAAGAAAAGGCATTGATTTTCCAAACGGTGTTTCCTTTATATAGCTCCTGTAAGATAATGTTCACGACTTCAACGTTCATTTTCGGTAATTTGTGCGATTATTAAATCTTTTGAAGTTTAAGAGGTATGTTGTCGATCTTTATTAGTCTATTATAATGATATTGTAAAATCTTATCATTAACTTAAACGTAATTCATCGAGCTTCAGCTATCCTATAGAAATAAAAACTACTCGATAATTAATTCTCGAATCACCGATGTACAATAACAACGTGCTCTTGCGATCGTATTCTGACAAATATTTGTTTTAATTTCGACTAAAAAAATATTGATAAGTTTGAAATTTTATCAAATCGAAGAATTAAAATAGGTAACACAGCCTTAGAAAAATCATTATTAGCACTTCTTGAAATCGGGTTTTTTCCATACCCGATCAGGTACGCGGGTTAGGCAGCCTAAAATCGGGTAAACCCGCCGAAATCGGGTAATATGCCATGTATGCTATTGTGCCAGCTGCTTGTAGTGTCATCAGCTCGTCCTTGGTAGCTGGAGTCTTCCCACAGTGTTTCAAGGAAGCTGTTGTGACCCCAATCCTTAAGAAACCATCCCTCGATCCTAGTAATTCAGTAACTTAAGACCTGTGTCTAATCTCAGTTTCCTCTCCAAAGTTATGGAGAAAGTTGTACTCACTCAGCTTCAGTTCCACAACCAGGATCACAGTCTTTCAGAACCATTCCAATCTGCCTACAAACGATCTCACAGCACAGAAACCGCTTTATACAGAGTCCAAAATGACATCTTATCATCCATGGACAGACAGGAAGTGGTCCTACTAGTTCTGCTGGATCTTTCTGCAGCATTCGATTCGATCAGTCACAGCATCCTACTATCGAGGCTGCATCATACCATTGGCATTTCTGGCTCTGTTCTCTATGGATCAGGTCATACCTTTCAAACAGGTCAATGCGGGTACTTGTTGATGGTGTTGCTTCAGCTGCAAAAAATCTTAAGCATGGGGTTCGACAAGGATCGGTGCTGGGACCAGTTCTATTCACCTGCTACATCCAGCCCCTGGGTCGCCTTATCAGGAATCACAGTCTTGATTTCCATGGCTATGCTGATGACCAGCAATTGTACATTGCAGTAAAGCCATCTTCTGTGGCTCCTGCCATAAATCAGATTGCAAACTGCATAGAGAATGTGAGTACCTGGATGGCTGCAAACTTTTTAAAACTTAATGGTGACAAAACTGAATTCATGGTAATTGGCGCTCAAAAGCAGCTTGACAAAATAACTGGTGTTAAACTTACAGTTGACAAAGTTTGTGTGACTCCATCCACAAATATCAGAAATCTTGGACTTACGATGAGCAGAAAAATGTCATGTAAACAACATGTTTTAAATACAGCAAAATCTACTAATTTCCACATATCCAACATAGGTAAAATTCGGAAGTACATTGACAATGGTTCATGCAAAACTCTTGTCCACTCTTATGTCACATCCAGGCTTGACTTTTGCAATTCTCTTATTTCCGGATGTGGCCTAATTTCACATTTGCAGCGCATTCAGAACAAGGCAGCACGCTTGGTTTCCCGAACACGACCAGATGTTCATATCACTCCAATTCTTCAGCAACTGCACTGGCTTCCCATCAAACATAGGATCACCTTCAAAATTCTTGTGTTGACCTTCTGTGCTCTCCGTGTCCCCTCGGCTCCTCTGTACTTGAAAGAACTACTCTCCATGTATCAACCCTGCCGATCTCTACGATCTTCTCAACAACTCCAATTGCGTGTCCAATCAACCTCAACCAAACTTGGCGATCGTGCCTTCTCAGTTGCTGCCCCTGTCATATGGAACTCCCTCCCATATGACTTAAAGAACTTTGAATCTCTTGACTGCTTCAAGAAAGACTTAAAAACGTACTGTAAAATCATTTATTTTCGCGGGGTGTTATTTTCGCGCAAACATAAAAAAGGACTGATTCGCGGGGTTTAATTTTCGCGCATATCGACTAAGCAATAGCAAAAATCTGGTGAGGAAAACTACATGCACTGTGCAGCAAAGATTACACTGAAACTAGTAGTAATTTACTTAATTTAAAAACAATATTTACTCAAAAAGTCAATGATCAAATATTTATTTATTTATTGTCATTAAACGTCTTCAAATTTTGAAGTGGTAACGATACCTGTCGCCAAGTTTTCCCGGAAGTAAACATTCGGAACGGTTAAGTTTGATCTTTAACTCCAAACAATAGTGTTTGAATGATGTGACTTCTCGAGATCTCGTTCAAAGAAATATAATACTGAACCGAAAATATACGCACCGAATCGAAGCTCAAGCGTACCGCAATCAAAACATCAGGACACGCATATGGCGATCAAGAGTGGATTCCGCCAGGCCGGATTATTGTGATGACTGTGTTTGCACAACAAACAACGTGCATATCGGCGTACGATGTACACATTTGTGAGAGCTCTAATTAGTGACTCGTCATTAATAAACGAACCAAACATTCCTGTAATTAGTAAAATGTGTCAACCAAATTATTTGTCTTTTATTGGTTTTCTTCACGTTCATAACCATAATATTTCGCGATGTTTTATTATTCGCGCATTATTGCTTTGCGCGAAAAGCGCGAAAATTAAACCCCCGCGAAATATTATGATTTTACAGTATCTGTTCTCCATCTGCTGAATTCCTACATATCAATGACTCTGTACATGGTATCTTATCCTTTTCTTTCCCTCTCCAGCACCGTTGAGCAGCTCTTGCTGGAAATGAGGCGCTATATATAAGTTAATTATTATTATTATTATTAAGTCTAAAATTCTCAACTTATCAAGTTCAGCGAGCGACGTTACATTGGATTATTGGTCCAGATAAAAAAATGTAGTCACAGATATTTCAAATACATATTTTGATAACAGTGAATATTCAAACTGATGAGATGCTTAGCCTCGTTTTTTTTCTCTAAATACGAAAGCTTTTTATAGGAATGATGACGAGTAACTGCAATAATTCTGTAACATGCAATTTACTCAGTGAACTGTATCTCCCGAATAGGCAAGTGTACGGAGAAGAGTAACTTGGAAAGAATATATCGGAATGTCAAAGGTATCAGATTGAATTAACAGTGTATTCTACAATACATAACCGCGCTATCGAGACATGGACGGGAATGCTCATCTTTTTCTGAAGACGACTGCGCCTAATCATGTTACGTAATTCAGTCTATGACAGGGAGACATGTTTATTACCATGGGACGGTAAAAGCTGCAGTTTTAAACACATTAATCATATTCAAAGTAATATAACTCGTTAGATATAAACATAAAAGTTATAACTCGTCTCGAAATAAACATATACAATTAAACATTTACTAATGTCATTATTTTTTATTCAATAAGAACTTATAATTAATGAACACACGGTGTATTTGATTTTCTACAAATTTAAACCATTCAAAGTTACTTGGAATGATTAATGAACAGTTGTTGAACTTCATAACCGTCATGTCTATATTCAACAACTGTAATACGGTATATACATAAAAATATGTCAAATGAATATTTTTGGGAATCTCTTATGATCGTGTAGTTGTATGACGTACATGACTGCATTCAGTATATATCTTGATTCAGCGTCAAGTGGTGTTACATATATGGGTGTGCGAGATAAATAAGAGGGTGTCAACGTGAGTGGCAGGGGAGGTAATATATTGTGCCTAAACAAAGTCATGAAAGACTACAGCTTGGTCACTGTGTTGTTGCACTGATAAAAATTGAAACAACGTGGGCGTTATGCAAATTTTCTCGTTTAATGAGAGAGTGTTTTAACTGTACCGACTGTGTGGAAGATGAGATGCTTGTCTTTATTTAAACATATGAGAAAGTATATACAATTTTATGATAGTGACACATATTTAATTGCGATCATAGCTTCAAAGATAGTGGTTATGCATGAATAACATTTCGTTTGTTTTGCAGTCATTATGAAATGTCAAATCGATCAGATTTCATTGTTTCTATAATTGATTTTCAAAAGGGGTGGGTCCAGACTTTAGCCGATCCAGCAAACTACACTTGTGTGATTTTGTGCCGATAGATCGAATCTGGGCGAACAGTAGAGACTGGGAAAAGCTTACTTCAATACCGAGCGGTATACGGGTTGTGAGAAGATGTTATTTTCTTAACTGGGCACCTAAAAGTTCTCCTCATTTTTGTGGAACCTAATGATAAAACTTTGAGTAAGGATATGAAAAATTGTTAATTTATATTAAGTGTCTCTTATTCATGAATAATTAACAGAATAAAACAAAAACCCTTTAAAAGGAATGTTTGATCGGGTAATTTTTTTATGGAAACGAAATTCATCGGAACATTCCAGTTTAGACATATTATGTTGTTAGTACTAGATTATAAAACAACCCAATTGAGGGCAGACCGGATGACGATAGGACAGTCACTTTAATGCGAGACTGCGTCGATGATAGGAATAAGAGTCATCGTTATCGTCCCGTTACCGGTCAGGAGCGCGTGTTTGTAAACTTTACGGCTCTCAGCAGTGTAGATACAAGAAGATGTGAATCTTTCTGTTCCGAGACAGCTGTGCTGTATTGCTGTATGCCTCGCTGGCTGGTTGATTAATTACATTAAATCATTGTTGATTTAAGCTTAACCGGTACGTTTATACATGGTATAATATCTCATAAACTAGTTGAAATATGATATCATATCTATAACAAAATGTAAATTAAGCTGTTTTGATTATGTTCAAGATGAATCCAAATATATATTTTATTTTCACTATCTTTTAAATGTCAAAAGCATGTGTACATCTTCTCTGAATTGAGAAAAAAACCCAACAAAATAACGATAAGTCAATCCAGCATGAGGACGAGATAATTTTTATTGTACTTTTACTGAAGTGAATCATGAATAATGGCTCAGAATGTTGGTGCCCATTTCTCTGTAAGAGTGGTAAATACGTGAACCGTCACTGCCAGGTTTTCAAGTCATTCTGATTCTTATCCATTGATGATCAGAAACCCAAATCGGAACACATGGTGAAAGAGGTGAATCCCCTGTTGTTGGTTATGAAATAATGAAAATATCATCATGAGATTGCACTTTGAAATTTCACTATTGAATAGTCAACTCAAATATGATTGTATACACAGTGTTGTAGGTTACACTGAACTGAACCTTTCATAACAGTTGTCTTTAAAACACATTAAAGATAACTTTGTATATATGTATGCTTTAATGTTAACATATCATAAACCTTATTAATTTAGCGTAATAGCTATTATCATTTACGTCACTATTGTGATTTTGCCACTTGCAATACATTGTCTTGAGAGATGTTTTGATATGTTAACAAGCTTGTTCTACATTCCAATGCTGTTTTCATACGTAATAAAATGTTTATGCATCAAGTGATAATGTAATATAGCGGAACAATTGTACCTGCCTTATATGAAAAAACGATGTTTGTAGGCACACTTGCATTTCATGCTTCTTTTACAAAACCTCGCATTTATAAGTTGGTTAGCGTAGACAATTTCCTATTAGTATTGAATGATGAAAACATCATTATTTTAAATCAGTTTTCTTGAAGCTTTAGGACTTTTAAAGGATTGCATAGAATTAATCACAACTATGATTCTCTATCAAAATATAATTCATTGCGTATTCGACTTGGGTGTAGTGATCTTAATGAACATAGCTTTACTAGATTTATATCTAATAGTCCTGTATGTGACTGTGGCTATCCCTTTGAAGACGCCTTACATTTCTTCATCACCCGTCTAAATTTAAATGACATAAGACTAAAGGCATATTTCTTTCAAAAAGGGTTTAATCTGTCGTCAATTCTATTTGGTCACCCAGGTTCATCACAAGAGGCTTACCTAGAACTATTGAAATCTGTTCTTAATTTTATCACTTTTGCAAAAACATTTTCGGAATTCAACTAACGTTTTCCTATGTGCCTTGTCTTGCTGAAACATTTAAACAACATGTAGTTATCAGTGGTATGAAATAAGTTTGTAAACATTTATTGTTTTATTGAAAAGTGTCCAACATAATCATGCATCTATAGTGTTCTGTTTACTGTATGTGTATTCATTTGTCCATATGTACGTCACTTTTAATGTAATTGTATATTTGTTAAGGACTAAGGAGTGTCATTTATAAACTCTTCAAAAAAAAAACTTGACAGTGACTTTCAAAGTTAAATATAAAGACCACATATGCAAGTTAAACATTGAAATGAAAACTAAAATGCTGTTTGAAGATCTCTGTTCAGTAAATTTTATTCAGAATAAGCATGATCTTGAAATGCACAGGTGCACAAGTGTTTCAACATCACAGGGGTGCACAAATGTCAGTATCGGGTATAGCCACCATTGGCATTGATTATTGCTTGGCACCTACGACCCATGGATGCAATCAAGTTGTCAATCACAGCCTGTGGAATGTTCTGCCATTCGTGCTGAAGTGCTGCAAGAAGTCCTGGAAGTGTTGGGGTGGTGGATTCCTACTGCCCACGCGTCGATCCAGTTCGTCCCAGAGATGCTCAATTGGTGACAAATCTGGTGACCTGGCTGGCCATGGCAATGTCTGGACATTGTTACGCTGTAAAAAGTCTTGACAAACACGTGCAACATGTGGTCGAACATTGTCCTGCTGAAAGAGACCACCATGGACGTTGACGTGAGGAATAACGTAAGGCTGTTGTACAAGTCCCTATACCTTACTCCTGTGAGGTTAACCACAACATCCACTAGGGGTGTCCTAACAGCGTGACGCATCCCGGCCAACACCATGACACTCCCACCTCCAAATGGGACAACCTCCTGAACACAGTTGGCAGCATAACGTTCTCCAAGAAGTCGGTATACACGTGCTCGTCCATCACTTTGTCGAAGCAGAAAACGGGACTCATCAGTGAAGAGAACGGTTCTCCACCTTGCACGTGCCCATCTCATCCTCTGTTGACACCACTGGAGACGTTCCGCCAGATGACGTTGCGTTAAAACGGGACGTCGAACCGGTCGTCGTGGAAAAAGTCTAGCCTCTTTCAGCCTGTTGCGTACCGTTTGGTCGGAAATTCGATGCAGGCCTGGTATCTGCGTTGTTGTTGACGTTGCTGTCCTGGTGCGTTCCCGAAGGTGGAGCAGTCGGATGTACCGATCTTGGGCCCGAGTAGTCACCCTTGGTCTGCTTGACCTTGGCCTATCATCAACGCTGTTTCGGGTGTTGAAACGGGTCCACAATGAAGAGATGGTCTGTCTGGACACGCCAAAGTGTGTTGCAACATCTCGCTGCGTCGCTCCTGCTTGCAGTCTGCCAATAGCTTTGTTGCGTTGCGCTCTGTTCAGTCTTGGCATTCTTCAGGTCGCTTTACCGATGTAGTGTAGTCTGAATGAACAGAGGCTGATATGGCTTTTTATACCCCTAAAGCAGACGTGTCTGCATGTAAACCTTCATGATCCTATGCTGCACGTGCTTTGGCAGAAAATGCATTTGGACGAATCGCTCGTTTTCGTCCCTGAACATAATGTAAACTGTTTGGGCCATTGTTTTTGGTAAATTTACACTTTTGAGCAAGCCTTTCTTTATATTACAGGTATGTATCATGAAAAAAATTTACCCGTTTCAAAAAAATCAATTTCGCATGAATGTCAAGTTTCTATTTTTGAAGAGTTTATAACAAAATGAATATGTTTAAGCCATGATATGAATTATGTAGTGACATGTAGATCCATTCTTCATAAGCTCGCATACATTATTTATTAAAAAGCATTATCAATGTATAAGTTATGCCAACTATAATTACTTCTTTTAATAATGTTTTATTGCAAAGTTATATATTACATGCGTCGGAGCATCTTGAAGACGAAAGATCTAATAAGCGCCGATCATTGAGGTGTTAACAAATGATGGACGCTATATTTAGAATGCCCCTTGTGCAGTGGAAAGACCTAAGTTCAATACTAATTATATCTCTTTCTGTTGGTGCAATCTTGTTCAAAATTTCACAATAGGGAAAAGAAACGAGGATTTTAAATCAGGTTATAATAATTTGAATATTTTGAAAAGAGTAAAAACTCGAAATTTCTAGAAATTTCTAGATACGTTCTTGAACGTTTCTAGATACGTTCAAGAAAGTTTCTAGTGCGTATCTACTGCGGTTCTAGTGTGTTTCTAGTGTGTTTCTAGATACGGGGTATGTTTATTTATTGCTGTACTGTATGTTTGCTTCAGGATGTGAATGGAGTGGACCGGAGTGGATGGACGCCGATCCACAGTGCAGCATACCATGGACGGCTCGGTTGTGTGCAGCTGTTGGTGAAATGGGGTGGACGCCTAGATGAGGTTGATAATAACGGCAACACTCCAGGTAGGGAAAAACAACATGCTGTAACAATCTTCAATGGATTTCGTACTTTATATTTTACTTAAAAGATTTTAGTTTTAATTCATATACCAGAATGTATTACACAATGTTTACTTGTTCTTTATTTATTTAGGTAGCACTGATGTATTTTTTGTTTTTTAAACAGCTAATTAATGACATATTTCAAGAACATGACCCCACATTTTACAGGTTTTTTGTCAAGTTGAAACTTAATTTTTAGAATTGTAGTGATCAGAAGGTTCAAGCATGAGTAAATGCTGTGGATCATCTCAGTATTGAATACCTATTTCATCAAGAATATGAAAATTGAATGAAAAATGTAAAGCTCACCACTCTGTTGAAACTGTGGACATAATAATTACTTGTTTAGTCATAGAAGAAATAAATTGATGTGAATATTTTTCAATTCCCCTACATTGAAATTATTATAAATGTCATTAAGTCAGACAGTTGATAATTACCGTATATTATGGTGTATAAGTCGAGTTTTTTATACCAGAAATTGAGGGGTCAAGGAGGGGGGTCGACTAATATATGAGGTCTATGTTTGAGAATATATTTATTACAACAATCTCTTATTAATCAAATGCTTACTGTATTACAAAACGTATTACTGACGTATTACAACTCACTTTGAAAATTACCGATACATCAACTTACCGTAACTAAATCTCTCAACGTGCCGCATGTTTCATGTCGACCTGCCTCCAACACGCGCTATTAGGGGGGTCGACTTATAAACAAGGTACCGTATATGACCGGGTATAAGCCGAGAATTTGATACCAGAAATTGGGGGGTCGGCCTATACCCTAAGTCTATGTTTCAGACCAAAATTTCCTGAGGCCAGGTAAGTATCCAGCCCAGTTCATCAAGCCGAGCGAGTCCAGGGAGACAATGTTTACATCGAAGACAGTGCATAATCATCGATGTCATTTAAATAATAAAAGTTTGAAATAAATATACCTTTGTCTTATTGTTGTTTTATAAAGAATATTTTGAGAAAAATACGAATGGAAAGTTAAAAAAAATACATATATAAATTATTTATGTACCGGTAATATTCAACACGCAACACGTGTTAGCTGGCAAATATCGATCGATAATTTGACCTGAATGCGAGTGACAAGCCCTTGTGACGTGGACCAATGAGAAGTTGAATAGAAACCGGTGTTATATGAGATGGAACCTCGTGCAAAAGTACGATAAGTCAATTAAACAAAAAGATAAGTAATGTCTTAAATAAAGTTGTCGCATTGTTTCTGAGATGGCAAAGATCGCATTGTCATATATTTTAAGCTCTATGAATGAGTCATTGAATTTCTAAATAGGCAACTTAAATAATGATGCTGTACAATCAAATGAGCTTTACTGTAGGTATCGATAGACAATAAGCATTTAACGCATGACAGATGAACATGTTATTCAGGTTGTTAAGAGATCTGTTAGATGTTAATTAACTAGTAATGACATAATGTATTTGGTCAACATCTTAGCTTTGATTACAATCTGATTAAAATCAGATGAAGTATCGCGCGCTAAACATTTGTCCATCATCAATATGCGATACTAACATCTGACACTATCCCGCTAGAGGGGTCACCAGATTGACATTCGTCCTTGAACTCCCAACCAACCACCTATTGAAATATAACCAATCAGATTACGCGTTACTTCCATTGTTCGGGTCACCGTTAAAAGGGCGGACGAAGAACGCGAAATGGCTTGCGGTGATCTCGTAGACAAAAAAATTCGTAGACACGGGAATTTCGTTGACAACACAATTTCGTAGACAGTGAATTCGTAGACAGTATAAAAATTGTATTTCTAAGTCAATATTGGCCATTATTTTTAATTATCATTATCTTTTATAGTAGTTTATATCATCCCAGGTAGCAATTCAGCATCGTGTGCCATCACCGGGCCGGTACGGTTTATCACCGCTTGTGCGGCACTGGGCCATTACTGGCATAGTGTATCAAACCGACACTGGCCCAGTACTTGACCAGCACCAAAACTATATTGAAAATATCAGCATTTTGGCTTGTCATGTCGACTTCGGGCCCTCATAGAAATTGTTAAACATTCTTAGAACTTCCAGATAGTGATCAATATTGAATGTTACATATTAAATTGTTTTAATT
Source organism: Phorcus lineatus (assembly GCA_921293015.1). NCBI lineage: Eukaryota > Metazoa > Mollusca > Gastropoda > Trochida > Trochidae > Phorcus > Phorcus lineatus. The sequence goes on along the minus strand of OV121095.1, from coordinate 16,452,364 downwards.
CTTTCAGTCCGAACTTTTGTCTATATAGCAATGTTTGTATTGTTATATACACAAATATTTAAATATAACAAAATGTCAAAAGATGAAATATTACAATACTAACAGGAGAAGGGGACGAAGTGAAATTGTTATCGATCGAGAAATGTGAAATTTAAAACTAAACCTACACCTACAACATAGGAGAGGTAATCGAAATATAAATATAACTTTCAGATATTGAAGATGACAAAGCATCCGAAATAATTACAGACACGAGTAATTCATTTGTAAATGATATAGTATATCATTCATATATTATTGATTTATTATTCATTTTAGTTCAGTCAAACGAAAGGCAAAGCATTAGACAGGAGTGCCTGTTACCTTAATTTATTTTTTAAAAGATCACACAAGAACTAAAAGAATTGAAAATAACACATGAATATTGGATTACTTTAATAATTTCAAAACACAACAAAATTGACTGTTATAATTTTTATTCACTTTATTTCTTTAATCGAACCTATTGGTGTTCGAATCCATGAGTTTGATAAATAAAGGTTTGTTATCATTACTTCTAATCTTATTTTAAAACCTGTTTACGAATTCACTGCTCGATTTGTCTACGAGTTCACCGGATTTCGTGTCTACGAAATCACTGCATCCCCACGAAATAGCTGAAGAATTTGGGAATTCCAAACTCAAAGTCGAACAAGTAGAAATTTTGCATTGTTTACTGAACCGTAAAGATTGTATAGCAATTCTGCCCTTTCACATGTATTGTAAGGTGGTAAAAGCAAGAAACGAACCCGCTAAAATTCGCGTCGGATCGTTGTCAGGTTCTGCACACCTCTCGATCGGGTACTAGTTCCCGTTCGGGAACCAACCCCGATTGGGGTAATAAAACCGTCTAAAACACGGACAAAAGTGTTGTTTTTCTTTTTCTTTTTTAATTTCACTTTGGCGCATCACGACAAAGGTATCAGGGAAACAAAACTTTCGGACAACTATCGGCAAAATGTCTGTGTGGAAACGATGCCGCACTTTGGTCGCTACCCCGTCCAAACACAGGGCCCCTAGCGTCCTAACTTTCTATTCCACGCTAAAGAACCGTCGAAACGCACAATGGCCTTCTTTATGGTATTTACTCTCTCTTCACTCAAACGCAGTTTTTCTTTAAAATACTTTCTTACAATTTCGGCACCCGTTTCTGAAATTTCCTTTTGCACAAAAGAGAAACCACATACCACGCAAATGTTCGTCTTACAACACACCCGTTTGGGTGTAAGACAGGAGGACATGGCGCCTTCTGTCAATATCTACATTTTTCAAATATTTATATTTACAATACATGAAATGTCAATATTCAATGATCGCTTAAGAAACATGCTAACTCCAACATCTTTGTGTAGCAGCGCATATGGGAGGGAAACCCAGCGCGGAATACACCGAACGAAGCACTTGCAACAGATCGGCTGTTTTCGCCATGCCTAACTCCGCGCAACACCGAACATACGCTGTATGGAGTCCAGGCTGATGGCATTAATAGCCTAGAATTTGATTGGTTAATTCTCGTAAGCCCGGGACATTCAACTTAACGGGGCAGTGTCAGATGGAATATAGCTTGTTAAACTGAAACGAAACGAAACGAAATTAAACAAGCGGAATTCCATCTGATTTTAATCAGATTGGCTTTGATTATCAATTAACAGCAATTAAAGCTGTAATTAACGTTTCCTGTGCCCATGTACCGGTAATAGACGGCCCCATCTTGAATCGAAAGTAGCGTTAAAATGCACAATGTGTTTGACTTGCTGATTGGTCGAGTTTACCAACTTCCCTTTTCTGTACCAATGAAAAGACTTTTAACAAATATCATGAGCGACACACAAAGACGCATGGAAGTTTGTCTAAAAAGTTTGTGTTAATGGGAATGAAGTAAGATTTTATTAAAACAAACAACAGACACCGTAAGTCAATATTTTATTTTGTAGTAATAGTTTATTTTTGATAAATGCCTGAAAAATAAAGAATGTTTCGATAAAGCCAGATCAAGTGTCAACGTATCGATGGTAACATCCACCTGCCATGGAACTTCAGCCAGTCAGCCGCGAAGTGTAGAAAACGGGGTCGGTTTATACTTGAGATACCGGGATTTTACTGGGATTTGGGGGGTTGAGAAAGGGGGTCGGCTTATACGCGAGGGGGGCTTATACCCGGTCATATACGGTATATGATTTTGACAGCAATTTGGGGGCCTGAGAAAGGAGGTCGACTTATACACAGGGTCGACTTATACACTGTAATATACGGTATACCTCTATCAAATGGAGGTAAGTTTTGATATATTATGTAATTAAGGTTGATGAGCTTTGACGATTGGAATTTTTTTAGTAAGTATCCCCATAAGTAAGTAACTAAATTCCCATGTTTATAATATTTTTGTCATTGTGTGAAGCTAACAATAGCTTTGTGTTCTTACTATTGACACATGAAGGACTACAATAAGGAATGAGAAACGTGAAGAAGAAATTTAAATGCTTTCAGTGGGATACATGATAGTTCTTTGTATAAAATCACAATGCTAAGTCTTGAAAAAATATGATTGTAAAGAGGATAATATTGAGAGGTGGAGGAGACAGTAATTCAGTCAGCATATCCGACATCGGCAACAAACAGGCTTATTTACGACCGCAAGCCTTATGGAAATTTTTACAACAACTTAAAATTTCTTTGTAATGATGTTCATACAAGCCGACAATGATTGAAAGTGTTACTGTCCAACTCAAAAGTTCGATAGCATTTGGCCAGTTGACCAGCGTATTTGTGGAGCCCCACAGTCAGACTTCAATTGGTGGTAATAATATGTTACGCATCAGGATTTTTATATTAAAGAATAAATACACATTTTTTTTCTAAAAGTAAGGTAAAAACTATTTTTTGTGATTTTCATTATGTAGACAATCATTGTTCTTGCGTATCTAGACTTTTCTTTTGGATATAATACGCAAATATGCAGCTTATCTGGAGCTCTGCAGTAAATTGTGATTTGTGTATGTTTTTAAGAGAGCAGGGAGGTAATCATCCAAGGAATCAAGAGACTCTGGTAAAGGTATCATCATTTATTTGTTTCCTTACGAATAAGTGATGATACCTTTACCAGAGTCTCTTGATTTGTTGGATGATTACCTCCCTGCTCTCATACTTCACTGATGTTTTACATTAGTCAACCATCCCTTATCCTTCAGTTGAACAGAAGAGACGGTCTCTTGACCAGCCTTGCCCCAAACAGACCTTGGAAAACGCCATCCCCATCTATATGCAATTGAATTAAGTCATCAACCTTAGACAATAAACCGTGAAAGACTGATGAGCTACAGAGCCTATAGCTCTATGATTTTTTACTTGTGTACCATGTAACTCTATTTTCCATCAATATTTTTTATTGCCAAATATTTTTAAGTTCAAGTCCCACTCATGCTTCGTATATGTACATAAGTGTTTCATAGCCTTAAAAGAAGGTAAACTTAATTTGAATTTTAATCACTGTAAATGACATATATTAAATATGTATTGAATTGTAGATTCATATCAGACTACAAATAAATGTGTTTGACTTGACTAGGAGTGATAAGATTAAGATATTGTCTGTGATACTGATCTGTTGATGATATTGTTGTAGCACATCTCTCTGCCATGGAGGGGCAGTTGGCTTGTCTCAAGTACATAGTGACAGCATCAGGTAACACACTGCACACAATTGGAGCACGCAATGACAACGGAGAAAGTCCAAAGGACCTTGCACAGCAGTTTTACAAGGACAACATTCTGGAGTACATCACCAACATTCAATGGGAGCAAGATCACCCAGTGGAGGCCCACAGTAGGTTCTTACTTTGACACCATGTTCTAGAATACTTGAATAGACTTGAAAATAACACTGAGTTGTGTACAGACTTAATAGATGATGGGGATTCTTATTTATAGATTTGGTGACCCTATGACCCCTATTAACCCTTAAGATGCGGGTCCCGGAATATTCCGGGATGAAATTAGATTTGCCCGCAAGTCCTCTTAGCGGGATGCGAGTAGCACACTCTATTTTTCTCACGCTAACTAATTATGACCGCGGGTCTCGGTAGCGGGTCCCGGAAATTTATTGCCTAGCAGTAGTCTCAGTTCAACGCTTGTATTTTCGTTCCGGCTGTCGCTAAGCAACCGTGTTTTGTTTCGTTGGTGTTCTAAATAATGCGCGAACATGCTCCGAAAGTTATGAGAGTATTGATAATGTTTATCGTACCGAAAATAAACGTTAAAATCACTCAATTTTCCCCCACTCCCCGCCGCACGTGCTAATAGCCTGTGGGCACTTTCTACCCTCTCGCGCGAGCTTACCGACCCGCGCATGCTATCGTTTACTGAGACGCGTGCATTTTGACCCCTTCTGAACCCTTGGGCGGATTTCAATATAGGTGGGATCATTTGAAAGAGAAAAAAAATGTCTTTAATTCGATGTAAAAAACATATGTGCGCCTCGTGAAATAAAGATACCGCATGTGCCGCAAAAAAGGTGATTTTTATATATTTTTAGTTTTACACTGTTTTGTCACACCAATTTTCTCATGATGTGCTCAACATATTTTGACATTTTTTATATCACAAGATAGAGAAAAGGATTGTCTTTAATTCCATGTAAAATGTGTACATGCGCAACAATTCATAAAGATACAGCAAGCGCCGCATAAAAAGGGTAATTTTGCCGACTTTCTTATCATGTGATCTGAAGCGCGATTTTCATGTGCCTTTCTTTCACAATGAATTTCTTTTACACCGTGAAAAAGATTTTGTTGAATTTTACATCACTATAAAGACAAATGAATTGTCTCTAATTCCCTATATCAATTATTATGCGCGCAAATAAATAAAGACTCAACAAGTGCCGTAAAAAGAACAACTTTCGCACTTCGCAATTCCGTTAGTGACGCAAATAGGGAAACTTTGGCACTTCATATCCCCGTGTACAAATGACACATTTCAAAACCATTTATATCATTATCAAGAGGAATAAATTGTCTACAAAGTGATATATAAAATGTACATGCGCTAAAACAAACGACGATGCAGCAAGCGCCGCACAAAGGGTTCTTTTCATGTGATCTGAAGTTCGATTTTCATGTACCTTTCTTTGGCACTCGATATTTTCTATACCACTTGGCGGATTTTAATAAATATTACGTCTAAATAAAGACGGAACATTGTTCTTCATTTCAATATATTGATCATACATGCGCACACAAAAATAAAGGCACAAGAAGTGCCGCAAATTTGGCAAGTTTCGCATTTCGTATTTCTGTAACCAAGTGGCGCGCTCAACAACGTTTGGTATCAGCGTAAAGAGCAGAAAATTCTCTTCAATTTGATATACAATTTGTTTATGCGCTCATAGAAATAAAGACTCAACAAGTGCCGCTAAAATGTTATAAATAAATGTAATAAGTAAAAAAAATTATGAAGGAAACCCTGTTTCTTTAGTGTTCAATTATAGAGTTTTATAAACCATGAAAGTTGAAGGAAAAAAAACTTTTGGATTTACATTCATAGCGTTATTGATGTCTTTTTTGAGTTAGGGGATTTTTGCGTCGGGCACCGCCATCAGTTCATGGGAAAATTGTCCAACGAAAATGTTGTGGTTGAGACACAGTATGTCGGGGATGCCGTCGGGAACCGCCATCAGGTCAAGGCAAAGTTGTCCAACGGAAATGTTTGTGGTTGAGACACAATATGTCGGGGATCTTTCGCCGGGCACTGCCATCAGGTCATGAGAAAATGTGTCCAACGAAAATGTTCGTGTTCGAGAAAAAAAATTTCAGCGGACTTTCGTCGGGCACCGCCAGCAGGTATGTGTTTTTTTCTGCCAAATTTTTGTTGGTCGAGGAAACTCATTTTTGAAAAAAAAGTTTGGTAGCATTCCGATGTTTTAAATAATTTGCTATATATGTCGGGATGGCATGAGTTCCTTCCAGTGAACTAAAGACAAGGGGCCGGGTGCTCGTTGACTACGGCCGTCCCGACAGATAGGCCCGTGGAACCTATCATTCTCGGAAGAGAAGTCAAGAGTTGAAAAACTTTTGTAATCCACAACTGACAATCAGAACTTTCCTGACGTAGAAGGCAGTTGTTCGCGACTCGCCGGCTCGTTGCATAGGAGTCAGAAGGCGGCATCAGGGTTGATAATGTTGATACAACGTGGGCGGCCGTCGGTGCCATCGGCACCTTCGGCGGGATTGTGAAAAGTCGTCCAAAAGTGCCCCGGGGGTATAACGGTACTAATTAGCGTACCGATGCCAGACTGCCCAAGGGAGAATTAGTTCTGGCTAAAAATCCTGTTATGTCGGAGCATCCTCGGGGTACCCCCAACCATCTTTCGCGGCGTATATCTTTTGAACAGGGTGACATATTCTAACAATCTTTTATCATCATAAAGAAGAATAAATTGTCTACAATTCCATATATAATACATGTATGCGCGCTAAGTATTAGGGATTTTATTCAGCCGGAAATAAAGACAATCTTTAGATAATTGTAGAAATCTAACTAGAGGTCGCATTGTAAAAAGATATATATCATCGTAAAGAGGAATAATGTATCTTCAATTCCATATAAAAAAATTAATTGTGCGATTATATTTAAGGATTTTCCGTAACTCTAAATAAAGACAATCTTCATATTGCAATAGAAACCGTTCTAGGTAAGATGAAAATTTCATTCAAAGTGTCGGATAAAGATCGTTCATTTGTGTACGGGATTGGCGGGCTACTTTTGTATCGAACGGTCAGTTTCATCCGTAATCCGCCATGTGAATACACCATTTATCGAAAAAACAGCCGCGACTCGCGGTGCGAAATAATTCAGCCACAGGGGCTAATTGCGTTATTACCGTAGCGAGGCGAGTGCTGGAAAATTCAGCCACGGGGGCAAAACTGGTCAAAATAATATTCAGCAACGGAAGGGTTAAGGGCCAAAAGGACCACAGAGACTTCGCCCTAAAACCTATTTTCATCTGCTCCAGAAGCAAGCGGCCAAAAAAGCTGAAACCTTGTTTACAGACTCCTTTGTGGATGGGGTTTTTAAATTAGACAAAAGCAGTATGTACGTGACTATGTGACCCTTAGTAAGGGCTATTTGGACCCAATCTCAATCACAGGTCCACATACATATTGCTTTTGTCGGATCATCAAAGTTTGCGGAAAAGTTTGAAGTGACGCTCTACTACTGCACACTTTCTGATTTCTATTATGTAACTGTCTGTCATTTACCATTTTAAACTGAAAGTGTTTCTGTTTGTGCTAAAATGGTTTATTTAGATGCGCCTCTTAAGAGGAAATTTTTATTACAAAATGAATGAAACAGAAATTGATTCCTAAAGATCTTTTTACAAAATGATTGTTGATCTAACTTTAAGATAAATGCTTTGTAGGCCTTTAATGTGTCATAGTTTGTTTTGGTAAATTTCTTTTCTATTTATTCCCAAATTTCTGAAAACTGTTTTTGGACAAAAATCAAAATACTTTCAAAATAGTTACTTTTCCTCATTATCTTACTAGAGGTCGTAGACATGACCAAACATAAGCTTATTCTTCATGATAGTAAACAAGCATACGACCATTTTGCGTTAATCCAAGCTTGGCTTTTCTCTGGTTCATTCAGAAACACCTCGTATTCCGAGATACAAAGTTTAAAAATGTGATGAGACACTACTAGGGACAAGTTTTTAGCTCATTTCAATGAGATTGACGTAGGCCACACCCCTAACCCTTAAGTTGCGGATCCCAGAATATTCTGGGATTAAGTTAGTTTCCGCTGCATGATTTCAACTTGCTCATTAGTGCTGTCATTCTTAATGGGGATTTCAGGACAATTATCATATAGGAATAGTGTCAGTTCACGGCTTGTTTTTATGAACTGGCTGTCGCTAAGTTACCATGTTTTGTTTTGTTGTTGTTCTATATAATGTGGATTCATGGTCCAAAATTATGCTGAAGTGGATCATATCTAGTGTACCGAAAGTAAGCATAACAATCACTCAATTTTCCCAAATACCCATAATCCCACACACACGTTATTGTTTGCTTAGACACATGCACTCACATCATACGCACCTATTGATCTATGATCCGAACTCGTGGGCAGATTTCTATATGGGTGGGATCATTTAATAGAGAATAATAATTCTATTGAATTCTATGTAGAGAACATATCTACTGCATGTGCAGAAAAGCTGACTTAGGATATTTTGAATTTTATACTATTTTTTAACACCATCTTTCTTATGACCTGCTCAACGTATTTTGACAAACTTTATATCACAAAAAAGAGAAAGAGATTGTTTTTATTTCCATATACGATCTCGCAAAAATAAGACTCGGCAAGCCCTGCACAAAAAGCTAATTCCTCTATACTAATCATGTGAACTGAACGGGATTTTGACATGTACATTTCTTTTGTTGATATTTTCTCAACAGCTTAGGGCATTTTGAAATTGAATACATCGTGATAAATATGGAATGATTGTCTTTGACTTGATGTAAAATATGTATGTGCGCTCCATAAAATAAAAAAAACAGTAAGTGCCGCCAATAAGGTGACTTTTGTTTTTCTTTAGTTTTCTACCATTTCATATAACCTCCTTGGCACATTTTGATATTTCATATATCACAATAAAGAATAAAGGATTGCCTTCATTTCCATATGTTGGTATGTATATGAAAATCAGTAAAGACCCATCAAGCATCGCGTAAACATCTTGTGAACTGATTAGCTATTTTATCATCAACCTTTCTTGTACACTGCCTATCTAATTAACCGCAGGACATATTATCAACATTTTTATATTACAATGAAAAGGATATCTTCAATTCTTTATAAAGTTTGTGAATGACAATGAGACAAGAAAGGAGCAGTTAGTGATGTGATTCTCAAAATGTGTTCTCAAATACCTGATTGTAACTTCTTGCCGCATATATATTCGAAACCAAATGGTATACTTTTATTGTTTTTATATTATTGTGAAGGAGATATAATATCTTCATTTCCATGTATAATTTACACATATTCAAAGCAAAAATTGCAGGTAAGTATCATCCATTTGTAATACCGGATTCGAAGACTAGTTACAATCGAGCAACACAGTTACATTACCGATCCAACACTACAAATCCATTGGTTTTTCTAAGCCTGCTATGGAAACGTTTCCAAAATAACAATTTACTCACGAGTGAGCTTATTGTACATTGTCCGGTTTTTGATCGATAATAATGTTTGAAATCGTTTTAATGTCAGTAAGCTGAACAAATTATCAATAATATGTTACTCACCTTTACATTTGTCTGAGGGTGTTGTTAGTTGTTGGCCAATCTGTAAACACATTGTAAGTTTTCTCATCCAGTAAGTTCAACAAAATCATTATTATATGTTGATTAATTAATCTTTTTCCTTATCAGACTCTACTGGCATCATTTGCTGTTCTGCTTCTACCTCCTATAACCCCCTCATAATTTCTTCTTTGAATCAGAAAGCATCCTGCCACTCCTCATGCGGTACACAAAACAATATGTTCAACGACAATGAAATTCTAGTTTTTAGAAACAGGGGTAAGTTAAGATCCTCTGAAAAATGGATGTTTGGCAATGTAATCATTAAAACATCAACCTACTATAATTATCTTGGGTTAACGTTTTCAAACAGGTTATGTTGGTCAAAGGGTATTGAAGTTCTCGTACATAAGGCATCAAAAGCTTTAGTTGCAATTAAACAATTACAATTTAAATTTAATAATATATCTCCTTTAGTTTTATTCAAGATATTTGATGCGCAGATAAAACCAATTTTGTTATATTCTAGTGAAGTGTGGGGTCATTCGAAGTTTGAATGTATTGAGCGTTTCCATATAAAGTTTTGTAAATATGTGATTGGTGTAGGTAATTATGTTTCCAATGCAGCTGCACTCGGTGAATGTGGTAGATATGGTTTATATGTTGACTGTCATAAAAGATGTATTCAGTATTAGTTAAAGTTGCTTTCCATGCCAAATCATAGATATCCGAAGCAAGGCTATCTACTTTGTAAATCTTTGGATGAATGCAATAGTGTTACATGGGCTTCAAAGGTAAAGATGCTCCTTTTTTACTATGGTTTTGGGTTTGCCTGGATTTCGCAGGAAGTGGGTAATACTTCTTTATTTATTAATCAGTTTGTTCAGAGAGTTAAGGATTGTCATCAGCAAGATTGGTTTTCTAAAGTTTGTGAATCTAAAAAGTTATGTCTCTATCAAAGTTATAAATCTCTACTTACAGTTGAGGGTTATATAACCTACTTTAAGAATCGAGAATATAGAAGGCTTTTATTTCTCCTAAGATCGGGGGAATTACCTTTAATGATAAATGTTGGCAGACGTTATGGTATTGTTAGGAATGAAAGATTTTGTAAATCATGTGTGAATGGATATATTGAAGATGAATACCATTTTGTGTTACTTTGTAAAGTATATACCAATTTGAGAGATAAATATATTCCTGAGTATTTCTGGAAAAATCCTTCTATCCATAGATTTAATGTATTATTAAGTTGTCATAAAGTATATATTCTTATTAACTTGGCAAAGTTTGTTAAAAAAGCTTTAAGGTTAAGATGTGTTTGAATTGTATACCAAACCATTTTGTCACACTATTAATTTTGATCAATTTTGTACGTGGGCCTTTATACCGAATAAACATTGAATTGAATGCCACTCCTCATGCAGTACACAAAACAATATGTTCAACGACAATAAGGTGTGAGGCGAGAAAAGTCATGCACAAGAAATGCTGCAGCAAGTTGTAGACACATGATAATTTAGTGGCGTATTTAGGTGAACTATTGAATGAATCGCAAACAATAACCTACTTGGGCAACTATTTCATCCGAAAAATTTTACTTATTACTGTGTTTTATAATTTCATCATACCTAGCATGTAAATAAGCATGCCCACATGGTGTACGTCGTTAAATCACCCTTACTATGGTATTTGATTAGGAAAAGAAAAAATAACTACCTAGCAAAGGTTATTTACTTTAACATAACATCTAATTTAGTTATGAAGGTGGTAAAACTACAGGCAGGGTATGTGAGCGATGATCTTTTCTGCCTTGCTAGCTCATAAGGCATTTAGTATTACTGCTGGCATTTTTTACAGCCGGTCATTAAGTCTGACAGCTTTACAAAATACTATTTTTTTTAAATTTTCCAGTCATTTTTTCTGATCAATAAATAAAACTTTTGTTTTCTACCATCTCTTTGGCATTATGTTAGTTATTTACCCTCCATAGTAGGTCGAAATATTCACCTGCTTCTTCATTTCTATTGAATTGATCGGAAAATAGCGTGAATTTTCGTAGATGGTTAACGTGATCATTGTCACCAAGAGCAATAAATCCAACTTAAGTTAACAGAATGAGCATGTCTTTTTATTCACAAGTGGTCATAAGATAGCGAGAATATCTGAACACTGTTAGACCATTAAGTTGGTACCTTAACAACAAATTCAGCTTAACATATCTGAATGATAACATCTCGCAGGTCATGATTACATTTGATTTTAAGCAAACAGGTGTTTTCCAAACTAAACAGATTATCATTGTATCGTTTTGTTTTAGATCACTCATCGCAAAATTGATTTGTTGAAAATATTTATGTTGAAAACTTGATTTTTTTTTATCGGACATTATGTCCAACAGTCTTTAAAAAAATTAACACTTATGTATTTTACAGGACTGTGACCGATATTTATCGGATAATGGAAACACTATTTAGGGCTATATTTGCTAATGGAATGGCCTTTATTCACTGTTCACCTGTACACTTTTTGAATTTTTCAACTTCTTCATCAGAACTGCTGCACCCCTAAAACCTAAAATGTTTTTGGGAGGTACCTTGCACCCAGGGATCAAAGTTTGTAGTTTTGGTCCAGACGTCTTTAAAAAATAGGCATTTTCCCTTAAAGGATGACTTTTACTAAACCAGATGGAATTGGAATCTAACATTATCCTTATCCATCATCAAGCTGATGTAAGCTCTAGTGTAAATTTGTGACATGCGGTAAATTCTTAAACATGGTGCTGCATGTAGAGCCACGTTACACTCGATACATTATTAAGAAGATTTCGAAGTAGTTCTATTTTCACTTGGAGCAAACAACACATATGTGTGAGAGGTTCTTCATTTTTCCAACAGGCAAAATCTTTGTTGGAAAGTGACCACCATGAAGACGTAACACACTGTTGTTGCTCGCGCTTGGCCGGCCTTGAGAACGTCTACGCAGGGTTCAAACGTTTTTTTTGTCGGTGAAGGTTATGATGTGCTGTAAGTCTTTCCTGAATTGACAGTCTGTTTTCCAGGTTTTACTTTTTGAGAATTCTTTATAAAGAAAGTAGGCGTTTAACATTGCAACGTTCAACACGTAAAACCATAGAAACTTCCACCATTTGATAGTTTTTATTTTGACTAGGGTGTATGACAGCATCTGGTTGGCCGATCCACACCTCCCATATGTTTTTTATATTCATGCATCACAGATGGTTTTGCAATGGCTTCCCCAGTCATTCTGTTCTACTTCCCTGTCTCTACACTTTCAGTGTCTTCTACAGTTAAAATGAGAAACACTGACTTTTTGTCCTCGTACCTCAAAACGAGTAGGTCTTGGTCGTTATAGACAACCATATTCCCTTTCGACCTTTTACCCTATGCTTTCTTTACCTTGTCACACCAGTGCCCATTTCCCACATGTTTATATACAATGCCACAGAGGAATTGAAATTATCAATGAAAACATGATAACCTTTCACAACATAATTAATCGTTCACCAGATCCATCACAAAATCAAACGTTTTCCTCCAGCAGAAACAGGTTCTTTGCATGGTTTGCACAAGAGTTAGCACAACATATACGGTTCTACCCCATTCTTTTTCGGGCTTGTCAGGATTGCATACTTTGAAACTAAGATTGCCTTTCCATCTCACCATACCTTCATCAATGCAAATGTTTTGATGTGCTTGTAAACTCTGGAAAAACAATGTACCAATCTCTGATACAAATAGCAAAGTTCATTGATTGGTGGAAAATTTGGTGTGTTTCGTCCATGCATTTGCATGGCTGTTATCATTCAAATTTAGGTACATGAGCAATAACCAGAATGTGTCATGCATTTTGCAAAGAAAGGTATCGACTTCACATCGCTTGTTGACCTTGCTCATTTCCTCAGCAGTTGTATCATACCAGTTCCTCAACCTTGAACAGGGTTTCAGAACCTTACCATTGACTTGCTGGTGGAAGTATCTGATGGTTTCTCCTCCCATCGATCCAAAATCATTTTCGTATAAAAACAACCCTAAAAAGCCAATAGGATGGAGATAATCAAGCAATTCTAAGAACCGTCATAATCCTGTTAGACCAGTAAAATGCAGATCAATACAGGTCAAAGCTTCATCAGCATAGACCTCGTTGATGAAGTTGTCATCGCTTGATCCTTCCCAACTCCTAGTCCTCGACCTCCTGTCCTTAGGCATCTTTCACATCAATCTGTTGATTGAAAAGAATTCAAATATATTCAAGATGTTGTCCACAAACAGGACAATTTCCAATTTGGCCGGACACTTTCTAACTGTCTGACGCCTTTTCATGGACATTGTGTCAACATTATCGACCTAGATGCCAACTTCTGACTTCCAAAGCAACGAGACGGTGAGTCATGGAAGACTTCCTTCTACGTCGGGAAAAATCTAATTGTCATATGTGGATTACAAGAGTTACTTCTCTTGGATGATAGGTTCAACAGACCTATCCGTTAGGACATCATGGAGAACACAAGCACCCAGCTGGACGGAACTCATACTCTCATGTAGCAAAATGTTATACACCACACTTCATTTACAAATTGAGCTTCCTCAACCAAAAAAATTGTCCTTGAAAAATCTCCCTTACCTCATGGCGATGCCTGACGTATGATCCAATACATGTGTCAACCATGAAAAAAATTTCGTTGTACAATTTTCCCATTACCTGATGGCAGTGCCTGATGCAGAATCCCCGGACTCAAAAAAGACATCAATAACTTCAAAAAAATATAACCCTGAAGTTCTGTCTTAGGAAATGTTCATGGTTTATAAAACTCTATAATTGAACACTATAGAAACTGTGTTTCCTTCATATCATTTTTACTAATTAAATTTTTACGGTACTTGTTGTATCATTTTTTCTGTGAGCGCATATACAAAATGTATATCTGAAGATCTCAGAAAGTTGTACAGCGCCAATTGGATACAGAAATATCAAGAGCAAAAGTTGCCCATTTGCGACACTTGTTTCTCCTTTTTATATTTGTGAATGTGTGATCTATATATATGGAATTCTAGAACATCTTTTGCTCTTTATTGTGATGTAAAATTTATCAAATTCTGCCAAGTAGTTATGAAGATCTGTAATGCGAAAGAAAGGAACATGAAAGTTGCTCTTTTCACTGTGCTTACAGTGTTTTTATTTATTCTTGTGAATGTAAACATTGTATGGCATTGAAGACAACCGTTTCTTCCTCATGGTGATGTAACTGTTATCAAAATGCACCCTGAGGTTCAAAGTTATGAAGTACTAAAGGAAGGGATATGTAAAAATTTCACAAGGATGAAAGTACCACATTAGCTCTTTGTGTGGCACTTTGTGTGTCTTTATGTATTTTTGTGCAAGTGCAAATTAAACATTGAAATAAAGACAATCTTTTTTCTTTCCTGTAGTATGAAAGTTTTCAAAATAAGTCTCTCGCTTGGGTAATAAAAAAATTCACACTCGTTTCGTAAAAATCATATGACACACTTCCTCAGGTAATAATCTCTATATTACCATTTCTCCTCCAATTCAAACGCATGGAAATATTCAGAAAAAAGCCTTTTTCCCTTCTGACGGCCCACAACAGTGACGTCACGAACAATGATTTTATGATGTCACAGACGACAAAATACGGTAACTCGCGCTTAGACAATCGTTGCTAGGCAAGAGTGATATGTGCACATGTGCTCATAAAATATGTCACAGCTTATGAATAATCATATGGGTGATAAATGAGAAATATTTTGTGGAAAAAGGTGTAAAACAAATATCTGAAAATCACCTTTTTTGCAGCACATGCTATATCTTCATTTCATGTAGCGCAGATACGTACTGATGTTGTATGTAATGTTTTAAAAGACATAAATCTTAATTTAGTAATAACACGATTTTATTTAGTATGTAACAAAATGGCAATGACATTACATTTTCTTCATGAAGACGTGTGTAACATGAACCATTTATTCAGATAAAGTCATCATCTTTTGATCTATTTCATAGGGGTCAAACGGTTCACTACTACAATAGTTGAAGCGCGGTATTTAACGTTCGGTTGGGTGCACCGTACATTAACAAGGATTTTCGGTTGGTACCACATATTCAATTTGTGTCCAAAATATGATTTCAATAACTTTGAAAATACAATAATATTTATTCAAAAAGTCAACGATCCAAAATTATTATAAGATTATTTATTATCATTAAACATCTTCAAGTTCAGTGTTTCATCCAGAGTGCGCGATTGCGGGATTCTCGCTAATTAGTTAATCAGTCACGCACTTTTATATTAATAGTGGGGGAGAAATCGTGCAAATAAACATTATTTCACGCAATTTTCAAATCCTGTGCGGTACATACCTATATACTTTATCATAGCTATATTGATTACGAACATCGCGATCGAAAAGTCTTGAGTTAGTTAGAAATAACTTCCTGTTTAGGTAACAGATCTTCGTAAGTTTCCGTAATATCAATCCCTAAACATCGTTTTTTCCCCGTAACAGGTTTGCTGTAATGTTATGTACAAGGATCATAGATCAAATACTAAGTTCCGATTGTTCAGACATGCGCAGTTTACCTTTCCGCCCATGTTTTCTCGATGCAAGCGTCTGCTAGTGATAAGCCATATAATGTCAAAGCCGAGACCTAAACGAAGAACCGACTTTTTTTCATAAACAGCCCCTTAAATGATAATACCATTAAAAATTCAGAAGAGACCGAGATAGAGGTAACTGACTGAAACCAAAAGTGATAATAAAATGAGAAAAATTAAAATTCTTCTTTGACATCGACTGACGATCATGCTTTGGAATCGGCGTCAAAAAAGTTAAGAGGTTGTAGGTACTCCCCCACTTTCATGAATGTAGGGGGGGGATATCCCCCGCTTGTAGTAAATCCTGGATGAAACACTGAAGTTTCAAAGTGGTAATGATACCTGTCGCCATTTTCCTGGAAGTAAACATTCGGAACGTTTTAGTTTGATCTTAACTCTCAACAATAGTGTTTGAATTATGTGACTTATCGAGATCTCGTTCAAAGAAATATGGCGACAATTGGTTTCATACTGAACCGAGGGTCCTGTACCGCGTTAAGCACAGAACCGAAGCTAAAGTGTACCATTTCACCCGTACTATTTCACCAAATATTTCTTTTTTAACTATTTCCCTTTTGATTTCTAATTTCTTCAATATGTTGATGAAAGGTATTTACTTGTAATGAATGTGACACCAGTAGACTGACTATATACTCGGGTAGTGTAGATGGAGTGATGTGTTGCAGACCTGGCCTTCCCGGCACACGTGGCTGCGTACAGTGGAGATCTGGAGCATCTGCGTATGCTGGTCGAGAACGGAGTGGTCAACATAAACGAGCGGGATGACAAGGGATCCACCCCAGCTCATAAAGGTTAGCAATAAACACACCCTTCAGCATCAACACACACGATAACATAAATCAAAAGGATCTGTATGCACATTTCTAAAACAATTTGATACCCTATTATTGCGGATTTTGTATTTCATTTATTGTTTTATGTTTTGACACTCTACTAAGGAATCTGTATTTTACTTAATACATGTTTGCCTAGACAGTTTATATTACTGATTAGGGAAATACTGGTTTATGGCAGAATGAACTTTGGACACAGTTAAAAACCTGTATACATTCTACAGACGTCTAAAAGACGTCTAGACGTATATTAGATGTCTTTTAGACGTTTATTGGATGTCTAGTAGACGTTTAATAGACGTGTTTGAGACGTTTGTTAGACATATATCAAACCTCTATTAGAAGTGTAAATACCTCCCAAAATATTTAACAGAAGCCTGAAAAAAGTTTAACATGTGTCCTATAGTGGTTGTGTTATACCCCAGTATAATAATGCTATGCAGTGGGAACTTCATCAGGATTCAGGGCTTCAAACAATTGCACAATTGCATATGTTACATGAAAATGGATACATTTAAGCCCAATTATTTCACTATTTAAAACAATATAATGACTTATAATGGATACCATTTTAGAATTTGATATGGTAACTTAATTTCATGTTTAGGTTTAAATTTTCTTATGAATAGATTCAAAATTATCAAACTAAGTGATGAGCAATTGTGCCTTGAAAATAAACACGAAAAAAGTTCAAATAAGATTAAATATTTATTCAATATCAAAATCTATTTAATGCAATCAACATATATATTGTAATAATAATACAAAAATATTTGCTTTTATATGTTTTGAAAAATGAACTTTACTTAGAATCAGATTTGTCAAATCTTCATATCATTGTTCAAAGCTGAAGAGTAATTCTTAAAGTGTAAATGTCCTGATTCAAGGCCATTTTCTTCCTACACCTTTGGAGAGCATTTTAAAAGAATTTCGCTGTTCTTGAAAATTGTATCCTTGATTGCGTCCTTGTAGCAGATTTGTCAAAGTATCTGAAAATGAATTGAAACCTTAATTATTATCTCAATTCATGATCATGGTCAACATTTGTACCTATATGTTCAGATGCAAATCAAAATATATGTTAACACTGTTAAATATTTGGTAAGCTACGTGTCCGGAAAAAATTAATTTGATAAAAATATAAATGTATACACAGACACTAACTAGAAACTAATAATAGTTGAATCTACATAAGTCAACTATTAAAAAAAAGGTTTCTTTTG
The DNA here is from genome assembly GCA_921293015.1 of Phorcus lineatus. Taxonomy (NCBI): domain Eukaryota; kingdom Metazoa; phylum Mollusca; class Gastropoda; order Trochida; family Trochidae; genus Phorcus; species Phorcus lineatus. Next base: position 16,434,303 of record OV121095.1, on the reverse strand, counting down.
CAGTGAATTAAAATGACAGTTATATGAAAATGAAAATGTTCCTCACTGAATCAGGTTCTCTGCATTTAATAAGGGTATATTAATCATTAATATTCCACTATGAAAGTTTGGGTAACAAAACACCTAGGGAAAGAATTTGGTCATGAATTATTTGGTTTCAGTCAAAAAATAGAGATAGCTATAATTTCCTTCAAATATGTATACTAACAAAACACTACACACCTTTGAAGTAGCATCACAAAATTACGAGAAGAAAGTTATTAATGGAAGAGGCTGTACCATCAGATGCACGACCATTGTAAACAAAGGAAAGATACCGACGAATGAGAAGTTTGATTACTGACAAGGTAAAACTAATTAGGGTGTCCCATATACAGAAAACCTAGTCTTACCTAAACTGTAGACGAAAAAATCCGTAAGGAACACCACTTCAGATACGTTAATATCGAGAAATCCCATCTCTTTTGAGAACAAAGGAATGAAAATGGTGCCTAATTAAAGCTGATGTAAGGGTCGCAACTCTGCATGGAACAGCATAATGTGCACTGCATTGACTACAATTTCGATCAGGATTGAAGTTCGAATCTCCTCACCCAGAACATTTCATAATTTTTTTTCTTATAAATTTGTACTTTTGATAAATCTATAGGATGTAATATGAATTACATTTGAGTGTTATATATTATTTGATGCAAATATTTTCTTTACCTACAAAATGTATTGTAATATTCATGTTAAGTGACAGAAATCTCTCAATGTTTAATTCCTAATTTTGGAAAGGTTTGTTTATATTCAATAAGCAAAGGAAACATCTTTCAAACTAAAATATTAAATCATTATAATAAAATTGTATGAAAGTGCAGGTCTACCTTAAGACGTCTTTTAGACGTCTATTAGACGATTAGGCTTAGACATCTAAATGAAGACGTTGAATAGACGTGGACGTCTAAAAGACATCTTGTGCCTGCTGGGCATGAATTTGTTAGAAAACAGTTTCAGGACATGTCTAGTTCATATAATTACTAAAGTGATCATCTGATTTTATTCAAATCTTGTATAAAAATTCATAATTACATGACGGTAAATCATGATTAACAATTTTCACAAATTTTTCTTTTTTCGTTTTCACAATACAAATGTATTTGTCAAAATTAGGTATCTCTGTTGCAAAGTTTTTACAAGTCCTGTCTGGTTCATAAATTCTCAACTAATCAACATCTGATTTTGCTCAAAATTGGTAACATTTGCTGGATACATGAAGAGTAGTCATAATGAACAATTTTGAACATATTTGTGTATTTTCATTTTGGTTAGAAAGGGTTGTATATCGAAACAAATTGTAGTGAGTCATGTATAGATATTGATTTCTGGGGCCCAAATAATCATGAAAAGAATTTGCCTATGCTGTTTTGTCTATTGAGATATTGGATCTATTCAACCAGTCTGGTGATGTAGCTTGCCAATTCAGCTGCTTGTTTTTCTAGAAGGCAAAAGCAAAAAGTGTACAGCTTGATCAGCTTAAGAGCCTGTGGCTCTACTTTGTCTTGTTTATAGGAACTTATTCATAAGTGGGGAAAAGGAAAGAATTCCATAAAAAAAAGTCAAAATTACATTTTCTTGAAAACAAATAACTGATGACCTGTGACCTGCAAGATGTATAAAACATGATGTATGAGTGGGAGATCTAGCAAATGTGATGTGTGAGTTGGGAGATGTATTTAATGTGCTATACGAGCCTGGATGATGTTCTGAATGTGATATTGCTGATGTTACAGCTGCTGGTCAGGGCCACATCAATGTGCTGCAGTGGTTGGTAGAGATGGGAGCAGATCTAACCATCAGCAACCAGGCAGGGGAGACCCCTCGCGATATTGCCAGACGTTTTTCTCAACTTGCCTGTATACGACTGCTGGGAGGAGACGGTGGTAGGTATTCACTATATTTGCAGTCCATCAATCCTCCAATTTCAAATGATGTGCTTTTTTTAATGGAAATGTGTTTTTACACATGCCTATGTCAGATATAGATATATAATATCAAAGAATATGTATTAGAATATAAGGAGCATGAAGTTGTAACTAGTCTGGCAAACATTTCCAGTAGATGCAGATATAGAATGTCACATGTGTGCAATTGGTATTTGTATTGAACATAGTAAAGAGGTCATGGAAGGGGAGGAACAACTCATTCGTCAAACTCATTGTTCCTCCCCTTCCATGACGTCTTTGATATGTCGCGAAAAATATAAAATAATCATCTCAAAGAGGTTGAGGTTTGTTAAAAATTAGTGTTTGCCAGTGATTCTAATACAACTTTTTTTTAAAAACAGGCATAAATGACATCAATCAATTAAAGAGCCACTCCGTGAGTTGTTGGAGTTGTTGGAGTCATATGCCAAACTTAATCAATGGTGTCATTTTATTGCGAAGTATTGACTGTTACCAAAAAGACACATTTTAAGGCTTATTGTTTTTTTACAGTGACAATATGAATGAAGGTAGAACATCGCTATTATGATCGAAAACCGGACAGTGGCGCGCGTCAAACATAATTTTGGAGACTTATCTTAAACAGCCAGAAGAGCCGTTAGGAGTTGATAGTGTTTGTTAGGTTATATAACTAGTATTTACAAATCTGTGCATTTATAAGGCTGTTTTTAGATTTTCATGGAAAACCAGTATTTGTCATATACTGTATATGACCGGGTATAATCCGAGAATTTGATACCAGAAATCGGAGGGTCATAGAGGGGGGTTGGCCTATACTCTAAGTCTGTTTCAGACCAAAAAAGGCCAGGTAAGTATCCAGTCCCGGTTCATCAAGCCGAGCGAGTCCAGCGAGACAATGTTTACATCGAAGACATAATATAATGCATAATCATCGATGTCATTTAAGTAATAAAATTTTGAAATAAATATACCTTTGTCTTATTGTTGTTTTATAATATGACGAGAGAGCGTGGCAAGAACTCACGGGAGAGGAGTCAGAGTCTGAGTTGTAAAACGTCTTGTATGATCTGTATGTCAATTAATTTATTTGTCATGGCTGATCTTGTTATGCTTTTATTTGTATATGAGTCATTCTCAAAAGATGCAGCCTTTTCCCGTACCTGGAGTAAAATCTTTAATAACACCCACAAAATGCTTTTTTCAAAAAACAATTTGATATCTATTTTATGCCAACATATAGTTGAACTTGTGGTTTGTTTTGATTCAAGAAAAATTACCACATCTTTTTATTTTTTTCATTTTTACAAGGAGGGGGTATGTGTTTTGCCATGTATCCAGGTACAAAAACCTGTGATCAAGTGTCTATTGTTCCCTTATTTTCATAAATCTATCTTTTTTTCTTCAGTGATCTTAAAATATGGAGCTTTTCCTCCTTCCTGGTTGAATTTAATAACTTTCAAGCAATATATTGATATGAAAATTTAACTTTTCATCTTGTATACAAGAAAAATGTCTTTTCTGTAACAGAACCATAAAATTGAGAAAAAATAAATGATCCCTCATCATATGAGAATAAAACTGTCTGTAATACTCATTATCAACTTCTGGATGAACTTAATGAAGATGACTCATTGAGTCAAAGACAAAACCCTTTAAGAAAATGATGATGAAAAAGTAAAAAAAATTGAGTATATTTTAGCCATGTCGTTTAAATAACGCCAAAAAAATACCCAACATTCCAAAGACATGTTTATCTCTCTGCATGTGGAAACATAATTGTAAATCAATTATGTTGTCTGAATTTGGACAGAGACTGGTCATTTTATTTTCTACGGATTAAACTAGTAATTTGTCTTTTTTATAACAGTCTTTTCAGTAACAGCTTTTCCCCTTATTGGAAAGACTTATTGTTACTGCAAAAAATCATTGATACTTATTTGCTTCATATTTGCTATTTCAACATCTTTAGAAATTTAATTAGATTGTGATAAACCCAAAAAACTTCCCTAAATAGTTTAGGACAACAGTTTTCTTTCCTACATTAAATCATACTATTTTTGCACAAGGGTTGTTATTGGAAAGACATCAGTGTAACTGCAAAGACATTTAAATACAAATCAGTTTACAAAAAACATTTCTGCATGTTTTATGTTTATTTGAATTCGTAAGGAACTCATAGATTGACTATTAGAATTATATTACTATTAGAATTATATATTGCATAAAAATTAATATTTTCCAAGTAATTTGTATATTTAAGTTTGTAAGAACTAGATGTTACATAAAAGACAGAAGGTGTTACTGCAAAAGACAATATAGAACTTATAATCCTTAATTTTTATGTTTCATTCCTAATATATATTTATTTTATTAAGGGATAAGAAAACCTTTTGCTCTGTGTTTAGGTCTGTTTTTTAAAATTTCATGATAAAATGATTAGTAATACCTTGTTATTTGAAAGACAATTTTGGTGACCATGACTTATAGTATGACATATAGGCAAATACTGATGAGTTTGAATAACCATGACGCTTAAGATAATTATGTTCCTCCTTAATATACGTAATATGTCATGACCCTAAAAGAAAAAGAATAAGGAAAGTTAATTTATACTCATGCTTTAAGAAAATATCAAGGTATCTATGATTGAAGTAGTGCCTAGAGAAAAGGTATCTTGTAGGAGTTATGTCTTCACAAATGTCATGCAATTGCAAAAAAACAACCTAATATCTATGTCAGTTACATGTGGGTGCGGGGGCAAGCATTGAAGCAATAAAGTTGAGCACTGAAGCAAGTTTGCCTGTACTTTGCTCAGTACTGAAGTAGTGGAGCACAAGACTGAAACATTTGGATTTGGCACTCAGCCTATCATGGTAGCAGCGGGCCATAGCATTAAAACAATGCCGCTTAAGGTCAGTTCAGTGAAGCCAACACTGAAGGGGTTCAAATTAGCATCTAGTAAAAGTCCTAGGTTTATTTCTTGAGGCATGATTAATTCTTCAATGTCTTCCATTTCAAACTTTTTTTAAAATGTGTCTCTTCTGTAACAGTCAAAGTCTTTGGGATAACAAGCAGCCAAAGTTATGAAATATTTTTTTTTTATTGTCCTTTTAAGCATGGTAGGAAACTAAATACGTAAAATGCTTATTGTCAAACCATTTCCTTGTCACTGACATAAATAGTACGTTTTTGAGTAAACGTCATCATTTGTGCTTACCGTTGACGACTCACTGTAGCCCCTAATTGCCTATCAATTATCTCTCGACCATATTACACAGAGAAGAAAGACGGGAGTTACCTGCCCACCCCCGCGCCACCTATAGTCACGTGACCAAAACCTCATCCGAACTACCTGGAGCGAACAGACGCCTGAGCGAAACTACTCGCAGGAGGGGAGGCACAGGTGGGAATTAAAGATTGGTGAGTCGTCGACAGTAAGTACAAATAATGACGTTTACTCAAAAACGTACTATTATTTAACGTACTATTACCGTCTCCGACTCACCGTAGCCCCAACTCCCACAGAGGTGGCGGGCTGAGAGAGTCAAGCGGCAGGTGAGCAGGTACCCCTACAACCGTCTAACTAAAGGTAGGAGCACAGGGACCCCCGCCAAGGGTGGTAGCTCGCCCCGACTCAGTAGAAAAGACAACCAAGACGGAAAATGCGATGCGAAGGTTATTGAGCTATCAAAAACAACCGACTTGCGGAAGTGACCTAGCCGTGAGCTGCAACCCCTCTGAAGGGAGCAGGACCCTCTGTGCGGTGCTGTGTGAATACCTGCGGTCCCAGCCTGGCAACGCCCGCAAGATCTTCCGTGGACATGTCTTGGATGTAGTGGTTTGCGAAGAACATGCCAGACTTCCAAAAACAGCCCGACATGATGTCCGCCACAGCGATGTTACTGTGAAAGGCCATAGTAGCCGAGATCGCTCGGATCTCATGAGGGTTTGTTTAAGCTGGCGGTGCTAACTCCTTCGCTTTGTAAGCCTCAAGAATTAACCGATCGCAGATAGACGCTCAAGGCTCGTCTATCGATCTCCTTAGTGCTCTGCTTGGAGTGAGGCAGGAAAAGCCTCCTACCACTATTATGGCAGAGGGAACGCGTACGTTGTGAGTAAATGCTGAGAGCTCTAACCGGACAAGGAGTCTGCTCTCCTCGTCCGTTGGGGAAGTGGAGCAAGCGAGGGCGGGGATGTGGAACACCTCCTTGAGGACCGAGATGTCCACTTGCGAATCCCACTTGCGCAGAACAAATCCTGCTGCTCCCTGAGAACTGCAGGTGAGCGGTGGTGACCGAACCCGTCGTCCAGGTACATCGCGAACTGGACGTTGTGCTGGTGAAGGATCTGCACCACTGGCTGAGTCACTCTGGTGAACAACCACAGAGTGGAAGAAATCCCGAACGGGAGCACGTTCCACTGAAAGTGCCCCCCCCCTCCCCAGGACGAAACGGAGGTACTTGTGGTGATCTCGAAAGCTAGGGATGTGCAAGTACGTGTCCTGCAGGTCTAGGGATATCATCCAGTCCGAGGGCTCCAGCAAGTGCATGACTGACAACACAGTCAAGAGACGAAAATATGGCGGCCGAACGAGGTAGAAGCTGTTGAACACCGACATGTCGTGAATAAGTCGCCATTTTTAGCTCATCAGGTCTGAAAGACCCGATGGGCTTATGGCATGGCAAGGCGTCCGGCGTGCGTCCGTCCGTCCGTCCATCCGTAAACTTTTCACTTTTTCGACTTCTTCTCCAGAACCAATGACTCTAGAGAGCTGAAATTTTATGTGCATACTCCTTGGCAAATGGGGATTCTAAATTGTAGATTTCGTGACCCCATGACCCCAAATGGGGTCACAAGGGTCAAAACCTTAAAAATCTATTTTAATCTTCTTCTCCAGTTCCAAAAGGTCCAGAGAGCTGAAAAGTTGTGTGTAGACTCCTTGGGCACTGAAGATTCTAAATTGTAGATTTTGGGACCCCATGACCCCAAATGAGGTCAGAGGGGTCAAAACATGAAAAACCTATTTTCATCTTCTTCTCCAGTTCCAAAAGGTCCAGAGAGCTGAATAGTTGTGTGTAGACTCCTTGGGCACTGGAGATTCTAAATTGTAGATTTTGGGACCCCATGACCCCAAATGAGGTCAGAGGGGTCAAAACATGAAAAACCTATTTTCATCTTCTTCTCCAGTTCCAAAAGGTCCAGAGAGCTGAATAGTTGTGTGTAGACTCCTTGGGCACTGGAGATTCTAAATTGTAGGTTTGGTGATCCCATGACCCCAAATGGGGTCACAGGGGTCAAAAACTGAAAAACCTATTTCCATCTTCTTCTCCAGTTCCAAAAGGTCTAGAGAGCTGAAAAGGTGTGTGTAGACTCCTTGGCCAACGGGGATTCTAAATTGTAGGTTTGGTGACCCCATGACCCCAAATCGCGTCACAGGGGTCAAAACCTAAAAAACCTAATTTCATCTTTTTCCTTAGTTCCAAAAGGTCTAGAGAGCTGAAAAGGTGTGTGTAGACTCCTTGGCCAACAGGGATTCTAAATTGTAGGTTTGGTGACCCCATGACGCCAAATGGGGTCACAGGGGTCAAAACCTAAAAAACCTAATTTCATCTTTTTCCTTAGTTCCAAAAGGTCTAGAGAGCTGAAAAGGTGTGTGTAGACTCCTTGGCCAACAGGGATTCTAAATTGTAGGTTTGGTGACCCCATGACGCCAATTGGGGTCACAGGGGTCAAAACCTAAAAAACCTAATTTCATCTTTTTCCCTAGTTCCAAAAGGTCTAGAGAGCTGAAAAATTGTGTGAAGACTCCTTGGACACTGGGGATTCTAAATTGTAGGTTTGGTGACCACTTGACCCCAAATGGGGTCACAGGGGTCAACACCTTAAAATCCTACTTTCATCTTCTTCTCCAGTTCCAAAAGGTCTTGATAGCTTAATAGTTGTGTGTAGACTCCTTGGACAATGGGGATTCTGAATTGTAGGTTCGGTGACCCCTTGACCCCAAATGGGCAATGGGCCTTTTTTATTTGATTGTGAATAACTCGGACGTTGGGACAGGCTATTTTTCCTACACTGCCCATGACCCCATGGTCTAAACCACAACACCTATTTCTATCAAAAGTCTGATGAGCTACAGAGCCCATGGCTCTATTTTTTCAAATCTCTCTTGGGTCGGACAAACTCGGGGGAGTAGAACCCCGGGTTGAGATTCTGGGGCGGGATTTCCTCCACTGCCTCCTTGGAGATGAGAATCTCCACCTGCTCTTACGTCAGAGTGAGCCTGTCCGCAGCAAGCAGTTGCTCCATTGGGCTGCAGGTGAGTGGAGAGGGAGACGAGACTGGTACCTGATACCCCCGCTCCAGAATCTGACAAACGAACGAATCTAAGCCTAGCTCTCGCCAGTTCCCCACGAACTGCCCTAGGCGCCCTCCAACAGGCCCATCCAAGGGAGCGATCGTAGGCGGGGAAAGGCTAGGCCTCCCGCTACGGAGCCAAACGCACGATAAAGGGCTGCCGCGCCCTTCTCCATTCCCGCCTCCTTGGCGGAGGCCGTCATGGCTTTACATGCGTGGGCCACGGAGTTCGCCATCCCCAAAATTGACCGCGCCTCCTTGTCCAGGTGCACCTAGAGTGTTCATATAAGGTGACAGCTTTCAATGGAGGAAGACTTGGACGCCAGTCGACTTTGGTGACCTTGATGTCATTTTCAAGGTCACCACGACAAACTTGTGAAGCTAAGCACCTAGAGTGTTCATATTTGGTGACAGCTTTCATTGGAGGAAGACTCAGACGCCAGTCGACTTTGGTGACCTTGATGTCATTTTCAAGGTAACATCAACCTGCCATGGAACTTGCCAGTCAGCCGGGAAGTGTAGAAAACGGGGTCGGTTTATACATGAGATACCGGGTTTTTACTGGGATTTGGAGGGTTAAGAAAGGGGGTCGGCTTATACGCGAGGGGGCTTATACCCAGTCATATACGGTATAGATCTTTTGGACATGATAAGTTAAGTTGTTTTGATTTTATATCACCACATATGACATTTATAGGTTTGAATCAAAGGTAAATTATATGTTATAAAAATCACGGAGTGGCTCTTTAAGATTAAATTTTCTCCTACTGGATAAGAGAAATAGTTTAAATAACACAGCAAGTTCATTTAATTATGTTCCGTAGACACTTACTTGTACAAGTGAATTGTGATGACATTTTGTAGATTTTCCTTTATTTTGTACGATGTCAACTTTTGTTATAGTAGAATAACTTTTCTTCTTTTTTTTGCAGTGTACAATGTATACCCTTTGAATTGGTAAAAAGAAATAGCCATAAACAGCTTGACACAAAAAGGTGCAAAAGCTGATTACTATCTTGTTGATTTAATATCAGACAATTTTAAAGTACATATGAAAATTAAAGGGATCCTTGTTTTGTCAAAGACTGTGAAATTTTAACTGAATTGATTGTGGTGGGGTGGACTATGGCAAATTATCTCTACTTGGTCTTTTGATAATGGAAAGGTTAAAAGAGTTAATCATCTGTCACGACAAGACAGAAGGTAATCTGCATCTTGCCACTTACAATTGTTTTGTCCCGCACTTTTGACTCAAAATAAAATTGTTAAAGTACTTTGCCGTTTTGACTTTGCATGTTTTGACAAATATTATGCTTTCTACATATCCTAGTTTTATTTTACGTCCCCTCTTTATATATCATCTTTGGGTACAGTGTGCAAGCCGACTCGACCACAATGTTTTATGCATGAAAATGATAAACTTTATATATAGATTTGGATAACAGTTTTATTAGTTAGTTTGATTTCTCAACTTTTTTTAAATTTTTTAATCTTCTCCAGAAGCAAAAAGCCTAGAAAGCAGAAACCTTGTGTGCAACCCGTTATCAGATGGGGATTCTAATTTATAGATTTGTTGACTCTGTTACAAGGGTCACAGGGAACACACCTTAAAAAACTATTTTCATCTTCTCCAGAAGCAAATGGTCTAGAAAGCTGAAAGCTGAAATCTTTTGAACAGACTTCTTAGCTGATATGGATTCTAATTTAAAGATATGGTGACCCCTAAAAGACGCAACAGGGGCCAAACCCTAAAAACCTATTTTCAGCTTCTCCAGATTCAAAAGACGTAGAAATGCAAAACCTTGTGTGAAAACTCCTTAGCTGATGGGGATTGTAATTTATAGGTTTTGTGACTCTGTGACCCGACTAAGGGCCACAGGGACCACACCCTTAAAACTCATCTTATGCTCCAGAAACAAAGGCTTAAAAAGCTAAACTCTTGTGTACTAGAGTCTTAACCTTTACGTTGCTGAATATTATTTTGACCAGTTTTGCCCCCGTGGCTGAATTTTCCAGCACGCGCCTCGCTACCGTTATAGCGCAATTAGCCCCTGTGGCCAAATTTTCCAGCGCCGCCAGATGCGACCGTTTTAACAACATATGGCGTGTTTACATGGCCAAATACGGACGTTATCGTCGTTTTAAACAAAGCTAGTCGGCGAATCCCGTTTTACAAATGGATGATACTTACCTGACACTTTGAATGAAATTATCACCCCTAGAACGGTTTCTACAACCGAAGTAAACTTGTTTTCAATTCGGGCGCCATAACTCAATAAATTCTAAGAGCGCATGCGCAAAATCAAAACGAAACTAAAGATGAATAGTTCCTCTTCACATCGATATAAAAATTATTTTAAAAATATGTCTAGAACAAATTTTACAACATTTTAAAAATTGTCTTTATTTCAAACATTATAAAATCATTTAATCACTGAGTGCACAAACACAAATTATATACGGAATTGAAGCTAATTTCTTGCTCTATATTTCACGATAAATTTTATTACATTACGCCATATTAAACGAAAGATATGAATTACGAAAACAGGGTAGTGATAAATCCCGATAACGTTCTGACCCCCACAGCAATATTACTAAGCTAATAGCCCCGGGAAAACACACGCGCTCAGTGCGTGCAGGCGGCCCATAGACACCCCAGCTGGAAATTCACTCGCACATAATAGAAATTGTCTTTATTTCCAACTTTATAAATCAAGTAATTAGCTTTGTATACATGCACAATATATATGGAATTGAAGGCAATTTATTCTTCTTTACGAAGATATAAAACAAAATAGTATCTTGTACTTTGATTAGAAGGTATTACCAACGAAATGATGGTCTAGTTAGTGAAAACAGAGTCTGAAAATCGCATTTTTGCGACATTTGTCGCATCATTTCCACACGTTTTATTTTGATGAAAATATGTGCAAATTATATATGGAAATGGAGACATTTATTTCTTCTTTACGATGATATAAAAATAAAAAACATGTAACACTTCCTTTGGAATATATATGGTGTATAAAGATGATACCCTCATGTATATGAGAACACATTTTGATGATTTCGACATCTCTCAACGCTCCGTTATTGTCTCATTGTAATTTGCAAAATTTACATAGAAATGAAGTTGAATCTTTCCTCTTTATTGTAGTATAAAAATGTTGATAATGCGCTCTGCCGTTAAATAGATAGGAAGTGTAAAAAGCAGGTGAAAAATCGCTTCTCAGTTAAAAAGTTATGAATAGAGAAATTGTCTGTTTGTGCGATGCTCGCTGGATCTTCACTGATTTTGAATGTTTACAAATTTTATATGGAAATGAAGATCATCTTTTTTCCTATATTTTGATATATAAAATTTATAAATGTTCCAAGAATATTATGTGATATAAAGTGGTAAAAAATGGTAAAAAACTAAAGAATGAGAAAAACACACCTTTTTGCGGAAGTTGCGGTATCTACCAATACCAAATCGAAGACAATTATTCCCCCTTTATCAAAATGTAAACAATTTCAATAGGCGCTTTGCTGTTGACAAGATATAAGCGAAAGAAGGGCACATGTCAAAATCGCCGTTCAGTTCACATGATTTGAATGGAGGAATTAGCGTTTTTTGCGGGGCTTGCCATGTCTTTATTTATTTTTGCGTGTATTTTACATTGAATGAAAGACAATCGTTTTCTCTATCATGTGATATAAAAATTGTCAAAATACGTTGGGCACATCTTGAGAAAATTGGTGTGACAAAATGGTGTAAAACTAAAAATATGTAAAAATTACCTTTTTGCAGCACTAGCTGTATCTTTATTCCACGTAGCGCAGATATGTATTTTATATCGAATTGAAGACAATTTCTTTCTCTTTTAAATGATTATATCCATCTTGAAATTCGCCTATGGGTAAAGAACATAGGACGTGCGATAGGAGGGTGTGCATATGGTCGCAATGCACGCGTCTAAGTAAACGATAGCAAGCCCGCGGGTCGATAAGCTCGTGTAAGAGGGTAGAAGGTGCCCACAGGCTATTAGCACGTGCGGCGGGGAGTGGGGGAAAATTGAGTGATTATTATGCTCAATTTCGGTACAATAAACTTTTTCAATGTTTGCAAAACTTTAGTAACATGTGCGCGCATTATTTAGAACAAAACAAAACTCGGTAGCTTAGCGACGGCCGGAACGAATATACAAGCGTTGAACTTAGACTACTGCTGTGCAATAAATTTCCATCCTCCGCCACAGAGACCCGCGGCTATAATTAGTTAGCGCGAGAAAGATTAAGTGTGGTACTCGCATCTCGCTAGCAGGACATGCGGGCAAAGCCAATTTCCTCCCGGAATATTCCGGGTTCCGCATCTTAAGGGTTAAGTTGACGAGTATGAAGTCACAACATCATTGCATTGTGGTTGACATAGTGAAAATGACCTACACTTCTTTTTGACTTGCCGTATTCATGTAAAAGTAAAATCTGTACTTATATACCATTGGTTAGAGCCTCAAATACCATTGTGAATGTGAACAAGAAACTAAGCAACTTCGAAAATCATAAAATAATTTGTTCAGTTTATGATTCTTTTTCAGAAGGGGATCCTCCTGTGGGAACTATTGCATAAAATCTGTTTATTTTTTCTATATTTCAGGTTGTGACTATATATCTTGAATAAATAAAATCATACAAAAAATTGCATGAAAACATGTTTTTTCATATATCACTACCCTAAGCAGGGCCAAATACCCTAGCGATTGCCATGGTACCAAGGGCAGGTAACTATTCCCACCACATCAATCTGTCATTGTTTTTGACCTACTATACGTTTTTTTCATCTTTTCCACGTTTGAAAAAGAGAAAGTATGGTAACCTTTATTACTAAACATAGTTTAGGAAAGGTTCACATTTTTCACATTTCTCGTGTTGTGACGTAGGTTTTTTCCAAAACCGTTCGAACCACGAGCTTCGTTTTGGCGAGAGGAAAAAAGACAAACATGGCAGATTTCTGAAAATTGTTTTTCCCGACTAGGTCGAAAATAGATATCTTTTGCTTTGAATCAGTTCTTGTTTGGCACTTTGTGGGAGACATAATGCTTTCAGTTTCGTCCGAAATTCTGTAATTCCAAAATGCTTTTGTTTCCGGACCATATCTCAAAAACCATTCAATATTATTTTACAAAACTTGGTTTGTTGTTAAGTCTAGTGGTGGAGTGGTGCCTTTTGCTATTTTTGTTATTCTGAATTCTGGAAACAATTTGAACTTTGTGCATATTGGGGTAGGGTAATTCTAAAAATCTGATGAGTATTATTTTACTTAACCTGGTATGTGGTTAGATCTAGTGCTTGGATGGTGCCTTTTGCTGCTTTGGTTAATCTTAATTTTTCATTTTACTTGGTTTCCATATAAACAATTTGAACTTTTTGGGGCTGTAGATGCTAATAATAATATTTGATGACTGTGTGAGTATCAAATGTCACATTCCCTACAATAAAGAAGTTGACAAATATATAAAACTCTTCCTTATGCACCATTGAACTTGTATATTTCACGAGTCATTATTATGTCAAGTTCATCGATGCTAATATATTTTTAGTATATGTTTGGTATGGATTGTTTCTGGTATAAGTGGCAATAAGATGATTAGGTTGGATTAAAAGTTTGGAAGGGGGACATCACTGTGCATCACATGCACATATTTCTAGTTTTTAAATAAACATCTATTTACGTAAAATGGCAATCGTTTTCACCTGGTTGTTAACTTGATGAAAATTTTCTATATACCTTATATTTTGAGAAATATGTACCTGTACGTATCATTTTGTGTCTTTATTGCAATATATGGATATACATAGAGGATACTAAACGACCTTCCATTTAATACTATTTTTATTAAACGAGTTAATGATTAAGTATAAAACGAGCGAAAGCGAGTTTGATACCTAATCATTAACGAGTTTAATAAAAATAGTATTAAATGGGAGGAAGTTTAGTATTCTGTTTATTACTTGACCTCAGTAATCAAGCATTTTTACCGAAAGTGTACTGAACGAAGCATTTCCGCGACTAAGCCGCCATTGAGACGACGGTGCCAAGATTGTGACGTCACAACCACACAGTATTATGACGTCATACGGGGAGCGGTATTACACTAGTTTGATATCGCCGTATAAATATTACACTGAGGTATCTTACACGGGCGAGTAATAATGAACAATACTGCACACCTTTAATTCAAAATTCTGAACGGGGGTAACAAATTATGAATTTTTAGCCCATCTGGCCTTAAAAGCCACATGGGTGCATATTATTGTATGGTGTCCAGCATACCTTTAAACATATTTTTGGCTTCTTCTGGAGTAGAACAAGGCGTAAAGAGCTGAAATTTTTAATCCAGTCTCCTCGCCAAATGAGAAGTAGAATTTCAAGATTTGGTGAACCTGTGGCCCCAACTAAGGGCCATGCCCTAAAAACCTAATTAAATTTTCTTCTCAAAAAGCAACAGGCCTAGAAAACTGAAATAGTAATTGGGTTTATAAACTAAAGCTCTTGTGACCCTTTGACCCCTTACATGCCACCTTACATAATATATTGTATAGAGCCTGATGAGATACAGAGCCAATGGATCTATTTTTGCTTTGTTCCATTTTTGTAGAACAAGACACTGAAACAGTTGTTGATGAGAAATCTGACTCTGGGGAAGCAGCACAGGGCTCCAACCAGGCTATGGCAAAAGGTAGAAAAAAAAACAATTTTTAACCTGTCATAAGGGATCATCCATGTCCTACAACATTTTTACTATTTTTTTTTAAAAACATTTTCACCATGGCATGATGTACAGGGCCATCTTTCCATTGATCCTTAGCTTTTTCAAATAGATTCTTCTCAATATCTGCTGACTCCACAGAGCTGAAACCTTATGTACAGGTACCTTGGCCAACAGGTATCATGAGACATAGATTCAGTGACTCTTCGGCCGCCAATAAGGGCCTGAAAAGCCATACCCTAAAACATACTTTTATCATCTCCAGAACCAAAAAGCCCGATGAAATATTTAAAAGTCTTATTTAATCATGTTTATGTCAGATGTTTGATTTTGTTTCAACATACAAATTATATATTCCTTTACAAGACCTAATCTAATATCTCTGCTAATATATAGAGGATATTTAATTAAGTTTGTCAAATATGATGTTTATCTCATCGAGTGGTGGGGTTGGAGTTGATATTTTCATTAGTGGCGTAGTCACGTGTGAAAATATCAACTTCAACCCAACCACGAGATGAGATAAACATCGTATTTGACAAACTTGATAAAATAATCTATTCATTATATAATTTCATTCTAATTTTGTTGAATTTTAGTGTTTATGATGTTGATAAACATTTCTTAACCCTAAAAGTAGGCCCTGGAAACTTCACCAGCAGTGACGATATATTATATCGCAACTGTCACCAGTGACGATATATTATATCACTACTGTGACCACATACAAGGTTTATTTCACTGATAAATGCCAGTATTTCATTGCTTATTATATAATAAATCAGTATTTCATTGCTTATTATATAATAAATCAGTATTTCATTGCTTATTATATAATAAATCAGTATTTCATTGCTTATTATATAATAAATCAGTATTTCATTGCTTATTATATAATAAATCAGTATTTCAATGTTTGTAAACAAGCTAGGAAGGTGTCGTCACATAGCAATATACTTCCTCCCTAAATATAATTTATAGGTAGGTTTGGTGAAATATTCATTTGAATATGATACGCTCTGCTAATGTGAATGGAGGCACGCTATGGAGCCTTTGATCTTTCTGCCTCAACTAAATATTAATGTGCTAGCCGTGGCGTGATTTTTTCCAAGTAAAAGAGTCTATAGCATTATGTGATTGAATTTAATTCACAGTAAGTAACCAGTAGTAGACAATGTATTGTTATAGTGGATTGACTCGTCTTGTCTAGCTTGAGGATTAACAAAAGTTAACAAAACTAGGTGTCGAATTGGATTGTCTTAATTTTTACGTGAGGGTCTTAAAGCTTGTAGAAAGATTAGCAGTAAAAAGGATATTTCTATAAGATCTCTGCTTGTAAATCTAACAATTTTTCTACCAATGATATACATACTTGGAACTGTTGAACAAGTAAAATATTCCAGGGCTATAAAAGTTAGTATGAGCTTTTTCTGGTGATCTATCATGGGCACGTTATTACCCAAATTAAATCAAATTATATTTATAGATATTAGGAACATGTATGATTAATTTACAGAAATATCCAAATTGCATTAAAGATTCAAATATACAAATTAGCATAATTATTCATAAGATACATGGTCAAGAAATTACCCAAATTACATTAGATTATATTTATAGAAATTAGGGTAATATTTTGCCCATGATAGGTCTCCAAGTAGTACTGAACAATAAATATAATTAAATATACACTCAACTTTTTTCAAAGAAGGTAATATCAATGACTAAGTAAGTGTGTGTGTTTGTTAATACTTTAGGTCGGGCTCGAATGAGGATGGAGGAGTTACAGAGGCTCCTCGACATCTCTAAGAAGAACTACACACAGCTGGGTGGCAGTCTTGCAGAGGACCGGCACAAACTCAAGGAGATGAGAGACAAAGACCAGTAAGTCATGAAAAGAGAAAAAGTCAGTCAGTGTGTCATTCTCAGTCAGTGAAACTATCAGTTAGCGAAGAGTCGGACCATAAGTCCATGAAAGAGTCAGTTAGTCTGTCAGTTGTTCAAGGAGATCGCCTGTCGTCTGTCCATCGTCAGATGCCGTTTGTACACTTTTCACAATTTCAAGCTCTACTCCTGAAGGGAACTGGAGAAAACGGCCAACATCGAAAACGGCCATTGGCAAATAAGAGAAAACGGCCATTGCTACAAGAATCCGGCCATGTATGAATACATGAATGTTCTCAGTACTAATTATATTATTTGTTTAAGTATCTATTAAATGTGAGAGTATGAATATTTGATTGTTGCAGAACCATCAAGGAGCTTGAGACACTGCTAGAATATGAGCGGGTTCGTCGAGAAAAGTTGGAGAGTGACCTGGATCAGACAAGACGAGAGGTCATCTACCTGCGTTCCCAGTTAGACAACTTTAGGATGGAAGCAGTATGTAGCAAATGTTACCTATATTTCATTTATCAACATCAAAATTCATTTATTTAAATGTTCATTCATTTATATATTTTTAAAGCATGGCTATATTAATACATATGCACAAATCAATGTATTCAGATGTTGATTAAGTTTTAAGGTTTAAAAAATTGTATCACTGAGATTGGTTAATATATTCAGTCCAGTCCAGTCAATTAACTAAAAAAAACGTTAGGTCTAGATCGACCAAACTTTGCACACATGTTAACCATGACCTTGTCCAAAGTTTGTACCACTTTTGATTTTCTGGAATTAATTTTTTTTGTCGTTTCCATAAACGTCATATTTTGGACTTAGTTATATGGTGTACAACGGGGACAGATTTTCTCAGAAACTTTTACACCCAGAGGAGTGAAAATTTGGTTATGGATACACCTGATGATACTCTTGATCGAGTTTGAAAGCCATTTCCGAAATATTATTTTTGACAGAGTTATGGCCCTTGCTTCTGAAATTGGACTTGGAGCAATTAACAGGTCTGATGCTTCAATGGCGACAGGTTTTCTCAGACAGTATCACATTTAGATGGGTTTTGGAAACACCTGTTGATGCTCTTGATCGAGTTCGAAAGCCATTCCCGAAATATTATTTTTTCATCAAGTTATCGCCATTGGATGTGCGATTTGACTTGTAGTGATTAACAGATCTGATGCTACAATTGGGACACATTTACTCTTAAACTATCACAGTCACTTTTAGTAAATCCGGTTTTCCAGAATCATATTAATTCAGACTAGAGAGAGAAGAAAGCAAACGGGCTGCAGGGGAATGTGAGCCATGCTCACGTTTTTCTTGTTTTACTTTCTGTTTTAACTGTTAAGAGTCGAATTAGTGGCTAAACTGCATCAATGTTGTAATAAATTATAGCAAAAAGTAACAAAAGCATGTAATTTATTAACTATCTATATATTTTCAATCCAGGAGGTCTGTTTTTCTACATTTTGTTCTATAGATGATGGGATTCTAATTATAGATTTGTTCGCCCAGTGGCCTCTAACAAGGGCCACAGGAACCACACCCTAGAAAGCGAAAATCTTGTGAACGAAGTGCTTAGCTGATAAAATAAAATAAATTTGGTGATCCTGGAGCAGCTGATCTGGTGACCCTGTGGCCAATTGACCATTTTCCAGTTTCACGAAACAACTCGGTTTAGAGTGAAGTCCCTTTGAAAAGTCATGTGACCGCGAAACAAGCTGTCCAAGCTTACGTTAGTTGAACTTTTTTAGTTCACTTTTCACGCTTGCCCAGACCAGAAGTTTCATTCCCTGAAACTAAAGTAGGTCTCATATAATTAAAAATCATATAAGCTAACATGAAAAAAACAATGAAGGCAAATGTGTTTGTAATAATTATTATTATTATTAGTGGTACTGGCATACGTGGCATTGACATATCACATTTTAAATCAAACTAATGGGGCAAAAACAAATGAAATAACATTTTTTAGAATACATCATATGGTATTGTGTTAATCATTCAGTAGTCAGGCATATATTGCATCGAACACGGAATATAATGTTGATGCCAAGTGACAAATTTAGAATGCGCATAAAATCGTGAATGTTTGTTTCTCTGCAGTAGGAAAGTATGGAGATTAATAATGCCTGTTGAAATCTTTTTTTAAAATAAACACAAAATAAAATTCTGTAGAATACGTTTTCAGTATCATTTACCATACCCCGACCAACGGTCAAGCGTATATTTAACTATATTATAATACCACTGAATCCATTCCTCTGGTGTCTGATTTCAATTAACCCTGTTCCGAGGGAGTAATGTTTAAATGTATGGACTCTACTGGGGTACGAACTTGTCCGACATATTGTAGAAAAACTGTAAAATACTTTAATATTTATATCTTCTGCACTTCTAGGAGAAATACTGCCATTGCCATGCATGTTCTTGTGAAGTTTTATGTTTATGTTTTTTATGTTTTATGAAACTGATTGCATATAATGTCTTTCATAATTTAAGTGAAATAAATCATACAAATATCAACGTCAACACTATTATCTAAGTAATTATTCGTAATTTTATACAAACCAGCAACGTAAATTTCTACTTTAATTTTTTGATGTTTATAAATTGTAATGTTTATCGGATGATTTTAACAATCGTCTTACAATTTACAAAAATATCTATGATCAATGTTTCCTGTGGTACTTGGACTGCAGGCCTTTCTGTTGTAGATTTATGCTTTTAAAATAAAAGTTCATGGCATGATAATAAGTTATCACTCTGTTCTATAAATGCTACAATTATTGCATTTTGTGGATAATTTTGTTGAATCAACAATAAATTTTATAAATGCTATACTTGTCATGAATAATGCATATAGATAATCTAAATCAAGCAAGATTTAATCCAACCTTTAATCCAGGCAATTTGACTGTTCATCATTTCTTGCATTTTTTTCAAGTAGGCTTACACGTGATTTCATATTGGTACTAAATCTTGCCAATATGCCTATGTACAGTCGGGCAGCGTCACATTTGATGGCTTATTTGATTTCTAAATTGAAAGGAAAGACTTAAATTCTTTTAAAAAGACTTTTAAAAATTCAAATGGTTAGATCCTGGTTTATCCTTTTGGAACTACGACCTTCCTATGCTATAAAGCCTGTTTCTGAACACCTGTATGCAAAATCCTGCACTTGTCCCCATTGATGCCAAGCATGACTTTCCCCGCGGTCAGGGGTAGATAACTCTAAACATCAGAATTGGAAAATGGTCAATTATGAAATAGATTATAGATAGCCAGATGAGCTACAACGAAATGGTTTATTTTCTTCTTCAGAAGCAAAAGACCTAGAAAGCTGAAACCTTATGTACAGACTGACCTATTGGCACATGGCACGTCCATCTGTAAACTTTTCACGATTTAATCTTCTTCTCAAGAACCATTTGCTCAGGACTCCTTCACTGATAAGGTTACTAATTTATTGATTTGTGACCCTTTGACCCCTAATAAGTAACACAGGGCCACAACCTAAAAACCTGTTGTCATCTTCTTCACCAGAAGCAAGAGGCCGAGAAATCTGAAACTTTGTGTACTGACTCCTTAGGTTATGGAGATTCTAATTCATAGATTTGATGTCACCCCAAGTAAGGGCCACAGAGGCCACATCCTAAAAACTTAAAAACCTAAGCTCATTAGGATTTTAATAAATTTATTTGGTGATCCTGTGACATCCATATGGTAACGATTATTTAAATAAATCATAGAAAGCCTGTGTGCTACAGTGCCAATGGCTCTATCTTTTTAGCTCATCTTGTTCTACTGTTGTATATCTTTTGCATATATCTATCATCTAGCCTGTAAAAATTTCAATTTATAGATTTTGTAACATTGTGACGGATAACTAGATCTGTGTCACCTCCCTGGCCAGCGTCTTAACCCATGCCTGTGTCTCACCCCTTGCCTGTGTCTCACCCCTTGCCTGTGTCTCGCCCCTTGCCTGTGTCTCGCCCCTTGCCAGTGTCACCTCCCTGGCCCGCATCTAAACATATGCCTATGTCTCACCCCTTGCCTGTGTCTCACCCCTTGCCTGTGTCTCACCGCTTGCCAGTGTCTCCTCCCTTGCCAGTGTCTAAACCCATGCCCGCGTTTTACCCCTTGCCTGTGTCTCGCCCCTTGCCAGTGTCATCTCCCTGGCCCCCGTCTAAACCCATGCCTGTGTCTCACTCCCTTACCAGTGTCACCTCCCTGGCCCGCATCTAAACACATGCTTGTGTCTCACCCCTTGCCTGTCTCTCACCGCTTGCCAGTGTCTCCTCCCTGGCCCCTGTCTAAACCCATGCCCGCGTTTTACCCCTTGCCTGTGTCTCGCCCCTTGCCAGTGTCATCTCCCTGGCCCCCGTCTACACCCTTGCCTGTCTCTCACCGCTTGCCAGTGTCTCCTCCCTGGCCCCTGTCTAAACCCATGCCCGCGTTTTACCCCTTGCCTGTGTCTCGCCCCTTGCCAGTGTCATCTCCCTGGCCCCCGTCTACACCCTTGCCTTTCTCTCGCCGCTTGCCAGTGTCTCCTCCCTGGCCCGTGTCTATACCCATGCCCGCCTTTTACCCCTTGCCTGTGTCTCCTCCCTTGCCAGTGTCATCTCCCTTGCCCCCGTCTAAACCCATGCCTGTGTCTCACTCCCTTGCCAGTGTCACCTCCCTGGCCAGCATCTAAACACATGCGTGTGTCTCACCTCTTGCCTGTGTCTCACCCCTTGCCTGCATCTCACCCCTTGCCTGTGTCTCACCCCTTTCCTGTCTCACCGCTTGCCTGTGTCTCCTCTCTTGCCTGTGTCTCCTCCCTGACCCGCGTCTAAACCCATTCCAGTGTCTCACCCCTTGCTTGTGTCTCACCCCTTGCCTGTGTCTCCTCCCTTGCCTGTGTCTCCTCCCTTGCCAGTGTCGCCTCCCTGGCCCGCATCTAAACCCATGCTTGTGTCTCACCCCTTGCCTGTGTCTCACCCCTTGCCTGCGTCTCACCCCTTGCCTGTGTCTTCTCCCTTGCCTGTGTCTCACCCCTTGCCTGTGTCTCACCCCTTGCCTGTGTCTCACCCCTTGCCTGTGTCTCCTCCCTGACCCGCGTCTAAACCCATGCCTGTGTCTCACCCCTTGCCTGTGTCTCACCCCGTGCCTGCGTCTCACCCCTTGCCTGTGTCTTCTCCCTTGCCTGTGCCTCACCCCTTGCCTGTGTCTCCTCCCTTGCCCGTGTCTCCTCCCTGACCCGCGTCTAAACCCATGCCTGTGTCTCACCCCTTGCCTGTGTCTCCTCCCTTGCCTATGTCTCACCCCCTTTGCCAGTGTCACCTCCCTGGCCCGCGTCTAAACATATGCCTGTGTCTCCTCCCTTAGCTGCGTCTCACCCCTTGCCTGTGTCTCACCCCTTGCCTGTGTCTCCTCCCTTGCCTGTGTCTCCTCCCTTAGCTGCGTCTCCTCCCTTAACTGCGTCTCACCCCTTGCCTGTGTCTCCTCCCTTGCCTGTGTCTCCTCCCTTAGCTGCGTCTCCTCCCTTAGCTGCGTCTCACCCCTTGCTTGTGTCTCACCGCTTGCCTGTGTATCACCCCTTGCCTGTGTCTCCTCCCTTAGCTGCGTCTCACCGCTTGCCTGTGCCTCCTCCCTTGCCTGTGTCTCCTCCCTTAGCTGCGTCTCACCCCTTGCCTGTGTCTCACCCCTTGCCTGTGTCTCCTCCCTTGCCTGTGTCTCCTCCCTTAGCTGCGTCTCACCCCTTGCTTGTGTCTCCTCCCTGACCTATGTCTCTTTCTAACAGCGTCCCTTGTTGTATCTTTTCAAATAATATCTGATTTATGTTGAAGGAAAGCGATGATGAGGAATTGCATCGTAAGCCTAGACGAAAAAAGGGAACAGGGTCAAACAAGAAGAAAAGCTTTGGAGATGGTGGAGTCTTTATCAAGAGGAATATAACAATAACAAAGGGATCACGATTTGGAATAGTTTAATACCACTGCAACAGCAGTTTTCTTGGCATACATAGAGGATATTTCAAATTTTCTGTATTGAATCCCTCAATATGTAGTAAAAATTGCCAAATGACTCTTCTGTGATAGTGAATAAGTCCAACAAAATTTTATTCTGGAGGTTAATTTTATATGATTTGAGATGTTGGCATTCAAGCAATATGCCCTCTTCTGATTGGATTAAACATGGTCATGTGATGTCTGATAAACAAGTTGAAAAATATAACTTGCAGCATTGAGCAAGACATAGCTTTCACAGGTTGTCTTTATGTAAGTGCTCAGATAAGACATAATATTTATATAGTAAGGATTAAATTTGAGTAAAAACCCAAATGGAACCATAAGTTAATTACTTTGATAATATTTTCTTTGAAGTATTTTTAGTTCATGATGACGTGTTTGCTTCATTACTATTGTGGGTTTGGCTAAGGGGCTGTGACATGGAAAGTCTAACCAGTTGTTCTACTATTGTATATCTTTTGCATCTATTTGCATATTTTTGTAATTTTAATTTCAGGTTGAATTCATAAAAATGGATTCTGAAAATGTTTGTTCGCTGGTTTATAAACAGTTTAATGTTTAATTTAAGCTGTAGTCTGAATGCTATTGACAAGAAGTTGTAGTTATATAAGTATAAATTGTACCATTATTTTGTATACACACCAATGACTGTAGGCACTAAATGTATTTAAAAACAACTAAAACATGCTTTAAATCTGAAAAATATCATTTCTCACCAACTCCTACCTCCAACTTCTGCTTCCCTCTTTGTTGTCCACCCATACCTAATAAACATCAACCAAAGCCCAGACGATACCCTCAATTATGGTACTGGTACTGCTATAGCTAGATTCAGTGTTAATAAAATATCGGGACAATCTACTTAAGAGGACAGGACTTCAGATAAGGGAAGTATGAGTGTGTGAACGGATGAAAAATGCCTCGTTACGATGGTTATAAAGTTGTGATATGTATCAAATATGCTCATAAATAGCAATGTACATTCAAACAAATATATACACACTTACATGAAATCAAAACGAATCTTCTTAATTTTCTTTTAAAAGCAAACAAGATTGTAGTAGAAATTTTCTTCATTGCAAATAAAACATGGAAATAAATGTACTTTTTATCACTTGTCTTTCTGACAAAACATAAACTAGAGTGACCTTCCTTCATCGTACAAGAATTATGTATTCAAAAATGTTACTCTACGGCATGTTCATTGGATGATAAATATGCAAGCTTAGTAAGTGATAGGTTTGATCTGATTTCAGTTAGATTGAAGGAAGCCAAATTAAAAACAAACCTTATGACACATTCATCTGTTCATTTATCGAAAAAATACAATTCTGCTAGTATCAAAACATTGAAAACACCCATTTAGTTTTCATGTAGCCAAAGACTGATTTCAAAATAATATATGCAACAGAAACAAACTGGCATTTGATGAATTATTGTTTGATGATTATAATAGAAAAATTTATGATTTAAATTATGGATGATGATTTAAGAATTAGAACTCTTCATATCAGTAAGTGGCTATATAAACTGAAGTTCAAAAGAAAGTGGATATCTAAGGAATTCAGTTATTCAAGAAGGGGCAAACTTTCAAGCATTTGAAATGTTTAATATAAATAGTGAACCATTTTCAAACATTGCAAGGACATGTTGGAATTGTTGGTTAAACACATCACTTCTCTATATATATATTTGTGTCCAATGGGGATATATTTTGAAATTTACATGGACAGAGCAACTGACATTATGAATGGATTACTTCTGTCTTTCTGATTGGCCTACTTGGTCACATGACGCAGTGTTGCATCCAGGCCTCGCGATTGCGAGAAATGCGCTACTTCATATATCACTCGCGCAATTTTACTATTTTTCTGGGGGAGTAATCGCGCAAAATAGGTTGCCACTCTTCGTGTAGTGTCTGTTCCAGATGTTGTATGTTGACTGGTTGCTATTGGCAATGTCTAAGTCGTTTTCACAAATGGTCCCATATATGCTCGATTAGTGATAAGTCAGGAGAGCGTGATGGCCAAGGCAAAATCTGGATGTTTTGATCCTGGAAGTATGTGGCCCTTCATTGTCCTGTTGAAAAATAATACCTTGCTGCTGCATCTGTATGAATGAGACCACCACATGCTGTAACACTTGATCCCTGTTTCTCTGGGCTATAAGGGTCTGATGAATCTGTCTTCTGGTCACCGCAGATCCCACCCGAGACCATGATGTTTCCACCATGATAGGGTACAACTTCTTGGACACATGCTGCAGCCTGTGTCTCGCCTGTACGCCAGTATACTTTCACTCTGCAGTCTACTTGGAACAGGTTCAATCGACTTTCGTCGCTTAAGATACTCTTCCAGATCACAACATTTCCAGCGACTCACTCCCCTTACCCAGCATAAACAGTTGAGGTGATGTTTGCGAGTCAAGGTCATTCCACTGAAAGATAGATATGCCTGAATAACGGTAGCTCAAAGATGTCTCATGACTGTGTTCCTGCTGGTCTGGAGCCCTAACGCTGTTGACGTCATGGTGACAAATCTGTTGTACAAATTTAGTGTGCCAAAATATTGGTCTCCTGAGGGAGTTGTCACCCTCTGTCTTCCGCTTCTTGGACGGTCAGATGTCTGGCCAGTCTGGTTAAGGCAATGAAGGAGTCGAATGACCGTTTGTCTGGTGCAACCAAACGTCCTGGCAATCTGGCTGTTTGAAACCCCCACTTGTGACATTCCGATGACTCTGTCTCACTCTGCTGTTGTTGTGTTTTTTCTTTTGCTTTTATTGTAAAAGGGTAATGAATGATCAAAATCATTGCTTTTTATAATGTCCAATTCATGTGTTAATAAAAAATCTTGATTTCTGAAAAAAAAAGTTTTCCGTCAGCTGATATGCCTCAGTTGTATTTGGGCGATATGTTTTCATTGTTTCCATTGGTTACATTAGGATAAAAGGATTTCTATTTTGTCAAATATTTTATCAGAATGTGAAAATCATTTTTTTGTGCACTTTCTTTTGTATGTTCGGGAGACATATTGGTTTTGGCTGTGTTCCTGTCTGCATCTGCTTCCGTGTTGGCGTTCCCATTCGTTTCCGGAACATAACTCTGAAATTACTTGACCAATCTTCACCAAAGTTGGTATACATCCTCTTCGTGTCATGTAGATGTGCCTTTTAGGGATTTCAACTCTTTTTTCAATTTTATATTTTCTTATTCTTAATTTGATGCATATGTTGTTAATATTTTGTCAAGCATATCAAACTGCGGAGATGTTGATTAACCAAAACTTTAAGTTCATGTTGTTTTATAGAAATAGACAATAACTAACGAGTGACAGGAAATGACAGATTATCTTTCCCGAAATATATTAATGACACAATTAATATGACGAGGGAAAGATAATATGTCATTTCCATTCACAAGTCGGTTATTATTTATATTACCCATATGTTTTTAAGAGATTAAAACTTGAATATAATAGAAATAAACATTTCTTTTTAATGGATAAGAGTGGCAAATCTACAAATTCAAAAGCTTGTGCTTCGGATTTACTTGACACATACCTACGCATGGCTAAATTGTCATTTGTGAAAATGCTTAAAAATAAAACGTAAATGTAGTTGTTGTTCTTGAAAGTTTCATA
Organism: Phorcus lineatus; assembly: GCA_921293015.1. NCBI lineage: Eukaryota > Metazoa > Mollusca > Gastropoda > Trochida > Trochidae > Phorcus > Phorcus lineatus. The sequence goes on along the minus strand of OV121095.1, from coordinate 16,407,691 downwards.
ACCGTAATCAGTATGGTTATATTTAACAGTTTTGTATTGATTTGAAGAGGACAGCGATGCCCTACAAGGCGGCACAAACTGAAATTCTTGTTATTAAAGATGGCACTGTGACGTCATAGCCGCTCATGTCTATGACGTCATTTTAATAGAACGAAACCAAGCACTTTTTTCGCAATTTTAAGCTTGACGTAGTGACGTAGTAATTCAATTATCGCTAATTTTTATACTTTTGAGCAATTTGGCAGACTTATTGCACTTTTTTGCGGGGACACATCTGACAAATGACAAATGGCAACTGCGTGGAATGATTGAATATTGTTAAAATGCAGAATACGGGTAAACAAATTACCAGTCGGAAAAAGTTTTAAAGATGAATGAAATAGTCCCGGCACAACGTTCATTTTCATTGGTTCAAAACAACCAATTAAATGCCAAGAAAATTAGTAACTCCTGTGTGATTTACAGTATAAATATTATCCTGCGTCCATCTTCCCATATTGGTATTAGAGGATACTAAACGACCTTCCATTTAATACCATTTTTATTCAACGAGTTAATGATTCAGTATAAAACAAGCGAAAGCGAGTTTGATGCCAAATCATTAACGAGTTTAATAAAAATAGTATTAAATTGAAGGAAGTTTAGTAATCTGTTTATTACTTGACCTCAGTAATCAAGGATGATTGCTGAAAGTGTTCTGAACGTATATTTTCCGCCACTTGGCCACCATCATGGCGGTGTTAACATTGTGACGTCACAACCACACAATACTATGACGTCATGCGTGCAGCGGTATTACACTACTTTAATATGGCCGTATAAATATTACACTGCAGTATCTTACACGGGCAAGTAATAAATATAATTTATTTATAAAAAACCAAGGAATTTTCAAAAACAGAACCATGCTGAAATGGTATATTGGGGAAACATCTGTTTTTACGAGTAAAACACTTTCTAGTAGATATTTGGCATATGTTTGATTTTTTTTGTTTGGACAGGGCATCGGCCCAAAACTGCAAAACTCTAAGTCTATACTGTTGACCCAAAAGAGTGCATTTTTTTTCACACTTTGGTAATTACTTTGGCATAAGTGTGATTGAATAGAACCTCAACCAAAAGCGGACGCCACTAAATCTATTCTTTTCCTAAGGGTTCACATTTTAGTTTTAAACAAAAGATTATTTAATCATGTCATAACCTTAATCCAAACTAGTCATATAGAGCCAGGTATACTATTCAATTCTTCTACGAAACCATGACATGCAGATTTATATATTCGTTTTTGTAATTTGTTGAGAGGTTCTAGTAGGAAACATATAAACTACTTTTTGTTTTTGGAATTTCGATGTAAAAAATAAAAGTAAATGGTGATATGTTTGATCTCAGAAAAATTAAACCCATTAATGTATTCATATGAGGCTGGTGTATAGGATATATAATCTACTTGTAGTCCTGTGACATTAGACTGAAAACTTTAGAAATTTAGCAGTGGCATGTGTTTTGGAATTTTTATTTCTTCACATTTACCAAAATAAATGTGGGTTTACATTAATGTCAAACATCATCAGAGGGTCAAACATTTCACTACTCAACCCTATTATCCTTAATCGTAGAAGAAAGCACTAAGCGAAAACTTATCGTACGAGACTACGTATGTCCTGCCCTTATCTTGATCCTGTTGCTTAACCCTACCCAAATGAACTTATTGCGTAAGAGTGACGTCTTCATGACCTGCAAACTTTCAACCCTGTGCTACCTGCTATACGACCTATCGTGCATGATGGAATTGTAACTGGTATGCAGCCGGAGACTTGATGATTTTACAAAAGATGACGACGTTTGAGACATAACTGTAAGGCGAAGACGGCGAAGCACCTATTATGAAGTTGCTATAATGTTGGAACCAAAACTTTTACCATCACCAGTCAGAGTGCGCTAAACCGGAAGCGTGTATGTTTCTAACTCGCTTTGTTTGCAAAACATGAATAATTTCTTGTGGGGTATCTCGGTAAAACTCAACTGTTTAAATTGCCTTAATCATAATAATCATACATCATATTGTTTTGTAATTATCTTAATCGTTCCAGAAACGTATGATTGATCTCAAAGCTTTCTCATTACCCTCGGTATGTATAAAAAGTGACCATTTAAACACAGATAAAAATCGCCCAAAATCTTGTCAATACTCATTGGTTTCTAAATTTAATAAGTCATCGAAAGTACTCCTTGCTAAAAGTGACAAACTGTCAATGAATATAACTTGCAATTAGGTCACCAATACTTTGAGTGAGTTTTATAAGTGAATCTAAATTTATGTATATAAAGTTGCTGCTACATGTGATCGAGTCTAGATTGATGAATATCTCTAGAAAATTACTCTCCTCATTAATATTCTAAGTATATGTTAAATATTACTGGCTTTTATCTGAAATCATGATTATTCATAAAAAAAATAAATGTGTGTCATTGATCACAATTAGTTGTTTTAGTGGCTGTGAGTAACCCTAAAAACAAAATTATGCCTATAGGTCTATTTATTCATTTGTTATTCAGTCGTTACGCTTATTATGAACTTTCATCATTATAACTTCATCTGTGAATGTGTCTATAAAGACAAATTCATACATATTTGTTTTCTTCTAGACGCTTTTTAAAAGATTCTTAACATTTGACATCATGCAATATGTCATCTGTAAAATTAAAAATTAAACACATAAACATTTTTCTAATAATAGTTATTAGTACTTGTTTCATTTCTGACCTTCTGCATTTAAATTCTGCATGTAGACCCTCATGTAGACAACCCTTTATTTCAAAGTCTTAGCATTTTTCTGTATTCAAACTTTTCTTTTTGAAGTGTCCAAAAATCTTTTTTATCATTCCAAAACTTTTTCCAACTAAATAAATTGTATTTCATAATGTCTTGATTCATTTTCAAGACTCCATTCCAATTCCAAACCTCTTAGGGGTGTATCAAAGACTTTTACATTCTATGTTGACTTAAACCCCAGTGTAGGTTTAAGGTCAGGTGTACATAACCTTAAGTCAACACAGGGCTTAAGTTAGCATTTTATCACCATTCATAAATTTTTCCAAAACCCCTTTTTTCATTCCAAAACTTTTTCCAACTAAAAAAATTGTATTTCATGATGTTTTGACTCATTTTGAAGACTCCACAACCCTTTTCATTCCAATTCCAAACCTCTTAGGGGTGTATCAAAGACTTTTACATTCTGTGTTGACTTAAGCCCCAGTGTAGGTTTAAGGTCAGGTATACAAAACCTTAAGTCAACACAGGGCTTAAGTTAGCATTTTATCACCATTCATAAATTTTTCCAAAACCCCTTTTTTTCATTCCAAAACTTTTTCCAACTAAAAAAAATTTTATTTCATGATGTCTTGACTCATTTTGAAGACTCCATAACCCTTTTCATTCCAATTCCAAACCTTTTAGGGGTGTATCAAAGACTTATACATTCTATGTTGACTTAAACCCCAGTGTAGGTTTAAGGTCAGGTGTACATAACCTTAAGTCAACACAGGGCTTAAGTTAGCATTTTATTACCATTCATAAATTTTTCCAAAACCCCTTTTTTTCATTCAAAACTTTTTCCAACTAAAAAAAAAATGTATTTCATGATGTTTTGACTCATTTTGAAGACTCCATAACCCTTTTCATTCCAATTCCAAACCTCTTAGGGGTGTATCAAAGACTTTTACATTCTGTGTTGACTTAAGCCCCAGTGTAAGTTTAAGGTCAGGTGTACAAAACCTTAAGTCAACGCAGGGCTTAAGTTAGCATTTTATCACCATTTATGAATTTTTCCAAAACCCCTTTTTTTCATTCCAAAACTTTTTCCAACTAAAAAAAATTGTATTTCATGATGTTTTGACTCATTTTGAAGACTCCATAACCCTTTTCATTCCAATTTCAAACCTCTTAGGGGTGTATCAAAGACTTATACATTCTATGTTGACTTAAACCCCAGTGTAAGTTTAAGGTCAGGTATACATAACCTTAAGTCAACACAGGGCTTAAGTTAGCATTTTATCACCATTCATAAATTTTTCCAAAACCCTTTTTTTTCATTCCAAAACTTTTTCCAACTAAAAAAAATTGTATTTCATGATGTCTTGACTCATTTTGAAGACTCCATAACCCTTTTCATTCCAATTCCAAACCTCTTAGGGGTGTATCAAAGACTTATACATTCTATGTTGACTTAAACCCCAGTGTAGGTTTAAGGTCAGGTGTACTTAAACTTAAGTCAACACAGGGCTTAAGTTAGCATTTTATTACCATTCATAAATTTTTCCAAAACCCCTTTTTTTCATTCCAAAACTTTTTCCAACTAAAAAAAATTGTATTTCATGATGTCATGACTCATTTTGAAGACTCCATAACCCTTTTCATTTCAATTCCAAACCTCTTAGGGGTGTATCAAAGACTTTTACATTCTGTGTTGACTTAAGCCCCAGTGTAAGTTTAAGGTCAGGTATACAAAACCTTAAGTCAACACGGGGCTTAAGTTAGCATTTTATCACCATTCATAAATTTTTCCAAAACCCCTTTTTTTCATTCCAAAACTTTTTCCAACTAAAAAAAATTGTATTTCATGATGTCTTGACTTATTTTGAAGACTCCATAACCCTTTTCATTCCAATTCCAAACCTCTTAGGGGTGTATCAAAGACTTATACCTTCTATGTTGACTTAAACCCCAGTGTAGGTTTAAGGTCAGGTGTACATAACCTTAAGTCAACACAGGGCTTAAGTTAGCATTTTATTACCATTCATAAATTTTTCCAAAACCCCTTTTTTTCATTCCAAAACTTTTTCCAACTAAAAAATTTTTTATTTCATGATGTCTTGACTCATTTTGAAGACTCCATAACCCTTTTCATTCCAATTCCAAACCTCTTAGGGGTGTATCAAAGACTTATACATTCTATGTTGACTTAAACCCCAGTGTAGGTTTAAGGTCAGGTATACAAAACCTTAAGTCAACACAGGGCTTAAGTTAGCATTTTATCACCATTTATGAATTTTCCAAAACCCCTTTTTTTCATTCCAAAACTTTTTCCAACTAAAAAAATTGTATTTCATGATGTCTTGACTCATTTTGAAGACTCCATAACCCTTTTCATTCCAATTCCAAACCTCTTAGGGGTGTATCAAAGACTTATACATTCTATGTTGACTTAAACCCAAGTGTAGGTTTAAGGTCAGGTATACAAAACCTTAAGTCAACACAGGGCTTAAGTTAGCATTTTATCACCATTTATGAATTTTCAAAAACCCCTTTTTTTCATTCCAAAACTTTTTCCAACTAAAAAATTTTTTATTTCATGATGTCTTGACTCATTTTGAAGACTCCATAACCCTTTTCATTCCAATTCCAAACCTCTTAGGGGTGTATCAAAGACTTTTACATTCTGTGTTGACTTAAGCCCCAGTGTAAGTTTAAGGTCAGGTATACAAAACCTTAAGTCAACGCATGGCTTAAGTTAGCATTTTATCACCATTTATGAATTTTTCCAAAACCCCTTTTTTTCATTCCAAAACTTTTTCCAACTAAAAAAATTGTATTTCATGATGTCATGACTCATTTTGAAGACTCCATAACCCTATTCATTCCAATTCCAAACCTCTTAGGGGTGTATCAAAGACTTGTACATTCTATGTTGACTTAAGCCCCAGTGTAGGTTTAAGGTCAGCTATACAAAACCTTAAGTCAACACGGGGTTTAAGTTAGCATTTTATCACCATTTTCAATTATTTTCCAAAACCCCTTTTTTTCATTCCAAAACTTTTTCCAACTAAAAAAAATTGTATTTCATGATGTCTTGACTCATTTTGAAGACTCCATAACCCTTTTCATTCCAATTCCAAACCTCTTAGGGGTGTATCAAAGACTTATACATTCTGTGTTGACTTAAACCCAAGTGTAGGTTTAAGGTCAGGTATACAAAACCTTAAGTCAAAACAGGGCTTAAGTTAGCATTTTATCACCATTTATGAATTTTCCAAAACCCCTTTTTTTCATTCCAAAACTTTTCCAACTAAAAAAATTGTATTTCATGATGTCTTGACTCATTTTGAAGACTCCATAACCCTTTTCATTCCAATTCCGAACCTCTTAGGGGTGTATCAAAGACTTATACATTCTATGTTGACTTAAACCCAAGTGTAGGTTTAAGGTCAGGTATACAAAACCTTAAGTCAACACAGGGCTTAAGTTAGCATTTTATCACCATTTATGAATTTTTCAAAAACCCCTTTTTTTCATTCCAAAACTTTAACTAAAAAATTTTTATTTCATGATGTCTTGACTCATTTTGAAGACTCCATAACCCTTTTCATTCCAATTCTTTCCCTTTTAGGGGTGTATCAAAGACTTGTACATTCTATGTTGACTTAAGCCCCAATGTAGGTTTAAGGTCAGGTATACAAAACCTTAAGTCAACACGGGGCTTAAGTTAGCATTTTATCACCATTTTCAATTATTTTCCAAAACCCCATTTTTTCATTCCAAAACCTTTTCCCAACTGTATACATTGTATTCCATAGTGTCTTGACTCATTTTGAAGACTCCACACCCTTATCAGTCCAATTCCTTCCCTTTTAGGGGTGTATCAAAGACTTTTACATTCTGTGTTGACTTAAGCCCCAGTGTAGGTTTAAGGTCAGGTATACAAAACCTTAAGTCAACACGGGGCTTAAGTTAGCATTTTATCACCATTCATAAATTTTTCAAAAACCCCTTTTTTTCATTCCAAAACTTTTTCCAACTAAACAAAATTGTATTTCATGATGTCTTGACTCATTTTGAAGACTCCATAACCCTTTTCATTCCAATTCCAAACCTTTTAGGGGTGTATCAAAGACTTTTACATTCTGTGTTGACTTAAGCCGCAGTGTAGGTTTAAGGTCAGGTATACAAAACCTTAAGTCAACACGGGGCTTAAGTTAGCATTTTATCACCATTCATAAATTTTTCCAAAACCCCTTTTTTTCATTCCAAAACTTTTTCCAACTAAACAAAATTGTATTTCATGATGTCTTGACTCATTTTGAAGACTCCATAACCCTTTTCATTCCAATTCCAAACCTCTTAGGGGTGTATCAAAGACTTATACATTCTATGTTGACTTAAACCCCAGTGTAGGTTTAAGGTCAGGTGTACATAACCTTAAGTCAACACAGGGCTTAAGTTAGCATTTTATTACCATTCATAAATTTTTCCAAAACCCCTTTTTTTTCATTCCAAAACTTTTTCCAACTAAAAAAAATTGTATTTCATGCTGTTTTGACTCATTTTGAAGACTCCATAACCCTTTTCATTCCAATTCCAAACCTCTTAGGGGTGTATCAAAGACTTTTACATTCTGTGTTGACTTAAGCCCCAGTGTAAGTTTAAGGTCAGGTATACAAAACCTTAAGTCAACGGAGGGCTTAAGTTAGCATTTTATCACCATTTATGAATTTTTCCAAAACCTCTTTTTTTCATTCCAAAACTTTAACTAAAAAAATTGTATTTCATGATGTCTTGACTCATTTTGAAGACTCCATAACCCTTTTCATTCCAATTCCAAACCTCTTAGGGGTGTATCAAAGACTTATACATTCTATGTTGACTTAAACCCCAGTGTAGGTTTAAGGTCAGGTGTACATAACCTTAAGTCAACACAGGGCTTAAGTTAGCATTTTATCACCATTTTCAATTTTTTTCCAAAACCCCTTTTTTTTCATTTCAAAACATTTTCGCAACTAAAAAAAATTGTATTTCATGATGTCTTGACTCATTTTGAAGACTCCATAACCCTTTTCATTCCAATTCCAAACCTCTTAGGGGTGTATCAAAGACTTTTACATTCTGTGTTGACTTAAGCCCCAGTGTAGGTTTAAGGTCAGCTATACAAAACCTTAAGTCTACACAGGGCTTGAGTTAGCATTTTATCACCATTTTCAATTTTTTTCCAAAACCCCTTTTTTTTCATTTCAAAACATTTTTGCAACTAAAAAAAATTGTATTTCATGATGTCTTGACTCATTTTGAAGACTCCATAACCCTTTTCATTCCAATTCCAAACCTCTTAGGGGTGTATCAAAGACTTTTACATTCTGTGTTGACTTAAGCCCCAGTGTAGGTTTAAGGTCAGCTATACAAAACCTTAAGTCTACACAGGGCTTAAGTTAGCATTTTATCACCATTTTCAATTTTTTTCCAAAACCACTTTTTTTCAGTTCAAAACATTTTCGCAACTGAATACATTTTATTCCATAGTGTCTTGACTCATTTTGAAGACTCCACACCCTTTTCATTCCAATTCCTTCCCTTTTAGGGGTGTATGAAAGATTTATCAAAGTGAGTTATTGTGTCTGTTTTGATTTCAACCATCAGAGTTTCTATTGGAGCTCAACCATTACCAGTATAAATTCATGATTGTCTGTATTTCATGTTATTCCTCTGATGTTTTCATCTCATAAAAATGAACCTGCTTGCTGGACAAATGCCTAACAGTTGGATATTCATTGAAGACTAAGGTAGAAGTAATGTTTCCAATATCTAAATTATTTTTCTCCCCTTTTTAGTCACTATGACATGCACACTGGTTGGTTAAACACATTTACGTTATTGAATGAAAAATTATTTCTCATCAAAACATCATAAACAAGCTTGTACACTTCACATGTTTATTCACAGACAAGGAGATGTACACATGACTCATTACAGGGCAATTACTTTCAGGTTAATTTTCAATCAACATGTTGCCGCTAATGGCTGAAATATTGCCCAAGCGACGTTTAACAATAACTCACTAACTCAATTAACATAATAACTTTTGTAATAAATAGTGGTCTGAAATAAAAGTATGAATGAAATGAAAAATCTTACACAAAAACCTTCTCCATTTAAATTTAAAAACTCCATCCAACCATCAAAGAAATTCGTTAAAACAAAAAAAGATTCATCTTCAAAGATGTTGTCAAAGAATGCAGAATGGAGAATGGACAGCAAGGCAGTAGATGCAATACAATTAGAATCAAGTTGAAATAAAAGAAAGGAAATTGCATTATTTTGTTTATTTGTAAACTGTTATAAGCAAGAAAGCACTTAAATTATCTGCTTGATAATAAGTGCAATGATAACAAATAAATTGGACCCGCTGTATATCAGTGGTTGATCAAGTAATTTTGCAGAGGGGTTCTAGAGGTTGTCAATTTCTAAATTGGTGATTGGGTTACACTTTTGGGTCACCCCTTGAACCCACCTGGATCCGCCACTGTATAAATTGAAAAGAGTGTCGCTGCAATCCAACAATATATATACATATATGCTATTAAAATCATCGGTAAAATATCATCAGATAACCTTAGCATAGCATGTACAATGAACAATTAATATAGTGAAAGGAAAACTTTCTACCAGTATAACCAAAGACAGAAAAATTATACAGTCATGTCCTAAACATAAAAATCTGCTTGTGTGCAAAATCAAGAAAAATAAACCCAGAGTCACCACAATGCTAAATTCACCTCTAGTATTAAAGGAATGTAAATAAAATGGTTATTCCTGTTAGTTACAATTAGTTATTACTCTGATATATCTAAGATTTCTTTACTTGAACCCACAATTGCATTATGTAAATGAATTACAAAGTGCCATTTTTCAGGTAAAAATTACGCAGACATGCATATATGACAAAAAAATAGAGCCATGGGCTCTGTAGCTCATCAGACTTTGATAGAAATAGGTGTTGTGGTTTAGACCATGGGGTCATGGGCAGTGTAGGAAAGATAGCCTGTCCCAACGTCCGAGTTATTCACAATCAAATAAAAAAGGCCCATTGCCCATTTGGGGTCAAGGGGTCACCGAACCTACAATTCAGAATCCCCATTGTCCAAGGAGTCTACACACAACTATTAAGCTATCAAGACCTTTTGGAACTGGAGAAGAAGATGAAAGTAGGATTTTAAGGTTTTGACCCCTGTGACCCCATTTGGGGTCAAGTGGTCACCAAACCTACAATTTAGAATCCCCAGTGCCCAAGGAGTCTTCACACAATTTTTCAGCTCTCTAGACCTTTTGGAACTAGGAAAAAAGATGAAATTAGGTTTTTTAGGTTTTGACCCCTGTGACCCCTACAATTTAGAATCCCTGTTGGCCAAGGAGTCTACACACACCTTTTCAGCTCTCTAGACCTTTTGAAACTAGGGAAAAAGATGAAATTAGTTTTTTTAGGTTTTGACCCCTGTGACCCCATTTGGGGTCATGGGGTCACCAAACCTACAATTTAGATCCCCGTTGGCCAAGGAGTCTACACACACCTTTTCAGCTCTCTAGACCTTTTGGAACTAGGGAATAAGATGAAATTAGGTTTTTCAGGTTTTGACCCCTGTGACCCCATTTGGGGTCATGGGGTCACCAAACCTACAATTTAGAATCTCCAGTGCCCAAGGAGTCTACACACAACTATTCAGCTCTCTGGACCTTTTGGAACTGGAGAAGAAGATGAAAATAGGTTTTTCATGTTTTGACCCCTGTGACCCCCTTTCAGACCTGATGAGCTAAAAATTGTTATCAGTTATATAATAATCAGCAATGACAAAAGAATGTGACAGCTAGCACCAATGTCTACAGAGTTGCAGTGTGTTGTTGACTATGCAATTGACAATCAAAACATATATGGATTCAAATAGATGGTATATATAATTAAGGACTGTGAAGTTTTGATATCAAAAAGATACAACTGGCTAGGACAGATAATGAATATTTCACACAAAATGTAACCTTTTTCTGTGATTGGTGATGGGATGGTTTGCTTAGTTTAGGGATTGATATTCTGATATACAGATAGGCACTGGTTCAGGTTTAAGTAAGTAATCTACCAAATGGATTGCAACTGTGGAGAATCAAACACCAGACTCAAAGAACACCAAGCCTCAGTCAGTCAGCCAGGCTTCCAACAAAATATTAGCAACAGCTGATCTTATCAAAGCAAAATCAATTTGACTGAAGTCACCTTTTTGATAAAATATAGAGCCATTGGCTCTGCAGTTCACCAGGATATCTATAATTTATTTTATAATTGGTCACAGGGTACACATAAGTGATGCCACAGGATGTAAATACAATCATAATATTATTATTAACTTTGGACTCTGTAAACTAGATTGTAGCTTTCTTAATCTTTTCTTTAAAGTTAAAGAGGCTTAAAAAAAACATTGTGGAAGTATTTTTTGGGGGGTTCAAATGGTCATATATAAAATAGATATGCTATCAGCTAAGGAGTCTGAACACAAGCTTTCAGCTTTCTAGACTTCCTGCTTCTTGATAAGAATGTGAAAATAGATCTTATTATGTGGCCCCTGTGTCTCTCATTATTGGTTACAGGGTCATCAAATATATGAATGACAATCCCAATTAGCTTAAAAGTCAGTATTAGAAATTCCAGATTTCTGGACAAAGATGAAATAGTGAAAAGTATTCAGAAAGTCGAAAACCATACCATCCTATGAGCCCATGGGGCCTATCAGGCCATATGAGCTAAAAATTAATCAGAATTGACCTTACTAAAGTACGAAGGACTGAGGACTAAACATTAAAGTGACACAGATTATGTTTCATGATTTTTCATTTGGCTTTAGAAAAGCCAAAATAACTAATGAACTAAGTTAAGTTCAAAATGCCTACCAAAACTTGCATCTTTTTCTCTAAAATGCTAATATTCTGATATTTTCTTGTTTTCAATGATAAAAAGTCCAAATTTAGTTTCCCATTATCGTGTATTTAATTACATGACCTACTGTACACTGTTAACCAAGTTTTGTCTTTGTGCCTGCTGTAAATAAATTTTTATGAAATTAAGATACAGTCATTTGCGTGCCACTGTCCTGCTTTTAGTCACAAATAACAACTTAAACCCGTTTTGTAACTATACTGAACTGTTGAGCATTATATAATTCTGATTTTTTGAAACAGTCACTACTTCTTGGTAAAATAACACCATTAATGAATTTTTACATATTTGACTCCAACAACATACTCTGTGCCCCTTTAAAATTAAGCCCTCTTTGATAGGGATCAAGGCTACCACATCCCCTTAGCACTTGATCAGCTTATCCAGAACCTGTTTTTTTATACATCTCTGGTTTCTACCTAATTACAAGTTTATCTAATACTGTGTACATCTCAAGCATCTAGCTGTAATAATTTTTGTTATACCTAGTTTAGCAGGCTATACCTTTTCTTTCTGGAGAAGAAGATGAAATTAGATTTTAAGGTCTGGGTCGCTGCAGCCCTTATTATCGGTCACAGGGTCAACAATTCAATCAATAAGAATCTCCCTCAGTTAAGGAGTCTGTAAATAAAGTTTCTCTTACTTCTGGAGAGGAGTTTGCCCTTATAAATAAGAAACATCATTTTTCAAGGTGTCTGTACACATGGTTTCATATTTCCTGAGGCAATGGATGTGGAGAAGAAGACTAGAAAACTAACGGATTGACGCCATGCCACATGGACAACAGGCCTTTAAGAATATGGTTATAAGTAAATAATCGCAATATATTGTTATAGAAAGTATGGCTAAGTTTTCAAAAGGCACATTGGGTAAGTCTAGTCATTTTCAGAATTTGCATAACATATATGATTTGACAAGCTTGTGAAGACAATCATACATATAGTAAGGATCATCATATTTAAGGTCTAAAGCTAATGTTACATCTTAAAACAAACAGATAGACAAGTTTATTCAGTAAAAGAAATGTCACAATTCAAATATCTTTCATTTAATAGTGTCTTAAATTAACAGTAGTAAATTAAATTACTAGAATATTTTTTATAGAAGACAATACACTGTTTAAGATTATCAGAAAGCCTTTGCTTGAATTAAAATTAAAAAATAAGCAGTATTGTCAACATCCTGGCTTATCCATGCATATCCAAAACTGTAAGTAATTCATAATATTTTATTACACATGTTGCCAAAGTGATGCTGCCTGAATCATCTAGAGACTTAACGATACCATATAAATATTTTGGCAGTCTATTCTGAGGCATATTCAATAAATGACTCCAAAGTTTTATTATTTTAGTCATATACACAATTTGGAGAGGTAATCTTCCAAACTCACCATGAACCATTTTATTACAAGTAGATTGACCCACTTTCAAAAATCATTTACAAAATCTAACCTGATATTACAATAATTAGCACCCCTAACCTCTGACCCATAACACAAAAAAGGTGTAACCATGCTATCAAAATTTTGAACAAATCTTTACAATTTACCCTTCCAATCGTTCTCTGCAAACAATTTTTGCCTTCCTTGCTTGAGAGGCTAGACAGCTTTGAGCTTTACTCCATACAAGTTTAGCTGTAAATACAAGTCCCGGATATTTATAAGATGATACAATTTCAATAACATTACTATTAAACAACCACATTTCATAATCCCATAAGTACCCAGAGAACATCATGTCTAGTATAAAAAAAAGACAAAAAAAGATTAAAAAACCTATCTCCCTTTTAACATTAATATTTCTGAGCTATAGCCTAGAGAAAGAAAATATTGTCATTTGTAGAGTACCCTGTTTGAAAACCTGCATGTGACTGTGACTCATTAATAATTTCTTGTTCATCTTAATAATATATCATGCTTTTCAGTGTCTCCTAGTAGGGCTACACTAATTCTGTGTCACCCTCGTGAAAGAATCCATGCTTTTGGTTGAATTTCCTCTGTACAATAATAATATACAGTCATAATCCAAATGAGGATGGAATTGGAAGATCATGAATAAGATCTCTTCTTTTACCAGTACATACTCTTTAAGGGCTGAAGATGCGCTGAAAATAGAAATGGAAAAAATTATTTTTATACATATTTTTTTGTACTTTACATTCATACAGACAATGTCCAATGGCTGACTTTTTTTACAATTTACCCAGTTGTCATTTCAATTGAATAAAAGAGGTAGGCATATATGAGGGGAATTCAAGTTCTTAGAAGTTAGTATTGAAACACCCCTGAAGACATCATTGTTGATGTCATTATTGAGATAGGCCATTTGACAACTGTTTACAGACATAAACACCCCTTGGACTATGACCTATGGTCAGGAAGGCCTGTTGAAGCCATTACAAATTATATAGTTGCAAGGGCTTAATCATGTCTTATCATCGAACAAATGTTCATGAGATATCTTAAGAGTGTGGCATTTTTCATGGAAGTGTTTGCACTTCAATTCATGAGCATTTGCACCAAGGTGTCTGCAAGATGGTTGTCACAATATTTCAATGCACAAGATCGACACCAGAGAGTTGAATCCAGTCGTTGGCTCTGGGGCATCTACAATGCTGGGCCCGATAACCTTTTAAAATGCCTCTCTGGTTACAGGGGGTGAAACATTTATTCTTCACTTGGATCCTGAAACCATGCAAGAATCATGAATTATACACTACAAGCCACCTAAAACTACAATAACAGGATCCTACTATGCTGACTGTTCGAAGCAATTGAGAGCAGCAATCTTGAAGATAAGGCGGGGCTTAATGCAGGAGTTATGTTTCTTCAGGAAACGCTCCAGTGCACAATAGTTGTATTGGACAAACTCCACATCCACAATGTGGCTTTGAACAACTTAACCAGTGCGGATCTTATCCAAAATGACTTCTATCTGTTTCACAATTTGAAATCACACTTGCTTGGTACAAGATTTGGCGATGACGATAAACTCAAGGCAGCTATTGAGGCATGGCTGAGAGGCCAGTCACAAGACTTCACCCAGGGGCATAGACAGTCTTAAAGATGAATGGGTAAAGTGCATCAAGGTCCAGGGAGATTATTTGGAAAAATAAAATCTATACAACAACTATCAGCATCTGTTTTATGTCTACTTATATGAACTTATTGACTTCCCCTCGTATATTGTCTTTGACCTTTTTTATGTACATTAAATCAAGATAAATATCCATTTCAAAATATCTCTTGCAGCTAACACACTCAGAAGTTAACACAACTGAAAATGATCAAATCTCTTGAACACAATCATTCATGCTGAAGCAGTTATTCTAATAACATATATATCATTATACCTTAAGGAGGAGTTGGTGAAGTCTTCCAATTTCTTCTCTACCTTAAACCTGAATCACCTCACTTTTCAAGAACATGTTTTCCTGAATTCAAAGAAAGTTCACATAAATGTTGATTTGCACATGAATTTCATATTGTCATCAAAGCTTTTGTTTAAAATGAGGATAACCTATTTAAATGATGTACAACCTATTGCCAAATTTTAAGATTGATAATTATCATTGGCTAAGTATGTAAACTTTTAATTATTTTGAACTTTAGAATAAGATGAGAATAGTTGAGTGGCCTTAATGAGGCGCGCCAAGACAAACAAAACTATAAATCATCTTCTCTTGCGAGTAAGAAGTTTTACAAAAAAATGAGCTTTCAAGGCCTTTCCCTGAAGGAGAAGATGAAAAAAGTTTTTACAGTGTGGCCCTCTTGATTAGAGGCAACAGGGTTACCAAATCTTAAGTCAAAATCCCCTAAGCCAAAGTTTCCATGTATAACATTTCAAGTGCATAGTCCTTCTTCTCCTGAGAAGAGGATGTACACTTTTTGGTTGTGAATCTGTGATCCTTATCCCTTGGAGGGATCAAAATCTAAAAATTACAACACAAACATACTTAAAATGTGATGTTAACCATATTAATGACAGAGGATCTCATTCAAAGGAAAACATGATCTTACATTTATTGGACACTCCATCCATACGATATCATTATCCAAATACAGTTCTCTAGAGCTAAAAGTTCTGGAGAAGTTGTTGAAAATGTGAAAAGGTAACAGACAGGCACCCAGATGGATTGACAGACATCATACCTTACCCATTATACCCAAAAACTCAGACAGGCATATTTCAGACACTAGAGAAGTGAATTGATTAACACAACAACCATAGCTGAAATAGACCTATCCTAATTAGTTATGCCCACTGAGTAGGCAAATCTTACAATGACCAAATGGATTAAGTTATAAGCATAGGGGAAAAGTTGACGCCATTCTCATCAATAGATATTTCTCACTGAACAGAGGTGATAATTCAACGAACAAGTTATCAATCATTATCAAATTTACACTGAGTTTAGGAAATCTGTTCTATTTTCAAATTTGAATATATAACATCTTATTTCTTGTATTTGAACGTCGATCCAGTCGGATATTTGATCCATCATGGATAGTGAAGTGACACAATAGTGACAATAGCATTCATGACGACATTTGAGACATTTCTTTGTCAATTATTTATTGAACTCTCTGTTGTTGACTGACGGCGAGATGACTGATGTGAAAAATTATCTTTATTTATTGAATTTATTGAAAAACATGTTAATACTAAAAAGTAGATGCAAAAATCTATAAATTTGTTGTCATGAATTGACTGTCTGAATTTTCTGGGATTTTTCCTGTCTCCTGTGGACTATTCCATATTCAAAAATAGGTATAAGCTTTAGGGTTACCTGAGAACAATAAATGTTGTTTTACGGCGTCTGAAATCCTTCTGCCTAAGTTTTGGGTGGCTACAAGCTTGCCAAAAGCTTATCAGGCCTTTGCTGCTGATGAGCAACATCTTTAGATTCCAATCACTTTCTGAAAATTAAAAGAGAGTCAATAAAATACACAAGGTTGGACACCTTGCAATGCCCTAATCTTGACAGGTGTCAGGAACAAATTTACAAATTTAAGTATTTCTGTAAAAAAGGATTACTCTGAAAATTTGGGATTCTTATGGCATTTTTTTTCTGTGGAAAAGTCATTTTAATGAAAATTGAAACTTTCTCATTCAAAAGTAGGGGGAGGTGGCCATTGAGCCCAAATTTACAAATTCAATTACCCAAGGTGCCTTTCCAAAAATGTTCAGATAACTTTCAAGGGAGGTCAAAAAAAGATGTGACCCCCCTTGGCTTGAGTTTTCAATGTTTGATGGTTTTGCAGGAATAGTCATTTACAAGTTTTTAGGGTTATTGCTTGCCAAAATCTGCAGGGAAAGGGAGGACAAAATTCATAAACTATCTTGCTCCTGGATGATAAGTTTATGAATAAAAAAAGATGAAAGCAATGCAGTTCATAGGAACAAAATGTGAAAAGCTGACGGACACACATCAGGCAAAGTTATAAGCCTATCTCGCAGTGGTTACTAGATATTTACATTTGTGATAGCACTTACTTCTTTCTTTTCTACGCTTTCTTCCATCATGTGTTGATTTCCCAATTCAGCATATCCTTTCACCTGAACTTATAATGAAAGAAAAACTTATGAAATAACTGCCTCATTTCAAAGGGAAAATGTTTTGACAAAGTTTAAGAAAGGAGTCTTGTAACGAATATGAGATTTATTTTCTGAAAAATGTGTTTACAAAATTAGATAATATTTACCACAATTGTGATAATATTTTTTGGATGTTATTAAGTATTTTAAATTTCAGAGAAATGAATCAACTTAAAGACCTGTAATAACATATTTATAAGGCTAACTAATTTTAGCTTAGAAAGTTATTAGATAAACTAAACAAGTTTTGAATATGTGTTGTTAATCACTCATATCAACAAATATAATTAACTTTTTCTTAACATGTGGATATGAATTATGCCTTGTATTTCTGGAACATGTTGAATCTTCTGACAATTTTTCTACCATGCATGTCTATACACACCACTGACTCAATAATTCTTATTTTAGATTTGGTAAGTTTTCGAAATTATATTTCTTAACAATTCTAATACTTGGTTGCTCTCAATTCATGTTTCAAACTCCTTGTTTGTTTCTGCTCTGAGACTTCAAAATAACACAGATTTCAAATATTCTCCATTAATCAAATGAATATCATACAAAATACCAACCTGGCATAGCCATGAGAGAAAGAGTGTTTGAGCTGTTGAAACTTCTCATATAGTTTGGAGAAACAAACTCTTTCAGCAACAACAATTTCGGACAACATTCAAGAGTTCGTAAGATCCGAAAGTTGAGGACATTGTTACCTGTAAAATGAAGAAAAGAAGATAGAGGAAATACCTAGTCTAAAAAATGTTACATAACATTAAACATCGGGTAATGAAATATTTGCTTTATGAAACATGAATGTCGACCTACCTTAAATTCACGTAAAAGACAATATACCGCAATTGAAAGCATATAAAATGACTTAAAACTTAAAATACCTTTGAATGAAATAAAATAAGAAATCAAGTTGAATAAAATAAAAAGAACTGAAATATATAAAAAAAAATTAATGTCATTTAACTAAAAATGTGAAAAGTTCAACACTGGATGCTTCCCTAAGAGGCTTGGGCCTATAAGTGTTTTTGGACAAAAATTTAAAATGGTGATACAATGCTAACTTAAGGCCTGTGTTGACTTAAGGTTTTGTTTACCTGACCTTAAACCTACACTGGGGCTTAAGTCAACACAGAATGTAAAAAACATTGATACACCCCTAAGAAGGAAGGAATGATAAGGGTGTGGAGTCTTCAAAATGAGCCAAGACACTATGGAATACAATGTATACAGTTGGGAAAAAGTTTTGGAATGAAAAAAAGGGGTTTCGGAAAAAAATTTGAAAATGGGGATTAAATGCTAACTTAAGCCCTGTGAAGACTTAAGGTTATGTACACCTGACCTTAAACATACGCTGGGGCTTAAGTCAACACAGAATGCATAAGTCTTTGATATATCCCTTAGAGGGTTGGAATTGTAATGATTAGGGTGTGGAGTCTTCAGAATGATTTGAGACACCATGAAATACAATGTATACAGATGGGAAAAAGTTTTTTATGAAAAAAAAAATGTTTGTAAAAAATTTGGAAATGGTGATAAAATGCTAACTTAAGCCCTGTGTAGACTTAAGGTTTTGTATACCTGGTCTTAAACCTACGCTGGGGCTTAACTCAATGCGGTTTGCATAAGTCTTTAAAACACCCCTGAAAGGGATGCAAATGGAATGAAAAGGATCTAGAGTCTTCAAAGTGAGTCAAGACATTATCTTATAGAATGTATTCAGTTCGGAAAATTTTTTTGAAGGGAAAAAAAAATATTTTTGAAAAAATTTGAAAAGTTTGTAGAATCTTCAAAGTGAGTCAAGACACTATCTAATAGAATGTATTGAGGTTGGAAAAGGCTTTGGAAGGAAATGAAAAAGATTTTTGAAAAATTTTGAAAATGGTGATAAAATGCTTATTTTAGCCCTGTGTTGATTTAAGGTTTTGTGTCCCTGACCTTAAGTTTACACTGGGTGCTTAAACCTACACAGAATGTAAAAGTCTTTTATGCATGTCTAAGAGGGATGCAAATGGATTGAAAATGTTGTGGAGTCTTCACAATGAGTCAATACACTATCTAATAGAATGTATTCAGTTGGGAAAAGTTTTTGGATGGAAAAAATATATTTTTGAAAATTTATTGAAAAGTTTGTAGTGTCTTCAAAATAAATCAAGACACTATCCAATAGAATGTATTGAGGTGGGAAAAGGTTTTGGAAGGAAAAAAAAAGTTTTATGACAAATTTTGAAAATGGTAATAAAATGCTAACTTAAGCCCTGTGTTGACTTAAGGTTTTGTATACCTGGTCTTAAACCTACGCTGGGGCTTAACTCAACACGGATTGTATAAGTCTTTAAAACACCCCTGAGAGGGATGCAAATGGAATGAAAAGGTTCTAGAGTCTTCAAAATTATACAAGACACTATCTAATAGAATTTATTGAGGTGGGAAAATGTTTTGGAAGGAAAAAAAAGTTTTATGAAAAATTTTGAAAATGGTGATAAAATGCTAACTTAAGCCCTCTGTTGACTTAAGGTTTTGTATACCTGGTCTTAAACCTACGCTGGGGCTTAACTCAACGCGGATTGTATAAGTCTTTAAAACACCCCTGAGAGGGATTCAAATGGAATGAAAAGGTTGTAGACTCTTCAAAATGAGTCAAGACACTATCTAATAGAATGTATTAAGGTGGGAAAAGGTTTTGGAAGGAATAGAAAAAGTTTTATGATGAATTTTGAAAATTGTGATAAAATGCTAACTTAAGCCCAGTGTTGACTTAAGGTTTTGTGTACCTGACCTTAAGTCTACACTGGGTGCTTAAACCTACACAGAATGTGAAAGTCTTTTATGCATGTCTAAGAGGGATGCAAATGGAATGAAAAGGTTGTGGAGTCTTCAAAATGAGTAAAGACACCATCTATTAGAATGTATTGAGGTTGGAAAAGGTTTTGGAAGGAAAAGAACAAGTTTTTTGAAAAATTTTGAAAATGGTGATAAAATGCTAACTGAAACCCTGTGTTGACTTAAGGTTTTGTATACCTGGTCTTAAACCTACGCTGGGGCTTAACTCAACATGGATTGTATAAGTCTTTAAAACACCCCTGAGAGGGATGCAGAGAGAATGATGGGAAATAATAACCCTTGAGAAATTGCAACTTTTTGATGAAGCTTCAAATATCATTAGTTGACACAGGGTGGTGGGGGTCTCAGTAGGTTTGATCACTGAATTCAACTGTGAAAATGATGAAACCTCACCCCTGCCTTTTTCATAGTTAACAACAAATAACCAATAATGAGTAACATGTAATGATTTTCATCTGTTTATACCCTTCTCTACGATCCCAACTCAGTCTAGTCTCAATACACTCACACTAACCTGGGTTGGTGCTACAGTTGCAGGAAACTGTGCACCTCAACTGCTGACAGGTACCTTTGGAGTACAGAGGTTAAGGTGGGTACACAATGCCAGAGATGTTCCACGCAGCTCCCCCTTTGTACCTGGGGGACAGTGGGAAGAGAGAACAGAAACATTGTGTATTGGCAGAATTTTTTTGTTAAACAAAATCTTGTTTGTGTTTTTAATTGCTTCTTACAGTATTATCTTACCAACTGAATCCATCAATTCATATCAGGTGATGAACATCCATGCAAAGGATAGATAATCCTTTGCTTGTCTTGTAAACATTACTTTCATCAACTTTTTACAAATAGCAAATCAGAATGCAGACATGCTTTTGTTCTCTTGTAAAGGCAACATCATAAATACTTGATTTATAGTTATTTCATTGGCTGGTTATTTTTATTACAGTAAAAGAAGCATTGTGGATATATACAGATATAACCATATCTTAGTTGAAAATAATGCCTGTATGCTCAGAGAGTTTGTTCGTGACACGACTGGTGATTTGACTTTTCCTATCACTAAACAAGAAAACAATCATGAGATTGTAAGAAATCCTGGATGAATAACCTTGATGGAGGATGACCAGGTCACTTTCACTTACCTGCATAAGTAATTGTCAACAGGTCAAATAGCATTCTGCATTGTGCTAACCTGCCATCCATCACCATGTTGACAGGGCAAGTAGTCACACTCATTGACTTCATCCTTTAAAAGACAAAAACCACTTAGATAGGTAAAAAAATTGAAGATAATAATAACACTACTTAACATATTCATAATGCACATGCTTACAAATATCTTGGGTTATGGTTCGAGAAACACCTTAACTTCACATCCAGAGCTCAAAAATAGTCTAAAATGCCAAAATACAATGCAAATAGTAGAGAAGGATATTCAGAAATGAAAAAAGTGTGTGGATTTTTTAAAAAGTTTAAATAGTGAAAAAAGTGTATACTTCAGTCCCTGGTGTTGACTTGAGGTTTTGTGCAGCACTGCTTTCTTCAGTCATCACTGATTTTATAAATAACATTTAAATAAGGCACATTAACATTACTCATAAAAGGCTGTTATTTATAATCAATGAAAAACAGACTTTATACATGCAGACAAATAAATGATATCATCAATATCTGTTTTTAATTTTGAAAGGAAACATTCAAATTAAGATTCACAACAAAAGAATACACTGAAAGATAACTGTTTGAAAGTTTTTTCTATGCAAAAGCTGTTTCGACTGGCATAAATATGAGAATTATAGATAAGGTGATCTTTTGTAACAAAAGATATTTTTATACATAACTTTTGCGTGTGAAAAGTTACATATGATAAGCAAAACTGTAACATGATTAAATAAATCTATTAATGTTTTGGACATTATAATCATTATTCAGATATAATTTCTATCTCATATCAGTTTTATTTGAAATTCATTTTAGTGTGAAACTAAGTTAACATCCAAAGGAAAAGCAATAGGCTGAAGAAGACACATTATGACATATACCGTTAAATTATGGGGGGAATGAATGTTCACTTTATTTAAAATTTTGTCAAATCTCAGAAACTAAGATGGATGAAAAATGTGCTCTATGATAACTCTACAGGGATGTTCAAATGTATTCCATATTTTAACAGATTATGGACTGCTAATGGCACATATATGTCAGTACTATGAAAGTACCAACCATTTCGAATAGATTTTGGACAGATGTAGTAGGAGCATGGTCTGATTAATTGACAATGTTATCAGATTGAGTAAATAAGTACTGAGGTTTTAAATCCTTCTCTGTGGCACAATTTCAATATTTTGTTTGGGGAAAAAACAATATTATTCAATTACTGGAAGAAATTAATATCAAGTGAAAGAGATATTATTACACGTGATATAAATATAATGATTTTGAACAATGAAACAGGACATGATATCAACTTTGACTTTTCTTACATATCAAGAGTCAAGAGAATGATTAGGTACTTGATAAAGATAAATATTATTCTAAAAGATTTGAAAATAACTCATGCATTTCCCATTTGTCTATTAAATATTCCCAAAATAACAAACAATAGATACTTTCATAAAACACTATGTCAATTGAGTTTTATTAATTCCTATGGCCAACTAAGATGGAAATAATATTTTAAAGAGTGCTCCAACAGAATGAATGGGAAGATACACATTTGATGGCTAGTAGATGTATTCAAAGTGTTAATATTAGATGGTTTGGACCTTGACCGTTTAAGTTTTAGTATATGCAATGAAGAGATAAGAGAGTGAATGAGTGAGTGATTGTGTTGTCCTTGTCTTGTGCAAAAAAAACACACAAAAAAACAGAAATCTTGAACTCTCCATTATGTTAATTGTCATTTGGACTTCTACTACTCTTGGTAGCAGTCCTAATTGTAACAGGGTTTCTGGAATAAAAAGTTGATTATAAAAATAATATTAGATGGTTTCAGTATCAAATACTTCATAAAATCTTGACAAAACATACAATGTACTCTGTACAAAAAATAGGATTTATTGATCCTTTGAGTCACAAGATGTTGATGTTTGAGAGTGTTGTCTCTTTACCATGTTTACTTTGTGATTGTGTTCATTCTCGAAAAGTGTGGAAAAAACTTAAACAGATGGCAGAAGGAAATATTGACTTAACAACAGAGAATATAATCTTGGTTTTGAAGGAAGGAATAACAATCCACTTAAAACAATCTGTTTAATAGTGAAGCAATATATTTTCTCTATTAGTATATAACAGGTAAAAATCCTAACTTTGTAAGTACTTAAAATGAACAATCTATATAACATCAAGATTGTAAGTGTAAGATTAGGATCGCTCATTTATTACAGGGGGTGGGGGGTGGGGGATTGGCCGGGGGTTTTTCTCTTTGGATTGTCTATAAAAATGTGACCCTCCCCAACTCGTCGCAATTTTTTTTAACCTTTCCAATTTAAGTGTATTCATTTTCATGACCCTCCCCCAAATCAAATCTACAAAAGTTCTTGAAATTGGTCTTTTGAAGATTTATAGTCGGTTCTACATTCAATTATTTTTTGATATTTACAAAAGAGACAGTTCTTTAAGTAACATTTAAAATAATGTTGAAAAAAACAACAGACTTACCCTTCCATTGATGGGTTTAACATGAGATCTGATAATGGTCTATAGTGTTTTAAAATCAGTTTTATTAGAACTTTTTTTTTACATTTTTACTATTGCTTATAATACACACATATGTTGAACATAGCGTAAATTCTATTTATATAAGCAAAAAAAAAGATTTAAAATCTATCTACAAACCCTTTCAGACTATAGGACCAAACAATGTAAAACGTCAAATCTTTACTTTATAGGAATCAAGTTATCAAATTTCATAACATTTAAACTTTTAGTGTATGAGTTTGATTAAAACAAATTTAACCGTCTACATTAAGTTTGTAGCACAAGAAATCTATAAAATTCTGAAGGTACATAACATAATTATAATAAAGGCAAATCTAGGTTCATAGAAATTACATATGTTACATTTGCTACATGTTACATAATATTTAAACAATAAAGTGTGGAACCCAAAAAGTATGGAAGCTTAGGTATGAATACAGCAAATTTTCCCAATTTTTGTAATATCAACATTGGAATTTATTTTCCAAATGTGCATTTAGATATTTTTCATAAGTATGGCTATATTAACAAAATTGCACCAATCAAGCCATCTGCTAAAGTGTTACGGTTTCATAACTTAGTATCATTGAGAACAATTAATATAATCATTCAGATATTAATAATTTGACTAGGTGTTTTAACTTTATGAGTCTATTAGTTATCAAATATGCATCTTTGTTGTATAAAACTATAGCAAACACCTGTTAACTGCTTGTATAAACTCTCAGTCCAACAGAACTATTTTTCTACTTTTTGTTCTACAAGAATTTAGAACAATGAATTGAGCAGTGAATTCATGGTGATTTTTAAAAATATAAGCTTGTGTTTTTAAGAACATAAACCACTCTTGCTCATATTCTGGAATTTCTTTTCATTTGATAAGGCTTTATGATAATGTTTCAGCCCCACTTTCAATTGCTAAAGAAGGATGGTTTTATAACTGTCTATTTCAAAATGATCCTCCCAAACCTTTCGTATTTTTGTCATGACCCTCCCCTGGTGGCTTTATATTTTTTTCTGACCCTCCCCGGAACCCTGTTAATATCATCGACAGTAATAGTCCTTGCATGGATTTGAATACAATTATGAATACAATTATACCCGAAGCAATGTAACAAGCTACGGTTGTTTCGCCAAAATAAAACATTTATCAAAGTTTGTCATCTCAATTCTAATGGCAGATATTTACGTAAACCGGTAACTTTTCAAACATCATGCAAGGAATTTCTCAAAGGACAGTAATATTACATGCCCATTATGCCACAATCGCAAAGATTTTTACAAACGTACTCAAACATAAAATGCGTTTTCGTAAGTTACTTTCGTTTTCACCTCATTAGAAAGGCAAACAACAATGGCGTTCCCCGTCTCACTTTCTCTTTTTGCTAGTAAAATGATTCCTTACCTGCTATGGACAAAGTTTTACATACAGTCACTTTTATCTTTTGACCTACACCAAAATTCAGGCTTCGGAATAACATAAGAACCTGCCAAGACGGTAACAGTAGCCGCTGAGTTTCGACTGCTTCTGGCTGCCGTAAGTCGTACAGAATGTAGCACAGGGTTGAAAG
This sequence comes from Phorcus lineatus, assembly GCA_921293015.1. Classification (NCBI taxonomy): domain Eukaryota; kingdom Metazoa; phylum Mollusca; class Gastropoda; order Trochida; family Trochidae; genus Phorcus; species Phorcus lineatus. The sequence continues at coordinate 16,382,224 of OV121095.1, read as the reverse complement.
TTCGCAGGTCATTAACACGTCACTATTACGCAATAATGTTTTCTGTGTAAGGTTAAGCCTCGTGTCGAGATAAGGGCAGTACATACGTACACCATAAAGCGGCTTATTAACTTTTAGAAGTAGCCTACGTGGTTTGATAAATACTAGTTATCTAATCTAGATTTTTTTTCAATGCACCTAAACCACTCACTATGATAATAATGACATAAGATTGGAGATTGAGTATACATGATAATATATAATGAATTCTGTGACATTTAAAAGTGTTTTTTTGTTAGATAATTTGGACATTAGTTTTTGCATTCACTGCATAAATTATATAAGCAGGAAAAATATGAAAAGGGACTTTCTCTAAATGATTGATAGAAGATTTGTGTTACAAATAAGGTTTAAACGTGCTTCTCGGCTTATCTGCTGACCTCTATCAACGTCAACACTAATAAATGGCACCTATCTCTCAGCTTGTTGATAGTTTCTACATCAGTGTAATGACGAAACTATCTGATACCGCCTTGGTCTATTATCAGCATATCTTTTTAAATATCCTGCGGTGTCATTAGAGACAGTTTCCTCTCACATTACTAACAAGAGGGAAAGTAACAGGACAGAGTACGTTTCATGCGTTTTGTATGTGTCTTAAATAAAGCCAAAATATGATATTATGAGTAAAGTTCAAATCAAATCTAAAGTTGCATCTTTCTCTCTTAATTGACAAAATTATGACATTTTCCTGTTTTCGAATGTAGATTCTACACGGCTTTATAAATGTTAAGAAGGCAATATTCAATGTGTCATTTACATTTATGTTAGTTAAATGACCCACCAAGCAATATCAACCTATAGTTTTCGTTGTGTCTGCCATACTTAAGTTTCCAGGGGCGGAATAGCGCAGTGGTTAGCGCCTTCGGATCAAGAGGTCCGTGGTTCGAAAACCCGCCAGGGGCTTGGCAACTTTGTCTGCAGTAGAGAACTGTTATACACGCAGTCAGGTTTGGGTGCAATGCTACACTGAATTTCAGCGATGTACCACCTAAGGTTGGCTAGTTCCAGCCGATGCTCGCAGGTTTCACAGCAAGATTGAGTCATTGGCATACGCCATTGTCCGGTTTTCCATCACAAATCTCGACTTTTCCACGTTTATTGTCTAAATGCTAACTGATCAGCATTGAGATTTTAATTTTCAGAAACAACCACTACTTGTCGATGAAATAACACCATTTAAGAAGTTTGATATATTTGTCCAAAACAACATACTCTGTGGCCCTTTACAGATATTCAATCTCATTTAAATGAAATCTAAATGCTCCACTACATTACGCATGTAGATCTCACCAGGCTCCGTTACGTGAGCCGCCAAGTTTGCCTCTGACATAATTCAAATCAGCCAATCAGCGAGGTCGCCCCGTAATCTATGGTGCTGGCGAGTTGCATTTCGTTTGTATGCTTTTCAGATCTCAGAAACCAAAAAGTTCCGAATGTCGAACTACCTAAATACCCGAATTAATGTATTTTATGAACATTCAATTTACCCTAGCTCGGTTTGTTTGACAAACAAGTCAAATCAAAGCTGTGGAGTTATCTTTCGCAAAGCAAAATCTGTATTCCTCAACGTTATTCTCTAATAGACCGTATCAATCCAAACGCTTATTCTGGAAACAGTTACGTTGAATAAACATTTAGTCTTTTAGTTTGTAGTAATCGTTGAATAATTTTAAATTTCGTGCAACAAATTAATCATAAACTGAAACATAAAAAAATGTACAAATACCAATACTAGGTTTCTTGATATTTTTATATTAGTCATACACGACGTTTATATGCTAATGAGATTGACCCTTGTTTCGTCAAAGACTGAAATGTTATAATTAAATCTGCTGGGTTGAAGCGGATCAATGGACATATGCAACTTAAACTTGTTCTGTGTAAAATAAAAAATTTATAAGAGTTTCAACTTCTACTTGTAGAATTACTTGCAAGCTCTGTACAGGCTACCCAGAGACGCCCATTGTGATTGCTTGATGGCATTTGCGGCCAGCCAATTAAATTTAGAGGTCAAACTGAAGCAAAGGTTAACCTGACGGCTTGAGTAAGGGAGCCTAGTGAGATCTATAATCTGCGTAACGTAGTGTAGAAATGTTGGATTTTATTTTAATGAGTTGACAGATTTTAGAAATAATTTGAATTCAATCAGGTCCCCTATCTTTTAGAACTTGCTATCAATCTCCGAATTTGGCTTACCCGCTTCAAAACGTCAAACCATAGATTACTAATTGAAACTGGTCGATGGAGTAATATTGATAAAAACAAATGAATTTCTAAAATTTGTAATATCTCCATTGGTGACGGATTCCATTTTCTTTTTGTTCTGCCCCTTTCTATCCCAATTAAGAAGTAAATGCATATATTCATATTATTGTAAATATCCTTTAGTTTAAAAGTACATCTCCCAAATGAAAACTTCTCATAAACTTAAAGCTTAAGTGAATGAATAAGTTCTCTTAAACCATTAATAGCCAATTTAAACAGTAAAAGCGTGCACTAGTGCCTTTTAGTTTAACATATTTGACTCCAACAACATACTCTGTTGCCCTTTAACACAGATATTAGAAATAATATGAATTCAATCAGGCGATAGAGACATGCCTTCTTCCTGCGTTGCTGCCAACTGTACTAATAAGAAATCAGGAGACATTCAACTGCATCGGTTTCAGAAGGATCCTGTCCAATTCGCGAATTGGACAAAGTTTGTTAGTCAGAAAAGAGCGAAGTGGAGTCCCAATGACAGGTCTGTTATCTGCTCCGATCATTTCGCAGAGGACTGTTATGATCTTTCCTACGATTTCAAAGCGGACTTTGGACTTGCCGCACAAAGGAAAAGACTCGTCAAAAATGCCGTACGAACAGTTAATAAACAAATGAAGATGATAACATGCCCGCTACCCGTCTGTCCAGCGAGATATGACAGTCAACCATATCGGAAGAGAAAACGGACGGAATACTTTGAGAAGAGGGAACGAAAGAGGGTAAGGAATTTGAAAGAAAGGCTAATTCAAAATTCTATTCCGGGGGAGGTGAGATAAATAATCATGAAACTTTTGGGGAGTTGACTATAATTGATGATTTTGCAGACGAATGTTGAGTTTTTATCTGCATTATGAACTTATGTCTCTTCAGATTAGTCGCAGAATTTATTAATTCAAACCCCATTAACTGTTTGAATTTTTAGTATTTGATTGCATATGGGGTTGAAAAGTTCATCGGGTTGAACTAAATAGTTATTTCAACATGTTGGAGACTATAATGAAATAATGTGCATATATATATGGATCTGTAAATTATACACAGTGACAGGTTTGTAGTTTGTTACATTACTAGTTTTGGGGTATATATAATTTTTTGTGCTGATTACTCTAAGGATACATACAAAAATGTGGGCAAGTCACTTATGTTTGTATGTTGACACTACAGTTTGGGTTATAACATTTATGAAAAATTAAAATTCTTGCAACAGCGTCATTTTAGAAGCAACAAAAAGTAAAATTAAAGTGAAAGAGCTGCCCCGGAGAAACATTTACCATTTTATGTAGCCTTACTGTGGATAACTTATAACCTATTATATATTGATAAACATTGCAGAATGAAATAAGATATTTAGTAATACAGATTTGTTAATATATTGTCATGTGTCACGTGTATTGACAAACCTAATTACCTTCATCAAGTTTCAATAAAGGCTGTTGATCATGGGTGAGGATAAAGTTTAGACAGGATAACTAATCAGTGCCTTGTGTATTACCTATTGGAAATGTGCCAGGTGCTGAGGTCATTAAGTTTATTGCTTAATTGCCATAATGTACAGGTGTGTGGCATTTCATGTAGACTGTTAGGTAATAACTTTATGACTATATTGTCTGGTGTGAAAAAGTAGTGTAAGGTAACTAAAAACCTCTCTCTGATAAAATACCGGTACTAAAGTACTGAAGGAAATGGAAATAATATGCTTTTCAGCGTTAATATTTTTATTTGGTTGAAATAGTTAAAACTGAAAAAGAATTTAATATTTACGATACATTTCCAAGCAGGCTTTAACTTACATCACAATCAACAATAAATGTTGTGTTATTATTGACAATATTTGCCTACGTCACTCTAGATTAGTACCAGACTCTTTATCTCAAACACTGACCATTACTCACACAAAAGAACAATAATCTGTATCCTTATTATGAAAAATACATTAGTACGTAACTCTAAGTTTTTATGAAGGTGGAAAATTGCGAATCAAGAGGTACATTTACTAAACACATCAAAGATTTGATCTTCACTAATAACCGAGTAATAAGGCAAAAAACAGCTGCTCGGAACCTCGTATCCCAATGACGAGATCCGGAAGTTGCCGAGAGACAGACCATCGAAAGCGGGATCTCATCGTTACAGTCATTCAAAGCAGAAACACGGAGTTGCGATATTGAGTTGACACAAATGGCACAAAGTAGTAACAAGTAGGGGATAGTCGATTTGTCGAGGTGTTGAAACAAAAAACTGTCACAATGGCGGCAGATATCAGTTTGGGTTCACTCGATCGGCATTATCGGAGATTAACAACCCAAACAAACAACAACAACAGATAATTAATTTCAAACAGAATATGTCGATGTATTGATACTAATAGCTTTGGTGACTTAGGGGCTTTTTTTAATAAGAAAAATCAGTGAAAATATATACGTTCACGACCGCTGGAATCTATAATGTAAACAATGACACAGATCAGCCAGTCGTTAACGAGTCCTGTCTATGTCGTCACAACCCCCCTAGCACCTGATTGGCTAATAAAACGTTTCGCGTCTGTTTTCCGGAAGTGTTTATAAAACACGTTTTTTTCTGCTATTTTCAGGTGGATGTGAACCTAAATAGTTGTTGATATTTTTTCTTAACTGTGTTATGAAGTATTTCCGCTAATCGTACCCCCTATGAGGATATATTATCTTTAAAATCGTCAATAGTGGACACAACCATTGATTCTTCCATGTCATTTGAAGTGTCTGATCATTATCCTCGGTTCCTCTCTACACTGGCATATAAGTTTGACCGAATTAAGAATAAAATTATCTATACACATCTACACTGGAGCAAATGCTCGACCGAACAGCTGGACGTGCACCAGACAACTATAGACTGTATGCTGGGATCAACTCCTGAAACACCTTAATCCTTCTCGGTATTTCACCTGTTGTAACCGGTATATGCATGTTGTGCGATTGTCAATGTGATGATATTGTCTTTCACCGATTGTGTCCCAAAACCTAGACAGCCATATCTCAGACAGCCAAATCTTAGATACTTGAGTAAGTGGTCAATTAACACAACACCCATGGCTGAAATGGAACAGTCCTAATTAGTACTCCCTTAGCTTACACTTTTCTTAAGGGAGATTAATTTTTAAGTAATGAGATGTTTTTATTTGAAAATATGATATTCCTTGATAATGAAAACAAGGGCAGAAGACCAAAGTCGAGTTCGAGTTAATATCAAATAATGTTGATATTTGAATGTTTAAATCAATATTCTAAAGATTAATCTATTAAGTCTGTTTAAAATACTGTTACCACAGAGCAAATAGTTCGATATTTATTTTCTGTATTTGAATGTTATGTAATAAAACCACAGAGGAAAAGTACTTTTATTTGTTTTGGTAAAATATTGAATCCATGATAATTGTTTGAAATACTTGTTGATAAATTTGAATATAAATCCTATGATATTGTTCTTTTTCCCCGATTCTCATGGACTGGTCCATTATCAGATATAGGTAACAATCGAAGGATTAGCCGTGCACTCAACCATAAATGTTGTTGTTTTAAGCTGTGTAAGATATGGCTGTCTAAGTTTTGGGACAATTTCCCTTTCACCAGATAATGCAATGTGAACAACTACAGAAAAAACGCGATGGGTTGTATAAAAGATTATTCGATAACCCAAGTTTAGAAGAGTATAAAGACATTGAAAATTGCTATGATGACGAGATGACACTGGGGACAAGCTTTGGGGTATAACCAATTTAGTAGACGATATAGACCTGAACACATGGATCATGTTTATGAAAATTATTGCAAGAGAGATAAGCTCCTGGAACCTGCAATCTGTCATTTATCTCTAAAAGATCAATATTTGAATTTGTAAATATCATTACCATCCCATATTGCATATGTGTAACTAATCATCTATATGTTCAATAATGTGATGTGTTTATACCGGTATACATACTACTCAACAGAAGTTAAGGGTCAAACCTTTTTTTCTACCAGGTTATTGGCTATGCACATATCAGATATATATAAATATTTTGGCGAAAATCGTGTCAAAATTGGTGCACGATATTCTGACGACAAAACCTGTGTACAAGGCATATGTAATTTTCATACAAAACGATTTTGACAGTCTCATTAGAAACCATAAACTAAAGCTCAAAACATGGCTAAACAAAACTGTTTGCATCGCCCAAACGCAGTAGGGTACGAAATTTTTGGAGTTGATTATATCCTTACACGTGCACTATGCATTTTTCCATGAACAGTTTGGGCATAAAAAAACTTCCATGACCGTGCTGCTCTCAGTTGAAATTTCAACATGGTCAGACGTCAGCTGAGTGAACTTGACAGAGGAAGAGCAATTGCGTGGCTTCAACAGGGTTTTACACAGAGCAATGTGGCACAGATAATCGGTTGTAGCCAGACTATGGCAACGTTTCCAGGCAACCGATTTAATTCAGAATCGCCCACGGTCTCATAGACCAAGACCAACGTCGCAACGTCAAGACCGGCATGTCATTCAAATGGCCTTACGTCAGCGCGTTGTTACAGCGAGATGTCTGAGAGATGAACTGCGAAATGCAATTGGTGTTCAGGTATCGGAACAGACCATAAGAAATCGTCTGCGAGCCCACAACATTCGATCTCGACGACAAGCGGTTCGACCACCTCTTCTTAACGTCAGAGGGCAGCACGTCGTGACTGGTGCACACGTCCATAAGCACGGGAGACATCGATACAGGTCATATACAATATATAACAAGGCAATCCACATAGACATATCAAGCTCCGATATATGTGCTGTTATAAACATGCTCATAAAGTGACATAAAGTGCCCAGATCGAGGTAAAAAGCCTCATTTAAGATGCGACCTCCCTTCAAATTTGCCCATTTTCAAAAAACAACAAATGCACGTGTCAAAGTGGAACATGTGCATTTCCCTTCACATTGCCCATTTTAAAAAAAAAACAAATGTGAAGGGAGGTCGCATCTGGGCACTTCCGTCTTACGATGATGCAGTAAAACTCGCTTTTCACCAATTGAAGTGACGTAGCTCTAATTAAGAAGGTGACATACACGTAATTCCACTTTTAAATTGGAGGTTGGTCATTTATGAATACGTTACGAGTGATACTTACCGATGTCACTTTATGAGTATGTTTATAACAGCACATATATCGGAGCTTGATATGGCTATGTGGATTGCCTTGTTATATATTGTATATGACCTGTATCGATGTCTCCCGTGCTTGTGCACACGTCATAGAGACTGGAGACGGCGGCAATGGGGGCGGGTACTATTCACTGATGAGTCCCGATTTGCATTACAGTTCAATGATGGCAGATTTCGCGTCTATAGGCGGCAAGGAGAAATATTTGCTGATGTTCACGTCAGACAACGTCATCGCTTTGGAGGTGGTACGGTAATGTTGTGGGCTGGAATTTCGGTACATCACAGGACTCCTCTTTTCGTCGTCCAAGGAAATTTGACGGGTATCAGGTAAATTTTACACCCTTATGTCATCCTAAGTCTTCGTCAAATTGGAGCAGGTTCTGTTCTTCAAGATGACAATGCTAGACCGCATAGAGCACGAGTTGTTAATGATTTTCTCACCCAAAATGGCATTGAACAAATGGATTGGCCTGCATACTCTCCTGACTTGGCACCAATTGAGCATGCATGGGATGAGTTGGACAGACGTGTGAGAGACAATCAAAGGCAACCTGATAATCTTCAAGAATTGGTGCAATTCCTTCAGGCAGATGTTTTTTCGACGTCTGTTCGACAACATGCCTCGTTGTTGTGTCGATTGATTACGAGCACGTGGTGGTTTCACTCGTTATTAACAAAATTATCGAATTTGAGACAGTTTTGTTGGACCTCATTATGCTCAAAATGGCGAATTTTCATCAGATTCTCAGAATAGTGTATAAAAAAATGCATATGCTTTGCATAACAGACTCATCATTGAGACATATTGAACTCATTCTGACCAAAAGTGTACTTAAAAGTTTTGATTTACGTGTTCCCTGTGTCTAATAAAATGTCAACAACAAAAATGACCCTCAACTTCTTTTGAGTAGTATATATTGTACTATTTATAACCGTGGAGGAAATAAATTCATTCATTCATTCATTTTTGTTAGATTTGATCTCAATAATGGCGCACGTTTCCATGCGCATCTCAGAATTGGGTGCAGTGATCTCAATGTACATTTGTTTGAACAACATACATCTCCCAATTCACCCTGTTCTTCTGGTCACCCTTACGATGACCCATTTTTGTCACTTGTTCGAACTATTTCATTATAAGAAATTATCTGTATTTCTATAATACGGACTACAGCCTCAGCTTTGTTTTATATCGGACTTCCGTCAAAGGTGAATTCATAAACACATTGATACTTAAATCTGTCCATCTTTTCATAATAAATTCGCAAATCCAGTTCACGATTCTGATGAAGTTCTTGCCAATGACTTGCGGAATATTTTGACACCAAGATCAGAGTCATTCAACGTGATCTGAAAAACGCTTCGAGTGAGTCAAATCAATGTGATAATTTTGATGCACTAACTTGCAATGAACTTTCTGATTTTGAACCTTTAACCCAACAAGAAGTTGGGAAGATTATAAGGTCTTATAAGAAAACAACTTGTTCCCTGGATCCTATTCCCACAACCATGTTGATAGACTACTTAAATATACTTCTTCCTTCCATTACCAATTTGGTAAATTCAAGTATTTCTACAGGAGATTTTCCAGACTCCCTCAAATCTGCAATTGTAAAGCCTCTTCTCAAGAAAAGTGACCTAGATTCTGACAGTCTGAGTAGCTACAGAAATGTGTCTAATGTTTCATTTATCTAAAAAATCATCGAAAAGGCAGTTAATGTAAGACTCAAAGATCACCTCAAAGAATATGGACTTATGGATGAGTTTCAATCTGCCTACCGTGACAATCACAGTACAGAGACTGTTTTGCTGCGAGTTATGAATGAACTGAGAAGTCAAGTGGATGATGGGAATATTGCTTCGTTAACACTCCTAGATCTTTCAGCAGCATTTGGCACAGTGGATCACAATCTGCTACTCTCTAAACTTCAGCTAGAGATGGGCATTACAGATGTTGCGCTTGACTGGATTGAGTCTTATCTGAAAAATAGATCACAAACCGTGGTTATTAATCAAGTTGATTCTAAACGCTATTCACTATTGTGTGGAGTGCCTCAAGGATCCGTCCTTGGCCCTGTGCTGTTTGTGCTTTATACTAATACTCTTGGTAGAGTGATAGAGAATGATAACATTGAACATCAATCTTATGCTGATGACAGTCAACTGATTGACAGCTTCAAGCTAGAATATGTCCAAATGACTTTGCAACGTACAACTGATTGCACATCTGATATCAAGTCCTAGGTGTCTTTAAATAAATTGAACTTTAATGATGAGAAAACAGAGGCTTTGTTAATAGGCACTAAACGTAATTTGCGTAACATTCCGGTTAGCTCTGTTGAAGTCGGAAGTGCTGCAATTCCTTTTGCTGACCGAGCAAAAAACCCTGGCGTCATCATTGATTCAGAACTGATAATGGAACCACAAATAGATAAACTTTGTAAAACCTGTTATTACAACCTCCGTTGCATCAGTCAAATACGTCATCTTATGATAAGAGATGCTGCTAAAATATTAGTGCAATTGCTTGTTCATTCTAGACTCCATTATAGTAACAGTTTGTTGATAGGAATCAGTAAACGTCAACTATACAAACTTCAGAAGGTTCAGAGCACTGCAGCAAGAATAATGACAAGAACTTCTAAATTATGTCACATAACACCTGTACTTAAGGATCTGCACTGACTTCCAATTGAAGCAAGAATCAAGTTTAAAGTCCTCTGTATGACATACAAATGTCAAAATAACTCCGCAACATTATACCTTTCAAGGATGTTAAATGACTATATCCCTGCAAAAACTCTTCGATCACAGAATTTGAATTTTCTCAAGATACCAAACTATAATCATACCAGTTGTGGACAGAAATCATTCAGTAATGCTGCTCCTCGACTTTGGAATCAACTTCCTCACGTCATCAAGATATCACCTTCATTGACTGTTTTTAAATCAAAACTCAAAACTTATCTTTTTTCAAGCTATTATTCATAGACATTAATTCATGATATTTTCCCACTGACTGAATTATCTGACTTCGTGTACTATATTTATTCATATGCATTAATTCATACTCTTCTAGATTTTATTCATGTCAATACTTCATACCATTACCTAACATGCGCTTTGAGCATGCACCTTGTGTATGGATATAGCGCTTAATAAATACTCATTATTATTAAGGATTCAGCAATTTTGCTGAATCCTTATTGTTATTGGCGTGTTTATTATTATTATTCCACGATTTTTGTGAACAAAATTCAGCCAAAACTACCGACTCGATTACAACCAAACTTTACAAGCTAATAGCCCTTACAACGAACTCGCGACACGTAACTTTTCAGCCAATTCAAACATTGCATTAAAGGCCCAGTACCACTCAAAGTTTAGAAAATTAACATTGGAAAAATTTTCAAAATGCACTTAGAGACTTGCAACTTGTTTTAAAAGATGCGCAGTAACATTGCAAGCAAAAAAGTAAATCATTGCGAAATCGTAAGTCACGTGGTTTGGGCGCCATCTTGAATTTGCGCACTTTTTAGAAATGTACGACCCCATGCACTTTTGAGCGAACACTACACTGCTACTACTTGCAGTAGAGAGATGATACGTACACGGTTACACAGCTGAATGATTGTCCTAAAACAAGTTTGTCTTGGAATTTGCAAATTCTTAATATTTTTCCCGCAGCAACTACTCAAAGTCAGTGAATTTTCAAAAATCGCCAACTTCAAGGGCAGATAACTCAAAAACCTACCCGTCAAATTTCATGAATTTTGCATGAGAGTTAGACGTGAACAAGGTCTCTAAGAATCAAGAATAAAATTGCTCGCCAACAGTCATTTCCGGTCATGAGTGAAGGTCAAAGTTCGCAAATTCAGAAAAAGACGTGTAAACAATGTGTTTTTGTAATGTCATAACAAACAAATACAAAATTGTACAGCGTTGTGCAATACCTCAAAATACAGGCAAAAGAATATGCTATCAAGGATATTAACATTTAATTCAACCGTGTTTATATCGACTGAGATACGGGCCGTCAAAGTTGGTCGATTTCAAGTTTCATTTTGAGCATTACAAAAAGCAGCAATACATGAAACAGCATGAGCACAAATCAGCAAGGAGCAAAGACAGCACTGAAATGATCAGAATTGTATTAAATGATGATTGTTAAGTGTAAAACATGGAGTTATTAAAGTAATTGTTTTGACTAATGCACTTAACCTACAACATAAGCATATTTGTTACGATTCCTTTATTTCATTTCCTATGAACTAAAATTGGATGGATTCAACTATATCCTATATATATTAGGATATTGGTGATGTATGACCTGATACGAACTTATTTTCACTTAGGGTTTTGATTGGTAACAAAAGATGATTGTAATTGATTGAGGATCATAGTTTTTTCAAATTATCAACTTCTTTGCAATAATCACACATTAGGTCAGATGAAACATGCTGTTGTAGCTAAATGCGTCAGCCAATTTTCATGAAACTTTCAGGGAGGATTGCTAAAATTACTATGTGCGTAATGAATGTTCTTTTAATGCGCTGAATCCGTTTGTCGTCGCTTGCGACTATATTTATTATTATTTTTTTTTATTTTTTTATTTTTATTTTTTTTTTTTTTTTTTTTTTTCAAATCCGATCTATGATAAGGAAGCGCACTCGTACACAGAAGATTGATAAATCGCAAAACGATATTAATGGTTGGGTTAAGTTCATAAACACTTCGGAACCACGTAATGTCAAGAGTTAAAAATGCAAAGCGTACCTTTGCTAAAGAAATGTTAAATACCATTCATACCAAAATGTGGCGGCGATAAGTAAAAAATCATATGAAATCGAATGATTATGCTTAATCGTCTTTTATGTCGGTTGTCTCAAATAATGTAGTTTAAAATATTGCTCAAGAAATTGCTTATGTGCTTGATTATTTCCTCCTGAAGTTTCCGAACCTCTTCCGGATATCAAAATTCGTGAAAACGTTAATGTCTTGTTAACAGTGACGATAACTGAAGAGAACGTTTGGGGGTATGAAGTTCTACTGAGTGTAGATACATCGCAATTTGTCGGCCCCTTTGGCATTGGAAATAACGTACTGGAAAACATCCGCACCTTCATAACCTCATTGTTAGCCGAGTTATTTAACTTTTCCCTTCGTAATAAAACATTCTCAAGTTGGATATTAGCCTCGGTAATTCCGATCCATAAGAAAGGTGACGTTACAACTGTTCCAACCAAAGACCTGTTTCGTTAACTAGTTGTGACGCAAAAGTGTTTGAAAAGTGCGTCTTCAAAATGTTTAAAAAAAATTAGGGATAACAGTTTACTATCAAATATACAATCTTGTTTTTTTGCCTTGCGACATCACCTTACATCAAGTAACATATCTGTTCTGAGCGAAAGTGGAAGCGTACTATATAGAGAGAAAGAAGATTTAATTGAGTGAGCGAGTTTGGGTTTAAAACGTGTTGTCAACAATACTTTTCAGCCCTTTAACACTTTGCAAAGAATGTAGATAGATCATGGAGAAAAGAATCGAAAGGAGAGAAAAGATGGAAAGAAAAGCATAGTGAGAGAGGAAAGAATGTATGATAGAAAATGTAATGTGACAAGGAACTAAACGTGATTACATTTAATTTTGTATGAGTGGCCATAATTGAATAACCAAACAACTAAACGTGATAACACTTATCAACTGACGAAAAACTGATGGAAATAAGAAAAGAAACCTAATGTGCAAACCCACGAGATAATATTTACATATTTGTCAACTAACTACAACAAAATATACACTGGAAATCGAAGAGGTACTCTCAGAAGTCCCATCAGAGTACTATGTACTATCTAGGATTCTTTCTATAACAAACTATACTGAAAGTTTATATACTATTGCGATTGTTAGTAACAATTGCAAACAGGGCAATCTAATCAAACATTTTGGGGGAAAATATCTAATTCTAACGTGAATCTGACACGTCCTTTCATCAGGGTAAGATGTATAGCTGACGCTCCACTCTTCTAGGGTAAGATGTATGGCTGACGCTCCACTCTTCTAGGGTAAGATGTATAGCTGACGCTCCACTCTTCTAGGGTAAGATGTATGGCTGACGCTCCACTCTTCTAGGGTAAGATGTATAGCTGACGCTCCACTCTTCTAGGGTAAGATGTATGGCTGACGCTCCACTCTTCTAGGGTAAGATGTATGGCTGACGCTCCACTCTTCTAGGGTAAGATGTATAGCTGACGCTCCACTCTTCTAGGGTAAGATGTATAGCTGACGCTCCACTCTTCTAGGGTAAGATGTATAGCTGAAGCTAGGAGCGGAGTGTCAGCTATTCGTCTTACCCTGAGACAGGATGACGTCCTTTCAACCGAGACGCTAAATCAGAATCCCGCATGAAGCCTGAAATCTATCACTGCCGAGACGCACGTGGCCGAATTTCTCGTGCAGCGGTCGCAACTTGAAGATAACTTCAAAGTTGCGTTTGGGAGATCTGTTACTGATACAGAAACTATCTTCCTAATTGGAATTTAGGTTTTGTAATGAAAATAAATTGTGTTTGAGATTCCCTTTAAACCATATTTTTATAATTTCATTTGAAGTCCAGTGGACCAAGGTAACGAAGGACTTTTACAATTGTTTAAACGTTATTGAGATTGTAGAAAGCAAAACGTATTAATAAACGGTTAAAGCTCCGTAGTTCCGTAGAAGCAGGCGTACCACAGGGTTCGGTTTTAGGGCCACTTCTGTTACTTGTCTATATGAATAACATTGTAGAAGGTTTAGATAGTAACATACGTTTTTTTGCTGATGATACATAAATATATGTCGTAATAAATGATCATATAACAGCTGCGCAACCATTAATAACGATTTAGCCCAAATTTTAGAGTGGGCCAAAAAATAGTTAGTTTCAATCCAATTTCAATACTGCGAGTATGACGGTTAAATGGTGAAACTATGAAAGAGGTTGAAGACCAACAATAAAAGCCTTTAAAACGGCAAAGTTGGAGCCAGCCTATTTAGGCTAGGAAATACTGCGAAATAATGGGGTTTATTTTTCAAAATACTTATTACTAAGGGTGAACTGAGTTCTTCTGAGAAGTGTTCACCAGTGACACTAATTAGAACAGGCTATAGTCCCACACCCACACTCTTAATCCCCCCTTAATCCCTATCACAACATATAGGTGTGGGACAAGTGAGGTGATGCCTGGGGTACAATAGGATAGGATTTGCATGACGGCGAATGAGTAGATTAAGGCCAACACAAGAACAAAAGACCTACATGCTATCCTCTATTAAGAAAAGGTTACATAATTATTTTTTCATTGCATCAAATTCCATGGAAACAATTTGAACATAGTGCATATTGGGGGCTGTAGATTATAATATTTAATGACTGTGTGAGTATCAAATGTCACATTCCCTACAATAAAGAAGTTGACAAATACATAAAACTCTTCCTTATGCACCATTGAACTTGTTATATGTTTGGTATGGATCGTTTCTGGTATAAGTGACAATAAGATGATTGGGTTGGATTCAAAGTTTGGAAGGGGGACATCACTGTGCATCATGTATGCACATATTTCTAGTTTAGAACTTTAGGCATTATGTCTGTTTGTTTATTTTTTAAAATAAAGTTTGTTTAAATTTACCCTCGTGTGTTACTATTGACCAACGTGACGTTGCAATTGACCCTTACACGGAGACGATTGTAACATGCTGTGCCTACTTTTTATTATTCAAGTATTACTTATCAAAATGAAGTTTAAGAAAACCAAAATGAAATGAGCGTGGATTTTGTAGCCCAGATTCTATAATATATCAATTTACCTAATCCATTCCCAGCATATATCGGGTTGAATGATTATTGTATCTATTGCCCCCGGTCTCCCCTACATTTGAGTCATTGACCAGTGCCATCGTTCTGCTTTCGATCAGAAATTACGACTTTAGGCTGTTTTTGACACAATAGTAACTTTAATCGCTATTTAGTAAGCTTACTAAATGAATTAGTAAGCTTACTAAATGAATTAGTAAGCTTACTAATACTTTAGTAAAGTTTACTAATACTTTAGTAAAGCTTACTAATACTTTAGTAAAGCTTACTAAATGACTTAGTTAACATACTAAATCGACTAAATTAGTAAGCTTACTAAATAAATTAGTAAGTTAGTAAGGTTACTAATTCATTTAGTAAGCTTACTAAATAGCAATTAAAGTCCCGTTTGGCACCCCATAGTTAACAGCATAAAAACAACCAGTGCGTCTTGATAAATAACAATATCGTTAACGTTTGACATATTTTATTCCAACAACAATCTTTGCTATTTCGTTTTAGGTTCATTCTCCACTAAACGTGCAAATAGGTTGGTGTGATTGTTGAGAAATAAAATCTCTCATATATCAATATTTGTGTATGCAAGGTGTAGGGTGATGTCCACGGAACATTTTCCTAAAATGGCTGATCTGTGGCATACTTGTACTGGATTTTATGGTGGTTGACATTCACGTACCCCTCTGTTTGTTACACAGATACGTTACTTCAACATATGATGAATTAAAGATATGAATACAAAACAAAATGCAGACAATATATATTAATGTATTTTATTGCATTGCTAGCACCTTTGTTGTAGAGAACACATTTCAAGTTGGTACATTTTGGTTTCCTGAAGTAATTCAAACAGTGTTTGGGTAAATATGATAAACTATTCAATATTTTATCATATGCCTACAAACATATCATTTTCAAAATAAAAAATGGTAATTGAAAAATAATTTTAATAATTTTCCACGTGAGAACTTTGACTTAGCACCATGAAGTCAAATAACAGAAAGTTAAGAATATATTAACTCAATCTTCGTAAGTAACTGCTTTCACTAATAGTCAAAATGTAACGTATCTGTCACTTAGATATCACGTATCTGTTTAACTCCATAATGAAAAACTACAAACAAATTACCATTAAAACGTTTAACTTATTTCAAGTAGATCAACAGTAAACAATTTGAAACAAAAACCAATGAAATTTAAACTAATTTACATTGGTAACGTAGCTGTTCCATGGCATTTGTAACAGCCTGAACCAGATCTGGTGCCATTATGTAGTATAGTTTGGATCGTCCAAGGGATCATCCACATCAAAATGAAGGACTTCTCCTGGAAACCAGTCACCATCATATTTCACGGCTATCATATCCCCAACATTTGGGTTGTGTGAGACAACATGTACAGAAGCAGCAGAGGCAGTGTCTATTGTTTCTGCTGTGTCTGGTACCAGTAGATCTGTGGTTGTATCCGGTAGAGGTACATCTGTGGTTGTGTCTGGTACCGGCAGATCTGCAGTAGCCGTGTCTGGTTCAGTTATGTTTGTAACTGTTACTGGTCTGAGGACAATCCACCCATCACATGGCTGGTTCCAGTTGAGGCAGTTATCACAATAACAAGATGTCTCTCGGACATAGATAATTCTCTCACCAGAAGACTGTACCTTGTGGAGCTTCATAGTTCCACGGACCCTCCTAAGCTTCAGAGAGGCAAGATAGGCGGCTGCAGCATCGTAGTCATCTTGGGAGTAGAAGAAATACTGGATTGATTTCTTATTTTCAGAAGCCCATTTGTAAAAGTCTTGAATGGTAGCTTTTCCCTGTTTAATAGCCTGTGCTGCCATACGTTTAGAAGTCCCCCCTATCCCATCACATGGGCCTTTGCCATGCCCACACTCAAAATAGTTCTACCTGGCTCGGATGTTGTCAAAATATCCTGTGTTGTTTGCAATGATGTGGAACATAAATCTGTTCCTGTACTGGGATGATGGACTGTCCGTCCAGTAATGGATATCCGTGAGCTGTGAGATTTGAGAGAGAGAGAGAGAGAGAGAGAGAGAGAGAGAGAGAGAGAGAGAGAGAGAGAGAGAGAGAGAGAGAGAGAGAGAGATTTTACTTCAGGAATGAGCTTCTGTAAGATGGTGTACACAGCATTAGCATTGTGACTGTTGACGTCTGATACATAGACCAGATTCCTGTGAACTAGGTCACCTGTGTCACCCGTGAAATAGACAACAACGGGGTGTAATGAGGCTGCTGTAGCATTACAGTATGCAGATTGGATTTCATCCATGGTCTGGCACACAAAATTTTCGGCAAAATCCATCTCTACCACAACATGTCCATGGGGCAGATTCATTTTCAGATCATGAAGTGCTTTGTATTGTGCCAATACTCGCTGCATATGCTCTAAGAAGAGCTGGTACTGCAGAACCATCAAGGCAAAGAACCGAGAACCACTTTCAGTAAGCTTCACGATCCTCATCTTCTTCTTGCCCTCAACTACAACAGACTTCCACTTCATCCAAATCTTTCAGGGTTGAAAGCTTTTCTTCCATGGCGTCCTTTGATGTCGATCTAGCTACAACTTCGTGGTTTGGAGAAATGCTCATTCCATGCTTGATCAAACTTTTCAGTTTCATGGCCATGTTTTGATGTTTTGTGCAGAGACATTTATTCCTTGACAGAACTGATGTGACATGGATATTACGAGGCCTGAGTTTACAAAATGTCGAGAAGGACAGCTTCACAGAGGGGTCTTCAGACAGAAACTTTTCATGTAGATTCATCAGATAATCATTCAATATTCGCACCTGTCCTATCTCCCCGTCGACCTTCACAGCATCATTCTTCCCTGGCAAACACCTACTGATGTCATCATGCTCAAAGAATGTAATCACCATTTCTTTCAGTAAAGATTTCACATGTACGAGTCGACGACGTGTGCAGATTGATACATGTTTGGATGCACCCAACGCCTCCTGACGACGTGAAACTCCAGTTTCTTTGTTGAGACGTTTTCTGAATCTATACTTTTTCAAAATTTTACCTCTCAAGATTCTTTGGATGACAGATTTCCCCTTCTGTTCAGAGTTAACCTCAACAGACGACTTGATTTCAGATAACAGCCAGTTTCCAAATTCTATTTGTTTTACCACTGTTTTGGGCAGCAACTGTGGATTTATTCAAGCACTTTTTAGGTCAGTTGAAGTTCTTGATTTGGGGGTGAGATCTTTGGCAGAACTATCATGTGCTGAGTTGACAGTTGCTGTAGGTTCACTTGTAATCTTCTTTGTAATTCTTTCAATGCGTTTCTCTACCCTATTTTGTTTTTTTTGCTGTTCCTTTTTTAAGTTTTCTTTCAGCCAAGTTATTTTACTGCGAGCTATCCTTAATGCTTTAGATCTTCTTCTGTTTGGTGGTGACTTAATAGAGAAAGGAAGATGGACCAGCAACTTCGTCTGACTTGATGATCTTGTCTGAGAAGTGCAAGGTTCGGTAGCAGTAACATCGGAAGAACTTGTTATTTCATCTGACTGAGTTGCTTCGTTTGTAACGTTACTCTGATTCTCCTGTGTTTCATTGTTTTTGTCAAGACTTTTTTGAATCTGTATTTCAAGCAATATTCAATACTTATCTTTCTACGCTTCCTTAACTTCTTTTTCGACAGTTCTGCTGCAGGCACTCTGCATTTTGCTTGCCATTGACGTTCTGTGGCCAAGAAATTAGCATCAGATTTCTTCTTGCGTTCACGATAGGCTTTCTGAATTTCAGCCCTTGTTTTAGCCATTTTTCATGAATCTGAACTGAAAAACCTTATTTAGTATCTAAAAACTATTAATTGGTAATAAAACAATTTCATACCTTATCATCCAAAAAATAGAGAAAATTGGATGAAATGGGCGCTAGAAAATTGGCAAACTTGTTCCGTTTGAGAGTATTTGGGCAGAAAGTACAAAAAAGTGAAACCATGTATCATCACAAAAATCTTTGAATATTTTTTTTTCTCAATTTGTGGTTGAGTTGACATTTTGATTAAAGGTATATACGTTAGAAGTGGATTTAATTATGCAGCATGGATTTAGGTAACGTATCTGTCAGTAATTTTGGAGGCACCTACATCTCAGCCTTGTTTGAAAAACGTGATTATGCTAAAGGATTTGATTCATGTTGAAAGTGTTCCTGTACTATTTCCCACCATTCTGAATAATATAGATACAATTGTGTTAGGCCTATTGCTTGGCAACAGGCATATTTACCTAAAATGGCACGTTTAAAGCCCCCCCCAAAAAAAAATAATTGGCTTCTTTTGTTAATGTTGAACGTTTTCTGACACTACCAGATTATAAGGTATATTTAACAGTATACAGTGTTTGTTTCCAATGAAACATTTTAAAAATAAACCAAAGAGACACTTAAATCTGGTTAATGCACGTTTAGTGGAGAATGAGCCTTTAGCCAGTGGCAGAGTAAAAGGATCGCGTTTAGAGTTACCTCCCTTTACACTACCAATTGAATACGAAAGTGGAACTTACAATTTAAGAGGTCCGTATTTCCTTGATCAGGGGGTCCAGACCCTCTTTACCTTTTGAAAATCGTTTATAGATTCAAGTCAAGAAAAATAACAATTACCCCCCCCCCCCCCCCCCCCCCCCCCCCGGTTTTCAAACTATTCATAAACTTTGAATGGTCGCTTTTTATTTTATAATTTTTTTTAGAGAGTTCGCAGATTCTGAGATCAGCTTATTATAGAGGGCAATGTTTAAGCTGTGTAACCCTGTAAGTATCGCCTCTCTAGCAGGGTGATCCTCGAAAGTGCATGGGGTCGAAAAAAGGTTTAAAAAGTGTGGGGAAAAATATGGCGCCGAAACCAATTAAGTGACCTACGACTTCGTCCTGACTTGCTTTTTTTATTTTGTTGTTGTTATCGCACATCTTTTAAAAAGGTAACCAATCGCTACGTTCATTTTGGAAAAAAACCACAATGTTCATTTTAACTTAGAGTCGAACGTGGCCTTTAATGAATTAACCGTTTTGGCCCGAATACCAGCACAAAAGGTTTGGCTGTGATAGAATCAGCCGTTTTGTTGAATCCTTAACAACAAAAAAACAAAACAAAACCCAACAAGATCCACCAAAACCCCCACATGCCCACATTGCAACTACCAAGAAACAAATGCACACACTACAACATCCTGTCTCAAGGTAAGACGTATGGCTGACGCTATTGTAAGAAGAGTGGAGCGTCAGCTATACGTTTTACCCTGAGACAGGATGACACTACAACACCTACCTAAACACAACACTCCAACACAACCAAAACTCAAACAACATTCATCAGAACCGAACAGAATTTTATTCTCACGAATCATACAAAATGATATAGACAACACATATGGCCAAAACTGACGTTTCTTTTAAGCACTAGCATTTAGAGTTATGTCCCTTGATTGTATTTTTGACCTTACCAAAATATGGCGCGCAGACGTATTACCCGCTCAAACGGCGAAGAAGTTAGTTCTTACGCGTGAGTATTTATCTCTGACCTTAATTTTCAGTACGTCTTTGACGTAAATTAATGAAAGTAAAGCTTATGTAATGTTTATAGATCTAGAAAAATTAAGCACTTAGCCGTCACATGGTCTGGGACGCGATAATAGGCTAGTTTTACCGTATAATGAATGAAGATGTATTTAATGATGTTGTGGTATTTTTAATTAAACATCATGTATTACTTGGTTCTTAATGTTTAGAAATCGTTTTGTGTTGTGTGATACAAATTAAGACAAAGAGAAAGGAAATTGAGGTTATTTATCTCGGTCACGACGTCATATCACGGTGCCCGGTGTAAATGAAATTTGTTATCGCTCAATATTTTATAACATTGTTGTATATATATGGTGTATCTTGACTTCAAACGAATTTGTACAGCCTGATAATAATCAAACAAAATGAAATAGGCCAAGAAAGAGGTGTGAAATTTGACGACATATGTATGTCAGAAAGGTGGCCTATAACTACTCTTTAGATCTGCGAAATTGTTTTGATAGGTGATAATTAATATCTAATGTGCTTGAAGAGTCATTTTAATGGAACTCGAAGTTTAGATTCGTAATTATATTACACACAGACCACAGGCCAAGTCTTCGCACACCAAACAGTTTTTTTATCAATAATGCAAATCAAAGAGGATATCATACTTAATAAATGAAATAGTGAGTGTTATTACACTCTTATCTTATAAAAAAACAGGTTTTAGACAGATACAAAATCTCTATGTTACATGCTGTTTTCGCATAAAATTATTCACTTAATGTTAAGTTTGATTTATTGATTGTATTTTGAACTTGACAAATATGGTAATTTTGATTCATTGTATCAATTTTCTTGGAAGTATCGACAAATGATTTTATTTCCGAGTTAATAGTAATACAATCTTTTGGTTCTTTTGTTTCTCAAAACAATTACGCTATATTGTCAAGAGTTTTTTATCACATGAAAATACAAATATTTATCAAATTACTTTAAAGGCACTAGTGCACGTTTTTCAGGCTCAAACTAGCTAATTTAAGGGCTACAAAGGTATAAATAGTCACTTAGGTTTCCTTTTGATGATATAAAATACTTATTATTCGTAGGAATGAACCTGCATTCTGTAATGAAACCATCGTATCGGACTGCTTGAAATACGCCTTCATTTGCCTATATGGAATTTAAGCAATTGCTCCGTACATCGGAAAGTGTCGCACGCGGTGCTGTGATGAATACCAAACTGTAGTGACTTTCGTTGAGACGGCCCAAAGCCTGAGAGAGAAATCCGTAGGTTTCGCTTTACAAAGGGATGGCCGACAGACGGCGCAACAGTCGAATTAATGCATCGATGGAATGACAAATTTGAGTTTTATTAAATATCTTTAAAATTTGAATACGCATTTTTGCTCCAAATGAACCAAATGAAAGAGTACTTTAAGGCTGATATATTCTATCATCAAAAGATGGCATTAATCTACGCGTAAGTATATAAAACAAAAATAGGTGTGCTAATAGTGCGTTTAAGAGAACTGCAGCTCACATAGATAACAAAAATTATCCAATGTCATAAATAAAAGGTTTTAAAGTAAAAACTGTGAACAAATTTCAGTCAAATTTAGAGATGCTTCGTCAACCAACATGTATTATAATATGGCCTAACAGTTCTCCATGTAACGCTAAGTGAAATCAGATTCACACAAAAAAAAAAAATTCTGGTAATGTTACGCCTATTGACATTACACCTTTCCGGTAATGGAATTAGCTTGAAATCAAAAAGTGGACTTTAACGGGGAAAAAATCATTCCTACTTTTGAAAAAGTTCGCAATTGATAGGTTTCCATAAAGGACTGGCAAATAGCACAGTGCGCTTTAACGTTTATAGGGTTGTAACAGAAACTTAACCCAACAACCCAAAATATCCTTTATCTAACGTAATGTCATCTTTTTGGAAATGAAAATTATCGAACGTTTGTAATTTTGCAAATACCGGAGACTCAATAGGACTTAACAAACATAATTCCCATCTTGCTTTCAATTGAAAATTTCCAAGTAACCGCTCAAGTAAGACTAGTGTCTGGATTCTAAAATAGAATGTATGACGTCACAATAGTGCGTATGTTACTGTCGCAGTAACGACATGGCAGCCTAGTAGGTAGATATTAGTTTCGCAACGCTGTGGATTTCTTGTAAAACCAAAAACTGCTAAAGCTTTAGAAATTTAACATGGGTATTATTTTCAAATTGCAGTTAGAGATTCAAAACTTGTATTTAGAGATGCGAAATGACGAATGTCGCAAACCAGTAGATGACTACAAACTCAAAGGAATAGGATTCGTCACCATATTGATTTGTTTTTAAAAAGTCCGACCTATGTACCCTTATTCATTTTCATGAGATTTATTTCTTTTTTAATACCGAACTAGCAAGCTCTTGCACATTATATAGCAGCCATAGCGTTTTACCCTTACAATTCGGAATTCACAATACTTTTTCACAACAGATCTTCAAAATCAATAGATTAGATTCAGGGACAGATAAATAAAGAACCTAACCAGTGAATTTCATGGGTTTTTATAGAGGCGAAGACAAAACAGCGGTCAGTAACATTTCAAGAATAAAATAGCTCGGAAACAGCCAGTTACGGTCATGAAATGGGGTCAAAGTTTTAAAAAAAATTAAAAAAACTTGAATGTACCATGTATCTTAAAAACGTCTTTCCTCACGAACAAAATTTTAAAACATTATATAATACCTCACCAGACAGACTCACAAGAAATTATATCCACATACATTCAAATCTCTTTGTTGCACGTATGACAATTGCACTGATTTATAAACATTGATATTTTGACACGGTGATAGGTCTGCATTTCCTTTTAACAAAACTTTAACTAACTAACAACTGCTAATTAATGCACAAATGCGCTCTAAATGTGAAATTAAGTTTAATCTTTGATGTTTATACAAAGGGCATTCAAACACATAGCAATAAGTATTCTCAACAGAATTTCTATTTTAACAGTTTGAATCATTTTAATTCAAACTTTACATAAATCAAAGTTCAAACAACTGACCGAATAACTTGATATGGATAATGTTTAGGTTTCTCTTACCATTTAAAAACTGTAATACTTTCTCAGTTATGAACTGTGGTTGGCAAATTATTCCAAGAATTTATCTTTGATGGAAAAAAGGATTCTGTTGAATGTTTTAGTTCTGTGAAAGGAATTGATGTGAGTTTCGAAGATTGTGAGTTGATTTCGAATCAACATTCTTAGCAAATCATTTAGTTATAAAGGTGCAATTGCGCTCTGAATTTTGTACATCAAACATAATTTTCGTTTCCTCTTACGATCCGCAATGTTTCCCAACCAGTTCCATAATAAAGATATCTATGAGATATATATTTTTTGGTAAATCAGTAACAAATTGTTAAATGAACATTTTGTTTCTAGACAAGTTACATGTACGACCGTCGGCAATTAGTATAAAACTTTTGATAATGCAAATAATCCAAAAGTGAATTCATTCATTTTTAAGTCACACTATGTGCCATGTATACTAATACATACTCTGTAATTATTATTCACTTACGTAACTGGAATTGAGACAATAGTGAAAAACAAGTCAACTTGCTTCACACAAAAGAATTTCTGATAAAAATTATATTTTAACACATGTATCTTATCCAAATTGCATTATTACACTTTCCTTGATAGCAAGAAGAAAGCTAATTTTAACCACAGCCGGCAAAGCCGAAAGTGGATCATTATTTCATGAATGCAAAGTTAAACGATTATTGGGCCAACACAAGTTTAAGTTAAAAAATGAATAGATGCCTAGTGAATTGGACAAAGTAGTGATCAGAATGGAGAAGCTAACATTATATATCAATCTCATTAGATATCACTATATTAAAAATATTATTTAAAACAAAGTTAAATCCAATCATATTTTTTTATTTCAGTGATCTCGCCAATTTCCAAATCCCTCGCCAATCAAGATCATCATTAACAACATTAACATGGGAAGAAGGATTTTATCCGGTAAATGTCACTCCGCTCACCTCAAGCTCCTTCAAGGTTCACTATGTCGGTTGGCCAAGAAAATTTGATGAAATAAAATCAAATAGCGAACTTATCCCCTTGACAAATGAGTCAAACTTTGTCAAAAGTTTGAAACTACAGTTAAAAGAAAATCTCTTACCATCAGTGAGAACAGATTCCAAAATTGCTCTTAAAATTGAAATTGACGACGATGAATTCGAAAAGTTTGCCATGAACGGGGACACACACAAAGTTACAGAAAGCAAAACAATCTACAAAATAAGACGACGAGCTGACTTCGACAGGATTTTAGGCGTCGGTTGGGACTATAGGATTCTGAATGAAGATGGTGACAATGTGTTCATCAAATCTGATACACTGAGGTTCTATAAGAAAGTCCCAAAACCCTTAAAGGATTATGTTCTGTTCCCCGATCACGTCGAGCCAATATTTGTTAGAAAACCACAAGTGGCGGTTTTCACATTCGTCAAAGTTTCTGGAAATAAAGGAATGTTCATGAATCTGCTGAATGATGATGTACTGTAAGTGAAGAAGCTTCCGATATCAGTTATACAGTAGTGTCGAGGACAATACTGACATATCTTTTGTTTTGTTGAAATTCACTCTAACAGAGTTTATTGTTTGAAAGAATTCCAAATGTGTTTACTATTATTTTTGAAGCATATCAAAATAGCAAAATGGTGATTATTTCAAAGTTGACTTTGTTAGAAATTCTTCTCAAAGAAAAATTTTGGTCAAAGACTTTGACTTTGGATATCGTTCAAGCCTTCAAAACTGATCTTGAAGATAAGCTTGGTTTAACTTTCAGAGCATCTGAGCAGGATTTAAATCGTCTGCGGAATGAATTGTTTAGGTTACGTAAAGCTGGACTTGCTGCAAGAGTAAAAGGCGGTTTACAGTTTAAAAGGTTTCAAGAAAAGCTGTCGTTATCAAAATACTCATGGTGTGTCATGATTGACAGACATCAGTCTTTACAATATGTTGAAAAACTTAAGTCCGTAATCACAGAAAAAGAAAACCAGCTAAAGACAGTTGAGCAGAACTTCGTATCTTACGTTAAAAATAAAGAAAAAGATGAAATGCTCCTTAAAAAGAAGTTAGAAACTAGTGAAACAAAACTAGAACATTGCAAAACAGTAATAGCAGATTATCATTCCGCGAGGAAGAGGAAACCTTTGGAAGACTGTTCTAATTCTTGCAACGCAAAGAAGCGAAGGTGTGGCGAAACTATAATAAAATCGGCAATCGGTAACCTACAGTTTCATGGATGTAAGGTAGTATCTGTGACTATACTGAGAAACGGAACGAAAGAGTCAATTCCTACACTTGAGCAAGATGAAACTGTGGAATCAAACATTACAGAGAGTGAACTTGATGTGTTGAACACATTAATATATATCCTTGACTCGTTTAAAATATCTCAGAGAGCGTACCACGAGTTATCGATGCTCTTCCCAACGCTACCCCGCAGTTACACTGTCACAGATGTTATAAGTAGGATGAATTCTGCTTACAACATTACTTTAACTCCTGACGGGAAGGGTGTACAGCAATCACTTAAGGACACACTGAAACGTGTATTGGCTCAGAATATGTCTAAATGTCCAAATATTTTACCTGAAAACAAGGTAAAAATCAAGATTTCAGGGGATGGAACAAGAGTGGGAAAGCGGATAACTGTTTTTAATTTTGCTTTCAATATTGTGAGCGAGGGTTTTTCAAACCATACTACCTATCCATTGAGCATTTCCAGAATTAAGGAAAAGTACACAGATATAAAGGCGACATTAGCCGATATAATAACAGAAATACAAGAACTCAATAACAAGGAATTGCAAGTTATGGGACGTTCCATCACTATTGAAATTTATCTTGGGGGAGACTATAAGTTCCTAATGACAGCAGTTGGGATCTCGTCGATCGCTGCAACCCATGTATGTGTCTACTGTAAGTGTAACAAGAGAGATATGAAGGACTTGAAACAAAACTGGTCTTTAGAAAAAGAGGATTGTGGAGCTAGACTACAGTATGCAATTGGTCCAGTGTGTACTGGACGCAAGAAAAAGCAGGAAAGTTACTCGATAACTAATCGGCCTTTGTTCCCGTCCATTCCGCCGTCAAATGTAGTGATAGATCATCTGCATCTTTTCCTGAGAATAACAGATAAACTTTTCAATCTCTTGATTGCAGAACTGAGAACTCTTGACAATATTGCGCAGCAAACCACCTTCAGGTCCCTGGACAAGGCAGAGTTGAAGCATGTTGCTCGTTTAGAGCAATTTTTGCTGCAGTGCGGAATTCATTTTGAACTTACCATTAACAAAGAATCAAAAAGACTCGAATTCAGAGACTTGCAAGGTCCAGAAAAAAGCATATTTCTAGACAAGTTCCAAGCGAATGTGTTGATAAGGGATTCAAATCGCGCATCTCAGATACAAAATGTTTGGGAAGGATTTAGGGACCTCAACAATATTTTGAAACAGTTATCACCTTCGCCTCAAGAGATTGAGGACAAAGCTCAAAAATGGTGTGAGACCTTTGTTGAAACTTACCAATGTCGAGATATAACACCATATATCCACAGCCTTCGATACCACGTCTCTGAATTGGTAAAACTGCACGGAAATATCATCAACTTTAGCCAGCAGGGATTAGAAAAATTCAATGATGTTGTAACAAGAAATTTCTTCTCAGCAACAAATCATAAAGGATTGCGTTCCTGGCGACAAGTCATGGAAAAACAGAATAGAGTTGCTCAACTTATCAATAAGCAAAGAAAGAAACGCGCGTACAAAAAACGCATCTGAACTTGAACCTGACCCCGACTTGAATGTAGATGTTACAGGTAACATCTTCTAAATCTTTAAATCTGTAGAGCAACCGTGACCGATTAGAATCTTTTTGGTTGACCCATTATGAAAATGATATTTTCATTGAAAGGTGCGTTCCGTTGGCTTTGGTTTATTAAACATTTTCTTATTATCAAATGTGGCGTCATTGTTTTATTTTTCCTACAACCGTTAAAGTGGGACTAATCTCACTGCTTGGCGAAGATTTCTTTTTTTATAGTCTTAGTTCTTGGTACAATCTAACAATATATTCATATGATTAGACCTAAAGACCAGCGAAAAAGTCTTACCAAAAAAGGCCAACTATGGCTTCACAGGGGACAGATCAGTCCCTCTTTAATGACTTATCATGGGTAATTTATTCACGTAACACCGGTTTCAATTATATTTTTTCTTAAAACTAATTACGTAAGTTTTTTTCAAAATATGGCCACCAAAATGACATATTTCCCCTGAAATTGTACCAGCTAATTATTTCCGGAATGTGTTTGTTCTTGTATGCGTCAGGAGGCAAAGCACAATCTTTTATGTAACAAGTGATGTAAGTTCCAAGTGAATGGCGTAATGGTGAAAACTGTGGACCCCTCCTAACTTCAAAGTTATAATTACGTATCAAAAACGCTTATAAACATTGTGTGTTTAATATGCTTACGGAACAAATTGATAAAAGGATAAAAACATTGATGTGATAGGTTAATGACAAAACGATTACGCTTATAATGCGAATAATAGTCGGAAATTTAAGACAAATGCAAAAGGAATTTGTGACTCTTATAAAATCAGGGGAGATAACTCTTTCATAAAATCTTAATTTGGTCATATGTAAATATTATTCATAATTGTAACATCACAACCTCAACCCACACAACAATGCACAAATCTTCTATTCACTTGGCAATCTTGGCTCGAATCGAAAACTCACCAAAACCACATCAAACCTTTAAATCATATATACAACCAATCCCCCCCTTCCTTTTCCTCCTTAAAGTGACAAAGAATGTTTCCTGAAGTTTGTATGTAGCTCAAATACAGCCAAAATGTCATATGACATAAGTTTTTAAAACAATTTCAAATCAACCAATCAGAATCGACAATACAACGAATTCATGTTACAATAAAGGTCTAAAAGTCTGAAATGAGTAGTTTTTGGAGCCGTAGCCGACATGTTTGTAATTTTTAAAATCTTTAAGTTAGATTAAAGGGGCACAGAGTTTTACAGTATACAGTTTTCTATGAGATCGGAATCCATTAATTACCACATTTGCTATTGTCAAGATAACTCTCGAACCATTTAATTATGAATACTGCCCCTATGCCAACTCTGTTGAACGCTTTAAATAAATACAAAATACAGCTTTACTACTCCAACTAGGAAATGATATAAATACGGTCAGTTGTACTAGACCTTAGAGGCCCCTGGATGAAACTGGACTGGAGGTTAGAAAGTAAATCGTTATCCCTCAAACTAGTTAAAGTGACACAGGGTAAGATTTACTAATTTCGTATGTGGCTTGAATAAGCGCCATAAAATCATTTGACCTGAGTTAAGTTCAAATTACCTTACCAAAGGTTGCATCTTTACCTCTAAAATGCCGAAATAATTTTATTTTCTTGTTTTCAATTGTAAATTAAAAAGGATACGATCATGTAAATGTTAAGAAGTCGAAAATCTGCGTCTCACTTCAATGTCTATTGGTGAATGTCTTACTTAGCGCTATCAAACTGTATTTCTCGTTGTGTCTGCTGTTGCCTAGATAAGTTTCAAAAATGACATTTGAGTGATTAGCGGGCGCCATTGTCCGGTTTTCGATCACTAATCCCGACTTTAACCTGTTTATTGCCACTATGCTGAACTGATAAGCATTGCGATATTGATTTTCAGAAATAACCACTACTACAATCAAACAACAACATTAATGGATACTGACATATTTTACACTAACAATATATAGGCCTAGTATACTCTGTGCAAATTTGATTAATCGGTGCATGATGACTTTACGAAAATTCTAAAGTGTGCAGTAAGTCGATATGAAGTTAATGGTTGATTTTTGTGCTATCAAATATTAGTTTGAATTTATAATCAAAGGTTTACGTATTCAACCTATCCTGAGTGCCGGTTCACAATAAGATAGCACTTGCAGCTCATTTCGAGAAAAAAATTAGATAGACCTTGATGTGGAGTAAAACGTCACCAAAAGTGTGGGTTTTATATCGACCGATCGGATACTAATGTAATCACGGTATTTTAAGTGATTATAACTAAACCGATGAGAAGATATCCCTTGGAGTTGTCAACATTTAAACAAAGTAATTCCATTTCTTGGAGGAAATTCATGCCGGAAACGTGCAGGTAAAAAGCCCTCTTTTGATGACGTCATCAAGGCGTGTGTACCTATGGTGTGAATGAGACTGGTTTTATATGGGTGTGACCTCAATGTGACTGTCAAGTATCGGACGGTACTAGCTGAGTTGACGGCGATCAGCAAATGACCAGGTACATTAAACAGTGAAATCTGAAACTCTAGAAAATGCAGGTAAAAAACCTTTGTTTTAGCCACAGCGTAGCCGACTCTCAACTTTACTGACGGTTTGTCTTCGATTCGGCCTTGTGCAACAGGCGATAGTTTGTCTCGCTTACTTCCTAATCGAAACGAGCCGCCATCATTTTACCTGCCCTACCCCTTTATTACAGAGATGATCTGACAGGTGCACGACCAGATACGACATTCTTCATGTCGATAACTGCTCATATTTGTCTTCAAGAAATGTCTTAATTAACGTTACACACATTGCTATATAAGACTGAATAATATAATCTTATCGTTAATCGTTAATAACAAATTTAGTACATATTAGTTAAGATGTGTTTTACAGTTGGATAATGTAACACAAACATAATTATCACGGTTTAATGTTGAAGATTTTCATTTGTAATACTTTCTAGTTTGTGTGTGTATTTAAAAAACTCCTAATATGAAGGAGGTCCTTCTTAGTAGGTCTTATCCTTTTACTTGTGTATTTTCACCAGAATAAGTACAAACTAGATATTGTTGATATTTTTTTAAATACCTGCACACTTATCCTCAAAATATGTGAAACTGAAGTTCTATGAGGGAATGATAGAATGAAAAATGAAAATACATAGTCGAGCAATGAATTTTAACAGAAGTGTCCCTATTATCAGGGGGAAAAGAATCTTAATTGTTAAATTCTAAAATTCTAAATTTTAAATTGATAATCTCTGTGAACAAAGTCAATAAAGTCATTGCCATTAAGAATTTAAATGTAATTTTGGTTGATATCAAGATTTGATATAAGCATTTACAAAACTAGAAAAATAAATTTTCTGGTACAAAGGTGCCTTGCCTCAGTTTAACCAGGCAGTCATTTTTAACATGTAAGCTTGACACAATGTCTAACAAAGTGGTATTTTTCTACAACAAAGGTTTCATATCATTCAAATTGTGTTATTTCTGAATAATTTGAACATTATGTTCATTTTTGTTATATCCATTTACTGAAACAAGATTTTAACATATTATTCTAAATCTTTTAATATCCCCTTCATGTTTGACAGAAAGGTTAATATGGGGATTCCTTCATTATATTTGTAGTTAATGGAATGTGACATTTTTCACATTTGCATTTTCCATTTACCCATTTCTCTTTGTTGACTATCCAAACAAAAGGAAAAGCCAAACAGGCAATATTTTAAGACTAGAGAATATTTTCAATTTCGGCACATACAGTAATATTTCCAAAATGAAAATAACAAAGAATACTCCAAGTCAGTGAAAATGTAATGAAATATATAAATTAGTAGTTGAAAAATTTAACTTTTTAATATACGTCTGCATTTAGTTTATTCATTTGTTAAGCATTTTGCAAATATTTATTATAAATAGAGATTATTACCAGAGTATGTTTTAATATCGTAAATATCACTATATAAACAATAAAAATTTTATAAGGCGAGGTTTACCGAGCCTAATACATAGTTTTTATTGTTTATATAGTGATATTTATGATATCAAAGCATACAAAGGTAATAATCTCTTTATCATATAATGTAATTTTGTAATAAACCTCCTTTTTTGGTTAATTTTGTGTCCCCTCTTCAAATGAAAAGGGCATATGAATATACCCACGTCATCACTAGGCAAACTCACATTCCATTTCGCTTCATAGGAAAATGACGACACACAAGAGCAAAATAGTCCAATTTGTCAAACCTTTTCCAACAACAGTGTACTCGTTTTGTTTGAATAAAACATCGCACAAAATACAAAACGTCATAAATGTTTCAGATATATTTTGAAATTGAAAATGTCACAACATTTGACCCTCGTAGCAACACAACACAGTAACACGCTAACAGGTCACGTTCAAAAGTTCTTGCACTGGGTAGACAGAACGCATCGCATGTCACTCCTGACTGCTGTCGGATTTAATAGCTGCAATTCTTCCGTATTTTCGAGGAGAGGGGGGGAGAATTTTAGTGTTTGCTCCCATTATACATGTCAATAAAAGCTGTAGTGGTACCTATAGGCCTTCCAATAGCCAATTGACAAGGCAGCTTTTTTTACATTGACGCTGACGTCTGCAAAACACACAAAACTCGACACATCGTTTTTATTGCTAAGGAAATGTTAAGGATTCGCTCTTCTCGGTACGGAGCTAGCGAAAGTAGTGCGACCTTGTTACTCTCATTTGCATCGTTATCAGATCCCTGATAACATGATTACAAGATGGGTTTATTGCACCGATAACACTGCCCATTATATGATAAATTAAAACTCTTAACACTCGAAACGTTGTTGATTTTTATCAGACTACATGACAATGTGTTATGATTTACCATTTTGAAAGTATTGTTTTATGTTTTTGCATTTTTGAGCGAGAAATTGTTACTTTCAGAAAGCTGTGATAGGTTATAATCTGTCTCTAAGAACTTCGACACTAGGAGTATGATTTTGATCAAATATAATATGAGGATGCATAATGACTTGAGAAGTGTCATGATTAATCTTGACATGATTAATCAAGTTTTAGCTTTTAGGTATCAAATATGAGTTTTTAAAGAATAATGCAATGAGCTTTTTCTGCCTGCTACAGTTACGTCACTCACAATGGTGCACATGTGCTCATAATCAAAAGTCTGGGGGGCCGATGTTTTTACTACCAAATTTTTCAAATTCTTTTGGAAAGACTTAGGAAAATATCTCCTTAATTCACTAAACTTTGGTTATGAAAACGGGAATTTGTCCTTCTCTCAAGAGCAGGGATTGATAACATCGTTACATGTATTTCAAAAGATAATAAACCAAAGAAATTTTTGAAAAAGGTGACCAATCTCTTTACTAAGTACCTCATATATAATTGGTGCCGCAGCAATTGCAAACAGAATTAAAAAGATCTTACCCATCATTATCAATGAAGATCAAAAAGGATTTATCATAGGAAGATATATTTGAGACTAATATATGATCTAATGGAACATACCGAATCTTGTCAGATACCAGGATTACTTTTACTCATTGACTTCGAAAAAGCCTTCAATTCAGTAGACAGAAATTATCTAAGCAAAGTTTTAAAGTTTTTCAATTTTGGACCGAGTATTTCACATTGGATAGAAACATTCAATAATGATATTGAATCAAGAGTCCTTGTTAATAGATTCGCGTCAACTCCCTTTAAAATAAGTCAAGGATGCCGCCAGGGGGAACCATTAGCGCCCTACATCTATAGAAATCTTGGGTATCATGATACAAAATAACAAAAACATAAAGGGCATCAGAATTAGCAATATAGAATATCTTCTTTCGCAATTTGCAGACGATACTACTCTTACATTAGATGGATCTGAAAAGAGTCTTAATACAGTTTTGAATACTTTAGAACTTTTTGCACGCTTTTCAGGACTGAAAGTCAATATCGATAAAACAAAACTGATATGGATTGGTTCAAAAAAGAGATCCCGATATAAAATGTGTAAAGAATGGCATTTTGACTGGTCACAAACAAATTTCACTCTTCTAGGCATAAACTTTGATATTGACCTAGATAATATGGTTGATAATAACTTCAACGAAAAACTCTCCCAGATTGACAGGCAAAAGAACATTTGGTCAGCTCGTACATTAACCCCCTATGGCAGAAATACTGTTCTCAAATCACTTCTTCTACCAAAGCTTAAACATCTATTCTCGTCTTTGTCAAATCCAAGTAAATGCATCATTGAAAGATTATATACAGGTGTATATACAGATGCATATGTATATACAGATGCAGCCTTAATGGTTTTAAACCAAATCTAAAATACCTTAAAACAGAAATTGTACGTTATTACGATTTATCAAGATTTGTTTTTTTGTCAATTGCAACAGAAGAAATGTTTTTTCGATATTGGTCAACTTTACATTTATTACACAGTTTGGTAGATAGTCTTGCTTATTAGCACAATCAATTGAAGGAGCCAAATGTGGATTTGTGTATATGTTTATATTTATCTCGTTTCCTCATACAATGTTATTTTGCTTGTATCACAAAATATGGAAAATAAAAAATATTTAAAATATATGTCACTAAAAGTTTATGTAATCTTATGCCATCTTCTATCGTCTGTCTTTTCACATTTTGAACTTATCCTGCAGAACTGCTGCACTCCAAAAGCTGAAAATTTGCATTTATCGTGCACCTAAGGGATATGAATTTGTACATCTCCAAAAGCTATTGGCACTGGAGGCCTAAATTTTAACAGTAACATATTTATATCATGCAGACTCAAATTTGTACCTTTTTCGATGCCACAAAAGATGTGGATTTTATATGGCGATTATGAATACAAAATTAGCCTGTGAATCCCATATACAAATGAACGATAATTATCCGACACTTCGAATGAAATTTCTTATCTCACCTAGAATGATTTCAATTACAATCTAAAGATTGTCTCCAAAAAATACTTAAATCTGATCGCAAAATTGAAAATCAGATATGTAATATATATGAAATTGTAGACAATTTATTCTTAATTGTTAATAACAGTCACAGAAGTTTTTCCTACGTTGCACCTGTTTTGTGGAATTCCTTGCCCCTTACCATCAAGAAGCAGAGAGTGTCCTCTCATTTCAGTCCAAACTGAAAACATTCTTATTTAAACAAGCCTATGATATCTAGTTGCAATATTTTAGATACTACACTCGTACAGTACACCCAGTTATGTCCAGTGAACGTTTATAGCGCCTAGAGAATTTGCTAAGTGACTTGATTAGTGTGCGTTATAGGAACACTTATTGTTATTATTAATTCACCACATCATTATTATTGACTGTAAAAATTATGAAGTTTCACCACCTGATTCAAAAGACATGAATTGCGAAAGATTGGGGGGAAGTTCGTGATCTGGCTCTTATTGAACATCCAGTGTCAGTTCACATTGACTTTCCTTGTCGCTTTTGTGAAATAATTTTTTTTAATTTATTAACAATAAATTTTTTACAATTTTACAATGAAATCTTCACCTTTTTGGTGTGAAGTACAAACTGGATCAGGAGTGTAATGCTCATCCACACTTCATCTTCTTTCTTCAATCATCTTCATTATCCTCCTCATTGTTTTTCTCCAACAAACTGACAAAAGATTAAGTCTAATCTTGTGAAGTGTGATAAAGTCTGAAACATGGTGCTGCACACAGGGCCACATTACACTCCTAACATTTGTAAGAAGATTCTTTGCCTGCCTTTTTCTTCTTTCGAACTGGCTGATTGGTTTCTTCCACCTTTGAAGAAGTTCTCTTTTCGCATTGGAGCAAACATATAATATACGTGTAAGATTATTCTTCTTTCCAACAGGCTCAATCTTTGGAAAGTGACGACCATGAAGACGTAACACACTATTGTCGCTTGTGCTTGGCCGGCCACGAGGACATCTGCGCAGGATAGGCAGTTTTTCTGTGTCGGCGAAGGTTATCATATGCTGCACTAAATATTTTCTGAATTGACGGCTTGTTTTCAAGGTTTTATCCTTTGAAAGTTCTTTATAAAGAATGTAGGAGTTGGACACAGCAACATTCAACACATGAAACCACACACGCTTCGACCATTTGGAGTTTTCATTTTGAACAGGGTGTACGACAGCATCTGGTGGGCCCGATCCAAATCTTCCATATATTTGATATATTCATGCACAAAACGTTCTTTTTCCCTGTCTTTATAATTTCAGTGTCTTCTACGGTTGACATGAGCAACACTGACTTCCTCTCCTCTAACCTCAAAATGAGTAGGTCTTGGTTGTGATAGACAATAATATCTCTTTGCTTTTTTTGTGTGCTTTCTTTACTTTGTCAGGAATGCCTTTGCAATTTCTTCTCAACATTCCCGCCCCACCAGTTCCAGTTTCGCTCAAGTTTACATGCTATGCCACAGAGGAATATAATTTATCCATGATCACATAACATCCATTCCAGGCATAATTCCCACCAACAGAAACAGATTCATTTGTTTTTCAAGTCTAGAGTTGGAACTTGCACGCATAACCATTGTGTGAGTCGCACAACATCTACACCTGTATCACATATTTCTTCAGCTTGTGGAGATTGTATACTTTGAAACTCAGATTGCCTTTCCAAGGCACCAACCCTTTGTCAACACAAATGTTTTGATGCGGCTGGTAAACTGGAAAAAAAATGCAAAATCTGATGGTACAAATAGCAAAGTTTATTCTACTATTTTTTCTGCTGCCTGTCATTCATAATCATCTTCATGAAAAAACAACCCAAAAAAGTCTTCAGGATGCTCTCCTGGCATAATAGCAAAATGTTGTACACCGCGGAATAACATCAAACTAAATAGTCAACGTTATAAACACATAAAATTTATTGATGACTTATTGTTAGGGCGATTCTGGGATGCTCCCACTAGCATGGCTTTCCGTTTATGTGGTCTCAACAAAGTGTGGAAATATCCTCCAAGGTGTAATGTGAAAGGGAAATATGTAGAAAACTTCTTGTCGACAAAATCCTAATCCGCCAATTCCCATGGAAGTATCGCATGCAAGATTTTCAATTTGGGTAACTCATGCTTTCTGAATGGCAGAAATTGACAAATATGATTTCAAAAGTTATTCATCAAACAAATCCTGGTCAGAGTGCCACCGTAGTGATCTTGGAAACTACCGTTAGTCTCTAGATACACTATTATTACCTACGAGGGCAATCATAACGGGGTTCATATTTTTGATACGATGCCTTAGGGCAAAATATAAATTTTTCATTGTGACATCACGTCAAAAACAATGCTTTGACATCACAGTTCGCCTATGACGTTGTGTTCCAAATGTGCCTTTGCCTT
Organism: Phorcus lineatus; assembly: GCA_921293015.1. Classification (NCBI taxonomy): domain Eukaryota; kingdom Metazoa; phylum Mollusca; class Gastropoda; order Trochida; family Trochidae; genus Phorcus; species Phorcus lineatus. The sequence goes on along the minus strand of OV121095.1, from coordinate 16,345,095 downwards.
TACTTGGATGCTGATTTTGATTGGTTCCTTTGATTTCTCGACTTCGGTAATAAACAGAATATCATATTCGTGTCCATGACATACTATGTTTACGACACTGGTGGCTTAATATCAGAATATCCCTCGCTCTGGCTCTGGAAATACTTATGTTAAGCACTCCTCTTGCGACAGATATACTATTATTAAGCACTAGTGTCGCAAACATCGTATGTCATGGACATTCATTGGATATCCTCTATTTATGAAAGTTTGCAGGGTTCAGGGGAAATTATATTTAACAAGATATTTATATAGATATATATATATACTAAATTTCAAGACTGTTCTGATCATTTTGCATAAGATTAGTGTGATGGTTGATAATAACAAGTCAACAAAGCTGAACACTTGTTATATTGATTGGCCCTCCATGCCATCGCCTATGCCAAAAAAACTTGCTGCATTTATTTATGTCCACTCTGGAGAAATAAGTCACAGAGAGATATTGCAAATGGATAAGGACCAAATAATAAGAGTCCATATCCCAATTTCGAAAATACATTAAACAATACCTTACATGTAAATAAGACATTTGCGGCTTCATGCCACATCAATTGTGTATATTTTGTAGGATCTCTTTAGTCCTCGGTCTTCTTTAGCCCTAAGATATTGAAAGACTATCTTTTGTAACCCTTGGATTCCTGTCGACGAATTTTAGGGTAAGTTTGTCTAGCGTAAGGTTTGGTTAATCATTGCAGAAAAATACAAAATAAGGTACAAATGTCAGGCATTTGAAAATCTGTCATAGATTTGGAAATCCGCCACTGATTCAAGGCCTGCCATGGATTCAAGTCTTACAAATATGTAGATAGTTAGAGCAGATGAAATAATATCTTATCGAACTAAATAACTCATTTATTTTACAGAATATTCAAGACTCACATTGTTGCAAACTTATGATGAGGATCTGAAAACAATAAACCTCGAAATAAGCCTAGTGTATTTTCACTCGTTAATTCTACTCAAGTTTTATTTTGAGGAGTGAAATACCACTTGATCCAAATAATTATCTGGAGCCCAGAGTATGCTTTTGTTTATTGGTATTGTACCCTTGCGACAGTTAAGCGCAGGACATAATATAGTGCCTGTCCTTCTGTCTGCCTGTCTGTCCGTCCCATTCTTGTTAGCGTAACATCTCGTGAACCTCTGCACCTACAGATTTCGAACTTGCTACCAGTCTTCACATAGGGAGTATGCAGAAAACAGTTGATTTCGAGACTATGACCAGTTAAAAAAATGTTATCACGTCAATTTGGGTGACTTTGACTACATTTCAAGGTTACTAAGAGATATTGACCACTCAGTTTTACTTTAGTATCTGACTTCAGTGGAGGAACCCCAGTGGATTTCGGGTGAACTTTTTTCACTTCAAGACCAGTTTTTAAAATGTTTTAATGTATCTATTTGTTTGTTTCATTGTTTGATACCAAAATGTATTAAACGGTGTTTATCTTGTTCTGAATGTATTTAGGAAAAACTTAAGTAATATACATTTGTTTTCTACAACTTATTAATGAAATATTAAAATGAAATAATATAAAGAAACAAGACAATACATTTTACAGGGGTTTTTTTTTCATGCAGTTTCCCTCTCAATATTTTGAAATATGAGGGACATCTATGTCACATAATTGTTATGAGTTTCTAATTTCGGTGCTCAAAGTAAAATCCAGAAAACAATCCAGCAGGCTAAAGGTTAATATATTAAAATACAATCAAAGGCCTAATAAATGGCACAGAAGGCTTTATCCATCTTCAGAATTTAACATGAAATAACAAAAGATCTTTTATTCCAGAAAGACTAACAGTAAAACATGTTTTGTAATCTTTGAAGGGTCTGTTTGGAAAGATGAAGAATGAGTACCTAAAGTGGTTTTGTTCTGATTTCAGATGGTGTAATTTGATGATATAGAAGAAACCGGCTTTTTGCTGCAGCTATGGTTATATTAGGAAAGGTAAGCCTACTTTTCACTTCCAGCATTTTAGTAGGGTTGGTTTGATGAATCATGCTTCTTGAAACTAGGCCAAGCAAGTTAGTTCATGTTCAATTGGCCAAAAACTAAAAGTTGCGGTGACACTACCTTCAATGAGATTTTATTCTCCAAATGAAGGTGTCGGACATCAGATGTTACCCTATGCATTTCATCAATTATGGGCTGGAAAGGTTAAAGCAGGACCAGCAAAAGCAATCTGCATGTCATGGGGATGACAAGGGTGCTGTACAAGGAGAGGATCCTCAAGGTGTACGTTTGACCCTACACTGATGCTGTTGGCCCTGACTTCATCTTGATGGTTGATACTGCCCATCCACTGCCTAGAGCACAGGCCTACCATACAAACGGCAAACAAATCTTCAAAACTGACCACATATACTCTAAAACTGACCACAAATCGTCTGAAACGGAAGAAATACCTTCCAAAACTGACATCATACCCTCTGAATGGACACAATAGCTTCTGCAACTGAAAACAAATCGTTTGGATTGGAAACAAAACTTCCAAATCGGCTTCAAAAGCAGCCGAGAACTGTCACCGAGCGTCCGGAGCGGAGTACATATCACCCCGAACGGACAACAAACCATCTTGCAGCCTCGCTCTAAGTGTAGCAAAATGGCGCCCCGCGGAGATAAACAAGCTTTGCTGAATAAAGTTTAATGCCACTACGAGTTATGTTTTTAACATGTCATATCGTAATATAGTGCATAAACCCCCTAGTGACCTAAGCTTTAAATATATGTGCATAGTTGTCACTGTCAGGCTTGCGATTCTCCACAATTTGGTCCCCATTGTGATAAGTACGGTGATTCTCCGTAGTGGGTAATTTTACTACTATACATATGCTGGACGCACAATGGTGACTTTATCATATATTATTAAAATAACAGAAACAGGTTTCTTATTTTAACCCCATGCGTCTATTGGGGAATAGCAAAAATGAACCTGGAATAACTAATATCTCTCCCTTTCATCTGTAATGTAAAAAAGATGCTATCTCAAAATTATCTTCAAGTTTTAACTGTGAATGAGTTTTCTACGAAATGGTGATGTTTTTTTTCTCCCAAAAAGTATGATTTTACAAAGCAGTTATTACACAGTAAAAAATATTTCAGCAGCTGTAGAATATTTTTTTAATGGAAATAGTTCATTCTTGGGTGCGTACTACGAAGATTCACCCGATCAGTCAACCCTAGTCAACACAGCGAATCGACTCTTATCACATTGGGGACCACATTGTGGAGAATCGCAAGCCTGACAGTAACAACTATTCACATATATTTAAAGCTTAGGCCACTAGGGGGTTTATGCACTATATTACGATGTGCTATGTTAAAGACATAACTCGTACTGGCATTAAACTTTATTCAGCAAAGCTTGTTTATCTCCGCGGGGCACCATTTTGCTACACTTAGAGCGAGGCTGCAAGATGGTTTGTTGTCCGTTCGGGGTGATATGTACTCCGCTCCGGACGCTCGGTGACAGTTCTCGGCTGCTTTTGAAGCCGATTTGGAAGTTTTGTTTCCATTCCAAACGATTTGTTTTCAGTTGCAGAAGCTATTGTGTCCATTCAGAGGGTATGATGTCAGTTTTGGAAGGTATTTCTTCCGTTTCAGATGATTTGTGGTCAGTTTTGAAGATTTGTTTGCCGTTTGTATGGTAGGCCTGGAGCAGGAGGCAGTTGTCCACATTGACTGACTCTCATGTTTGCTTGGCCTTGACCCAATAAAAATTTGTTGAATAAACTGGAGGTCGCCATTTCCAGTTGTAGGCTACAAGCCATAACTTTAGAAGTGCTAGGAAATGCTCTTGTTGAAGAATGGAACAACATTACCATTGTCATTGACAGTATGACGCAGTGGTGTAAGCTATCATTCAAGTAAGGGGAGACTATAGACACTGGTGTGTAACACCGTGGGATGTAGTAGTCCGCCTGTCTGTCTATATCAATTTGTTTCTGTAGCAGATCTCAGAACTGTTCATCTCATCTTTCTGAAACTTTGCATAATTATTACCCATCTACTGGAGTGTTACCTTTGGATATTTTAGGATTTCTGAATTTAAAAAATACTTTTTATCTCCATCAAAATTTGTTGAAGTAGGAAAGGGATAAATATGAAATTAAAAACTGCTCATGAAATCTTGCTGAAACTTTGCATTTGCATTGCCCACTTACTTAAATGGTGCCTTTGATATTTTCAGACTTCCAAGAATTTATTAATTTTTTCCATGGAAATGTATTGAAATAGGACAGGGATAGCTTCGTTTCTCTTATGAAATTTTGCATGTGAGTTACCCACACTACCTTACTGACTTTTGATTATTTCAGTTTACTGAGTAATTGATTTTTTCTTGATTTCCATGGAGACAAGTTGCACAGTTTACACAGATAACTTCATTTCCAGAGTAGGGCCTCCTTTCACTAAACCTTCAGGTGATCATAAGTTACTAAAGTAACATTAGAGCAATGTTAAAGAATGGGACTTAGTAAAGATTGGTTTGCGGAAAGGGCTTGAACTCAAAAACTGTTCATATCTCTCTGAAAATTTGTATATTACCCACCTACTGTAGTGGAGCCTTTTAATATTTCAGATGAGGGGAAAAATTCTGTTTATCATTGTAATCCCTGAAATAAAAAAAAAACTTTGTCAGCTTATTGAAACAAATTATGTTAGTAGTATTGGGATTTATTGTCTCATATGGCTTTACATTGAAGTATTAGCTCATCTGGCATTAAAGTACTTATGGCATGACATGACAGCTAGTGTCTGTCCGTCTGTAAACTTTTCACTATTTCATCTTGGCCATTGGCTCAAGAAAATTGTTCAGACTCCACCTTCGGCCACACCTTATGAACATATTTTCACCATCTTCATCATCAAAGGACTCATGTACAGTCTCCTTAGCTGATGGGGATTCTACTTTATAGATAAGGTGACCCCTACAAGAACCACGGCCAAAGCATATTATCATCTTCTTTCCAGAAGCAAACTGCCTAGAAAGTTGAAACCTTGTGTTAAGACACCTTAGCTGATGGGGATTCTAATTTAATGATTTGGTGACATTGGTGATTTGGTGACCCCTCAGCTCATAAGAATGCTAATTTATAGATTTGGTGACCCTTATAAGGGTTACAGGAGCCTCACCCTATTAAGGCTATTTTCTTCTTCAAGTGCTAAAGACAGAAATTTGAAACCTCATGTACAGACTCCTTAACTGAATGGGATAATAATTTATAGTTGGTGATCCTCTTACCCCTAATAATGACCAAAGGGACATGCCCTACAAATCTGTTTTCATTTTCTTCTCAAGCAGCAAAATGCCAGAAGGCTAAAACCTTGTGTATAGACTCCTTAGCTCATTGGGATTATTATTTATATATTTTGTGATTCTTTGACCTCCAAATTGTGACCCTGTGACCATTTGTAAAATAAATTATGGTTAGCCTGATGAGCTACAGGGCCCGGGTGCCACACCCTGAAACCTATTTTTATCTTTTCCAGAAGCAAAAGACATATAAAGCTTAAACTTTGTGTATAGAACCTTAGCAGATTGGGATTCTGATTTATAGTTTTTGTTACTCTTCAACCCCTAATAAGCAGGGGTTCCTCTGGTAATTATTGTCACTGGGCCAAAGGCCCATTAACCCCCAAGACTAGTGGGCCCTAAGTCTTATAGCAGGATTTGCGAGCAGCACGGATCCACCCAACAACATTGTTGTCGGGGGGAGGGGGTTTGGGGGGCCTCCCCCTAGAAATTTTAGAATTTTTGAAGTGAAATTGTGGCATTTAACAGCTTCTGAAACCCAAATATTCTTATAAATTTCATCAGAAAAGTCATTATTTTTTTAGTAAGAAGTATCTGAATTTGCAAGTCTTTGACTGAAAGTTCACTATTGATCAAATCAATGCAATGACAAAGAAATCGAACATGGCTGTAAAATGATTTAATGAAATCAACTTTATTTTGCATAAAGTATATTAACAAGGTAATTAGCAAAGTTTACTTATTAAAACTGTCCTCACCAAAGTGATCTTACTATTCAACTAGGTCAGGATATTTCATTAATTTGTATTTTGGGGACAAATGAATGAAGCCACTTTACAATAGAACAATATCATAGTTGGACTTGAAATAAATGAACATAAAAACAACAAACATTGAGAATACTCAATACTGGATATGTGAAAGGCAGTGTTCTGTTAATTATTTCTTTCTAGTGTAAAATGTTGCAAAACACTAACAAATTATCATATAAAATGTACCTTCTTATGTATAATTTACAAAATGCCAATCCTAAATTTAATTTCAATTTAATTAATTCAATTGAAGGAATATTGCGGGAAACAGGTTTCATTTATGTATGGATAAATCAAAATTTTAACAGTTCACACATTTTAAAATCATCTATTAAACGAGTCCTTGTTGATCAATTTTTCCAAATGTGGACTGCTTCTCAAATTGATTCATCAAAAGCTAAATACTACAAAATTTACAAAATTAAACCTCATATCGACTCATATATTTTAGAACTCCCTAGCAATCTAAGAATTTGGCTTACCCGCTTCAAAACTTCAAACCATAGATTACCTATTGAAACTGGTCGGTGGAGTAAAATTGATAAGGACCAAAGAATTTGTAAACTCTGTAAGATCTCCACCGATGATGAATTTCATTTCCTTTTGGCCTGCCCCTTTCTATCAGAATTAAGATGTAAATACCTCCCATCGTATTACTGGAAGTACCCTTCAATTGAAAAGTATATAGCCCTCATGAAAACTACTTATAAACCACTTTTACTAAACTTGACAAAATTCGTTAAAGAAGATCTGTGTTAGTTTTAATCTATGCACAACACATGTCTATGTATACGGCACACTATTACTCCAATTTTTAAATGTATATATAAATACATATATGTATATATATTATTACAATATATTCAACTGTTCTCTATGTCACTGTTGTGAATTATGAGAAATAAAATTCTGTTCTGTTCTGTTCTGTTCTGTTCTGTTCTGTTAAGCATTTTCAAACTTTCAAAAAGTTGGGGTCAATCTTTACTGGGTAGGGGTCAAGTCAGTGTCAAGCCTAATATGTTTTACTAAATCCAAAATCACATTAACTCTTAAGTTGCTGAATATTATTTTGACTAGTTTTGCCCCCGTGGCTGAATTTTCCAGCACTCGCCTCGCTACCGTTATAGCGCAATTAGCCCCTGTGGCTGAATTATTTAGCACCGCGAGACGCGACCGTTTTTACAATATATGGTGTATTCACATGGCGAATTACGGATGAAAATGGCCGTTTGATACAAAAGTAGCCCGCCCATCCCGTACACAAATGAACGATCTTTATCCGACAATTTGAATGAAATTTTTATCTTACCTAGAACGATTTCTATTACAATATGAAGATTGTCTTTATTTAGAGTTACGGAAAATCCTTAAATATAATCGCACAATTAATTTTTTTATATTGAATTGAAGATACATAATTCCTCTTTACGATGATATATATCTTTTTACAATGCGACCTCTAGTTAGATTTCTCCAATTATCTAAAGATTGTCTTTATTTCCGGCTGAATAAAATCCCTAATACTGAGCGCGCATACATGTATTATATATCGAATTGTAGACAATTTATTCTTCTTTATGATGATAAAAACTTGTTAGAATATGTCACCCAGTTCAAAAGATATACGCCGCGAAAGATGGTTGGGGGTACCCCGAGGATGCTCCGACATAACGGGATTTTTAGCCAGAACTAATTCTCCCTAGGGCAGTCTGGCACCGGTACGCTAATTAGTGCCGTTATACCCCCGGGGTACCCCCGAGGCACCAGCATGCGAGAGCCAGTGTTCTAGGCACCAGCGTTGGTTCCTGGCATGTCCGATCCTCTCGGCGCGTGCAGTCACTCGCGGCCGAACATTCCGAGATAATAAAACCAATCATTCTATACGCACGCCGTATCGTTATCTCCTGCTGCGCATGTACAAATTATACATGGAATTAAAGATAAATCTTTCGTGCTTACGACTGTGAAAAAATAATGAAAAGGTGCCAACTGATTCAAAAGATATGAAAAGCGAAAGAGGGATACCCTCAACTACTTGAAAACAAATTTTGATAAGCGTTCTATTTGCGACACCAGTCGCATCATTCACCGCATCGTTATTATTGACTGCGCATATGCATATTATACATGGAATTAAAGACAATTTTATTCTCTTGAAATAGGTGAAAAAAAGAAAAAAAAGTATACAATAGTTCGGGAGATATGAACCGCGAAAGAGCAACACCCTCAACTACTTGAAAACAGATTTTGACAATCGTTTTATTTGCGACATTTGTCGCTTCACTCGCCGCACCATTTTTATTATCTGCGCACATGCATATTATACATGGAATTAAAGATCAATCTTTCCGCTTGAGAAAGGTGAAAAAAAAATTTAAAAGTGCCAAATAGTTCGGGAGATATGAACCGTTAAAGAGGGGGACCCTCAGACATTTTGGGAAAAAAATTGATAATTGCCATATTTTTCGCAATATTTGCTGCTTCTTTATTATGTGTTGCGCACATACACATTTCATATTGAATCAAAGCCAGTTCTTTTCCCTTTACGATGATGTAAAAAGTATGAAGTTTCGCCACCCGATTCTAAGAATACAAATTGCGAAAGATCGGGGGTATGTTCTTGATGCGGCTCATATCGAACGTCCAGTGACAGCTCACATTGACTTTCTCTGTCTCTTTTACGACTTAAAAAAAAGATTATTTTATTGACAATCAGTATTTTATATTACACTTATTCACCTTATTGATGTGAAGAATAAACTTTATAAGGAGAGTAACGCTCATCCACACTTCTGCTTCTTTCTTCTTTCTTCAATCTTCTTGATTATCCCCCTCATTTTCCTTCTCTGACATCAAACTGATATAAGCTTTAGTGCAATCTTGTGACGTGTGATAAATTCTGAAACATGGTGCTGCACATAGAGCCACATTACACTCGCTACATTCGTAAGAAGATTCTTTGCCTACCCTTTTCTTCTTTCGAACTGGCTCATTGCTTTCTTCCACTGCCCTTCGAAAGAGTTCTCTTTTCGCTTTGGAGCAAACAACACACATACGGGAAAGCCTCTTCTTCTTTCCAACAGGCTGAATCTTTGATGGAAAGTGTCGACCATGAAGACGTAACACACTTTCGTCGCTTATGCTTGGCCTGCCACGAGGACGTCTACGCAGGGAAGGTACTTTTTCCGTGTCGGCGAAGGTGATCATATGCTGCACTAAATCTTTTCTGAATTGACGGCTTGTTTTCAAGGTTTTGTCTTTTGAGAATTCTTTATAGAGAATGTAAGAGTTCAACATGGCAACGTTTAACACATGAAACCACACTCGCTTCCACCATTTAAGAGTTTTCATTTTGAACGGGGTGTACGACAGCATCTGGTCGGCCCGATCCACACCTCCCATATATTTGTTGTACTCGTGCACAAAACGTGGTCTCGTATTTGCTTCCCCAGTCACTCGGTTCTTCTTCCCTGTCTCTACAATTTCAGTGTCTTCTACGGTTGACATGAGCAGCACTGACTTCCTGTCCTCATACCTCACAACGAGTAGGTCTTGATTGTGATAGATCATCATATCCCCTTTCTTCTGTTTTTTCTGTGCCTTCTTTACCTTCTCAGGAATGCCTTTGCGATTGCCTCTCAACGTCCCAGTCGCACCAGTTCCCGTTTCCCACAAGTTTATATACAATGCCACAGAGGAATAGAAATTGTCCATGAACACATGATATCCTTTCCCAGCATAATCCTTCACCAAGTCCATGACGAGATCATACGTTTTCCCACCGACAGAAACAGATTCATTTGTTTTTCCAGTGTAGAGTTCAAACTTGCAAACATAACCATTGGTTGAGTCACACAGCATGTAGGCCTTTATCCCATACTTCTTCGGCTTGTCGGGATTGTATACTTTGAAACTCAGATTGCCTTTCCAAGGCACCAACCCTTCGTCAACACAAATAGTTTGATGCGGCTTGTAAATTCTGGAAAAACCATGCACGATGCGCTTGTACAAATAGCCAAGTTTATTGATTGGTGAAAACTGGGGTGTGTTTCGTCCCGGCATTTGGTTATTATCATTCAAATGTAGGTACGTTAGTAATAACCAGAACCTATCACGAGGCATACATTTGGCAAAGAAAGGCGTCGACGTCACATCACTCGATGACCAATACTCAGAAAAGTTTCTCTGTACAACCAAAGACATTGCTTTAGTCATTGCTACGAATTCTTTCATTTCTTCAGCATTCGTATCATACCATTGCCTCAACCTTGAACAGGGCTGTAGAACCTTATCGTCAACCTGTTGGTGGAAGTATCTGTTGGTTTCTGCTGCCATTGATCCATAATCATCTTCATGAAAAAACAACCCTAAATAGTCTACAGGATGCGGATTATCAGGCAATTCTATGAAGCGTCCTAATCCTGTGTTGCCAGTAAATTGGAGATCAACACGTCCACGTGGCCTCGGACCCTCTGTCCAGCGTTCCATAAAGTTGTCACGGTCATCAAAATGTGTGTCCATTTCATTATATTGCTCATCAAAGCCACTGAACTCTTCTTCTGTGGAAGTACCAGTTGTAGCAGTTTCACCCGTAGCTGCTAATATGTGTCTTGCAATGTTTCTTATTTCTACATCACTATCAATGTCACTTTCACCATCACTGTCACTGTCACTATCACTCTCATCAGTTGATTCCATATCAGAAGCTTCATCGGCATGGACCTCGTTGATGAAGTCGTCGTCGCTAGACGTTGACGGACCTTCCCAACTCCTGGTTCGCGGCCTCCTGGCCTTAGGCATCTTTCACATCAATCTGTAAATGATTGAAAATAATTTAGGCACACGCAAGATATAATAACATCAACACATGACCTGTTGTACAGAGAAATTCAATGTGAGCTTCATGGACATTCAATTCACATTTTGTAAGTGTTTGAAACAAATTTGCCGTTGCGCGCCTTTGGCGCCAGCGGCCATCAATAATCCGGACTTTTTCTAATTGTCCTGGCGAAAGCCGGACATTTTTTTCACGATTTGCAAAAATAACAAATCAGGACAAATTCTAACATTGCTGGACAAATTCTAACTTTCGGACAACTTTTCACAATCCTGCCGAACAAGTTCTAATGTCGCCGGACACTTTCTAACTTTCGAACGACTTTTCACAATCCCGCCGAAGGTGCCGATGGCACCGACGGCCGCCGACGTATCAACATTATCAACCCTGATGCCGCCTTCTAACTCCTATGCAACGAGCCGGCGAGTCGCGAACAACTGCCTTCTACGTCAGGAAAGTTCTGATTGTCAGTTGTGGATTACAAAAGTTTTTCAACTCTTGACTTCTCTTCTGAGAATGATAGGTTCCACGGGCCTATCTGTCGGGACGGCCGTAGTCAACGAGCACCCGGCCCCTTGTCTTTAGTTCACTGGAAGGAACTCATGCCATCCCGACATATATAGCAAACTATTTAAAACATCGGAATGCTACCAAACTTTTTTTTCAAAAATGAGTTTCCTCGACCAACAAAAATTTGGCAGAAAAAAACACATACCTGCTGGCGGTGCCCGACGAAAGTCCGCTGAAATTTTTTTTCTCGAACACGAACATTTTCGTTGGACACATTTTCTCATGACCTGATGGCGGTGCCCGGCGAAAGATCCCCGACATATTGTGTCTCAACCACAAACATTTTCGTTGGACAACTTTGCCTTGACCTGATGGCGGTGCCCGACGCAAAAATCCCCTAACTCAAAAAAGACATCAATAACGCTATGAATGTAAATCCAAAAGTTTTTTTTCCTTCAACTTTCATGGTTTATAAAACTCTATAATTGAACACTAAAGAAACAGGGTTTCCTTCATAATTTTTTTTACTTATTACATTTATTTATAACATTTTAGCGGCGCTTGTTGAGTCTTTATTTCTATGAGCGCATAAACAAATTGTATATCAAATTGAAGAGAATTTTCTGCTCTTTACGCTGATACCAAACGTTGTTGAGCGCGCCACTTGGTTACAGAAATACGAAATGCGAAACTTGCCAAATTTGCGGCACTTCTTGTGCCTTTATTTTTGTGTGCGCATGTATGATCAATATATTGAAATGAAGAACAACGTTCCATCTTTATTTAGACGTAATATTTATCAAAATCCGCCAAGTGGTATAGAAAATATCGAGTGCCAAAGAAAGGTACATGAAAATCGAACTTCAGATCACATGAAAAGGACCCTTTGTGCGGCGCTTGCTGCATCGTCGTTTGTTTTAGCGCATGTACATTTTATATATCACTTTGTAGACAATTTATTCCTCTTGATAATGATATAAATGGTTTTGAAATGTGTCATTTGTACACGGGGATATGAAGTGCCAAGGTTTCCCTATTTGCGTCACTAACGGAATTGCGAAGTGCGAAAGTTGTTCTTTTTACGGCACTTGTTGAGTCTTTATTTATTTGCGCGCATAATAATTGATATAGGGAATTAAAGACAATTCATTTGTCTTTATAGTGATGTAAAATTCAACAAAATCTTTTTCACGGTGTAAAAGAAATTCATTGTGAAAGAAAGGCACATGAAAATCGCGCTTCAGATCACATGATAAGAAAGTCGGCAAAATTACCTTTTTGTGCGGCGCTTGCTGTATATTTATGAATTGTTGCGCATGTACACATTTTACATGGAATTAAAGACAATCTTTTTCTCTATCTTGTGATATAAAAAATGTCAAAATATGTTGAGCACATCATGAGAAAATTGGTGTGACAAAACAGTGTAAAACTAAAAATATATAAAAATCACCTTTTTTGCGGCACATGCGGCATCTTTATTTCACGAGGCGCACATATGTTTTTTACATCGAATTAATGACATTTTTTTTCTCTTTCAAATGATCCCACCTATATTGAAATCCGCCCAAGGGTTCAGAACATAGGGCGTGCAATAGGAAGGCGTGCATAGGGTCAAAATGCACGCGTCTCAGTAAATGATAGCATGCGCGGGTCGGTAAGCTCGTGCGAGAGGGTAGAAAGTGCCCACAGGCTATTAGCACGTGCGGCGGGGAGTGGGGGAAAATTGAGTGATTTTAAAGCTTATTATCGGTACGATAAACGTTATCAATCGTTGCATAATTTTCGGAACATGTACGCGCATTATTTAGAACACCAACGAAACAAAATTCGGTAGCTTAGCGACACACGGACGGAAAGTACTAGCGTTAAACTGACACTACTGCCGTGCAACAATTGCCCGTCCTTCGCTACTGTGAACCTCGGCGTTAATAAGCTAGCGTGAGAAAAATAGAGTTTGGATGTCGCATCTCGCCCAGAGGACATGCGGTCAAAGCAAATTTCAACCCGGACAGGCCCGGGACCCGCATCTTAAGGGTTAAAATCATTAAATTATTTCTTTTGCTTGTATTTACAATATGTGCATGCATTGTGTATATTACTTTCTCCAGAGTGCGACAAATGTTGAATATGGTCACCAGGTGTTAAAAATTATATAATATGTAGACAAATAAACTATTTGTTTGCAGCTAGCACATCTCCATGTTCCATGTAAAAATAAGAATATATAGCAATATGTTCTTAAGTTGTTTTTTGAAATGAGAAAAATCTAAATGATAGTGACTGTCACACAATCATTTATTTTCCACTATAAAATTTATTAAATGCTGTGAAATTATAGAAGATATTTGATTAAATTTACACAATGTCATGTTTCAATGTGGAAAATGATAAGCAACTAGGCCTAGTGTGAAAAAAAATAAATTGAAAAATGTCCGTTCGTCATCTTTGAACATGAAAAAGTGAAAGATATTTGATCATTTTTCTTTGTCAGACATAAATAAATAACATGATTGAAAGAAATAGTAAAACAAAAGGAAATATTAATCTAAATACCCGACTGGGAAGTTGGCAATATTAAAGATTATAGATTCGTTTCTGTATTCAGAATAAATCAAAATAGTACCTTCTAAACAATTAAAGTTTATGAATACGTGATGAATATCTATGAATTCAAATAGTTTCTGTTTCTTATACACATAAACTTCGATAACTTATCTCATTTCTTTGTTACATCACGAAAAGCGTCTGCTTGTTCACGTCCGATTCGCGAGTGATTAGAGTTACTTCCCTTGCATAAATAATGTATCGCCAATTCTGATTGGTGCAGTAGTGAACGGAAGCTTCTCAACGTCAATGAAATAAAATGTTATAAAATAAATCGGTGTAATGTTACGGGGGCTCTTTATTTGATATGAATTGACATTTAATTTTAATGATCATAAATCGATTTTAGATATATTTTAATGCTTTGCATTTAAAAATTATTAAACGAATATTCAGGCGGGGAAGGTGCACAGTGTTTTATTTATTTGAGCCATTTATCATTGCTATGGGCCCTGATGGCGCTATTAATTTTTTAGGGTTGCGCCAATTGAGATTTTGATGCGCAAATGGCGCAATGGCGCGGTGTAAAGGAACCCCTGAATAAGACAGCAGGGGCCTTGCGCTAAAAACCAACTCCCATCTTGTTTTCCAGAAGCCTAGAACGCTGCAACTATGTGTACAGACATTTAAGCAGATGGGGATTCTTATTAATAGATTTGGTGACCCTGCAACCCCAAATAAGGGCCACAGAGGCCATACCCTGCAAACTTCTAGTTCATGTATTTTCTTTTTTTTAAAGAAAAGGCTCAGAAAACTGAAATCTTGTGTACTGACTCCTAAGGCACACACCTTTTAGAAACATCCCCTCTGAAGATACTTGCATCTCAAAGCTGAAAATCTCCAATTATGAAACAAAGGGATTGGGATTTCAAGTTACCCTTTTTGTGCATGAACTCCATATAATTTTTTCTCAGCAAGCTTTCAGAGTTAACTGACTTTGCTCATTGGACCATATTCAAAGGGCAATATGAATGTTAACTCAAATATCATTACATGGATACATTCTTTCCTTGTTAACAGACAGCAATTTGTACAAGTCAATAATGTTAAATCTTCAACTGTATGCACATCTACTGGTGCTCCACAGGGTTGTGTTGTTTCGCCAATTTTGTTCATTTTGTACACAAATGATTGTGTCTCAAATGCTGATTCGTGTTTTACCATCAAATTTGCTGGCGACGCTGCAGTTGTAGGCCTACCGTAATTAGAGAGTCAGAACTTGCCTATAGATCCGAGCTATCAAGATTTGTGGATTGGTGTAAATCTAATTTTTTTATATTTGAACGTTCAAAAAACTAAAGAAATGAAAATTGATTTTAGGAGAACAAAGTCAACATTACAATCTGTGTGTATTGATGGCAATGAAATAGAAAGAGTATATGAATATAAATACTTAGGTACCATCATTGATTCTAAACTCTCTTGGAATGAGAATACTGAGAAAATATATAAGAAAGGACAACAACGTTTGCATTTCTTGTGGAAACTAAAATACTTTAAAATAGATCAAACCATCTTGATGTTGTTTTACAGAAACTTCATTCAAAGTGTCCTAACATTTAACTTTTTAAGTTGGTTTGGGAACCTGTCTGTTCAAAATAGAAACAAATTGATAAAAACCGTGAATACCGCATCTAAGATTATTGGGTGCAATGCTACACTGAAATTCAGCGCAGTACCACCCATGGTTCGCTAGTTCCAGCCGATGCTCGCAGGTTTCACCGCAATGCATAGCCACAATAGTGTTGCGGGCTTTCTCCCTGCAATAATACTAGCAGCCGCGATATAAGTGAAATAATCTTGAAAGCGGCGTTAAACTCCAACTCACCTCACCACACCTCTAAGATTATTGGGCTTCCTATTGAAACGATCGGCAGTTTTTATGAGCAGCAGTTATCGAAAAAAGGAAACAAAATTTTGGGTGATTCTTCCCATCCATTTTTCTTGGAGTATTTGACATTACCTTCTGGACGTAGGCTGCGTATGCCGACTTTTCGAACAAACAGGTTCCGCCAATCATTCATTCCCTGCAGCATTAGAGAAATAAATTCTGTCTAATGTTGCATCACGTTTTTCATGTAAATTAAGTAAATTATCTGTCTATCTTAACTGTTTTAAAATGAATTGTTTTTTAATATTATGTTATTATTTGTCTTCATTCTGGAGAATTGTAATTATACAAAACAAATTTCCCTTTTGGGACAATAAAGATTATCTTATCTTATCTTAATAACTAAAAAAGTTGGACTTACATTTTCAAAAATTTCTCAGGAATATAAGAGCAGTACATAGACTTTACAAATCTATCAATACATTGATCACGAACAGTCATTTTCAGTCACAAAAAAGGATCAAAGATTGAATACATCGCTATATATGGAATGAATATCTTTTAAATGCGGCTGAATCCTTTTGTTGCTTGAGACTATATTATTATTCATGTTTTCTACAACTTCGTATTAAAATATTTCAAGAACAAGACAACATCTTTTACCTTCTTGTGGTAACATTGAAATTAAACATTTAGTAATGTAATGATCGCAAAGCGCATACCCTGAGTTTCTGCTGTTTGCCCTCTGTTTTTTGAGTACCTTTTCATAATGATAATTCCAATTTAATCAAACATGGAAAAAAAGGAAACTCTGATTTGTGTACATTTCTTGATAAGGGCAGGGTTATGATCACATTTGTGACAATTACTTGTTTTTAAGTTTGGGAACTGCAAATATTTGTGTGTGTCTTTAATCTTAAATTAACTTAACTTGTATTCATGTCGAATGTCTCTCTCTCTTTATTAAAATGAATTTGGTACTTTAAACAGTCACAGTGGTTTAGTGGCTAGCATGTTGGGTTCGAGTCCTAGTGCAGAAACCAAATATTTGTGACCTGGGTCCCAAACAGTGTTGAGTTCTTGGGTAAATTAAAGCACTTCATCCACATTGCACTAAGTCCACCAAACTGGTATAAACTATAAAGGGTACCTGAAAACATGATGTACAGACATACACAGTCGTGCTTAGTGCTAAATTACTCCTATTTTGTGTATCTTCCGAGTGCTGAGGATATATTCCATGGTGATAATTAGTTTATTTGGTCACTCCAGTTGGTGGCTGGTGGCACTGACGGGTAAAAGGGCTGACAATGCTACGTTGGGGCCCATACTGATTAACCACCTCTCTGTGTTACTCTTTGCTTTCCTAGTGTGTAAACAAAGGTCTAGAGAGCAAACAGGTAGATCTGTATGGGGAGGATACATTACTTCTTTTATCCTGCACTTGTGTTCCTCAGCACATCACACTCACCCTATGTAATCTCGCCAATTTGCAGTGTCAACACCTGCATCTGCTATACATCTGCTTTATATCATCTTTAAGTACCAATGTCATTTTCTAAAATGACTGATCTTGTTAATCAAAATATTATTTTCATATCATCAGAATTACCTTTTTTTGGTCCATTTTTGCTTTATAGTATGATCAAACTATTCACAGTCAGTTTGTTACAAATGATGTTAGATATGAGGCACTTTGTATTACATTGAGGTAATACTTGAAGCTTTCATTTGGAGCTTAGATATTTGACCATTGCAAAGTAAAATTTAGTCATGATTGTTGGTTTGAGGGGTGTCCCTTTTTACAAAGAACTAATTTTTCCTCACCTTCTACATTTTGAGTTCATCCTGCCTATAGGCTTCCATCAGTCAGTCCGTAAACTTTACATTATTGTCCCCCGCCGCAACGCGGATAGGGGGACTATGAATTCAGCGGCGTCTGTCCGTATGTCTGTACGTCCGTACGTACGTCCGGATTCTTGTTAACGCGATAACTCATGAAGCTTAGCACCTAGAGTGTTCATATTTGGTGACAGCTTTCAATGGAGGAAGACTCAGACGCCAGTCGACTGTGGTGACCTTGACGTCATTTTCAAGGTCACCACAACACCACGTACGTCCGGATTCTTGTTAACGCGATAACTCATGAAGCTTAGCACCTAGAGTGTTCATATTTGGTGACAGCTTTCAATGGAGGAAGACTCAGACGCCAGTCGACTGTGGTGACCTTGACATCATTTTCAAGGTCACCACAACACCACGTACGTCCGGATTCTTGTTAACGCGATAACTCATGAAGCTTAGCACATAGAGTGGTCATATTTAGTGACAGCTTTCAATGGAGGAAGACGCAGACGCCAGTCGCCTTTGGTGACCTTGACGTGCAGACTTCGTGATAAAGAGTTGTTTAATTTTTAGATTTGATGACCCTGTAACCCCTAATAAGGGCCACAGAAGCTGCTCCCTAAAAACCTATTTCCATCTTCTTTTAAAAAAGCAAGAGATCTAGAAAGCTGAAACCTTGTGTACAGCTGACAGGGATTCTAATTAATAAAATTGGTGACCCTGTGACCCCTGTTAAGGGCTATGTGGACTATGCCCTAGAAACTTTTTTAATCTTCTTCTCTAGATTGCAGGAGGCCTTATTCAATGTTCTGCCAAGCATTTTCAAACTTGACCCTACTTCAGAAAAAAGGTGCAGTCAAGTCAGTTTCAAGTACATTTTATTTTATTTCAAATCTAAAATAAAACTAGATTAGATTATTTCTTTTGCTTGTATTTACAATATTTGCAAAATATGTGCATGCATTGTGTACATTTCTTTATTCAGAGTTTGACAAATGTTGAATATGATGTTCAAAAATATAACACATATCTATCATGTTTCAGTAAAAATTAAAGAAATGCAAAATGTTCTTTAGTTGATTTTTAAGACATTCATATAAAAAAAGCCAGAAAAATATAAATGATAGTGTAATTCATTTTCAATTGATTAATTTCTGTCCACTTATATGTGTTATTAAAATTTCGCTTAGTATTTTTAATTGGAAGAAAATGATGACTCTTGTGTGAAAAAAATATAAATTGAAAAATAATTTCTTAAAATGTCATATTACGTCATCTTAAGTTAACCTGAACAAGGGAAAGATATTTTATCACACCATTTTTCTTTTTTAGACATAGATAAGTAACAAGATGGAAGGAAATAGTAAAGCTAAACAAAATATTCATCATGATTCGCATCTACGAAGTTGGCAATGTCAATGATTATGAATTGTTTCTGTATTCAAAGTAAATCAAAATAATAAATTTCCAACAATTAAAAAATCTATGAATATGTGTTAAATATTTATGAATTCAAATGAATATTATCTGTTCCTTATACATATAAACTTATGATAACTTATCTTATTTTATCAATATATCACGAAAAGAGTCTGCTTGTTCACGCCTAATTCGCCAGTGATTAGAATTACTTCCCTTGAATTAATAATATTTTGCCAATTGTGATTGGTGCAGTAGTTAACAGAAGCTTCTCAGCATCCAATGAAATAAAATGTTATAGAATAAGTTGGTCTATGTATTATTATGGGCGCTCTTTACCAATCCAAATATGAAATAGCTCTAATATGAATTGTTATTGAATTTTATTGATCAGATATCAATTTTAGAAACAGTTTAACGCGCCTGTTGGCCTGCTGACTTTAAAATCGTTGCATCAACATAAATTAATTGCGGGAATGGCACAAGGCCGCTAGCTCAGCAGAACATTGCTTATAAGGGGCCACAGGTCTCATTCCTTTAAAACCCATTTTCATCTTATTTTCTAAAAGCATTAGGTCTAGAAAGCTCAGACGTTGTGTACAGACTCCTTATCTGAACTAGGGCTACAGGGACCATGCCCTAAAAACCCTTTTTCATCGTATTTTCCAAAAGCGAAAGGTATAAAATGTTTAAACCTTATGTACAGACTCCTTTGCTGATGGGTATTCTTATTAATAGATTTGGTGACCCTGTGACCCCTAATTAGGGCCTAAGGTCTCACACCCTTAAACCTATTTTCATCTTCTTATCAAGAAGCAAAAGGCCTAGAAAATTTAAACATTGTGTACAGATTCCCCACCTGATGGGTGTTCTTATTTATAGGGAACATTCCCTAAATAACTATTTTAATCTTCTTTTCCCAGAAGCAAGTGGCCTAGAAAGCAGACTCCTCAGCTGATGGGAATTCTGATTTATAGATTTTGTGACCAAGGTCCATGCCCTATAAACCTATTTTTGTCTTCTTCTCAAAAGGCAAAAGGCCTATTAAGCTGAAATGTTGTGTAAAGATTCCGTATAATTAGTGTTCAGGGCCCTAGGGGCAATATAAAAAAAAATTCACTTTCTTTTCCATAAGTAAAATGCCTAGAAAGCTAAATTCTTATCTACAGAGTCCTTAGCTCTACAGAATCATATATATTTTATAATCCTGTGGTTACGAAATGGTGACCCTGTGACCTTTTCTGAAAGCAATTTTACATATCCAGATGAGATACATAGTCAATGGCTCTATTTCTAAAGGTCTGTTGTATTGGATAATCAGAAATGTTCACCGGTATGTAGTCTGTATTCATGACCTCATGGTGTACAACCTCATTATCTGTGTCATATCAAGGCTCTGTTACCTAGAGCTCAAGTTGATTTACCTAAAGCTCATGGTCTGTGTCATGCTTACAATTGTTATCCTGGAACTTATGATATGTAACCTCAGTCACATAATGTTTATGATGCAGCACATGATATGCATAATGCATCTCATGATCTCTGTCTTAAAGGGGGTCAACAACTTTAATTTTTAACTTCCAGTGTTTTATTAGCGAGGCCCCGCGAGGGTCGTAAAACTCAATCAGCGCGCTCTCTACTCAGCGGTGTTTTTTTCTGCGCTGCATCCTACGCGCGCGGTTTCGTTACACGCGCGAATTACCCAACCGGATACGCGTGTGAGAATGTCCTTTTAAACAAATCGTTCTACAACTGAACTGCCATATGAGATATGAGATATGAGAAAAAATATATAAATCTTTGTAAAGTGAAATCTTTTTTAGTTTTTATTTCCCTCACCTTTTACAAAATCAGATAAACAATTCTGGTGATCTGGTATTATGCAGTTGTTTACATTTAACTTGTAAGCTTGGACACTACAAACTTCACAATATTTCTGTCGATATTTTTAAAAGTTAGGTTTTGACTTGTGTGGATATTTTTTGAATTTTCGTCACTATTACTCAATTCCTAACTATTTGAAATTTCTTATCTATGGCAGATAGGGGTTTGAGGGTTGTTTTTTTATATTTGGAAGTAAATTGAACCTGGATTAAACAACTGTAAAATCAATGCACTTTTAATATTGATACAATTCACATATAGTTATCCAACTTTTTAAGAGCATAATTGACCACCAAGTTGACATTTAACAAAGACACAATCATTTTTCAGAAATTTAAGACACGTTTGCCATAATTTTAAAATATCACTGATAGTTATAAAAAGGGAATACATGAAGGATATACTGGTCACTAGTTATAAAGTTTAACTAAAAGGGTTACCTTGATGATAGGGTGTTTTAAACTGTTTTTTTGGGTCCGGTTTAGTATGTCTCGCATTTGAGTTGACTATTCATCAGTAAAATTTTAAGGTATAATCTCATGATGATACAATCGAAAATTGATTTAATATTTTCATTATTTCAAAGTCATCGACAAGGGGTTCACCTCGTACATCATGCGTCCCGATAGTTCCGATATGGGATTTCTAATTACGAATGGATAAGAATAAGAATGACTTGAAAAATGATGTATACAAACTTGGCAGTAATTGTTAACGTATATGTATTTACCAGTCTTACAGAGAAAAGGGCACCAACAATCTGAGCCATAATTAATGATAGATTCACTTTAGTAAATGACAATAAAAATTATCTCGTCCTAATCCCGGATTGACAAATAGTTACTTTGTTTTGATTTTTTTTCGCCAATTATTCACAGTAGATGAACACATGCTTTTGACATTTAAAAGATAGTGAAAAATATAAAATATAGTTGGATTAATCTTGAACATGAGCAAAACCGCATAATCTACATTTTGTTATAGATATATCTTATTCCATGTAGTCTCTCAGACATTATACAATGCATGAACGGTAAAGCTGAAATCAACAATGATGTTATCTAATTTATCAGCCAACCAGTCAGGCATAAAGCAATAAAGCACAGCTGTCCTCGGAACAGGAAATGATAATAAGGATATTATGTAAGAGATCGATCACATACGTTGTTTATAACACTTCAAGGAAGTTATATAGTACTTGGAAAGTCTGGTCTAAACAGTCACTGTAATCTCGCTCTACTCCCATGTTTTCAGTTGACGAGCTGGAATAAACATTGTCAATTCACTTCCTCTCTAATTCTGTTTTATTTGTTTATGATTGTATGTGGGCGTAGGGCAGCTTACTGAAATTAAAGAATTGATTTTTTCGAAATAATTGCATTTTCATCACTTAAATGCCAAAATCATGATATTTACTTATTTTCAATAATCATCGACAAAAGGCCAACGGCTGTACGGCAAGGACATGCTCCCCCTATAGTCGACCGATTGCAGGTCTCACAGCGACATGTGATAGTAGAGAAGCTATAGCCATTTTCCATTTTGGACTGCAGGCATCGTGTTGTTGGGTTGAAGTTTAACGTCTGCTTCCACCATTGTGTTATGTCGCCGACGTGGAGCCTATGCCTTAGTTATTTGCAATGAATGGGGGAATAAGATTTAGAATATGTCATAGACACCCAAATTAAGTTAATAAAAGTTCTAAAGTGGTAAAAAAAAATCAATTTGGAATTTGGAATTCAGGCATCGTGTCAGGAACGAAAATGAATGATCAACGATCGCATGTAATAAAGGGGATTCCCCTGTCACAATGACCGCTTGGCCGGCGCCCAGTCCGTGTCACGTGACCTCTTTCCCGGCTATGGCAATTACGTAACTGCTGGTCAATTAGGTCTGAAAGGCTAGGGTTGTTGTTCCCCTTTAAAGCTAATGTTCTGTAACCTGGAGCTCATGGTCTTTAACTTGGAGCTGTTGCCCATGATCCCTCATTCTGGTGCTCATGGTCTGTATCTTGGATCCAAATATTCCACTGGCCAATAGGGGTTGTCATGCACCCCCTATAAGGCAAAACAAAATAAAAAAATGTTAAAATCCTTGAAATGTCTATTGTGCAAATCTGAGTGGTAACAGTGTATAAACTGGGATGCAATGAGTCATTTTTACATTTTTTAAATGGGTACCCCCCGCAGCCTGGAGCAAATGTACAAGACAACCATTTACTATCACCACATTTGATCTGGGAGTTTCAATGAAGGCATATCCTATCACATGGAAAAGCAATGATAGATACAAAACCCATATACTCATCTAGAATGTGCATATATAAGGATGAGTGGCAAGAAGATGGATGAAAGTAGTTTCTCAAATATCCTTATTCTACTTGAAGCTGGACTCATTGGGTTAGGCTCAATGCAAGGTGTCTCTTTCCTTGCTACTTTCAAAGTTTTTCTTATCTGTGGTAGACCTGGCATAGAAAATGTTGATGAACTTTGCTGTCTGCAACTGAATGACTATCCCTATAAAGTAAAGTCTAACCATGTAACAAAGACATAATCATGGTACAACAAAAAGCATAGAGTAACATACAAGGCGTTTCTATTAGCAGGTGGCTCTATGGAAGACATCTCATGTTCCAATGCCTCTTGCTCTTGTTGCTAATGCAAGTCATGGTTGGACTCTTGTAGATGGGAAGCTAGAGCCATTGTGGTTTGATGGCAGTGCTCTTAAATAAATTGGTGATGTCCAAAAATCAGCTGAATCAAACAATAATATGGAAATTGAATATTTTGCAAGAATGTACTCCTATATTAAATGATTGTGATGTGTGAAATGAAGGTATTAGTGCATTTGTGGAATCATTCTTCTTTGTACCCTTTTAATCCCTAATAATTTGAAGTAACAAAACACACTCGAAATAAAAAATTGTGAGTTTTTTCCAAGGCTGAGTTGGTGTATTTTTATGATAGCAGATTGACGGTAGGTCCTTAAGTTTAAGTTTGGATACTTAATTTGTGTATTATTAAGTACGCATAAGTTCACAAAAGAGTTATAAGTACTCATAATGATACTCTTAGTGCAAATAATGCAAATAAAAAGACATGTATACATTAACTGTAGAGAAGAGAAATAGAAATGTCACATATCAAGGTAATAAAAGATGAGCATTTGTAACTAAAACCTAAAATTTCATACGAATAACTCATGGCAGTTATCTGAAACTCCTATCAATGGATTCAGTGACCTGCTAAACATACATTTAGATATCAAAATTCTATGATAATTAGAACCAAAGATATGGGGACATCCATCTTTGGGTGTGACGCTTCAGAGAATAAGTGGCTGAGGGGGCTACCCATTGACATATGTAAAAATGACACCTTGCATCCCAGTTTATACACTGTTACCACTCAGATTTGCATGATAGACATGTCAAGGATTTAAAAAAAGTTAGTTTTGTTCTGCCATGTTGGGGGCGCATGAGGACCCCTATTGGCCGGTGGACTAAATGGTCTGTAACCTGGAGCGAGGTCACGATCTGAAATCAAGTACTCATGGGTCCCATGGTCCCTAACCTAGAGCTGGAACTAACAATATCTAGTCCTAGTGCTCATGATCTGTATCCTTTGTCTCAAGGTCTGTACTCTGGAGTTACCTTGAAGTCAAGGTCTGTATTATGCCATGCATAGGTTGTGTCCTGGGTATAATTGTTGTCTCATGGTCTATTACCTGGAGCTGGAGCTCACAGTCTCTTATAACAGTGCTCATGGTCTGTATCCTCGTATTATTGCCTGTATCTTGGAGCTCATGGTTTTTACCTCTTGTAAAATGGCTTTTGTTATTCTTCTATATATATGTTTATATTTGTTCTTCATATTTAACACTGAGTTACTGAAATACTGGGAATCTATTACACAGGGAAAATTATTGTTGGGACAATCAGAGAATGTGTACCAAGCAAGCTAGCACCTTTTTCCTAAGCCCCCAATAATCTAAGAAATTTTGGCCAAAAACAGCTAATTTGTATGACTTTGCTTCTTTTATGGAGCATTTCTCTAAAACTATTTGACCTGGAAACTTAAGATTTGGTACGAATGTTACCAATGGGGTGTTGATTTGTCTTTGAGGTTATAACTCCTAGGTGCAAACTCTTTGAAGTCAAGACAAAAAACAGCAATTTAAACTTTTAACTTTAACATCTTTTAATGTGATCCTCAATCATTGATAAGATTGACTACACATATTTTTCAAATAACTGCATGCATTATGCATAAGCTGTGCTCACTTTTGCCTTGTCTAATTTAGGTTATTCAGATTGAAGAAAGTAGACAATGTGAAAACTTATGGGATGAGTGAGGTCACTCTTGCTTATGCTATCTATATTTTATAAGATGACACAATGAAATAGTTTTCAGAAAGTGACAACTTCTAGTTTACAAATCTGTTTCCAGGGTGATCATGTGTGGCTGGATCCAGAGGTTCAAGGGGAATTCACAGTTGCAATTGGAGCTAAGGTACAATTTTCTGATTCGGGCAAAATCAAAGTCATTGATGATGATGGGAAAGAACACTGGCTTGATGGGCGGAGGAACATTCGACACATGCACGCAACCTCCATAGGGGGGATAGAGGACATGATTGGTCTTGGAGATCTCAATGAAGCTGGCATCCTCCGAAATCTCTTCATTCGTTACATGGATAACTGCATTTATGTAAGTATGTTAGTTTGTATGTCTTTCTTTGTAAAGTCAATGGAAATGGTAATATTGCATGTTGTAAGAAATGTTATTGTTGATGCCTCACACTTATATTCAAATCGACAAAGTTTTACTGAGCCAGGGGAAAGATTATTGCAAATGATTTTTCCTGCCATGCCTGACCAACACAGGTCAAAGGGATACTCTTCATGATCCAAAACTGGACGGTGATACTACACGTCTATAGCAACCGGAAGGACAGTTTGGAGTTGATAGCAATTGATAGGTTATATTACTAGTATCATGTGAATTGGATGTCTGGTCTTATCTCCACTGTGTGACTGAATTTATAACACCGTATTTACATTTTCATGAAAAACAAATATATGTCTTGTATTCCAGAAGCAAGTGGCCTAGAAAGTTTAAACCTTGTGTTAAGACTCGTAAGCTGATGGTGATTCTAAGTTTATTGATTTGATGACACTGTTAATCCTTATAAGAGCCTGAGGGACTATGCTGTAAAAATCTTTTTTCATCTTCTTCTCCATAGGCAAATGGCCTAGAAACCTTGAGACCTTGTCCATGGACTCCTCAGCTCATAAGGATTCTAATTTATAGATTTGGTGACCCAGTGACCTCTAAAAAGGGTCATGGGAGCCTCACCCTATTAAAGCTATTTTCATCTTCTTCAGGGTGCAAAAGACCTAGAAATTTGAAACCTTGTGTACAGAATCCTTAACTGATGGGAATAATAATCTATAGAGTTAGTGATCCTCTTGACTCTAATAAGGGACAACTCCCTAAAACCCTTTTTTCATCTTCTTCTCCAGAAGCAAAATGCCTAGAAAGCTCAAACCTTGTGTACAGACTCCTTAGCACATGGGGATTATAATTAATATATTTTGTGATTCTGTGACCATTTGTAAAATAGATTATAATTAGCCTGATAAGCTACAGAGCCAGTGGCTTTATTTTGAGCTTATCAGGCCTGAACTTATCAGGCCTAAAAGGCCAAATCAGGTAATTGCTTCTTCTCATGAACCACTGATCTTGGGCAATATGGATTATGAACTGTAACTTTTGTGATTCAGTTCGCCATGGTAATAAGGGTCACAGGGGCTTTCCCTAAAAACCTATTTTTATCTTCTTTTAGTGAATTGAAAGGGCTTGAATATGAAATAATGGGTGTACACTCCTTACCCCATAATAAATTGTAGACTCGGTGATCTAGAAATTTCAATAAGAGCCATTGGACTCAAACCCTTATAAGCTGTTTAGATCTAGAGAGAGCTAAAAGTCAAAGTTGAAAACCTGATGAGCTACGGAGCCAATGGCTCAATTATTTTAGATGAACTCTTTTGTGATCTTCTGCTCCCTATTAAACATTGGCTGGAATTAAGAATCCATTATCTTGGGACCGTTCCCTTTTCACAATTTTAGGCCAAAAGTGTCCTCATACAAAACTGAATACAAAATTACTGGACTGAATTTGTTTGGATCCCCAAAACATCCTAATGGGGTTAAATGAGACAAAATCAAAGAAAGATCAAATTTGATATTGACGTCTCTCTTCTATGGAGATTAAATTAAACTGAATTCTTTTCTTTATTCGCTTGACTTGATAATGAAAGTAGTGGTTAGATAAGTGTCTGATGAGGAAGTATATCAGAGGTTTTTTCCATTGGCAGACATACACAGGCTCAATCCTCGTGGCCGTGAACCCCTACCAGATCCTGCCGATCTACACCAGTGAGCAGATCCAGCTGTACAGAGACAGGAAGATTGGTGAACTCAGTCCTCACATCTTTGCCATTGCAGACAATTCCTACCACAGCATGCAGCGTTACCAGCATGACCAGTGTGTCATCATCAGGTAAATCATTCCATGTTCATCAATGCTTAGATAGATAAATAATATGTTAGAAATAACTTTCATGATTCTTATAGTTTTATATGTTACAACATGAAGTTATCTTTTAAGGTTTTAAATGTTTTGTAAAAATACAGTGTGACAAACAGCTTATATAAAAATTACATGTAGTAAAATCACGATGTTAAATAGGCACAACATGCGTCATTTTACATACTGTTTTCAACAGATAGAATTATTCAATTGATATTTCATCAATTCAAAAGCAATGGTTGTATGTTTAACAATTAAACATACCGTATATTACAGTGTATAAGTCGACCCTCTTTCTCAGGCCCCCAAATTGCTGTCAAAATCATATACCTTGTATATAAGTCGACCCCCTAATAGCGCGTGTTGGAGGCAGGTCGACATGAAACAAGCGGCATGTTGAGAGATTTAGTTACGGTAAGTTGATGTATCGGTAATTTTCAAAGTGAGTTGTAATACGTCAGTGTTTTGTAATACAGTAAGCATTTGTTTTATAAGAGATTGTTGTAAATTTATCATAATAAAAAATACATACGTGTGTGCTGGTGTTTGTTCTTTTTTTTAAAGAATTTTATGTCATTTACTTCTCGGTACATGCGCAGTGTTGCACCTAGAGTGCGTATTTGCGTAATTAGTAAATAACGCATCTAAAATGAAATGTGGCGCAAAAAATAATAACTACTGGGCCACACCATATGCAATAAACATTAAGTACGTATTTATATGCATATCGTGCGTAGCACTCGGTTTCTAACTCAATTTAAATGTTACGGTTTTCATTACGAAATTTGGAAATTCCCGTAACTATTTATAGCACATTACCAAGAACTCATACCCATAAGTGACCTCAGACAAAGGATCAATTTAATTGGTTAATACAGAATGCCCGTATGTGATTTGAATGTAAGGATACATTTCATTGGATAATTCTGTCATAACCTCTGGCTCTGCTTTTCTGGGAAATTGATAGTCTGAGTCGTGAAATTCCAAGTATTTTACGCAGTGAAGAACAAACCAAATGTCTTCATCAAATTCAAAGAATTCTAGAAGAGTAATTGATTTTTTCACGGGAGCGAGGCAATATACGTCTACTGATGAGGTAGGGGTACAAGATGAAATTCGTGTTGATAACATTTCCTATGTGACTTACACTTCAGTATAACATGTGACAAATCACGGGGTGTTATTTTCGTGCTATCATAAAAAACAACTGATTCGCGGGGTTTAATTTTTCGCGCATATCGACAAAGCGATTGGTGAGCAAAACTGCATGTACCGTGCAGAAAAATTACAGTGATATTAGTAGTAATTACCTGTCGGTTCTCATGTAATTGTTACGTCTATGTTACGTTTTGTTGACAGTCATTGACCCGTATATGACCTCGACACGTGACAAGCTTGGCCTATCAGATGTCGAGAAAGCTCTGTGCAATTTTGATGTCTACAAAGCCCATCGAACGTGCATATCAGCGAAATATAATGATTTTACAGTACGTCTTTTATTTAATTCATTTGCATAACTAAAAGTTATGATAGAAATAACGTTAGATCAGGGAAATAAGTCTTAGCTAATGTTCAACTTCAACAGTAATTTTCATCGCCGAACATAAAAATTCAAAATGGCGTTGATCGATACGATTATTTACAAACGGATCAATTTCAAATCGATCAAACTGGATTCACAATCGTAGTAATTTATTTATTTTTAGGAATTAAATATAATTTTAAAGAACAGTAAAAAGATGTAAGATTTATAAAAGTAATTTTATTTCAATATTTTGACAATGAGTTGACATCGTGGCTTCCGGTTTGAATCTCGTCTGTTCGTCTCCTACCGGCAGATCATCACTCGACCTCAGAATTTTTAGCTTTCAAACATAGACCTCGTATATAAGTCGACCCCCCTCCTTGACCCCTCAGTTTCTGGTATAAAAAACTCGACTTATACACTGTGATATACGGTAAAGGTTTTTGTTACTTAGAAAAAATAAAACATGGACGCCACTCAAAAAAAGGTTCTTTGGGAAGGATAAACCTTCTTTCCAGACCATGAAAACCCTCATTGCTTTTCTGGGGTGTTGCCATGTATGTGTACATCAATGCATAATCTAGGATTTTCATGTTTGTACATGTGGAACCTCCTTTAAACAGTGGGTTAGCAGATATTTCCCAAATACTTTTCAGCTCATCAGACCTACAAGGTCTCCTGTTTTGTATATGTTTTAATTAATATGTTATTGTTTGATAAATTTTCTTCCAATTTTGTTTTAAGTGATGTATTTCACCCGAAGAACATAATATTGAATATAAAGAATACCTGATGAGCTATTTTAAACCCAGCGTAATGTAATACTGTGGGATATTGTTGTCACTCTGTCCTTGCATCACACCAGCGTTCTGTATCATTTCATTTCCTGAGCAGAACTCTGAAACCATACTTTAGATCTGTATGAAACTTTGCATGATTATTACCCACTTACAAGAGCAGTGCTTTTTCATCTTTTCTTAATTTCTTAATTTTGATATATTTTGTTTTGTTTCCATATAAAAGTTTTTGTTTATTATAGTATGTTATTTTTTATTCCCCTCATTCAAAATAAACAAAGTTCAACTAGCTTTAAGCAATTATCATTATTATCTCCCGCCAAAGAACGTTTTCAGGGAATACAGAAATTACTTCCCTCTGCTTGTCTGTCTGTGCAAGTTGTTCTTTAGAAAGTTGATATATGGAACAATCATGATGTGAAATGGTGCCTTTTTGGGTTTTCATCTTCTTCTAACATATAATTTTGGTTGTTTCCATGAAAACCAACTAAGAATTTTGTCTCTCTGGACCAGAACTCAATGGAAACACAAGTTAAAATACTATTTCAAGGGGAGAACTTTAAACCTAAATGCTAAGCACTATGAAACAAAGGGTCTTATACAGTCATCTTCTGAAGGATAAATTACTAATTAGTGATCTGATCTGAGATTAGTTTTCAATTTAACTCTTAAATTGCTGAATATTATTTTTGACCAATGGTGTTTTTATACAAAATTAGCCATCAAATCTGATATTCAAATGAACAATACTTATCCAAGACTTTGAAGAATTTTTTTATCTCACCTAGAACACTTCTATTACAATCTAAAGATTGTCTTCAGTTTGAGTTATAAAATCGTTATAGCTAATGGCACAAATAAAACTCAGTTTTGTAATTGAAGATACATTTTTCCTGTTTATGATATTAAAATTGTTTACAATATGACCTCTAGTTACATGTAGCAAAACAATGTCCAGGTGAATAAAATCCCTAATACTATAAATTTTTAATACTCACCCCACTTCTTATATTGCATATTACCAAAACTTCCGATAAAACGATTGGAAAACGTGTTGGTAGTAGTCATCCCGTCTTCTTTCTGCAAGTCGGGGAATAGGACAACAACAATACGGCCTCGTAACCGGAAGGTGACGATCCAATCCGTCACGTGACCACGTCAACAAAATCACATTCCATATTAATCGCTATCGCGATTGGACGTGTTTGTTCAGAACTAATTGTGTTGTTAAAATTTTTTATTTTGTTTTGACTTATCTTCGCTCATGGTATGTTCTCTTTGTTATCTCTTTTTGTGTGTGAATAAGCAAGATGGTTACTTGCCTTGCTTCACTTCGATTGAAATTCTTCGAATGTTTGGCCGTGTTCCACACGATCTACATGTTTCCCTTAGTCACTCGGTTGTGCCTGCTTTTTGGTATCCAATATCCATTTTGTAACGTTCATGCATGCTTTATCCCTTAGAATTTCACCTTTTTACATCACGAATTTTCTTCGTTCCGCCTACGTGACTCCGAAAAAATGGCACGTCTATGGTTTCGAGCTCCACTGTCATCGTCTTCCCTGTTTGCAGACAGGATCCAGGACGTGCACAGGCAACAGTCTGCAGTCTCTCAAGCAGACTTCACCTTCCAGGCCAGGGAGATGGTGGTAGCCAGTCTACCAGCAGTGTCCTCATGGGCTCGGGTTTACTTCGGCCGCTGAAGTCAGTTCGTGGAGCCTTCTGTACAGGGGAAGAAAGAATCGAGAGTTCCGAGAGACACATGCTGCCAACTCCAACAGTAATAGCAACCAGTGAAGGCAGCGCAAGCTTCCTAAGACTCCCCGGAAGCCCAAGCAGAAGCCAATCTATAAGAGACGTTGAACGTCAGGACAGTCACCACTGGAGCCTACTGCCTCCAGTCGTCCAATAACCAAAATACCCATAGGTGGGAGGTTGGGGGTCTTCTGGCCCAATTGGACATAAATAAAAGACCCATTCTTTACAGAAATCTTAAAGATAGGCTACAAATTGCAATAGCCAAGTCTCCGCCTCTGACCCACTTGCCCCCATCATGCGAGTATTCGACAACCCAGCAAACGCAGTTGGCTTCAAACATCCAGACTCTGTTAGACAAGAGGGCTTTAGAGAAAGAGCTAGTTCTAGAAAACGCCCTAGGGCTCTACTTTCCCATTTTCCTGGTCCCCAAGAAGAACTTGGGCAAAATGAGGTTGGTTCACAACATGGCGATCTTCAACGTTCTCTACCTCGCAGAGCCGCCTCATTTCTGCATGACTACCCTGGATTTACTGCGTTCCAAACTTTCACACAAGGATTGCTTGGTTAGTCGCGATCTACAGGACGCGTACGTCCTAGTTCCCATCCTCGAACCACACTGGAAGTTCCTCAGATTTGTGTTCCAGGAAACCCATTACCAGTGGAGGGTAGTCCCGTTTGGCATTTCCACGGCCCAGTGGCTATCCAACGCATCACGGCGCCGAGTGTACGTTTTTCTACACCTTCGGGGGATTGAGTTTGGCTTGTACATCAACGATTGCCTGACAAGCCACAGTGTGCATCAATTGCTTCTAAGACAGTCCCAGTTGGCCCTTGACCCGCTCCACCAACTAGGGTGGTTAACCAACGTAGTGCAACTAGTTCCTTCTCAGCAGTTGACCTTCATCGGAGGTCTGTTCCTGACAGACTTAGACCTCATCAGGGTACCCCCCCTACAGGTGGACCAAGATCCTAGCTTTTGTTCACACAGGGCTGACTAGCGCAATGTCCCTCCAGGAGTGGCAGTCCCTGTTAGGACTCCTCTCTTCGGCACAGTATCTCACAGACAGAGGTCGTCTTAGGGTTGCAGGCGGTCATCTTGGCAATTAACCTGCTGGCTCCCAACTCTTTGCAGGTCTCTGCTGTTAGTGCTACAGTGGTGTGGTTATACACGAACCAGGGAACAACCTCATTGCAATAAACTTTTGCACCAGACATTCCAGTTGTTTCGTCTTTTCAACGAAAACAACATCAAGGTCAGGGTCAGGCACATCCCAGGCGTCAGCATCCACCATGGCTCTACATTGTAACATCTCGGTTCCGGCTACCATGGAGGGCTGCCTTGGGAGATCCACCTCGGTCTTCGTAAGCCACTGCCTCCATGACGTGGTTGTAGAGGATGTCCAGGGACTCCAGTCCTTCGGCCCGCTAGTAGTCGCGCAACAGCTGACACACCCGACCTTGCACTAGGTAATTATACCTCAGTCGCTTTCGTTGCCATAGGGCTTTCCCACGGTCTGTCGTGGTGTTCCCCTAAGTGCACTTAACTTATGTTATGTTCTCCCCTTGCGAGGGTTCTGACATTCGTCCTTGTATGTTTTTCCCGACGGATTGGTCCTCTCCTCGGCCTTCTCGCCGTCCATGTCTGTCGGATTAACATGCAATATAAGAAGTGGGGTAAGTATTAAAAATTTATTAAAATCTAAATATTTTAGATGTTTAAAAATACTTACCCCACTTCTGGGATTAAGCCCGTCCAGCGATGTCTCACTTCCTTCCCTCAGGCGACCTCCGTTGGACCTTTCATGTGGAATGTGATTTTGTCGACGTGGTCACGTTGTCATATTCCCCGACTTGCAGAACGAAGACGGGATGACTACTACCAACACGTTTTCCATTTCATTTTATCGGAAGTATAGGTAATATGCAATATAAGAAGTGGGGTAAGTATTTTGGAATATCTAAAATATTTAGATTTTAATAATATTATATGGAATTGTAGACAATTTATTCTTCATTATGATGACAAAACAATTGTTAGAATATGTCCTCCAGTTCAAAAGATATACGCCTCCACAGTACCCTATCAGTCTGGAACAGGCACGCTCTTTAGTACCCTTGTACCAGCGCCAACAGGCGAGTGCCATGTTCTGAGCAACAGTGTTGCTTCCCGCAGTACCGATGCTCTCAGTGCATGCAATCTCATCCAGGTGAACATTCCAGTATTATAAAACAGGAAATTCATATGCTGCATCATTTTTCTTTCTGTGCATATACAAATTATACATTGATTGGAAGATAAATCTTTTGAATTTACGATTGTAAATAATGAATAAGTGCATACTGGTTCAAGAGATTTGAAAAGTAAAAGAGGGGTACCCACAACTACTTGAAAACAGATTTGATAATCATATGATTTTTTTACATTTGTCGCATCTTTATTATTGACTGCACATATGCATGGTACAAATAATGAAAAATAATTCTTTTCTCTTGACAAAGGTGAAAAAATCCTTTAATGCCAAATACTTATACAGGAGATATGAACCATGAAAGATGGGTACCCTCAGTCTTTGTGCACAAATTTTTATAATTGCGACAGTTGTGGCATCACTAGCACCTTCTTTATATTTTCTTGCACATATACTAATTTCATATTGAATCAATGCTAGTTCTTTTCTCTTTATGATGATGTTAAAATAATGATAAGTGAAGTTTAACCACCCAATTCAAAAGATGTGGATTGTGAATTGGGGTAAGGTTTGTGGTGCGACCTTAATTTAACGTCCAGTGACAGCTCACATTGACTTTCTCTGTCTCTTTTATAAAATAAATGGAATATTTATTTACAATGAATTTTTTCTCCATTCACTTGTTTGGTGTGAAATACAAACTAGTTCAGGAGAATAACACTCATCCACACTTTAGCTTCTTTCTCTTTCTTCAATCCTCTTCATTATCCTCCTCATTATCTATCCCCAACAAAGTGATGTACAATTTAGTATAATCTTGTGACGTATGATAAGTCTGAAACATGGTGCAGCATATAGAGCCACTTTACACTCCTTGCATTCGTAACAAGATTCTTTGCCCACTCTCTTCTTCTTTCTAACTTGCTGAATGGTTTCTTCCACTTCCCTTCGAAGAAGTTCTCTTTTTGGAGTAAACAACACACAATTGTGTAAGATTCTCCTTCCAACATGCTCAATCTTTGTTGGAAAGAGACGAACTGAAAGACATAACACACTATTGTTGCTCGTGCTTTGCTGGCCGCAGGGTGGTCACCTTTTCTGTGTAGGCGAAGGTTATCATCTGCTGCACCAAATCTTTTTTGAATTGACGGCTTGTTTACAAGGTTTTATCCTTTGAGAATTCTTTATAAAGAATGTAGGAGTTTAACATATGAAGAGAAGTCAACAAGTTCATATAAGTGGATATATAACGAAAACATGGTTAAGTTGTTCAAAGCCACATTGTTGAAGTGCAGCCTGTGCAACACGACTCATCTGGGTGATGCAGGTGTACATCCTGGGAGTGGACAAGGCACCACAGTATTCCTGCACGAGTTGCAGACACAATACTGGCTTCGCGGAGGGATTCAACGAACATTCAATATCAAGATAGATGGGCCTATTGCTCGAGTTTTTGCAATCCCGATTGGATGACAGCTTGTCCGCGTCTACAATCAGGGGATACTCGACAGCCATTTCCGTGCTCCCTGCTGGGTAGTCACCCTATGGTCAAGCGATTCTTAAAGGTGTAGACGCCTTTGCATACTTCACATACTAACCTTTTAACGCTGCACATCTGGGCTTTGGCAGAAGACACCTGGTTGGTGCTTCCAGATCGTTATAATTTAGCCTAGTTAAAGACTGCCCCCCTAGTTGCTTCTTCAAAGAAGTGGAGGCACTTCATTCCAAGGCCTAC
This sequence comes from Phorcus lineatus, assembly GCA_921293015.1. Taxonomy (NCBI): domain Eukaryota; kingdom Metazoa; phylum Mollusca; class Gastropoda; order Trochida; family Trochidae; genus Phorcus; species Phorcus lineatus. The sequence continues at coordinate 16,309,448 of OV121095.1, read as the reverse complement.
GACCTGGCAAGTCACATGAAATGGTGAGTGTATTTACCTGTTTTCCTTGATTAAAGGTTTTTATGATATTAAACATGGCTCCGCTCACATCGGCCCGTCATTATTGACTTCTCAAGATTAAGGCTCTAAAGCCTAATACAACATGGTGTCAGAAGTGGATTCTGGTGAGACAAATTACAAACTCTATATCAAGCTCAAGTTCTGAACTTTTTGACTGATCGTCACTCTCTGACGTTACTGTGACTGTCCTGTTTGAAATCGTGCTGACAATCGTCCTCCTGCATAAATCACCAGTTGCCACGCTCTACGGATAAGGCTTGTCGATCTATGAAAATCATCCTGACGCACGGGTTATTAAGGTTATGCTCCCTCGTATCGGTAAATGGTCACTGTTCATCATGAATAACTTGAAGCCACCGCCTTCATGGGAATTATCTGGCAATGTTTCAGATAATTTTAGAACATGTAAACAGGAATTTGAGCTTTACAAAATTGCAAGCGGACTGGAAACGAAAGATGCAAAAGTCGTTGCATCTACATTCCTTCATGTCATAGGCAAAGAAGCTAGACTTGTTTACAATACATTTGAATTTGCAAATGAAGATGACCGCGAGGATTGCAAGGAATTAATGCAGAAATTCGAAGATTGTTGTAATCCCAGAAATAATGTGACATTAAAAAGATATGTATTTGGAACAAGAAATCAACAAAGTGGGGGAAAGTTTGACTCTATCCTGAAATTCGAAATAAAAGAGCCAGTTGTGAATTTGGAAACCTTCACTGGTGAGGAATAGGATTATCATTGGAATTCAGAATGAAGAAACAAGGTCAAGGCTTCTGAGGGAAGAAAATCTAACTCTAGAACAGCTGAAGCTACAGACATTAAAGTAAAAAATCTGCAAGACGATAAAGCTACCAGTGTTGGATATGTCAAGAAGAAAACTTCATCTACTAAACAACAAAGTCCTGCTACATCCAAGCTGCCAGGGAGAGGTAAATCTCACGTTCAATATTCAAAACACCCCAAGGAAAGTTGTCCGTTTTGTGGTAAATAGAGACATGATAGCAATTTTTGTCCAGCAAAACATGTATTGTGTAATAATTGCAGAAAATGTGGTCACTATGCCAGTGTATGCAAGTCGCAGAAAGGTTATGTGAGAGCTTCCTATGATGAAGATGATTCACAAGAAACTCTTATTTCTTGGATCTATAAGCAGCAACTCTCCAAAACAGAATTGTAGGCGCTACTTCAACTTACAAGTTGACGGCAAACTTATCACCCTCAAAGCAGACACAAGGGCAGATGTCAGTTTGATATCTCATTATCTTTTCAACAAGGTATTCCCATTAAGAAAGCTTCAAAGCCCTAGACGTATTCTTCGAAGAATCCAGAATCAGTTACAAGTGGTTGGATGTTTCAACACTACCATCAAATGGTGTGATAAAACTGTGAAAGAAACATTCCATGCTTTGACTGAGAGTAGTCACTCACTATGAAACTGTGAAGCTAGTAAAGATCTTGGAATGCTCCAGTTCTGTTTAGCTGTCACTAAGGAGGACATGGTCTCAAGAGTTCCCAGGTCTATTTACAGGCCTAGGGGAAATGGAAGGCAAATATGACATAAAACTGAAGGCTGATGCTCAACCGTATGTCATCGCAACACCAAGACGTGTGCTAATTCCTCTGTTACCCAAAGTGGAAGACCAGCTAGAGAAATTGGAGTCAATGGGAGTAATTTTTAAGGTTGACACTCCAACAGATTGGTGTGCACCAATGGTGGGAGTACCTAAGGCCAATGGAGATGTCAGGATTTGTGTTGATCTGAGAAGGTTAAATGAGTCGGTTCTCAGAGAGAGACACACACTGCCAACAGTAGATCATACTCTTGGACAATTGAAAGATGCCAGAATAGTGCCATTTATGACACCATTTGGACGATATTGTTACAAGAGATTACCTTTCGGAATTACTTCAGCCCCTGAATATTTCCAAAAACAAGAATCAAGAACACTTGAAGGTCATGAAGGTAACAGCTGATGCCTTATCCTATGGACTAGGAGCTCTCTTGTGTCAACGCCACAATGAAGACTGGAAACCAGTCGCCTATGCATCTCGTTCTCTCTCCAATACAGAAACCATACGCCCAGATTGAGAAAGAAGCCCTTGCACTCACATGGGCTTGCGAGAGATTCCAGGACCATAAACCCCTTGTTCCACTTCTAGGACTGAAAGATATAAACTTCTGCCTCCTAGAGTTCAACGTTTTAGGATGAAACTGATGAGGTTTGCTTATACCATCAACCATGTGCCAGGCCGTGAACTCTATACCACAGATACCTTGTCGTGCACCCGAGATAGTCCAGTCTGACTCAAAACTAGAAGAAGAGGTAGAGGCTTTTTTAGCAGCATTACCTTTCCTGTGTCAGACAAGAAATTGGATGACATAAGACGTCATCAACAAATTGTCTAGTACTGCAAGGAAGGATGGCCTGACCAACATCAGATGAAAGGGATAGTATCACACTACTGGCCTTACTAGGCAGACAAAACTGTCTGTGATGATGTTATTCTCTACTGCGAGAGAATTCTCATACCAGCATTCTTGAAACACTCCATAAAGGTCATCAGGGCATCACAAAAACACGGGAGAGAGCAAAGCAATGTGTATGGTGGCCAAACCTGAGCAAACAAATCGGTGAATTTGTTTCAAAATGCCATGTGTGTTGTAAGACATCCGACAATCACACCAAGCCTTTGCTGCCCTCAGAAATGCCTGAACGTCCATGGATAAAGGTTGCATCAGATTTGTTTGAACTCAACAAACAACCATAGGTACTCTTAGTAGACTATCACTCTTGTTTCATCGAAATAGCGAGACTCACAAGTACATCATCTAATGCAGTGATAAATCATCTGAAGAGTATTTTCGCCCACCATGTTGTTCCTGAAATACTAGTATCGGACAACGGTCATCAGTATTTTTCATATGAGTTTGCAGAGTTCAGCAAGGACTATGGATTATGTCACGTCACTAGCAGTCCAGGCCATGCATCTGGAAATGATGAAGCTGAACGTGCAGTAAGAACAATAAAAACTCTCTTGAAATCAGCAGATGATCCTTATGCAACGTTTCTGAACTATCACTCTACACCCTTGAGCTGTGGATACAGTCCTGCTGAGTTTCTCATGTCCAGATGTCTTTGTACTAAGCTTCAAATGCTCCCACAGAAACTCTGATGTAGTCTGCCGAATGAAAAGAAAGTGGTAGATCACGAGTCTTCCCAACGTGAAGATACGCGTCTTCACTTCAACAAACGCCATGCAGCACGACCCCTTCCGACACTGAGAAGGGGAGATGAGACCTGGATGTCAGACAGAGGTGAGAAAGTGACTGTTCTTGACAAAGTGTCTCCGCGTTCATACATGGTGCAGACAGAATCAAGAAAATATTGCCGCAATAGAAAGGACTTGAATTTCCTGCCTGTGCAGGATGACATGAAGTCAACGGCAGACAGAAATTGTTCCAGTTTTATTGTTAATGTTCTAAAGTTTATGAACAAACAAATTAGTTTATTGAAGTTGAAATCATTGTTAAAGGTGCTAAAGGTTTGTTCGAATTTTCATTTTGACTTGGTTGTACGACAGCATGTGGTCGGCCCAATCTACACCTCCCATATATTATAAGATATAACACATGACCTAATACACAGAGAAATTCAATATGCTTTTCATGGACATTCAATTGTCACATTTCATAACTGTTTGAAACACATCAAAGGCTATCAACATGGCAATAACAAAGGACATTTTCTAACTGTTCTGTCGATACCAGGACAACTTGTTACTCGGCTGTACAAAAGTTGAAGATCAGGACCAATTCAGACACTTTTCAACTGTCAGACAACTTGTTACACGACATTGTGCTATCATTTTCAACCTTCATGCCATTTTCTGACTTCCAAGACAACAACTTGCAAACAACTGCCTTCTACATCAGGGAATTTCTGATTGTCATTTGTGGATTACAAATGTTTTGCAACTATTGAATTCTCTTCTGAGAATGAGACGTTCCATGGACCTAGCTGTCAGAGTTGGCCCAGAGTAGCAGGGTGCCCAGCCCTAACATTTTGTTCACTCGATGGAACACATGCTTTCCCAACATATATAAAGAAAAATGTTTTATACCCCAGAATAACACCAAACTTTATTTACCATTTTGAGAATGAATGGCAATGGAAATTGTCATGGGAAATTATCCTTTCCTCATGGCGATGCCCATTACAAGATCCAGTATTGCCTCAATACACAGTAAGTCGACCACGATAATTGTTTAACAACAATTGTCCTTGTTACCTCATGACGATGGAGAGATCATATTTCTTAATAACCTCATGGCCTGATGCAAAATTCACTATCTAAAAAAAGTATCATAACAAGAAAAAAAACAAGGTTCTTTTTCAACAGATTTTAATTGCAGAGGTTGTATTGCAACTTGGTTACGAAGATACGAAGTGCGAAAGTTTCCCTTTTCACAGCATTTGTTGTACCTTTATTCATGTGCGAGCATAATTCATCTATAAGGAAATAATTACAAAATTATGTTGTTACACATTTTTTGACGATTCTGATTGGACGAGAGCTCTCAAAAACACGCAACCATTTCTCGATGAATCCAGAAAATTTTGTTGTTATACCTCGTGCATTAATACTTTATGACGTCACAATCTGACAGAAAAATTGATGCAACGGCTAGTCCGGTTATGACAACATTACCTTACTTAGGGTTTTGCAAAATAAGAAATGTACGCATGTCATCATCTTCATAACTGAGTGATAACTAACCAGATAATACTTTCCTCCCCCAAAAGAAACAATTACCCTCACCGAAAACTCTTGATTTTAATAACTACGAGTCCTGAAGTTTGATAGCTCAAATCGTTTCACAAACAGTCGCCATTTTGAATGTCACGTGAAAAGCTAATGAGGGTTATTCCAAAAATGCGAACTTGAGTTAAGACGAACTTTGATTGCATGCGCATCAATGCTGATAAAAACGAAATTAAATCATCTTCCGTTTTAGTACATGAAATTCGCAATTTTGATTCCGACATGAATAGTTGTGTGTAACAAATTGCAAACTAACGTAATGTTGACGACAAATATTCAAGATGTGTTAAAATTATTCAGGAAATCTTTGGAAATAGAGTTGATTTTGTAATTATAAGGATTGTTTTACATTTTTTGTGCCTCTATCGATGTATAACAGCAACAAATTTTGTATAACATCGCTACGCTATGCTACGCTACGCTATGCTACGCTACGCGATGTTATACAATTTGTTGCTGTTATACATCGATAGAGGCACAAAAAATGTAAAACAATCCTTAATTGAAGACAACCTTTTCTTCCTTATTGTGGTGTACCGTATATTACAATTTATATCATCCAAAACTGTGTTCCACAGAAGATATTGCTTGTGGAAGATCAGGCGATATCTCCTAGGACAGTAGATTTTGAACAATGCCCTGTTACAGTCAAGTTCATGACATCACAATTGTTTTACATCATCACGTAATGACATCACAATGCTATGATGTCATTAACATGATGACATCACAGTGCTATGACATAAGCGCACTGAGAGTCTAAGAGTAGAGCAGTGTTCAAAATTATACATTTTTCACGGAATGGGAATGAAAAATGATTTTGGATAATAAATAGAAACTCACCCTCGTGTCTTCTGATATCAAACATATCAACACTCGTTGATAAAAGTAAAAATATCCTCGGCAAGCCTCGGATATTTGTAACTTTAATCAACTCGTGTTGATATATTTGATATCCGAAGACACTTGGGTGAGATTCTCTATGTATAAGACGACCCAGTGTATAAGGCGACCCCCTTTCTCAGCCCCCCAAATTGCTGTCTAAATCATATACCTTGTATATAACAGTTATCAAAGTGCATCAAGGGGTTTAAAAGATATGAAGTACAAATGAAAGTAGATGACAAAATTGCTACTCATTTCACAAGGATAGAAGAGCAAGATTAGCTCTTTGTTTAGTGCTTTGTCTTCCTTTAGTTTTATGCATGTACATACATTAAATTGAAGATCTCTTTCTTGTGATATAAAAAGTGGATCCTATATTGTTGTTCTCAGGTGTCTGAAATTTTTTTGGTGTTAATGGAAATGAGTAGAACTTAGATACATGATAGCTAGCTTCAATTTCAGAGTACAACTCCCAAACTGCTCATCATTTCTTTCTACACACTTGAATGCATGACACACACCTACTGAAATGGTGCCCTTTGATATTTTGAGATTTTGGAAAATATATTTTGCCGTTTCCATGGAAACAAGTTGAAATTGGACTTGTAACAGGGATATGAGCTTCATTTCTGGAACAGAACTGAAAAACTGCTAATGATATCTACCCGAATATCTACTAAGGTTTGAATAGAAATTTTTATTTTATGATATAAAGATGTATGTGGACTGGATGAAATAGGTTAGTTTCTGATGACTCTTGTTTACAATTTACAATTTTACAATGATGGTTCATAATTTTCAGACAGTAATTTGAACTCTTTGCATGCACAAAAATACTTGAGTACACATGTTTAAGAGAGCTTTAACTTGGTGGCATGTACAGTCTCCTTAGGATTTTTAACAACCTTGCATTATCTTAGGTGTAAGTGTATCAGGCAAATGGCATCTCTACAAATACTTTCTGAAATTTTGATTACAATTGCTACATCTCAAGCAAGTTGCCTTTTATTTAAATTTGTGACAGCAGACATTTTCACACAACTCTTATGCCAACTGTGCCTCCTTCAAATTATTAATACTAATAAATTTATCTAATTCGATTCAATGTAAATGGCGTGGGACATTACCATGTTAGTGGCAAACACATGTCATATGTCACTTAAGGCAATTAAAATGAACAATTTTCTCTTTTGGACATTAGGAAGTTTATATCAATCACAACCTATGATGAAATGTTGTGTGCATTAGAGCTCTAAAACCAAATATCACATGAATCTCTGACCACTTCTGATAAGATGGGGGGCAGGGTGGGGCTTTGGATTAAGAGGTCGATCTGGGGATCAATTCTGCCAGTGGCACAGCAACTTTATCTGCAGCAGAGAACTGTTCTACAAGCAGTAAGGTGTGGGTGCAATGCTACACTAAATTTCAGCACATTACCACCTATAGTTCGCTAATTTCAGGTTTCACTGCAATACATAGCGGCAATAGTGATGCAGGCTTCTCATTGCAATAATACTAGCAGCCATGATATAAGTGAAATACTCTTGAAAGTGGCGTGAAAAGTCAAAGGTCACCCCTACATTTCAGCGGGATGTAGGTGCAACATGAGAAGCCCCATGCATATATCACAAAGCTGAAGCTGGGTTGTAGGTATTCCTCATCTGCCCCAACTTTGGATAATTCGTGATGACGGTCTTGCTGTCTAGTTTTTAATGGGGAATTAACTCTAGGCAGAAGAAATCCAAAGTCCGTGGAATAGTTATGCACAATTTTATTCACAGGAACAATTTTAACAACAGAATGATAATAATATGTAGATAACAGCTGGATGATCCCTCCAGGGGCATGACAATCTATATATATTTACTCAGCCCCTGGAGTCTTGATTAGTGAAGTGTCTAGATGGTATCCAAACTCTAACTAAAGATTAAATTTCTATCTTGGTTTATATAGGTAAATGAAGGTGATCTCTCATTGGTTAGATTTTTAATCTTGTTAACAGTGTCACTAATATTTTAGCCAGTTATTGTTTTCATTAGACTTATAAATTGACATGTCTGGAAAACTTGAAGATTAATTAGATGAGGTCAATCAAGTTCTTAAGTGGATTAGCTTAACTAGCCTAAGGCTTTATCTACTAAAATCACTGTCGGTGTCAACGCTTGTATAAGGATTATTAATTAAAGACTATTGTCTTAGATAGACGAGTTGTCTACTTTTTAGAATGAAGATTTTACTCTGACATTTTGTATCCTTAGGTGAAACATTTTGTATCCTTAGGTGAAAAGGGTGATTATGGGAAATAAGGTCTACTTGTAAAAGATTGTGACTTTGTATATTATGAATAATGATAAATTGTATATTTGAATTGTTAATGTAATTTGGATAATTCTGTACATTAATCATACATTTTTCTAATTTCTATAAATATAATTCTAATGTAATTTGGGTAATATCTTGCCCATGATACATATGTCAGATACCTAAAATAGACATTGTTTCTCCGCTTCGGCTTCAATGATGCAACAATTTAATATTATATTTAGGAAACATTATGACATATAAAAAGCAAGGCATTAACTGCATCATCAAACAAAGAAGTGATTAGCTAGTCTGTAAAATAGTTACAGACCTTAACCTCGGGCTCAAGTTAGATGAACTGTCACGCACTTGATACACAAACTCCTCAGCCAAACGGACTCGACATTCACGATTCAAATGCATGGGGGCTCATCTTACTTGAACACCTCTGTCTCAGTATGTAACCATTACATACACCAAGCCATCTGATTTCTTTTAGTTTATGGTATATAACGTCATTGTTGAGTATTTGGGTAATGGTTTTGTTATGTTTCAGTGGTGAGTCTGGGGCGGGGAAGACAGAGAGCACGAAGCTCATCTTACAGTTCCTAGCAGCCATCAGTGGTCAGCACTCCTGGATTGAGCAACAGATCCTTGAGGCAAACCCAATCATGGAAGGTAAGCCAATATCTCCATGTGTTTCACTGTCTTTTTGAAAGTCAATTTTAATCGGCAACATGTTTTGAAAGGTATTCAGTCATTCCAACAATATTCAATGCCCTCATCAACTTGTTAACATGTTCCTGTTCTTATTCCCAAGCTTCTTTCAAGGTTGAAATATTCCTCTCTTTACTCCCTAGCCTCATCAACCAAGATGGACATGTGCCCCTTCTTATTCTTCTTTTCTTCATCAACCAAGGTGAACATGCCTTCTCCCTATTCCCTACCTTCATCAACTAAGGTGAACATTTTCCTCTCCTTAAAACCTAATTTTATCAACCAAGGTGAACATGCCTACTCCTTTTTCCCTTACTTCATCAACCAATGTGAAGGTGTTCCTCGCCTTATTCCCTACCTACACACAAATATTGTGTAAATACAAATAACACACATATAACTAATATCTCTTAATATTACTAATAACCCTCGCTAGGGTAAACAACCATATTTATTATTTGGCAAATATGCACATATTCAGGCAATAAGGTAAAGACCAGCAGTATTAACGCAACATTGCATTAAATGTGCATGAATCTCGATATTGGCCTTAAAGATATTTCATACTTTCTCCCAAGTTAAGAGATTTAGGTATATTCTAAAGGTGAACATATTCCTAGTTATGTCATTTTTAACAACCACAATATTTCCAAGTTATGCACGTCCCTTCGTTACTTCTTGGCTGCCGTACCTTTTCAATTATTGATTTCAGCTTAATTGTTACGAATAAGAAGTATTTCATTGCATCAATAGAAAGCTAAAGTGAGTGCATTTATCCTCAAATGCCATAAGATAGCCACTTTGACTGCAAAAATGCCTGCATTGGTGCTTTAAGGGCCACAGAGGCTACTTTGTTTGTCTCATTTTCTAAGAGCCTAGAAAGTTAACAACTGATGTACCTTAGCTGTCTTCTTAGTTGATGAGGATTTTCATCTCTCCTTGTTCCCTATCCCTTCATACAAGCTGTATGTGTATCTCTCCTTGTTCCCTATCCCTTAATGCAAGCTGTATGTGTATCTCTTCTTGTTCCCTATCCCTTCATACAAGCTGAATGTGTACCTCTCCTTGTTCCCTATCCCTTCATACAAGCTGTATGTGTATCTCTCCTTGTTCCCTATCCCTTAATGCAAGGTGAATGTGCATCTCTTCTTGTTCCCTATCCCTTCATACAAGCTGTATGTGTATCTCTTCTTGTTCCCTACCCCTTCATGCAAGGTGAATGTGTTCCTCTTCTTGTTCCCTATCCCTTCATACAAGCTTTATGTGTATCTCTTCTTGTTCCCTATCCCTTCATACAAGCTGTATGTGTATCTCTTCTTGTTCCCTACCCCTTCATGCAAGCTGAATGTGTACCTCTCCTTGTTCCCTATCCCTTCATACAAGCTTTATGTGTATCTCTTCTTGTTCCCTATCCCTTCATGCAAGGTGAATGTGTTCCTCTTCTTGTTCACTATCCCTTCATACAAGCTGAATGTGTTCCTCTCCTTGTTCCTTATCCCTTCATTCAAGCTGAATGTGTTCCTCTTCTTGTTCCCTATCCCTTCATGCAAGGTGAATGTGTTCCTCTTCTTGTTCCCTATCCCTTCATGCAAGGTGAATGTGTTCCTCTTCTTGTTCCCTATCCCTTCATAAAAGCTGAATGTGTATCTCTCCTTGTTCCCTATCCCTTCATACAAGCTGTATGTGTATCTCTCCTTGTTCCCTATCCCTTCATGCAAGGTGAATGTGTATCTCTCCTTGTTCCTTATCCCTTCATGCAAGGTGAATGTGTTCCTCTTCTTGTTCACTATCCCTTCATACAACCTGTATGTGTATCTCTCCTTTTTCCCTATCCCTTCATGCAAGGTGAATGTGTTCCTCTTCTTGTTCCCTATCCCTTCATGCAAGGTGAATGTGTATCTCTCCTTGTTCCTTATCCCTTCATGCAAGGTGAATGTGTTCCTCTTCTTGTTCCCTATCCCTTAATGCAAGGTGAATGTGTTCTTCTTCTTGTTCCCTATCCCTTCATGCAAGGTGAATGTGTTCCTCTTCTTGTTCCCTATCCCTTCATACAAGCTGTATGAGTATCTCTTCTTGTTCCCTATCCCTTCATACAAGCTGAATGTGTATCTCTCCTTGTTCCTTATCCCTTCATGCAAGGTGAATGTGTTCTTCTTCTTGTTCCCTATCCCTTCATGCAAGGTGAATGTGTTCCTCTTCTTGTTCACTATCCCTTCATACAAGCTGAATGTGTATCTCTCCTTGTTCCTTATCCCTTCATGCAAGGTGAATGTGTACCTCTCCTTGTTCCCTATCCCTTCATGCAAGGTGAATGTGTTCTTCTTCTTCTTCTTCCCTATCCCTTCATGCAAGGTGAATGTGTATCTCTCCTTGTTCCTTATCCCTTCATGCAAGGTGAATGTGTTCTTCTTCTTGTTCCGTATCCCTTCATGCAAGCTGTATGTGTATCTCTCCTTGTTCCTTATCCCTTCATGCAAGGTGAATGTGTTCCTCTTCTTGTTCACTATCCCTTCATACAAGCTGAATGTGTTCCTCTTCTTGTTCCCTATCCCTTCATGCAAGGTGAATGTGTTCCTCTTCTTGTTCCCTATCCCTTCATGCAAGGTGAATGTGTTCCTCTTCTTGTTCCCTATCCCTTCATACAAGCTGAATGTGTTCCTCTTCTTGTTCCCTATCCCTTCATGCAAGGTGAATGTGTATCTCTCCTTGTTCCCTATCCCGTCATACAAGCTGAATGTGTTCCTCTTCTTGTTCACTATCCCTTCATACAAGCTGAATGTGTATCTCTCCTTGTTCCTTATCCCTTCATGCAAGGTGAATGTGTACCTCTCCTTGTTCACTATCCCTTCATTCAAGGTGAATGTGTTCCTCTTCTTGTTCCCTATCCCTTCATGCAAGGTGAATGTGTTCTTCTTGTTCCCTATCCCTTCATGCAAGGTGAATGTGTTCTTCTTCTTGTTCCCTATCCCTTCATGCAAGGTGAATGTGTATCTCTCCTTGTTCCTTATCCCTTCATGCAAGGTGAATGTGTTCCTCTTCTTGTTCACTATCCCTTCATACAAGCTGAATGTGTATCTCTCCTTGTTCCTTATCCCTTCATGCAAGGTGAATGTGTTCCTCTTCTTGTTCACTATCCCTTCATGCAAGGTGAATGTGTTCCTCTTCTTGTTCACTATCCCTTCATACAAGCTGAATGTGTACCTCTCCTTGTTCACTATCCCTTCATTCAAGGTGAATGTGTTCTTCTTGTTCCCTATCCCTTCATGCAAGGTGAATGTGTTCTTCTTCTTGTTCCCTATCCCTTCATGCAAGGTGAATGTGTATCTCTCCTTGTTCCTTATCCCTTCATGCAAGGTGAATGTGTCCCCTCCTAGCTCCCCATCCCTTCATGCAAGGTGAATGTGTCCCCTCCTTTCTCCCTATCCCTTTACGTTCTGAGAATAATGAACAACTGAATTTGTGTTTGCATGCAATTCATTTTGCCTTTTGCAGCTTTTGGAAATGCAAAGACAATTCGAAATGACAACTCTAGCAGATTTGGAAAATACATTGACATACATTTCAATGAGAAGGGTGTGATAGAAGGAGCAAAGATAGAACAGTATTTGCTTGAGAAGTCTAGAATTGTGAACCAGGCACACGATGAGCGAAACTACCATGTGTTTTACTGCATGCTGGCTGGGATGAGCACAGAGGACAAGGCCAAGCTGGAGCTGGGAGAAGCCACAAGCTACTATTATCTGGTTCAGGTTAGTCTTCGAACTTCTATCATTCTCAGAAGAAGAAATTTTATCTATAAACATGTATGCATATTTGAGATACAGAATTAATCATCAAAATTGATTGTTTTCTTTGCAGAGAGATGATCAGGGTCATATTAAGGTATTTCTTTCCTATTTTTCTGATTGGTTGCACTTTTGAGTTGGCATGTTGATAGTTTGCTTGAATTAATTCTTCACTAGTTCTTTCTTCTTGGAGCAGGCACACACATATACCAATATTTTCCCCAATCGCCCTTTCTCCATATAAACACCAAGATCCTCACGCAGACATTCTGGGTGGCCTAGCGCAGTGGTTTACAAGTTCTGCTTCGCATCAAAAGATCTTTGGGGTGAATCCTACCAGGGGCTTAGCAACTTTGTCTGCAGTAGAGAACTGTTCTACATGCAGTAAGAAAAGGTTACCAAACGAGTTGAAGGTGTGCATGAATGGGAACACCTAGGCATGTGCGAGTTGTGATCCCGAGGGATTACAACGCACGGGCCTAGGTGTATGACTGACTTGCCATTCTATAATTGACTTACCATTCAACCTTGAAAATCAATTTCAAACAGCGACAAAAACATTTAAAAAAATATATATAAAGCACAAGTTAAAATAATAGAGTTACTTTTGTTGATATAATTGGTATGATATAAATGGTGCTTCCAGTTAAAGAAACCTCGGCAATGAGCAAGCCTGAGCAGTTCGTGCCGCACATGCAGCATGCTGAGTATACATGCAAAATAACAGAATAACCAGTGTGAACATTACCAGAGTAACCACAAAAAAGAAAAAATTATCTAAATCATCTGGTCATTAAAATCTCTTCTATAAGAGAGCTGGATTCGCTGATCTAGTGCTTAGCTCACTGGACGGATAAAAAGAGCTTTCAGGTTCCATCCCCAGTTTTGTCAAAAGAATTTGCCTCAATTCTCCTGTTAAAAAATACAAGTTGTTTTACACACATTGTTATTATTGGAGTTCATAGTTATAATTTTTCTCATTTTCATGGCACAATTCATCTTCTATAGCTACTTCATTGACCTCCCTAATTCATCCTACTGTCTTTACCAATCAAACATATAATACTGCAACATACCTTAAAAATTTTATTTGAGTTAAAAAAAAAACTGTAAGGAATTTTCAACAAAAAAATTATGCTGAAATGGTGTATGAGGGATCGAGACATCTGTTTTTACTTGTAAAAACACTTTCTAGTTTGACTTGAAATTAGTAGTGTGATATATTGCGATATGAAAAATGATATTAAAAATATAGTTGCAAGCAATGACAACAGGATTCAGCACTAAAGGAAGACAATATATCACAAAAACCTGAGTGACATTTAGGTTCTTATCAAGTCATATAACACCAATATCGTATTAGATACATAAGATATAGTTGAATCTATCTAATTTTACTAAAGAAATGAAAAAGAGGAATAGTAACAAATACACTTATGTTGCAAGTGAAGTGCATTAGTTAAACCCATTTGTGAATAACTGTATGTTTTACACTTTACAGTGATCTTTTACTACAATTCTGATCATTAGCAAATATGTCCTGTTTTTGCTCCTAACTGTTTTGTGCTCATGCTGTTTCGTGTATTGCTGCTACGAGGGGTGTCCCAAAAATTTTCGGCCTGACCATCAAAATCAAAGAAACATTCACATTTTTATAACCTATTTTTTGACATAATCACCCTCAATGCATTTGCCCTAGCGTTTTTGTAACATCTGCAAGTTCTTATCATGAGACCCCAAAAACTCCTGTACTGCAGCAATGACGTCATCGTCAGTCTCAAACCTTTGGCCACAGAGCTCTGTTTTCAGTCGAGGGAAGAGGAAGAAGTCTGAGGGGGCTAGGTCTGGAGAATAAGCAGGGTGGCGGAGAATCCTAAACCCTGTGCTGCACTGACTGCAATTAGGGCGGTGTGAACGGGAGCATTGTCCTGCAACAGCCACACAACTTTCGCAGTTTACCCCTTTGTTCCCCTTTGATTTTTTCTCTTCTTTTTCTTAAAGTTTACATAACCACAATCATATTTCACTATTTTCTTTGGAAAATATGAATATCTGATTTCAATATTGTATAGTGCGTCAAAGGTCGGTCGCTACTCAAATATGTTCAGTTTGGTATTGAAAGCCGTTTTGAATGCCACTTTTGATGGGCCGCTTAGATCTATCTGGCCACAAACCAGTGAATGCATGACTGGTCACACGCCCTTTTTGTGACGTCATAAACAGAATTGTTGCCTCGTGATCTATACATCTATCGTAACAATATCACAGAAAAAAACAAAAAAAACGATTTTTAGAGAATGTTTTCCACTCAGTTAGATAAATCAGTTGACGATGTAACACTATTAAGCGTTTGTTTTAAAAAAGAAATCCACTTCAATGGTAATTAAACAATTATTTAAGGCGGTAATTAAGTTGAAATAACGTATGTCACACCCGCGCGAATTTTATGGCTCCTAGCCCAGGTGGGTTTTTCACAGCCAATAATTACGCTGTCTTAATGAAAGGCTAATAAATGGTGTTTATATTGGACTAATTAAAAAAAATCAAGCCCAGTTCTTAATTTGTTGGAAAATCTTTGAACGTAAATCGAGAAGTGGTAAAGTCGAGGTTAGCGGTTGTTAAGTAAGTGCCACTGATTGTAGAACCTTTCTTTAAGAGAACAATAGAGTTGAATGGTAAGGTTTGGGTGCAATGCTACACTGAATTTCAACGCAGTACCACCCGCTTTTTTCACCGCATTGCATTGCCACAATGATTTTGTGGGCTTTCTCCCTGCAATAATACTAGCAACAATGATATAAGTGAAATACTCTTGAAACAGAGGTAAACCCAAAATCACCTCACCTCAAGCTTAAGCATACATTCAACCACCAGGCATAAGCACAAACACACTCGAAAGTGGTTTCACTGCCACATGCTTTTGTTATCCCCTGCAACGACAAAGTTGCAAGGGGTATTATTATGGGCACCATCCGTCCATAGCACATTGTGTCCGGCTCATTACTTTGTAAGTAATAACCATTGCAGTTCAAATTTGTCATGGGAATTCAGAAATATGTAATGATGTTTCATTAACTATTTTGAAAAATCGTCAAAATATTTTGTGATTTTGGGGAAAACTGTTGAATTTGTAAGAAAATTTTTAACAAGTCCTATCTGGCTCATAACTTCTAAAGTAATCATCTAATTTTATCAAATTTCATAGGAACATGAACATAATTAGGAACATAACTACATGAAGGTGTGTCATGATAAACAAGTTTGAAAATATTTGTAAAAAATATATATTTCTTTGGCAAAAAAGGGGACTCTGTTAGAAAACTATTTCAAATCCTGTCTGTCTCATAACTTCTAAACTAATCATCTGATTATGATTATATTTGGTTTGGGATACATTAGCACATGAAAGTGTGTCATGATCTATAATTTTAGAAATATTTGAGTAAAAATATGCGTTTTTTGGTAAAAAGTGTTGACTCTGTTAATCATCCAATGTTGATTAAATTAAGTATGAGCATGCATAATTATATATAGAAGTGTCAATTTTGTAAATATTGTAGAATTTGTCTTTTTGGGGCAAAAACGGAAGACTCTGTTAGAAAACTGCTTAACATCCTGTCTGGCTCATAACTTCTAAACTTAAATTATCAACGTATTTTTATAAAATTTGGCAGTGAGATACATAATGACATCGGGTGAGTCTTAAAGAACAGTTTGGAAAATATTTTGGTACAAATTTGCGCATTTAGCACAGAAAGTTGTGAGTCTTTTAGAAAACTGATTCTCTCATGACTTCTATAGTAATTATCTGATCATATTTAGTTATGGAGATTCATAATAACATGAAGGTAAGTCATGATTAACAATTCTGACAATATTTGTATAAAATTTCGCGATTTTCATAATAATGTTGTGACAGTATCACAAAGATTTTATAGGTCCTGTCCATTCCTAACTTCTCAACTTATGATACTGAATACATAGAAGTGTGTAATTTTTAACAATTTTGGAAATATTTTTGTAAAATTTGACTTATTGGGAAAAATGAGATGTTTTTGGAAGAGAATTACCGTATTCGACTTAATAACCGCCCACTCCCCTATAAGCGCCCACCCACCACGTTTTTGAGTAAACAATATGCGTCCTGATTTAGCGCCCACCTATCAACATTGCTTACCTTGCATGCTGATTCATTGAGGAAGGTTTTTCAGTCTTGCAATAAGTCTTTTACTTCCACTAAAGTGAAGAATACAGGGTATTTCAATTTTTTAAGTGCCCCGGGCGCTTATCACGTCGAATACGGTATAGTGAGTCATGTCTGCATCATAAGTTGTTCTCTTTTTTTTGGCACATTAAAGTTTACATAAACATATTTCACTAGTTTCTTTGGAATATATGAATGTCTGATTACAATATTGTATAGTGCGTCAACAGTCGCTACTCAAATATGTTGAGTTTGGTAATGAAAGCTGTTTTTGAATGCCACTTTTGATGGGCCACTTAGATCTATCTGGCTGCATACCAGTGAATGCATGACTGGTCACATGCCCTTTTTGTGACTTCATAAACAGAATCATTGCCTCGTGATCTGAAAATCTATTGTAACAATATCACAGAAAAAAATAATAATTAACGATTTTCAGAGAATGTTTTCCACTCAGTTGGATAAATCATTTGACGATGTAACACTATTAAGCGTTTGATGTAAAAAGGATATCCACATCAATGGTAATTAAACAATTGTTTAAGGCGGTATTTCACTTGAAATAATGATGCGCCACTCTGTACAGTCTATTTATTACGTCACACCCGCGCAAATTTTATGGCCCCTAGCCCAGGTGGGTTTTTCACAGCCGATAATTATGCTATCTTAATGAAAAGCTAATTCAAGGTATTTATTGGACAAATTCAAAAAATCAAGCCCAGTTATTATTTTGTTGAAAAATCTTTGAACGAAAATCGAGAAGTGATGTAGTTGAGTTTACCGATTGTTTAAAGATCAAATTCATCACAGAGATCCAGAAATACATGATTGTTAATTTGAAGAAAAATGCTGTTTGTCAATTGGTATTTGAATATGTATTATTATGACAAAAGGATTTGTCCAAATTATGTTTATTTCATGTAGTTTTGCATTGAACAGTTTCCTTCTTTTATTATTTATAAACATTGCAAATGGCATATAATTCAGCAAGATAGTAGTGGATACTTTATTCTAATACAGTCATAAAAAAAATCTTTAATTGATAAAATAAGAAATAATTTGTTAAAATTTGTTACTTGCGGGGAATATAGCTTGGCCGTGTCAGCTGCTTTTTGTTATAGTTTAGACAACAAACAGAAAATATTTCATTTGCTTTGCATGCTTTATTAGAAGTTAAGCACAAGGGCGCAGCTTGTTTGGCGTGATCCTTCATCATTTAACATTCATCTTCTATCAATCTACTGAGTTGGAGAGAATTGACAGATTGTGTTTGTGTGATACTGACTCGAGGGATCAATATACTATGTTAGAAAGTGTTGATAGTTTGTGTGATACAGGGGGGATCGATCTACTGTTTTGAAGAGCCATGACAGTGTATATATGTGTGATAGAGTGGGGATCGATCTACTGTTTTGGAGAGCCTTGACAGTGTATATTTGTGTGATAGAGGGGGGATCAATCTACTGTTTTGGAGAGCCTTGACAGTGTATATTTGTGTGATAGAGTGGGGATCGATCTACTGTTTTGGAGAGCCTTGACAGTGTATATTTGTGTGATAGAGGGGGGATCAATCTACGGTTTTGGAGAGCCTTGACAGTGTATATTTGTGTGATAGAGGGGGATCGATCTACTGTTTTGGAGAGCCTTGACAGTGTATATTTGTGTGATACAGGGGGGATTTATCTACTGTTTTATAGAGCCTTGACAGTGTATGTTTGTGTGATACAGGGGGGATTTATCTACTGTTTTAGTAAGTGTTTACAGTGTGTGTTTGTGTGATAGAGGGGGATCGATCTACTGTTTTGTAGAGCCTTGACAGTGTATATTTGTGTGATAGAGGGGGATCGATCTACTGTTTTATAGAGCCTTGACAGTGTATGTTTGTGTGATACAGGGGGGATTTATCTACTGTTTTATAGAGCCTTGACAGTGTATGTTTGTGTGATACAGGGGGGATTTATCTACTGTTTTATAGAGCCTTGACAGTGTATGTTTGTGTGATACAGGGGGGATTTATCTACTGTTTTAGAAAGTGTTTACAGTGTGTGTTTGTGTGATACAGGGGGATCGATCTACTGTTTTGTAGAGCCATGACAGTGTTTGTTTGTGTGATACAGGGGGGATTTATCTACTGTTTTAGAAAGTGTTTACAGTGTGTGTTTGTGTGATACAGGGGGGATCGATCTACTGTGAGGGCCGCGATGACAAGAAGGAGTTTGCTGCTATACGCTCTGCAATGAGGGTGCTCATGTTCTCTGAGACGGAAGAATGGTCCATCCTCAAAATACTGGCTGCATTACTCCACGTTGGAAATATTCGCTACAATGGTACTGCATATTTCATGACTGTTTTTGATAAAAAGTTATTGAAGGTAAGATAGCCTTTTTGGTATCGGTCTATCAACTGTTTACAGTACTGTTACATTCTCAAAGCTTTTTGTCAATGATCAAAAACAAAATTTGTGGTAAAAGCATATTTTAGAAATACTATTTATGCTGTGTAAAATTAACGTGCCTTTTTTGAAGGTCTTCTTTATGTGAGATTGTGCAAGTTTGTAAAGAGGCAGTAGCATGCATTCATTACCAGAAAACCTATTTGATACTTTTACCTTAAAATGTTAAAATGAAATTGTAGACATACCTTGACCATTGCCGAAAAAAGTTGTTAGTTTGTGACTATTCAACCCTAAAAGTGACCAGTGCCTAAGGACAATGCCTTGAAATTTGACATCTTAGTTTTGAACTTTAGATTTGATAAATAATGCAGTAAATGAGCTATAGAACCATAGGCTTTATTTTTGTGATGTTTGTAAATGTTAGAATAGTAAATTACTTGTGCATTTTTCAGCAATTGAAATTGACAACATGGAAGCAACTGAAGTTCAGGACATAACCTTCATAAATAAAGCAGCACGTCTACTTGAGGTATTTCATTCTTAGTTCCTTTTAATCATTTTATTTCATAAGAAAGATAATTCATCAGTGACAGCTTTATTATGAATGTAAGTGAAACAGATACAGAAGACACATATACTTAAAAAAAAGGCTTTTTACCCTTGACTAGTGAGGATTGTAATTCATAGATTTTGAGACCTTAGGGTCACTTCTGAGTGACTGAGGGGCCACACTGAGCTGATACCTGTGTGGCCCCTAGTAAGGATAATAGTAGCTATAGCCTAAAAACCTATTTGAATCTTTAATTGATTATCCAAATCAAAAAGTCCCAGTTTACAGGCTCCTTGGCTAATGGGGATTATCAAATATGTTTTGTCAGGGACGACCAAGCATATGGACTTGAATACGTTTTTAATCGTATCAGTGATTCGCGGGTGACATTGGTTGAGCGATGGCGGGTCCACAACAACCCGTGATGTAATACCCATGGACAGAGTCAGGGGAGGTTACTCCACCTGAACTGGTATATAGTTAACGCGGCTATGTGCTAACATTACATCCTCCTTTCTTTAAATGAACTTTTACTGGAGGGAAGAGTATTGGCCATATTTAAAAGTCTCCTTGCCCCACATATAAGTTTTGAATTTAAACTTTAACACTTCAACACAGTAAGAAGGCTTGGCCATAATTAAAAGTCTCTTTGGCCCACACATGGATCTTGTGATTTAACTTTGATAAAACACATCTTCACATGAAGTATTAAACTTTTAACTGGAAAGTCACAACTGATGAAAAGCCTTTAATGCCTCAACTCAAACTGTATCCCTCAACATGAAAGAACATGCAAATTTAAAAGTCACAGGTTGAGCTTTTTAGATGGCATTACACATCTGCCGGATCTGGTCTTAAGTGGTGAACATGTTGACATCATTGTCAGTGGAGACATCACTGGAACATCTGGAGGTCGTAGCGACATCGGTGGTTCAGGATCTTGAGGTGCTGGTATGGCTGCCAACTGCTGTCTATTTCTTCTTTATCGACCTGCTGGAGTGTCGACAACATATGACCTTGGGTAGTGTGACTGATGAGAAATAACACCATGGCCAGGAGTCTTTGAGTAGACAGACTGTCCTGGGTCAAGCTGACATAGGTCTCTTGCTAGATGCCTCTTATCAAAGTTCCGCTTCTGGTCAGCTTTGATTTGGTTGTCTTTCAACCTCAACTGGCTGAGATCCGGTAGTTTTGGGTTGAGTAGCTCCGGGAGTACATTAACTGTTGTTTGAAGACGTCTTCCCATTCTGTAGGGGTGTCGTCCAGTAGGATAATATTGCTAGATATAGATCCTTTTCTTTCTTCAGTAGAAGCTTGACGGTCTTCACCCCTCTTTCCGCCTCTCCATGCCTCTCCATTACTCTGTGCAAAAGTAGGGCTACTGGTAACATGAGTGAATCCATATTCCCTAGAGAATTCTTCTAAGTGATTGCTGTAGAACTGTGGTCCATTATCTGACATGATTATCACTGGAATACTGTGTCTTGCGAAGATGGATTTCAGGTGCTTCACTATGTCTGAACTTGTAGTTTGAGACAGTTTTGCAATCTCGACATACCTTGAATAGTAGTCTATGACTAGTAGATTTTCCGCATTTTTCAAGCAATCTTCTGCCATGGGCGATCTGGTAGACTTGACGGCATGAGAGGTTCTGGACGAACTATCCTTTCCTTGATGCATTCTGTGCAATTTTCGACCAATACTTGCAGTTGTTGAGATAATCCAGGCCGCCAGATTGATTACTTGGCCCGTTCACGACACTTGACTATGCCTGGATGTCCCTTGTGAAGCTGGTCCAACATCTCAAGACGCATTGACATGGGGATGACTAGTCAGTTTCCTCTGAGTAGCAGCCCATTTTCGACGGTCAATTCGTGTCTGAAGGTTTTCTCTTGTCAGGCCATTCCTTTTGACAGAGTGTAATCAACTCTTTGCAAACTTTGTCCCGTTGGAGTTTACTGCGCAGCTCATAGAGACGCTTTTCGAATGCTGGAGTCGTTTGGATGTCTTGCTCAACATATGCATCAGCTTCCTGACTTAGCTCTGATTCAGAATATGATGCAACTGACTTCAGAGGTGCATGAGAGAGTGTGCCGGCGACGACCAGGGTCTTTCCGGGAACATAGTTGACTGTGTAGCAGTAGCTCATCAACCTCATTCTGAACTGTTGTACTCTTGGTGGCAACAAGTCAAGATCTTTTCATCCAAGCAGAGCTACCAATGGTTTGTGGTCTGTTTCAACGATGAAGTCCAGACCTATCAGGTAGGTTGAGAACTTTTTGCATGCCCATGTTGTAGCTAGTGCTTCTTTTCCACCTGTTCATATCTCTGTTCTGTAGCTGTGAGTGATCTTGATGTGTAGGTAACTGGTCTCCAATCTTTGTCGTGTAGCTGGAGAAGTACTGCTCCAAGACCAAAGGATGAAGTGTCAGCTGACACTTTGGTTGCTTTCTTTGCATCATAGCGAGCTAATACCTTTGAAGAGCTAATCTCTTCCTTGATCTGTTTGAATGCTTCCTGTTGTGGTTTATCCCAGCACCATGCAGAGTCGGCTCTCAGTAGATCTCTTATTGGCTTGGACCTGTGTGCTAGATTTGGTGAGAATTTTCCAAGGAAGTTGACCATCCCGAAGAAATGACGAACTTCTGTGACAGAAGACGGTTCTGGCATGTCACTTATAGCTTTAACTTTTTCAGGGTCAGCTTTGATACCTGCTTTGTTGATAATGAAGCCTAAGAACTTGATCCTATTTTGCACAAATTCACATTTGTCAAAGTTCAAAGTCACACCTGCGGCCTCTACTTTCTCCAACACTGCTTGCAGTCTGTCGTTGTGCTCCTCTATAGTCCTTCCTGATATAAGGATATCATCCATAAAATCTGCTCCGCAATCAATCTTGAAATGTACAGGGCATCCTGATACTTGAATGTCAACAAACCATGGTTTTCCAGAACATCCAGTGATATTGTTGATTGTAGAGTTGACCGGTTCACTGACGACAGATCCTAGAAATTCTTCATCTATTTGTGAGTCCCTGATTTCATGAGCCCTTGCATTTCAACATACTTTAGCCCAGTGACCTTTCTTGTGACATATGCTGCACTTTGTTTCAAGAGCTGGACATTTTGTCTTGGAATGACTTGTGTCACCGCATCTGTGGCATTGAGATTTATTTGGTTTCTGCCCTTTCTTCTGAGGTGCATGCTTGTATGGTTTTCGTTTCTGTTTAACCATTTCTACTTGCCCTGTAGCAAACCCACTTCTCAATGCATCTTGTTGTTTTTGGATTGACTCTGACTGATGAGATTGTGTTGTAGCTGATTCAAGAGTTAAGTTTGGATCTAGTTGCATCTCAAGGCTGAGTTTCTCGTCTCTTAATCCAACAACCAGTCTATCTCTTATCATCTTATCAAATAGTGATGTGATGAATGAATGAACTGGCTCCCTTCTTGTTTTCTGCTGTTAAACTTGACAATAAAGAAAGATTGAAATTTCTCTACCACCTTGTTGTAACTTTTTGAGTCCCTTTCAGAAAGATTAAATGACGAGAGAATGTCTTCTGATTCTAGTCCCATTGAATAAATCAAGGTGCTTATTTGATTTTCATCACATAGTTTTGAGGATGTTCTAAAACGGTTAAACCTACTGTACCATTGCTCCCATTTCCCAGGATTTCTAAAATCAAACTTCTTAGGAGGTTGTATTTGGAAAAGCATCGCCATTTTTGTTTTGACCTTGCATGACCTTTTACAAATTCGCATGAAAAGTTCACTTTTATACTTCAGAAAAGCATTAAAAAGTCTTAAATTCACAGTCTGTAATTCAGGTATTAGTTTCAAAATATGATTTCATAATAATGTCACCTTTCCTTCACTTCCGAATGACAAATTTATGCTGAAAACTTCGTTTGACATATTGATACTGTTTTTTCCTGGGTTATTATTACTTTTTTACTATTATTATTACCTTTATTACTGTCGTTCACCTTTATGGAATTAACAGTTTATGCACACTTGTTTATAACATTCACTTGAACTCTTATGTTCATTGTTTAATGTGAGGGACGACCAAGCATATGGACTTGAATACGTTTTTAATCGTATCAGTGATTATCGGATGACATTGGTTGAGCGATGGCGGGTCCACAACAACCCGTGAAGTAATACCCATGGACAGAGTCAGGGGAGGTTACTCCACCTGAACTGGTATATAGTTAACTGGTGATGCGGTAACATTACAAAATATAGATTTCATGCTTTTGTGGAAGAAGTTTTCATCAAGGTCAAAACAGTCACATTCTAAAGAACTGTTTCTATCTTTTTCTCTAGAAGGAATAAGCTTTGAAAATTGAAATATGTATGTATTCTCTTTGGCCAATTGAGATTACATCAATAACTGGGCCAAGCATAATTATGATAAATTTTACAGTCTGATCAGCTACAGAGCCCATGGCTCTAGTTTCAAGAATTTTTTTAATAAGATAGATACACCATGAGATTAGTTGGTGCTACCGTTGAAGATCTCACAGCTAATGGCTGTAATATTGCCCAAGCGGCGTTAACCAATAACTCACTCACTCACCGTTGAGGATACACTGAAACCCCCCTTCTTCTAGAGGGCTTAACCAAAAACTCGCTCACTCACCGTTGAGGATACACTGAAACCCCCCTTCTTCTAGAGTGCTTAACCAAAAACTCGCTCACTCACCGTTGAGGATACACTGAATCCCCCCTTCTTCTAGAGTTCTTAACCACCATAATTTATTATCAAATAATTAACATTCTGAATAAGTGGTTATTGAATTATTCCAAACTGCATGTAACCTATACCTGACGTCACTCCAGGATTTTTTGCCTGTCATTCAAGTGACTGTTAGATTTCTTCAAACCTATTGATAGCAGGTAGTTCCAGGTAGTGAAAAATTCATAGAAACATAATCAAACATAGAAACAAGAAAAACATATTCTACTTACATTTTACTTACATTTGTTTTAAAGAGCCATCCTAAGCTATGCATAATCCTAAAATTTAATGTATATTCTTGTTAATGGTGCTCCAAATGTACTTAATCTTTGATTTAATTCATTAGGTGAGTGCACAAGATCTTGTTGATGCCCTGACAACCAAAACAATCTTCACACAAGGAGATACAGTGACATCCACCATGACAAAGCAGGCATCCCTTGATGTGCGAGATGCTTTTGTTAAGGGTGTCTATGGTCGCATGTTCATCTGGATAGTTGAGAAAATCAACACAGCAATCTTTAAGCCTGTCAACAGAGCTTCACATTATAGAAAGTCTATTGGTGTCCTTGACATCTTTGGATTTGAAAATTTTGACAAGAACAGGTAACTATTGACTTGTTTCATTGCCTTTCAATGTTATAAATTTTAATTGCTGTTGAATCTTTGCAAAACTATCTTATCTTACTGGGGGTGTAGCTCAGTCGGTAGAGCTTCTGTACAGTCTCGCCTTTGTTAACTCCCTGTTGCATCATACAATTATTATTATTCAAGCTTTGCAGGAGACAAAATATTTTCGCCTCTATCAGTTATTCTGAAATGCATTTGTTTCTAGTTCATATCTCAGAAAGACGTTCCATATCTTTAAGGAACTAGTGGTATGTGGTTAAACCTAATCTCATGGCATGGCCCCTTGTCCGTCGTCCTCCATCCTCCTCCGTAAGCTGAAATTTTGTGGTCCTATACCTTGCACATAGGAAATCTGAATATTACATTTGGGACTGACTCACAAACATGGTGTGGCAGGATGTGTACCCTTTAGATCTTATAAGTTAAGCTATTCTTGAAGAGAGTTAAATTTCTACTTGTTTCAAGGAAACTAAAACAATTTTTTTGATCAAAAGGCACCACTTAAGTATGTGGGTAACATACATAAAAATTTTCAGAAAGATATGGACAGCAGTTTTTGAGTTTTTATTCGGAATCTAAACTGTCTGTGTACGGAAGTCCCAATTCTGTTACCTATGATTTTATAAATATGAAATTCCCCCCGGACAACAATATGGCATGTTTTCATGGTGAATTACGGATGCAAATGTTGTTGAATACAAAAATAGTTGGCGAATACCGTATAACAAATGGATGATACTTACCTGCCACTTTGAATGAAATTTCTATCACCCCTAGAGTGGTTGCTATAACTGAAGAAACTTGTTTTTAATCTGGGCGCTATAACTCCATAAATTCAGAGAGAAATGAATACCAAACTGAAGGTGAATAATTCCTTTAGATGTCGATATAAAATTATTACAAAAATATGTAAAGAACAAATTTTACAGTTTTCTAAAAATCGTCTATATTTCAAAGTTATAAATTCATTTAATTACCGAGTAAACAAACAAGTGTGTGAGCCATTGAACAGAGCCACATTGTTACACAATTTTACATAATTTTATATAAAAAGGATACATTAAAGCCCATGATTTATATTTTATAAGAGAGAATCTATTTTCCCTTTACAAGACCCACAGAATGGTTTTTTTTACCAAGGGTATCATATTTTTGCAGAAAGAGCAAAGAGTTTCATTTCTTATTGCTTTCCTGAGGATATCATTTTACTTAAGAAACTCTTACCTTCATTAATGGATGGTAAACTGATTTAAAAAATAGGTTGATTTTTATACTATACGCCGGACGCACATATGCTGCTCTCGCTGAATAAGAGGTGCATTCAATTAACGCACATAAGCGTCTCTCGCTGTGAGAATCTGCTAATTAACGGACTCTTATATGCGGTTCTCGCTGTGAGGATCTCATTGAATTGACGCATATATGCGTCTCTCAGAGTTGATGAGTTAAATGTGTTAAACATTAAACTTTTGCTTAGACTCAGATTTATCAAATATTAATATATCATTGCTTCCAAGGTCAAGGGTTAGTCTTAAAGGGTAAAAGTCTTTACTCAAGGCAATTTTCTTCCATCATCTCCATATCTTCAAGGTCCATTTATAAAGAATTTTGCCATTCCTTGCAAATGATGTCCTGGATGGCGTCCTTGTAATAGATTGGTGAAAGTATCTGAAAATAATTTGTAACTTGTTATCTCGACTCATGATTGACATTTTTACCTATTCATTCAGATGCAAATTAAAATATATATAAACACTGTTTAACTCTTACGTTGCTGAATATTATTTTGACCAGTTTTGCCCCCGTGGCTGAATTTTCCAGCTACCTTAAAAGCATTACTAGCATCCGCGGCTGAATATTCCAGCTCCGTGAGATGCCACCATTTTAACAATATATGGCGTGTTTACACGGCAAATTACGGACGTTATTTTCCTTCGTATACAAAACTAGTCGGCCAATCCCATATTACAAATGGATGATAGTTACCTGGCACTTTGAATGAAATTTCTATCACCCCTAGAATGGTTTCTATAACTGAAATAAAGTTGTTTTTAATTTGGTCGCCATAACTCCATAAATTCTGAGAGCGCATTCGTGAAATATGAAATTAAAAGACGAATAGTTCCTCTTGACATCGATATTAAAATTATTACAAAAATATGTCTAGAACAAATTTATGAATTGTCTATATTTCAAACGGTAAGCTCGTGCGAGAGGATAGAAGGTGCCCTCAGGCTATTAGCACGTGCGGTGGCAAGATTAAGTGATTGTTATGCTTATTTTCATTACGATAGACATTATCAATGTTTGCATAACTTTCGGAACATGTACCCACATTATCTAGAACACGGTAGCTAAGCGACAGCCGGATCCAAAGTACAAGCGTTGAACGGACCTGCCCACTATCCACATCTTAAGGGTTAATGTTCGGTAGCTTACATCTCCAAAACAACTTCCATTTAATATAAAAATAACTGCACACGTGAATAATCCTGTACAGAAAGTACCGTATATTACCGTGTATAAGTCGAGTTTTTTATACCAGAACATTATTATTATATCCGGACATTTTCTAATTGTCCTTGTTACACAACTTAACAAAAGTCAACAATCAGGACAGGTTCTAATTTTGCAAGACACTTTCTGACTGTCGGACGACTTTTCACAGACCACCCAAAGGTGCCGACAGCTGACGTTGTGTCAAAATTATTGATCAAGATGCCGCCTTCTGACTTCTAAGGCAACGAGACAGCGAGGCGCAAACGACTGCCTTCTGCGTCAGGGAAGTTCTGATTGTCAGTTGTGGATTATAAGAGTTTTGCAACTCTTGACTTCTCTTCTGAGAATGTTAGGTTCCACGGGCCTATCCGTCAGGTAGTCAGTGGTAAAGGAACACCCGGCCCTTCTCTTTTGTTTACTCGACAGATCTAATGCTCTCCCAACATTTATAGCAAAATGTTCGAATCCTGCCAGGGGCTTGGCAACTCTGTCTTCAATAGAGAACTGTTCTACAGGCAGTGCAATGCTACACAATATTTCAGCCCAGTTCCACCCATGGTTTGCTAGGTTTCACCGCGATACATAGCCACAATGGTGTTGCAGGCTTTCTCCCTGCAATAATACTAGCAGCCGCGATATAAGTGAAATACACTTGAAAACGACGTAAAACCCCAAAAATCACCTCACCTCACTCTTTTACATCCGGAAAACACCAAACTTTATTTTCAAAAATGAGATCCCTCAACCAAGAAATTTTGTTTGAAAATCCCCCTTACCTGAAGATTAGTTTCAGCCACAGAAATTTTCGTTGGACAATTAGAAACTAAGAAACAGCGTTTCCTTCATGATTTTCTTACTTATTACATTTTACTCATAACATTTTTGCGGCGCTTGTTGTATCTATATTTATACCCATGCTTACTTGCAGGGGTATATAGCGATCATTTCGTCCTTCCCTCTGTCCTTCTGTCCGTCCTTCTGTCCGGTCAATTTACTCAAAAACCGTTAGGTCTATTTCAACCAAACTTTGCACACTTGTTAACCATAACCTTGTCTACAGTTTTGACTACTTTTAATTTTTCTGCAATTCATTTTTTGTCGTTTCCATGGAAACATCATTTTTTGGACTTAGTTATATGGTATTTGGAATGCGTCATTAGGTTACGGATATATAAAGTACCAAAGTTTCCCTGTTTGCGGCATATAACGGAGAAACAAAGTGGGAAAGTTGTCCTTTTTACAGCACTTGTTGTGCTTTTATTTATTTGCACACATAAATCATCGATGTAAGGAATTGAAGACAATTCTTTTTCCCAGCAGTTTAGAGGAAACTTAGTGCGAAAGAAAGGTACATGAAAATCGCGCTTCAGATCACATGATAAGAAATGTGACAAAAGTGCCCTTTGTGCGGCGCTTGCAGTATCGCTATTTGTTTTAGCACAATTTATTCCTCTTGACAATGATATAAATGTTTTTGGAATGCGTCATTTGGTTACTGAGATATAAAGTGCCAAAGTTACTCTATTTGTGGCTCTTACTGTGTCTATATTCTTTTATGTGAATGAACAGATTTTATTTGGAATTGAGAACAATCTTTTCTTCTTTATTGTGATATAACAGTTATAAAAATGTGCCAGGCGGCTCAAAAGATATGAAGTACTTAAGGAAAATAGATGACAAAATTGCTACTCAGTTCAAAAGGATAGAACAAAATTAGCTTTTTGTTCGGCTCATGCTGTGACTTTAAACATTATTGCACCTGTACAAACAAAGATTAAACACAATCTTTATCTTTTTCTTATGATATGAAAATAATCAAAATACGTTGAGCACATGATGAGAAATATGGTGTGAAAAAAGGTTTAAAACTAAAAATATCTGAAAGTCACCTTTTTTGCAGCACATGCTGTATCTTCAGTTCAGGTAGCGCATACTCGTAATTTATATCAAATTGAAGACAATTTCCTTGTCTTTCAAATGATCCCACTGGTATTGATATCCGACCAAGGATTTAGATCATAGGGTGTGGGAAAGCAAGGTGTGCTGTTGTTGTGAGTGAGCGCGCCTGAGCAAACAAAGAGGCGTGACTCGATAAGCTAGTGCGCGAGGGAAGTAAGAACTCATAGGGCTTTTGCATGCGTGACGGGTAGTGGGGGTGAAATTGAGCTTTTTTATGCATATTTACAGTATGATGCAAATGACCAATATCTTAAAAACTTTCAGAAAATATGCCCCCTTTACTTAGAACAACAATGGAAAAAAATTCTGCAGCTTAGTGAAAGCTGGATCATAAATATAAGCGTTGAATTGACACGACTGCCTTGCAATTTTTGTTCAGGATTCACTACGCAGTACAATTGTGTTAATTAGTAAATGCGTCAGATTCTAAGTGCGGCTTCCGCGATTCCCTAAGGCTAATTGCGGTGTAGTATAATTTCATCCCGGATCATTCCTTAACCCGCAGCTTGAGGGTTAAGCAAAGCAATCTTATATGAATGAAATGATAAAACAAACCACATTCCATACGAAATTCAACACAATGTTTGTTTTAAGATACTGATGTGTGTTAGACTCCCTGAATAAAAAAATAGAATGTAATTCTGGCAGCCAATCAGATCTCGGGTTATTGTTAAAAAAACTGTAATTCCCAGGACCATTATGAAAACTTTGATGCCTGGCATATTTGTGCCCACTTGGGTAAGAAAAAATCTTGCCCCCCAGTCAACATGTTGTATTAGAGTTCCACTGTTACATCTAACCAAGTGCAATAGATTGTTATACTTTGTATCTTCAAAATGATGAATAAATTGCCTTTAATTCCATATATAATTTGTATGTATACTTAGCAAATTACGTGATTTACAAAGTGGGAATAAATACAACTTCCAATATGAGTGGGTGAATTTGTCAGTGAGGATATCATTGATGCCTGCACATCCTGAATGTGTGTGTTTCCCTGGAGGAACTACCTTAGCAAGAGGACTGTGGGTGTCGGAACGTTATAGGGGTTTATCATTGCCCTACCTCTGAGATTTATATTTTTCATTTAGGATGGCATATCCTAAAACATATATTTTTTAATTAAATGAGAGCATTTAGTAAGCTTTATTTCTGTATATAATTTGCCTGTGGGTGCTCAGTACTTTTATGATTTAATAAAGTTTAAAATGTAGCCTTTTTTTTTTGCAATTTCATTCTAGACACATTTTTTAATAATTTCTATATTGACGTCAAGAGGGACTTTTTGTCTTCCTATAGTTTCTTATTGATTTTGCACAAATTAGAAACAAGTTTACTATCGCTATAGAAACCATTCTAGAGGTTGTAGAAATTCATTCTAAGTGACAGATAAGTATCCTCCATTTGTAATATGGGATCTGCCAACTAGTTTTGTTAACCAGGATAAGTTGCATCCGGAATTTGCCATGTAAAAACACCATATATTGTTAGAACATTCGCTTCTTGCTACACTGGAAAATTCAGCCACTGAGGAGGCCTAGAGCCTGAAGGGCTTATTGCTTGATTTGGACATCTTCACAACGTCGCGGCCGAAACAAAAGATTTCATTTTCTGTGCTAAGATTTTAGCCTACCCCGGGCCCTTCTTATAAAGATTTTTATAATCATTATTTCAATTTTAAATGTTTCTCATAAAAAAGGATGCCGTTTTCAAACACAATTATCGCAAAATGTTCGTTGTCAAACCTTGTTAAGTTGGAAGCCAAGGCATGTATAATGGCGCCAACATGTTGTGTTATGTTAGACAAAAAATGATTTTTACTCAAATTTTGAACACCGAAACATGAAATGTGTATGTAAACTTGATGACCACTAGGTTGTTATTTTCGAAAATATTAACACGGCAGTTAATGCATAGTTCAATAAAATATTTATTGTTGCACAAACAAAACAGGGAATTTTTTTTCATTTTAATGAAAATCCATTGTGACAAGCTCTCAGTCTTTGATGTAATTTTATCAGTGCACTACAAGTTTTCTGTGGTAAAGAATCTACTGCTTAATGACGTAAAGCCTAACAGGATTATTTACAGAAGGAGAAAAATTACTTGAGGAATACGGCCTGATGTGATCTATAATTGTTACAATTTTATTCTTGGGATTGTCAGTGAATACCAGCAAATGATCCAGTGGACTAAAGTAATATTTTCGCTTGGATTTTCTTTATCATAAGGTCTCAAGGCTTGGCGAAGGTTTCGAATGTAAACGGTGATTTCACTGGCTGCAGGTTAGAAGCTGGTAAGGGGGGTAATTGTGATGATGTTAGGTGTTGCTGCTTTGTTTCACAGGTTCTGTTTCCGATGAGGGCAAGGTAGAAAATGAATAGAGTCTATCTTCGCCGTAGGAAGATGGATTTGGAAGGTGTCTTCCTTTACTCAGTGTTTATGTATGATTTGAGTGTCTCTCCATTTAGTATTTTGCATTTATATACCTAATA
Organism: Phorcus lineatus; assembly: GCA_921293015.1. Taxonomy (NCBI): domain Eukaryota; kingdom Metazoa; phylum Mollusca; class Gastropoda; order Trochida; family Trochidae; genus Phorcus; species Phorcus lineatus. Next base: position 16,277,394 of record OV121095.1, on the reverse strand, counting down.
TTATTGACTCTAAAAAGCTAAAATCTTTTTTCAATACAAAGATAAATTATATTTATCTTGTTGCTATAGAAACAATGGCTCTTTTTTCTCACCTTTTCAGTTTTGAACAGCTTTGCATCAACTTCGCCAATGAGAACCTTCAACAGTTTTTTGTTCGTCACATCTTCAAGCTTGAGCAGGTAAGGTTAAGCACCTTTGAAGTAGAGATTCCATCCAACACACCAACAATAGAGAGAAAATAGCACTCAATGATATACTGAGTCTTGCTCTTAGTTCACTATCTCAACAACATACTCAGTTAAATAAATAGCACTGCAGCATTCTCAGTTCATAAGTATTAGTGCTATGGCATACACAGTTCACAGGAAGTAGGACTACTACATCATACACAGCTCACAGGCAGTAACACCGCATCATAAACTGCTCACAGGTAGTAGCCCTGCATCATACACAGGTAGTAGCACTGCATCATACATAGGTAGTAGCACTGCATCATAAACTGCTCACAGGTAGTAGCACTGCATCATACACAGGTAGTAGCCCTGCATCATACACAGGTAGTAGCCCTGCATCATACACAGGTAGTAGCACTGCATCATTAACTGCTCACAGGTAGAAGCACTGCATCATACACAGCTCACAGGTAGTAGCACTGCATCACACACAGCACACAGGTAGAACTGCATCATACACAGGTAGTATCACTGCATCATAAACTGCTCACAGGTAGTAACACTGCATCATATACAGCTCACAGGTAGTAGCACTGCATCATACACAGGTAGTAGCACTGCATCATAAACTGCTCACAGGTAGTAGCACTGCATCATACACAGCACACAGGTAGTAGCACGGCATCATATACAGCTCACAGGTAGTAGCACTGCATCATACACAGGTAGTAGCACTGCATCATAAACTGCTCACAGGTAGAAGCACTGCATCATACACAGCACACAGGTAGTAGCACTGCATCATACACAGCACACAGGTAGTAGCACTGCATCATAAACTGCTCACAGGTAGTAGCACTACATGCATCATACACAGCTCCCAGGTAGTAGCACTGCATCATACACAGCACACAGGTAGTAGCACTGCATCATAAACTGCTCACAGGTAGTAGCACTGCATCATACACAGCACACAGGTAGTAGCACTGCATCATACACAGCACACAGGTAGTAGCACTGCATCATAAACTGCTCACAGGTAGTAGCACTACATGCATCATACACAGCTCACAGGTAGTAGCACTGCATCATACACAGCACACAGGTAGTAGCACTGCATCATAAACTGCTCACAGGTAGTAGCACTACCTCATACACTACTTATTTGTATAAACTTATTCTCCATTACTTTGCTAGCACTCCATCATTCCACCATACACAGTTCAGACCCAATTCAAGTACAATTCACTCCAGCATTGATGATATTAATTTTCATTCTAGCACATACAGTACACAGAAAGTAATATTTGAGTGTACGTAGTACACATACGTACACAGGAAATAATATTCAAGTGTTCAGAGTACACTGAAATTAACATTACAGCATACATAGTAAAGGATAATCACATTCCAACAAACAAAGTACACAGAGAATGACATTCAAGCTTACATAGTACAAAGATAATCACGTTTCAGCTTACATAAAACACAGATAATCACATTCCAGCATAGATAGAGAATCACATTGCAGTGTTCATTGTACACAAAGAATCATATTGCAACATTCATCGTAGACAGTGAATAGCATTCCAGCAAATATCGTACATGGAGAATAGCTGACAGCATACATAGTACATAGAGATTCAAGAGAATTCATTGTACACAGAGAATCACATTCCATCTAGGGGTGAAACAGTACACTTGAGCTTCAGTTTGGTGCGTATTGCGGTACAGGACCCTCTGTTCGGTACATTTTCAGTACGGTATGAAACCAATAGTCGCCATATTTCTTTGAACGAGATCTCGAAAAGTCGCATCATTCAAACACTATTGTTGAGAGCTAAAGATCAAACTAAATTGTTCCGAATGTTTACTTCTGGGAAAATGGCGACAGGTATCGTTACCACTTTGAACTTGAAGACATTTAATGATAATAAATTTTTAAAAATTTGATCATTGACTTTTTGAATATATATTACTTTTTTTAAAAGTTATTTGAATGATATTTTGACTCAAATTAAATATGAGATACGAACCGAAAATCCATGTTAATGTACGGTGCACTGAATCGAGCGTAAAATACCGTGGTTCAACTACTGTAGTAGTGAACCGTTTCACCTCTAATTCCAGCATTCATAGTACTTTAATATACACATTCATGCAGGTATACATAGAACATAGAAAATCACGTTGCAGTGTTCATAGTACTTGAATATACACATTCAGGTATACATAGAACATAGAAAATCACGTTGCAGTGTTCATAGTACTTGAATATACACATTCAGGCATACATAGAACATAGAAAATCACGTTGCAGTGTTCATAGTACTTGAATATACACATTCAGGCATACATAGAACATAGAAAATCACGTTGCAGTGTTCATAGTACTTAAATATACACATTCAGGTATACATAGAACATAGAAAATCACATTGCAGCGTTCATAGTACTTCAATATACACATTCAGGCATACATAGAACATAGAAAATCACATTGCAGCGTTCATAGTACTTGAATATACACATTCAGGTATACATAGAACATGGAAAATCACATTGCAGCGTTCATAGTACTTGAATATACACATTCATGTATACATGGAACATAGAAAATCACATTGCAGCATTCATAGTACTTAAATATACACATTCATGTATACATGGAACATAGAAAATCACATTGCAGCGTTCATAGTACTTGAATATACACATTCATGTATACATAGAACATAAAAAATCACATTGCAGCATTCATAGTACTTGAATATACACATTCATGTATACATGGAACATAGAAAATCACATTGCAGCATTCATAGTACTTAAATATACACATTCATGTATACATGGAACATAGAAAATCACATTGCAGCGTTCATAGTACTTGAATATACACATTCATGTATACATAGAACATAAAAAATCACATTGCAGCGTTCATAGTACTTGAATATACACATTCATGTATACATAGAACATGGAAAATCACATTGCAGCGTTCATAGTACTTGAATATACACATTCATGTATACATAGAACATGGAAAATCACATTGCAGCGTTCATAGTACTTGAATATACACATTCAGGTATACATAGAACATAGAAAATCACATTGCAGCGTTCATAGTACTTGAATATACACATTCATGTATACATAGAACATAGAAAATCACATTGCAGCGTTCATAGTACTTGAATATACACATTCATGTATACATAGAACATAGAAAATCACATTGCAGCGTTCATAGTACTTGAATATACACATTCATGTATACATAGAACATAGAAAATCACATTGCAGCGTTCATAGTACTTGAATATACACATTCATGTATACATAGAACATAGAAAATCACATTGCAGCATTCATAGTACTTAAAGAATCAGATTACAGATTACATGTCACTGCATCTTCAGTAAGCTAAGATAAGATAATGGCTTTATTTTCTAAAGGGGAAATTTTCTTCGTACTTAATATAGACCTCCAGTATAAAAATAAAGGTAGCTGTATCAAAAACAACAATAGATACATAATATTTCAAAAGGTAGTCATGATACTTGTTTGAGATAATCAACATAATTGCATCAATTTGCTACATTTACATTTCATACGACTAATGAAAAGTAGCATTAAAGCATACAAAGTAACAGAAAGAACTTCGCAAACATACAAAGTAAGTACTTTTCATACCTTCAACATGGAGCGGGAAGCAGTGGAGAGTCTCATTGTAGTCAGTTACAGCAGGAACTTGTAGTAGTATATCATATGATAGCCATTGCTGCAAGATGCTTTCCTTTATAGTTGTACATGTGTGTTTGCAGCAAGAGTACAACCTAGAAGGCATCAGCTGGCAGCACATAGAGTTTGTGGACAACCAGGACGCTCTGGACCTGATTGCAGTGAAGCCAATGAACATCATGGCCCTGGTTGATGAAGAGAGCAAGTTCCCAAAGGTTTTATAACTCTCAATATATCATATCACCTTTTGTATGCATGCAGGGTTTGAGAAATTGAGCACTTTTTGTCAACCCAACCATTGATGTGTTATTACTTCATGGTTTAAATTTCTAGAACATAACTCTTTGCATGAAGAGAACAGAACTTGTACATGAACATTTCTAGAACAGAACTTGTACATGAAAATTTTAATAACACAACTTGTACTTGAGAATTGCTAAAACTTGTACATGAAAATTTCTAGAAGAGAACTTGTAGATGAAAATTTCAATAAGAGAACTTTAAATGGAAAATTTCAATAAGAGAACATGTACATGACGTGTATAAGGCTACAGGGTATGAAACCTTTGTCGTACGTTGATCATTTAGAATTGACAGAATGGTAATAGCTTTATCAGTCATTGAGGCATGTAGATTTCTGAATTACCAGTCTTTTTTTAATCAACTGATTTAGTAATTCAATGATGTTGAAATAGTAATTTAAACTTTTAGTCTGACTTTAAAAAGCCTTGTGCTTTGCAGAAAGATCTGAAAAGGTGTGATTCGATCAGACTGATACTATATAACCTCTCTTACCCGCTGGAAATTGCTCTTATAAACTTATAAAGTTTGGTTGACATATTCATATAGGTTTGAATTTAATAAATGAATGATTTGATTCTCTCGATGTGTAATGTTGAATTAAGGAAAGAAATAGTTTTTTGTCAGCCCACATGCAAGTGAAATGCTTATATCCCTCCAAATATTGTGATCAGTGTCTGCTGTTAACTCCTAAGACAAGGGTAAAAACATATCATGGTGATAGATCTTTTGAGACGGCACGGTCCAATCTTTGGAATAGTCTTCCGACACATCTGAGAACAGAACCAGATCTTTCTGTGTTCAAATCAAACCTAAAGACATGTCTTTTCTCGGAAGCTTTCTCAGCAACATAAGTACCATCATAGAGCTCAAGCACATTTGAGTGTATCACTGTATATTGGTGCTTTATAAGTATTTCTTCTGATGATGATGATGATGATTGTAATTATTGAATATTTATTCAAATGTAAATGTTACTGAGAAACACATCATTTTAGTTTTCCAAATAATGAGATATTTCTTCCAGGTAACGTCACTTTTGGATCATGCTACATGAATTTACCTTTCTTGTAGACAACTTTGAACCTTTAGGGTTGAAACAGCAGGAGAAACTGCTCTGGAGACAATCAGGTGCCTTGTTAAAAGATTTCTTGAATATAGTTTCCACACTGCACAGTTACATTATTTTTACCACACAGGTATTGGTAAAACTTGTCACATACAATTCTGATGATCAGGCACTCTTTCTTTATGTGTGCATAGTATTGTTCTGCTGATGAGAGAGTTGTACTGGTAAAAGCTACTGGACATTCATCCTAGAGTAATACTCCTCTGATACAAAAATCACTGGCATCAACTTGTACCACAAAAGACTTGTTCATATCAAAGAACGTCAGTGTTATTACACTTGCTATCACTTGCTTTGCTGCCTGACCAGATCCATACAGCGGCCTTGTGTGTTTGCTCTGTCAGTGTTTTGACTACTCCATCAAGACCAGGAGTTATTCTTGACAGGTTATTACACAGGCCAACGAAACGCTGAACTCATTGGACATCAGATGGTGATGGCATTTCAACAATGGCTGTCATTCTATCAGGATGAGGGGTGTCGCCATCTGATGACCCATCATTGTGACTATTTTTACTTTGAACTGGAATTGGTTTTGATACCGCTTTAGATTGATAACTGCACATAAGTTTCCACACGTTGATATCATGATTTTCAAGCCCTTCTTCGTCTTTATCCCCAGATCCATACACAAGGATATCATCCGCATTGTTGATCACTCCTACCAGACCCTCAAATGCTTAATGTTGTCTCCTTTGATATTCTTCTGGGCCATTGGAGATTTTGAAAGGCATCCACAGCCATCTATAACTACCAATTGGGGATTCATTGTTGTAAGATATGATGACTGTTCATCAACAACAATGTTCGTAAAACATTTGTATACACCCACAGTTGAGAATATCTTGGCTTCATTGAGTTGCTGTTCCACCCATGAGTACTTGGGATTTCAATTGACATATTAATTAACTTGCTTATATCAATCCACACTCTGATGGACCCGTCTTTTTTTCCCTGAACAAAATCACCTTTGATGTTCATTAATCCAAGTTGATACAGTCTGTATCACATAACTGGGGTGAACCAGTTGAAATTCCAATTCATGGTACCTCCCTTTTATCTCACACAAAAGTGTAATCTTGCAAACTGATGATGCCACCGTCATATTTGTTCAGTAGAACGTTAGATTTCGTGAAGTGTTGCTGTACACTGCTTCTCGGAGGACACGTGTCCGGTAGACTATTGACATTCAAAGTATTGGCTGTAGATGCTGAAACAAGTTGGACGTTGGTCCAGCTGTAACATGCTTCCAGAGCAGAACACTTTATTTCCACAAAGAACTTTTTTCTGTCACTTTGTCGACTGTTGTTGATGTCAAAATCGCTTTGATTTTATTCATCTACAGGATGTAAACCCTTGCTTGTGAGAGACATTTCTTTGCAACATGACCATCTTTTCCAGACTTGTCACCTTAGTATCAACGTATCCTGGCCTTACATTTTTCTCAAGGGTGAGGAACTCCTCCGCAGTAGATACACACTGCTTCACTCGCTCTCAATCTTGGACATCCTCGTTTTAATATCCTGAATAACCACCCCAGATTTCACAGGCTTTAGATAAGTCCAGTTCACATGTTCTTAGAAAAGTTTACAGTTTCTGTCTTCTGTGGATTAAAGCTAACCTGCCACTTTTCTGCCCAGTTTGAGATTTACATGAGGCTCCATGTGGAAACAAATGCAGTCTCTGATAGACCTGATGAATGCATGTAAAGAAACAAATTTTCATTAATAAGTTAAAAGTTTCAGATATTTTTGTAAGCTACATTGGTTATTTTAGGGCATATCAAGTCATATACACCAAGGTTAGTTAAATATTGATTCAATAAAATACTTATTACTACATCGTAACTTGTAATTTCATTGATCTCTATGTCTAGTAGATGAATATTGGGTCTGTGTGTTGGCATTGGTTGGGGAACTACACAAATGATACCTTACAATTTCAATATTCTCTGTGTCTAGCTGATGTGTATTCAGTGGTTGAGAGGAGAGATAGAGACATTTGGGTTGATGTGTATGTGGGATAGGTGGTTAACCAGGGGGGGTTCAGTGGTGTATATATTTGGATAGCTGTTTTTAACCAGATATAAGGTTAGAGAGCAAATATATAAGAGAGTGGGAGAAAGTTACATGCTTACAACTATATTTTTATAAGAATTTGTTTACTATTTTGCATCAAGATTTATTGACAAAATCAGTAAAACATTGGATAAAATATTTTCTCTGTCAAAGTTTTATCAAGAATAACATTAAAAGTGGTACTTGATATATTGTTTAGGGCACAGACCAGACACTGTTGGAGAAGTTACATCAGAACCATGCATCAAACAGGAACTACTTGAAGCCGCGTGCTGCAATCAACACAACATTTGGACTGAATCATTTTGCAGGGGTTGTCTTCTACACATCCACAGGTACCATCTCATCCTCTTCTCTTGTATGTCTCTACATTTGTCTGGCCATCCCTGCTATTTTTAGTAAATAGGGCATCTTTTAAGAAACTAACAAGCTGAAATGTGATATATATACTCCTTTGCTCTCAAAACTTTTTCTATTTCTTATGACCTTAAACCTGTGAAATCTGATATTTTTTGTATAGATTACTTTTTGCGTGAACTTATGACATGGTAATCCTCTGACCCTTAACTCATCAACGCCGAGGGACCCACATAAGTGTCTATCTAATGAGATCCTCACAGCGAGAGCTGTATATAATCTTATGTTAATTAGCATTTTCTCATAGCGAGAGATGCTTATGTGCATTAATTATTTGCGTCCGTCCTATAATATTACAATAAATTAATTTTTAAACTCATTTTGGTATCAATCAACCAAGATTAGATTTTCTTAAGTAAGATGCTTTCCTCAGGAATCAATTAGAAATGGAAATAGAAGCTCTTTGTATAAAAATATAACATTTCTGGTAATGAAAACATTCCGCATAGGTCGGCCTTGGAAGGGGATAATTTATACTTTAAAAAGCAGGTTTATTAAATTAGATGAAAGGGTTGGAGTCGTTGTGAAGTTACCAATTTTCCGATACTGTTAGATATATTTGATCTGTAAAACGCATTGAATTCAAATATCTAAGACATGTAACAAGAGAAAGCGTTATTATTAACATTTCTCTACATGTCTTTGTAAATCATTCGTGAAGAATTTGAGGTTATTTAAGGTTACATTTTGATTTAAACTTTAATTCTTGAATGGCTCACTTTAGTCTTATGTCATGAGCTATCAATTTGATAATTGTATGTAATGAATATTTTCAACACAGGAGTTATTCCACTTTTAATACTATTATTGATATAAATAGTTTTTTCGAACATTACTTTACTGAAGTAGCTGAGAGCATTGTCAATCAAGCACAGTCAATAACAGTCCTGTAACAATTAAAAATTCAGCATGTATATGTTTTGGTTTTTTTATTTGACAATATGTTTTATGGATTCACACCCTTTTCTTCTATTGAATGAATACATACACACCTGCATCAAGCTTGAATTTATTATTTATCAAACCGCTTAGTTATAAAGTCACTTAATAGCAATGTCCTGTTTATTCAATGCAATAAAGTCAGTCTCTTTTGACAAATAAGTGATACAGGAAGAATCAGGTATTGGCTAAAGTATTGATACTCCTGTCAATGATCATTCAGACGAGATATTGTGCAACCTTTTTTGAAGACAACATCTATGTTGGCTTGTTGTTTAAGAACAACAGCCATCACATCTGCCACCTTCTTAAACAACAAGCCAACATAGATGTCGTCTTCAAAAAGGGTAAATCAATCCAGAACCTACTCCATGCCAATGGTAAACCAACATCAAACGTGAAGGAAGACCCTACTGGCGTCGTCTACCACATTCCTTGTGATTGTGGAGAACGTTACGTTGGTGAAACTTCCCGTCCCCTCCAACTAAGGATTAAAGAACACCAAACCTCTGTACAGAAGAAAGATTCAAAATCCGCCATGTGAGACCACACCCAAGCCAACCCTGACCACAGCATCCTTTGGAACAACATCAGCATCCTAGAAGCCAACCATGCAGATTACAAGTTTAGAAAAACACTTGAAGCAATCAATATCAAACAGCTTAGTCCCTCTTTAGATAGAGACCAAGGATACTTTATACCGCCAGCTTATCATCATCTCATAAACATCAATCAGCAGTAATCCATTACTTTATATAGGCTTCCATCATCATCTGTTTACTCAACCTATAACATATCCTGTACATCAACCTTCTTCCTTATATAAACTACTTTCCACTGTAGAATCCTTATCAAAACAATATGTACATCAAACCATTTAGTTCTAAAAACATCATCTCATTTATGTATATATATGTGCCTTCATCGAATCATATGTATCACTTGCTTGATAACAGTGTTAGTTATTACACCGAAACGTCGCAATTCGTGCAATAAAGAAGTTGACTATCCATAAGAACTCGTTCTTCTTCATCAATCCAGCATCTAAAATGCCCCTTAAGGCAGTATTGCAGTAACTTTTGGTAAATTAGGTTATCCAGAATCAGACTAGATTTAAAAAAATGTTCTCCTTCTCTTGTACCATGAGTGTCATGCTTCCTAGTAACGGTACTGGTAATATCCTCACTTTCACACAGTATCAGTCACTTTTTTATAATTGTGATAAATATCTATAGAAACTCATGTTACTTTCATATTATTAAGCATGTAAATGTAATGTTCACATCACCAATATCATCAGCAGTTCTTTGCATGGCTAAATGACACCTCTTTTCATACACCAGTTTTTCCTCTCAGGTGTCACATTACCAAACCAGTGTACACACCTTAGTTGTGTGTTAGATAATGTCTCATTGCATGCTTTCCTTTGAGAAAAAAGATGGGTTGCGGGGGTATTTGAACCATGCTCTCTTTTTCTTGTTCTGTAACTTTCTCTGCCTTTTGGAATTAAAATAATAAATTCTTTAGAATAATAATATACTTAAAGAAGATTGAAGTTACATGGTATTGTAATGTGGTGCAACGTTTTACAGGCTTCCTGGAGAAGAACCGGGACACATTCAGCACAGACTTGATGCAACTCATTCAGTCATCCAGGAATAAGTTCCTCAGCACCCTCTTCTCATCAGAAACATCAATGGTAGGTTCCTGCTGCTCTTACCTCTCTTACTCACACTATTTTATTCACTCCTTTTTCACCCCTGTGCTGCAAAGTAAGCAGGGGTCCATTGCACAAAGCAACTTAACACTAAAGTTAACTTTAGTACCATCCTTTAACATTGCATTACGGCCACCAGTGCTATAAAAATAATGGTCAGTCTGTCCGTCCATTCATAAGATATATTTTATCAACCAAATTTTTTAAATGTTTATTAACAAATTTCTACAATTTAATTCTTATGTATTGTAAAAAATTTCGAACCCAGTACTGTAGTGTTCAATGGTGACAAGTTTTCTTGGACACTATCAAATCTAGATAAAATAAAAAAAAATTGTAAGTATTTTTGATACTTTTCATCAAGTTAGAAGGCTGGTTCTGAAATGACTTTTTAGCTCAAGCGTAACAGAGAAAATGGAAAACTAAAAAATTCAAATATTTTTATGTATGTCCAACTATTTCCTTAATATCAAGTTTTATGTAAAACTTATTTGAAGTGGAGTTGTTAACTATTGATGTAAAACAGAACACAAGATTTTAAATCAAACAATTCCTTATAGAGTTATGTCCTTTAAAATAGGACTTTTACAAAAAATTAAAGATCACAAGAGCAGATTGTAGAACGAAATGTTAAATTCTGTTTTAGTAAATGAAGTATCATATGTATATGTACGTACTGCTTACAAGTGAAATGTAAACAATTGCATAATACCAGAATACCAGAATTTTTTATCTAATTTTGTAAAAGGTGAGGGAAATCTAAAAAAAACTAAAAATGATTTCACTTTACAAAGATTTATAATTTTTTTCTCATATCTCATATGGCAGTTCAGTTGTAGAACGATTTGTTTACAACAACATTCTCACACACGTATCCGGTTGGGTAATTCGCGCGAGTATGGACACTGCGCGAGTAAAAACACCGCTGAGTTAGAGGGCGCGCTGATTGAGATTTACGACTCTCCCGGGGCCTCACTAATTAAACACTGGAAGTTAAAAATTAAGGTTGCAGACCCCCTTTAAAAGGATAGTCCTATCGGAATATTTCGTGTGGAAACAAAATTCAAGGGGATATTCCAGTCTATACATGACAGTACATGAACATAACACAGTTGAAACAAGTTATTGAGGGTAACATTTTTGTTGATTTAGATCTGACAACTAAAAAAATCTGTAAAATCTAAACAAAATGAGAAGTGAAGCCATTTATTGGTGCTACTAGTTTTAAAAGCCTGGTTACAGCATTACAAGGCACTGTTGATTAGTGTTATCACAAATTATACGATGTTACTGAATACATGAAGGTGTGTCATTGTTCAGAATTTAGATTTTAGATTTTTTTGGTGTAAAATTTTGAGTTTTTGAGATAAGAGTGATTTCTTTTGGGAGAAAATTGTTTGTCATGTTTGGATCATAAAATGTTCTCCTTTTTTGCTTCTTAAAGGTTTATGGCCCAGCGGCTAAGTGCAATTTTTTCACAGAATTGTGCCCATCGTGATGCAAGCATGAAATTGGGCATGATTGTAGCTTATACCCATCTTAACACATACAGATCGAGAGGCCTCTTAGAATTTTAATATTTTTTTCATTTTTTTGGGAAATTGTTTTAGAAAATTAATTTTTTCTATTATTTTCACCATATCTTTTTTAATATTGTTCTATACTTACAAATAATATATCAAATTGTTGGAAATTCAAAGTTGATCATATTTCATTTATATACATACTCCAATCCCTTACAGTTAGTGTTACAGAAGTCACTTTAGACACTGCTTATGTCATTTTCCATTTTGTAATTATTCTCGCGGGTTTACACATTGAAAGGGCCTTTTCGGTTACTGAATGAAGGATAATAGCTGGACTGACATACTTGTATCTGCGGACATGGACAATACCTGGAAGAGCTGACTCATTCCTAAGAGGAAGTCATGTCAGACGAACTCGTCGAGCACACAAAGTCACAGTCTGTGTTCTCTACCATCTCATGCTTCAGAAATCCCATCTGAAGGTTTAGATGAATGGTGTAAAAACAGTGCACCGAAAAATATCCAACATTCAAATACTGGTGAATTACATTCAGTCTGGAAGTAAAGCTGTTGTCATTCGTCAAATCAAAACAAAACGGTAACTTCAACTTGTATGTCCAAATGATGGGAGCACAATCACCATGGATGTTTGCATTGGATCATACACACTATGCCTGATGGATGACTGTCCACATACATGACTTGAAAACTCTCACCACAACAACACAACACATCCAGCTTTTGAGGAAGAATTCATGACAGGAAACTTTGTGGTTCAAAAGACAAAAAAATTGTTTTCAGGTCCTCCAATAGACCAATCACATGAATAAAAAAAATGCCAGGGCCTCCTTTCTCAAAGCTCTAAGGTGAATGTAAGTCCTTAAGGTAACCGAAGTGCAATGTTAAAGTATGGGAGTTAAGGTTAACCTTAGTAAAGGTTGCTTTGTGAAAGTAGACCCTGAATCAATGGTGATGGTATGCTATCGACTTAACTGAATTGATGCTGCACTTAAAAGATGGACTGTAGGTGGACCAGAAGTTGTTAGACTCTTTGAAGAATTTCATCCATCTCTTGAATTTTCATGAACCTGCCATGAAGACATCTGTCACCATGAACAAAAGAAAGCAACTCAGTCAAACTTCCTGCATGATGTTCAAGCCCTTTCTGGTGTGATAGGGGAGTATGGAAAACCTTTTCTAGATACTAGTAGTGAGCTGGTTATCAACAACAAAGAATGTTGTGGACGACTCTGTATTGAGAACACACCTAATCAGAGGTTGGATGTTGTTTGGGATGAGTACAAGACAGCTTAAAATCCAGTGCAAGTACGAAGAGAGGAAGTGGGAAAAGAAGACATGTGTTCCTCAAAACTGGCAAGAGTTTCTGAGGTTGGATGTTAACAAGAAAGAACTTCTTGCTTTCCTAGCAAATAATCCGGACAGAAAAACAAGTCATCAGCACAAATGGTGAAACGTTGTCTCAAATCATCCAGAAGACTTCCAGCAGTTGGCACCCTGTAACCATGAGGTAGCAGATACAGAAAAATTATATAAAGATAAAGATATTAAGATCATTAAAAGACTGAAGTGATCCTGATCATTTTTGCCTATGCTATTTTTCTATTGGGATTTGAATGTGTATTATGACCACAAAAATGATTTCAAAATGGTTTCTATTTACATTTTGAGTTTGTCCAAATATGTTGATTTCATTATGTTTTTGATTGGACATGTTCTTTTCTTTTTTATTCACAAAATTGAAAATGTCATGTAATATTTTTAACTCTAATCCAGTCACAGAAAGATCTAAGGGCCACCAGGACCAAGCCCTAAAAACCTTTTTTCATCTTCTCCTCCAGATGAAAGAGGCCCAGAAAACTGAAACCTTGTGTACAGTCTCTTTAACTGATGCAGATTCTAATTTATAGAAATGGTGATCCTGTGACCCCCTAATAAGTGTCGCTGGGAACACACCCTAAATATATTTATCTTCTTCTCTAAAGGTAGGGGACTAGAAAGCTGAATCTTTATGTACAGACTTCTCAGCTGATGGGGATTATCATTTTAGATTGGGTGATCCTGTGACCCTGATAAGTGCCACAAGAGTCATGTCCTAAAAACCTATTTTCATCTTCTTCTCTGGAAGCAAGAGGCCTAGAAAGCTGAAACCTTGTGTACAGAGCTGATGAGATTCTAATTTTAGATTTTGTAACCTTGTGACAAGGGTCACAGGAGCCTCATCCTATGTAAGCTATTTCCATCTTCTTTTTAGAAGGCAGGGGCCTACAAACCTGAAACTTTGTTTACAGACTCCTTAGCTGTTGTGGATTATATTTAGATATTGTGACCTTGTGACCCTGATAAGGACCACAAGAGTCATGCCCTAAAAACCTATTTTTATCTTCTTCTCTAGAAGCTAGAGGCCTAGAAGCTGAAACCTTGTGAACAGACTCCTTTGCTGATTGGGGTTCTAATCTATAGATTTGGTAACCCAGTGACACCCAATAAGGGCCACAGGGACCACGCCCTTAAACCTATTTTCATCTTCTCCAGATGCAAAGGTCCAAGAAAGCTTATACCTATGAGGGTAAATAAAATAGTTCGTAGAGTGACATAGAAAACAAGATCAAAGTATCACTTTTGCATTTCATCTTTCAACAAAGTCATTACTGACATCAAATTTGGACCAGCGTTGTTCCAGCTTCATTATGCCATTATTGTAGAACTCTGAATCCTGAGTCTCAAGAAATCTCTCCAGCAAAAACACATTCAGGTAAATGGTTCTTCAGATTGGGGAAGAGGACAGAGTCCGATGGTGCCAAATCTGGCAAGTAGGGTGGTTGTGGAAGAATCTCAAAGCCACATTCGGTTGTGACATTGACAGCAACATGTGCTGTGTAGATGGAAGCATTGTCCTGATGAAGCAGCACTCCTGCACTGAGCTTTTCTCACCACTTGGACTCGATAGCTGCCCTTCATTGCCTCAGTTCATTAGCATAATATGCCCCATTGATAGTTTGGCCCTTCTCTAAATAATCTACCATCCCAAAAACCGAGGCCATCACCTTTCCAGTAGATGGAACTTGCTTGACCTTTTTTTGGGATGGGGAATTAGTATGCTTCCACTTTATGCTTTGGTGTTTTGGTTTCAGGGTCAAAGTGATGTATCCATTTCTCATCCTCGGTCACTAATCGCTTCAGGAAATTATACCTGTCTTCCGTGAATGAAATGTCCAGGCGTTTGTGGTTCTGGTCATCAGTTAACATTCTTTGCACCCATCTTGCAGAGAGCTTGCTCATGTGAAGAAAATCTGTCAGTATTGTGCATACTAACCTAAAACTAATGCCCAGTGCCTCAACTATGTGTTGAATGGCAACATGTCTGTCTGCAAGTACCATGTTGTGAACAGCATCGACTTAAACATCACTGGTGGAGGTTCTTGGCCAACCAGACCTGGCAGAATCTTCAACACTCTGCCGGGCACGTTTTAATTCAACAACCTACTTGGCAACTGAATGGTAGGGAGTCAACACCAAATGAATCCACTATGTCTTAACTCGATTTCGAAAAGACAGATGTTCTACTTGTTGGCAGGAAGCATCATCTTGCTGATCTCAGAAAAGATGTCACAATTTGTAAAACTGAACTATCAACGTCTGGAACTGTGAAGGATCTTGTGTGCACTACCTTCCTGCCTTCACCAACAAGCTCCAGAATACCTCAGCAAACTCTTAATGGATTACATCCCATCAAGATCACTCTGGTCACAGAAGCACTTCTTACTGAAAGTCCCAAGATATCAACTGGCGTCTTATGGAAAAAGATCTTTCTCACATGCAGCATCAACTCTTTGGAACTCTTTGCCTCTTGAAATAAAACTCTGTGAATCTCTTGCTTCATTCAAGTCAAAAGTCAAAACCTACCTGTTCTTTTGTGCATATGACTAACGTTCTACCTTTTCTTTTAAGCGCATTGAGCATGCACGAGTTTGTGGATATTTGCGCTCTACAAGTGATATTATCATTATTATTATTTCCTGTGCAGACATTCCTTCCCTGAACAGATACTTGATGAGTGCACGCTTTTCAACATCATTCATTTTTGCCAGTTTCTAGATTTGATGACCCGGTGACTCCTATTATCTTTTTTGAAAAGGTCTAGAAAACTGAAAACCCATTATCTCAAGAGGATTTTATATATTGATAATAAATGGATTTGGTGATCCTGTTACATCCATAAAGTTACCTGTGCAAGTAGTAGGGGTATAAAAATTGGCTCTGTCCGTCCATCCAACTGTGCATTACACATTGTGTCTGGCTCATAACTTTGTAACCAATCAACGTTTTCAATTCAAATTTGTCATGGATGTTCAAAGATATGTCATAATGTGCCATTATTAACTCTTACGTTGCTGAATATTATTTTGATCAGTTTTGTCCCTGTGGCTGAATTTTCAAGCACTCGACTTGCTACAGTAATTGCGTAACTAGCCCCCTGTGAGACGCAGCCAGTTTTACAATATATGTCGTATTCACATGGTGAATTCCTAATGTAGATGCCCATTTGATACAAAATGTGCTCTAGGATCCAGTCCACAAATGAACGATGCTTATCCAACACTTTGAATTAATTTTTTATCTCATCTAGAATGATTTCTATTATAATTTAAAGATTGTCTTAATTTCAAGTTTAATTAAACCATTAAATCTGATCGCGCAAATAAAAAACATATATGGAATTGAAGATACATTATTCCTCTTTAGAATGATATATTTCTTTAACAAAACAATCTCTAGTTGGATACCTACAATTATCTATAGATTGTCTTTAATTCCAGCTGAATGAAATTCCTAATACAGAGCATGTATACATGTATTATATATGAAATTGTAGACAATTTATTCTTTGTTGTTATATTGAAAAATTATTAGAATATGTCAACCATTTCAATTTATATATGCCGCGAAAGATGGTTTGGGGTACCCCAAGGATGCTCAGATCCCACAGGATTATTAGCGAGAACTAAATCTCCCTTTTTGTTTGGAACTGGTATGCTCATTAGTGCCGTTTTATCCCTGTGGCACCAGCATGCGATTGCTTATGTTCTTAGCACAAGTATTGCTTCCTGCTGTACCTATAATCCTCTTGGCGCGTGCAGTCACATGCTCGCGAACATTCCAACATTATAAATTCTGAATTATGAATTCTGTATGTATGGCACCTCTTTATTTTTTGCTGCTGATCTAAGAATAAAGATATAAATCTTTTGTCTTTACGACTGTGAAAAAATAATGAAATTGTGCCAACCGGCTCAAAAGATATGAGAAGCATAAGAGGGATACCCTCAACTACTTGAAATCAGATTTTGATAATCGTTCTATTTGCAACACCAGTCACATCGCCTGCCGCATCTTTATTATTGACTGCGCAAATGCATATCATACATGGAATTAAAAACAATTCTTTTCGCTTGACAAAGGTGAACAAAATATAAAAAAGTATATGAAGGCTGAAAGAGGGAGGGACACCCTCAACTTATTGAACAAAGATTTTGATTATTTGCAACATTTGTAGCATCAGTCGCCGCATTAAACGTAGGAACAGCCAAAGAGGGGTACCCTCAGGCATTTGGAAACAAATTCTGATAATTGTGACATTTTTTTCGCATCTTTTGTTGCCTTTTTATTTGTTGTTGCGCACATGCAAATTTCATATGGAATCAAAGCCAATTCTTTTCCCTTTACGATGAGGTAATAATATGAAGTTTCGCCACCCGATTCTATAGGTACAATTTGTGAAAGATTGGGAGGAGTTTCGTATCAAACGTGCAGTGACAGCCCACATTGATTTTCTCTGTATCTTTTACGAAGTGAAAAAACATTATTTTGTTTACAATAAAGTATTTAATATATACACTTCTTCACCTTTATGATGTGAAGAACAAACAAACACTCATCCACACTTCTCCTTCTTTCTTCAGTCCTCTTCATAAGCCTTCTCTGATATCCAACTGATACAAACTTTAGAGCAATCTTGTGACGTGTGATAAATTCTGCTGCACATAGAGCCACATTACTCTCATTACATTTGTAAGAAGATTCTCTGCCTACCCTTTTCTTCTTTCGAACTGGCTGAAAGGTTTCTTCCATTGCCCTTTCAAAGTAGTTCTCTTTTTGCTTTGGATGAACAACACACATATCGGTCGCGTGTGCTTGGCAGGCGTCTACGCAGGGAAGGGACTTTTCTCTGTCAGCGAAGATGATCATATGCTGCACCAAATCTTTTCTGAATTGACGGCTTGTATTCAAGGTTTTATCTTTTGGGAATTCTTTATAAAGAATGTAGGAGCAACATTCACACATGAAACCACACACACTTCGACCATTTGAGAGTTTTCATTTTGAGACAGCATCTGGTCGGCAGATGCATTTGTTTCTGCAGTGTAGAGTTCGAACTTGCAAACATAACAATTGGTTAAGTCACACAGCATGTAGGCCTTTGTCCCATACTTCTTTGGCTTGTCTGGATTGTAAACTTTAAAACTCAGATTGCCTTTGCAAGGTACCAACCCTTCGTCAACACAAATGTTTTGATGCGGCTTGTAAACTCTGGAAAAATGATGCACAATGCGTTGATACAAATAGCCAAGTTTATTTATTGGTGAAAGATGTGGGGTGTTTCGTCCCGGCATTTGGTTGTTATCATTCAAATGTATGTACGTGAGCAATAATCAAAACCAAGACATGCATTTGGTAAAGAAAGCTGTTGACGTCATGTCACATCATTCGTTGACCAATACTCAGAAAAGTTCTCTGTACAACCAGAGACATTGCTAGCAGTTTCACCTGTACGAGCTAGATGTCTTGATTGAAAAGAATTTAGACACCTGCAACATATAAGATCAACACATGAACTATTGTACAGAGAAATTCAATGTGAGCTTCATGGAAATTCAATTGCCACATTTCATAAGTGTTTAAAAAAAGTTTGCCGTTTCGAGCCACCAAGATTGCATCGACAGAGGATGTTTTTTCTAATTGTCCTGTTGACCCCCCCGAACAACTTGTCACACGACTTTACAAAAGTCAAAAACCGTGACCAATTATGCCAGACACTTTCTAACTGTCAGACAACTTGTCATACGACTCCGACGTTATGCTGACATTGTCAACTTTGATGCCACTTTCTGACAGTGAGTCGTGGACGACTGCCTTCTATGTCAGGGAAGTTGTGACTGTCAATTGTGGATAACAGTCTTTTACAACTCTTGAATTCTCTTAAGAGAATGATAGGTTCCAAGGAATTAGCCGTTGGGACGAGTCAGAGTTACAAGGTCCCCGGCTCCGACATTTCATTCACTCAATAAAACAGATGCTCTCCCGACACATATACCATGCTGTACAGAAGATTTTGAGTGCAAAAGAAAGGAATGTTAGGATGTTAGGAATTGAAGACAGTTCATTTTTCTTTTTCATGATTTTGATTGTCTTGTGACCCTACAAACGGTGTCCATGTTTCTTCTACTAATGAATATACTGCATGAATCCTGATGAGCTATAGAGATATTTTTATTCTATCAATTCATTAACCCTGCGTAACTCAGGAGCCTTTGCCAATGGAGGTGACAAATTGTAGATTTGATGACTTTGTAGCACCTAATGCCTTTGGGGACCATGTCCCGATAATCTATTTTTATCTTTTTCTCCAAAACCTGGCACTAGAATAACAATGGCATTGGTGACCATGCTCTAAAGCCTATTTTCACTTCTCCACCATGAGCAGAATTTCTAAAAGGCTTAAATCCTATGTATAGGTGCCTTTATGAATGGGAAAATTCTAAATTAAGGATTTATTTGATGTGGCCCAAAATAACGGCCTTCAAGCTATGCTCTTAAAACCTATTGTCATATTCTTGTCAAGAACATAAAAGTATTCAAGGGCTGAAATATTGTATACAGACTCATTAGACAATAAGAATTTTGAATTGTAGATTATATGACAATATGACCCATAAAGTGGGTCTTGGTGGACATGCACTAGAAACCTGTTTTGTCTTCTTCTTTAGAACAAAGAGCCACAGAGTTGAAATCTTTCATACAGACACATTGATCATAAAAGATTAAAGACATATGAAGCATAACGAGATACAGAGCCAATTACTCTAGTTTTTAATAAAATTCAACGGCTTGACAATAAAGCTGGAGAGAAAACACTGCTTCAAAATATGCCACTGTTGCTTCTCTTTCAGGGCACAGACACAAGGAAGCGAGCTCCAACACTGGCCGCTCAGTTCAAGAAGTCTTTGGATTCTCTCATGAAAACACTTGGAACATGCCAACCTTTCTTTGTGAGATGTATCAAACCAAATGAGTTTAAGAAACCATTGGTAAGTATATGAAAAGAGAAAAATGTTACACTTGTTATTTCATATAATATGTAAATGTTTTGTCAGATTTAGATCTTCTTTTGGGTGATTTAATTCAAATTCATTTTGCAACTATAGAATTTATATATGGAATATGTCAATGATCTAATGCAACTTTTGAAACGGCGTTTACATAATATATGAAATAACAAATGAACATTGTACCGCCAGTGAGCAATCCTGGATTGGATATTGGGCGTTAAAATTATCATTATTATTATTATTATTATTATTATTATTATAATGAGCTATGACATTGATAAATGAGTTATCTTACAATATAGACTGTTATCTAGACTGAGATAAACATCAGTGTAACTCATTAGCAAACTTTGACGACCCTATGATAAAAAATCTTAAACTTGGCGAAGTCCATTGTGAAAGTTATGCAATTATATCGACATCATACTGGTTGACCTTTTTCACGTCATGCCATGGGAAAGGCATGCAAAAGAAAGTGGTCGCAAGAAACAAGGTGTCAAAACTGGAGTAAGTTATC